>CM068374.1:174436496-176863996 GCA_034769895.1 Magicicada septendecula
CTGATTATTGGATTGACCAACGGGAATTACATGATTAACACTGATTTACCAAGTAGTCCAGCTGATTTACAAGAAACGTATCAGCTTGTAACGGGACAAAATTGGCAGAACCATTTTTTATTTAATAATTTTCAGTAATTATCAATGTATGTAATAATTTTATAAAACCTATTGTGGAAATACATAACAAAGCATAGGTGAGTCACAGAACACGCTCGTGGCTTACGGCGTAATTAGAACACCATGTGTTTTCGGTGTTACAACAAACTTCCGGGGCCGAGAAACGTCTCGAAGCTTCGATGCTTGAAGGCAGGAGACGGGTGGACATCCGTTTGAACTTAGTTTCCAATGCACAAAAAACACGAATAGCGTGGCCACGCCATCTAAGATCGCCAGTCTGCAGCTCACCAGCTAACAGTACGGTTGCATTGTAATAGTGTCGGGAGGCCTACGGGGTCAAGTACGGTAGGCCTGCCCCAAAGTTAGGTTTAAATAAAAGTAATGAAGTATCAAAAAACATTTTAATAACGCAGCAGTCTCCAGCCCACCTCCAGATCGTATGGTCGTGTAATACCAGTGCCCACACGCCGACCGGGTAAGCTTACCAAAATAAAGTTGTAAATTATGAGAGAACAGTGACAAAAGTGGAAAAATGATAAATCAGCAATAGCGCACAATATATAACAGTTTGGAACCGTTTTTTAGAGTGTTTGATGAAAAGTGTGAATTACAAGCGGTGGTGAAACAGCTCGGACCACATGCAGATAAGTAATAGTAAAAAACCCAAAGTAACTGCCCAAACTTAAGTAAAAAATATAATATCAATTCATTATTCATTTAACAAAACAAAAAAATGTGGCACAAATAAAGAATGAGATCTCACAAAAATATGTAAAGAGAGAGAGAGAGAGAGAGAGAGAGAGAGAGAGAGAGAGAGAGAGAGACAGCGAGAGTGAAGAGAGTGTGAATACCTAGAAACTAAAAAGAGGGGAAATACACTAAACAAAGTACTGGTTTGCGAATTAGATTTTTATTTGTATTTGATGATCATCTTTAATTGTTTTATTGTTTAGTTATATTACATATGATTTTCATTTGACATAGTTTAGTATGAATTAAATTTGGTGTCAAAAGAACAGAAAACTTTCTCATAATGCATATAAAGAAAATAAAATCAGATTTCTGTGTTACAATAACCTTGTGTTGAGTGTAATTATTACGCCTAATTACCAAAACCTATTTTCTGTGGCAAAAAACTCGTCTAAACGAACCTGTGAGTCTTGAATTAAGGGAAATAAATAAATTATTGTCTAAATTATTAAATGGGAAGAGTGTAACGGTTTTGATATTGAACTATAAAATATCGTGGCGACCTTGTACAACAATTTGGGATCTTCTGGTTTTTATAATAAGGTAAGTCGTAAGTAAGTTTGTCAGAATGGGGGGAAGTAAAGTAGTGCCTATCTTATATATTAATTGTAAAGTTTCAAATGGCTACCCTGCCAGGATGCTTATATGAATTTTTTCATATAAGTTAGGCCTGTATGAAGCACGGAAATAGGGTTGGTTATGGCGTTCTTTATGAATAATTCGTATAGGTTATATACATAGAGAATAAGGTGTTTATAGTAGCACATAGTGTTTAAAATTGTTTTTCTTATATAAAATTTTATTTATATAAATATTTAATTATATTAATTATTTAATTACAAATAATTAAAATGGAAGATAATGAGAATGAAGTTAGTCTGACCGACTCAGCTATAATTTGTGAATCGGGGTTACATTCAACCCCAGGGTCAACAAAGGAAACCAAAGTAGGTGCATCATGGGATGATATGATGAATTTGATGCAATTGTTTTTAGAGAAACAAAATACAATATCTAGTGATTTTAATAAATGTTTTGATGAGATGATTGAGTCACAAAAACAAATTGTTGAGAAAATGAAAGAGTGGAAAAGAGATACAATACAGGTAAGTGTAATGAGAATAAAAATAATGAAGTAATAGATGACAAGGTAAGTGATGATAGTGAAAATACAAGTGATAATTATAATGATGAGATGATGACGAATAATAATAAAGTTGATGTAATTGAAAATGTGATATCAGAGAGTGATACATTGAATAGTGATAATGAGAGTATAGAGGTAATAGAGGTATAGTGGTAATGAGAAGGAATAGAGGTTAGAGGTGAGGTGATAGTTGTTGATGAGATTGAAAGAGTGTGTGAGGAGAGTTTAAGTGAGTATGGTGGGCAGAGGGCAAATTTTCCCTGTGGTGTAAGTGGAGTAAAGACTCCACAAGTGTTTTTTGAGGACGAAGGTTCCTCTAGAGTTTATGTGAGAGACATGTGGTCCCCAAATGGTCCCCTAGTTTTTTGTGTTGATGTACGTGGTAAAGCCAGGATGTGTTTAAATAATGTTGTGTTGCCCTTTGCAGAGAGAGAGAGAGAGAGAGAGAGAGATAGTTCAGGGGGGTTGTGAGAGGTATTATGAGGAGAGAGAGAGAGAAAGAGAGAGGTAGAGATTTTTAAGGTTAACAGATGTTATAAAGAATTAGTGGAGAGGTTAGATATTGAGAGAGTTGATGATATTAAGTAATTACCTTTTGACGTAATTAGTACAGCAGTAAATGTTGATAATGTTGTTGACAATGAGTACTTACCTTGTGATGAAACTAGTGTAGTAGCAGTTGACAATGATGATGAGATTATAACGTACCTAATTATGACAAATGATACTAAGGGCGACTTGACCATACACAATGTTGACAAGTTATATGATATAATAATATGGAATACTCCTATTGATTATTATGGTATAGTGGATAGAACAAGTTTAAATGGGCGTTATATTGATAGTAATAATATAATGAACTTAACTAAAAATGAAATGTACTTGTATAACGTAAGACTAATTTTTGATGATGGTGGTTAGACATTTGGTGTTAATGGACATTTAATTATTTTAGTTAATGGTTTTAATACTTGGCTGAATAATGTAATGATTTTTGGTGAACAATGACATTTGATATGAAACATATTGTATATAAATTTGTACTGGTGTTATATGTGTTATGTATTAAGTTAGGTTACTGTTATGATAAGGTATCAGAGGATACATTGTATTGTGTGTGTGTAGCAATGTTTATTATTTTATTTTGATTGAATAATTGACATTACTGAAATTTTATAATGGAATTCAATTAATTTGAGATGGTTTAATTAATTTAAAATGTGGGTCTTGGTAATAAATATGAAAATTTGTTTAGATTTGATTTGTATAATAAATGGTAAATGATTAAAATTGGATGAGTAAAATGTTTAATAGAAATTCAGAGTTGAAGTTATAATGTGACAATTGGACGATTCAATAGAAAGTCAAAACTAAAGTTATGTAGTGTGTGTAATTTTTATTCAAATTCAAATTTGAAAGGTTTATTTTAACTAGTGGTCGCCCAGTGGTCGAAATTTGACCATAATTCATTAAATTTTTAAGTTTGAACATTATTGAGGTTCTTTTGTCAAAGAGTATACCTCTATAATCATTGCATATAATTTTTTTGAATTTTGTTCTATTACGTCAGCTGCGAGCGTGTACAAATACGTCATTAGCATGTGTTGTTTGCCTTAATTCCCTGCAATACGTATGAAATTTAAAATTTAATGTTAGTAACAGTTGAAAAAAAACACAATTGCAGCTTGTATTCGTATTTATTTTTTGATATAATTCATTGTCAGTTTTAATTTTTTCATGTTATTATTGAATCAAATAAACGCTAATAAAAATGAGACTTGACATTCATAGAAGTATAAGATACATTGTTTTCAATTCCAGTGGATTACATTTCATTTTTGGTAAGGTACAAAATTCGAAAACAGTTTGAAGATTATCTGCTACAAAGCTTATATAATTTTTTAATTTTTTTTCTATGCATTAATTTTCAAATTATTTGAAAAATATGAAAGATAGGAAAAATGAGGTTTAGCTTGGCTAAGCCATATTTAAAAAGCAATAATGCGTTTTTTGACATTTCCTTGGGTTCTTTTTATTGCCATACTGACCAGGTTTCGCCAAGGCTACACAGTTATTTTGCCTATCTTTTTCGAATTATATAAAATTTAAATAAAAAATTAATAAAAAATAAAAAATACGTGCCTCGTATTTTTTCATATATTTTTCATTAAATCAAAAAAACCGGGCGGTTAAAAAAATAAATGTTGTCCATTGAACTTAAAATAGTTTGAAAGTGAATTTAATGATTCAGAACTTCTGTGCAAACTATGTTTTTTGTAAAAACTCTTTCATCATTTGCTAAATGCCCTTGGCCATTATATTCGGAAATATAAAATCTCAAACCATCGAATGATCGAACTCTACTTGCTGCGACGTACAATTGACCATGTGTAAAAACTGGCTGCCTCAATAAAATTCCAATTTTTTCGAATGTTTGTCCTTGATACTTAATTATTGTCATCGCAGATGCAGGTATAATTGGAAATTGAGTTCTTTGAAAGTTAAATGGTAAAACAGTACCGGAATATGTTAAATTTATACATGGAATCAAAATTCTTTTATTGCGTGCGGTTCCAGTTAAAACTTCGCAATCAATAGCATTACGATGCATACACTTGATGCGCATTCTTGTTCCATTGACTAATGCTTCCTTTGTATTTAAGTTTCTGATCAGTAAAACGATGCAATTAACTTTCAGTACTAACTTATGTGGTGGCAAACCACTAATAGTCAAAGAATTCAAAAACTCTACTGGATAGTTATTGATTTCATTGTCATCATCACAAATTATTTTATCGTAGCTATGATATGTTTTCTGCTCACCTGGTATTCGATTAAGTATATCAGTATTAATAAAAGTACAATCATCGTTTTTAGGTGCTGAAATAACTGACTTCAATATGTTATCTGAGAGTATGTTTTCGGAAATATTTCCATACACCTCATTAATAATATTATTTTCTTCTCCTATTAATTGCTGAGGTATTTCAATAATATTTTCACCAAACTGAGGGAATTGTGGCGCTTCATCATTACCAATTTTTTTCAAGAATTCGGCAAATTCTATTTCACTTGGTAAGGCTCTCATATTTTGAGTAAACATTACTTTATGAAAATAAACAAATTTATGACAACTCGTGACACAATTTTCAATTAAAGTTGCACGTGATCCATGTGGGACAACTGATAAGATTTGCCAAAAATCACCGCACAGAAGTATCGTTTTCACACCAAATGGTTTATGTTTATCATTTTCATCGCATAGATCCTGCAATAATCTATCTATGATTTTCAACACTTGCAGTGGTCACATAGAAATTTCATCAATAATTATCAATGATGATGAATTTATGTAACGTCCATAGCTACTATTTGCGGTAATATTCGTTACAGAATTTTCCAAAATGGGTATAGGCAATTTAAACACATTGTGTAAAGTTCTACCTCCAAGTAATAGAGTTGAAGCTATGCCACTGAACGCTGTTGCAATGCAACTAAGATTAAGCGAATTTAATTTGTGAATGATTGCTGTTTGTGTGAATGTTTTTCCACAACCTGCATGAGCAGTTAAACAAAAAACATTAGATCCAGTATCATGGTGCAAAACTTCACGAATCACACGATCAATTAGATTACGCTGTTCAATATTTGCAGTTTCATAATGCTCAGAAAACAGAAACTCTTGTTCTATTGGATCAATAGGATTTGCTTCGTCTGTTCTCTGCGAATATGTGGGAACTGGTAAACCAAGTTCTTGACATGACAAATTATGAACATTCAAAATATCTTCTATTTCTAATAGAGCTGTGTTAAAGGATACTTCTTCGTTGTAATCTCTCAAAAAATCTTCACTAAGGTATACTTTAAATTCATTCCATAACGCCAATGCATTGGCTGGCACATTTAATGCACAAATGTAACCAAATAAATTTCGCATTTGTTTTGGTGAATATAATTCTTTTGCTTCATTTAAACATTCGCGCCATTCATTATCATTTGAAGCAATGCCGCGAGCATGGCACGCTTCAACAAAAGAAGTGTGTATAATTCCATTGTATGTTCTAACATCCTCAAATGATTTTGGACCACAGACATGTAATAAAAGCAATTGTAACTGGAAAAGTTCGATGTCTTTTGGTGATACTACATATATGCATGTAATGATTTTATCACCTCCACGCCTTCTCTTCTTCCATTTTTTTCGGGAATCTTCCCACACATAATGCAAAGGAATTTCAATATACTTATATTCATGCGCTGATGGATCTGATCGATTCAATTAAAAAAATGCTAATAATTTTGTTTGTCTTGCATTTTCAATTGCTTGACGTTCTTGCCCTTCTCGAAAGTAAACATTCTGTCTACGCGGTAAATGAATGTCAAGTCTAACGATGACATGTGATTGAAAATGCAGTGATAATTCATAGATGCGCCATACGGCTTCAGTTGATCCGACATAACGGCCATTTAAAAAATTTTTAACTTCATCAATTTGTATTTCTTGACCTGGTTCATTTCTCTCTGAACCTAATTCAACAGATGCACTGTCATAGCCTTTATACACGTATTTATAAATGTATTTAACACTTTTAACTGTAGTGCATACTTCAACATTTATATTGCAATTAAATTTGGCAAGTAAATACGGATTGTATGGTACAACATAACGATTGTCGAGGCAACTACCGCGAACTTCAGCATTAATACCATTATCACGCCTTCTGTATAATGGATATCCATTTAATGATTCACATGTAAATTCATTAAATCGTTTTGGATAATCTTTTGTGCATTTTCTATCTCTCATACATAGGTACATAGAGAATTTGGATTAAGTACACCACATGGACCATGCACCATGTGTTTTACAACATATTCATGTAATGTAGGATGTGTTTGAATGTTAGGAATCTCCGCAGATACAACTTTATCAATATCGGTAGCGTTAACAATTTTATCTTGCTCATTTAAAGAGAGTAAAATGTGAGCATGATGCAATCCTCTCTTTTGAAACTCAATTGTATAAATGAGTGCTTCAACTTTACCGAAGATTTTTTTTAGTGTAAGGCCCTCAATTAATGCTTTCAGTTTGGACTTGAATACACGCACAACAATATCAGGTCAAAAATTAGCTGACTCACCTACACCAATATTGCTAACTATTTCAGGCCAACTTGGATTGCAAGTCATTGTAATAAACAAAGAAGGCTTTCCGAAATATTGTACAATTGACATTGCATCTAAATAATTCTGATACATATTTCTTGGAGATCCATTGAATGAAGATGGTAAAATTACTCTACGGCCAACATTATTGGCATTGGGGTTCAATTCTAAATAATCTGTTAAATTGTTGTAAACTTCAGACCTAAGACTTGTTTGATTTTGTCAAATGAAATGTAACCTTGTGCCCTCTATTCTCACATACATATCAACTATCCACTGCAGAAATAATTTTTGTGAATGGTGCAACATGCTAAAATCTTCTCTAATTGCAAGTCGATAGGCTGCATACTGAAGCATGGTTAATTTATTTCTGGGCGCTCTTGAATTAGATGTAGTTGGTACATTATGAGAAATATTGATATTAAAACGTTATGAGTTAAAATTAAATAATTAATATAGAATTTTGTCCCTTTTTAGGGCATCAATTAAAGCAATACAGATTAATGACATCATAAATATTGTATTTTATGGTAACATCTACCTTTCGTAAAACTTCCAGGGTCTCGTCTGGTGTACTCATTAGCAGAGAGAAATAGGTAAACGCAATAACCAATACATCTTGATATGTGAAATTAACCCTGTTTTATTATATCTACTTCAAACATCTAAATAGTATCAAACAATTTATTTTATGTATCACTGTAATACTCATTGTATATGGTTGACTTTACTTACGTTATACAGGAAACCAAATTTGTTACGCCATTTAGCACTAATGCTTATACCCTAACCAAACTAACAAAAGTTACTAAACTAATTAGGCCGCCCAGCCTGCTCACGCACAACATTCATTCTATTTTAAAATCCCATTTTGTTTTAATTAATTGACTTGAACATTTTTAATAGATGAAGTTACTTGGATTGAAGTGGATTACCCAACCGGCATCACTCCTCTCGTTGCAATGTGCCGCGTGTTCTTTGATGTCCGAAAGTTTCCTTTAGTTCACATTTTTTCTTTGTCCCGTTTATGTCACTGACTCTATTTCGCTATATTAGTTCATTTTTAACTTCTGGTTAATACTTTTTTACAATAGAAATTCAAAATTGTTGTGCACACGTTTTTAACTTCGTCCCCGGCCAGGGTAACGATGCAATTCAAATGGGCCGAGCGTCACCAACAAAGTCTCCCACCATAAGTTAGGCATAGCGGAACTTACAATGCCTTATGATCGAATCGTCCGTCACTGTTCATTTGACAAGGGTTACGCCTGTGTGTCGGACGTCGACGAAATTTAGTGTTTACTGGTCGACGTCACAAATGTGGGCAGGACTTGATCTCGTTTCCGTCATGTTGAGACCACGTGCGAACAAAATTCATCTCCAAGCCATGTTGTTTTACTAACTTGGCGTCGTCTGCGCACCTGCTGGATTTAGCGCGCTTGTGCGTGTGTGTCACACAATCGCAAAGTTCTGAGAATTGTCAACCCGCACATTCCATTGCAATTGTTTCATCACCGTTTCTTCGTTCGAACTACTCTTTAGCTGAACACGTGGCTGTCCATACAGATGAAGTGAATATTTTAATAAAACAAAACCCAAAGTTAATAAAATAAAAAGCCCCCCTTTTGCCCCATTACAATACCCCCCAATGAGATATCTTCTGCTGAAACAGAAGAAATCTCATTGATAAACCCCTAAGAGGATCGGTGAGGATATGGTGCCAACAACCCCCATTAGTTCTTATACATCATGGGTAAACTACCCCCCTGGCTCGGCGACAATGGCCGCACCTGAATGAGATTACTGGACTTCTCTATACGAGATCCCAACACCATAAAATCGAACAGACACGCACCACCGCGCACCTAACCTTCTAGCATGCCACCCCAAAATCCAAACCCCTGGCCTTATACCATGCCAGATCCTCAACCGATATGTTCCCCCTTGCCATGCACACTGGGCTGCCTTTAGCAGTTACTGGGCTTGTACACACTTATTACTACATCCTAGCAAAAAATTTATTCTTACATTCAAAAAAAATTTATTTAAGTTGAAATCAAACTTTCTCCATTACTTTCTTCAAAATAAAAAAAAATAAATAAAAATCTTTTATCTGAATTGATTAATTCTCTTCGTTACTATTAATAATTAGAAAAACAAATAATCTGCACATTTAATTAAAACATGAACTCCCTTATCCTAACATTTGATTATACATATATCCTACACCATACAATTCAATAACACTATTGATACACATAAACAATAATATAATCAAAACTCAAAAAACATCAATTAGCTAACAGGCACAAAAAATCAAAAATTATATTTTTTTTTCAAAAAAAATTTAAATTTATTAAAATATACTTTTCTCAATATTATAACATTGCCAAACCAAGATCATATTTGATATCAATAAGTATGTAAAAAATGCTAAGAAATAATATATTTGAATAAATAAATAATAAAGAGAACGAAAATAGTAAATATAATTAAGAGTGAAGGAGGAAGAATAGTAAACCAAAGGTGATTATTAAATAAGAAATACAAACTAGACTGACAGACAAATGACATTGACCCAACCCCAGAGATTGGCCAGATAATAACCAAAATGAAGCGAAACAAGATGGAAGGGAAGGAGAAGAAAAATGCAATTAAAAATGGAACAAACCAACTATAAAGAAAATAAAGTGAACCAAGGTGATAAACACAGACAAATAGGGAAGGGGGAGATGATACCATCAAATATCATAAAGGAAACGAAACCGGTGAATAACCAATATAAAAAAGAAATATTAGTATTGTCTAAGTGACAAATGTAACTCATAATTAATAAAAACCCATTAAATAAAAATACACTAACCCACGAATTAGTAGTATATGTAAGTAAGAAATCTAGAAAAAGACATGAACTTATTAGATATAAATAAAATTTGTAAAGATAGTGAGCTAGTGAGAAATATAAGGAGAGTAACTAAGTGACAAAGAAAAATAATAATAGGGTTTACCCACCAATAAACGTGTAAAATAAAAAGTGATAACAGTGAAAGTGATGTGTGAAAATGGATATTGTAAACAATAGTATGATTAAAAAGATAGTGATAGATAAGTAAACACTTAATAAATCAATGATGGACCAATGAAGGATTTAAGAGTGGGATTATAAAAATTATATAGTTAAGGGTAATTAGAAATAGTGTTTAGAGTAGAAATAGATAAAGGATACAATATTATTCAGGGGAGAAAGCCCAGGTAAAATAAACTGTTTGTGTTAACATGGAATGGAGAAAAGGAGTAGTAAAGATTTAAGTAATTAAATATACAATTGATAAATACCCTATGTTATAAGGGAAATTAAATAAAATAAGTTTACCAGAAGTGATGATGTTTATCACTCAAAGTAGTAGCAAAGAATGAAATTAATGTTAAAACCAACAGTAACTAATAACTTGTAAAGAATTGTTTGTTTCAATGTTATGAAGAGGATATGGCTGAAAGGAACTTACAGTCCATAGGCCTAATTGTTATATTTTAAGTATTAAGACATAGGAAATAATCTTGACATATAATCAGAACAAAAACAAACTCAAGACACAACAACCACTAAACAAATCAATTATAACAACAGAACAAAACACTTTGTAATGAAATGAAATATAATTAGAATAAATTAAATCAAAATAATCAATGGCTACTAAGGCCTAGGAAATGTATAACTGTCAATGACAAATAATTGCAAACTGTATAAAAACAATCAGGAAATTAAGAAATTCAAGGCAAGTAAATAGCCGAGAATAATTTGTAAATCAGTTTAAAGGAAAAATATTAGAATAAGAACTTAGTTTAAGGGAGAAATGTAAATACCAAATATTAACTGATGTGTACAAACATTGATATTTCATAAAACCATACATTATGTGATACCAAATTAATCTTTGAAAGGAAATGACAACAGTGGTGATAATATTTAATATGTAGGGAAGAGGACAGAAGAATATAATCAATAAGAAGATATACAGCTATTTTGAATAAAAAATTCAAAATTTGATAACAATAGGCTACTTCAGAATTAACCAATCGGGATTAAATGGTTACTATGACAACAGTCGTTTGGTTGCTAATTTACCGTTAGATTTCTTTACTCGATATATGACGCTTTTGTTGAATAGACGCTAGTTTTGGAATGATCAAAATTGTTAATTAAAACGTCAAAATACCAAATGAAATTACTAGTAAGTGAACCCCAAGGGAGAAGATGATGGCTGAAACCATATAACTAATGTCGAAGCCGAATTAAAGAAAAAAGAAAGTAATATCCTGCCGATTAACTTGGAAAAGATGCCCGAAGTCCTGAACCAAAGAAAATTAAAGATGATTGCAGCCTAACTCCTTAATACCAGATCAAATGACTTCGTCCTGTCTACTGAAGTGATAAGTATCTATCAAATTACCCAAATTTCTGAATAACTCACGTTAATTATTTCTCATTAAAGGCCAAACTCTCACTCAATTGAACATAATTACTTTCAAAGATTAAAAAACTAAGTCACTGAAAATTTATAAACTGGCAAAGATAACCTGTTATTAATTACCGATAGCTTGTAACACTTTTACTACACTACAATAAACAAATTATACCTACACAGTATATTATTTAAGTTTAACTGATGTAAGGGTGTGTATTTTTATTGTTTTAAACATTAGTAATCCTTTTAACGTAATCTCAAGAACCCGTGACAAACGAACAATAATAATTTTGTGTATAATTTCCACAGACGCCATTACTGAAAGTCTGTTATTAAGTTCAGATATCGATTTGTCAAACCCTGTAGAGGTGTCTCATATAACCGGAGCAATTGTATTACAAAAGGAAACATAATTTGTATTAAATGAATAATTAATCGTTAACCAAAAAATAAATAAGTATTGAGTGGTAACCACGGTGTTATAATTTCATTGGGTGGTGGATAATAATTTATGTACATTTTAGCAGACAAGAAGTGTTGACGACTAGCGACCGCACAGCCGACGCAACGAACTACTGGCCGATACAGACGGCCGAGACAGGCGGAAACATTTGAATTATTCAAACTGCCTGAGCGGCGTAGGCCATACACATTTAAAATTTTTTAAATTGTTTTAGTAAAACAATTTGGCGCCACCGGGATTTTCACACCCCTAGTGAACAACAGGTAAGAACAACGAGACCTGGTTATTCGTACGTTCGCAACGGACGAAATCTGCGGAAGTTGCATTCATTTGAACGACGAATAGAGAAGAAACGTTACACCCAGTACACACATACAAAATCTGATTCACATTTTACAGAATAAAACGGTAGCCGTACACACGACTACATTATAATATTCAAAAAATTTTAAATTATTTAAATCAATTAAACAGCAAAATCTGCATCCCTTCATTGCCCCAAACTGGTCTAGCTTCTAACATCGACCATCAACTGATCAAACTGGGTCAAGTCAACAACCTTGACCTACACAGGTTATACATAGGCTACATCATAAAATACCTTAATCATCTTTAAAATTTTTACCTTCAAACATAATAAAACATAATAAAATAAGACATTTAAAATTGACATAGCATTATTACAATTAACAATAAAACTGACATTTAAATTAATCAACATCACACATTTTATAGCTTTAATTGGTTTCAGCTTCTATTAAAATTTATCACTTGTACCAATCAATTGTTTAATTATATTCAAATATGTAACTCCATTGAGAAATTTTCAAATCATTTATAAGTGATACACTACAGCTGATCAGTTGATTTTATGAGCAAGGTGAACGACCTTACTATAGACACATTTCGAAATTATACAAATTACACATTTTATCAACACTTACCTCTAACACAATAAACTAATACATTTATAAGATAGAATAAACACATCATAATAAACATCTAATGCAATTATTTCTCAAATCATGATACAGTTATTTAATTACTTCAGGAGCGAGTCATCATCTTTAGGTTACAAAATTTTAATTCGTTGCTCCTCTGAGCAACCACCCAGCAAAACACTCTATTGTTTTTCTGTGGTGGACTGTTGCGCCCATGTGCTTCCACAAGGACGGCTTGCTTCAGCGTTACATTGGAAATTATTTTGATATCATCATATCACTTGTTACAAATTCATACGCCCTTAAGACGGGTCTACCACCTGGCCTTGCTGTTCCTACTCGAACAGAGTGGCAGCTGCTGTTCCATAGTTTCCGGGGATTTCCCCTAATTTCACCCCCCATCAATTTCTAATATAAACCAATTTCAAACCAGCTATGGTCAAGGTTCTTAATTTATGGCCATAGCTGACCGCTAGCCAAAACCACGATTAGTGCTGGTAAGGCAGTAATCGCCCGAAAAGTCAGGGAAATCATCTCTACTTTCAAGCATGTTCTAATCATCATTTATATGCACGGCACGGCAATCTATCAGTATACAATATAAAGTTGTACAAAAGGGTGTGCCGTGCATTTTACGCCATTTTGGCCTCCGATGGAGGTAACACTTTCTGTTACCCCCAACACTTTCCGCTTTCCACAGCGACAGCACACTAATAACTAAACTAAATCTTTCTACAATAGCAGTCCCTACACTCCCTAGGTATAGCACTTCTATTAATACCACTCAACCCCCCAAAATTGCCCACATATCTTGCATGATAAACAAGTTTTTATTTTATTTAACACATTTTTTTTACACAGACACCTTTGCAAGTCCAAACTTTTTCTCTATGACCAAAATAGGAACTACAACAATGGATCATCTTACAAATTTACCTTAAAAGTACAATACATTTTGTTTTCTGAAGGAAAAACAACTTCTTGAAAAGTTAAGTATTTAAGTTACATAATTTCGGTTGTTTCATTTTGAAATTTTCCAATTTCAATTCTAAAGCAACCTACTGTAGTTCGTGGAAAATATTACTTTTTTTTTTTGTAATACCTTACCTTTCCACGAAACTAGGGGTCCCCCTCCCCGTTCAATGATAATGTTAAATTTCTAGTTTACACCAATTTGTGGACTAGGACCATCGTTGATTTCACCCTTTGCGGGGCTACCGTCAACCATGGTCTGCCTCCAAAATGCCAAAAACCACGATCAGAGGTGGTGAATCTGTGACCACCCGAAAATGGGGGAGGATTCCTTCTACTTTTAAAATACCATAACGTGTGTATAAATAATAATAAAATATAAAATGTCTGTCTATGTATGAAAATTTTAATAATTACAAATATATCTATCATCACTCAGCTAGATAATACTTTTTTAATTGGGTCACATTATAAGTTCCTTTTATTTCTCGAGTTTGCAAATCTACTAAAACATAAGCATTCTCCATTTTCACTTGGCTAACCTCATATGGACCGTCATACAATAGGAAGAATTTTTTAATTTCTTTGTCCAACGCTGATGATTGATCGTGATTTTTTATTAATACTAGTTGTCCTACCTCGTATTGTATGGGTGTTAAATTCCGGTCATGTCTCCGTTTCCGCTGTTCGGCCTTACTCAGCAGGCGCTCCCTAGCGATTACCAATTTCCTATCACGTGGTATTTCCGTCCGGGTTGGAAATTTTACTAGCTCTTCTAATATGCGTGACGGCCTTCTCTGAAACATTAACTCAAATGGGCTGTAACTAGTGGATTCATGTAAACTATTGTTAATATACACTTCTATCTTGCCCACAAAGAATGTTTTTTATGGCAAAAGGTTCTAAACATTCTCCCTAACTCCCGCATAACACGCTCACTAGGATTTGACTGTGGATGATACACTGATGTATGTTTAACTAAGATGTTTTCCCAACCTAAAGTTTCCCGCCAGGTGTTGCTGGTAAATTGAGAACCATGATCTGATAATACTATTTTAGGCTTACCTACTTCAATAAGGTATTCATTTACTATCTTCCTAGCCAATACTGATGAGGTTGCCTTTTTAATCGGGTACAATTTTACAAATTTGGTAAAAACATCTAACACAACAAATAAATAATTTACCCCTCCACGACCTTTGGGTAAGGGGCCATATAAATCAACGGCAACTAATGCTAAAGGACTGTCTGGCATTACATGCTGCATTAAACCCTCCTGTTTACGATTGTTTACTTTAGCTTTCTGACAAATTTCGCATGTTTGTAATATTTTACCCACCATTCTTTCCATATTATTGAATTTACATGACTCTTTTAATATGTCACTACATTTCTTGGGGAATATGACCATACCTTAGATGGTAATCTCTCACTACTTCAGGTATTATAACTTTAGGGATGCACACCTTCCAATCGTCTCCCTGTTCATTTGCCCGGTGAAATAAGTGTTTATTAAACAAACTAAAATGTTTCTCCCACTTGTGAGGTACATTGGGTATTTGACTCAAAGCTAATATTATTTTATTAAGTTTGGTGTCTCTTTCTTGTTCTGTTGCTAAGTTACTTATTAATTTTTTCATATTTATTTCCCCCACTTCATTTACTATAAATATTTTATATGTGTTTGCTATGTCTACTTCGGTATTATTATCAAAATCTGTCCTGGATAGGACATCAGCTACTATATTTTCTTTACCCTTACAATACTCAATTGTTAAGTCATATTCTTGTAATATTAGCATCCACCGCACTAACCTACCATGTGTTAATTTACAGTTCTTTAAAAACGTTAAAGCTTGATGGTCGGATCTTATGATTACCTTATTTCCTAATAAGTACGTTCTGAACTTTCTACAGGCGAAAATTATTGATAACGCCTCCTTCTCCGTCGTAGTATAGTTCTTTTCACTAGTTAATAGAGATCTACTTGCAAAAGCTACTACTTTGTGGTTACCACTCCCATCTAACTGAAACAAATCTACTCCCAAGGCAATGTCTGACGCGTCTGTGTGTATATAAAATGGTTCTGAAAAATTAGGATGAGCTAATATAACTGAGTTTAAGAATTTATTTTTTATCAGCTCGAATATATTTTGCTCTTTTAAATTCCACTGCCATCGATTGTCTTTATTTAATAAATGTCCCAATTGTACTGTTAAATATGAATATTTGTCTACAAATTGCCTATAATAATTGCACAAACCTAAGAAACTTTGCAACTGTTTAACATTTTTTGGTATCGGAAAATTTTGTATTATTTCTACTCTTTTAGGGTCTGTACTGATACCCCTTGCTGAAATTATATGTCCTGAAAAATTAACTTGTTCTTTCAAAAATTCCGACTTCTTAAATTTAACTGTTATGCCATATTCATGCAGTCTACTTAGTACTCTATCTAACCTTTCACAGTGTGTATCAATGTCTGGTGACGTAATTACTATATCGTCTACATAAACGGTTGTGAATTCTAAAAATCTCTCTCCCTAACACATAATCCAGGCATTTGATAAAAATTGAAACACTTACGTTGAGTCCAAAAGGTAGCCTGCGAAATTGGTAATTCCTACCGTTGTATAAAAAGGCCACATACTGTCGAGACTCCTCTTTCAGCTCTATCTGCCAGTAGCCGCAGTCAAGTCCAAGGTGGTGATATATTTGGTCCCACTAAAACATTGCAGAATTTCGCTTACTGGTTCTGGTGATTCTCTGTCTGGAACAATTATTCTGTTTACTTGTCTTGCGTCTAAACATAATCTTATCGATAAATCTTTCTTTGTCACCACTACTAAAGGGTTGGAATATGGTGACGTAGATTTTTCTATTATACCTTCCCTCAACATTTTATTTATTTCCTCCTGTACTAAACCCCTCTTGGAGTATGGTACCGGATAGGTTTTAGGTGCAAAGGGTGTTTTTTCTTTAACGACTAATTTACTCTTAAAATTCTTTACTAAACTGGGTTCGTCTGAAAAAACTGATTTATTTTTGTTTATTATTAGTACTATTTTTTCCCTGTCTTGGTAGCTAAATTCCCCATCTTGATATAGGATTGTATTCATTTTCTCCTCCCAATTATTTTCATTTTCAAGTAATTCATTACTATTTACTCTCAGGTTACAATAATTTATCATTAAGGGCCTACACTCGTTTATATCATTGTCAGAAATTAACATTCCCTTACTAATTATTCTTAAAGCTTTCATTCCTACAATTTTCTTTTGTATGAATGGTATTTCAATTATATTATTATTATTGTTTAATTTCATAGTCTGTGTGTAATAGTTTAACTCTACTTTGAAATTATTTAAAAAATCATTACCTATTATAGCTCCCATATTTAATCCTGGAATGACCAAATAGGGTACATTTATTGTGTTTTTATTTACCTTTAATTGTAGCATTATTTGTTTAGTTACTTTTTTACTGCGAACACCCGTTACCCCTATAACACTAATTCCCAGTACTGGTAATTGTGGAATTGTCTCTGCAGTTTGATTTTTGATTCTTTCAAACATTCTATCGTCTATAGCAGGTAGTTCACTCCCTGAATCTACTAGAAAAATGTATTTAGAATTAAACACTTCGGCTTCAAATTCTGCCATCCCAAAAGTATTACTACTCTCTCCCGCTTCTTCGTCGGATAGATCATTATGTATATTGGTAATTAGTGACCCTATTGTTAGGTGATTACTAGACGGCTGGGGGCTTTCTTTTTCAACCGCCCTGATTAGTTTAATGGTATTGAAGGTGGTGGTTCACTGTAAACCCACCTATTGTTTTGATTATGAGCTGGTGCTTCCACGCCCCGAGTTTCGTTTGGGTTACTAACATATCCCCCTCTCCCTCTATGATTAAAGTTTCCTGACACTCCCCGATTGGTGGTGAAACCTCTCCCTCTCTGATTCCCTCTAAACCCAGTATGTTCAAAACCTCAATTATAATTTTCCACTCTCCCTCGGGCACTCTCCCTTGGACCCTGACACCGGTAACAATGATTCCGTGACCCGTTATAATTACTAGCTCCACAACTAGGGTTTGGACACAACAACGCCCCCTCCCCTGATCTACTCACATTACTAATAAAATGGTCTGATTGTCTTATTTCAGTAATTATTTGATTCAATTCATTAATTCTAAACTGGTATTTATTATCTTCTTCCTCTTTCATACTCTGGTATGCTTCTAGTATTTTTTCTAATTCTGCAATATTAGCAAAATCCCGGGTTCTGATTGTGGACCGTATGTCCTTAGGTAAATGTTTACTAATGTATCTTATAAAAGATGAAAGAGGAATTGGTGGTTCTAAATATTTAACCTGACTATATAGTCTCGTCACATACGATGTAATACTCATGTTTTTTATATTAAAATTTCCCCACCCCATTATGGTACTACGTAACCCCTCTTGTTTCTCTTCTGACCAGTACTTATTTCTAAATGCTAGCTCAAACTCATTAAAATCTACCCAGTTATCGTTATGAGCATCCGCCCATATTTTAGCATCCCCTTTAAAGTACTTTTAAATTCTTACTAATTTAATCTCCCAACTTTCTTGGTTATATTTATTAAAACTTTTTATAGAGTTCAAAAATTGTATGGGGTTCACTCCCCTACTTTCATTATTAAAATACCCTAATTCTACTTCCACATTCACTCTCTCACTCACATTAGTTAATTTCTGATTAATGGTTACACTCAAGTCTTCTCTGACTTTAATTATTTCACGCTCATGTTCTGCTTGTTTATTTTTTAAACTAGTTACATTAATCTTAATTGCATCAACTTGTTTAAAGTTACTTCTGAATTCATCATTTATATTTTCTTGTATTTCACTTGCTCTTTTGATTTGTTCACACTCATTAATTATACATTGAACATTACTTTTAATTTTGTCATTTTGCTTTTTAATTTTATCATTAAATTTACTTGTCAATGTGTCAAATTTTTTATTTGTCTCTAACATTTTCTCTTTTTGTTTTTCGTTAATTATTTTTATCTCGTTTTTCATTTCTGTTTGTATCTTATTTATATCACTAGTCAGTTCATCTCTCACTCCAACAATAGCCTCATTCATACTTTCCAATCGGCTATTCATATTTATTTCACTCACTCTCAATTCGCTCCTCACGTTCATGAACTCGCTATTTAAATCAGTAAGTTTAATATTTACAGCATTTATTTCCGATTTGATTTCAGTTTTAAATTCGTTCAAATTTGTGTTTTGTTGATCAAATTTACTACTCATCATTTCCATAAATAATGCTAATTGACTAAGTACGTCTACATTCTCGAGTCTGCTACTAGCATCTGCTGTCTCAATTGTTATTTCGTCTGTTGTATTGTCGGTGTCGTTTACGTGCTCGTCAATATTTGTCGATACAAAACTCTCCTGTGTCACATTTAAATTTACTTTTACTTCTTCACCTTCACACAAAGTTGCATTCTTATTTCCCCCTGCCATTTTCGACCAGTTTGTAAACTAACTTAGATTTTTTAAATTACAAAGTCACTGTTAAACGGGCGCCATTTAAAACGTTACGAGTTAAAATTAAATTATTAATTTGTCCCTTTTTAGGGCATCAATTAAAGCAATACAGATTAATGACATCATAAATATTGTATTTTATGGTAACACCTACCTTTCGTAAAACTTCCAGGGTCTCGTCTGGTGTACTCATTAGCAGAGAGAAATAGGTAAACGCAATAACCAATACATCTTGATATGTGAAATTAACCCTGTTTTATTATATCTACTTCAAACATCTAAATAGTATCAAACAATTTATTTTATGTATCACTGTAATACTCATTGTATATGGTTGACTTTACTTACGTTATACAGGAAACCAAATTTGTTACGCCATTTAACACTAATGCTTATACCCTAACCAAACTAACAAAAGTTACTAAACTAATTAGGCCGCCCAGCCTGCTCACGCACAACATTCATTCTATTTTAAAATCCCATTTTGTTTTAATTAATATTGAATTGAACATTTTTAATAGATGAAGTTACTTGGATTGAAGTGGATTACCCAACCGGCGTCACTCCGCTCGTTGCTATGTGCCGCGTGTTCTTTGATGTCCGAAAGTTTCCTTTAGTTCACATTTTTTCTTTGTCCCGTTTACGTCACTGACTCTATTTTGCTATATTAGTTCATTTTTAACTTCTGGTTAATACTTTTTTACAATAGAAACTCAAAATTGTTGTGCACACGTTTTTAACTTCGTCCCCGGCCAGGGTAACGATGCAATTCAAATGGGCCGAGCGTCACCAACAAAGTCTCCCACCATAAGTTAGGCATAGCGGAACTTACAATGCCTTATGATCGAATCGTCCGTCACTGTTCATTTGACAAGGGTTACGCCTGTGTGTCGGACGTCGACGAAATTTAGTGTTTACTGGTCGACGTCACAAATGTGGGCAGGACTTGATCTCGTTTCCGTCATGTTGAGACCACGTGCGAACAAAATTCATCTCCAAGCCATGTTGTTTTACTAACTTGGCGTCGTCTGCGAACCTGCTGGATTTAGCGCGCTTGTGCGTGTGTGTCACACAATCGCAAAGTTCTGAGAATCGTCAACCCGCACATTCCATTGCAATTGTTTCATCACCGTTTCTTCGTTCGAACTACTCTTTATCTGAACAAGTGGCTGTCCATACAGATGAAGTGAATATTTTAATAAAACAAAACCCAAAGTTAATAAAATAAAAAGCCCCCCTTTTGCCCCGTTACAATATGCCACCCAGTATCACCATTTGGAAAAAGTAATGGATACGCTAAAGGGTCCAATGGTGAATCCAAAACAGAGATATTTTTAATGGTACCATTAACTTTTGAAAACGAAACCATATTTCATTCAAAGGGTGGCTCACCATCAACTGTACTAAATATTACTGCTACATCAGTTTGAACTGCATCATTATAACGGCGTAGATCTAAATCACGATTTACTTTAATGAGCATACAAATTTCTTTATTTTGATTTTCAACTCTCTGACAATGATCTTTCATTGCAATGAATGACCGAACGAAAGGATTAATGCGTTCCAATTCAAGAGAGATTTTGCGCATTATATTGTTATTGCATGTTTGATTATAGTGTTCACATAATCTATAATTGACAGCAGTGTCAACATCATAAAAATATAATTGCGCATAACATGGTGAGCGACCATATCCAGCAGTCATTGGACCTGATCTGTGATAAAAAACATCATGTATTTTAAAATGATACACTCCACGCGTAACTGTATCCGAAATTTTAGCTTCTGAGCTAACCAAAGCAAATGATGAATTGTATTTACGAATGTTTTCAAAATAATTTTTTGACTTTCTTTTTATTGAAGGTTCATTTGAAGTAAGTCCATCATACAATGATTTAAGGTATTCATTTTTACTTAAGGCCGGTAATATTGCTTTACCCTTATGACAACATGAAGTGAATGCAGTCCTTTCACCTAAAGTGACCTCAGATTCGAAATGTTTTGCATTGCAAAACCTGCATTGTAAATGCATTAATCCACAATCAAAAGTATTAAAATTTCTTGGAATGACATTCAGTGCACATTTAAATGTATCCCTCAAAATAATTTCATCATTTTGTATACTATTTACACTATTTAAATTTGCATTTGGTCTATTATCATTTTGACTTTCACGCGAATATATATTCCTTCTTCTTTGTCTCTCACTCCGACCTGTCAATGTTCTATGTCGAGGCATAATGGAAGTAGGTGCGAATATCTGAATGTAAAAAAAAAACAGGTAATGAAATTACTGAAACTAAGATTAGACAGGGTTTAATTTAAAAATAATAAAATGTACTCACCTCACTTTTTTGAAACCACCAATAATAATTAGGCGAGAGTAAGTCAATTCAAATTGCTGCTACAAAATTTTCCTTTTGCAACAGGTGTATATTAAGCAAGCTGTATTTCACTTTCAACTGCACATTAATATATAAAACACAGATATCTAATATACAAAATATAAAATAAACGCTTTTTTGCCTTGACTTACACTCCACAGACTATTGAAAAAGGAACATTTGAAATCACACAAAATTCACAGTTCATTCAGTCAATCTGTCAGTAATTATTTGTTGGCAACATTTTAAAATTCTGTGGCGACAATCTCTACTCTGTGCGACTGTTTGACCACAGACTATTATGTGTTTGACATTGGCAGTATGAACGTAAACAAATGACAGACTATTATGTGTTTGACATTGGCAGTATGAACGTACACTAAAATGAAAAAATTATAATTTTATTGCCTGGCAACAAAATTATTTTATTTTTAACAATTACCATTGTTTGAAAAAGTTTAAATGAATTTTCAAGTGCAAATGAATGTTTTATTTAATTTTATTTAATGTATTTGTAACACATATTATATATAAATTTTAGCTTTCTGCACTCCTTCTCCATATAAACTTTAACTATGCCAAATCTCACACTCCTCCGTGCGCGCAATATGCTTAAAAAGGGGTACAAAGTTTTCTCTTCACGTATTAATATATAGATGTGATGTTGGTAATGGTTATTTTGAGATGTTGCATTTATGAGATATACAACATGGTTGTATAAAACGGTTTTTGTATATTGTTAACGCTTAACGGCATAATGTATAATGTTGGAAGCGTTAACGGCAACTCTCCAGTCATCGGTCCACCCGACATACGCGTCGAGTTGACGCTGGAGCTTAATTGCCGCATAACTTGCGTTCGGCTCTGAGGCAAAAGCCGCAGTGTCGTCCGCGAACAGCGACAATTTTACTCCAGGAACTCGGGGCGTGTCATTGATAAACAGCGAGAACAGGAGAGGCCCAAAGACACTTCCCTGAGGGACGCCAGCGGTAATACGCCTCTCCGAAGAGAGAGCGTGGTCTATTCCCACTCGGAAGCTACGGTCTCGCAGAAAGCTGCCGATCAAGTGAACGTAGCAATCTGGAAGAAGGACTTCCGTGAGTTTGTAAAGGACACCCTCGTGCCACACGCGGTCAAAGGCTTTCTCTACGTCTAGGAAGATCGCAGTCGTCTGTTTGCCCTGGTAGCCAGCCTCGGTAATGCATTCCACGAGTCTCATCAGCTGATGAGTCGAGGAGTGCAGCTCACGAAAGCCGAACTGTTCGGGGATCAGCACGTCTAGTCTTTCTAGATGGTCGCGGATCCTACGCTGGATCAGTCGCTCGAAAACCTTAGTAGTATATAAATGTTCTTTCTGGGACATGTCAGAGGTCTAGGACAAGGTCAGAGGTCATGTCAAGAGGTCACCTTATCAGTGATAACCCCGCCTTATCAGCGATGACCCCAATTAAATTCCAATTAACCTTTTGATAACCCCGCCTTATCGCTGATAACCCCAATTGACCTCGAATTAATCAGCAGATAACCTCGTTGACCTTTTGTAATCAAGAAATAACCCCGTTGACCTTTTCATGTTTTAGGTTTATCACATTCAGATGTATCAGATTCTGTAATGTATGCTTATTATAACGGTAAAATCGAGTTAGGTGATGATAATGTTTTAGCTATTCAAAATTTATATGGTAAGGCAGGAAGCACTTTTATATCATCTTTCATACCGATGTCACCATCTTCTTCAGTACCAAAGATAGAAGACGAGCATCCTATAGATACAAATAAAATCGATCTTTGTAATTTTAAAAATATTAATTTATTTTTAGTTGCTGATAAACGATTATATATATTATATGAAAAATGGTTGTGGATATTAAATCCGGCAGAGATGATATATACCAAACCACTCATAATAAAACATTGGTTAACGTTTCTTCCAAAAAACTTCACAAAAATTTTAGCTGTATATCAACGACCATCTGGTGAGATAGTTATGTTTATAGATTCTTTGGTATTCATGTTCGATTTAACGAGTCTTAAATTAAGTCATGGTTATCCGAAACATATCCAGTCTTTATTTAACATACAACCGGATAATTTACATGCGGTATTCAACAGTTATACAGGTAAAACTTATATATTTCATGATGATAATTATTATAGAGAAGTCAATGATTGTACGTTCACTACTAAATCATGGGGTTATATATCTGAAACATTTCCTGGAATTCCGCCTAAAATCGATTCATCATTTAGATTTTCTGATGGTAATTTATACTTTTTTAAGAACAATACTGTGTATGTCTTTAATGAATTTACGGGTGAGTTAGTTAGAACAGAAAAAAATAATCTATCGATATTTGGATTGAAATGTGTAAATGATGATGTACTATATAAATTAAAACAATTAATATTACAATTGATAATACAAAAGAAAGGTCAATCGATATCAAACAATAGTCGATAGTAATGTTGATGAAGAAGAATAAAAGTTCAGTTTCTAAAAACATAATGATTTGAACGTACAGTTGTGAAGAATACGTAAAGCTGTTAACATGGAGAAAGGAAATATTCATGCTTTCAATTGGTATATATATTGCATAGAATCTACTGATTCAACGTTTAATGAAATATGTTATTTTATAAATAATGAATTTTCTGAAGCAAATGTTACTATAATTGAAAATGAACAAATTATCAAGATACAATTTCCAACGATTTGCTTGTATAACGATATATTACAAAGGTTAGAAAAATATCGAAATCAATTAATAATCGATATTGATTTTGAAGAAGAATACAAAACTCTTCGTTGGAAGTAGTTAGTTAGTAGAGGCTCAACAAGTTGGACGCAATGTCAAAAATGGCGAAGTTGTGCGAAAAATTGAACCCCTGTAAGTTATTGCAAGATTTTTTTGAAGAAGCAGGATTTATTTTTAATGGTGATTTAGACAGTATTGTGTGTCGTGAGTGTGGATTTAAAACGAGAGGATCTTTATCTATTTCGCATATTCAATTTATGCACAAACTATTTAATTCAGAATGTAAAATGGTATGTTATATATATGATAAATATAATAATTATGCATTATACAGTATATTATCACATATTGATGATATAATGAATGCGAAAAAATGTATACCAGAAACTGAAGAAATCATGAAGTTAACATTTTGCTGTTGGCCTAAACGTTTACCACGAGTTGATAATTTAGTATCGGCAGGTTTTTTGTATACTGGTGTGGACGATGATGTAATGTGTATAGACTGTAACGTTATACTTCACGATTGGCAAGACACAGACGATCCATGGTTTGAACACGCTAAGGCATCTCCAAATTGTTTACTTGTTAAATTACACAGAATCATAAAAGATGGCTTCATTGAGTGACAAAAGTGGAAAGTGTATTGAAGACTTTTTTAAAAATCAAAGATTTGTTGATGATTCGGATAATATTGTTTGTTCTAAATGTGGTTTTAAAACGAAATGTTTTAATACTATTACGCATATTCAATTTATGCACAAACTTTTGTATCCGACATGTAAAACTGTGCGTTATATATCTTATAAATATGAAGACTATATCAGATCAAAAAAGTGTGTTGCTAATTTTGTTAATATATTAAAGTGAAAATAAAATTTATAAAAAAAAAGAATTGATGTGTTTTTGTTAGTTATTTGTTTAACCTTAGGATAACCTTTAGTTAATTAATGTTGTTTATTCTTAACAAAGTAACCTGTGTTTTTGTTAGTTATTTGTTTAACCTTAGGATAACCTTTAGTTAATAATGTTGTTTATTCTTAACAAAGTAACCTCTGATAATAATAAAACTTATTGACGTAATGTTTAACCTTTGATAATAAAAAGTTATCAGTAATTTATATTGACGTATTTACAAAGTAACCTCTGATAACTAAGGTCGTAGGTGTAAACAGTTGTTAATTAGTTGTTGTACTTTGATACAAAGTAACCTCTGATAACTAAGGTCATAGATGTAAACAATTTTAATTGTTATTGTACTTTGAATAATGAGCATCAGACAGGAGATAAGTAGTGAATTGCATAAGCAAGCGAGAAGAAATTTTCCTACACGCAATGTCGAACTGAAAGGTATTCACGATTTGTATCAAGCTGACCTTGTAGAAATGATTTATTTTTCAAAGTTAAATAAAGGTTATAAATATATACTAACAGTGATAAATTGTTTTAGTAAATTTGCATTTGCAGTTCCGTAAAAATCAAAGGTCTCACACGAAATTGTAAAAGCTCTAATGCCTATATTACATGTAAACAAAATGAAAAATTTGCAAACTGATAAAGGAAAAGAATTTTACAATTTACCGATTCAGCAATTATTTAATCGTTATAATATAAATCATTATTCGACTTATTCAGATAAAAAGCCTCTATCTTTGAACGTTTTAATCGTACTTTAAAAAACCATATGTGGAAGTGGTTTACTACCAGTGGAAAGTATACATGGATCGAAGTACTTCCTCAGTTATTGAAAAAATATAATAATACTGTACATAGAACTATAAGTATGAAACCTAAAGATGTCAATATAAATAATGAGAAAAGGGTATTGATACAAATAAATAAAAAACGAATATTTGTTTAATAAGAAACCTGCAAAATATAAAGTTGGGGATAGAGTGAGAATTAGTAAATACAAACAAATTTTTACCAAAGGTTATTTACCAAATTGGACAAATGAAATATTTACAATTCATAATATTAAACAAACAGTACCTAGAACATATATTTTAAAAGATGATACAGGAACCGTATTAGATGGTGGATTTTACGAACAAGAAATTAGTAAAACAAAATACGACAATATATTTTTAATTGAAAAAATATTAAAACTTAAAGGTAATAAACTGCTTGTTCAGTGGTTAGGATACGATAAGTCGCATAACAGTTGGATTGATAAAAACCAAATCATTTGAACTATTTTTTTTTCAATCATGAAAATAGTGCAGCAAACAAAAAAAATACGTATTTGTAATTTTGATAAATCTATGGAGAAAAAAGAAAAGAGTCCATAGCGAGTTGTTACCAAATAATGTCAGGGCTCTTATCATTGGGCCAAGTAATACTGGAAAACAAACCTAATGCTTAATCTTTTGTTCAGTCCTAATGGTGTATGTTTTGAGAACATTTATGTTTTTTCAAAATCGTTGTACAAATTTCAAATTCAAATTCAAAGTACAAATTTTTAGAAACAGTTTTATCAGGTATACCAACAATAAAATACTATAAATTTTCAGAAAATGATCAAGTCATTCATCCTGATGATACTGAACAAAATTCAGTTACTATATTTGATGATGTAGCATGTGAACAACAAGATAATGTAAGAAATCATTTTACAATATGTAGAAATAAAAATAATAATGTTATTTATATATGTCAAACGTATGTTCGAATCTCAAAACACTGGATTCGTGATAACGCGAATTTAATAATTATTTTTCAACAAGACGAACTAAATTTAAAACATATATACAGAGATCATGTTAATACTGATATGACATTTGAAATGTTTAAAGAACTTTGTTCTAAAGCATGGACAAGACGCAAAAAAGGCTTTTTTGTTATAGATAAAGAAAGTGATATGAATTGTGGCGGCTGTTATCGTTTTGATTTTGATATCTATATTACTAATTTGTAATCGAAAATTTTTTTATTACTTATCAATATGTCATCGAAGAAGTCACGTTCCCTTGACAAGCAAGAGAAGCTTGTCAATGAAATTAAAAAAATAAGAAAAAATATTCTAAAGAAACATCAGACTCTAACACAAAATGTTATTGATGAAGAACAGTTTGCAGAAAAATCGTTGAAACCTATTATCACTCCGTTACAAAAGTTAGTACAAGAGAAAACAAATTCGTCATTGATTAAAAAAGAACAACAATTAGATGTTGAAATGGACGATATTCAGTCGCGTTTACAAAACAAAAGGTTTTCAGAAGAGGCTGAAAACATCCCAATATCGAACAAACGAACAGTAGAAACACCGTTACCATTACCGCGTGAAGAAGAAATAACGTATGAAACCTTACCCACGGTTGAAGAATTGATGTCAACATCAAAAGGACGACAATCAATTGAACCTTTTATTGATATATGGTTTAAAGGTCCGTTAATAAGACACTATATGCGTAAATTTTTTGATGACAGTAATCATGATATTGATCATGTTTTTGGTCCATATTTTGGAGATAATAATATTTTAATGTTAGGTAAATACCCTTTAAAGACTGATGAAAGTGATATTATTACAATTAATAACGTTATGTACAAAGGTACACCTGGTTTGTACGATCTCATTTTTATGAAAAACCCAAACGCTTATGTATATTCACAAGAAGATTTAGACGACTACTCGCGTATAATAAGTGAAACCGCGGCATATTTAAGTTTAAAGACAAACAGAGTTAAAAGCAGTACTAGTTACAAATATAAAAATATAATTAAGCCTATTATTAATAAGCTTTAACAATCATCCGCATCAAAAGTTGGAAGTAGCCGATTGCATAGTGATACAGAAGGTCGCGGTTTGTTAAATTTCAGTAACAATAAACCAGTGTTTGTGTACTGGAATAATGTAAATGAATTATGCGATAGATTAAAATTATTGATTGCTTCACAAAGTGCAGGTCATTCGGGTCATGAAAATGAAATATTATCAATTATTGAAGAGCTGAGTATCGATAAATTCGGACACTATAGTGGTGACTTAGCGGTTAGTTCTAACGTTCAGCGTGGACCACCTGGAGAAGGATTTAAATTAACTGACGACGGAAATTTTAATATAAGTAATAAACGATTATGTAATGTGGGCGATCCTGAATTGGATGATGATGCCGTAAATGTAAAATATATGAGATCAAATTCGATTACTTTAACAAATACAGACGATTGTTACGATGTTAAGATGAAAAAAGTTATTAATTTAGCCGATCCTAACGAACCTTGTGACGCTGTAAATAAAAATTATCATATTTAGCTGATAGAATACCAATTAAGGTGGATAATAATCCAGTGTATTCATTCAAGAATAATCGTGTGGCTCATATCGCACCACCTGTTTATAAATTTGATGCTGTCAATAAACTTTATGTTGATAATAAATTACCTGATGAAAATACACAAACTAATTGTTGTGATTTCAAGCAAAAAAGGTTAATTAATGTAGCAGATCCTATTAATTTGCTTGACACTATAAATAAACAGACTTTATTAACAGGTATAAATAATACAAAAGATGAATGTAAACGATATATAGATGATAAAATATATTATTTACGAAGTGAAGAGGAAAATAGTATAGATTTTAATGAAAGCAGATTGACTAATGTTGCTGATCCTAAAGATGATACAGACGTTATAAATCAAAAGACTTTAACAAGGGTTATGAATGCATTTAAATTAGATCTAGAAGACTATAAAGTTGACAGTACCTTAGTTAGAATATTATATAAATTATATAAGGAGTGCACTAAAGATAATCCTGTTAAAACTATAAACGAATTTCGCATTTTATATATAATACAAAGTTTATATGAAACGTCATAAATGCATCTGTATCCAAACAAGATAGAAGGCGGTGGTCTGGTGAGTAATATTCTTGGAAAAGTTATAAACAAATCAATTGATTTATTACCTGTCGAACTTCATTTACCCGGTTATCAGTATTGTGGACCCGGTACAAATTTAGCGAAACAATTACAAAGAGGTGATCCAGGAATTAATAAGCTTGACGCTGCTTGTAAACAACACGATATTGCATATTCAAAGTATTCAGATTCTACAAATCGCGCTAAGGCTGATAAGGAATTAGCTGAAAGAGCTTGGGAACGTGTTACATCAAGTGACGCATCGTTCGGGGAGAAAGCTGCAGCGTGGTCAGTAACTAACATAATGAAAGCTAAAAGTAAATTTGGTGGGGGAATAAAAAAAAAACTATGTCTAACAGAGTTTATAATTATTTGAAACGTTTTGCTGGTAAAAGTGGAAAAGGTTTATATTTGAGACCGTATAAAAAAACAGGAGGAGTCTAAAAAAAATATAAAAGAAAAACGAAACAAAGACGGCGAAAATAATAAAGAGTATTCCTATACGTCCGCTTTCAATTCAAGATTTACTACTGTATGTTAAACAATTAAAGATTCCTAATTTCAGAGGAGTGTTTATGCGTGACACATTACTGTTACACGCTGGAATTTGGCAAAATGAAACTGGAATAGTTAATTTAGATAATAGTTATGGTCATGGTACTCACTGGGTATGTTATTTTAAACGTAAAAATAAAGTTAATTATTTTGATAGTTTTGGTAATTTAAGACCACCTATCGAACTAATTAATTACTTTTATTCATCAAATCAACGATCTATCGAAATCGTTTATAATTATACACGAAGACAAAATATGGATGCAGTCAACTGCGGTCATTTGTGTTTACAGTTTCTCAGTAATAATGTTTTGTCTAAGCGGTAGAGAATCCGCATTAACATGTGATATTTTTCCACCAATCGAGTTAAGTGATGAAAAATGGGAACTAGGATTAATTGACTTTATGACATATCATTCAATACCTAATATAGAGGAAGGAAATAACAATGTATTATATTATGGTACTGATAAGAAAATAATATTGCCTACTGGCTCTTATGAAATTTCAGATATCGCAACGTTTATTAACGATTACTTAATTCAACATGATGAAAATGTAAAAATAATTATAAAGGCGAATAATAATACATTAAAAAGTGAAATTTATTCTAACGTTCAAATTGATTTTAGTAAACCTGATTCGTTAGCAACCATATTAGGATTTGAAACATGTATAATAAATCCAAATAAATGGTACAGTTCAACCTTACCGATAAGTATTGTTCGAGTAGAGAGCATCCTATTGATTTGTAATTTAATTAGCGGTTCGTATAACAACGGAATTCCAGATCACATAATACACGAATTCTATCCTAGTGTTCCGCCAGGTTTTAAAATTGTTGAAAAACCTACCAACGTGATATATTTACCAGTAAACACATCTAGGATACATAATATTGTAGTAAGACTAGAAGATCAACAAGGAAGACTGATTAATTTTCGAAACGAAATAATTACGTTACGTTTGTATTTGAGAAAACAATAATAATGGGTCTTATTTTTTAATACGGAATCAATAAAACAGCTGCAAATAAGCCAATTACAAGTAGTAAAGATATGAATATCGACCAGTTAACACCACAAAACCTGAAATTTCTACAGTCATTGGGATTAACAGTAATAAAGGATTATTTAAACAAAAAATGAACCTTAATATTCAAAACGTAAACGCTAGCATTCTAAATATTATAGAAGATGTTGTGTATCAAGATGAATCGATAGTAGGATTAGCTTATCACACTCATCTACCGTACACCTCTACTACATTCAATAATAATGACGAAATTAGAATTCCAATTAATCAACAAGATGTGTACACATTACCGTGTGAAAGTTACCTTCATATAAAAATAGAATACACTAATAATAATGGTATATATGATCAAACTTTAAAATTATGTTCAAATGCTTTAGCATTTTTGTTTGATGAAATTAGATACGAAATAAGTGGATCAGAAATCGATAGAGTTAAAAATGTTGGAATAACATCAACAATTAAGAATATGTTAACGATTAAACCATATGAAATTAACACTTTAGAAAATAGTGGATGGCCCTCAGATTTAATAAGTCATATGGCACCATCATCGAAAGATATTAGCTTCTGTATCCAATTAAAAAGGTTGTTCGGATTTGCTGAAGTTTTAAAAAGATTTTGTTAAATATAAAGCAAGAACTAGTTTTAATTAGAGCGTCCACTGATAATAATGCAGTAATTTTACCTGAATCAGTAAACACATACAAATTTAAAATAAAATATTGTAAATTGTGTTTATCTGTCACGCTACAGATTGCTCTCCTCCAGAAGTAATTATTTCAGACATGTTTATGGATAAAATAATTTCTTATGATAATTTCATTATTTTTTATATTTCATTTTCCTCTCCATTTCTATATCGACTTTTTATATTTGAGTTTAATAAATTTTATATATATAGTTACTTATTTTACTTTTGATCCTTCTTAGATAGTTAGTGTCTTCTGAGATATATTATTCTTATTGTTATACATTTTCTTTCTTTATAAACTTTGTGTTGCATCCTTGGGATATTAATTCCCTAACATTCCCTATCACGTGGGCTGGGGCAGTTCAGAGGGGCACTGTAGGCTTCACAAACTCTGCTGGCCATACACCACTTCTACAGTTTGAGTCCAGAGGCACATTCATCTCTGCTCAAAAAACATAATGCTGCTGGAATTATCTTCAGTCAGTCATCGAATAAATAAAATAAAAAGTAGTCTCATTTTCGACTAATAAAAATATCTTTGGATTCTTCACTTCGTAGTTTCTCAGATTGTCTCACATTTTCTATCTTAATAAATCTTCTTAATTCTTATTATACTCATTATATATATATATATATATATATATATTTCTGAACTCTTAACTTGTCTGATATATTTATTTTAATTATGGTTGAAAACTTCTCTTAATAATTCTTGTTACTAGTTATAGTGTAACTCTTTTTCTTCTCCATCTGAATTCTCTTTATACTTCCTTCTGGTTAATCACAGTGTTAGGTTGGTCTTTATATATACTATTTTCTTATTCATTATTTGAATGGTCTTATTTTATTATATTTAATTTTTTTTAATTTGTATCTTTATATTAGATATTCAGGTTGTTATTTTGATCATTTTATTTAAACATTTTGTTCTCTCCTTTCTCTTAGAAAGTTATTAATCCGCCTTCGCATTCATTAACATTAATTCATTTATATTATATTTCATGTGGTACTTCTTCTCTTTGCATTTCATATAGGTCTTATCATTATTATTGGTTCAAAATCATCTTCTCCATATGCTTGGTATGAGTTGTTCTTCTTTGCTTCTTCAGAACTGAGTAATATCGTATTCCTTTTTCTTGATTAACTGTTTCCATTATTGTTTCATAAGTAATTAGTCATAGGTTGTTCTCATTATTATTTTATTATTTTGGATTTTTTATAATTTTATTATAATAACAGATTCTTTTCTTTGTTTCCAAATTTTTGCCTTCTCTTGTATATCACACTTTTTTTTGTTTTTCTTCTCTACTCCTTCAAATGCTAGATATTCACATTTATTCTGGATTAAATTTAATTCTTTTCCCTGAATTAATCATTTTATTTTCTTCTAAATTTAATTAAAAATGGCACATATTTATTTTTAGAACTTTGTTAGTTTTATGCAAAATTCAAACTCTTCTTTATATTTAATTCCATAACATTTCTCATAAATCATTGTAATAAGTTGATCTTATTTTGTTTTAAAGTTTTGACGTTTTATCAAAATTCAAATTCTGTTTAATTCATTTATTCCCAATATTTTTCCTTCAAAATTGTTTATAGTAAGCTGTGCTTACTTAATTTTTTGTTATATATAATTATAAATTCTAATTCTTCCTTTTTAATTATTCCAAATGGTATCTCATCAAAATTGTGTGTCGTAAGGTGATCTTACAATTATTTCTGAATTTTTTGGTATTTCTCTAAATTCAAATTCTTCTTAATTATTTACCATAAAGTTTTTTCACAAAATTAGTTATAGTAAGTTGGTCTTACTTTATTTTTAAATTTTTTGTATATTAAATTCCAAAATCTTTCTTTTATTTTGCCATAAAGTTTTTTCTCAAAAATATTTGGTAGTAAGATGTTCTTACATTTATTTTCGAATTTTGTTGTGTTTATAAAATTCCAAATTCTTTCTTTTATTTTGCCAAAAGGTTTTTTCTCATAAATATTTGGTTAGTAAGATGTTCTTACAATTGTTTTCGAATTTTGTTGTATTTAAAATTCAAAATTCCTTTCTTTTAAATTGCCATAAAGTTTTTTCTCAAAAATATTTGGTAGGAAGATGTTCTTACAATTATTTTAGAATTTTTATGTATTTATAAAATTCCAAATTCTTTCTTTTATTTTGCCAAAAAGTTTTTTCTCCTAAATCTTTGGTAGTAAGATGTTCTTACTTTTATTTTAGAATTTTTTGTGTTCAAAATTCTAAACTTATTCTTCATAGTACTTTTTCATAGATGCTTGATTGTACACACCTTTAACTCTTCCGGAAACTATTTCTCTCAGTTCATAAGTATTATTATGATTATCCTTTACCACAACATATGGTCATATTTTGTACTTTATACCGGCCCATTTTATTTATACTTTTGTAAGTTGATCTTCTCTTTTTCTTTCCTTATAAATTTTATTTTCTTTTATACCCAGGAGGATGGACGATTTTCTTTATGTCGCTCAGTTGCTCAAATTTTCATTTGTAATGTTCATTTTCTTAAATACTCTTCCTTCATAAAACCCAGTTTTGTTTCTGTGTTTCATATACATATCATTTCCTTTCAATGATATTTGTATTTCGTCTCCTTCACCATTGTTTTTCGCCGTAGTCGGTTATCATGACATCCGTCCCTTTTCTTGATGGTGTGTGGTATTTGTTTTAACCAGGGTCCATCATCTCAGTTGCCTTTATTTTCCGGACGATCATGGTCTTCGTAATTATCCCAGTACTTGTGACATCTCTGGTTTCCGCCTGGTATTTCATTTTCACTGCGGTTACTCTGTTGCTTGTTTCAATTTTCCTTGCTGTTATTTCTTTGTTGGCCACAAAGTTTATCTGGTTCCCTTTATCATATTGTTTGATATACCAATACGTCTCTGGTTTATATGTTGTATTACCTGAAAAATATATGTGAGGATCTTCATCTGAGTTATTAATTATTTGCTCATCTGAGGCCACACAAGCTGGTTCACCATCACATATCCACCCTGAAGGAACACATTTTAGTGTAACTGTACCCTGGAACTGTCCTAGATGGCACACTAATGGAATACATTCTGGTGATTCATCTGTGCCGTCATCACAGTCTGGTAAGATGTTACATTTCCATCTTTCTGGAATACGCTGTCCAATCCTGCGCTGAAACTGATCTGGTCCACATGTTGTATTCCGTTTACCTCTGGTCCTTTCCCAGTGGTAGACTACTGTCTGCTGGTACACCATCTCTGAGATTACCCTCAATCTACTTCCATAATTTCTGGAACTCACGATTTCTTCATGGTTGGTAATAGGGATATTATCATCATCAAATAAACCATGTTTCATCATCTCCAACTCTTCCTTCGTTTTTATTAAATTTCTTGGATACATTCTCCTTTTCCTTTGTTTACCATTTTCCTTGTTTCCGCTAGTTTTAATTCCAGGTAATACCATTACTTGTTCCTGCGTTTTATCATTTGGTACTTCTTCTGGTTCTGGTTTGCTATCATATTTTATTTCTTTGGTCCTCTCACTTCTTAATTCTTCTCTTTTTAATCTGTCCTCTCTCATTTCCTTATTCTTGTCATCTAGTTTCTTGTTCATATCATCTAGCATTTTATGCTGATCACCTAAGTCTTTCTTGAAGGATGTGATGTTTTTATCTATTTCCCTCAAACCTTCCTTCAAGATTTGTTGGTATTCTTTTCTATCCTTTCTTTCCTCTTCCATCATCTCCTTCATCATTTCCATTATTTTATCCATCTTCTCTTCTCGTGTAAGTCCTGCCATTTTTGTTTATCGTTGTTCCCTCTTCCTCTGGCTTTATAGCTGCTGCCAAGCTCCAATTAGGGATTGGGCAGATTGTAGTGGCCTTTCAATCGCTAATTAAAGCCCCTCAGTTGTGGGCCAATTTGTAAATTAACGTGTTTATCTGTCACGCTACAATATATATCATGGAGAATTCCGTATGTTTATGTTCACGACGTAGTAAAGGTAGATTTTCTGAAGATAGTACAAATTGATCGACCTTTATTAATGCCGTTTCGAAAATGGGAACTTTACGAGTATCCGTCTGTGGCAAAAGCAAACAAACTTACTTGGACTGTTAAAACGTCATCACAATCAGATAAACCTCGTTACGTTATTGTAGGTTTTCAGACTGACAGAAAAAATAATGTACATAAAAACCCAGCACATTTGGATCTTGCCTCATTCTATGATGTAAAGTTATATTTAAATTCAGAATACTATCCGTATGTTAATTTTAATGGTGAAACGTCGATTCTACATGAGTATTATTCAATATTTCAGTCCTCGTATTATTACAACAGTGAAAATTCGCCAATGATAAAACGTTCAAACTTTCTAACGTATACACCTTTTTGTGTAATTGATTGTTCAAAACAAAATGAATAATTAAAAACTGGTTCAATAGACATTCGTCTGGATATTGAGACGTCAATAGACATACCGGAAAAAACTACTATCTACTGTCTCATTTTTTACGATACATTTATGCAATATACGCCTTTATCTGGTACTGTAAGAAAAGTATTTAAAATATAATTACGTAGATAAAAAGTGTATCAGTTCTGCTGTTGCACGCAATGGAATACGTTATCGATTTTCAAGGTTTTCGTGATGATGGAAACAATTTCATTTTTAAAGAACTTTGTATTCAGTGTATACAAGATAACAAATTTTCTGGTGCTAGTGATCAGTATTTGTTTTTACCACCATTTAATTACAAACATTTGTCAGAGAAGAAAAAAACGTTAATAAATGGATTAAAACCAATCTTGGACTTAGATGGAAGTGCGGTCTTCAAGATTATAATGATCTAGAGTTTATATTAAATAAATATATGAACGGTAAATGTATTTATGTTGAAGGATCAGAAAAAAAGTAGCATTAGAAAAAGAATTTAATTGTTATGTGAAAATAGTAGATATGGAAACACTCGATTGTCCATCCTTAAAAGTGTTAAAACAGCAGTCTCCATATTCTATTCACTGTCCTTTCAAACATAATTCGTATTATTGTGCTTTAAATAATGTACATCATTTAACTAAGTGGATTATCGAATACTGGAACAGTGTGTTACAAATTAAAGAAATTGAAAGTGTTGGGACTGTATGATTTACGTAGTTGATATTTTGATCTCCTACTTACACAAAACTTATATCAGTTCTGCTGTTGCACGCAATGGAATACGTTATCGACTTTCAAAGTTTTCGCGATGATGGAAACAATTATATTATTAAAAAATTGTGTGTGCAACCTATAGTAAACGCTAAATTCGCTGGTATTTGTAATCAATACTTATTCTTACCTCCATTCGATTATAGACATTTATTAGAAAAGGAAAATAAAGTTAATGACTGGATTGACAATAATTATCTTTGACTTAGTTGGAATTGTGGATTAACAGAATATAGTGAACTTCCAGTTATATTAAATTCATATATATATATGGAAAGTGTATTTATATAAAAGGACGTGAAAAAAAATAACTTTACAAAAAGAATTGAACTGTCATGTAAAAATAGTGGATATTGAATCACTCAAGTGTCCATCTCTAAGCGTTTTGAATAAGCAGTCTGTAAATAGTATACATTGTCCATATGATCACTCTTCAACAAACTGTGCATTAAGTAACGTGTTTTATATTACTAAATTAATAATTCAATATTGGAAATGTTTGTGTGATGAACATGATGAAGAAACTAAAAGAATAAATTGTTGGGACTGTATGATTGCTTAACTTTTATTGTAATTATATGTGAATTAAGATACGTAAAATAAAGGTTTTAAAAAAAAAATAAAAATTTAAAAAACATTTTCATTTTTGATTTATTACTTACTAAAATATACAAAGCATACATGTATACATATAATATGATTTTTTTATATTACAAAAAACATATATACATTTTTTAATTCTTGTCGCATACATAATTACCATTCATAAATAAAGACATACATACATACAATCTGATTTTTTATACCAGCATACATACATATAATATAAGTTTTTTATACTAAAAAACATATACATATAATTACATAATATATACAATGTTTATTTTTATACCAGCTTTTTTTTTGTTACTTACAAAAAACAATATGATGAAGAGGAACTTCAAAAGTTTTTAAATTTATTTTTTTAACGTTTTGAATAGTCGATAAATTTTTCGCTATATTTAGAACCATTTTGTACAATTGAATATATTTAGGATCTTTTTCAGATCCAACTAAAAACGTGGTTCTATAAGCAGCTTTAGTCCATCTGTCTTTTACCTCAATCCCTTCAAATCTCTGGTATCTATGATTTCAATCTTCAGTAGATAACGCCCCGTTTCCCCAGGCGTTTTTAACGTTTTTCTTGGTCCATTCGAATGGAACATTACAGATTGTTCAAACAAACTTCTCTTTCTTTCACTCTTAGATTTTCTTACGGATATAAATATTTTTTCAAGTTCTCTCTCATCATCACCATCATCATCATTATCATCATTGTCATCATCATTATGATCAATATCAATATCAATATCGTTATCAACGTAAACATTTTTCATATTAAAATCAAGATAATTTTTTATTAAATTATTTAATATAATAAAAGTTGATTTAATTATATTTTTTCATTAAAATTTGGAATTGTATTGATTATATTATCATAAATTTCTTCAATATCAAATAGGTAATTATTAAGTTGAACTATTTGTCTTGAGAATTCACATCTAATTTAATTTCCAGAGCAATTTTTATTCGTTTTACTACCTCACTCAATCTCATATATAATGTTATAACCTCTATATTATCAACATTAATTAATTCAGTTTTAACACTTTTCATGCACATTTCCCAACTTTGGATCGAAGTCAGACCTAAGAAGTTTTATAATTTGAATACTTCTTCTAATGACATAACGGAGTCCATGATTACTTGATAGAAGGTAAGATTGAAATGTCAAAATCTATAACATACAAAATAATAATTTGTTAACTAAACAAAGACAAATTACAGATAGAGAAACGTGTAGAGCGCATTATTTGTAACTGGTAACCATGAATCCCTTGAAAAAAAATATTAGTCATATACTACAAAATAATATGTGTTAACTAATCAAAGACAAATTACAGATAGAGAAACGTATAGAATGCATTATTTGTAACTGGTAACCACGAATCCCTTGAAAAAATATTAGTACAAAGACAAATAATTTATAACCAAGACAAGAAACGTATATAACACATTATACCTTCACTTTACATGTTTTTGAAACACACATATTAAAAATAACAGAAAAGACTTATAACAAAGATAAATTAAATTTTGAATAGAGTATAAAACATTATATATGTACATATGAATGAGATACTGGATCTAAACATAAAATTTTTAAACTATAAATCCTTTATTAACTTTTTTATAAATGGTCTTAGAGTTGAGCCTGGTCTGTCGACTAACATTTTTAATTTTGCAATTTCTTCGGATGTTAACCTTTTCGGCGAAAAAACCATTTATAAAGAAGACGGTCCTCCTCCTGTTTTAATTTATTATGTAAGAAACGATTCTCCTGTGTTGATGATTTTTGATCCATCAAGATCATTGATATAAGCAGATGTTAACGGTTCAAAAACAGTTGTAAATGTGATCTATGTAAATCAAATACGGTTTAAAAATTGACATAGGAAAGACTTATAACAAAGACAAATTAATTTTTTTGAAACACGTCATACCTTATAAAAATGACATAGGAATAATTACATATATATTAAAAAAATGACATACGAAAAACACAACTTATTTACAGGTAACTAAGAATTACTGTGCATGTTCTTGAAAAAAAAATTAAGAGACATAACTTTGTATACTGAGTAAGAAAAAATATTTTAAAACAGTAAATTAACATAAGATAATAATGTTACCTTAATGACGATCGCAGACTGTAGTAGCTGGTATGTTTCTGGATGCTGAACCACAATTTTCAATCGGCTTATATACATAGAAAATGCATTATCAGTTTCATTGTAGTTAATACAGTCACGTTCTCAATAGTAGGAGATCAAAAGATCAAGTAAATAAGAATTGACACGTTCTCAATACGTGTAAGTAGGAGATCAAAAGATCAAGTAAATAACTTGTTTACCGAATTCATTATCAGTCACAACGAGATCAAGAGGTTACGTAAATCAAAAGATCAAAAGATCAAGTAAATAACTTGTTTACCGAATTCATTATCAGTCACGACGAGATCAAGAGGTTACGTAAATAAGTATTGGCGTCATCGGTTGATTGTTAGTATAAATAGTCATACAGTAAAAACAACAAGTCATAGCAAAAGATTGATTCAGCATAGGTCTCAACAAAATTGTAAGTCTAATTTATCAACAGTAACTAATAAACTAATAAATAAAGATTTTTAATTTTTTTATTAGTATGTTATAATCACATGTAAACAATGTTAAAATAACATTGATGTAAGCAATCACGTTGTCTGATAATAAGTAAAAATATACTCGTATAGATAACAAGAACATCCAAAATATTCTTTTACAGTAGCTAATAAGCTCGTTTACAACTTTTGATTTCAGTTAACATGGAAAAAATCTACCTTTTAAAAAACGCCAGTTTATTAGAAACGAAAATTTTAATAATAGAAACGATCCTCAATCTGGACCTTCACATGCTCAACATCCGCATGTCAGATATCAAGTGTCTGATTCATTTATTAATACAAACGATCCTCTACCTGGGTCATCGCACGTACAGGATACAGAACCTGATCCATCGCACAGCAGACCTCAAGCATCTGATTTTAATAACGCAAACGATATTCAACCTGGACCGTCACACGATTGGTATCAAACGTCTGATTCGATAAGTTTATCATCATCATCATCATCATCATTGTATAATAATAGAAAAACAAGTAGATTAAGGAATACAACAATTGAAAATGAATTCATTGAAATTGAGAATGCGTTCAAAGGTAACTTAAAAACATTTTTTTATAAAAATACCAACGAACATGTTAAAGATATCTGTTTATTATTATCACATTTAGAACTAATAATAATAAATATTTTATATAATATGGTTTCGTTATATAACGCAATTACATTTAACATAGTAGTGGAATGCACTTACATAAGACCTGTTATAAATTATTATCAAGATAGATCATTTAAAACTAAAAATATTACTCTCTTCCAAAGTAGTTCACTAACAAGTATAATACGAGATATAATTAATAATATTTGCTCTGAAGAAGAGACATATTTACAAAAAGGATCCGGATGGGCTTTACATTCAATAGATGGAATTTTATTAAGAAAAAATCGTTTCAAACCGTTAAAAGGCAGCTCGTACATCCCACTACCGTTACATTTAATCACAAAAAAATGTATAATTAATCCCAAAAATAACGATTATTTAAGTTTTAAATGGGCGATTCTTTGTCGTTATATAAAAGACTCACATCCAGAGAGAATTAATTTTCGATATAAGCATATCGAAAATAAATTTAATTTTAATAATATTAATTTTCCTACACCATTAAGAGATTTAAAGTTTTTGAAAAGAATAATAACATTTCTATAAATGTTTATGGCGTAGAAAAAGGTAAAATAATTTATCCACTAAAAGTGTGCGAAAATGAGCAATGTAATCATTTTGATCTTTTATTATTAAACAAAGATGACAACTATCATTATTGTTACATCAGTAATTTTAATAGATTAATAAAATCTCAATTAACAAAGAATCATGACAATATTGAAGTCTGTAAAAGCTGTCTTACCTATTTTACTGCGAAATCTAAAAAATTAAAAGATCATAAAAGGTACTGTGGAAAATATACACCTGTTCGTGTAACAATGCCTTCTGACAATTTACAATTTCAAAATTTTCATTATCAATTTAGGGTACCAATAGTCGCGTATGCAGATTTTGAATGCATTTTGAGACCGATTAAAACGTGCTACCCACATCCAAAATATTCTTTTACAGTAGCTAATGAACTTCATGAACCTATGAGTTTTTGTGTTTACTTTGTAATCGATGATTCAGTACCCAATTTCATTAAAAATCAATTACCATCACAACCTTACATATAAGAGGTATAAACGCTGCACAAAACTTTATGTCCTATCTTATAGATATTACCAATCGACTTGGTTCATTATTAAAAGAAGTCAAACCAATACAAATGACAAAACAAGACAAGATTAAATTCAAAGCAGCAACACATTGTGAAATGTGTATGCGAAATTTTATATTACTCTACAAACCCGTCAAAGATTATTGCCATCTTACCAGTTTATATCGTGCAGCATTATGTAACGATTGCAATCTAAAACGACAAAATCACAAGTTCATTCCTATTTTTATTCATGCAAGTTCAAATTATGACTCACATTTTATTATTCGACAGTTGGGTTGCGATAACCAAAATATTCATGTTATACCAAATTCGACAGAAAAATATATTTCTTTTTCCAAAAAAACTGTTAATGGCATAACTATTAGATTTGTTGATACCTATCACTTTTTAGATAGATCACTTTCTGAATTAAGTAACAATTTACCAAAAAATAAATTTTTTTATACAAGTAAATTTTTTTCCGATAATGACATGCAATTAGTTACACGAAAATGTGTATATCCATACGAATATACAGATTCGTGGGATAAATTATTAGAGTGCCAGCTTCCATCAAAAGCATACTTTTATAGTAAATTAAATGACGAAACCGTAAGCGATGAAGATTACATTCAATCTCTTAACGTTTGGAACCACTTCAAAATTAAAAAAATTACGAGAATACAGCGATATATATTTAAAAATCGATGTACTACTTTTATGTAGTACTTTTATTGACGCTATGCTGTATCTTACTAAAATTAAACTTGAATTACTTACTGATATTGATAAATACATTTTTTTTGAGAGCGGGGTAAGAGGGGGCTATCTGTTAATATTAAGAAGCATTCAATTGCTAACAATACATATATATCAACATATAACCCAGATAAGCCTAAAACATTTCTAACATATTTAGATGCAAATAATTTGTATGGGTGGGCAATGTGTAAATGTATACTGTATTCAAATTTTAAGTGGGTTAAAGGAACTGATAAAATAAATATCTTAAACGTACCTGACGAATCGGAAATAGGATATGTATTAGAAGTTGATATAGAGTATCCACAAAATTTACATGATGAGGACAGAGATCTACCATTCATGCCTGTTAATAAAAGTGTAAACAATACAAAACAAACAAAATTAGTTGCTACATTAGAAAATAAAGAGAAATACATTTGTCATTATGTTAATTTAAAACAAGCTATTAATCATGGTTTAAAAGTAACGAAAATTCATAGAATATTGCAATTTTCACAAAAACCATGGCTAAAGCCGTACATACATCTAAATACCGTAAAACGACAAGATGCAAAAAATGACTTTGAAAAAGACTTTTTTAAATTACTAAATAATTCCGTCTTCAGAAAGTGTATGAAAAAAGTTCGGAAACGAATAAATTTAGATCTAGTATGTAATAAAAAAAAATTATTGAAACTCGTATCAAAACCAACTTTCAAAGACAGAATTATTTACGATGAATCACTTTGTGCAGTATTATCAAATAAAACAACCATTTATCTAAACAAACCCATTTATGTAGGTTTCTCTGTTTTAGAATTAAGTAAGACTCTAATGTATGATTTTCACTATAACGTAATGAAAAAGAAATACGGAAACAATATTTCCCTTTTGTATACAGATACAGATAGCTTTTTTTACGAATTAATCACAAATGATTTTTACAGAGATATGTTGGATCCTGATTTAAAAACGTATTTTGATACTAGCGAATTTTCATCAGATCATATGTGCTACGCATTAACAAATAAAAAAGTTTTAGGTAAATTTAAAGACGAATGTAGAAGTATTCCAAGTAAAGAATTCATTGGTTTACGTTCAAAATTATATACTTTTACAACGAACGAAAACAAAATCACAAAAAAAGCAAAAGGTATTAAAAAATGCGTAATTAAAAAAAACATTGAATTTAATGATTTTAAAAAATGTCTTTATAATTCATTATCAGACGAACAAAAACATAGAATGATGACAATATTTAGATCAAAAAGTCACATCGTTAAAACTGTAACTATTAATAAATTTGCACTGAGTAACACAGATGATAAAAGAGTAATATGTGAAAACGGTATAGACACATTGCCTTATGGCCATTACTCCTTACAATAATGAACAAGGGTCTCCGTTAATTTTCAACATCTTTCGCTAGTTTATTATTAATAATTATCCGAATAAAATGATCTATGACATATTTTATCAGTAATGTATGAGTTTACCTATATGACATATTTTATGTATATATTTTTAATACAATTATATAATCAGTAATGTATGAGTTTACCTATATCAATCTTTTGCTATCATTATGTAAACTGTTTAATAAAATTATGTAAACTGTTTTGTTTGTCCGAATAAAATGATCTATTACATATTTTATGTGTGTATGTATTTTAATACCTGAACAAAAAAATGATGTAAGGTTAATAAATCAACAAGATTCAAACAATTTCTTACACAAAAAATGCTCATTAAAACGCATACTGAGAACGTGATTATATTAATTGCAATGAAACTGATAATGTAATAAATTCGATAAACAAGTTATTTACTTGATCTTTTGATCTCCTACTTACAACACGTACTGATGATAATGCATTTTCTGTGTATATAAACCGATTAAAAATTGTGGTTCAGCATCCAGAAACATACCAGCTACTACAGCCTGATTACAACATTGTTTACAATGAATTACAATCACACGGAATTTTATAGACGTTTGCGAACGTATTTTAACGTAGAGAGAGTTGGTGCGAAAAAATATTTCTATAAAATATATCCAAACAGTAATCAAAATCCTCGCAAACTGGCAGGCGCTGGGTTTGTATATCAGGGGGATGGAGACACCGTATGGTGTTTATCGTGTCGAGTAAGATTTATGGATTGGTTAGCGGAGGATTGCCCTGTCGCATTACATGCGAAGGTAATGCCAAAATGCCAGTTTGTGGCGACACAGCTTGCTGATGTAATCTGTGATCATCATCATTAAGGTATTTTTTATTTTTTTTGATAATTTTTACTGTTTAAAAAATATGTTTTTCTTACTCAATATACAAATTTTATAAGTCTTTCCTATATCATTCTTAATATAGGTGATTATATTGGTTTCAAAAAATATATAATTATGTTTTTTGGTTACTTGTAAAATAACTTATTATAATATGTTCTACACAAGATCATGTACAGTAATTCTTCGTTACCTGTAAAATAAGTGTGTTCTTCCTATGTCATTTTTACATTTCTCTATTCAAAAAATTTTGTCTTTTGTTATAAGTCTTTCCTATATCATTTTTGTAATTATTAAAATATATAATGTATTTCTATACGTTTCTCTATTACTTTTTTTATCTTAGTTAATAGGGTTCAATTTTTAGTTTTAAAAAAATTTAATTTATCTTTTGTTTAATTTAAAAAAAATATGACTCTTTTTTTCAAGGGATTCTTGGTACGTTTAGTTAACAAATTATTATTTTTGTTTGTTATAGATTTGGGGGACTGACTTCCAACTGCTACCAAAAAATGTAATTAATTAAGATATGTAAAATAAAGGTTTTTGATTTATTAATTGTAAAATAAAGGTTTTTTAAAAAAATATTTTCATTTTTGATTTATTAATTACTAAAATCATATATACAAAAACATACATATAATACGATTTTTTATACACAAAAATGCTCATATAACTATAGCTCATGTTTTCATTCGTTCTCGTAAGTCATTTAAATCGATCATCGAGAAACTTGATGATATCACCACAATATATAGACACATAACAACAAACACAAGTATCCGGTCCATCCACAGTAGATTCATGTGCCCATAGACATTCAAGAAAATGTGTAAACGTCTCACCGCTTTGTTCTCTACGTTCCGGTGTAATCTCTTTCAGTCCGTCTGAATTATAAAATTCCAACACCTTACGACACGTTTGGTGTACCAACAATGTATCTCGCATAAATTCAATCTCTGCTTTAGTTTTATTCATAATGAATCTTTCAAACATAGGATGAGATAAGACATCTTGCAATCTTATATTCTTCATTTTGACTGAACTATCAAAGTTCATGTTCACATTGACATATCGTATGGAGGAACGTTGTACCACGTACAACAATTCATTTTCGACTGCTATACAACACACGATTTCATCACTAGGTGTCACTAAAGACGACGCTATCTACACTGTGAAAGGAAAAAAACAGTTTACATGTCAACGAACTCTGAATATTAATGTTTACATTTTTAAAATGTGTAACGTTTACGTATCAACAAACACCGTCTGTTTATGTTTACGTATCAACACTGTGAAAGGAAAACAGTTTACGACGTGTTAACGAACTCTGAATGTTTATGTTTACGTTTGTGGAACGCTGACGTGTATGTTTACATTTTTACTAGGTCAGTGTGTTGTCGAGGTCATGTTTACGACGTTATCACTAGAACGTTTGTTTACGTATCAACACTGTGAAAGGAAAACAGTTTACGACGTGTCAACGAACTCTGAATGTTTATGTTTACGTTTACATTTTTACTAGGTCAGTGTGCATAAAAACGTTTGTTTGTTTAGGTTTGTGCAACGCTGACGTGTATGTTTACATTTTTACTAGGTCAGCGTGTTGTCGAGGTCATGTTTACGACGTTATCACTAGACAGTTTGTTTATGTTTACGTTTTTTACTAGGTCAGTGTGTTACGGTCTAGTAACCTCGAGGTCGTGTTTACATTGATTAGAAAAGGTCAACGGGGTTATCTGATGATTACAAAAGGTCAACGGGGTTATATGCTGATTAATTCGAGGTCAATTGGGGTTATCAGCGATAAGGCGGGGTTATCAAAAGGTTAATTGGATTTTAATTGGGGTCATCACTGATAAGGTGACCTCTTGACATGACCTCTGACCTTGCCCTAGACCACTGACCTGTCCCAGAAAGAACATTTATATAACCTTGGACGTCGCGGACAAAAGGCTGATGGGTCTGAGGTTTTCCACGCGAGAAGAATTCTTTCCCGGCTTGGGCATCACTATTACTGTAGCCGTTTTTCATTTCACCGGAAAGTAGGCCAGTCTGATGCATGAATTGAACAGGTCAGAGAGGAACTGGGTTCCTCGCTCCGGAAGGCGATGGAGGGCGGAATTCATGACTCCTTCCGGGCCAGGCGCCTTCCGGGGCTTGAGCTGAACAATGCTCTCAGAGACCTCCTCCGGGGAGATGGGCTCCGGTTGGACTGTGATACCGGCCGATAGAAAGCGCTCTACCTCGCGGCAGATTTGCTCAGTGAAAGCCGGGTTCTTGGATGGGTTGGGAGCGAACTGTCGCTTTAAACTGTCAGCCAAGAACTCTGCCTTTTCGAGGGGGCGGCCAAGGGGTTGACCGCCGGGTCCGACCAGTGCGGGGAGAGGCGCGCGTTTACGCTTTCCCGTTAGGGCACTGGGAATCCGCCAGACATTACGGTCCTCGGCAGGGCCATCCATCTGTGTAACAGCTAACTCCCAGTTGCGTCTACGGAACGCCAGCATGTCGCGACGCAACTTGCCGGACGCTCTGTTGAACGCAGCCTTGTCAGCCGGGTCACGAGTCATCTGCCAGCGTCTCCGGAGGCGATTCCTCTCGCAAGCGAGCTGAGACACCTCTTCGGGGATCCGCTGATAGTCGGGCGTGAGCCCCGGCTTCATCCGGGAGGACACGTCAACCGCCGAGACTACGGCTGTGTCGAATAAGGCAACTGCCTCGTCGACATGCTGGGAAGTGTCGAGCGGGATATGCTCAGGTAGGCGGCGACTGAACGCCGGGCCAAAGCGGTCCCACTCGATTACCCGCCGCTCGTCGCGGACGGTGGCGTGCTGGGTAGCTATATTCACACTGATAGGGCAATGGTCCGAGGACAGTTCTTAAATGACGGAGAAGTGGACCGGGCAATAAACGCCCCTGACCGCGGCAATGTCTAGTACATCAGGGCGGGAGTTAGCCCTCGAGGGATAGTACGTAGGGCCGGTAGGACCCCTGACTGTGACCCGAGCCGCATCGGCATACCTGCGTAAGCGGGCCCCGTTTGGGTTCACCAAGCGGCTCCCCCAATCAGGGTGCTTACAGTTCAGGTCGCCCGCCAGGACTACCCTCCTTTGTGCGCCAAAGACGGCCTCCAGATCGTTCGACAGGAGCTCCGTTTGTGGAGGCTTGTAAGCGGAAACCACGAGTAGACCGCCGAGAGCACCATGGAGCTCAACCGCGGTGCACTCGAGGTTCCGCCGCTGAGGCAGTACAACGCGGTGATGGCGAAGACTCGCCTTCACCGCGATGGCTGTGCCCCCTCCTGCGCGACCCGACCGGTCATCCCGGTAGCACACGTAGTTGGGCAGTCGGAAACGACGATGCGGGGTCAGGTGCGTCTCACCAAGAAGAAGCACGTCGGGCTTGTGTCGGGCAACGAACTCTAAGAGCTCAGAATGCCGGGAAGCGAGGGCGTTGGCGTTCCACGCCACGAGCTCGAGGTCTCGCTTGAGGGATTGCCGTGGTTGTCCGTTCATAACAGACCAATGATACGGCAGGCTTCCACCAAGAGGAGGAATTTGTCTTGGGGCGAGACTGTTGCCAAGCGTTCCTTGATTTTAAGGAAAGTTTGGGCTACTTTCTGCAAGTCGTAGCTTGCCAGAAAGTCGGACACGACGGCGAGATCATCGGTAGATGAGGCCTGGGGAGAACGCTTGGCGGCAGCTGCATAGCTGCGGCGGGGCGAGGCGGTGGAAGCATTGGGGGCAGGTGCTGGAGCGGGTGGTCGCTCTGGCTTTTGGTGGACAGGTTTGGGTCCAGTGGCAGGTAACTTTGGCTGGCCCGTGGTCTTGGCCTGAGGTTTACTTTTTTTGCCTGACCTGGGGTATCTAGGCTTGGGTGGCGGCGGCAGTGGAGGATCAATTTCCTCCTTATCATCCGGCAACGGGACTAGAGCGTAGGGGGGTACCTCGCGTTCCGGTTCCTGGGGCGCGGCTTTGGGTTTGGCCTGCTGAGCTTTGCTCGGGCTCACTGCACGTTGAGGATTCGGAACCGGAGCAGACCTAGGGGCTGGTTTCCGGACCACAGGTTCAGAGGCTTTGGCCGTTTTTACTGTTTGGCTAACAACTTGTCGAGGCTTGGGCTGGACAGGTTTAGTAAGTTTGTCCAGCTGCTCTTTGTAAACTGGGCAGCGCCTGTTATTAGCAGCATGGGCGCCGCCACAGTTGATACAATATCGGTGGTTGTCCTGAACACCGCGCAGGCCTGCGTTAGGTGGTCATTTCCACAGCGGACGCAGGTCGGCGCGTTCCGACAACCGAAGCTGCTGTGGCCGAACCTCTGACACCTATGGCACTGGGAGATTCGCCCGGTCTGACGGCAGGGCTCTACGCTAACGCAGAGCCCTAAAAGCCGTTTCAGCTCTAAAAGGGCCTGGGAGGAATCGCCCTTCTCCACCAGGAGTCTGATTAAGGGGAGTGGTCGACGCGAGCCATAAGTAGTGTACAGCCGAGAGGCTCCCACAACCTTATAGCCGCGTCGCGCAGTTCGTCAAGGACTACCTGCGGATCCGCCTGTATGTCCAGGCCCCGAAGGACGAGGGCTACAGGATTGGTTCGGTTTAATGTGTAAGTGTGGAACTGGAACGATTCTCGTTCCAGCCACTGGATCACTCCGAAGTGCTCGGATGCGCTGCGGCAGGCAACGCGCACAGTCTCACTCGCTAGGAGTTTGACAGAAGCGTTATCTGCCAGCGCAACGACCTTGCGGAGTCGGCGACTAAAGCCGATAATATCTCTGACGTTCGTGACGAACACCGGCGGGATCCTTCCTTCGGACGTGCGACTAGGCGCAACCTCAGCGGAGGCTTGGAATGCCGCCGAGTCCGTAGCCGAACTCAGAGAGGCCAGGGAAGGAGACTTCCTCGGCTTGCCACCGTGCCCTACTACCACCCAGTCGGTGGAAGCCGAGGTCTCCATGTCCGGGGAGTCAGACTCCGGCAGAGGGTTAGGGCTGCTTGGCTTACTAGCGGCCGTGCAGCCGGAAGGTCCGGCCTTTACGGGCTTGGTCGGCCCTAACAAGGACCGATTATTATCACGAAATTGCGCGGATTGAGCAGGGCTCCCCGCGCGAGTCGTAGGGTTCCAGATTGGCCCAAGTGGCCGGCCGGGGGGCTCGTCGCTGCCGCACAGTGCTTCAGGGGCACTAACAGCTGGTCCAATGCTGACTACCTCAGCTCTTTGCCCAGCTGGTATCCGGGGGCCGAACTGTGACACCCTCACAGTGGCGGCGCAACCCGCATCTCTATTCGTGAGTCCTACTCTCGGACTCCACGGATTCCGCTGGGCAGCGCTACCTACACGACTTACCGGCACTGTGCGGCAGGTCCCAGTTGTGCGCGTTTTCTCCTCATCTTGCTGGCAAGGCGGCTGGTCCACATCCATCGCTGCAGCTTGGTGTTGGCGCTGGCGATGCTGCGAGTGTTGATCCGGCGGCTTCTTCTTAACAGCCTCCGTCGATTGCTGTGATAGCCTCTTCATAGCAGTATCTTGAGGTCGGTCTATTTATCGATTCTGCTGTGCGCCAAAATACACAACTGGGGGTTGCGCGGCCCGCGCGAGTAGTGCAGTGTTCCGAGTCTCAGAAAGGACTCCTGCCACTGGGTCTGTTTGATTTCGTTATATACTTTTTATCTACTTATGGGGGTGTCTGAAGCGACCTGCGATTGGTGGATTATACCACCGGGACTAATAAACGAGGTCGCTTCCAGGACTCACCTGGTCGCGGGGTATATTTACCAAGTCCGGCAATGAGGGAATTGTGGGTCACTCTGTCGGAACGAACATAGAGTCTACGCGCCAGGCGTCTCACGGTGTCATCAAGAGAGCGGACACAGAGTCCTCTCCTCAAAAGACGAGAAGAGTACCTCCGGGGGACTTTACACGCAAGCTTTAGTCCCCGGTCGAGTACGCGCTGGAGCGTTGTTCTATGACCATGAGCCAGGTATCCCCAAACAGGACAGGCGTAGGTAATCATTGGCAACTCGTACGAGTTGACTATGAGCTTACCTAGCCGGGGGGTCATTGCCGGATTAGATAGCACGGGCTAGAGTCTACTGAGTTGCGCCGAATCGCGGTGTCGGATGTAATTTATATGGGTTCGCCAGGTGAGTCGGGAATCCACGTTAAGCCCGAGGTACTTGACGCTATTGGTCCAGGGCACCTCGACGGGGCCTACTTTAAGCGGCCGAGGCGCTTGCGTTTGCGCGAGAATATTACCGCGGCGCTCTTGGAAGCTTTAACGGCAACTCTTCAGTCATCGGTCCACCCGACATACGCGTCGAGTTGACGCTGGAGCTTAATTGCCGCATAACTCGCGTTCAGCTCTGAGGCAAAAGCCGCAGTGTCATCCGCAAACAGCGACAACTTTACTCCAAGAACTCGGGGCGTGTCGTTGACAAACAGCGAGAACAGGAGAGGCCCAAGGACACTTCCCTGAGGGACGCCATCGGTAATACGCCTCTCCGAAGAGAGAGCGTGGTCTATTCTCACTCGGAAGCTACGGTCTCGCAGAAAGCTGCCGATCAAATGAACGTAACAATCTGGAAGAAGGACTTCCGTGAGTTTGTAAAGGACACACTCGAGCCACACGCGGTCAAAGGCTTTCTCTACGTCTAGGAAGATCGCAGTCGACTGTTTGCCCTGGCAGCCAGCCTCGGTAATGCATTCCACGAGTCTCATCAGCTGATGAGTCGAGGAGTGCAGCTCACGAAAACCGAACTGTTCGGGGATCAGCACGTCTAGTCTTTCTAGATGGTCGCGGATCCTACGCTGGATCAGTCGTTCGAAAACCTTGGACGTCGCGGACAATAGGCTGATGGGTCTGAGGTTTTCCACGCGAGAAGAATTCTTTCCCGGCTTGGGCATCACTATTACTGTAGCCGTTTTTCATTTCACCGGAAAGTAGGCCAGTCTGATGCATGAATTGAACAGGTCAGAGAGGAACTGGGTTCCTCGCTCCGGAAGGCGATGGAGGGCGGAATTCATGACTCCTTCCGGGCCAGGCGCCTTCCGGGGCTTGAGCTGAACAATGCTCTCAGAGACCTCCTCCGGGAAGATGGGCTCCGGTTGGACTGTGATACCGGCCGATAGAAAGCGCTCTACCTCGCGGCAGATTTGCTCAGTGAAAGCCGGGTTCTTGGATGGGTTGGGAGCGAACTGACGCTCTAAACTGTCAGCCAAGAACTCTGCCTTTTCGAGGTGGCGGTCAAGGGTTGACCGCCGGGTCCGACCAGTGCGGGGAGAGGCGCGCGTTTACGCTTTCCCGTTAGGGCACTGGGAATCCGCCAGACATTACGGTCCTCGGCAGGGCCATCCATCTGTGTAACAGCTAACTCCCAGTTGCGTCTACGGAACGCCAGCATGTCGCGACGCAACTTGCCGGACGTTCTGTTGAACGCAGCCTTGTCAGCCGGGTCACGAGTCCTCTGCCAGCGTCTGCGGAGGCGATTCCTCTCGCAAGCGAGCTGAGACACCTCTTCGGGGATCCGCTGATAGTCGGGCGTGAGCCCCGGCTTCATCCGGGAGGACACGTCAACCGCCGAGACTACGGCTGTGTCGAATAAGGCAACTGCCTCGTCGACATGCTGGGAAGTGTCGAGCGGGATATGCTCAGGTAGGCGGCGACTGAACGCCGGGCCAAAGCGGTCCCACTCGATTACCCGCCGCTCGTCGCGGACGGTGGCGTGCTGGGTAGCTATATTCACACTGATAGGGCAATGGTCCGAGGACAGTTCTTAAATGACGGAGAAGTGGACCGGGCAATAAACGCCCCTGACCGCGGCAATGTCTAGTACATCAGGGCGGGAGTTAGCCCTCGAGGGATAGTACGTAGGGCCGGTAGGACCCCTGACTGTGACCCGAGCCGCATCGGCATACCTGCGTAAGCGGGCCCCGTTTGGGTTCACCAAGCGGCTCCCCCAATCAGGGTGCTTACAGTTCAGGTCGCCCGCCAGGACTACCCTCCTTTGTGCGCCAAAGACGGCCTCCAGATCGTTCGACAGGAGCTCCGTTTGTGGAGGCTTGTAAGCGGAAACCACGAGTAGACCGCCGAGAGCACCATGGAGCTCAACCGCGGTGCACTCGAGGTTCCGCCGCTGAGGCAGGACAACGCGGTGATGGCGAATGTGCGCCAACATTTTTTTTTTTGCTCTGGGCTTTGCGGTTGTGCGTCGCAGAGACGAACCGCTCGGTAACTGAGTTCCGAGCTACCTTCTGGTGCTCCTGCCTCGTGGCCCTGCCCAAGTAGGGCGTGTGCTCTATAGCAGGCCGATTCTCGGCTGTTGTGCTAGCCTACACTAGCGCAGTATACACCGAGGGCGTTTCCACGAATCACCTGGACGTATACGGTACCTTCCCAGCCCAGTCACTAGAGGATTGCCTGGGAACCTCGCCGCACGTGCATAAAATTTGCGTGCAAGCCGCCTGAATGTGCCGTCTAAGGAGCGGACGCCAAGTCCTCTCCTTAGAAGGCGAGATGAAAAGCGACGGGGGACTTTGGCCGCTAGCCGAAGACCTCTGTCGAGGACGCTCTGCAACTTCTTTTTATGCATTGCGGCGAGGTAACCCCAGACCGGACAGGCGTAGGCAATGACCGGCAGCAGATACGCGCCGACGATCATCCTGCCCAATTTCCTGATCATGGCTGAGCTGATCAGGAGTGAAAACAGTGCGCACAGGCGAGTGGATGCTCGCTTAAGAACTGTCTGTGCGTGGGTGCGCCAGGTGAGCCGACGGTCAAGGTGTAAGCCGAGGTACTTGACCTCTTTGGACCAGCGCAAGTACGTTCTGCCGATACGTAGCTGCCTAACGGGGTTCTTCCGTCGCTTAGAGAATTCGACGGCTACACTCTTGGTGGCGTTGAGTTGCAGTCTCCAATTCTCAGTCCAGTCCACGAGCGTGTCGAGCTGGCGCTGCAGTCGTAGGACGGCCCTTTCCTCATGACGATCGGCCGTAAATACGGCCGTGTCGTCAGCGAAGAGGGCCATCTGGACTCCAGGCTGTCTCGGCACGTCGTTGACGTAGATCGAGAACAGAAGGGGGCCTAGAACACTACCTTGAGGGACGCCGGCTGTGATTCGTCTCTCGGCAGAGACTGAATCGCCAACTCTCACGCAGAAGGTCCTCTCCGTCAGAAAGCTAGCAACCAGATGGAGGTAGCAGTCCGGGAGCTGGACTTCCCTAAGCTTGAATAATAGGCCATCATGCCATACGCTGTCGAAGGCTTTTTCTTTCAACATCTAAGAAACAGCCAACGGTCCGTTCTCTCCGACACCCGGCTTCCGTGATGGTTTCCACCAATCTCATCAGTTGATGAGTGGTCGAATGCCCCACACGAAAGCCGAACTGTTCGGGGACCAGCACGTCAAAGTTGGTTAGATGTTCTCGTACACGACGCTGTACGAGGCGCTCAAAAACCTTGGACGTAGCGGAGAGTAGGCTGATAGGCCGGAGGTTTTCAGAGCGGGTGGTATCCTTTCCCTGCTTCGGGATCACGATAACCGTCGCCTTTCGCCATTTCTTGGGAAAGTAGGCCAGTCTAAGACACGTGTTGAACAAATCAGTCAAGAATTGAACTCCAGGCTCGGGAAGAAGTCGTAGAGCGGTGTTCGTAACACCGTCCGGGCCTGGAGCTTTTCTTGGCTGAAGTTCAGCGAGCCGATCTGAGACCTTTTCCAAAGAGATGGGTTCGGGCTCCGCCGTTATCGGAAAAGACAGAAAGTCTTCCACAGCCATCTCGACTTGTTCGTCGAAGTCCCAGTCGAGCGAACTGTCGCTCGAAACACAAGCCCAAGTACTCGGCCTTCTCCTCCGGGCGACCCAGGAGCCGACCGAACGGTCCAACAATGGCGGGGAGTGGAGGTCGGCGCCTCCGTCCCGTCAATGCGGTAGGTATTCTGTACGGGTGACTTTGCGGGTCCACATCCCCCGTTCGGGCCACAGCGAGTTCCCAACAGCTACGTCGGAACGCCTTCAGACTGCCACGCAGTCGTCCGGTGAGCCAATTGTATGCTGCCTTATCGGCCGGATCACGGGTCCTCTGCCAACGTTTCCGGAAGTAATTCCTCTCGCGAGCGAGAAGAGAGACTTCCTCAGGGATGCGTTGGTAGTCAGGCGTGAAACTAGCTCGCATACGTGAAGACACGCCTATAGCCGAGATGATTGCCTCTTCGATTCCCGCAACTGCTTCGTCTAGGAGGCGAACGGAATCGAGTGGGGCCGCTGGCGGCAATCGACGGCACAAGGCCGGGCCGTAGCGATCCCAATCGATGACCTTCTTCTTGTCAGAACGTGCATAGGCGTGCTGGGTAGCGACGTGGACCAAGATAGGGTTGTGGTCGGATGTCAGCTCCGTAAGTGAGAATACCTCGATCGGACAGACAACTCCTTGGGTCACCGCGATATCCAGAACATAGGGAGCCGCGTTAGGCCTTGACGGAAAGAACGTGGGTTGCGCTGGACCAAACACCATCGCCAGGCGCGATTCAACAAAACTGAGCAAGCGCCTCCCGTTCGGAGTAGTCAGGCGACTATTCCAAACGCGATGCTTGCAATTCAGATCGCCGGCCAAAATTACCCTTCGATGGGAATCGAAGATGACGTCCATGTCGCCGACAAGGAGTTCAGCTTGTGGGGGCTTGTATGCTGAAACCACGAGGACGCCGCCAAGAGCTCCGTGGACCTCAATGGCGGTGGCCTCTAGGTTGGTAAGCTGCGGCAAAGCGACACGATGATGACCTATGGAGGTCCTCACCGCAATCGCCGTGCCGCCTCCTCGTCGGCCAACTCGGTCATCCCGATAGACCACGTAATTTGGTAATCGAAACCGGTTCGCCGGGGTCAGGTGGGTTTCAGAGAGGAGAAGTACGTCGGGTTTGAACCGAGCCAGGAATTCAAGAAGGTCGGAATGCTTGGAACCGATGTTGTTAGCATTCCAGGCTACGAGCGAGAGATCTCGTCTAAGGGCTCGGTTCATAGAAGACCTATTACTTCGCAGGCTTCCACCAAGAGCATGAATCTCTCATTTGGGTCAGCAGTTTCCAGGCGGTCTCGGATGGACCTGAAGGTGGATGCGACTTTCTTGAGGTCGTAGACAGACAGAAAGTCGCGGACGAACTGTGCGTCATCGGATGTGACGGACTGGGCGGTTTGCCTGGAAACTGAGGCCGCGTAAGAGCGACCAGGTTTGACGGCAGATCGGGTCGTGGTGGAAGCCACAGGACCAGGGGCAGACGGTTTTGAATCAGCGGCAGGAAAAGTACGCTTTTGCGCTTCGTTGGACTTATTGTACCGGAAAGCAGGACTTTTCTTGGGCTGTGGGCAGGCAGGAGCTCGGGTCCGAGCATCCGGTGTGGTTATCCCTTTTTTGGTTTTTATGATGCCTGCTCGCGGAAATCGCGGAGGTGGCAGTGGTGGCGAGGCTACCTCTGGTTCAGAGGCGGGAGTTGGAGGTTCCGCGGAGGTGGAGGGTTGATTCTCCGGCTCCATAACCGAGATGGCGGCTACAGGGCTTGTCTCTGCTTCGGAAGGAGACGCGGTTCGTTTAGGTGCCTTTGTAGGGGCTGGAGGTGGAGCCGGAGAGGGCGCGCGCCGTGCCGGTTGTGCCTTCGGTTGCGGCCTAGCCTGTGCTTTAGGCTGCCTCTTAGGTTGGGGCTGCATAGCTGGCTGCCTTGGCTTCGGGAGGGGCCCCTGCGGCTTTTGCTTCCGCAGGAGCTCCGCCTTATAGACCGGGCAGTTAACGTTAGTTGCTGCATGGCCTTGACCACAATTAATGCAGCGAAACTTGGTCTTGTCTGCCACAGTGCAGGCCTGAGTTGAATGTCCCAGAGAACAGCGTAGACAGGCCGGGGCACTGCGACAGACCTCGGTATGATGGCCGAACCTCTGGCACCGGTGGCACTGCGCAAGCTTGCCCGGGGGACGACTGGATTCCACTCTGACGCAGAAGCCAAACAACCGCGTCAGGTGGAATATTTTATCTGCAGCCTCGCCTTTCTCGAGCTGGAGACGGACAAGCGGGAGAGGTACTCGGGTTTCTGAGCTGGTGAACAGGCGGAAAATTGCCTGCACCGGGTACCCGAGGTCTCGGAGTTCCATGAGGATCTCCTGTGGATCAGTATGCGCGTCAAGCCCACGCAAAATTACAGACAAGGGCTTGACTCGCTTAGGAGAGAAGGTGTGGTATTGCAGGCTGTGCGCCTGCAGAAAGGCCTCGACCAAGCGATGGTCCTCGAGCTGGCGGACGACAATCTTGACCGTATCACCGCCAAGCAGCTTCAGGTCAAGCTTGTCGGCCGACAGGCCGTGGGCCGCGATCAGCCGTCTGTATAAGGCGGCGACATTGGACACCCCCTGGACGTACAGGGGAGGCGCGCGACCAACAGCGACAGCAGCCGGAGCTGCTACCGAAGCAGTCGGAACCGCGGCCTGTTGGCCCTGTGAAGGTCCGATGTCCATGGCCGAGGTGCGAGAGGAAGTGGATCCGGGTGTGTGGGTCCTCTTAGGCTTCTTAGCCGGACGAATACGCCGACCAACGGTCGCGAATTCGCCCGACTCGTCTGCCGGGAGAGGGGGAAGCGGTTTAGGGAGAGGATCGTCCGTCTCCATCGCCCGAGGCTATTCAGGCGAGTCGCCCAGATGGGGCAAGGCAGAGCCGAGCGTCTCGGCACTTGAGCCGTTGCCCGTAGAAGGCATACTGGCCAGGTGCAGCTGCCGGGCAGAGACTGCTAGGCAGTCACCGCCAGACGCCAGGGATCTCGGGTCCGGCCTAAGCCGGGTTACCCGAGCGGCTTCCCTGCTCACGACGATGCGGGAGGAGCTGGGCTAACGACCAGCTTCGTTGAATACCAGTCCTTACCAAGACTGGTGTCCACTGGCCCCTTTACCCCGGCGATATCCTAGCTCGCTTACCACTGGTGGGGGCTTGCAAGGATCGTCCGGGGCAGCGCTACATAACAGTCGCGACAGGTTAGGGTTTAAGCACTGATATACGACACTCACCAGGTGAGCCCAGAGCAGTCCTCTTCTACTCCTTGCCAGCAGATTGTATCCGGCGAAGGTGGTCCTAAAAAGGTCTTCTGCCAGCTGCCACTTGTACCAGCTACTTAATTCACCGGCAGCAGCTGGCTCCTTGGTCCTTTTTCCCACGTAGAGAAAGCAGTAATTTCCTCGTCAAACGGCGAGGTGGGCGAATGCAGCAAAGCAGGTTCCAGTCCAGGCAGGAGAGAGCAGTCCGGAGAGGTCAGTCCTGTTGAAGAGCTGTGTCACATGTCCACGTAGCATGTAGCATCATAGTAGCGGGGCGCCTTTGCACCCGGTGCATGACTGCAGCATCTGGGTCGAGTCAAATGGCTGCCTGTGGATACACGTAGTTCTGGTTCATTCGACTGGTGCCTAAAAACATGAATGGACAACCTCCAACCAGTTAACTGAGAAGGCGGGGGAGAAAGGTTTTTAATTTTTATTTATTTTAAAATTTTCAGCAATCAGTGGGCACTGCCGCATGGACGGTTTCAGGTGACAGATGTCGCCCGTTCCCAGTCCCGCGTGCAGACGCCGTAAGGCGTCGGTCGCACCCCGCGAGGCAGAGAGCCTCCGTGCCAGTGATAGCGCGTAGCAGCGGCATTCAGCGCGGTCGGCATACTAGGAAGGGAGGAAGGAAGCAGCTTTGCAGGTAAATTCTGGGGCATGGTCAGATGGTGAATACGCAAATTTAGGGTTAAGTAATTTTACTTAAAGTTATGGCGGGTCATCGAGAATCGTCCGAGGGCGTTTGACCCGGACAGGGGGAGGTGGTTGCGTGGTGCTGATGGTCCTGAGGTAAGGGAAGGAAGAGGTCTCAGCTGCGGCAAAGAGAGTCGCAGCTAATGACCAGACAAAGGCTGAGAGAGTAGGAACTCGTAGACCTCCTCGAATTACACTGTTTCTAACAAACCAAGGAGATCCCGACAAGGAACGGAGGGTTCTGGATTGGAAACTTCCAGTCTACGCCTGTTGGTGGCGGAGACAAGTGACCACCATACAGGTGCCGCATAGGTCAATACAGACCGGAGAAACAACAGATAGAGGGTAACTTTCGTGCGCAGCGCCAGGCGGCTGCGGCACGCGAGGTATGGGTAAAGTTTGGCTCAGACGCCGCGAGCCTTGGCAAGGGTTTCCGTCACGTGGGCGTTGAAGCAAAGGCGACGATCTAGCCGAACGCCTAGATACTTCACCGACTCTTTGTAGGCGATAGGCCTCCCTTCTAGGGAGAGGGGCTGGCATCGGGAGATGGACTTACGAATGAAACAGATCGCCTCGGATTTCTCCGTATTGATCGTCACCCGCCAGCCATTTCCGTAGCCAGTCCGGAAGCTGGTCCAACTGACGCTGCAGCTGTGTACTCGCAAAACGCGGGGACACAGAGCTGTAATGATACATTGCATCGTCAGCGAACAAAGACAACGTGACTCCGGCCAAGACAGGCAGGTCGTTCGTGTACACAAGGTACAGAACGGGGCCGAGGACACAGATCCCTGAGGTACGCCGGCGGCGACGGGACGAACTGCAGAGCAGGTTCCGTCGACGCTCACCCTGAAGGTTCGGTCGCTGAGATACGACCGGAGGAAAAACACTATGGACGATGGTAAGGGGGAGTTGGCAAGTTTGAAGAGAAGACCTTCGTGCCAGACTTTATCGAAGGCCTTGCTCACGTCCAGCAGTGCGGCGGCCGTAGCCGCTCGCCTGTTGGTGGCGTCAGAGAGTTGCGTTACCACGCGGACTAGTTGAAGCGTGGTCGAGTGCTCTCTGCGAAACCCGAACTGTTCGTTGCGGATAAAATTATCCAACAACGGCGAGATGCGGGCCAGCAGGAGCCGCTCGAACACCTTCGAGATAACTGGCAAGAGAGATATTGGCCGATAGCTTTCAGGAAGCATGCGCGGCTTGCGGGGTTTTGGAATCATAACGATGTTGGCTGTTTTCCACAGGCGGGGAAAGTACTGTAGCCGGAGACAAGAGTTGAACAGCTCGAGCACGAGGTCAACGCCTGAGGCCGGGAGATATTGTAATGCAGCGGCCCCGATCCGATCAGGACCGGGGGCGCGACGGCGATTTAGTCGGCAGACAGACGAAACGAGTTCGTCTCTGTCGAACGGGAGGTCGGGGCCAGCGGGAGGGCGAGAAAAATAACCAGATAGGAAGTCCCGGACTTCTGCCGAGTGGGCAGGGTCCGAAACGCCTCGATGAACGGTAAATTGCGACTCCATGCAGTCGGCGAAGACCTCAGCCTTGCCTTCCGATGAAGACACAATCCCGTTCGGGGTTTCCAGCGGGTTGCGAGTTCTCTTCTCGCGGGTCAGTCTACTCACCGCTCTCCAGACGGAGGCGTGGTCGACTTCAAGAGACTCAAGGTATGAGTCCCATCGATCAGAGTTTACGTCCCGCAGTAGCTGCTGAACGTAAAGACACTGTTGTTGAAATCGTCGCTTAACGACTGGGTCACGGGTTCTTTGCCATCTGCGGCGGAGGTGGCGCCGTAGCCAGATGGCATGGAGTACTTCCGTAGGTAAGGCCGATTTACGATGATTCACCTCGAGTGAGTAGGTGTGTCGATCCATGACACCTTGGACTAATTCCTGAAGATTTGTGGCGCGGAGATCCAGATCGTCACGAGTGACGATTGGGTCCGCCGGGAGAGATGGTAACTTCGAGAGAGCTCGTCCTGATAGGATCGCCAGTTGACTCTCCTAACAATCTGAGCTGGAAGTCGGGGTGACGCCGACAGCTCTCGAACAGTTATAACAAGGGGATTGTGATCGGACGAAAGGTCCGATACAGACGAGACCTCGATGTTGTGGGCAACGTTCTTGACAACTACTATGTCAAGAACGTCCGGCCGGTGGCCGTGAAAGGGGAAGTAGGTAGGGTCTTCAGGGCCGATGACATTAAGTGCCGGGTCGCCAGAGACGAACCGGAACAGAGAATTTCCATAGGCGTTGACAACGCGGCTGTTCCATGAAGGGTGTTTGACGTTTAAGTCGCCGGCTACAATGGTTGAGAGGGGGTGGTCGAGGAGGGCGTCCCACTCCTCGGGCGGTGGCGGAGTCCGCCGGCCAGGCCGGAGGTACGCAGAAACAACGCGCAGCTCCGATCCACTGGCGTCCACCGCCACCGCGCAGCCTTCAATAAGAGATGTATCTAGAGGAGGCAAAAGCCTGTGGGATATCCGCCTGTGGACTAAGACAGCTGTGCTCCCCGAGGGGGGACAGCAAGGCCGTAGGGGACGATACTGAGGATAACAGGCGTAAGCAGGAAGGGAAAACGAGTGGTAATGAGCCAGATGAGTCTCGGAAAGAAGTATGATATCAACATCACACTCCGTCACGAAAGTCATCAGTTCAGATCGTCTGGGGAGTAGCCCGAAGGCGTTCCACGCAACGATCCGTAGGCTATTAGCCATTCAGGGGAAGTAGGGGAAAGAGGGTAGCTAATGATTGGAAGACCAGGACAAGCACTGTGGTAGTGTCGCGAGCAGTCCTGATAGACGCAACAAGATTATCTGCCCAGGCAGTCAGGGGATCCGCCGAAGCCCGAGAAGATTCCCGGGACTCCGGAGGACAAGCATGACTGGCCTCGACAGGGGTAGCAGATGGCGCTGAGCTGTCGGACTGAGTAGTAGACTGCTCGCTGGGAGGTTGAGGACGATGACTGGGGGCGGGTCGAGCCCGCGGAGAGGGTACAGGTGGAACCTGTGATGATGTAGGTCGGCCGGCGGAGTTCCGGCGACGACGAGAGCGCTTGGATTTGCCCGATCGGGCTGGAGGTGGGACTGATTTAGCGGCCATGGCCGCGTAGGAAGGTGCGGGCGCTCCGTCAGGCGCCGGGGTTGAGGCGGCTGCAGGCGGCGCCGAAGCGACGACTGCAGGCGAGACAGCGGCACCGGAAGCAACCGAAGTTGCTGCCGGGACCTTGGCAGATGAACGAGTGAGAGGTGGGAAAGCCTCTCGCCGGTTAGGGCCAGGACCAGCTACACGGCCAGCCTGCGCGCCAGGGCGCAGAGGAGGTCGCTGAGGTTTCATGGCGGCGATAAAGTTAGGACAGCCTCGGTAATTAGCCGGGTGGGCTCCTTCGCAGTTGCAGCATATAGCTGTGAACCCCGTCAATGGCTTATCACAGCCACGATGAGGTTCAGCACAACGCACGCAACGCGGGGGCTGATGACAGAAAAGACTGCTGTGGCCGAACCTCTGGCAGTTAAAACACTGCGAGGGGCCGGGCCGCGGGTCAAATGTCCGGACTTTCACCCGTAGGTGCAGAAGAGTCTGGAGAGGGTAAATCTCCTCGAAAGGGCCTACTTTCAGTAGTTTAACAAGAAAGCTGTTTACAGGACGGCGATCATCACCTTTGCCAACATGCAGGACGCTTACCCCAGTCGGCGCATAGCCGAGCGCAACAAGTTCCTGCCTGATGGCATCAGTTTCGGTGAAGGAAGGTATTCCCGACAGAACGACCTTGATTTCTCGCTCTGACGGGAGGGCAAAAGTATGAAAAGAGATCTTGCGCTCTGTCAGGAATGACTGAACAGAGCGGAAGTCGGGGATCGTAGCGGTCGCCAGCTTTAGCGAGGCGCCTTGGCACCTCGCCTCGACCTTGACCGAAGGGAGAGCTAGGGATATGGAACGAAGCAATTGAGAGTAATTCCTATTGTCAGGAATTACAATGGGTGGAATGCGTGGGGAAGACACAGTTTGGGTGGTAGTTGAATACTCACGTTGCACGCGCTGAGTGCCGCTGTTACCATGACTAGGCGGCTGATGCGCAGCTGAGGCGGGCGGCGGAGTTTGGGCCAGCTTTCGCTTGCGCTTGGCAGATTTGCCTTCCACAAGCGAGAACTGTCCGTCCCCCGACCCAACACTGCACATTTCTAACGCACTATTATCACTTTCACTGTCGTGAGGAAGTGGAGTAGAGCGGAAGCCGGTTGAGCATGTTTCCATTAAGCAGACAAGCGGCGCCGGCAGAGGATTCGGGGGCGTATTCGACGCCATTTCGGACAAGCCGAAATGAACGTCTACGCTAGTCTGGGATAGAATGATCACCAGACACTGAACTATCCACAGGCAACAATAGAACACGACACAGACCGCACAGCACACGGAAACAAAAACACATCCGCACAAGTTAAATAAAAACTGGTATGCACTGTTGAAGCGATGAATCCGATGAAGTTGATGATGCTGGAGACAATGGTGATGATGAGAATGTTGAAAACACAATATTTCCGCAAAAATTTAAGAAAATTCTGCAGAGCAAATCAGTCACAGCCTACCCGGGCAAATGCTCTAGGTAGACTTTCTCCGCTCCATGTCCACGACGAGTCGCGCCAAAATTTCTAGCGGCGCTCTTTTTATGCCCTGACAGGTCGTGTGCCATGAACCTATCAGAGTGCCGCTGGTCCCTGGTTGGCTCGCCTCGAGCACGTTAGATGGTCACGTCGAGGCCAATCAAGCTGCTGCTGATTCTTGATTGGCTCGCCTCGCTACGTCACAACTCCCTCGGGTCTTGAATGCTATCCGGTGGCCAGCCCATTGTTCTTCTCCGGCGGGTTTGAGCCGTTGGCGGTGAACCTTGTATGGACGTCCGTTGTGACGGCAGCGGTATGCGAACATCAGCGCCTCTGGTACCAGCGGCGGACACTGCGAGCCAATCAGCGATCAGCAGCCGAGACGTGACCATCTAACGTGCTCGGAGCTAGCCAATCAGCGATCCCGGTTAGTTAATAAAACCCGGGCCAGCAGAAAATTGTAAGGGTGAGAGTTGACGTCTACCCTGAGCTGTTGCCAAGGTAGGCTGCGTTCGTTTTTTGCTCTTGTGTGTGGAATTTTCCATTGCACAACACTGGCTCCAGCTTGTCTGGAGTGCAATAACTCAGTAATTACTTCTTTAATCAAGCTGAAACTTTCACAAAGTGTTTTATATAATTAGTGCTCTGTGTTACAATTGTGCGGGCAGTGGTGAACTCGTGTTTTTGGTGTTAGTGGTGTTTTGGTGTTCTCCGCTGCTGACTGTTGCCTGGTAAGTGTTGTAGCTTGTTAAGTAGCATACCACACTACCCAGCTAGCGTTCCCTAAAATCTCACCAGCCTAGGCGTAGGTTAACCTCGCCGATGGCCGCACCCAACATTCCCGTCGGTCCTTATCAGGGCCACGAAATCCCTCCTGGCGCTTTAGCGCAACCTTTGCCATCCGAACCCGAGACAATGTCGGCTGGGACGAGTGCCATGGACACCGAGGAGTGGCAGACTATGAGTAGCCGAAAACGGCGAAACAGTGGCGACTCTGCGGGGTCCGGGCGGTCTTCCCAGCTGGGTCCTGCCACGGACAGACCCGCTACGGCCACCTCAATACCTACCCCGCCCCGGCGGTTGCCGCCTCTGATCTTTGACTGGCCTGTTGACTGGGATAAGGTCATGCGGCGACTTCACCAGGCCGCTCCTGCGAATACCCTGACTGCAGTTTGTCAGGGTGGCCGCTCCGTTCGAATCGAGACCACGACCATCGACAGTTTCCGGCTCGCCCAGAAACTGCTGACTGATCGTGGTATCCCTTACTACACCTACGCCCTGCCGGAGGAGAGGGAACTCAAGGTCGAGATCATCGGCATCCCCGCCGATGTTCCCGTGCCTACAATTTCTCACGCCCTTGAACTTTTGGGCTTTACTGTCAGCTCTGTGACTCCTCTCTTCTCCCCCGGCAGACGCATTCCCAGAAATGCCTTCCTTGTGAAAATCCTCAAGGTAGGGAATTTCCAAGCCATTTACCAAGTAGACTCTCTCCTTTACCTCCGGGTAAAAGTCTCAGCTTTCGAGTCCCGACCCGGACCGAAGCAGTGCTACAACTGCCAGCGGTACGGGCACAGCAGTGTCTATTGTCACTACCCGACACGCTGCGTTCGTTGTGGTGAAGGTCATCACAAGGGCGATTGTCCTCGTGAACGTACCGTCACTGCCACGTGCGCAAACTGTCGCGAACCACACCCGGCAAGCTCTCGCTAGTGTAAAAGCTATCAAGACGCCCTAAAGCGCATCACCAAGGCCCAAAAGCCTATCCCACCTGCCCCAAAGAAACCCTCAGCCCCAGCATCTGCCACCCCGGCGGCCCCAGTTCCGGCTACCTCGTCTGCGCCTGCAGCCGCTGTAGTCCCCCCGACCTGCCCAGCGCCTGCCGGAGCGCTCAGTGACGCGGCAGCCGCCGCCTCCGACGCATCTTTCCCTCCTTTGGCCTCGTCGCGAAAGCAACCCGCGCCAAAGAAGAAAAAGTCATCTACCACCATCCTCACTCAGCACAAGCCCGCTGCACCCAGGTCAGCATCTGCCCCAGCTCCCAAAGAGCCTCGGCAGCCTACAACTAAACCTCGGCCCGATAATGGAATCATGTATCGTGTGCCCCCGCCCACCTCGCAGGCGCCATCGACGGAGGAAGGGTCCTCGGACCCGACCTTTGCCGATCGCTTGCGTGTCTGGGTTGAGACCCTCATCCCTTAAATCTTGGCTGCCAAGGACGTCCAGTCTCTGCTAGTCACCATTCTTACATCCCTCATGACCCTCCTGCCTCCCAATGTGTAGGCCTCTTCGGCTGGTGGCATGGAACGCACATGGCGTTCCGTCTCGCCGAGCCGAATTGGCTAACTTTGCCACTGAGTACGACTTAGATGTCATACTACTATCTGAAACTTTCCTTACCCCTGCTGTTTCCTTTCAGCTTTCGGCGTACACTACATACCGCACGGATAGGCCTCGGCTACCACCTCCCGCTCATCCCAGCGGGGGTACTGCCATTCTTGTCCACAGGCGTATTGCCCATCGTCTCTTACCCCCTCCAGCTACTAGGTATTTGGAGACGACGGCGGTGGCCCTCTGGATCGGGAGGTTCGCCTAATTTCGGCGTACCTTCCTCCCGGGCCCGGAAGGCCTCCGCCGCCTGAGGAGTGGGACGCCCTCCTCGACCACGAACTACCTACTATAGCTGCCGGAGACTTCAACTCCAAGCATCCCTCTTGGAACAGCCGTGTCACGAACCCGCGTGGCCGCTCGCTCTACAGCTACGTTCAGCGTCATCTGCAGGTCTCAGTTATTGGTCCTGACTCACCGACCCACGTGCCCACTAGGGGCCTTCCGGATGTCCTTGACATTGTCATTGTCATGGACCTGGCCACTCCTATCACTGTAAGTGCTGTGTCGGACCTCTCGTCCGACCATGACCCGGTACTTATCTCCCCTGTTGGACACACCTCTCCAACCCCCCTCTCGTCCACGGAGAGTCAACTGGCGCTCCTATCATGACGAACTCCAACGAACAGTACCATCTGACCCCCCGGCCCCCATCGCCTCTACGGCTGATGCGGACCGTATGGCCGACTATCTTCAAGAAATCTTTACGTCCGCTATGGACACACACACCTATCTTGTCCCAGAGACAAATCGCCGGTCTCAACTACCTGAAGAGGTGCTCCTCGCCATTCAAACTCGGCGCCAACTCCACCGGAGATGGCAACAAACCCGGGATCCTGCTATCAAACGCAGGTTAAACGCCCAATCTGACCTTGTCAAGCAGTTTCTGCTTGATGCCACTGCACATCGTTGGGACTCGTATCTCGCATTTCTTGAAGTCTGGCCCGAGTCTGTCTGCCAGGCTGCGAGTCGCCTTAATGGCGACAAAAGGACCCGCCATCCCCTCAGATCACCAGACGAGATTGTGTACTCCGCGGCCGGCAAAGCTGAAGTCTTTGCCGCAACCATGGAGGAGCAATTCACCGTCCACGGAGGCGTCTGCGACCCCGTCCACTCGGCCGACGTCGCAGATTTCCTATCTGGATATTTTCCCGCCCTCCAGCTGACATCCCTGACCCGTTCGACCGAGCCGATGTTGTCTCGGCTATTGGTCGACTTCGCCCTAAGCGGGCGCCCGGCGATGATCGTATCGGAGCGGCGGCGCTACAACACGCTCCCCCTAGCGTCATCAACTTAGTCCACGAGCTGTTCAATGGATGTCTCCGGCTCCATTACTTCCCCGGCCTGTGGAAGCGTGCAAAAATCATTATGATCCCCAAGCCTCGCAAGCTGCGTATTGACCCCTCAAACCATCGACCCATCTCCCTGTTGCCAGTCATATCGAAGGTACTCGAGCGACTCCTCCACGGTCGTTACGCGCCTCTGCTGGATGGTTTCATTCGGCAGGAGCAGTTCGGCTTTCGCAGAGAGCACTCGACGACCCTTCAACTCGTCCGCAGTTCGGCTTTCGCAGAGAGCACTCGACGACCCTTCAACTCGTCCGGGTTTTTACCCATTTGACGGACGCCTACAACAAGCATCTGTCCTCCGTCGCTGTATTGCTCGACGTGAGTAAGGCCTTCGATCGAGTCTGGCACGAAGGCCTTCTCTACAAACTGGCCCACTCTCCCCTCCCTGCCTCATTCGTTCATTTTCTCCGATCGTACTTGTGCGATCGCATCTTTAGGGTATGCGTTGATGGGTCGTACTCATCCGTCCGACCAGTCGCCGCAGGCGTACCTCAAGGATCTGTCCTTGGCCCCGTTCTGTACCTCGTGTACACGAACGACCTGCCTGTTCAGCCTGGAGTCACTCTCTCGCTCTATGCGGATGACGCTATGTACCACGCCAGCTCAGCGAGTCTTGATTTCGCAGCTGGCCTGGTGCAGCGTCAGCTCGCCGTACTTCCGGACTGGCTAAGGAAGTGGAGGATGGCGGTCAATGCGGAGAAATCCGAGGCGATCGCCTTTTCTCATAAATTAACTTCCCGCTGCCAGTCCCTCTCCCTTGAAGGGAGCCCAATCGAGTGGAAACGGACTGTAAAGTACTTGGGCGTCACTCTTGACCGACGCCTAAGCTTTGCACCTCATGTCTCTCTGAGTCTCCAGCGCGCCAGAGGCGTCAGAGCCAAACTATTTCCCTTTCTCTCTCATCGGGGTTCAGTGCCTGTGCGCACTAAACTCACCATCTACTTGCTCTTTCTTAGGGCAATCCTGACTTATGCAGCCCCCGCCTTTTGGGTACTACTCAGCCAATCCGTTGTCGCCCGTTTAGAAGCTTTCCGATCCCGAACCCTCCGCTACATCTCCAACTCTCCCTGGTTTGTCAGAAATGATGCCATAAGGCGAGGGTTGAAGGTTCCTTCACTCACCGAATTCGTTCGGTCCCTAGCCCTCAAACTATTCTCCCGAGCCTATGTCTCGACCCATCCCCACATCCGTCGACTAAGCACAGATGTCGGCCCACCACCTAGACGACACAAACGCCCCCGAGCATTGCTCGACGACCCCCCATAAGCAGTTACAGAACATCTGCCCAATCCCCCCGACCTTGAGTATTTTCACGCTCCTACTCCTTCCTTCTTTCTCTTGTCCGTGCTGGTGCTCGGCGACAGACTAGAGGGGGGTCTGCGCTCGCCCTAGGTGTGCTTAGTGCCACCTCTGGTGGACGCTGCCTCCTCCTACGCTCTCTCCCGTGCGCCGACATTGCCGCTTGGCAGCCCTCGGCGACATTTCCTGAGCGGCTAGGGGTGCCCTACCCGTTGTGGGAGGGTAATTCCTGCTTCTCAAGCGAAAGTCTTCGAGGTCTCCCCCATTCTGCCGTCACGGGTCTCTTCGAGGTCCCAGGGTCCAAGAAAATCATAACATCCTGTCCCTCCGAAATAAAATTGATGGAGGCTCCATTCCTTTGAAAGCGTGAGATCGCTAGCCAAGGTAACAAGCAGGCAACATGCAGTCATCGGGTATCACCCGGACACTGCGACCACCGGAGCACGACTAGCTGCTGCTCCGTACAACTCTGGACTCTGGAAAATTTTAAGCACTTCATCGCCACGCCATCGGACGCACTTCATCTCCTCTCCTCTCTCGGACGACATCGAGGCGGAGTCAGCCGGAAGGAACAGCCGAAGAATAGAACCGCCGCCGTTCTTGCGTCTTCGCACTCCCGTTCCGCGCCAGCGATGGGTTTCGCTGGGCCGGCAGCCGACTCTACAACCGGTGCCGAAAGAAGAGGAGGACTGTAGTACTCCACGAACGGCGGTCGCAGCCGCCGAACATCTTAGCGCGGCACAACCAACATCAGCCTTCTCGCCACAAGGTCATTTTTAGGGCCACCAAAAACACTAGAGTGTACGATTGGCGCCATTTGTCATGCGGCAAGCATTTTGTCCGTTGACAAGTGGCGCCCAACGTGGGGCGACGATCATCTTGCGGATGCAAGATCCAGCCACGCCAGCGAGCTACCACCCGGCACACCAATCAACATGGCGCCCAACAGACACCTCCACAACATCTGGAGAAGAGCAGTAGGCTGGCTACCGGAGAGCATTCAAGACCCGGTGGAGTTGTGACGGCAGCGGTATGCGAACATCTGCTCTCCGGTACCAGCGGCGGACACTGCGAGCCAATCAGCGATCAGCAGCCGAGACGTGACCATCTAACGTGCTCGGAGCTAGCCAATCAGCGATCCCGGTTAGTTAATAAAACCCGGGCCGGCAGAAAACCATCGCCACGCCATCGGACACACTTCATCTCCTCTCCTCTCTCGGACGACATCGAGGCGGAGTCAGCCGGAAGGAACAGCCGAAGAATAGAACCGCCGCCGTTCTTGCGTCTTCGCACTCCCGTTCCGCGCCAGCGATGAGTTTCGCTGGGCCGGCAGCCGACACTACAACCGGTGCCGAAAGAAGAGGAAGACTGTAGTAGGCCACGAACAGCGAGCGCAGCCGCCGAACATCTTAGCGCGGCACAACCAACATCAGCCTTCTCGCCACGGTCCTTTTTAGGGCCACCAAAAACACTAGAGTGTACGATTGGCGCCATTTGTCATGCGGCAAGCATTTTGTCCATTGACAGAAGTGCCGCACCTAGTTATTTTAGCACCTAAAAATGATGATTGTATTTTTATTAATACTGATATACTTAATCGAATACCAGGTGAACAGAAAACATATCATAGCTACGATAAAATAATTTGTGATGATGACAATGAAATCAATAACTATCCAGTAGAGTTTTTGAATTCTTTGACTATTAGTGGTTTGCCACCACATAAGTTAGTATTGAAAGTTAATTGCATCGTTTTACTGATCAAAAACTTAAATACAAAGGAAGCATTAGTCAATGGAACAAGAATGCGCATCAAGTGTATGCATCGTAATGCTATTGATTGCGAAGTTTTAACTGGAACCGCACGCAATAAGAGAATTTTGATTCCATGTATAAATTTAACATATTCCGATAGTGTTTTACCATTTAACTTTCAAAGAACTCAATTTCCAATTATACCTGCATTTGCAATAACAATAAATAAGTATCAAGGACAAACATTCGAAAAAATTGGAATTTTATTGAGCCAGCCAGTTTTTACACATGGTCAATTGTACGTCGCAGCAAGTAGAGTTCGATCATTCGATGGTTTGAGATTTTATATTTCCAAATATAATGGCCAAGGGCATTTAGCAAATGATGAAAGAGTTTTTACAAAAAACATCGTTTGCACAGAAGTTCTGAATCATTAAATTCACTTTCAAACTATTTTAAGTTCAATGGACAACATTTATTTTTTTAACCGCCCAGTTTTTTTGATTTAATAAAAATATATGAAAAAATACGAGGCACGTATTTTTTATTTCATTTTTTGTTTTGTATTAATTTTTTATTTAAATTTTATATAATTCAAAAAAGATAGGCAAAATAACTGTAGCCTTGGCGAAACCTGGTCAGTATGGCAATAAAAAAACCCAAGGAAATGTCAAAAAACGCGTTATTGCTTTTTAAATATGGCTTAGCCAAGCTAAACCTCATTTTTCCTATCTTTCATATTTTTCAAATAACTCGAAAATTAATGCATAGAAACAAAAATTAAAAAATTATATAAGCTTTGTAGCAGATAATCTTCAAACTGTTTTCGAATTTTGTACCTTACCAAAAATGAAATGTAATCCATTGGAATTGAAAACAATGTCTCTTATACTTCTATGAATGTCAAGTCTCATTTTTATTAGCATTTATTTGATTCAATAATAACATGAAAAAATTAAAACTGACAATTAGAAAAATTAAAACTAAAAATTAAATCAAAAAATAAATACGAATACAAGCTGTAATTGTGTTTTTTTCAACTGTTACTAACATTAAATTTTAAATTTCATAGGTATTGCAGGGAATTAAGGCAAACAACACACGCTAATGACGTATTTGTACACGCTCGCAGCTGATGTAATAGGACAAAATTCAAAAAAATTATATGCAATGATTATAGAGGTATACTCTTTGACAAAATAACCTCAATAACGTTCAAACTTAAAAATTTAATGAGTTACGGTCGAATTTCGACCACTGGGTGACCACTAGTTATCATAAATATGTGTTAAGTGTAATTATTACGCCTATTTACCAAAACCTATCTTCTGTGCTAAAAAACTCGCCTAAATGAACCTGTGAGTTTTTGAATTAAGGGAAATAAATTAGCTAAATTATTTAATGGGAAGAGTGTAACGGTTTCAATATTGAACCATAACTATCGTGGCGACCTTGTACAACAGTTTGGGATCTTCTGGTGGTTTATTAAGGTAAGTTCGGAAAAAGATTGCAGTCAGCGGGGTAAGTAAAGTAGTATATTCTATTCATGTGTATAATTGTAAAGTTACAAGGTTTACACGTGAATCTCAATCAGTGGTTTACTGTTTATTTTGTTTGTTTATTTCCATTTATTGTCTCAGTGACCCTTAACAAGTGGTAGAGTGTGATACGATATGAAACATGGCTCTGTCAATTTTTTTAGTAGCTATACTGGTTGCCCAATTATAGTATTAACCACACTATGTCCCCTACCTGCCGAATACAAGATACTTTAACTTGCCTTACTATAACATAGAGAAGAGTGCAAATAGAAGCTTACTATATGATTGTATTTCTATAATGAAATTGGACATAATATTGTACTGTAATTAATTACAGGTATTGTAATTAAGGTAATTAAGATCTGCTCCACGTTGGATCAGCCATTTAATGTACTGTTATTTTTTTTATGAGTCTTGTAATTATTTAATAGTATAATATAATTAAGAAATGTACCTACTGTTATTAGGTTTTTTTGTTTACCAGTACATGTAAAGAAACTCTTTCTCTCAGGGTTAATGATTATTAATCTGTTTGATCGTATTTACGATTGTATCTAATATTTTCTTTTCTTTAAACCAAACCAAATTCAGTTAATATATAGTATTTTGAGAATTAACCATGTAAAAAAATAAATACCAGACTAATGTAACTTAACCGACTCTGAATTCTTCCAGCTGCCACGGGTTCACTTCTGGTTGTTGCTTACCTTTTTTCAAAAACAATATCAGGCTTGGCGATCTGTTCCTTCACACAAATTTCTTATTGATCTCACCGCTGAATGCCGCTCTACAGGACGACTGCAACACAGATGTCTCCTCGGAACTCTTAATTATCCTTTATGGCCACTTAAACTCTTCTTCAGTCCAGGATTTCCCTCTTCTATCGTCGTTCTATTAAGGATATTGTTATATTTCTCGTAATATTATTTATTTATTAAATATTATAATCAAAACTCTGGTATCACAAATTAAATTCCTTTACTGTATTTTCTTTTCCATGTTACATTAACTTGATGATGTACAAATGTTATTTTATGAATTTAGACTCTTCAAGCTACTTTTAATAGATATAAAATTAGACTCTTCACGTTACTCTTATTGAAAATAAAAATAGACTCATAACGTTACTCTTATTGAATATAATTGAAGACTAATAAAAATTTCCTTCATCACTATACAATACAATTTTTTAACAATTTACAAAATTGCCCCTTTGATAATTCCCTAATTTCTTTACATCTGTTTATCATATACCTATTAAAACATATATCATTTTTCTATTTCTTATTAAACATCTTTATTTTACCTCTAATATTCGTAATTCTATTTGTTATTTATTAAATTATAATTTTATTACTCTTTACTCTTCTTATAACATTCATTCCAATTTCATATATTCTTTTCATAACATATAACTGAATATTGTTTTATATCATATAGGAATCGACCTCTATGTTGACTGGGTGAGTCGATAGTCCCAATGTTTTTTTGTTTACATTTTAAAACATATGTTACATTCAATACAAAATCGGCATCCTTTCTCTTTTAAAATTTATTACCTCCCTATTATGTACTGTGTGCATTTTAACAGCAGTACATAATACCTTCCCTTATTTCATAATTTCAGATACAATTTTAGATGAACTTTTGAAATAACCAACATAGTCTAATCTTAATATTTAAACATCTGATTAATTAGGTATTTGTACCTCACAAAATTCTTTTAACAAATTGGTTTTTTATTATCATGAATCATGGTATCTTAAACACTTATTTATGACTTAAAGCAACGTTAATTAAACCAACTGGTTTTACATCAAAATAATAAATAACAAATAACAATTGTGCCTAATTTCATGGCTAAAAAACTCAAAAACATGACTAAAAACATTATCTTTCTTTCGGACATCACCTTCCCAATCCTGGTTATACATTTCCTGTGTTCTTTATTGCAGAATTCATTTATTTCTTATCTGACTTATACGGGCGAAGTTGATTAATATTGTAGGTTCCTTTAATTTTTCCATCCTGGTATTTTATTACTACCATATTGTTATCATTCACTGTATTAATTATGAATGGGCCTACATAACATAAAAATAATTTTTTCATCAACTTCTCCTTACTGCTGGAAAGTTGTCTATTACGAACCAGTACTAACTCTCCTATATGATAATCTATTTGTTTATACCTCTTCTTATATTGTCGTCTGGCTCTTTCCTCTGCCTTCACTTTAATCCGACTCTCCATAATAACTTGTATGTCCTTCTGTGGTTGAGTGAACCATGTAAAATCAACTAAACTTTCGATAATTCTGGGTGGGCGTTTCTTATACATTGCCTCATATGGTGTCACACCGGTACTATCATGATTGGCTAAATTTATAAACTCCTCTGCTTTACTAACATATTCGCTCCATCTATTATGTTGATCATGGCAATATGTACGGAATAAACCTTGTTTAGCGCGATTGTCACAATTCATTTTCCTCTCATAATCAGTGAGTAATAATGTCATCGCTTCTATAGTATTGGCTTGACTGGCAAATTGTGCTAAGCTTACCGTTTCAGGAAAATGATGACTCAAAGCTTCCACCACATATCTGTCATCCATGGGTGGGTCTAAATATCTTGCCCTGCAAACATGCGATAAGAAATACGAGGTTGGTGTTTGTCCTATACTTGGATTGTACCTACCATATACTATGGTCTCCCGCACCCTTGTCTATATGGATCGCGTCCAATATTTATTTTTATAGCTTTCTATAAATTCCTGGTAGCTATTCAAGGTGTTTCTAACAGCATCCCACCAATAATCATTCACTTCATGGAACCCTTCATCTAACATTAGCTTAATTCTCTCCCATCTATTTTCCTTGGTAGTATGCAAATATTCCTTCATTCTATTTAAATATTCCATAGGATTTTTTATATATCCTTTCATATGTGGCACCTCATGACCAATATTCTTGTCTTCTCATATAACACATGTTTGATTACCATTTTGTTCTATTTCATTGACCCTTACTACTAATTGTCCCATGGTATCCTCTATTTTGGTATTATTGCTGTCCAACTGTTGTCCCATGGATTGAATATTCTCGTTACTTCCTGTTTGTGTTTGACCAATTCTCTCATCATCTGTTCTATGACTTCTTGTTTATTTTCTCCTAATTTCTCTTCCACTTGTTCCTTCAGTGACTGTTGTTTCGTTTCTATATCGTCTAACCTATTTTCCATTGTTTCCATATTCAGTTTCACTTCTGCAAATTGTCTAACATTCCCTTCCTCATAATTTTTCAATATTAACTCAACTTCAGCCTTTTACTGGTCTAATTTATTATTCACCCCATTTATTTGTTGTTGAATGGTCTCCTTTAATTCCTCATTATTTTGTTTTAATAAATTTTCATTATCTTTTTTCATTTGTTTGTTTAATTCCTCATTATTTTGTTTTAATAAGGTTTCATTAAGGCCTCATTTGTTTATTTAATGTTTCACTGTTACTATCCATTTTCTTGTCCATTTTTTTCAATATCCTCCTTCATTTTCTCATTATCCTCTTTCATTTGTTTGAAATTTTCGTTGTTTTTGTTATTCCCTTCCATTATCATTCTCATCATCTCCTGGAAATTTACATCCATTGGTTGGGTTGGTTTCTTTGTTTGGTCCCCTTGGGCATCCCTTACTATTATCTCCATTTCAGTTTCTTCCTCTTCAGCACTATTACTCCTTAATTCATATCGTTGCTCTGGTTTGTTAGCCATTTTACAATCTTTAACTTAATTTAATTACAAGGAAAAAAATTTTGTATGCTAATTAAATTTAACAAAATTGTGTTATTTGGTGCTGGTTTAAAGAAAATCTTTGCTTTCACATATGGGCGCCATTTATTGTACTGTAATTAATTACAGGTATTGTAATTAAGATGTGCTCCACGTTGGGTCAGCCATTTAATGTACTGTTATTTTTTTTATGGGTCTTGTAATTATTTAATAGTATAATATAATTAAGAAATGTACCTACTGTTATTAGGTTTTTTTGTTTACCAGTACATGTAAAGAAACTCTTTCTCTCAGGGTTAATGATTATTAATCTGTTTGATCGTATTTACGATTGTATCTAATATTTTCTTTTCTTTAAACCAAACCAAATTCAGTTAATATGTAGTATTTTGAGAATTAACCATGTAAAAAAATAAATACCAGACTAATGTAACTTAACCGACTCTGAATTCTTCCAGCTGCCACGGGTTCACTTCTGGTTGTTGTTTACCTTTTTTCAAAAGCAATATCAGGCTTGGCGATCTGTTCCTTCACACAAATTTCTTATTGATCTCACTGCTGAATGCCGCTCTACAGGACGACTGCAACACAGATGTCTCCTCGGAACACTTAATTATCCTTTATGGCCACTTAAACTCTTCTTCAGTCCAGGATTTCCCTCTTCTATCGTCGTTCTATTAAGGATATTGTTATATTTCTCGTAATATTATTTATTTATTAAATATTATAATCAAAACTCTGGTATCACAAATTAAATTCCTTTACTGTATTTTCTTTTCCATGTTACATTAACTTGATGATGTACAAATGTTATTTTATGAATTTAGACTCTTCAAGCTACTTTTAATAGATATAAAATTAGACTCTTCACGTTACTCTTATTGAATATAATTGAAGACTAATAAAAATTTCCTTCATCACTATACAATACAATTTTTTAACAATTTACAAAATTGCCCCTTTGATAATTCCCTAATTTCTTTACATCTGTTTATCATATACCTATTAAAACATATATCATTTTTCTATTTCTTATTAAACATCTTTATTTTACCTCTAATATTCGTAATTCTATTTGTTATTTTCTAAATTATAATTTTATTACTCTTTACTCTTCTTATAACATTCATTCCAATTTCATATATTCTTTTCATAACATATAACTGAATATTGTTTTATATCATATAGGAATCGACCTCTATGTTGACTGGGTGAGTCGATAGTCCCAATGTTTTTTTGTTTACATTTTAAAACATATGTTACATTCAATACAAAATCGGCATCCTTTCTCTTTTAAAATTTATTACCTCCCTATTATGTACTGTGTGCATTTTAACAGCAGTACATAATACCTTCCCTTATTTCATAATTTCAGATACAATTTTAGATGAACTTTTGAAATAACCAACATAGTCTAATCTTAATATTTAAACATCTGATTAATTAGGTATTTGTACCTCACAAAATTCTTTTAACAAATTGGTTTTTTATTATCATGAATCATGGTATCTTAAACACTTATTTATGACTTAAAGCAACGTTAATTAAACCAACTGGTTTTACATCAAAATAATAAATAACAAATAACAATTGTGCCTAATTTCATGGCTAAAAAACTCAAAAACATGACTAAAAACATTATCTTTCTTTCGGACATCACCTTCCCAATCCTGGTTATACATTTCCTGTGTTCTTTATTGCAGAATTCATTTATTTCTTATCTGACTTATACGGGCGAAGTTGATTAATATTGTAGGTTCCTTTAATTTTTCCATCCTGGTATTTTATTACTACCATATTGTTATCATTCACTGTATTAATTATGAATGGGCCTACATAACATAAAAATAATTTTTTCATCAACTTCTCCTTACTGCTGGAAAGTTGTCTATTACGAACCAGTACTAACTCTCCTATATGATAATCTATTTGTTTATACCTCTTCTTATATTGTCGTCTGGCTCTTTCCTCTGCCTTCACTTTAATCCGACTCTCCATAATAACTTGTATGTCCTTCTGTGGTTGAGTGAACCATGTAAAATCAACTAAACTTTCGATAATTCTGGGTGGGCGTTTCTTATACATTGCCTCATATGGTGTCACACCGGTACTATCATGATTGGCTAAATTTATAAACTCCTCTGCTTTACTAACATATTCGCTCCATCTATTATGTTGATCATGGCAATATGTACGGAATAAACCTTGTTTAGCGCGATTGTCACAATTCATTTTCCTCTCATAATCAGTGAGTAATAATGTCATCGCTTCTATAGTATTGGCTTGACTGGCAAATTGTGCTAAGCTTACCGTTTCAGGAAAATGATGACTCAAAGCTTCCACCACATATCTGTCATCCATGGGTGGGTCTAAATATCTTGCCCTGCAAACATGCGATAAGAAATACGAGGTTGGTGTTTGTCCTATACTTGGATTGTACCTACCATATACTATGGTCTCCTGCACCCTTGTCTATATGGATCGCGTCCAATATTTATTTTTATAGCTTTCTATAAATTCCTGGTAGCTATTCAAGGTGTTTCTAACAGCATCCCACCAATAATCATTCATTTCATGGAACCCTTGATCTAACATTAGCTTAATTCTCTCCCATCTATTTTCCTTGGTAGTATGCAAATATTCCTTCATTCTATTTAAATATTCCATAGGATTTTTTATATATCCTTTCATATGTGGCACCTCATGACCAATATTCTTGTCTTCTCATATAACACATGTTTGATTACCATTTTGTTCTATTTCATTGACCCTTACTACTAATTGTCCCATGGTATCCTCTATTTTGGTATTATTGCTGTCCAACTGTTGTCCCATGGATTGAATATTCTCGTTACTTCCTGTTTGTGTTTGACCAATTCTCTCATCATCTGTTCTATGACTTCTTGTTTATTTTCTCCTAATTTCTCTTCCACTTGTTCCTTCAGTGACTGTTGTTTCGTTTCTATATCGTCTAACCTATTTTCCATTGTTTCCATATTCAGTTTCACTTCTGCAAATTGTCTAACATTCCCTTCCTCATAATTTTTCAATATTAACTCAACTTCAGCCTTTTACTGGTCTAATTTATTATTCACCCCATTTATTTGTTGTTGAATGGTCTCCTTTAATTCCTCATTATTTTGTTTTAATAAATTTTCATTATCTTTTTTCATTTGTTTGTTTAATTCCTCATTATTTTGTTTTAATAAGGTTTCATTAAGGCCTCATTTGTTTATTTAATGTTTCACTGTTACTATCTATTTTCTTGTCCATTTTTTTCAATATCCTCCTTCATTTACTCATTATCCTCTTTCATTTGTTTGAAATTTTCGTTGTTTTTGTTATTCCCTTCCATTATCATTCTCATCATCTCCTGGAAATTTGCATCCATTGGTTGGGTTGGTTTCTTTGTTTGGTCCCCTTGGGCATCCCTTACTATTATCTCCATTTCAGTTTCTTCCTCTTCAGCACTATTACTCCTTAATTCATATCGTTGCTCTGGTTTGTTAGCCATTTTACAATCTTTAACTTAATTTAATTACAAGGAAAAAAATTTTGTATGCTAATTAAATTTAACAAAATTGTGTTATTTGGTGCTGGTTTAAAGAAAATCTTTGCTTTCACATATGGGCGCCATTTATTGTACTGTAATTAATTACAGGTATTGTAATTAAGATCTGCCCCCACGTTGGGCGCCATTTATTGTACTGTAATTAATTACAGGTATTGTAATTAAGATGTGCTCCACGTTGGGTCAGCCATTTAATGTACTGTTATTTTTTTTATGGGTCTTGTAATTATTTAATAGTATAATATAATTAAGAAATGTACCTACTGTTATTAGGTGTTTTTGTTTACCAGTACATGTAAAGAAACTCTTTCTCTCAGGGTTAATGATTATTAATCTGTTTGATCGTATTTACGATTGTATCTAATATTTTCTTTTCTTTAAACCAAACCAAATTCAGTTAATATGTAGTATTTTGAGAATTAACCATGTAAAAAAATAAATACCAGACTAATGTAACTTAACCGACTCTGAATTCTTCCAGCTGCCACGGGTTCACTTCTGGTTGTTGTTTACCTTTTTTCAAAAGCAATATCAGGCTTGGCGATCTGTTCCTTCACACAAATTTCTTATTGATCTCACCGCTGAATGCCGCTCTACAGGACGACTGCAACACAGATGTCTCCTCGGAACACTTAATTATCCTTTATGGCCACTTAAACTCTTCTTCAGTCCAGGATTTCCCTCTTCTATCGTCGTTCTATTAAGGATATTGTTATATTTCTCGTAATATTATTTATTTATTAAATATTATAATCAAAACTCTGGTATCACAAATTAAATTCCTTTACTGTATTTTCTTTTCCATGTTACATTAACTTGATTATGTACAAATGTTATTTTATGAATTTAGACTCTTCAAGCTACTTTTAATAGATATAAAATTAGACTCTTCACGTTACTCTTATTGAATATAATTGAAGACTAATAAAAATTTCCTTCATCACTATACAATACAATTTTTTAACAATTTACAAAATTGCCCCTTTGATAATTCCCTAATTTCTTTACATCTGTTCATCATATACCTATTAAAATATATATCATTTTTCTATTTCTTATTAAACATCTTTATTTTACCTCTAATATTCGTAATTCTATTTGTTATTTATTAAATTATAATTTTATTACTCTTTACTCTTCTTATAACATTCATTCCAATTTCATATATTCTTTTCATAACATATAACTGAATATTGCTTTATATCATATAGGAATCGACCTTGTGAAGCTACTTATTAATCACAATTATTTAGAGTACCATACAAATAGAAATAAATAGAATAACTTTCACTTACCATCCAGACATGCTCTTTTGGGTCCAGGGTCTCATACGAACACCAAGATACAAGCACAATTTTGAAGGTAGCGTAAATAATTTACATAACACATGTTTAAGAAGAGAATTTCCATTTAATATTTTACTTTTACTTTAGTGAAATTAAGAAGATACATTTAGTAAATACTTGTTTCAGGAGTTGTGCAACACGTGCTTCTATTGTAATATGACTTACAATCTACAGCTTACCTTATTTTTTCTAAGACACAAACACAGTTATAAAACTCACACCGACACAAACACAGCCCAGCTTTGCACACTCTCACATTCATTCTAATTTATTATAAGACCCCTATCATTTTATAATTTAAACCCCCCGACTACCCAAACGCTCGCCACGCGGTCATGCACACACACATTATTCCGTTACACTGTCTTTTTTGGTCCGAAAGAAAAACACCAACTCTTGATTAGGGCCCCCCCCAGACGGATCGACCGTGGTCATATAACTATTTGTGGTAATTACAACTTTTTTCCTTGTTGAATTAAAAACTTTTTGGCTAGCCTACGAGAGACCAGCCCGGCACCGGGAACTGCTACTGGAACTGGTAACGTAACAGTTACTTCTTGCTTCCACAGGCGGGAAACTGTGGTTCACTGCCACTATGTTTTCGTCGCTCATACTCAGTTGTTGTGAGGTAACCATTTTATATAGGCACTAATAGAGGTATATTCTGGGTACCACAGCACGATATTGGCTTTGGCTCTGCTGACGTCATTGATAGTAGGCGGTCTCTTAGCAGTATTTCCGGTTAATCTTGGAGAAGATGATGAATAATTCTCTCGCTTTGGCCATCTTGAGTTTTTCGGCCAGAGCGTCACTGGGCGCGCTTACGTGGGTATTCGCGCCTGTGTGTCGACATACATGCAAAGTTCTTAGAATTTTTTGTGGGGGTGAATTCTTCAGCCGCATTGCTCAACAACAAACTGCGTCGATGCTTTTGTCTCGAACTGTTTCTCAACACCGTTCTGTTACGCTGAGTATAACGTTGCCCAAAAATACAGTTTTACAATATTTTATACAAGCCCGCCCGAAAACGAAATAAATAAAATATATAAATATTCCAAACTGTTAAAAATAAAAACACCCAAAAATTGACACGCTACAACCTCTATGTTGACTGGGTGAGTCGATAGTCCCAATGTTTTTTTAATAATATATATAAAACTTTCACATATGAACTTACTATTCATTGTCACTTTCCCAAACGTTTCGAGGTGCTGTTCCTCTTCTTCAGTGGGAGTATACTGAATGTCGATTACAGAATAACCGTTACGGAATTAGGTGTGTGTGGTGGGGGTTGATGGTGGGAAGGGATTGGCGCTGAGGTTCGAATTGTGTGTATGGATCAGTGTATCGAATAGTCTATGTGATTTATAATGTAATTGTTCATTTAATATGTTGTTTGGTTGTAGTGTGTGATACCTGTATATTTCAAATTGTTCAGCTGTGTTTAGTTTTCTACTTTTGGGTAAGGTAACCTTGTGGGTTCCATTCCAGCGCTTGTCTTGCTATGTTGTCTCTATCTCGTCGTAATGTATGCCCAATCCACTTCCATTTCCTACGACGCATCTCAATGTCAATGGGTGTTTGATGGGTTCTTCTCCACAGCTCTTCATTGGAGATAACTTGTGGCCACCATATCCTCAGGATATTCCGCAAACTTCTGTTCACTAATGTTTGGAGTCTGCTAATCAGTTGTTTGTTAGTCTTCCAAGTTTCACACCCATAGATCAGTACCGACTTGACATTTGTATTGAAGATGCATAGTTTGGTATTGGTGCTAAGTTCCCTTGATTTCCAGATTGGTCTCAGCATTGCAAATGCTCCTTTAGCCTTATTTATTCTATTTCCTATATCCTCTATGGTTCCTCCCTCCGTGGTGACCATACTTCCCAGGTAACAAAACTGTTTGACTTGTTCGATCTCTTGGTTTCCTAAAAATAATAGTGCCTTATTGCGGTTATTATAACGCATCTCCTTGGTTTTCTTTCCATTAATCTTCAATCCCACCTCTGATGCTTCGGTTTTTAAATCGTTCAGCTTTGCTTCCATATCCTTAAAACTGTTGGTTAGCAAGCACAGGTCATCCGCGAAGTCCAAGTCCTCCAACCTATCTGTCAGTCCCCACTGAATTCCTCTTCGGCGATTCATTGCCTTCTTCATCATGAGATCCAGCACCATAATAAATAATATTGGTGACAGCAAACATCCTTGCTTCACTCCTTTATTTACTGGGATGGGCTCGGACAACATCCCCTGGTGTAAAACTTGACATGTGTAGTTCTCATACATTTCTTGAGTTAACTTAATAATTTTCTTTGGAATCCCAAACTTTTTCATGGCTTTCCACATCTTCTTCCTCATTACACTATCAAATGCCTTTTCAAAGTCTACAAATAGTATATACAGTGACGACTGCAGCTCCGTGGATTGTTCTATAATTATACGCAGTGTATTGATCTGGTCCGTACAGGAATAACCTTCTCTAAATCCTGCTTGTACTTTCCTCAACCTTGAGTTAACTCGCTGTTTTAGCCTTTCAAGAATTACTCGTGAGAGTACCTTACTTGGTATTGAAAGGAGGGTAATCCCTCTCCAGTTATCACATTCTAATAAATCTCCTTTCTTCGGAAGCTTAATCAACAGTCCTTTCTTCCAATCTGAGGGGATCTTCTCTTCTTCCCAAATCTTCTTAAAAAGTGGGAATAGAATCTCAACCGAAGTACCCATATCCACTTTCAAAGCGTCCTTTTGCGGGGTTTGAGATTATGATAAATTGGTTTACCCTATTATGCCCAAGGGCTTGTAAACTATTAAAACTTTATAATTAGTATTTGTTAAGAGTTTGTTGTAAATTGATTTTGCCAGGATGCTGAAAATAATTATGAGCGAGTGGACTGTAGTTTAATACATTTATTGAGATTTACTGTTACAATTTAAATTTGAATTGCAAGGTCAGCTAATTCTTGTACGCATTATGAATTGAAAACCACGTTAGGTTAAAATTGTTGCATTGTGAGATGAGGCACAATTACACAACACTCGAATCTACAGTAATGAGTACTGTAGGGCCTAAGGCCTACATAAATGTCGCGACAATAAAGAAAAATGAATAAATGACAGACCGAAGCAACAAACGCAATTACGTCTGCTGCCTTCGGACGCACGTAGCACTGTGTCCAGGCCTATTTGCTGCGAGTGCGAGGCCAGAGCGTACAGATTAGCCAACCTTTGATTATGAAATTCCCACATTACTGTCCATAGCTGCCCGCAAAAAATCGAACGATTTTTTATAATACATTTTAATAATTTATATTACAAGAAAACACAATGTACGTTCTTAATAATAGATATCAACCTCAGTAAGTTGTATTGAACATTGAGATTGAAATGTTAGATAACAGTTATAACATTAAACTGCTCAGAGATAAAACCTCAATAATGATGATAACAGTTGAACAGGTCACAGTTGGCTTACAAACTGATTTATACATGCGTATAAATGTGCATGAATTAGCAAAAGTGTATACAATATAAGACATGAATAATGAATAGTTTGACAATGTTTGATGATGAATAATCGGTGACTCATCACATGATGGGTCCGATACAAATTGCAAATATTTTATGCAAGTCATGATTGACAGTCTAAACCAGTCAAGGCCAGTTGACTTATACAATAATATTGAGTATAAAATGAATAGACAAAATTATCACAAAATTATGCATGTAAAAACATAGATTTAGCATAATGCTGTAACATAATAATTAAATAGTGCATGCTATACCCAGCAGTTACAGGAATGCACAATAAATTGACATGTGAAAACAGATTATACATTGTTGAATAGTTGCAAGTACATAAGCGTAATGACATGTATGTCATACCGTAATTAAAAGCATGAATAATAATATATGTGCAATACGTGATCGCAAAATACAAATACAAAATATAAAAATATGTGAGTGGCGCATAATCATAGACAGTAAATGTGGGTAGAATAATGTGTTTTACATAGATACAAAGTACATGATAAAATACAATAGAAATATATTTGCATAATTACAAATACATGAATACAAGGCATGATAGCATAAGTGACAAGTACAGCAAATGTGTTTATACAAAATGTAATGCATGTGTTGAACAATTACAAGTAACACATAAAATTCATAGAGTAATAAAATAGCAATGCACACATATTAACAAAAAATGTGCAGCAAAGATGCATACATGGTTTGTATAGCTCCAAATCCATGTGAATATTATACAACCAAATTTATGACATAAGAACAAATACTAACCATAGACATAATACATAAATCAAATGTTGTATACAAGAAAATACAAAAAATAATTGAAGCCTTACATATTAAACAAATTGACTCTTGCTCAAGTAAAAGAAGCAATTTCTGAATTGAAAATATACAAATTAAACCTTATGCTAAAAATAAAGGTGCTTATAACTAACACAATCTTCTTAGAACATTAACACATGTTTGACAAATACATACATTTAATTTTAAAAGAAAATAAACGACATCTTTATGGTTTATAAAGTAAATATCCTCTTTTTTACTGTTCGTCCCTCGCTGGCACCAAACATAACTTATGAATTGGTCTGCGAAAGGTGCCAGTAGGCATACGAACGTCAACTACTCTGATTAAATTGTCTGGACCAGGAAATGTGGCTGTAATTACCCCAAATTTCCATGCTAATGGAGGCAAGTTATCCTCGATCAGCAAAACCAGGTCACCAATGGAAACGTTTTCCTTTGCGAATGTCCATTTGTGATGCTTTGTAGTTGGTGTAGGTAGTCGCGAGACCATGATTTCCAAATAGCTTGGACAAACTTCTGGAGAAGTTGCCAACTGCCAAGACGAGAGATGGGAACGTGTGATAAGTCAGGATCGGGTATTGCCGTTAATGGTGCACAAATTAAAAAATGGCCAGGGGTAAGTGGCACTGGATCGTTTACATCCGATGAAACGGCAAATAATGGACGTGAGTTTAGACAGGTTTACCCTGTGACAAAACCATAGTAAACTCCTCGAAAGTGAGTATGGACTTGCCGACAACGCAGCGCAAATGATACTTCAAATTTTTTATACCGCTCTCCCAAAGACCACCAAAATGAGGTGATGAGGGAGGAATAAATGACCACTTAATACCATGAGAAGTCGCAAAGGATTGGATTGATGAGGTGGCATCTTTTTTATGCCAAAGATTGTAAAGGTCATGCAAAACGTTGCGGGCCTTCCTAAAGTTCATGCCATTGTCAGAGTATAACTGGCTAGGTATGCCCCTACGGGCCATGAAGCGACGTAAGGCAGCTATAAACGCATTGGCCGTAAGGTCGGAAACAAATTCCAAATGAATGGCCCTGGTGGCTAAGCAAATGAATAAAGACACTGTAACCCCTCTTTCTATTTTTAAACTTTATAAAAAAAATAAACCCCTTTTTATTTTTTTTTTGAAAGAGGGGCCACTAGTTATTTAAAACTAGGCAGAAGGCCTAGAGAAGCAAAAATGCGCTGGGTCCAGTGAGACGGGGCTTGAAATTAAAACTCGGTTAATCAGTAATAGAACATGTTTATTATCCCAACTCATTATATAAAAAATATATATATAATTTAGTATAATTTAACATTCAATTTAATATTTTAAATCCAACGTTTGACATTATACAATTAATATTTAGAATTTACAATATTTAATATATCATTTCTTAACATTTCTTCAACATGCAAAGCCCCACCCCAAAATAACCTCACTAATGTAATATAGTAAACTCGTGAGCTTGAACATCCCTAAAACATATATATTGTAACATGACCAAGTGTTACATAACCTAGACATGTATCAATAGAATCAATAAGTACACGAAAGTAATATAAGTGAATAAATAATGATGAAAGTAGCGAAGAAGAGAAGGAGCAACGAAGAAGAAAGAAGAAGAAGTACCACAAGAAGCAGTAAGGAATACACTGCATGACACTACAACAAATACTATGACTGACTCTAACTAATGGACAAGCCAAGTTCACTATAAGCTGTCAAACAAGCCAGTCAATGACATAAATGTAAAATCACATGTTTATAAAAGTAATTAAAGAATGACAAGAATAATATAATATCAGCAACAACATTTGGCTGAAAATAAATAAACAATGACCAGTAAATAACAATGCCTATGACTAAGACTAGCTATGGCCACAATGTAAAATTAAAACTTATATTACAACCCCAAATGTAATATTGAGAAGTAAGGATACTTGTAAGAGGAAACCTTGTATGAATAAGTTACTTCCTCATTATACCAAATGTAACTAATGACCATTATTAAGGCATAAACCGATGTGAAAGGTATGCCTAGGCTACGCCTAAACAAACGATTGCCAGTGTATTGATAAGTAGAAAGGACTACTAGTGTAAATAAAATCTACTGAACAATCATTATACCAAATGTAACAGTGAATATTATTAATATATTATGAATGTAACCACTCCATTATTAATGGGTATCATAAAGTTGAGTAGGATAGACAAAATGTAATTAGAAAGTAAGGATTATTCATAGTAATGTATCGCCCTAGTTAGCTATGATTTGATAATTGTATTCACTAAATAGATATTAAGTATAAAGACGAATGTATTAGTGTTCCGACAAAAACGTTTAAAAGAAAACGCGATGTGAAACACAAAAAAATAAGTAGATAAGGAAGAATCGTGTCTGGCGTCACTAGCAGACGACAGTGCGAAACCATGTATCTGAACGTTATTTATTTAGAAATGTCAGAGAAAGTGCGATTCAAACCAGTATTAAGCTATATCAAATTAAAGCTAATAAACTGTTCTTTAATTTCATAGCAATAAACCCCCAATCGCCTCCAGGTGGTCTAGTGGCTAACGCGGGCGATTGATGTGCTTGTGGTCCCGGGTTCAATTCCCGGCGGAGGTTCCGTACGGCGTGCACTCAGCGTCGTGAGGCAAACTGAGTAGGCGCTGAGATAACAGCGCCGCCTCCTGGCTGTGAATACCGCAACTAGCGGCTGGTGGCGCGTAGTACTAGCCATACACCGTCACACTAACACAAAAGCCGTGCGGTACGCCTTGGTCCTTAACGGACTGTTGAGCAGAGGTTTAATTTAAACCCCCAATCGCAACGGTAATAAGTGCGTAACATGCGTTAGCATTATTTGTAAATATAAAGTGAGAAATTCGTTAGTCAACACTAACAACAACGATAACTGTCAATCAACTTCGCCAAATGACGGTTAATGACGGTTAGAAAACAATGCGTCATTTTTGTAACGTCTGGTGGAGCCAATCAAAAAATAGCTTATTAAATGAATTAATCACCTAAGCCCCATGAAGCCAGGGGGTATATAATCGGAATCCAAGCGGAACCGTTACACTTGATTGTCATCAGCGAGAGCGAGAAGGTGTCGCTCGTCGCCGCAAAATACGTTAATAACTTAGAGTATCATGTAAACAGTTCTTCCATTAAACCATTTCGTCAAACCCAGTAACTACACAACAGTTTATCAACAATCAGTGCATCGAAGTGAAGTATTTATTTTATTTTGTGCGCGATAATTAGAACAAGAGAAAGATAATTAACCAGTAGTTAAATTAGTCCGAATTTTGTTAGAAGAGGACGATTATTCTCTGTTCTTAGTGCGTGTGCAGTGTAATAAACCAGGGTCACTATAATCCGACCGCTGGAGTGTTTAAATTAAATTTTAATCTATAAGATTAAAATAAAAAGGTAACATTGTAACAATTTATTTCATTAATCTGTGTGTACTTATATTTTTTCAACACAAAATTTGTACTGACGCATAACATCAAAACTTTTTATCTGTTACACGGTGATTGAATTTATTTAGTGGATTTGTTAATCCTACGTAAGATTTATTTTAGTCTTAAGTGGTATAAAATATTTGTGAATAATTAAGCTAGCGTGACGAACGCATAACCTAGAAATAGGTACGATTTTTAAAACAAAGAGGCCGAATTAGTAAATATTGTTTTCTGTTAAATAATTAACTTCTGTATAGGCATATAGTAGTCATCTCTTGTGTTTAAAAGAATTTACGCCCGAGATATATAAAAATAATATTTAAATTAAAAGTTAATCTGGGAATAACCAGAAGATTTGTTTGTGTTATCTGAGCTAGTTTGTAGGGTAAAGGAACGAAATAATTACAATTGTATATTAATGTATCTATCATAATTATGTTTGTTTAAATTTATTCTCAAGGGTAACAATAAAACCCATTTATTAGCAGCATAAACTTTGACTCGATTTATTTCAAGAAGTGAATGAATAATTAATTTTGAATAACAAAAGTAACTCTGATTAGAGGTTGTATGTTGTTAAATTTGAATTGCCGTAAGTGCAATAAGCTTCAACACCAGTTTTTAAAGAACATTAGCAAATATCTAATCTCATTAATTGGTTTTACACGGGATTTTCATGAAATAAACCTGTGTGGCGCCCTTATTAAACAAGGAGTAATCTAACCTTGTCAGTAAAGCAAGCTGGTTTTGGAAACCGTCTTGGCAGCTTATTAATTACTATAAGTGAACTTCCGAACTTCTAGAATCATGACCAGGTACGTGGAAGTATATTTTTATAAATTTTGTTGCCCAGACGTGACTTGACATTACGTACTTTGACGACAGTTAACCTGGAGGAGGAGTTTCGCTGCCGGAATCGACGCGACAGCTACCTTCATCAGTCGACCAGCGAGTACGCTTTATTCACTAACTTGAGCAACATTACTATTCAAACAGTATTACTGCAATTATTTTTAAAAAGTTCTTGGAAATTAGTTAGTTATAAATTCATCATAATCGACTTTAACTTGTAACTTAACATTAATTTCCAATACTACATAAATAATTTTAGACTTTTTTAAACACCAGTAATCTAGTAATATTACAATATATATGTATAAAAAATTATCACATAAGCTCCTTAATCACCTCCTATAAATTATTTAAATTCCCTCTGATAACGCTTAACACTAACAACACATACTGGAACATAAAGACACATATACATATAATATACATCACAGCCAAAGTACATGTTCGACCTGGCAGACAGCCTGTATCTTCTAGCGAACCCACATATAACTGGGAGGAAAATCTGTATTTTTCATAAAGCCCCAAAACTGCAATCATAAGTTTAAGCTTCCAGCACAGCTGGAATAATATCATAAAAGCCGCAACCCCTTAACTCTCTTAAAAGGAAAAGAAAATTTTTTAAGAAAACAGAATGGATAATAACGACTAAAAACTGCAAGGTCAGAGTGGCATAGCAGCCCATATGATTTTATAAAATCAAGGAATTGTATATTATAAGTATATTAAAAACAATTAAAGATTTTTAAAACTGTATACAACAGTGATAAAAACAATTATCACTTAAGTTTTAAAACAACTGGCCTAGTTTTTACAAATTGTTAAATCTTCTGTTTAAACTTTGTTACAAATATATATATCAGCCACCTGTGCATATATAAATTAAAACCAAGTGGTAGCAGCTGTGGAAGTGTGCCAGAATAGTCCTGACCTGACCAGGTGAGACAAGTATCAGACCTGCATGAAACGGTACCAACGTGTGCCTAACTTGTGTCCCAAAAACTATGTGAAATTTAACACCCGGAAACAGCCTGAAAACGAAACCCCCAACCCTTAGATACAGAAAAATAATTAAATGTGAAACCCCAGTAACACTCAGAAAACATCTGAACCAGCCGGTTCAGAATCAAAAACTCATACCTATACTTAGCTTTACAGAACAAATTACCCTTACAATATTAGCATTCGAAACATATAAAAAAAAACTCTGGCGCACCCCACAGTGTAGCTCACAATTACAGTGATAGTACGTTATAAGTGTGGATAATGTTCATAGTAAATGTCTTGGTGACACACCCTTGATCTAACTGTCTAGCTGAGGAAGCACATTGTTCGAGCACAATTTGTTACGCAGATGTTCTGCGGGCCAGGCCAAAAAAAAAAAAAATAGAGTTCATATCACCTTAATTGAAGCTGTTGAATTACATCTTTTCCTGTTAGCTAGCTCCCTCCTCGGTGCAGATAAGTTTCAGGTGGTTCATGGCTGGTGAAAGTGGCAGTACACCAGCTGTGGCCACGTCTCCGTCTAGGGCGAGAACCCTAAGGATTCAAAAAGATTAAAAATACTGTCCACTAAAACTTGCACCCTAGTCAAGTATCTTAAACATCAGAACTGGAGCTCCCAACTAACTCGAGATAAAGCAAAAAGTTTTTTAAATTTGCATAAGGAGTAATTATATCTTCAAAGCAATTATGAACTCATAAAAAAAATAATAAAATGTGCATAGTAGTGAGGCACTGGCACCAGATTTAACAAGTGTCGACAAAGAAAGTTCACACTTCCGGTCACCAGTGCGTGTTATTGCATAACCAACAAGATTCCACTCTCTCTATAACGTACTTCATTTAGTTACAACTTTATACAATGATGAAACAAATGATAGTTACTTGAACCATGATTAAAAGAAATTACTGGCGGCATCTAAATACTAAAACATCGATTAACTTTCTTACTAAACACACACACACGTCTGACCGAACCACGAGCATTCTAACGTTCACCTCTGGTTGAATACATTTTAAATTTAACATTTCCTTACTAGTAAATCTTTGTCTATAATTGTATGAGTCACTTACCGGGAAGTCGCAAAAACCTAGCCTGCCATCAAAGACGAGTAGAAGGCTGCCCAAGTAAACTGTCCGAGGAGAGTAGAAGCTGTTTATTCGGTGACGGGCTGACTGCAAATGAATCGTACAGTGACAGCGCAACGAACCCCAAACTTCGCCGCGAGATCGCGTGTGCTGTCCGACAGTGCCGTCCAAATATCGCCGCGCTAACTGACATTAATAAGTCAACGAATTTATTATTGGAAAACTTTTTATATCTTCTATCGCCAGGTTATGCAAACTCCGGCACAACACGTAGGATTTTGACAGAGTCCTAGATTTCTGCCCGCCATGACGAATCATGAAGGGACCACCATAATCCACTGCGCAGAATAAAAACGGCCGCGAAGGAGTAACCCTGGGAGATGGCAAAATACCAAGCCTTTGAACTTGATATTTGGTGTTAAATCTGAGACATTTGACGCATGGAACGAATGATGGCATTTGAATGATGGAACGAATGACTATCTTGGTGTTAATGATCCACCAGCGTTGACGAAGTGAATGATGGACAAGTTGAGCACCAGCGTGGAGGAGACGAATATGCTCGCTCTCGATTATAAGGCGAGTGATGTGGGCCGATGGATGCAAGACAGTAGGATGCTTATTGTCATAGGGTAGTTGCGACTGCTGTAAGCGTCCGCCGACACGTATGACGCCAAACTCATCAAGAAACGGGTCCAGAGAAGACAGCTTACTCGTAATAGAGACAGAAGCCCCATCACGAAGGCAATTAAGCTCAGCAGCGAAGTGGATCGACTGGGATTGCTTTATGAAGAAATTAAGAGTAGAATGAATTTCAGTGGGGGTAAGAACACCAGCGATTTTCTCAGCCCTAGAGGGTCTAGTATTTTTGATGAATCGAAAGCAATAAGCGTACACGCGAGTCAGTCGGTGCAATGAGGGAAAGTCCTTTGAGAGATCAATAGGTAGGGTAGAAATTAGAGAAAGTTTGGGGGTCTGTTTCTCCTCAGCAGAGCATTCAGGAAGCGACACATTAGAAGGTGAGAAAGGTGAAAAAGGATTGGGCTCAGAAGATTGAGACAGACAAACGGGACCATGCCACCAAAGCGAACAATCGCGCAAAACATCAGGGTGACATCCCCTAGAAATAATGTCAGCAGGATTATGTTGCGAATTAATATGATGCCATGTGTAGGTTTCAGTGAGACGCTGAATCTCAGCAACGTGATTAGCGACGTAGGTCTTCCACCTAGAAGACTGAGCATGAATCCAATAGAGAGATACCATGGAGTCGGAGTACAGGTGAACGCTATTGACAAAGGAATGGAGAGCAGGGGTGACTTTGAATAGAAGTCGCGATAACAACAAGCAAGCACAGAGTTCAATGCGGGGTAATGACACCTGTCGCAGTGGAGCCACGCGAGATTTGAAACACAAAAGGTAACAAGAGGCCGTTAAATCTTGATAAATAATTCTAACGTAAATACAACATCCATACCCCTTTTCAGAGGCATACGCAAAACCATGTAATTCAACTATCTTTGCCTCAGACTTGCTGCGTATAGAGCGTGGGACAATAATTTTACCAATTAAATACAACTTATCGCATAATGAACGCCAATACAAATATAATTGCTCAGAAATTGGCTCATCTCAACCAAGATTGCACAGCCACAGTTGCTGCATAAACTGTTTATAAAGAAAAACAATTGAACCAACGAGTCCCAATGGGTCGTAGATACCCGCTACAATTGACAGGATTTTCCTCTTAGAGATGCTTGAATCAACTGCAAATGACTTGATGTCAAACAAGAATGAATCTGTAGAGTTGTTCCAAAGAATGCCCAACGTACGCACATTGCCTTGTTTGTTTAATGGAAGTGATAAATTATTATGCTCTGTGACCACATTTGGTTCATTTGATGCTCATTTATGTAGAGTAAAGCCATATTGACTCAACAACGTACCTAAGTCAGATTTCAACTTGGTTAGATTAGAAATGGTGTCTGCACCGGTTAACAAATCATCGACATAAAAATCATTAATTATGGCTGAAGCAGCGTCAGGAAAAGAAGCTTCATGATCCTTACCAATCTGAATAAGGCAGCGAGTAGCCAAAAACGAAGCACTAGCAGTACCGTATGTTACAGTTCGCAGCACAAATTTTTTAAACAGTTCAAGCGGAGAATTACGCCACAGAATACGTTGGTAATGACAATCGTTATTAGACACTAGAATTTGTCGATACATCTTCTCGATGTCAGCGATCAGAACATAGTTGTGTATGCGAAATCGCAAAAGAATAGAGAAAAGATCTTGTTGGACATTTGGGCCTACTAACAAAATATCATTGAGAGAAAGACCATTGGTAGTTTTGGCCGAGCCATCAAAAACGACGCGAAGTTTTGTCGTGGAACTAGAATGTTTGAAAACGGCATGGTGAGGCAAATAGTAGGTATTTGAAACCCTGGAATTAACAGAACAATCGTCAACCAACGCCATGTGGCCAAGATCCCTATATTCTTGAATAAAATTTGCGTATTCACGTGCAAGCTCAGAATCACGCTTGAACCTGCATTCTAAACTTAAAAATCTCGCTTCAGCGGTAGCATAGGACTCACCAACTGGGGACTATCAGACCCGAATGGTAATGTGACAACGAACCTACCCTCATCATTACGATGAGTGGACTTAACAAAATGTTCCTCGCAAACTGAATCGTTAATAAGGGGTGCATTATCAAGGATGGTTTCAGTCTCCCAAAATTTCTCAAGAGATGCTAAAATTTGACTATCGTTGTTTCTTGCCAAGAACGAAACAGCAGGACCCTTAGAATGACAATGTTTGGGCAGATTGCCTGCTAGAATGTAGCCTAACTTTGTTTCTTGTATAATAGGAAAGTTAGGACCACGTACATATTTGTTAGCTAGAATCAAATCTAAATAAAACTGCGCTCCTAAAAGTATGTCTATGTGAGCTGATACGTTGAAATGTGGGTCAGCAAGGAAAATGTTATCTGGGATATTAAAATGATTTATGTCGAAAGATTGTGCTGGAAGTTTATGAGTCAAGGCAGATAAGACCGCACACGGAGCGTTAAAGCTGAACCTTTGATAGCGAGAAACAATACGAATTGATGCCAAATTAGTGGTGCAACATGTCGCATTATTAATACCTGAAATTGGTATATTAGATTTACAGTAGTCAAGTTAAGTTGCAATTTTTTAGCAAATGATTCAGTACAAAAGTTTACTTGTGACCCTGCGTCTAACAAAATTCGTGCAAGTTGTCTGTTACCAGCACGGTCGATGACGAGCACAACAGCTGTAGACAAAATAACATTGTTTGCTGATTGAATCTTAAATGAACAATAATTACTACTGCCGGCAGAACCTTGTTTTGACACATTATTTATATGCAGCAATGTATGGTGTCGTCTGGAACAGATCTTACATGATTGTTTGACCTTACAATTAGGTGAAAAATGATCTGGTCTTAAACAATTAGTGCAGCATTTATGCTTTAATATAAATTGCCCTCGTTCCGATATGCTTAATTCGCGAAATTTGTCACACATATAAATTGGGTGACTGGCCTTGCAGCATGGGCATAAATAATTATTTGAAGTTGAATGATAACTTTTAAATGCAGTGCTGCCAGCAGAGTTTTGTAATTTACGTTTTTCAGACTTATTATTAAATTTTAAAGTTGGTTTATTAAGCTGCTGTCCAGCGTCTATCGGTAATGTGTTTTCTAATAATTGCCTACGGGCGTTTAAAAACTCTGTAAAGCTCTGAAAGTTAGGAAGATTTTCGGGATCTATAGACTCTTTCCATAATTTAAATGTGGAATGGTCAAGTTTTGCTGACAATAGCTGCACAGTAATGAGTTCAAATGAATCCACTGACAATTGCATAGCTGCCAGCGAATTGACAGAAGACGTTATTGTATTTATAAATTCTGCTAAGCTCTGTACAGAGTCTTTGATTGTAGACTTCACTTCTAGTAAATTTTGAATGTAATATTTAGCTAATATGAATTTGTTATCATATCTAGCGGACAGCAAACTTAACGCTATTGAATAGTTCTCATTACAAATAGGCAAGGCCTTAAGTAGATATAATGGCTCATTTTTGAGAGATGAATATAAGTAATGTAGTTTTTGCACTGAAGTTAGATCAGATCTGGCATGTACCATGTCCAGAAATATTGAATAAAAGTGCTGCCATTCTAGAATGTTGCCTGTGAAGCAGGGCAAACTTATAGGTTTTAATAGAATATTACTTGTTGATACTTGAGATTCAGTCTGAATGTTGAAAGTTTCTATTAATTGTAAAATGTTAGCTTCGGTTGAATATAAAAGTTCTTCAACCTCGATTCTGTCCTCTTGGGCAGCGTTTATGTCCTTAGAAATTAATTCAATTTCAGACTGTACCTCATCATATTTTGTTGCTAAACTCTTTAGACTTTCTAGTCTAACAGTTAAAAAATGTTTAGTGTTACTGTTTTTGTCAAAATTAATTATTGCGGAATTGATTCACACTATGGCAGACTTTAAGCCGCCTCTCTTTCTAACCAACACTCTTAGGCCTTCTTCTGCCATTTTACGCACCTTTTACTGATGTAGTTGATGTACCTTCTGTGAGATGTCCTGGAGCATTGAGGCCGTGGAATAGATGGCAGACACGCACGGACTGGATGGATGACTGCTCTCAACTCAGAACTGCTCAATCTGGTGTGTAGGCGTTAACACATAGATGGTCTTGTAATGGTGTTGTCTATGAGGCTCAATGACGACGACGAAAGAAATGCTGAATAACTCCCGACACGGTCGGATCAGCGAACATACTGAATCGCCCGTGATGGCCAGAAATTGAAGTGGAAAAAATGATGAAGCCGCTCGATATGGTATAAGTTTGAAAGAAGGTAAAAAATGATGAATCCAGGCGTGGAGTGACCAAAAAAATGTTAAGAGTTTGTTGTAAATTGATTTTGCCAGGATGCTGAAAATAATGATGAGCGAGTGGACTGTAGTTTAATACATTTATTGAGATTTACTGTTACAATTAAAATTTGAATTGCAAAGTCAGCTAATTCTTGTACGCATTATGAATTGAAAACCACGTTAGGTTAAAATTGTTGCATTGTGAGATGAGGCGCAATTACGCAACACTCGAATCTACAGTAATGAGTACTGTAGGGCCTAAGGCCTACATAAATGTCGCGACAATAAAGAAAAATGAATAAATGACAGACCGAAGCAACAAACGCAATTACATCTGCTGCCTTCGGACGCACGTAGCACTGTGTCTAAGCCTGTTCGCTGCGAGCGCGAGGCCAGAGCGTACAGATTAGCCAACCTTTGATTATGAAATTCCCACATTACTGTCCAGTATTGTTCCCTCATCTTTGCTCTAATATATAATTGATGACTACCATTGTTCAGGATTTTCTGAGATGAACAATTTGGTTCCCTACACCATATGGGTTTGATCATTATTAACAAAATTAAAATTACTAACATTTCTTATTGGCTATTTATATATAATAATGTTTGTTTTATTTATTTATATAATTCAATTTCAATAAACATTGATGATTACTCCCTAATAATCGAGTATGAACTCTTTACAATAATTTATAAAGTTGTATTTTGATAAAAATCGTCTTTGCTGATTAGGCCTAATTCAATATTAGTTACTACATCTTAATTTCCATTTTTTATTAATATTACTTCCTTTTACTGTAATATTATTATTTGCAATTGTTGTCTACAACTTCTTATAACTATTACGATATTACACATGACATAAATAAATAGTTATTTCTAATAAACATTATAAGTAAGTTGGCTAGGCATATTGGCCTATGACACTACCAACTAGTTTCACTTATTGTATTTTAATAGTGGTTTCTGAACCATTTCTATTGTGACACATTTACTCTGAGATGACCATTACAACTTCTGATCACCTCAGTTTTAGTTATTGCATTGTTATTTTATTGTATTTATTCTTTATAACAGCCCATAGGTTTGGACTATTGGGTGTCACCGTATTTGTCTTCATTCTATATATTTGAAAGTTGTTTTTGAGTCGTTATTTCTTACATAAATGATCATTACAATAACTATAAAGTGTTACAATGTTTTGGTTTGCACCAGGATATTCCAATTTGCTGTTAATTCCTTAATACTTCTTGCATCTAATTCTACATGACAAGTATTTCTAATTTTCATTATTATGATTCAATTTCATGGTAATAAATTATTAGTTTACATCATATTAGTTGTATTATATCTAATTGATTCTACTGATATCACCCTCTTTCTCTTTTATTAGTATTTCTAAAGGTTTTTTAGATTGGTTATTAGGTAAATCCTATTCTGTCCATTTCAGTATGTTAATTTACACTAATCACAAATACAAATCTCTCCTTGGTAATCAGTCTTGGTGCTGGTATGATCCTTATAACCTCTAGTTTAATTACAGTATAATATAATATGGTTTAATAACATTTTTGTTATTAATTCTTGCCATTATAAGTGCAAAATGCTTGTTGAGCTAGGTTATGTGTGTCCCTGTTCTGTTTTGCAACAATGGGTTCATTTGATAGTTGGTTTTATATATTTTACTTAATTATTTAAATGTACTAATACTATTATTTATAATTTATTGTTTTGTATTTCTTTTCCAGTTTCTTTATATTATATTTACAATGTTATTGGTGATTATCAGTTTTTCTGATATCCCTATGTCTATATCATTTACATAAATAATAGATAAGATACAATCTTGTTGTTATCTTTTATGCATTATTAATCCATACTAATACAAGTTTTAATCTCACGCTCCTGATCATTTTTGCATATATTATTATTTTAAATTCGAGTTATGGTCACAATCAAGTCACTTAGAATAGTCTGTTAATGGTTTGATGTCATTGTTAAGTCATTGCATAGGGTTTGCATATTGTTTTAAACTAATTATTTTTTCTCAACCATGAGAATTATTTTCTATTCTCTTTATTTGTTATTTTCTTTTTATTATCTATTTATTCTCTTGGTTGAGTTAATTCAGTTCTTCCCTATTTAACTTATTCCATTAATCTTATTTAATTAATATCCTTTTGTGGATGTTTCAGTCTTCTTCTCACTGTCTGATCTATTGGGTATATTGGGTCAATGTTGGTCTTGTCTCTAGTCCGTTGTCTTCATTTCTTTCATAATCAATTATTTATTGATGCTGATCTCTTTATTCTTCTCAGTTAGTTTATTATTTAGTCTTCTTCCTCCTTTAAATTTCAATTTTGGTTGTTTTGATGGTCTTTGATCGATTATTACTGTTACTTGTTGATGTTTGTATTTTGGTAATTACGTATATTGTTACAACACAAACAAGCCACCCCAATACCAGGGAAAAAACGAAGAATCAACTATAAAAAATGTTTAAACTAAAGAAAATAAAATGACGATAACACGACAAACGACTACATGACCCAACCCAAGTGATTGACCAAATAAAATGAAACCAGATGAGAAGGGGAAAACCAAAATAAAATGAAATCGAAGAAGAAGGTAAATGAAAATGAAACAAACCAAGTATAAATGAAATAAAAGGAGGAGAAATGAAAAGACACAAACAAATAATATAGAACAGAAAAAGGAGAAATGTTACACTCAAATATAATAATAAAAAAAGAAACCAATAAATAACAAATGTAAAAGATAATTATTAGTGTCGACTAAATAATCAAGGTAAAGGATAATTGTTAAAATCCAATAAAGTAAAGACAAACAAAGTACACTAACCAAATAAATAGAGATTCAATGTAACAAATAACTATAATGACATGAACTTGTTAACAGTATAACTAGCCATTGTAAAGTGAGAGATAGAGAGATAGAAAGATAGTGAATATGAGTAGGTGACAAAGAGAATTAATGTTAGGGAATACCTACTAGTAACACTTAAATAAAATATAAAAAGTGCAAAGTGACAGTGTAAAACCCCAAAGTAAATAGAAACCCTATTGATAGGTATAAACACCTAATAATCAGTGATGAACACTAAAGGTTTATTGGTGAAAAGTGTTATTGAATAAGAATTTTGTTATTATTAGTATTAAGATTAATTGTAGAGGAGGAATACAATAAGGGAAGGTGTTACCATAGTTATAGAGTAAAGGTTAGTTAAGAAAGAATGTGGTAAAGAATAGGAAGGCAAAATCAATAAACATCCTATATTCTCAGGGATAGTTAGTTAAGTAAAGTTAAATGGTGTGATGATGTTTATCACCAAAAAATAAGTAATAATAAAACAAATTGTAAACAAACATAGCATAATAGCTGTTAAAGAATTGTTTGATTAAATCTATGAATAGGAATATGGCTGAAAAAGTTATACAGACCATAAGCCTAAATGTTATGTTATATTTTATAAAGAATAGTAGATAATAGCCAAATCATAAACAATGGCAAAATAAATAAGTAAAAAGAGAAATTAATATAAAGCTAATGTTACTGAAAAGGCAGTTAGAAAATAATAGACAAACTATAATATGAAAACTTATGAAAACATACAATTATTATAAAACAGACCCAAAATAATTCAACAAGTAAACAAATCATTTGTAATACCAAAACAAAACATGTATAAGGGTAAATTAATATGTAATTTGTATAAAATAAGTAAAAATAGCCAATTACTACTTAGGCCTATGAAATGCCTAACTGTATAAAACCAATAACTACAAATTGTAAGAAATTAACAAGAATATTAGCAAATCCAAGGCAAATAACTAGTCAAGGATAATTAGTGAATCATATTAAAAGATAAATGTTAAATTAAGGACATGAAATAAGAAAGAAATTTAATTAGATAATATCAACATAATTGTTCAAACAATAATACATAAGCAAACCCAGCTTTGTGGGATGTCAAAATGATCTTTGAAAGAAAATACGAACAGTTGTGATAATATCTCATACATAAACAAGAAGACGGAAGAATAATAGCAATCAGAAGATATACAGTCATTTTGAATAAAAATTCAAATATAATAACAATGGTCTTAAGTCAAGTACAGCCAATCAGAATCAATCAGTTACCATGACAACTGGACGTAATTTATGAATATTCCGTTAGAAACTGTTAGTCTATTATTGACGCTCAAAAGGAATAGACGCCAAGCCGAAAATGACCAAAATTTTAATATAAAATGTTCAAAAGTAATCCAAATTTGATAAAATGAAGAAGTAAGAAGATGACGAAGGACTAGAACATTCAACTGATGCCAAATATCAGATGAATAAATTCTAAATTAATAAGTTTCAACCAGCTAATACGAAAAAGAAGCCAGACATACTTAAATCCCACGATGATTGAAGATTGTTGACTATCGATGAACCCAACCTATTTCAACTGAATGACATTACACCTCAAGTCAACTGATTTGATAAGTATTGCTAATTACCCGAATTTATGAAATAAATTCTCTTTAATTTTTTCTCATAACACTTCGAACTCTCACTATAAACTGATGATCTTATTTCTTTCAAACATTAATAAAAAAATAAAACACTAAACTTATGTTAACTAGAAAAATAACCTGTATGAAAATTATGAACTTTTGAAACACATTTTATAACACTTCAGGAACAAATGATAATTACACATTATATTATATAAGTACAATAATTAATGTAAGGTAGTGTACTTTATTGTAATCAAATTGATATTTTTTCGTAATCACAAGAATCCAGAATCTGAACGTAATGAAAACAAACTGTTGCAGACTCTATTTCTGACTAAATAATTCGTTCAGAATTGCTTCGCCGAACCTTGAGATTTTTGTCTTATAATAATTGCCGGTGCAAATTTGTTGAATAACCAAATATAATATTGTATAATACTGAATACGTACCAATCACAATTTAATAAACTAGTACAGAGTTGTAACCACTGTTCTTTATTCCATAGGAAAGTGCATTATATTATTTGTGTATTTTAGCGACAAGCAGAGGTGATGGTAAGCGCTCACGTCGGAAACTCAGCGAACTAACAGCTCGATTAAGAAAGTTGAATGTGGCGGGAGTAAATTTGAATTCACCACACCGTCATAGCTAAGAACGCTGAATCGTCCTATTTTTTATTTAATTGTTTTTAGTTAAACAATGTGGCGCCACCCGGGATTTATGAACACATATTGAAGAACAGGTAAGGTTCCCACTCACGTGTACTGGTAATTTGAGAGATTGCTACGGACATCGTCAGAATGAACGTAAGGTAACGACCACATGTGTGAGGCGAACACACAAAGCATACACTTTTACAGAGGACGTAAAGATCTAGTCGTTACAATATGTACTGTTACACTGTATATCAGAGAATTTGAGGTTACTTTGTAAATAGTCCTATACAAATTGTTACGCTGAGGAAATAAATAGTTCCGCATCACTGAGTGGCTACGTGACTCATCACACGAGGGATGCCGTAGTCATTTGGACATCACTCTGTGCGGCAAGTTGCATAACGTTCTGGTTTTTTTGACATTGTCCATGCCCCTTCCAGACGTGCCCCCTCCTTAAGCCTGTTCATCCCGAACTGACAAACCATCTCTGAAATAGTACTTAGCCATGCAATCTAGGTGGACGACCTTGAACTTTCGCTGTCCTTCCTGTTGAATCCGATAAACAAAATCGTTGATTCTTTTTTTTTTTTACAGTGTAGGGTCCTTCCCAGTTAGTCTGAAGCTTAGGTGAGCGACCACGACGGCGCTTTGGATTGAACAACCAGACCTGATCTCCTTCTTGGAAACCGAGATGTCAAGATTTTCTAAGGCGAGAGATTCCCATTGTGCCCAGTAGCCCTTCAGCACTTCAGAACCATGGCAGATATCTTGCCAATCCGGGTGGCGACCTTCCTCTTTTGCTGTCAAGATCGGTTCAATCAGTCATCTGTTCTTGTCGACAGTCTTGTGTTGTCCAGCCATCTGCCAGGAAATCTACAGTGATGTATCACACTAGAATGAAAGGCAGCAAAGGTATAAATACTAGGTTTCAAAGTGGCCCAGTTAGTTTAGACCTGGCAATTTAAGAAGTGCGATTCAGAGTATTGTGGTGGTATAGTGGGAAGTGATCATTGTATTAATTATTGTGAACCTGTACTGTGGGCCTGACGTTTGACACCCCACATTAGCTAGACTTGAATTCCACTGAAAATAGCAGCCAGTGGTGCTGCTGAAATGTTTGGTTTGTTTGTAAACCGTGGACCACGGCCAAACAGTCCGGTAGATACTTCAAATATAATTTATTGTAGTTGTTGGACAAATTTAACTTTAATTATTGTATAAGAGTGCCTTTGTAAATTTATAAACGTTGTTTGTATCTAATTAAAGTTTCTAATTAAAGTTCTTAATTAGAAAGTTCTTAATAATGGTATCTAATTAAAGTTCTTAATTAAACTTCTAATTAAAGTTTGTAATTAGTGACTTCATCCAGTTATTCTATTTCTACTTACAACATGACGATCTGTATGACTACTGTAACAATATACTTGGTTTATAATGTCTTCTAGAATTTCCCAGGAGCCAAACACAATTCAGTCCTAGTATAAGTTTCTAACACTGATTGCTTTCTTTACACCAGCTACCAACTCTGTTTGCTCTTCCATAATTCTGGTATCTGATAGTTACCACAACAATGCTTGTTGAGGAAACTTCTCTACAAATGTGGTTATGTTATTTTCACTCTATCCCCTGATGCTATTCCTTCTGTATCCATTCATATAATCTCATTTCTAATTTTACCCTATCCTTCATTTTCTGTGATCTTCTACTAGCATCTGTCTCCACTGTTTCAATTTTTAAACAATTTTTTTTATAATCCTCCAAATTTCTGTCTATGTCAACATTTCTGTTTCTGTCAAAGAAGGCTGATTTTAATATGTATTATGTATTTCATGTTACTCTTTACTCCACTGAAAACCATTAAAACATGTTATAGACTTTTGCCTGGAAAATTCTAATTTGGATTTCTTGTTTATTGGTTTCTGATTGGTCAAAAATAAATGAAACAATAAAATCTGGAAGAATAAGAGCCACAATATATGTGGCTGCAGAAAACTTCAAGGCCATATATGTATTTAGAATTAATTTTATATCTAGATACTTTTATTTTAAACAATTAAAATAGTTTTTAATAAATTAATAAGTTAATAATAAATCAGTAATTAATTGAATATAAGTATTGTTAATAAAACCAAGAATGACAAAAATCACATCAATAGTTGTCGAGTAAATTATTATTTTTAACAATACTATATTTTAATTGTTTATTAAATGATGTTTTTCTTTGCTTCAAGTTCCAAGATTTTCTGTAACAAAGAAAAAACTGAGAATAAATTTTTATAATACTCTTTAAAAGTTAAATACCCATTGTATTTGCCATATGATCATGAAAATAAACATTATTAATTAATAATCTTTATCCAGTACAATGTCACATATCAGTAGTAGATGGCATACAACTCTACAAAGCCTAATGGTAGAAAGTGACACTTAGTCTCTTCATAATTCTTTACTTATTATTTGATAATATTTTTGTATAATAATTATTTTATATGGTTTTGGCACATGCTTTACTAAGTAATAAGCTAACAAATCTAGTCAAACCCTAGTTCACAACATTCTACGACTTGTTATCAGGGACAATTCATGGAACAACAACAGAAAGTTTAGGAAATAGACACAAGAATAAAGTTAGTTGGTACATTAGAACAGAGAAAATAGAAAAGTCAGTAAAAAAGAAAAGAAATAGCATATCATAAATGGTTAAGTATTGAAGACAAAGTAATTATAGCAAGTACTTAGAGACAGAAATGTAGCTAATGTGAGATCAGAAAGAAAAAGGACAAACAATGAGAAAGGAAATATACTGAGATAGACGCGTATACAGGAAGTACTAGATCAGATAAAATGTGGAAAGTATCAGTGGCAAATATTAAAGGAGATCTAGATAACTTCAGATAGACCAGAAATTTTGTCTACAAAAATCATGGTCTCAAATTTAATTAATTATAAATGTATCACTACTGACTCAGATCACTAATTTTTTTAACTTTTACCTTATAGCTTGAACCAGTTTTCGCTTATTACAAGCTTCAGCAGAGGCTGCACTAAGAGCACTGTCTGTCTTGTTTTTGGTGACAGTACCATCATTCAAAAGATCAATGTTGTGTGTGGATGATGTAATACGTTCAAATAGTATGTGTGATTTAAATTGTGTCTTGTTTGTTTAGGATGTTGTTTCTATGTGTGTTTGTATATTATTTTTCTAGTTGTTCAAGAGTGTCTAGTTTTCAGCCTTTTGTGTATACATGCAGAATTTCCATGTTATGTTTATGTTTGTGTATGTGTGGTGTGCCTCAATGAGGTGGTTTGCAAAGGTGGATTTTGTGGTGGAGTGTAGTGCCTTTGTGTGTTCAGTGTATCTCTATTTGAAGCTACGTCCTGTCTGGTGTATGTAGAATTTGTTACATTCTGAGCAGTTTAGTTTTTTTATTAGTATTGTTGGTACTTCCACTGTGAACTTACTTGTTGTATTTTCTCATACGCCATTTTGGAGTGGTGTTCTCCTTCTTCCTAATTTTAAGGTGAATTATTGCAATAGGAAGAAGGAGAACACCACTCCGAAATGGCATATGAGAAAATACAACAAGTAAGTTCACAGTGAAAGTACCAGGAAGAAGGAGAACACCACTCCGAAACGGCATATGAGAAAATACAACAAGTAAGTTCACAGTGAAAGTACCAGGAAGAAGGAGAACACCACTCCGAAACGGCATATGAGAAAATACAAGTAAGTTCACAGTGAAAGTACCAACAATACTAATAATTATTATAGTAGTGAACAAAGAAGTGATGAACATTCAAAATTAGTTTTTTTATATACACCAGGTAAACCCAATTTGTTTTGTTCTTTGTGTATGTAGAGTTTGTTATATTCTGAGCAGTTTAGTTTGTATATACCAGGTAAACCAAATTTGCTTTGTTCTTTGTGTGTCTTTTTTGACAGTGTGTGTTCTGTTTTGTTTGTAGCTCTGTATGTGATTATGTATCGTGCTTTTTTTTAATTTGTGGGCTATTTTTTCAGTGTGTTTATTGATATACATTAGTGTTTTGAGTTTGTTGTTTTCTGTCTTTGCCTGTTGTTTGTTTTGTGTAGGAGTTTATTGATTATTGTTTGATTGTATCCGTTGGTTTCTGCTACATATTTGATTGTGTTTAATTCATTTTGGTATACTTTTTTCATTTAGTGGGATGTTGTTTAGTCTGTTTTTGACATCTAAATTTTGAACACTACACTCCACCACCAAATCCACCTTTGGAAACCACAAAACAGTTTTTTATTAATCAAATGGCACAAACACATATTACGTAAAAGTCATTCAAAATTGATATAACACTATTCGGTTTTTACAGCCGATAAAAGAACAAAATTAGGACAGTGATCAATTCCTTTCTCTTATATGCTTTAGAACATATAATATATGCATCCATGTATTCACTTATATGCATCTATGTTACAAAAAGTGTGTGTACACATGTGCGCATGCTTGTGCAAAAAAGAGGAATGGTCAGAGAGAGAGAGAGAGAGAGAGAGAGAGAGAAATGTGAATTCCTTTGAATGCTGTATCTCATACATTTAGCAAGCTTATCAAACTTCAACTGAAATGGTTTGGTTGAAATGTTCTGTTATTGTTTTGTTCAAAACTTGAAAGTCAATTCAGATGTATTGCAGACTACATTTTTTTCTGATGACTACTAAATCCCAATCATAGATCAGTTAAAACTGACAAGAGAGATCTCAGACACAATACATAAAATATAGGTAGTGTGTCAGTAAAATGTACTCAAACATGACACGAGAACGTAAATAAAATGTCAACATATGCATTATGCAGTTCTGTTTGCAGTATGTGTAAACACGAAGATATTATTGTCAACACTGTATTCAATTGGCGCATTCAATAAATCATGTTGTGCCAGAGCACATGAAAGTCACATGTATAGACTGTGTGATGATACATAAATAAATATGTACACCCTTAGTGACTGCAATGAGGGTGCATGAGAAAGACAGGGAGACTGAAAGATAGACAGTAACAGAGTGTAAGATAGGAGGAGAATAGAGAGCAGTAAATACTGAATTAATAACAAATTGTTTAAATATAAATTGCAATAATTCACCTTAAAATTAGTTAATTTTAATAAGCTAGAATACCAGAACTATAAATGCCCTTAAAATTTCATGTTAAAACTGGGTATAAATACTAATCATTAATTTGTTTTTAAATGAGAAATAAGTTCTTGAATTAATTGGAGGGTCATTAATAATTAAAGATACAAGTAGCTGTGGAGAAAAAGTTTACTTAATTAATGCAACAATTTTCTTGCTTTTAAAATAATATCTAGATACATTTATACATTTTCTCATCTCTTTCAAGCTTTTTCATATCTCGCATCAGTATACACAAGTTATACATCAGTTACATAATGTAAATATACATGAATAACATAACCTATGTACTTAATCGATGTATTATTCTAATAGTTTTAATAACACGACAAATAGTTTTAAGAATACCAATTACAAAATGACTTAATATACAGTTGTTTTGATGGTTCATCCTCTTCATTCACAGCACTTAATATTAGTGATTACTGTACTTTCACTTGTGACAACTTACGTTTCTTATTGTCCTCAAACGTTTCGGTGTGGTGTACACCTTCCTCAGCGAGGTTTGAATACAGAGTGTCGTGAACAATTGTAACGGTTTATTCACAGGTTGGTGGGATGTGTAGGGGGGGTTTGGTGGGAGGGGGTTGGCACTGGGATTCAAGTATAGTTTGGTTTGTGTATGATTGTGTCGAATAGTACGTGTAATTTAAAGTGTAGTTGGTCATTTAATATATTATTTGGTTGTAGTGTGTGGTGTTTATATATTTCATACTGTTCAGCCATGTTGAGTTTCCTACTTAATATAGCATTCAATATTCAGAACTTTACTTTGAATGTGGGTTGGGGCTCCTCTAGTATCAACAATTTGCTTCCTGAATTCTGAATCTTATGTTGAAGCCAATTTAAAACATTTTTCTGTATCTCTGCATTCCTATGCAACTTGATACCACATAATGCTTCACTGAGGGGAACCAAACAAAACTGATGTGACAAGATCTGATGACTGATGTCCCAAACAAAACTGACGGGAGATGTGGTAGAATATCCCAGTCCAATTTTTTGATGGTTTCATGCGTCAGTCATGCAGTATTGAGAAAGCATTATAGTGAAGGAGATTGAAACTTTTTCTCTATAAATCATGTCACAATACTGTGGCTTCACTTTATTTGGGTTTACATTTGTATTCACGCTATAATTCATTACCTACTCACTCTACATCTGTGTTCTAAACAATCACTAAAACTATATCTTTGATATCCCAAAATACTGTCATCATCACTTTACCAACCAACGCCTGAATTTTCTCTGACAGATTAACTGGGATGCAACTACTCCATACTTTACCATTTAGACTCTTGCTCAAAATGATAGATTCAGGTTTCATCACAAGCAAAATTCTCCCTAATTATCAATAACTTTCATTAAAATAGCTTTCCTTCAAATGTACAATTCTCAAGAGAATACAAGGACACAATTGTAAATAAGATAATTATTTACAAAAATTTATAACAAACAGCTATTGGTTACAGGGATGACAACTTATAGATACAAAAGTATCTTGTAATTCCCATGAACCATTTTTCTCTTTAAAACGGTTGCAATAGTAGTCTGTATCTTTAATTATTGAATGCTTGTAGTTTATCTAGTGTTGTTTTTACATCATATACTACATGCATGTAAGTCTAATAACTTTAAAGTTACTATACACATGTGCACCGCTTTCTATACTACATTACACTTTAAACATTACTTCAGCATGAAGTTCTTTATTCTCTTTAAACTTCTGATTACATCCAGTTATAAAATAGTCAAACAGTTTCAACATTAATATGTCGGTGTTTGGCATCTCCATTAGCAAATGTTACATGTGGCAGCAAATCTTTTCATTTCACTAGCTGCAACTTTAGTGTCTAGATCTCAGAGCAGATGACTAGATCACAATTACTACATATACTGTACAACACAGACCATGTACATTAGGACTTTGTTTGAGTTATGGCTTTATTTTTAACAACCCCACAGTTGTACACTAGACACCCAGATTGGCACCGATTACATATCAATATTTTATTTTGTATTTATAGTCTGTCCCAAAAGCTTGTACTACTTTGTACATTTAAAACCAAGTTCAGTTGATTTCTTTTTTTTTAACTTGTTCTTTTTATCCCAGTTTTACATCCGGTGTCATCCAATTCATTCCTGCATTTGCATAGAGAACTATACTGAAATTTTTTAAGTTGACTTATAAAGAATTGTATTTCTGTTTATAAAATTAATGTGGCTAGATTTCATCTCATGAAGATTTACAATTTTTGGTCTAGTGATAATCTGACCAACTTACTTCTTTAAGTTTTGTTAGAAAGGGACTTACCATAATAAGCTTCGAGGTTATGCAATAGTAACAGCTCTTCCCCACCCCTTACCCTACAGCACTGTCACACATTATACTTGGTTATGCGTAGGCAAAGGTGGGGAGGGGAGGTCTGTTGCAAACACTTCACATTCCATTGACAAGTCATTCCACTTGGTACAGGTTAACTATCTCCGTCTTCCCAACATTACCCACATCCATATTACATTCAGTAGTTCTAGGATTACGCATTTAAAGTTTTTTCTATATATTTTTATATTGTATTATTGTTGTTATTTAATAATTATATAAGGCCTATTTATGATGAATGATGATAATAATTTACAAATAAAATTGTTGAGGCTTCTCAAACTCCTACAGTGTCATCAAACAGAGGAAGAAGATCTGGTAAAAAGGACTTAGGGAAGCAAGGAAAACACATCATTGCCAATGTTTACAACTTTTTACAGAGTCTCGTGGATGATCCAAAGAAAGCTGAATTTGAAAAGGGTTCAAGAGTTGACTGCCGAAGCTTGTGTGGAGTAAGTCGATCGACAGTTCAAAGTGTAAAGCAAGACATGGATAAGTGTGAAGCAAATGAATCTAAGTTTGGTATGCCGCAGAAGCATTTTAAAAAGAAGCTGACGATAACAAATTTGGACAACTTCGACAAAGATGTTGTGCGAAGATGTGTTTTTAGTTTTTATGAACGTGGAGAATACCCAACATTGGGGAAAATTCAACAGCAGTTGGCTGAACAAATAAATTTTAGGCTCCAAGAAATCAGTACAGTGAATTTTGAAAAAGAATGGATTTAAATATAAAAAGTGTAATGAGGGCCAACAATTTTTAAAGGAAAGAGTAGATATTGCTTGTGCTCGCCCTACTTTTCTGAGAAAAATACATAACATTTGGAATGACAGTTTAAAAAGGCCCATATTTTATTTGGACGAGACATAGTCACAGCAAATCAATGATTTGACAGGACCCAGAGGAAAGGGGTGGTTTAAAAGTGCCAGTCGGAAAAGGTGATAGATTAATTGTATACTTCATTCGGGGTCAGTTGAAACAGGTTTTGTGAAGGAATGCAAATTAATTTTCTATGCACAGAAATCTTCATTAAATACAGATTATCACATCAAAATGAATTCGGAACTTTTTAAAGAGTGGTTTGTCAACTTCCTTTATTTACTGGAAGAATGTTCTGTCGTAGTAATGGATAACGCAAGTTATCATTCCGCACTTGCTGAGAAAGCTCACTGGAGAAAAACCTAAAACTTTCTACTGGAGAAAGTTTGCCTAAATCAAACTGGAGAAAAACGGAAATTCCAGAATGGCTGAGAAATCATAAAATTGAATTTTCCATGAAAGATATGAGGGCTCAATTGCTAAACAAAAACAAAATAAAAAATACACTGAAAATATATGAAATTGATGAAATAGCTTACGAAATGGGTCATGAGGTTGTATGCCTTCCACCTTATCATGCACATTACAACCCAATTGAGTTGGTGTGGGCACAAGTGAAAGGATATGTGGCCAATCGAAATAATACTTTTAAAATAGTCGACCTTGAAAGACTGATTAATAAAGCAGCTAAACTAATGGTTGAAGACTGGAGAAAATGCGCCCGACATTCCGAAGAGCTTCAAGAAAGAATGTCCTAGAGATTTGGCTATAGAATGTATGGTGATTACAGTGACAGAAGAAAGTTCAGAAGATAGCGAATCCAGTTCTGATTGAAAGCAATTAAAAATAATTGTAATGCAAACACTTTTGTGTATATTTTGTATTATAATGTATATAATGTTTCTTTACAAAATTTGTTTAAAAATGAAGTGTTTAATTAAATAACATATAATGTAAATTACTGTTTTAAAAATAAATAAAATGTAAAGAGAACTGTTATATTAATAAATAATAAAGAAAATAATTACTTATAAAATTGAAAACATAACACAAAAATTATATAAAGAAAGAAAAAACAGAGGAAAGAAGAGGTTTATTTCTCTCTTTGTTTGTAGTAGCTCACCGATGTGAGCGTGAAGTGTGTGTGTGTGTGTGTGTGTGTGTGTGTGTGTGTGTGTGTGTGTGTGTGTGTGTGTTATGTCTATTGTACGAGAATGCACTGAAGTTGTTTGTTTGTTTTCGTAGTGTAACGCGCCCGTGAGTGTGAGTGTAGCGCGTGAGCGAAGTGTCATGGCAATACTTCAGTGGCCTCAAAGCTTATTATGATACGTCTCACATAATAGTAACTTCATCTATACTTGATCCAAATGCCAGTAAGGCAGTATCCTCTGCAAATGTAACAACAATCACATTTCAATCTTGGGGAGACCACTTGTATACTTGTGGAAGATTGACAAGTGGTTTACTTGTACACAGACAAGACTGATAATAAATATGATATAAAACATTGTTGTATACTAGAGAACCCCTAACCGACATTCAAAGTAGTATAATATGTTAAGTAATATTATGATTGGTATTATTAAAACTACTTGTAATTAGAATATACATAGGTTAAGTGCGTAGGTTATGTTTCTCACGTACATTTACATTATTCACTATTGATGTATAACTTATGTATATTGATGCACACTATTTACACAGACACTATTTATAGAACACACTAGAATGTTCTCAAAAATTGTTTGTGATGTCGGTAAATAAACAAGGTGTCGACAGTGGTTTGAGTGTTTCATTTCAAACGCTGCCTAGAAGACATCTGCCTAAAGTGAGTATGTCAAATGTAACACAAATTAAATAATTTTCTTGCTAAATGGATAGTATAATTACAGAAGATAACAAATCTAGCATGGAATTTAAATAAAGAAATGCTTTCACTAACAAGTATAATATTCTTGGGATACGAGCATATAAAGTTGGGCAATTGGTAAACAGTATAGAGGTAGACTAGAAAATCAGGAAATGTGAATATGGACAAGTTGGTTAAAAAAAAAAAATAGGATGAATTATGAAGGCTATGAGAGAAGCAGAAAACTTATTAAAGAGGTGAAAAAAGAGAGAAGTAAAGTTTGTTTGTCATGTTATAAGGCATAACTTGTTTCTTGAGAACACACTACAGATAAAGATTTAAAAGAAAAAGGAAGATTGAGGCTTCAGAGGAGTATCAGCTTTCTAAGGTTCACTTTGTCAAAATGGAAGTGTTTGAGGAACTTATCAACTCACAACAAAGGAACCTGAAATTTGAAATTTATTTATAAAGTTACTCATCACCATCTCCTTTTAACAGGCACAGAAAGGCAAAACATCTGTAAGACTGTGGAATTGGTGTCAGGTATGTGGCTATCTCATGTAGCCACATATAGGACAGGGTCATGTAGTAGAATTTGTACAGACTGTTAAAACTAGATTCAGTGTGTTAAATTTGAGAATGACATATCATCCTGCTAATAAGATGAAAAGCGCCTATAGAACCTGTTTTGAGGTGGAGGCTGAAGCTTTAAATTGACTTTGTAATGTATGTTTGTCCATGAGAGGGATAGGAACATCTCATTTACTCCCTTCTTAATGAGGCCTAGTTATATCTATCCGCAGCCTTCAAGGGCTTTACAAAGAATTACAACTAAAGGATATGGATATCTGATGTCTGCTAAATGCAACCAAGATGTTCTGGAATCCTACTTTTCCAATTTAGAGGCCTGGGGGGATTTTATGATATCCATTGCCAACAGCAGTAAGTCAAAAAATTAAATCTTTTCTTCTGAGCAGTAACACCACTGTTATAACACCAACTGAAAACTGCTCATGTGACGACTTCACTACACTGAGTGCTGACATAATTTATGGATATGATACCAACAGGACAGTTACTTCTGCTCCGAAATAATTATGAGACCAATAGTATACAGCCAGAAGAGAAAGAGTGTGCATCCACCACTGACTCACAGTTTATTGCTGAAACTGTGAGGACTGAGTGTAACAGTCAAGCACAGTCAATTGTAAGATGGTAGCAGGCTTACAAAATCAAGAAAAAAAAAATATCACATAACATTTCATGGCACCTGTGGCTTTAACAGGGCAAGTAATGTAATTAAAACTGTTGATGAGTTTGCAATTTTATGTTCCATCAGAACATGAAAATTTATCAGGATTAAGTCAATACATAAAAAGAGTCTTTAAAAAGATGCAGTGACAAGGCAACTGATAATGTAAGGCCAACTTCAGTAAAATAAAATTTTCAGGTACCTTAAATAATGAATAATTAATTAATTATGAATAATTTACGTGTAACATAAGTTTTAAATTAATTAATATTTGCATTGACTGAAGATTTCAGTGAGGCATTAGTACACCAGACTGCACTTCATGGAGTGAGAGTTGTGTGGGAACATAGGCGATACCTACCGTGTACTTATAAATACTGTGAGATCAACCTTCCATTTTACAAAGGTTATTGTCATAAACTCTTTTTGTCTCTTGGCCTCAAATCTAACATTTGCGATATCTTCTTGTCTAGCCAAAATGTCCCTACTCACTTTCATTTAACTTTTTCTTGATTCTATGCTAATCACAAAATGTATGTAATGGTAATAGGTTGTATGTCTGTTTATTTCCTATCTCATCTTCTAATCTGTCATGGTCTGACCATAAATCTATGCTGGCCATTTGCTTGTTGAGAGCCATTGGAGCCAATGACAGTAGCCCAGCTAAGTAAGTGTATGGATGGGAAAGTAATCATGGATGGGAAAGTAATCATGGATGGTTTGTATTCTGGCATTTGAAGAAGCTGTCTGGTGTATCTGAACAGTATCCAGCTGGAGAAACCCTCCTTAGTCACAGTAATTATTCTCTCCAACCCCAATTATCTGTTTCCTTCTGAACTGAAATCATACTGGAATTAAAACCCACTATATGGGTTCAGAATATCACAATGTAAATATCTAGGTTTTGTTCTAAACTGGGTCTGGAGGAGCTACGTATTGCATTATTACACTCATACACTTCACAAAACTTAAATACCATATTTACACAATACTTTCACAAATTTCACAATACTGTATATGTACCATATATCATGTTATAGAAACTTGATTAATTTTGTAATTCTCCACTGTGATAAATAATAAAATCAAATATTCTTTTGAAAAATTAATTTCTTGGATTTCGTTGTCCATGACGTGTCCGTTACTTAACTAAATATCACTATAATATTGATGACTCGGAACACAAAGCTTTCACCTATAGAAGGCTTCTATAGGTGAAAGCCGGTTTAGGCTGTAAGGTAAAACTTTACGTTTTTACTTATAAAAAACTTTGTGTTCCGAGTCGTCAATATTATAGTGATATTTAGAAAAATTAATGTCATGGCAGACTTGTAAGGTTGTTTCTTACCTCTAAATCTGCTTGACGCTGTCTTGTGTACTCATTGATTATGTCACAATATTTTGATTCAAGCAGATTCAAAGACTGTTCAAATTCCTGGTGCCCTCCATCTCTGTAAGCATCCAGCTGACTGGTTTGTTTCAACAGTTTCAGCTGAACGCACTGTTCCTAGAAATGCCAGTAAATTTCCTTATTGAAGCTGAGACTGTACAATTAGAACATTAGTAAATTACTGCATAAACATAGTGCATTATTCAGGATTAAAATAAATCCAAATTATACCTTTTCCAACAGTCACATGAGATTATGGGCAAGATATGAAAATACATTGTTCTCATGGAGAAACTGCTCGCTTATAGGCCTACTACCAAACTTGAAAATTTTGCAATTGAGAAAACTTCAAAATAATCATATGTTATCATATTTACTATCATGTTTATAAATAATGTTACTTTACATCTTTTGGGTAACAACTAAACACTGTCGAGTTCAGAAAATTACTTTTGAGAGACTTATCTAACTTTACAGTAAATGCCAGTAGTTCTCAAAAGACACCAGGATTCGATAACTGTAAGATTTCATTATGACCATGTAACAGAAGTCCAAATGTTCCACAAAACTTAATGCAGTCAAGAATTTTCAAGAGAATTTCCCAAGTTTGTCTCACTTTTTCATTGTGTTTCTTTGTTTGCTGTCTGTAAGCATCGCTTGGCTGATGTGCATTGTTTACTTACCTAACACAGATAAATCAATGATATTATTAATATGTTTTGCAGAATTTTAATGTTTTTTATTTTCTCGCCTAAATGTTTTAAATCATTCACTCCAGCTTTTTTCCAAGTTGCATCACCTCCAAATAATAAAATGGAAAGCAAAAAAGTACTTTTTTTCAGGACGACCACACAACCACTTATGCTTAGAATAAATGGACATATTAAATTTCCTGGTATAAGTCTGATTTCTGCTTGGAGATGACTAAAGAAATTACTAAATCAGGAGTCCCACGGCCTAAACTCTTAATTTCATTCTTCTCTGCTAGTGTTAAAGATAAAAAAGTAATGTCTAGCAAATATTTAACACTATTTTAATTCATATTTGTTTTAAACTACAATGGTAGAAATGAACACAGTCATACAAACACAGAACACACCGTCAGTACACGATCTGCATGCACACGTTAAGTTTTCAACCATTCCATGGGCTGGAGTGAATGCAGCCCCGAGGCTCCATTTGTTAACAGGGAGAACACTGTTCAACAAACCTCATGCACACATGCAATGCTTACTGTCTAAAGTAGGGCACAATCTGCCTCTCACAGAGTAGTAATGAATGTATCTACACAACATTTAGTTATGACTGAATGCAAACATAAGAATTTATTTCTTAAAAAAGGTATTTAAATAATACATAATTTCCTAAATAAGAAAATATTTAAATATGGTACTTAGTTTTTCTTTAAAATTTTAGGGAGGGCTGCAGCCCTGCACCCCTTATGGATGAGCCGCCACTGAATTGTAGATACAGTATTTTTCTTAAAACTAAAAAAATGATAGTAACTTATTATTATTATTATTATTCAGATTTTAAGATTTTGGACATTAGCCATTGTATATGCAGATTAAACCACAGCATCTCAATATCTAAGAAGTCACAGATTGTCTTCAGGTGACAGGGATTGATCTATGATCACAAGGTATAGGATATTCTAGGATTTGATGAGTATACTTTGCTGAATAAAAATCCCACCTTCCTGAGAGAAGGTATATAAGGTATATGAAAGTTTAGTAAAGTATAAACATCTGATACACAATTAATTCCTCATTACTCTATGATGCCTCATATTTATGGGTTACATAAATTACATAAAGGTTTGAACTGTTGATTTGATTTCATCATATACTGAGTTCTCAGTTTGGACCAATTTACCAATTACATTTGTTTCTGTTACCAATAATTAGGCCTTACTCTTAGACTAATAAATACACAGTTAAGTATTCTAAACAGGGGCGTAGCTACCGCTGTAGCAGGTGTATCAATGATACAGGGCCCCTGAGCTACAGAAGCTCCAACATGTGTAAGCAAAAATTTGTAAAATGTTATCCATAGTCTTATTGATAAGAGAGCCCTAATGAATGAATAATGAAAGTGCTGTCCTCACGTGCCAGCTTGCCGATCATTCCGTTAGTTCTCGATGATCTCGATAGATGGCAGCTACGTCGCTTGAGTTCGCGAATAGTTTATAGTCTGTGGCAACAAGGACAAATGATGTCTCTGCCGGGGGAAGTCCCGTTCTTTGTTTGCGTGAATGAGTAGTGTAAACGATTTTTAGATGTTTTTTTAATTTTTTCAGTTCAATCTGTACATGCAATTGATTACGTTGTGATTATTTGTGCAGTGTTGTCAAAAATATGAGCGAAAGAAAGAGAGCTTACCCCAGTGGCGCTTTTAAAAGAAAAATTAAACAGAAAAAAGAAGATATTTCTAAAAATTTGCCAAAAATTTTGTCATTTTTTCAGCAGTCAAGTAGTGTGACTGATTTGGATTGTAATGGCAAGTAGGTATCTACATGTATATTATTTGAAATCTATACATATAATACAACTGTAACGGGGCCGTGTTTGTACATGAAATCTTTTTTTTAAATAATAAACTTGGTGAACATTATTATCGATATAGAGGCCAAAACAGCAATTTTGAAAGGACGATAGGTGATTCATAGAGAGATTTTCGGTTTATGTTTTTTTCCGGTTTATTACTACAAATTAATATAGGTAATAATATATTTGATTTTATGCATGGTATTATGATTATGTATGAGGTTTGAACAAAATATTGCACACATAAGTAGCCTACTTATTTTTGAAAATAAACATTTTATGTTATAGATTCTCCTGGAGTATCTGAACCCAGTGTATCTAATTTTCCAAGTACAATAGAATTTGAAGAATCCAGTACATTTATTTCTTCTAATTCTGAAGACGTAAATCTTGGTAAGTGTTAGCTAAAAGATTATTTGTAGGTTAGCTGATGGCTCAGAATATATAGTAATTTAATTTAATTGGATTTTAAGATTCTTCTGAAGCACATGGTCTATCAGAGCCTCCAGAAATAGAAGAAATGCATAATGAAGATTCTGAGAAATATGAAGAATCTAATAATATATCTTCTTCGGATAGAGGAAATTTTGGTGACAGCCTTACAGAATACGAAAGAAAAATAATTTTCAAATTGGGCCCATTTAAACCTCAAGGACAGTTTCCAAAGGATCCAGAAACAAAGCGATGTTTTTCAAACTTTCATTACTCATATTGTAATTAAACGGGTTACTATATTTTATTTAATTATATGAAGATGTGTGGAAGCACCACTGTTGGATTCCAATTTGGAATACAACGTTCACAAGTATGTGACTGTATGTACTGGGGTTCAATACAGTCTCACTTTGGGTTGCGTCAGTGACGAAAAGCTTTCTCTGCGTTTTTTAATGATTTATTTATTAATGAATATATCCTTTGATTGTGACCGATGAAACCTTCGGAAAATAGATTATTAAGCAAACAAAATTATAATTATGTTCCTTGAATTTATAATCATACTACTATATAGACTTAACTTAGTTTTCAGTGGTTGTGTAATATTAGCGATATGTATGGAGTATTGACTGAATGTAAGGGGTATTTGTGTCAACCCTAGTCACTCGATGGTAGAAAATTCCATTCAAATTTTGTACTAAACACAAGCTAGTTCAGCAATCTCCCGTCCCACCAGCTGCAAACTTTGAGCGCTGTTCCTTGTAATAAGCGTACTTATAGGTTAGTTATTCATTGAGTTTGAATCAATCTTTTTGTAAATTATTCCAACCACTACATATAGTATTTATTCTGCAATAACTTCAAACGTTATTTCATACACTAAAGATACTTTATTTATTTTCTCTATTACTTTACAGTCGACGTTATCTCAAAAAACAATAATACGATCCAATCGATCACCCAGAAATATATCGATTATTAATTACTCAAAATCTATAAACATATACACATGAAAATAATAAATAATTCTTATCCCAGGGTTCGTAAAGTTCTTGGAACCATAAGTAAGGCCAGGTAAAATGCATAATTAAGGTTGCTCAATTTACAAAAATAAAATTATTTACGCTAAATACAGTGAAATTAAAATAGGTTGTTTTTTTACCAATCCGACGAAAACTTCGACTGGCGGTGGACGTTTGTAAACAGTTGCCAAAAATCAGCTTATCTCGTCTTCATCCAGTGAAACTGCTCTGGTTTTCAATAAAATTGATGGTGGCGTGTACTGGTAAACCCTCAGGAAATCTTCGGACTTCTGTTCTTCTTTTGTGCTCTTAACAATTCTCGGTTCCGGTGAAACGAAATTAGGATCCCAGCTTCTTCTGCTGCCAATGAAGGTTATTTCTGCCAAACTGAGTCTTCTGGTATTTTCAATAATTCCGTTAGTTCAGGCTTTAATTCTTTTTACTGATCTTCGGTTTATAGAAGGAATTGGTTTTATACCGAATCCAGCGGAATTATTTGGTGAATGAGGTGAGAGGCTTTCAATTCTTTTTAACTGTATTCATTTACAATTTGGAAGGTTATTTAAATTTTATTACTCATTAGCATTAAATTATCATTATTTTTCAAAAAGGGTTTTTCAATTTTGAGTCATATTTCTTCTAGATTTATTCATATTTTTTAAATATATCGGTCCATCTCAACCTAATAGCTTGTAACAATCAGAACGAATTAATTCAAATCAACAACTTCTGTACATTTCAGTTGCCTTAACAACCACGTTTTCAATATATCCTTGAGCCGGCATTATAGAATATTACTACTCTTTTCCAACAAAATACTCCATGCTTGGATTAATATTAAATCACCTAAAATTCTCCCCTAACCTTCCTTCTTAAACAGTAACTGTTTTACCAGAGTTTCGTTGGACTGGGTTTCTTAAAAAGGTATTAATTTCCTTTCACTAATATGGAATTTAGGCCTATAGATTTTCTTACAACCGTTATAACATTATTTGGTTTCTTTTACCTGACCTACTGTACAATTAATTATTGGTTACATGGTTAATTACATTAATTTTAATTTACTGGTGGTTACTTTTTTACATTAATTAACTGGTTCTGGAACCCTTCATTAATTTATAATATAATTGTCAGAACTACTTGTTAAACATGAAACACTGGTCACCCTCCTGGCCCAGTTTATAAACATTAATTAAAACAACAGTATTATTCCACTTTATACAATACTTAGAACTTAGTATAGTGCCTAACATTGGTAACTATACTTGGTTGTATAAAGACAAATCTAATATAAATATAAACATAATTATTGATGAAGTATTACTATTAAGCAACATCAGTTCATTTTTAGCATATTCAACATACAACATAAATACTCTGTAGACCTTAACATGCTACAGTACAAAAACAAACATTTTATTACATTAAATCATTCATTGGTCTGGTTCTTTTATATTTAACATTAGTCATTGCCTCTTTTGACTTGAGGTACTTCTCAAACACATTAACTATTGAACAACCTTAATTCAGGGTATGGTCCTTGACCATATTTCATTCAATTTTTATGTAACGTTGGGGGACCTCAACTCTGTTACGTTACATAACAGCCCCCCTTCGAAAGAAGTTTATTTTGTATAAACAAAGTTTAGTAAGAAATAAACGCACAACTAGTATCTGACCAATTGGTTCCCCTATTCATAATACTTTTTTATTTCCGCTTGGTTGTATGTACCTTTCACCCTATTATTTGCGGGGTCCAATACTACGTAAGTATTGTTCTGATTGTCCTGGCTTATTATAAAAGGTCCAACATATAATAGCAACAATTTCTTTGCTATTCCTTCGAAACTGCTTGGTTGCTGATGATTTCTTATCAAAATTTTTTCTCCGATGTTGTATTTAATAATATTTTATGGGTAGCGTCTTGTCTTTTTCTTCGGGTTTCCATTTTGTGAAGCAGCCTACTATATACATGGGTAAGGTCCAGTTCTTCTTCAGGTCCTTCAGGGAATGGTATTAAATTGGTAATTTCTCGAGGTGGTGGTTTTGAAAACATCATCTGGTATGGTGTAACACCAATGGTTTCATGATGGGCAGCATTTAAAAAGGTCTCGGTTTCCTGTAAGAAATCACTCCATTTACTATGATTATCATAACAATAAGTACGAAGTACTCGTCCTACCTCTCTGAGTACCCTTTCTGCTGGATTACTACTCGGATGATAAATTGAAGTTTTGTATGTTTTAATTCCTCGATTGGACATCTCTAACTTCCATCTTTGACCCTTAAACTGGGTTCCATGGTCCGTTATTATGGAATATGGAGTGCCTACGTCTATAATGTACTTTTCAGTGACGACCTTAATGATAACATTGGTGGATGCCTTGCTGATGGGATACAATTTCGTATAACGTGTGAAATGACCCAAGATTATGACAATGTATTTATATCGGCGCCGGCCTCCACTACGTGGGAAAAGTCCGCAAATGTCAAGAAACGTTTTTTCCAATTTTCTTTCTGAAGTAATAGTTATCAAAGCTCCCTCCTTCCGTTCATTGTTTACCTTAACCCTTTGACATATTCCACATCGTTTTATTAATTCCCTTACCTTCTTGTTCAAACCTTTAATGTATACATGTTCCTCTAGTGCCTTCACTACCTTGATGGAACCCATGTGTCCATACATTTGATGGTAAATTTTTATTATTAATGGTTCTGTGGATTTGGGAATGTATAATTTCCATTTATTCTTTTCAACAGGAGACTTTATGAAGATTAATCCTTGATAATTTTGATAATATTTTATAATTATAGTATCATTATTCCGGAGGCGTTCTTGTATAGTGGACAATCTCAGATCCTTTGCTTGTTCTTCTCGAATTTTGGTCAGCACTTCTACTAATTCTTCCCTAGCTGATATTATAAGGTATATTTTTCCAACATCCTCTCTTTCAATTTCAAAAGTGCCATTTTCTAGGTTTACCCTAGATAGAGCGTCAGCGACAGTATTCTGTTTTCCTGGCACATATTCCCATGTTATGTTGTATTCCTGGAGAGCCAAAATCCAACGAGTTAATCTGCCATGGTTTAGTTTGCACCTTTGTATAAATGATATGGATTTGTGGTCGGACCTTATGGTTAAAGGATAACCTAATACATATGTGCGGAATTTATTGCAGGCAAATACAACACTCAATAATTCTTTTTCTGTGACACTGTAATTTCTTTCACATTGATTTAGGACTCGACTGGCAAAACTTATTACTTGGTGGTCTCCTTCTGGATCTTCCTGATATAGTTCAGCACCCAGGCTCACATCACTGGCGTCACAATTTATAAAAAATGGTTTATCAAAATCAGGATGGCACAGGATGATATTTTGTAAAAATTTCTCTTTAACTAAAATGAATGTCTCATCATCTTCCTCCTTCCACTTCCATTTATGTTTAGATGACAGCAAGTGTTTAAACCTCGCTGTTAATTGGGAGTAATTCCTTTGGAATTTCCTGTAATAGTTGCACACTCCTAGGAATGATTGTAGCTGTCTAATATTTTTAGGTTTGGGGATTTTTGAATAGCTTCCACCTTTTCAGGGGATGCTGATATTCCATTTTCAGAGAGTATGAACCCTAAGAATTGTAATTGATTTGTTATTAATTTTGACTTATTCAATTTCAATGTAATGTTGTTCTTTTCTAACTTGCTTAACACCATTTCCACACGTCGGCAATGTTCCTCCCATGTGGTTGAAGTTACTAGTATATCGTCAACATATACTGTTGTGAAGGCTAACACTTCTTCACCCAGAACCTGGTCCATGCACTTAATAAAAACTGCCACAGAGTTTACTAACCCAAAAGGAAGACGTTTAAAGTGATAATTTCTTCCTTCAAATATGAAGGCAACATAATTCCTACTGTTGGGATGTAACTCCACTTGCCAGTATCCACAAACAGCATCCCAAATGCTCATATACCTGCAATTCTTAAATTTCTTCATTAACTCTTCAATTTCTCCTGGTGAGGTTCTATCATTGATTATATTTTTATTTATTTCCCTGGCGTCTAAACATAAACGTACTGTACCATCCTTCTTCTTTATAGCTACTATAGGGCTGGTGTATGGTGATGAACTATATTCTATTATGTCCTGTTCCATCATACTCTGTATTTCCCTTCTCACTGCTGGTTTTAGGGATTGGGATCTAGGATATGATTTACGGTTAAAATTAATAGGTTGCTTAAATGACAACTCACAAATAAAATTCCTGGCTTTCCCTGGCACATCCGAAAATACATTTTATACCTGTTATAAATCTTTATTAATTGATTCCTTTGTTCAGGTGTTACTCTATTATTATTATTGACAGTTTTAAACAAATAAATCTTTTGCAATTTTTCCTTCCATTCATTCTCTTTAGTATAGGTTAATTCCTCAAAAGGTGCTTTATATTCCATTTCATCATCACGCATCAAAGTAAAAGAATGTCTTTGGTGAGTGGCATTTTTATGATCCACTATTTCACTTGACCATTCTCCATTTTCATGGTACAGGGTTATTTTTCCTCTGCCCATATTAATAATAGCTGAGTGGCGCCGCAGCGTATCACACCCCAGCATTGCTTTAAATGGTAGTCCTTGGTCTACCATAAACACCATAGGAATAGTTTTACCTCCACTAGATACTTCCATCATTACTTGCTGTCGTATTGTTTTATTTGGTCTGCCAGTAGCACCTATAATAACCATGTTGTTAACTGGTAATGTTGGTATATTTTTCTTATACTTCTCCCTTATTCGGTTATATTCAACCTTGTCCAGTAGCGACACATTCGCGCCAGTATCAATTACTATCTCTGTCATAACTCCCTGCAATTCAGCCATAATGTATATAATTTGATTATCAGTTTTATTCTCTGACGGTAACACTTCTTCCGTTAAATCATTTCGTTAATCCTTTAAATAATTGTTCCGTGTAATTTTTATAATTTGATTAATTTCCTCATGCTTTTGTATATACCCTTCCAATCCCAGCAGCGAGGGGTTACTAGATACTTCCACTGCTGTACTTAGTTTTCCATCCTATCCTGCGGACGATCGTCCCTTGCAGTAGTTCCTGGGTTACCATCATCAGGTCTAAAATCTCTATGGGCTTCTTGGTGTCTAGGCAGATCCTCCTCTCGATTTCGATTATTGGGTAGGTTTCGTTGGTCGTTGTTGGCACGATTATTGTTCCAATACTCTCTACCATTGTCCCAATTCCTGCGGCCTGTTCTGTATCTGTTATTCTCATGATTAGTATAGTGATTATTTGGATAATAATTGTTACGATTACGATTGTTCATTAATTGGTCATTCGTCCTTCTGTGATAGTTATTATTGTTAAACCGATTTGTCCCTGTATGCGACTCTTGATTTGTCTCTTCCCTTCTATTGTGATAATATTCACCTTGCCGTCGAGACCTTTATAATAGTCTTCCATTTTGTAACTAGCTAATAAGGTTTCCATTGTTTCAACGGTCTTTACTTGTCCACTGCGTCTGGCACGAACTATCTCCTCTTCAAAATGGTATGACAATTTATTCACCAAACACTCCTCTGGTATCCGCGGTTCCAAATGACGCGCTAAACATACTTTTCCCAAAAAGTAAGTAGTTGGGGACTGTTCTTGATTAACATTAAATCTCCCGTTAGTAATGTTATCTCTAATCATGTTCTGTAAAGAATCTGACCAATATTTTGATTTAAACGTTCTTTTAAATTCCTCATAATCACTAAGTTCATTTCGGACAGCCGACCACCAATTATCATTTATACTTTTGAAGCATTCATCTAAATAACTTTTTATCACGTTCCACCGAGTTACTTTAATTCGGTTAAACCATTCATCTACTCTCTCCAGGAATTCCATGGGATTTCCCCTATAAATTTTAAAATTGATATTATCTTTATGTTCAGGGGCTATGTGATGTGCTAGATACATTGGTCTATTTTGTAAAATCTCTATTGATTCCTTCATATTACTTATTTCTTGATTTTTTATATTTTCTATAGTCTCTTTATGTTGAACTACTTGGGTTTTTATTTGTGTCATTTCGTTATTTACCAATTCAATTCTTCCAGCTATATTAATTTGTACCTCGTCCATTTTCTCTTGTGTTTCTAATTGTACCTGATTTATCATAGTTTTGTAGGTATTTTCTCCATGATTAATTTTGGCCTCTACTTCCCTTGCAAGTTGTACTATGGTTTCATCTGTCTTTTCAAGACTCCCCTTAATTTCATCTATTTGCTGGCTTACTTCCGCTTCATTATTATCTACCCTTTTATTGAGTGTTTCATTGACATTCACAACCCTTTCATTGATAACTTCCCTCAACGCCTGGTTCTGTTCATTTATAATTTGCCGCAACTCCTTATTACTGTTTTCAATTTTCCCGTCAATTTGTTTGTGATTTTCTTGAATCTGCCTTAAGCTCTCATCGTTTCTGTCAAACCTTTCATTGATTTGGTTTAAGCTTTCATTTATCAGCCGGTTATTCTCATCATTTTCCTCTTTATTTCTGTCAAACTTCTCGTTCATTAATTTGATCAAATTCTATATTACTACTATATTTTATTTAATTATATGAAGATGTGTGGAAGCACCACTGTTGGATTCCAATTTGGAATACAACGTTCACAAGTATGTGACTGTATGTACTGGGGTTCAATACAGTCTCACTTTGGGTTGCGTCAGTGACGAAAAGCTTTCTCTGCGTTTTTTAATGATTTATTTATTAATGAATATATCCTTTGATTGTGACCGATGAAACCTTCGGAAAATAGATTATTAAGCAAACAAAATTATAATTATGTTCCTTGAATTTATAATCATACTACTATATAGACTTAACTTAGTTTTCAGTGGTTGTGTAATATTAGCGATATGTATGGAGTATTGACTGAATGTAAGGGGTATTTGTGTCAACCCTAGTCACTCGATGGTAGAAAATTCCATTCAAATTTTGTACTAAACACAAGCTAGTTCAGCAATCTCCCGTCCCACCAGCTGCAAACTTTGAGCGCTGTTCCTTGTAATAAGCGTACTTATAGGTTAGTTATTCATTGAGTTTGAATCAATCTTTTTGTAAATTATTCCAACCACTACATATAGTATTTATTCTGCAATAACTTCAAACGTTATTTCATACACTAAAGATACTTTATTTATTTTCTCTATTACTTTACAGTCGACGTTATCTCAAAAAACAATAATACGATCCAATCGATCACCCAGAAATATATCGATTATTAATTACTCAAAATCTATAAACATATACACATGAAAATAATAAATAATTCTTATCCCAGGGTTCGTAAAGTTCTTGGAACCATAAGTAAGGCCAGGTAAAATGCATAATTAAGGTTGCTCAATTTACAAAAATAAAATTATTTACGCTAAATACAGTGAAATTAAAATAGGTTGTTTTTTTACCAATCCGACGAAAACTTCGACTGGCGGTGGACGTTTGTAAACAGTTGCCAAAAATCAGCTTATCTCGTCTTCATCCAGTGAAACTGCTCTGGTTTTCAATAAAATTGATGGTGGCGTGTACTGGTAAACCCTCAGGAAATCTTCGGACTTCTGTTCTTCTTTTGTGCTCTTAACAATTCTCGGTTCCGGTGAAACGAAATTAGGATCCCAGCTTCTTCTGCTGCCAATGAAGGTTATTTCTGCCAAACTGAGTCTTCTGGTATTTTCAATAATTCCATTAGTTCAGGCTTTAATTCTTTTTACTGATCTTCGGTTTATAGAAGGAATTGGTTTTATACCGAATCCAGCGGAATTATTTGGTGAATGAGGTGAGAGGCTTTCAATTCTTTTTAACTGTATTCATTTACAATTTGGAAGGTTATTTAAATTTTATTACTCATTAGCATTAAATTATCATTATTTTTCAAAAAGGGTTTTTCAATTTTGAGTCATATTTCTTCTAGATTTATTCATATTTTTTAAATATATCGGTCCATCCCAACCTAATAGCTTGTAACAATCAGAACGAATTAATTCAAATCAACAACTTCTGTACATTTCAGTTGCCTTAACAACCACGTTTTCAATATATCCTTGAGCCGGCATTATAGAATATTACTACTCTTTTCCAACAAAATACTCCATGCTTGGATTAATATTAAATCACCTAAAATTCTCCCCTAACCTTCCTTCTTAAACAGTAACTGTTTTACCAGAGTTTCGTTGGACTGGGTTTCTTAAAAAGGTATTAATTTCCTTTCACTAATATGGAATTTAGGCCTATAGATTTTCTTACAACCGTTATAACATTATTTGGTTTCTTTTACCTGACCTACTGTACAATTAATTATTGGTTACATGGTTAATTACATTAATTTTAATTTACTGGTGGTTACTTTTTTACATTAATTAACTGGTTCTGGAACCCTTCATTAATTTATAATATAATTGTCAGAACTACTTGTTAAACATGAAACACTGGTCACCCTCCTGGCCCAGTTTATAAACATTAATTAAAACAACAGTATTATTCCACTTTATACAATACTTAGAACTTAGTATAGTGCCTAACATTGGTAACTATACTTGGTTGTATAAAGACAAATCTAATATAAATATAAACATAATTATTGATGAAGTATTACTATTAAGCAACATCAGTTCATTTTTAGCATATTCAACATACAACATAAATACTCTGTAGACCTTAACATGCTACAGTACAAAAACAAACATTTTATTACATTAAATCATTCATTGGTCTGGTTCTTTTATATTTAACATTAGTCATTGCCTCTTTTGACTTGAGGTACTTCTCAAACACATTAACTATTGAACAACCTTAATTCAGGGTATGGTCCTTGACCATATTTCATTCAATTTTTATGTAACGTTGGGGGACCTCAACTCTGTTACGTTACAATATTTAAATAAGGCTGGTATAAAAATTGTAAGGCCATGGTTATGTTATTCCATTATTTTAAACAAAGCATATTGCCACTTCTGTTGGTTGTTAGCAGATCGTTAAAGCAAATCGTATTCCTCCGCATGGGTTAATGGTGTTTCCGTTAGAAGCAATTTTACACAAAGTATTACTGACCATGAAAACTCACAGCAGCATATTAACTCGGCTCTATCTTATAATAATTGGTTTCAAGGAAATACAATTGATATTTATTTGGAAAGTGAAATCAACAGTAAATTTGCTTTCTGGCGGAATGTATTGAAATGCCCCCTTGTACCCAGAATATTTTTCCACCCACCTTTTCAAATCACTAAAAAAAAAATAAATTTTTTTTTTTTTCTCTGGGGGAGGCGTTACTTAATATTTAGGACTAGGCAAGTGGCCTAGATTGGAAATAAAATGTGCTGAGCCATAGTGACAGGTCTTGCAAGAAAACAGCTGATCAACAGTAACAGTAACAAGATTTATTTAAGTCTTTTTTTGAACAATAGTTTACAATCTTTCTTTTTTCTGATAAGAGTTCCATTCAGCTCTTTCTTTAAAGTTCACATAAAGGTTTAAGTCACAAAAGGTGTCACAGTATTTGCAGTCACTCGGTGGAGTAATTACATGAAATATTTCAAAGTATTATCTACAAATATAACAATGGGATGCCAACCTCCCTAAATTATGAGTATTATAATTCTGACTTTAACTTCCTCTATTTTATGACAGTTAGCATTGCATGAATAATGCAGGAACTATTTATAAACACATAACAAGTATAAATGTCTGGGGCAAACAATCCATGATAATTAAATGGTACAATAATAATCGATAATTAGAAAATAATGATTAATAATTAAATTCAAAGAAACATAACTCGAGTGTGCAGCAGTACTTACATCTCCCTGTTCCCCATTACTATGATTAATCACAACAACGGAAAACCTTCATCACAGTAACCAAGGTTTAAATAGTTAAAAGGTTATTAGACTTAAACTAATCAGTTAATGAAACCAAATAAAATAACTAGTAGTTGAAATAAGTATCACATATTAAGTTACGTGTAAGTTAATTAAATTAAAATAAGGTGCAGATTAATCAAGTAGAGGAATTAACGGAATAGAATAAATTTTGAATAAAAACCGAACCAGCAAAATGACCAAATAAAGAAAAATTTTAAATTGTGAAAAATTAGAGAACAAATAGAAACATGCAGGATCCCCGGCCACATGGCAGGCAGATGCAAGCACTCTGCGAATATTACATTTTCTTAAGCTCAAAATATCGTTTAAAAAAGGTTTTAAACTGTTTTGTCTTTTTACAGAACTAGAATGAAATATTTAAATAATTGAAAGGTAACCCATGACTCTATATAAATCAAAGCACAAATGCTTATAAGCTACTTATAACCCAGTCAGTAATGTCCACACTTCATCATGTTTTCACTAAACATGTTCCGGAATGTTAAACATGAGTTTAATATTAAGGTATAGATTTTAGCGTGTGAGTTGCCCGACAATCTGCTGAGCACTTCGAGTGTGATTTCAGTTACCGGTACATAATGGAATTTTCCCACCTGATCTTTCGGCGGGCACTACAGATGTTCCTGCAGGTTCGTGGCGTGTGAAAGACGAGGCCAGATGGCGTGATGGCGTTGGGTTATAAAAAAGGAAGCAGCAAAACTGGCTAGTAAATACAATAATGACATGAAAGTTGATCTCTATGATCAATTAATTGCTTTGAAAAGCTGTTTGAAATCTGAAATTCAGAAAATTCATACCATTAAGGAACTCACAGAATTATTGTTAATAAATTTCAATAGCCTCGCCTCCAGTTTTCCAGAGGTTATAACAGCATGATTACTATTTTTGACCCTTCCGGTTACAACCGCAACAGCTGAAAGAAGCTTTTCTAAACTAAAACTTATTAAAAATTGTCTTAGAACTTCTATGGGACAAGAACGGCTATCGGACTTATCAATACTGTCCATAGAAAAAGAAGAACTTGAGAAACTAAAATCGTCTTCAGCTATGGATGTTATAATGAATACGTTCGCCGAAAAAAAGGCAAGAAAAGTACCTATTTAACTACTAGAATTTTTTTGAGTTATAAAGTTTTTTAATACATACCTATGTATTGTTGTTTTTGACACTTTCAAATATATTTTGTTTATGCGAGTGTTTTTGTTTATTTTCCAAAAAAGGGCCCCCCAAGAAATGTTGATACAGGGCCCACTCAGGGCTAGCTACGCCACTGATTCTAAACATTTTGTGGGTTAGTGAAGGATAGTGGGATTGTTAAGAATGAGATCAAGGTCAGTTTTGACATAGTTAATCTCTTTCTTAGTATGCCTATACAATTATATGCCATACAATAACTTGCTATTGTAAAGGCTTGTTTGTAGAGTGATTCTTCATTATTGTATAGGACAAATTTATCAGCTGAGGGTATTTTAGAATTGCTAGAAATACAGTTCAACTTCAGTCTGTTTTCAATATAAAGATGAATGTTATTCACAGCTGTAGGGATGAGTTTGTCCTTAACTCTAGCACTGCTCAATATTTTTATGGATTGGATGGATGGAAGAGAAATTATTTAACTCTGTCTTCAACAAGCCATAATTTTGAGTAAGGTATGTTGGTGACACTTTAGTCATTTGGCAGCAAAGCAGAGAAGAGTTACAAAATGTTTTGATCATATTAATAATTATATATGAAATTTACTTTAGAAATTGAGAATAATAACACTCTTCTGTTTCAGGATGTTTTAGTCATATGATGTGAAAAGGGTGTCAGTACCACATATGCCACACACCATCTCAAAGTGTAGTGTATACTAATAAGGATTCCAGTCACCCAGATTATGTAAAGCATGGAGTTATTAGGATGTCACATTCTCAGGCTAGACTCCTCTGTTAAACAGAAAAGTTTTTGAGTGATAACAACATTGTACATGATGTGACGGGACGAACTATGGGGATTTATTTTAATTCCACACCAATTTTAATAATGTGGAGTCACCCATACTGAGCCCCGGTTTTGATAACCAAAGCTTAACTTTTGTAAACACCCAGTGGTCAGTCTGTGAATAAGCCAGGCGAGGTGTGACGTAATCTGGAGCATTGGAATGTGTACGAGCGCGTGTGTGCTGACTTTGACAGAGTGAAAGTCACGCACGGTTACGATAGTACGAGAAAAAACGAGACGTAGCGAGATGCTCATCCACCAATCAAAAACAAAGTAGCCGAGCCCAGAGAGACGCTCGCCATTGTTGAGACGAACCAGTCGGCGTCTAAACTCGGAACCGCGCAGTTGCGTTAGAGCACGGTTTGCAAAAAACCATACACCAGAACAATGTGAACCGACCGGCCAAGACTGTAAAGTTGTGTAGTTTGTGTTAATAAAAGTGCCACCGCAACGTCAGAAGTAAAATTACTAAATTACAAACAGCGCAAGTTATCTTTCGGACATTCAAGCGTAAAACAGTGCTGGCGTAACAACGAGCAGGATGAGTACAATTTAATACCTTCAATTATAAATTAATACTGCAGTATACACAGACCCACTAAAATGAATCAATATTAAAGAGATCTCTTATTCGGGGGGGGTGAAAAGTATGAGAGAGAGAGAGTGAGCGAAGTGCTGGATCGTATTATATAATAAAGATATAGCTCTTTTAATAATTAAGTTCATTAATATTTGTTTTGTTTTGAAAGTTGAATAAGAGTCCGTAATAACTTTTTAAAGAATATAAAGAGAAAGAAAGCAGATAGAGATGTTAAAGTTAGTAAATAAACGAGTTGGTTTAAAGTAGATAAATGAGAGTAGAGATTTATTATGTAATGCAACCCAATAACGACTCTTACAGGTCACGAGTTCGCATATAGGACCCTGGATCCCTGTGAAGGTAAGAATTTTGGAAGTTGACAGTTTTTAAGTATTTTATGTATCCAAATTTTATTAATTAAAAGTGTAGAGTCACAATGGCGCCCGAACAGGGACGGTTGGTACAAATTTATTTGGTACACACTATGCCTACTCGTGAATGTAAGAGAAGTTATTGGAGGTTAAGGCAGATTACATATAAATTACGTACTTATAATTGATGTTATGTTATGCTATATTTAAATGAGTGGTAAAATAATCCTAAGTGTGGGTTTTTTAGTATATGAAAATTTCAGAATTTAAAATATGGAAAGCACAGAGTAAAATAAATGAAACTGACGTAACCGTCAGCGATGAATCTGAAAATAGGTTAATGTTTATAAACAAAGAAAATATGTCAACCGAGTCAGTTGATACAAGCAACTCGGGAATCCAAACAGCTTTAACGCTAACAAACAAAAGCAATGTAAACAAATCAAAAATAATGGATGAAGTTAAAATTCATTCAACACCAATCTCAATTAAAAAATTTGATGATAATGTGATGAGTTTTTTGCAACAGCAATTTAGCAAATTGAAAGAACAAAATATAAAGCTAGTAAGTCGTTTTGATATTAATGATGAAAAGTTCGATAAAATAAATAGTCGTTTGACGTAAATGATACCAAATTCGATGAAGTAAATGTCAAATTAAATGAACAAAATACCAGATTCAATGAACTAAGTAGTAATATTAACGAAGTAAATACTCGAGTCAATGGAGTAAAGAGTGAGATCATAAACCAGATTAACGAACGTTTAATGACATTTAAAGAACAAGTGATAGAATCAGTAGAGAAACAGATTAACGAGATGAACAAAAATTTAGAAAGTAAATTAACTCAGATAGTGAATAAGAAGGTAAGTGACAGTGTTAGCGATATGATGAATAATAACGAGGTAAGTAGTAATAATAGTAATGAGTTTAATAGCGAAAAAAAGTGATAACAGTGATATAATTTAAAAATGTGGTGTTAGAGAGTAAAGTGGTGAATAATGATAGTGGCGATGAAGTTTTAATGGAAAGAGAAAGTAGTAATGAGATAGTGGTTGATGAGATTGAGAGAGAGTGTGAAGAGAGGTTAGGTGGGCAAAGGGCAAATTTTCCCTGTTGTTTAAGTGGAGTAAAGATTCCACTAGTGGTTTATGAGGACAGAGTTTCCTCCAGTAATTGTGTGAGAGACGAGGTGTCTCTAAGTAGGTCACCTGTGTATCATGAATTCCCTGAAAAAGCCAGGATGTGTTATGATAATTTTGTGTTGCCCTTTGTGTGGATTGAGAGAGAGAAAGGAAAATGAGGTTGTGTAAGTGATTTTGAGAGAGTGAGAGAGATAGAATTATTCATGTTGAGAGAGAGAGAGAGAGAGAGAGAGAGAGAGAGAGAGAGAGAGAGAGAGAGAGAGAGAGAGAGAGGTGATGTTATTAGAAGTTATGAAGAATTATTAGTGAATAAATAGTGAGAGAGTGAATAAAATAAAAAACTTACCTTGTTGTGAGAATAGTGCAGCAATGGATGATGATAACATTGATAATTATATTGAATACTTACCTGTACATAGGATGGGGATATTAATAGCAGCTGATTCGGATAGTAAGGAGATGATAAAATGCTTCATTGAGACAGATAATAATACTGACGATGACAAGACCAGAATTACTGATGCAGGTTATATGAGAGAATAATAATGTGGGATAATCCAGTAGATTATTATATGGGTATAATGGAACAATTTAAAATATTGAATAGTTATTATAATAATAATAACAAAATAAAAGTAATTAAAAATGAATTGTGTTATATTAAGAAAAGATTATTAAATATCACTATAATATTGACGACTCGGAACACAAAGTTTTTTATAAGTAAAAACGTAAAGTTTTACCTTACAGCCTAAACCGGCTTTCACATATAGAAGGCTTCATCAGAGGCTGTCGCTAGTAGCGCTGCTCGTCTTGTTGTTGGCGACAAGAAAGTGTTTCGAAAGATTGAAGCTGTGTGTGTGTGGTGAGATGTGTTCGAATAATGCGTGCGATTTGAATTGTGTCTGTTCGTTTAGGATGTCGTTTTTATTTGTTTTTGTGTGTTTGTATATTTCTAATTGTTCTAGAGTGTCTAGTTTTCGGCCTTTTGTGTGTACGTGTAGTATGTTCATGTTATTGTCGATGTTTTTATATGTGTGGTTTGCTTCAATGAGGTGGTTTGCGAAGGTAGATTCTGTAGTGGTGTGGAGTGCTTTTGTGTGTTCAATGTATCTCTGTTTGAAGCTACGTCCTGTCTGGCCTATGTAGAATTTACTGCAATTTGAACAATTTAGTTTATATACACCGGGTAGATCGAATTTGTTTTGTGCTTTGGGCATGCGTTTTGATAGTGTGTGTTCTGTTTTGTTAGTAGTTTTGTAAGCGATTCTGTAACCTGCTTTTTTGAATTTGTGGGCAATTTTTTCTGTTTGTTTGTTGATGTATGTTAGTGTTATGAATTTGTTGTTTTCTGTCTTTGTCTGTTGTTTGTTTTGTGTTTTGTGTAGGAGTTTACTGACTATTGTTCTGTCATAACCGTTAGATTCTGCTAGATATTTTATCGTGTTTAGATGTGAAAGTGTTTCGAAACACTTTCTTGTCGCCAACAACAAGACGAGCAGCGCTACTAGCGACAGCCTCTGATGAAGCCTTCTATAGGTGAAAGCCGGTTTAGGCTGTAAGGTAAAACTTTACGTTTTTACTTATAAAAAACTTTGTGTTCCGAGTCGTCAATATTATAGTGATATTTAGTTAAGTAACGGACACGTCATGGACAACGAAATCCAAGAAAAGATTATTGTTTGATGATAGGGGGTAAAGAGTAGTGGTCATGAACATTTAATTATGCGACTGTAGTGGGTTGTGAAGTGGACTGAATTATGAAATGCTTTGTGGTAAATAATAACAGATAATAATGTGGATTGTATATATTTTTGTGTTGATGTTAAATGTATTTGTGTAATAGGTTATGTTGTACTCTGTACTTTATGTAAACAAGGTATGTATGTAGTAGGAATGGATTTTATAATAATAATAATATTAACATTTTACCAGACTAAATAAATAACGAGAGTAATTGTGAAGTTTATAATGAAATTAACTGAATTGAAATTATTTTTAATAATGTAATTAAATTAACTTAGTGTTTTAGAAACTGATGGAATTAAAGCAATTTGATAATTAAAGTAATTAAATGTGTTTGATAAAATAGTTGAATTAATTTGAGGTGATTTAATTGATTTAAAATGTTGGATAGATGAAGTTTGGTAATAAATTTAAATGATTTTTCTGAAATTTAGACTTTATAATGAATAGTAAATGATTAAATATAAAATGTGTTTAGGTATTGAGTTATATTGTTATTATAAGGTATCAGAAGGTACATATGGTTATGTACGTTATATTTGTTGTGATAAAGGTTTATAGTTTTGAGTTTATGACAGTGATCATGTTTTATTTAATTGAATGATTGACCATATGTAAGTATGAATTTTATAATGAAATTGAAGTAAAGTAAAATGTTTCAATAAGGAAATGAAATGAGTTTGAAAGAATCTAAATTTGGTGATTAAATTAATTTGAGGTAGTTATGAAGTTTCTAATGTAATTTTCAATGATCAACTTACTGTAAAATGTGGTAAAAGATGGAGTTTGGGTGATGATTATTTCAATAAGGCATTAAGTCAGTCAGAGTTAATTTTAAATGGGTATTAGACAAAATAAGAATTTTTTGGAGTAAAAGTAATACAGAAACGGGTCAGTAGTAGGGACACAGTAGCGAGAGCGAATGTGTGTAGAGAGAAAGGGAGTGATGAAAGTGGAGAGTAGATAGGTGAGAGCAGGGTACAGAAATGTTGTAGTGAGGGTGGAGGTGTAAGGAATCCTCAACGCAAGGCGTTGTGGCAGGAGGTGAATAGTTTCAAATGGGGTTTGGTGGAGTTACCTGGAAGGGCCAGGAACTAATAAGGGAATGAGTATAAGGGAAGGGAACACACATCCTATGTACAAAGAGGGTATCAGGTACTTTGTTATAAGAGGAGAATGATTTAAGTAGAGTTAGATAAAGGGTTGGAGGGGGATAGTATTGAGAGATCGGTGTTGCCCTATGCAAATCTGTTAGTGGTTGTTAGAAGGAGGAAGATGAGTAAGGTTATATCAAAATGCCCATTCAATAAATCAGATCATTAGTAATGACTGGGAGTCACCCGTACCAATTGATGATGAAAATGCTTAATAGAAAGTCATAGTTGTTTGATTGTTCATCATCTTTTTTCACAGCACTAAACTTTATAGAATATTGAAACATATCAGTCTGTCTCAAAGCTGACGAAGGCGAACACCACGCCGAAACACGTACGAGAAGAAAAGACAAGTAAGTTTCACAAGTTGAAAGTTTCAATATTCTACAAAGAAATTCATAGTTGAATTTATAAAGTAACGAGTGAAAGATTTAATAGAATTTGAAACTAAAGTAAAGCTGTAAGGTGTGTAATTTTTTATCAAACTTAAATTTTAAATGTTTGTAAATGAGATTGAAAAGTATATTGTAGATAATTTTGTATTTGGTTTACATTTGTTAAAGGTACTTAAAGTAAGGTTATGTTCATATGCTGATAAGATATCAGCTGATGCATGGTGTTATGTGTATATTGTATTTTGTGTGATCAATTTGTAGTTGCAATTTATTTTATGATAGTAATAAGTTTTTTATTTTTTAATAATTGTCAATATATAATTATGAATGTTTATGATGAAAATTAAAGTCATTTAAAAGATAGACATTTTGGTAGTAAATTGTTTTGATTAGTTTGGATTTGGAGGTTACAGAAAATGATAGATGAATTTCACTATGAAAGTAAATAAATACAAGCTGAAATTAAATTAACTGAATCGTTTTGAATAAGGCAATTAAAGTAGGCCTAATTGATGGTCTAATTAATTTAAAACGTGAATTTTGGTAATGAACTTAGATTTATTTTGATTTGAATTGTAAAATAAATGGTAACTGAGGAGAAGGCAATGATTGAAATTTGAATAATTTAATTTTTGATTTGAAATGATAATGCAAGATAAACAGTTTAAGGTTTAAGTAACAGAAATTGAAATATAAAAAGTTGTATAATGCTAGTGAATTGTAGTTAGATGCAAAGAGGAAATGTTTATGTTAACTTAAAGTGGGTAATGTTTATTTTGAGGTTAGGTTTTTGTGAAATAGGAATGTAATATGTTTATATTAAGAAGGCACATATATACTCAACCAGTACTTTGCTAAAGGCAATCCAGTATGTCTAAGAGGGAAATAAATCAGTTGAGGATCTGGTTTGGTGGAAGTCCAATATTTGATATTTTTATTTGAATGTTACAGAGTTTGGTGATACTGTGGCAGGTGCCTGTCTGACTATGCAGTGTTGGGATCTTGAGAGGGAAGTCCAGTAAGGTCATTCAGGTGCAGCCATAGTCACCGGACTAGGGGGGTACGTTACCCTTGATTTTAATAAAGAATTAAAGGGGGTTAGTGGCGCCATATCCTAGCTGGTCCTCTTAGGTTTTTAGGCAATGCGAGTTTTTCTGCTTCGACAGAAAACCTCTCATTGGAGGGGTATTGTAACAGGACGAACTATAGGGATTTATTTTAATTCCACAATAACTGTAATAATGTGGAGTCACCCACACTGAGCCCCGGTTTTGATAACCAAAGCTTAACTTTTGTAAACACCCAGTGGTCAATCTGTGAATAAGCCAGGCGAGGTGCGACGTAATCTGGAGCATCGGAATGTGTACGAGCGCGCGTGTGCCGACTTTGACAGAGTGAAAGTCACACATGGTTTTCCTTGCCGCCGGCTACGATAGTACGAGAAATAACAAGACGCTTGTCCGCCAGTCAAAAACCAAGTAGCCGAGCCCGGAGACGCTCGCCATTGTTGAGACGAACCAGTCGGCGTCTAAACTCGGAACCGCACAGTTGCGTTAGAGCGCGGTTTGCAAAAAACCGTACACCAGAACAATGTGAACCGACCGGCCAAGACTGTAAAGTTGTGTAGTTTGTGTTAATAAAAGTGCCACAGCAACATGTTTAGAAGTAAAATTACTAAATTACAAACAATGCAAGTTATCTTTCGGACATTCAAGCGTAAAACATTGTTGGCGTAACAACAAGCAGGATGAGTACAATTTAATACCTTCAATTATAAATTAATACTGCAGTATACACAGACCCACTAAAATGAATCAATATTAAAGAGAACTCTTATTCGGGGGGTGAAAAGTATGAGAGAGAGAGAGTGAGCAAAGTGCTGGATCGTATTATATAATAAAGATATAGCTCTTTTAATAATTGAGTTCATTAATATTTGTTTTGTTTTGAAAGTTGAATAAGAGTCTGTAATAACTTTGTAAAGAATAAAGAGAAAGAAAGCAGATAGAGATGTTAAAGTTAGTAAATAAACGAGTTGGTTTAAAGTAGATAAATGAGAGTAGAGATTTATTATGTAATGCAACCCAATAACGACTCCTACAGGTCACGAGTTCGCGTATAGGACCCTGGATCCCTGTGAAGGTAAGAATTTTGGAAGTTGACAGTTTTTAAGTATTTTATGTATCCAAATTTTATTAATTAAAAGTGTAGAGTCACAATGATTTCTTCTATAATGAATATGGTAAACACTATTTCTATAAAACAATATAGACAAATAAAAATGAAAATGTTACTAACAATAAGGAGTTAAAAGTGGGTTTAGTAATTCCATACGTTAGGGGTTAGAGAAAGCATTAAGAGGATTACTGCTAAATGTGGACTTCAAACTTGCAAACTAACTGGGAAGGACCCTATACTGTGAAAAAAAGAATCAACGATGTTGTTTTTCGGATTCAACAGGAAGGACAGTGAAAGTTCAAAGTCGTCCACCTAGATCGCCTGGCCAAGTATTACTTCAGGGACAGTTTGCCAGTTTGGGACGAACAGGCTTAAGGGGAGTTTGAAAGGTCAAAAAATGAATTTTTTGACTTTTTCCAAAAATTAGCTTATTATAATATTTGGAGTTTCCTGGTTAAAACGATATATAAACTATATCTGTAGGGTTCTTAAAAGTATTTTTTTTAATTTTACAAAGTTACTTTCACACACGTAAAAATGGGTCATTTTGGCATGTATATATTTAAATGTCTCTATCTTTGAAACTGTTCAATTTAGAAGGCTGTGGTTTTCACTAACAAACACAGAATATTTGGTTCTGTATGTTGGCTACCCTGTTGTTTACAATATTTTGTGCTTTTGGCTTCTATTTCTTTGTAAACAAAACAATTTTAGTTTGAATTAGTGTTTGTGCAGGTGTGTTAGTGGTTTTTAGGTGAAATACAGTTGCAACATGGCCAAACGAAATAGTCTATTTAAAAAACGTAAGTTCTGTGTTAACCAGCACAGTAAAAACAGTGATTCACATGTGTTAGAATCCACAAATAGGCCTACTATTGAAAGTCAACTTTAGAACATGCACCCCCTACCAGTGCATAAAAACTAAAACTAGGTACAGAACATAACCGCACTTGGTTCGTTACACAGTTTCTTGGTGATTCAAAAGCTTATAAGTGGATTATCGAATCAGAACCATATAGGGATGTACAGATAAAGAATGTGGAATGTGTTGGACATGTGTAAAATAGAATGGGCACATGCCTCAGAAAATAAAAACATACTCTGCTCACTACGGTGCTATCAGATGGTAAGCTACTTAGGGGTCGACTGACCGATAAAACAATCAATGAACTTCAGCAATATTATGATTATAATATAAATACAATAATAATACAAATTATTAGAATATAATACAAAAAATTTGGAAAATATGAGAAAAGTAGCTTGGGGCACATATTTCTACAAACTCCCAAATGACAGTCAACCACTACATTCACTTTGCTCACCTGGACCTGAAACATGCTGCAAATTCCATGTTCAGCACTAAAGAGGCAAGATCTAACAGGAGAAGACTTCTTGAGAAGGAGGAAGACAAGGAAGGGGACCCTGACTATGCTGCTGGGTGCTACGGAGTCTCCATTTACAAATACAAGCGAGTTTTTACTACTTCCAACTTTAAAAGCGATTTTCTCAAATTGACTTTTTTTATTACTTATGACCCATTATCTTAAAAACTACCTGAAAATTTCTGAGTTGTTTTATCACATAGGACAACAGCCACTGAAGCAGAATTAGAGCACAATTTTTTATACATTTGAAGCTAGAAATTTTTAAATACAAATGTTTAAAAAAATAAAATAAAATGTTTTTTAAAAAATTAATAACTTTGCTCTCTGTACCTGTAATTAATTAATTCTGCTTCAGTGTACACAACAAGTATCACAAAAAGAGCTGTAAAAATTTGGAAGTTCTACATCTAGTGGTTTAAGAGATACAGGGGCATAAACCTGGCTAATTTAACATTAGCTAGATAGGCCTTTCAAACTCCCCTTAAGTAAGGGGCAGTCTTACGACATCACAGAGCAATACAATGTTTATCGAAAGTTCCAGAGGGATCAGGAACGTAATGCGTGTGGCGTATATGATTCTCGATGCATTCGCGAGACTTTTCTGGAAGCCGCCAGCCACGCGGACTGTGTCAAGGCCGCAATTAATTACTTCATACACACTGGCGCTAACGCTCATTTTGGAATATTCTGGTCTGTGAGCGTTGTATAAATACAAGGCGTCAGCAGCCTTAGTTTTCAGTTATAGTTGCGATATAATACGTGCGGTTCGAGTTATTATCGGGCGATATTACTGTGTGAGTTCAAGTGGTTATTAGTGATGTGCTGTGTTTTATAATCGGGCGGTATATTGTAATACAATTGTGTTTTAATATTAGTTGACATTTTATTGCGTGTGAACAATTTTTATCTGATTTGTTGTAAGAGACTGTGTTGTTAATTACGAACTGTTTAACTGTGAATATTAAAGCTGGTGATTAGTGGATTATTAAAGGATGGTGGATTGTGTTTCTGTGTAGACTACTAGAGATTAAATGAGTTACAAAGAAAGACTGCTATCCATTACCTTGTGTTGACGATACACTTGACACGCTGTCTGGAGCACAGTGGTTTTCCACATTGGACCTGAAGAGTGGATATTGGTAAGTTGGCCTTCATCAAGAAGACAGGAAAAGAACGCTTTCTCGACCCCAAGTGGCTTATTCCAATTTAACGTCATGCCATTTGGACTCTGTAATGCACCGGCAACATTTGAAAGATTGATGGATCTGGTACTCCGAGGCCTGACGTGGAAAACTTGCCTTGTCTATTTAGACAATGTCATAGTCATCGGGAAGACTTTCAAAGACCATTTGGAAAACCTTAAGGAGGTTCTAACTATAATTCACAGTGCTCAACTGAAGCTGAGCCCGAAGAAGTGTTCTCTATTCCAGAAGGAAGTACAGTATCTGGGCCATCTGGTTTCGGCATCGGGTGTTAGCATGGATCCTAATAAAGTAGACACCGTAAGAGACTGGCGAGTTCCAAAGAGTAAACACGAAGTTCGGAGTTTCCTGGGGTTATGCTCATATTACCGACGTTTTGTGAAAGGCTTCGCTAGTATTGCTAAACCACTACATGAGCTAACGGAAAATAAACAAAACTTCCAGTGGTCGAGAGAGTGTGATCAAGCATTTAGGACTTTGAAAATTGCATTATGGTTGCAGCCAATTCTTGCTTTTCCAGCTTCCGAAGGGAAGTACATCGTAGACACAGACGCAAGCAATACTGGTCTAGGAGCAGTTTTGTCTCAAGTGCAGAACGGTGAAGAACGAGTAATAGCGTATTACAGCAAGATGCTTTCTAAACCAGAGAGAAATTATTGTGTTACAAGGAGAGAGTTGTTGGCAATTGTCAGAGCTTTGGAGCACTTCCATAAATACCTCTATGGGAGAGAGTTTTCACTACGTACCAATCATGCCGCGCTTGCATGGCTCTTGAGATTTAAAAATCCAGAAGGATAGTGGCAAGGTGACTCTAACGTCTGCAAGAGTACAACTTCAAGGTACAACATCGGCGGGGGCACCTGCATGGTAATGCAGATGGCTTATCACGAAGACCATGCCCGGAAGACTGCCGACATTGCCATAGAAAGGAAGAACAAAACTCAAGCAAACATGTTCAAGCCATCACTGTAGATTTCCTGGCAGACGGTTGGGTGACACAAGACTGTCGACAAGAACAGATGACTGATGAAGACATTGGACCGATCTTGACAGCAAAAGAGGAAGATCTTTTGCTATCTTGGCTTGACAAGATATCTGGCATGGTTCCGAAGTGCTGAAGGGCTACTGGGCACAATGGGAATCACTTACCTTAGAAAACGGATTGCTGAAAAGGGCTTGGGAAAGTACAGATGGACATGCAGTTGATAGTTCCCTGAAGTAAAGTGCAGTCTGTTTTGAAGGAGATGCATGATGGGACGTCTGGAGGCCATCTTGGCGTTAACAAAACCCTCGACAAAATACGGAAGCAATTCTATTGACTTCATCTTCGCCACGACGAAGAGAAATGGGTTCAGACGTGTGAAAAATGTGCTGCAAGCAAGGGCCCACAAACCAGAAGCAGGAGAGAAATGAGACAGTATAACGTTGGACTGCCTTTCGAGAGAATTCCTATAGACATTGCTGGACCATTCCCAGTTACTGACGATGGAAACCGGTACACCATGGTTGTAGGTGACTACTTTACTAAGTGGGTGGAAGCCTACGCAATTCCAAATCAGGAGGTTACCACTGTGGCAAACCAGTTAGTTCACAACTTCTGTTGCCATTATGGAGCCCCTATGGAAATCTATAATACGAATCAAGGGAGAAATTTTGAATCAGGAGTGTTTAAACAATTATGCCTTCTACTCGGAATTCGAAAGACCAGAACAACGCCTCTGCATCCTCAGTCGGACGGGATGGTTGAGAGTTTCAATAGGGCACTTGACCAGCATCTTTCAAAGGTTGTTGACGAGAACCAAACAGACTGGGACCAACGTATTCCACTATTCCTCATGGCGTATAGATCATCAGTACACGACACAACCGGCATGACTCCAGCAAAATTGGTGTTTGGGCGGGAGATTTGTCTTCCTGGGGACTTAATGTTCGGATCATCTGAAACTCAGTCCCAAGAGCCACAGAACTATTCCTCGTAAATAGACAACCAACTGTGAGAAATGAATCGCTTGGTAAGAGGACGCCTGAAGATTGCCAGTGATAAAATGAAAACTTGGTATGACATTCGCAGCAATAGTGTGGGTTTCCAAGAAGGAGATCAGGTCTGGTTGTTCAACCCAAAGCACTGTCGTGGTCACTCACCTAAGTTTCAGTCTAACTGGGAAGGACCCTACACTGTGAAAAAAAGAATCAACGATGTTGTTTATCGGATTCAACAGGAAGGACAGCGAAAGTTCAAAGTCGTCCACCTAGATCGCCTGGCCAAGTATTACTTCAGGGACGGTTTGCCAGTTCGGGATGAACAGGCTTAAGTAGGGGGAAGTGTTACGACATCATAGAGCAATCTACGTGTTTATTGAATGTTCCAGAGGGATCAGGAATGTAATGCGTGTGGTGTACATGATTCTCGACGCATTTGCGAGACTTTTCTGGAAGCCGCCAGCCGCGCGGACTGTGTCAAGGCCGCAATTAATTACATCGTACACACTGGTGCTAATGCACATTTTGGAATATTCTGGTCTGTGAGCGTTGTATAAATACAAGGCGTCAGCAGCCTTAGTTTTCAGTTATAGTTGCGATATAATACGTGCGGTTCGAGTTAGTATCGGGCGATATTACTCTGTGTGTTCAAGTGGTTATTATTGAAGTGCTGTGTTTTATAATCGGGCGGTATATTGTAATAAAATTGTGTTTTAATATTAGTTGACATTTTATTGTGTGTGAACAATTTTTATTTGATTTGTTGTAAGAGACTGTGTTGTTAATTACGAACTCTTTAACTGTGAAAATTAAAGCTGGTGATTAGTGACTTAATTGGTGTCTTGTATTTTGTTTTCCACTGTACCTACGATGATCACTAGACCATCGTAAGATTATTTAAAAATTAATACAAAGAAATCTATACAAGATTGATTGTTTTCAAAATACAAATATTTTTTAAATTATTTTTTTAAAGTTATCAAGTTTAAAAGTTTTCTATATTTTTTTTACTATCCTGCACCTATATATAATTTTTTTATGAATGTACTGTACTTTTTTTAATTTGGTATTTTCAAAGTTAACTACACATACTTTGAACAAATAATGATCCTACAATTTTATAATTAATATTATTAACGAATTAACTATGTAAACTATGTATTTAATAAATAAGATATAGTAGTATATGTGCAAGTTCTTCTTCTTCTTCGCTACATGGCTTGGGCTATAGCCCATTCCGACTTCACAGAGTCTCTGACTGTTTTTTTCCAGGGTCTTCCATGATCTCTCGTCCCCATTGGCCTACATTCAAATGCTTGTTCAGGAATACCCGTGTCTACCATGCGTTCCCATGGGACTTCCAAATCTGCCTGTATTCCTCTATTCTCTCCAGATCCAACTGTAACCTCAGGTCTTTCCTTATGTTGTTTTGCAGATGAATGAAAAAACCGGCTGGATATGTGCAAGACAGGACCGACTCCATCGCTTCTGCCGCCCTGTGCAGTATTTATGAGTGCCGACCCCTTCCCTATTTTAATTCTGAACACATTCACGCACACTAGACCTACTCTAAAGATACGGCAATTGCCTTCAAATGACGACTAGGAATGTTTGCATTGTTGTGTTTATCAAATAACTAGAACTTTTTCGCGTTTACGATGCGGCGAACGGCTACAATAAAAATTGTAGAGACAATAAAAATGTATGGCAACATGATGACTTAAAATAAAAATACTAACTAAAATTCATTTTGATTGAAATATATCAAAAGTAATGTATCATATATACCTCATTTTATTTATTTTATTAATATCATATGCCTTAATTTTATTTTTTCACTCAATTTCAAAACAACATTCCGGAATCTGCCGCCTTTTAAAATTTGCCACCCTGGGTGGTGGCACGGTTCACCCCTGCCTGGAGCCAGGCCTGGTGCAAGATACTGTAGTAAATCACAGTTAATATATAACAAAGCTTACAATGAATTAATTTATATTATTCTAAATCATCCCTTCATAATTAATTATGAAAATACATTACCTGTATTTTCTTTTCAGTCTTTAACTTTTTCAGCTTCTCTTCGTACTTTTGAACAATATGCAGCTTACGTTTCGACATTCTAGCAATTTTGTCTTCCATATCTGATATCTGAAAAGACATTTTACAAGCTTGTCAATATAAAAAATATTTCTTAGCTTTGAATAAAAAGTTAGAATTTCTAAAATTATTTAGAAAGCAATACTACTTTTCTCTATATTTTGAACTAAGATATTTCTATCCTCCTGTATTACAACTAAAAGACACAACTTTTGTCAAGGGTTCAGGTTCACAGCCAAAGGGGGCCAAATAAATATCGTATGATTTTGCGAAAATAAGAGTTTTTTTATTGAAATAAGCTCATTCGTTCATGAAAATGAACTGTTATCTGATGGGAGTTTCAAAACTAAAATGCTTCAAGGTATTGTTGCTATTGTCAATGCACCACAGTACATTCAGTATGTCAATCTCTACTGAGATCTGAAGATACAGTCATAAAGAAGTGATAAACTTCAAGTGAAAACATGAATAACAATTACACAAACATGCAAACATCAAAACCCTGCAGCTTTAGCTAATTAAAATTTAAAGTCTTGAGCAAATTAAATCTTTTGAGTTAGCATAGTGATTACTGCAAAAGCGTAGTATTTTTTTTGTTTATGGTTTGACAAAGGAGAGGGAAATGATATCACTGGGTGATCTCTTAATTTAATTAACTTGTTGATACATCCTCTTCGTTCACTTTTTTAATATTATATATATATATATATATATATATTAAACTTCCACTATGAACACTTACTTTTTGGTTTTGTTACCCAGACGTTTCGACGTGGTATTCGTCTTCTTCAATGGGATTTAAATACTGAATTTCAATACACTGATTCCAACACAAAATTCGAATCCCAGCGCCAATTCCCTCCCACCAGCAACCCCCACCACACACACCTACATCCCATAACCGTTACTGTACAGACATTCAGTATTTAAATCCCATTGAAGAAGATGAATACCACGTCAAAACGTCTGGGTAACAAAACCAAAAAGTAAGTGTTCATAGTGGAAGTTTAATATATATATATATATATATATATATATATATATATATAATCTTAATTTAAGTTTACTTAGCTTGGCATGTTTATTTTTAGAGAGGCAAATTGCTAACTCTAAACAGCAAGCTTTCTCACTAAACTGCTGATAAAAAACAGCAAAGTGCAATTAAAACAGGGAAAATAAAAGCATATTAAACTTACAGTATTATTCATGTAATAATAATGCATTACCAATACTTAAAATTAATGTAGTAGTGTTAGGACAGTCATAGAAAAAAAGGAAACAACTAAAACTTGACTTAACAGCATGACTTGCCTCTAAAATTATCTTTATTTAATGATAGAAAGTCACATCTATAAAAACAATGTGAGAGAAGAAGCACAGAAAGCAATTTAGAATGAGTAACTACACATTTACATAGTATAAAAAAGTATGTATGATCTGTATAAGGGCCTCCCATTGTCTACATTCGTGAGAAACAGATAAAATTGCCATGTATAGTGAACAGATGAATCACTACAGGTGAAGAAAGACTTTAAGATGGTCTGTTTGGCAAGAGAGGGAAATTTTGCCCTAGAACAAAATGGAGGGATGCATTAGAAAGTTAGGCATCTGTTTTAACAGGAAGGTTGAAGACAGGATCTAGTGGTCTACAATACTTGTGCAAGCTAAGGACCACCCCAGTTTGTAGTTCTGAAAACAAAACATAAAATCCTTATGTTTGTCAAATGTGATTAGTTGAGAAGTGCAAAGCAGACTTACTTATTGTGCCAGGTCAAGAATGAGTGATGTTTGAATTCAGTTATAAAGAAAATGATGTGAATTCAAACACTGATACTCAATTATTCTGACTGAAATAAGAGAATTATACAGGTTGGTAGATGAATTACTAGATTAGATTCAAATTTAAACAAGCTAATGATCATCATATTGAGTACAAGTCTACAAGTTCAGTACAAGATCAATTGTGAGTTTACCTACAAGGCAAACAACACTTAAAATGAAGAGTCCTACGTTATTTAATTCTGTTGCCCCTATGTTCTTCTCCACTTTGTAGCTAAGGCTGCACTGTGTATTCTGAAAACCATCTTGTTCTTGGATGTCCCACACTTTACTGACTTCTGATCTTGTAATTTAGGGCAATGTGGGAAACGGTCTTGCCCCAAAATAGTCCTTGCAGTATCTTAAACTGTAATTTAAACCTTTCTACACCTCTACTTTTACAGTCTATTGACATGTTCCAATTTCTTCTATTCCTTGGTCAAAGTAATATCATCAGAGTTTTCTATATTCATCTTAGTTCTTTTCTGTATTTTCCAATCAGTCTGGCCTCCTATTTGTTCTTAACATGTCTCTATTCTTCTGTTCTTGCTAGATGATCAAACCAGGCAATTTTGTGTCTCTTAGAGATTCTTTCATGGATTCCATTCCAATTTTCCACTCACATCACTCACAGTAATCTTCTGAGTTATTCATTTCTCTGATGCCTCTGCAGCCTTCATGTTGTATTTAGTTCTCTCCACCATATGTTCCAATTTCTTCTATTCCTTGGTCAAAGTAACATCATCAGAGCTTTCTATTTCCATCTTAGTTCTTGTACAGTAGCGCGGTAATTTTACATTATAGGTTGGCTAATCTGCGCTTTAATTTTTACTCTAATCTGATCAATTCATGTCCGTGCTCCGCACAGTTCGTCACAGACGCTCGTCAGCAGCGTTCGGCTCGCTCTCGCAGCCTTACTGTCACATTTCTAATACTTGCATTCAAGTATTCGAGTGTCGCGTATTCGCGCCTCTATCGTATTCATTACGACAATTAATGTAGGCCTTAGGCCAACACTTCACATATGGCCCATTAGGCCCTTTAATCAAATCAATTTAAACGTAATACGAATTGTATTCACAATATGCTTATTAGCCAATCTATTCGTCAAAAATGAAACTTAACAATTTCTGGTAAATGTGAACATTAAATAAATGAATTAATTACAGTCCACTCGCTTCATCATTTCTGCATCCTGGCGAATCAACTTACAGTATATAGAACACTTCACACTTAACATTCATCTACTAAACATTTCTGGTCCACGCGGACCGGATACTAAACATTTTTTGGTCGCTCCGGACCTGGATTTCCGGATATATTATTCACACTTATTATTTTTCTGCCCCTATTTCTGGCCATCACGGGCGAATCAGCATATCCGCTGATACGACCGTGGCGTGATTCGATCAGCATTTCGCTCGTCGCCTTTGAGCCTCCTGACGACATCATCGCAAGAGCCTGCTAGCTTCAGTACGTCAGACAAGGCTGTCATCTCTCCGAGCTGTGTGTTTGCCATCTTCTCCATGGCATCGACGCTTCAGGACATCGCCTACAAGGTATCACCTCACTAACATCATATCAAGGTGCGTACAATGGCTGAAGAAGGCCTCAAAGTGTTAGTCAGAAAGAGAGGCGGCTTAAAGTCCGATATAGTGCGCATGCAATCAGCTGTCAGTAACTTTGATACAAATTCCAATACAAAACACTTTTTAACAGTAAGACTTGAAAGTTTGAAAAGCTTGGCATCGAAGTACGACGAGGTACAATCTGAAATCGAACTTATTTGTAAAGACATAAACGCTGCTCAAGAAGACCGAGTTGAGGTCGAAGAAATGCTATATTCTACGGAAGCAAATATTTTACAATTGATTGATACCTTTAATGTTCAGACTGTACCTCCCGTATTATCGACCCATATGCAATTAAAACCAATAAGTTTGCCCTGCTTCACAGGCAATATCTTGGAATGGCAGCATTTTCATTCAATTTTTACGGACTTGGTGCATGCAAGATACGATTTAACGCCAGTGCAGAAACTACATTATTTACATTCTTCTTTAAAAAATGAACAATTAGACTTAATTAAATCACTACCTATTTGTAAGGAAAATTACTCAATAGCGTTGTTGAGTTTGCTGTCCGCAAGGTATGACAACAAGTTCATACTAGCAAAATACTACGTTCAAAATTTACTTCAAGTCAAGTCGACAATTAAAGACTGTCCAAAGTTTGGCAGAATTCACAAATACGATAACGTCTTCCGTTAATTCACTGGCGGCAATGCAACTGTCAGTGAATTCATTTGAACTTATTACTATACAATTATTATCAACTAAACTCGACCCTACTACTTTTAAATTATGGAAGGAGTCTATAGACCCTGATAATCTTCCTAACTTTCAAGATTTCACTCATTTTTTAAACGCACATAGACAGCTGTTAGAAAATACACTGCCTATCGATGCCGGACAGCAACTCAACAAGCCGAGTTTAAGACTCAACAATAAATCTGATAAATATAAATCAAGAAACGCTGCTGGCAGTACTACATTTAAGAGTTATCACTCAGCGTCAAGCAATTATTCATGTTTGTGTTGTAAATCTAATCATCCGCTTTACATATGTGATAAATTTCGTGCATTAAGCACCGCTGAGCGGGGACAATTTGTATCAAATCACAAATGTTGTACCAATTGTCTTAGATCAGATCATTTTGTATCTAATTGTAAGAATAAGCAGGCATGTAAGATCTGTTCAAAACGACACCACACATTGTTGCACACGAACAATGTGCCGAACTCAATCTCTGCCAGTAGTAGTAACTATTGTTCATTTAAATTACAATCCACGAGTAATATTCTTTTATCAACAGCAATTGTATTTGTCATTGACCAGGCTGGCAACAGACAAAAGGCAAGAGTTCTTTTGGACGCCGGGTCACAAATAAACTTTTGTACCAAATCATTTGCAAAGAAATTACGGCTTAATTTGACCAAATCCAACATACCAATTACAGGTATAAATAATACAGCGTGTCATGCAACTAATCTAGCGTCTATACGCATTATTTCTCGTTATCAGAGATTTAGCTTCGAGGCAAAATGTGCTATCTTATCTGCATTAACCCACAATCTGCCAGCACAATCGTTTGACATAAATCAATTCAACATTCCAGACAACATTTTTCTTGCTGACCCAAATTTCAACATATCATCCGAAATCGACATACTCTTAGGGGCGCAATTTTACCTGGATTTAATTTTAGCCAACAAATATGTACGCGGCCCTCATTTTCCCATCATTCAGGAAACAAAGTTAGGCTACATTTTGGCTGGCAATCTGCCCAACCACTGCCGCTACAAGGGTCCTGCTGTTTCGTTCCTAGCTAGGAACAACGACAGTCAAATTTTGCAGTCTCTCAAAAAATTTTGGGAAGCAGAAACTATCCCTGACAACACACCTGATAACCAGTCAGCTTGTGAGGAGCATTTCGTGCGTTCTACTCATCGCAACCATGAGGGTAGGTTCGTGGTTTCACTGCCATTTAAGTCCGATCATCTCCAGTTGGAGGAATCTTACACCAATGCTGAAGCAAGATTTTTGAATTTAGAACGTCGGTTCAGGCGTGATGCTAAGCTCGCGCGCGATTACGCAGACTTTATTAATGAATATAAGGATCTTGGACACATGATGCTTATCGATAATTGCTCTATCAATTCAGGAGTGTCAAATACTTACTATCTGCCTCACCATGCCGTGTTTAAGCAGTCTAGCTTGACCACAAAACTGCGCATCGTTTTTGATGGTTCGTCCAAAACTACCAATGGCCTTTCTCTCAATGACATATTGTTGGTAGGCCCGAATGTTCAACAAGACCTTTTTTCTATTCTTTTACGTTTCCGCATGCATAAATATGTTCTCATCGCCGACATCGAGAAGATGTATCGACAAATTCGCACAGCTGAAAGGGATTGTCACTATCAACGTATTCTGTGGCGTGACTCTCCCCTCGAACAATTTAAACACTTTGCATTGCGAACGGTAACCTACGGCACGGCTAGTGCTTCGTTTTTGGCCACTCGCTGTCTTATTCAAATTGGTAGGGACCATCAAGCTTCTTTTCCTGATGCGGCGTTAGCTATAACAAATGATTTCTATGTCGACGATCTGCTTACCGGTGCTGACACCATCTCTGATCTGACCAAGTTGAAATCTGACTTAGGTGCGTTATTGAGTCAATACGGTCTCACGTTGCATAAATGGGCATCTAATGAACCCAGAGTGGTCGCAAGTCATGACAATTTATCACTCCCCTTAAACAAACAGGACAATGTGCGTACCCTGGGCATTCTCTGGAATAACACTGCCGTTTAATTTTTGTTTGACATTAAATCATTCCCCGTTGAATCAAGCATTTCCAAGAGGAGAATTCTTTCGATTATCGCAGGCATATACGATCCACTTGGACTGATCGGTCCCATTGTTTTCTTGTACAAACAGTTTATGCAGCAACTCTGGCTTTGCAATCTTGGTTGGGATGAACCGATCTCCGGGCAATCACTTTTGAATTGGCATTCATTGTGCGACAAATTGTGTCTGATTAGCAAAATTGTGGTCCCACGTTCTATTCGTTGCACGTTTGAGGCAAGTACAGTTGAATTACATGTTTTTTCGGATGCCTTTGAAAAGGGGTTTGGGTGCTGTATTTATATTAGAGTCATTTATCAAGATTCATCGGCCTCTTGTCATCTCCTGTGTTCTAAATCTCGTGTGGCTCCCCTACGACAGGTGTCATTACCTCGCATCGAACTCTGCGCTTGCTTGTTGTTATCGCGACTCGTATTTAAGGTCGTTACTGCGCTTTATTCGTTTATTGATAGTGTTCATTTATATTCTGACTCTATGGTGTCTCTTTATTGGATTCATGCCCAGTCCACGAGGTGGAAAACCTACGTTGCTAATCGTGTTGCTGAAATTCAGCGTCTTACGCAAGCCTATACATGGCATCACATCAATTCTAGACACAATCCTGCTGATATTATCTCTAGGGGGTGTCTCCCTGACGTTTTGCGCGATTGTTCGCTTTGGTGGCACGATCCCACTTGTTTGTCTCAATCTTCCGAGTCCAATCCTTTTCCACCCTTTTTACCTTCTAATCCGTTGTCTTCTGAAGTCACTGCGGAAGAGAAACAAACCCATAACCTTTCTCTAATGTCTACCCTGGCTATCGACCTTTCTAAGGACTTTTCTTCGTTGCATCGTCTGACACGCGTATACGCTTACTGTTTTCGGTTCATCAAAAATATTAGACTCTCCAGTGCTGACAAAATAACGGGCGATCTTACCCCTGTCGAAATTCATCATGCTCTTAATTTCTTCATAAAACAATCTCAGTCGATCCACTTTGCAGCCGAAATTAATTGTCTTCGTAATGGGTCTTCTGTCTCTATTAGGAGTAAGTTGGCTTCTCTCGACCCGTTTCTTGATGATTCTGGAGTAATACGCGTAGGCGGGCGATTACAGCAGTCGCAATTACCTTACGACACTAAACATCCTATTGTCTTACATCCATCGGCTCATATTGCTCGCCTCATCATTGAACGCGAACACATTCGTCTACTTCACGCTGGTGCTCAACTCGTGCATCACTCACTTCGTCAACGTTGGTGGATTGTTAATGCCAGGTTAGTCATTCGCTCCATCATTCGCAAATGTGTCAAGTGTCTCAGGTTTAGTGCCAAACAGCAGGTTCAGAGGCCTGATATTTTACCATCTCCTAGAGTCACTCCATCACGGCCGTTTCTATTCTGCGCGGTTGATTATGGTGGTCCCTTCATGATTCGTCATGGCGGGCAGAAATCCAGAACTCTCTCTAAGGCATACGTGTCTTTGTTCATTTGCTTAGCAACCAGGGCCATTCACTTGGAATTGGTTTCCGACCTTACAGCCAGTGCGTTTATAGCTGCCTTACGTCGTTTTATGGCCCGCAGGGGCGTACCCAGTCAGTTATACTCTGATAATGGCACAAACTTTAGGAAGGCCCGCAATATTTTACATGACCTCTACAACCTTTGGCATGATAAGGATGCCACCTCATCACTCAAATCATTCACGTCCTGTCAGGGTATCTCATGGTCATTTATTCCGCCCTCGTCACCTCATTTTGGTGGCCTTTGGGAGAGCGGCATAAAGAGTTTGAAGTTTCATTTGCGCCACGTGGTAGGCAAGTTTATACTCACCTTCGAGGAGTTTACGACAGTTTTGTCTCAGATAGAAGCATGTCTAAACTCTCGCCCTTTATTTGCCATCTCTTCGGATGTAAATGATCCGGTGCCACTTACACCTGGCCATTTTTTGATTTGCGGCGATACCGGACCCAGACTTATCTCATATTCCTATCTCTCGTCTTGGGCGTTGGCAACTTCTCCAGAAGTTTGTCCAAGTCATTTGGAAGGCGTGGTCTCGCGACTATCTACACCAGTTACAACAGCGTCACAAATGGAAATTCGCTAAGGATAATGTTTCCATTGGGGACCTAGTTTTACTTATTGAGGATAACCTACCTCCATTAGCCTGGAAATTTTGTGTAATTACCGCCACATTTCCCGGCCCAGATAACTTAATTAGAGTCGTAGACATTCGCACGCCTACTGGTGTTTTGCGCAGACCAATCCATAAATTATGTTTGGTCCCTACTAGGGACGAACAATAAAAAAAAAGGGGAATTTATTTTCCTTTGTATATATTTATAAAAAACACATAAATCACATGTTCAAAGAAGAGTTTGTTAGTTATAAGCACTTTTGTTTTTAGCATAAGCTATAATTTGTGTATTTTTTGATTCAGCAACTGTTTGTTTTACTCAAGCAAGTGTTAGTTTAGTTAATATGCAAGGCTTAATTATTATTTTGTATTTTCGTATGTGCAACATTTGATTTATGCCTCATGTCTTTACTTACTATTATGTAAAAATTTTGTTATTCTCTGAATTTATTTTTCACAATTGTTCAATATATGTATTCATATTTGTAATCAACTAAATTGGTGTTTATTATATTTATTATATAACTTGCATTTATGTAAAACATATTGTTTTTTGCGTCTACTGTATGTAACCATGCCACGCCTAGATTTATTTTATATTGTATTTGTATTTTGTGATTATGCATAGCACAATTATTATTTCTGCTTAAATTATGACATACATGTCATCACATATGTGCTTGCAATCAGTCAGCTATCTATAGCTTGTTCTCACACAACAACATATTGTAAGTTCCCGAAACTTCAGGTATAGCATGACTCGTTCAAATATATGATGCCATGCTAGATTTACGTCTATACATGTATAATTTGTGACAATTTTTGTTCATGTAAGCAATACGCTGTACAGGTCTACTGGCCTCAACTATTTCACGGTAACCATCTATGACTTGCATAGGGTTACAATTTATCGGGCCATCATGTGATGAGCTTCCGATCATACATTATTAAATATTGTCAAATTATGTATTTTTCATGTTTCATAACGTTCAATATTGTATACATACAATATATGTGGGCAATACATTGCCAACACTACATTTTTATTCATGCATGAAATCAGTTTGCTCACCAACCTTGGCCTACCAAACGCTTATCTTTAAAGCTTATCTTTATTCATGCTTATCGCTAAACCATTAACGTACAGCTGTTATCTAAGATTACAACTCAAGGTTCAATGCAGCCTTGAGATTAACTTTCATTAATCAGAACTCTGTATGTTATATAATAAGTTACCAAAATGTATAATAAGTTACTAAAATGTAGTAAAAAATCTACTGATTTTTGACGGGCAGTTTATGTACAGTAGCGCGGTAATTTTACATTATAGGTTGGCTAATCTGCGCTTTAATTTTTACTCTAATCTGATCAATTCATGTCCGTGCTCCGCACAGTTCGTCACAGACGCTCGTCAGCAGCGTTCAGCTCGCTCTCGCAGCCTTACTGTCACATTTCTAATACTTGCATTCAAGTATTCGAGTGTCGCGTATTCGCGCCTCTATCGTATTCATTACGACAATTAATGTAGGCCTTAGGCCAACACTTCACATATGGCCCATTAGGCCCTTTCATCAAATCAAATTTAAACGTAATACGAATTGTATTCACAATATGCTTATTAGCCAATCTATTCGTCAAAAATGAAACTTAACAATTTCTGGTAAATGTGAACATTAAATAAATGAATTAATTACAGTCCACTCGCTTCATCATTTCTGCATCCTGGTGAATCAACTTACAGTATATAGAACACTTCACACTTAACATTCTTCTACTAAACATTTCTGGTCCACGCGGACCGGATACTAAACAGTTCTTTTCTGTATTTTCCGATCAGTCCTATTTGTTCTTAACATGTCTCTCTTCTTCTGTTCTTGTTCTTGCTTCTTCTTAAGACTGATAAGTACAATGAGTGTAACAATGTTATAAAAATATATACATTTTTTTATAGTTGTTTATAATAAAGTTGTAGTAAAACATAACTATCTTCACTACATTATATTAATAAACAATGCAAGTATTATTGACAAAGCACTGGGTTTGAGAATCTGTTACTACTTTATAATTTACCTTGGATAGTTATAATCTGTTACCTTGTATATGTGTTACTTATATTACTATTTTGAAATCATTTCATTGTCTTAGTTCATCATCATCATCATCACCACTCCAAGGATTAGGCCATAGACCTGTTCCAGAACCCATCTCCTCCTTGGTCTACCAACATCTCTCTTTCCAGTAGGGTGATAACGGAGCAGCCATGGATAGACGGATATCAGGCATGTGGTTCAAGTGTTCACACCAACTCCTTCTATGGTCTTCAATCTTCTAGTGCAATGATACAATGTTTAATTCGTGTCAAATATACCGTACTCATTCCTTTTCGATCCAGGAGAGAACAACCTTGTGTCCCTCTTACAAATTTCATTCAGCTGCCTGAATCTTCTGTAAATCCCTTTTACCAAGAGTCCAATGCCTCACTAGCAAACAGGAATGTGGGGACAGCCACAGTTTTGTAAAATTTTATTTGGGTATTCTTCTGTGTTTATTTTTAATGTATCTATGAATCATTCCATGGATATATCTAATTTTGTTAGCCTACTGTCCCAATCAATCGCAGTTCCATATGAGACATCACAACCCAGGTAATTAAAATGACTAACCTGATCCAAAATCTGTTTATTCACAATTATCTTATTTCTTATAGGATTAAATGACTAGCCTTTAAATGCCATTCGTTTTAGATTTTGTAGCAGAGATATGTAGCCCTTAATCTCGTATGATGATATTGAACATAAATATCACCCTTTGTAACTGGTCTTCTCTTTTCTGTATCATTACCTCATCATCTGCATAAAGAGATGAATTCAGATGAATATTTCGTTGAAATGATATTCTTGAGTCAACTTTAGCTGTCCATCATCGAAATGTGTAATCCATGTAGATACTAAAAAATGTCAGTGAAATAGGGCACCCTCGTCTCACACCCTTATTTGTAGGAATATCTTCTGATAATTTACCATTAAAATCTACAACAACCACTGTCTTGTAATATAAGAGTCTAAGATCTTTAATTAATTGTGAAGGGAAACCCCTTCATTCCATTATACTACAGAGTAGCAAACATTTCACATTATCAAAAGCTTTCAACACATCTATGAATGCTGCGTGTGTCTCTAAGTTAAATTCCCTTCTCTTTTCAATTATTAACTAAGTGTAAAGATAACATCTATGCATGATCTCTCCTTCCTGAACCCAATTTGTTCTTTTGATTTTAAAGCTTCAGCTATTAGTATCAGGCTTCCGTTTACTATTCTATTACATGTAGTATCCAAAATAGAAAATCCTCTGTAATTATCTGTCGTTGTCTGACCTCCTTTTTTGAATAATGAAATTACAACTGCTTTTGATCATTCTTTAGGAATCCTGTGTTTTTTCCAGCACATACTCAGAAATGTAATAGATGCAAATGCAACAGAATGCCTCCACACTTCAAAAATCTTATGTTTATACCATTCAGACCAGGTCCTTTACAATTTCTCAAGTCCTTCAATGTCTGCAGTAATTCCTCCAAAGTATTACTGTCCATTTCATTTATGACCGATCCTGCATGATTAATGACTTCTGTTTCACTTTCTTCCTCTTCCTCAGCACTATACCAAAGCTGGGAATAATGCTCTTGCCATGTATCCACTCCAATTGGAGTGAAAGATATTGCTTCTCGTTCCTTACTTTTCAGTGTTACACTATTTTGTGAGCCATAACTTGCCTACTATGCACATCATGTTGTTAGTACTTGAAATAAGCCTATCCCATGACTGCCTGAGTAATTGTCTGACAATCAGTTTTGTTATGTTCCTGGCAGCCTTATACACTTCTTTATTAGCAGGAGTTGGAGAGTTTAGGTATTGAAGATATGCCCTCTGTATCTTTCACTGATTCTTTCACTTCCTCTGTCCATATTTTCAGGCCTTTTCTTCTTCTAAATCTTCTTTTGATCCATATTGCTTCTTTGGCTGCTTGTATTATTATGTGCTAGATATTATCCCATCCTGTTCTAAATCATCACTTGTAGGTACCCCACTCAAATGCCTACTTATTTTATCTTGATAAAACCATCAAATACTTTCTTGTTCTATTAAGTATACCGTAAATACTTCTTTATTTTCCTGTCTATTAAATAAGTTAAACTAATTGTCTTAGTTCTACTATATAAATTACCTTTCTCAGATAACTGAAAAACATAAATAGGACTAATAAATGAACAATAAATTTGTTAAATTCTTGAATTTAATTTTCAATGATGTGTCCATTTTCAAATACTACATAATGCACTTCCTGACTGTAAACACTAGTTTTTAGATAAAATTGTCAATAAATGTTTTAACTAAATATCACTATAATATTGACGACTCGGAACACAAAGTTTTTTATAAGTAAAAACGTAAAGTTTTACCTAACAGCCTTACCTAAGCAGTTTTACCTAAGCAGTTGTGAAAGTGTGTTTCTAAGCAAACAAATTTGTTTTCAAACACAGGCACACTGCTTGATCATGTTGTCATTATAGAACCCAACTGAAATTAATAAAAGCAAAAGTATTAAAATAATTCTAATACATATATCATTAAACAAATGAGAACCTTTTTCTTTAAAGAACATTCAGTTTTCTTTGCAGAACTTTGACACACTTGTAACTCATTTGTGACCTGTTCTATTTCTTGCTTGGCTTTGTTTCTTTCTTCCTGAAGAAGCATATCTAACCATGCTACCTATAAAAAGAGAGAATTGTTTTATCCGATATTAGAGTTTAAATGTCATGATAAAACATAAAAAAACATATCTTTATGAATTAATGAAGATATATGAGTTTTGAAACAAACATTTCTTAAGATTGTTAATTAGAAAAGAGTTACCATCTCGTTTCAAAAAACTAAAGGGATGCTTTTTTAGTAAAAAAACTAAAGAGCAATTGTATATAGTTACTCAAAACTTACAGAAACTATAAGGATTACATATGAAAGCAAGAAAATATGCGTTATATAAACAACAGAATTTATTTCATTTCAAAAGCATATTATACTGTACTACTAGGAAAGTAGTCATTTCATCTGTGCACTAAAAATGCTAACTGTGATAAATAATACACTCAGTGATTACTCAGCAAATGATGACAATGAAAAACCATATCAATACATTTAATGAAACTTACTGAATAAATTTGTCTATTTAAAATTTAATTTTGCCTTTCTGAAGAAGTTTGCAATTATCTGCAAGAATCTGGAGCTAAGAAGAACAGCACATGGCTCTTTCAGAGGATATGTGGCATATAATACCACTCTGTCTCAGTGATGATTACAGGTACAGAATTTTTGTCTAGTCCACTGAATTCTTCACCACAAAAAACTTCAAATGTGAATTTTTCAAATACTGTTCTTTTCCTTAGCTATCATTTTAATCACTATAAGAGGCATTACTTATTAGTGAAATCTTACTCAATAAAGTTTGCAAAATATGACTATGGAATTACACAGTGGTTGTGGTAAAAGCTATCAGGTTATTCAACCACGGTCTACAGCTGACTTGATTTTTGATATATATATTTCAGTGGCTCTTGCAGTAGACATCTTCAGTAACCCAGATTAGATGTTGATCTAGTCGTATGAATGTTAAAATTGTAAAGGATCGAAATGATGAGTTATAATGTCACGCATTGGAAGCGTCAATTTGTAATAGAACAAGTATTTCAGGCGTGTCATCTGCCACACGTTGGATGCGTCACTTTGTAATAGAACGTATTCGGTGTTAAAATCAATACTTTGTAATAGAACGTTATTCGGTGTTAATTAATTTGTATGTACTGTACTTACTCTGTCGTTTAATTAAGTTGTAATTAGTCGTTCATTACTTATTCCAAATACTTACGAAGTCGACCGTATTCTCGCCGTCCCGTTTAAATTCTCCGCCTCGCCGTCTGATTGGTTCACACTGTTTGGCAAGGTCGAATTTGTCAACTCATGTGTTTTTATTGTTTGTTTATTCCAAACTCTTATTTTACTCTTTAAATGAATCAAACATACAGCGGTTGATAGGTACGAAGATTTATTTAACTCTTTTTATATAATTAGGTCAATTACAATTCGGAAATAAAACATACATTTATCATAGCCCCGGCGTTTACAGGTTGCTCAGTTGGCGGTCTGCTCAGTCGGTGTATATGCTTGGAAATGGCGTCTATTTCTTCGTTGGGTAATTATTTTAATATCTCAGGGAAAAGTTCTTTGGACTACAGAATATTGGTTTACAGACTTATAAATGCCATAATTTTATAATATACCTTACAACTAATACAAAATCAGTGATATCTTTAAATATGAAAAATAAGTTATTGCAAATGAGAATTAGTGCTCGCTAGGTTAATGTTTTGTTAGCAAGTTACGTTTTTAAAACAGTTTAATATAAAATCATAATCCAGTGATAGTTTTGGTTTATCAAAGGTGATTATTTAATAAAGTTCAGTTCGAAAATTTATTTAAGTGACTGGTGAAGTGAAAATAAAATTGTTCATTTACTGTTGGTTATTGAAAGTTTTAATTTTTGTGAAGTATTTAAATTATACTTAACACTTCCTTAATGCAGCTTCTCTTTGGTGATCCTCTTCTTCTGGAATACGTCTAATGGTACCTTCTTGTATGTTTGTTTGAGATCCAGGTCCAAATAATCGAATTTCAAGGTTCCGCTTCCCTCAGACTTGTAGATTCATATGTTTCCTCAGGTTGGGTTGGATATCTTCTGTTCTTCCTCCAGTATTTGGTTGTCTATTAATTTGGTTTGCTTCTTTCTAGTTTTTGTTATAATATTTTTTATATAATTGTTTTAATTATTTTACATCTCATCAATGGTTAATTTATGTTTGCTTCTTGTAACTTCTTCATCCCAATTTAGTAAAACTTATTTATTTTATGACTTATTTGTCTTCAAGGGCTACATACGTCCATCCTCTATGCTGGTCAATAATGGAATAATTAAATTTCAATGGTCAAATATGTAACAAGCTTTTGTTGTCATGGCAACTCTTCAAGATATTCTAGTTCTCATTGGCTAATACCTTATAACATTGTTATATTCTAACGTTTTATTTCTGTTCAAATTTATAAAAATCCTTTAAATTATAATTACTTTCTTATGCTAGCAGTAATGTTAATTACACTAACACCATTGTTTTGCTTTTTTGCTAAAGATTATTTTGATATCACTCATAGCTACTTTTGGTTCATTAATAACATATTCCTTATTTTTCCTATTGATATTTCTTGATGTAATTATCTTTAAACTAAACCTTATTTATACATTTTTGTATCTGATATTCTTACTTAATTACCTAAACGTATTATGTACTTCAATTGACCTTTTGTTATTGTTTTGTTTTGAAACTTACAAAATTCCTTCATTTATGCTAGGCCTAATACCTAAGTTTCACAACACTTCTATTCAACATTCTTTACAATCTTTTTATATTCATTAACTCTACGGTATTTATTTGTTGATTGAACATTTTCTAAAGAAACAAATTAACTTAATAAAAACATTGGTGCTTTTAACATCACACCTTTTGTATAATTAATATATTTTTTTCTTTCCAGGTCCATGCCTGAAACTAAGCTTCTAATTATTATTGTTTTCTTACTTCTACATCACTTGTCTTTTAAGCTTACAAACACTATGGTTCATTAAACAACAAAACTCTTATAATAATAATTTTTAACACTACTCTAAGCAATATAACTCCCTTACAAACTCCTTCACTAAGATATAGTGTCTCCTTCTCCCAGCTTCCACTCTAATATATTACCTTTTATCTTATTTCTAGGTATTTCTTATTTTCTATCACTTAAATTAATAATACAACCAGTTTTAGATACTTACTAGCTAACATACTAGTAAAGATTGTTTTGCTATATTAATATAGTTTGTGGTTTATTGTATTTCACAATGTAGACACTTACACTGCACTTTTCCTTTCACATGAGGTTTATTTATCTAATATTACTATCACTTTTTATTCTATGTTATTTACATAGTTTGTGGTCATTAATTTCTACTTATGTAGTTCTATACTTCACCTTACATTTCACACATTGTTTATTTATTTATTATATCATCACTGGGTTGTCATTGGTCATTAATTTTTGCTTTATTATCATTTATCATTTGTCACTTTTGTATTAATTATTACATTTGCTAAGCTTGATTATATTCTACTTGCTTTTGGCTAACTGATTACTTAATAGGGTATATTTATTCCTATCTTAGATTTATACATTTATTTTTCTTTTTCTTTTCTTTTAACTCACATAATATATCTATTTTATTTTTATGGTTTATATAGTTTACATTTTAATTATGCCCTATCTGATTTAGTGCATTTATTTTACATCTTATTTTAGCTACATTTTGGGCTATATTGATGGTAGTCATATTTTGTGTTGTATCATGGTTTTCTTGTTCATTCACCTTCTCCAATCTATTGGGTTAAGTCGTAGTCAGTGTCTTAGTCAATTTTTTATTTAGTAGTGTTGGGCTATCAATCTTCAGGTTATAAGTTTTTATTTTTCTTTCTACTTTCAGCTTATTCTTCTATCAATTATTAGTGCTTTTTGGTGCTATTTTATGTCATGTTACATAATGCATCACCGCCAAAATTGATTATTTCAAAAATAAAGATTGTTTTTCTGAAATCATCAATTACCTTTTCTTCTTGTTTACATAGTTTATTAGATAAAGTGGTTATTCTAGTGGAAATCATCAATCATCATCTTCTTCTTTAATTTATCTTTATTAATTCCATGGTTCATGATTCTGGATATGATGTTATTCTCCTCTTCTATTCTTTTATATTGAGCGTTGTATCCCTTGAAAGTTTTATCTCCCTAAAATTTTCTTCTCTCCCATTCATATAAATTGGTACTAGTCAGAGGGCACGTGTGGCTCTATTACTCTGCTATCCATTTATACCCATTTTGAGTTCAGAGGTCATGCCTATCTGCTCAATAAAATAATATGATTGTTGGACTTATCTCAACATACAATCGCCATTTAATAATTATAATAATAATCGTCATATATGCGACTCATATAGTATCAATATAATAAAACACTCTTGGGATTAATTTTTCTGTTTTTATACATATCATGACCTTCTCTTCTCATTGATTTATTTGGATTCCTTCTTTATGTTTGTGGCCATGTTCTTAACATATTTTTGCATTGTTTCTTTAATTTACTTCATATGATAGTTGTTTTACATGTTATCACTTCTCTTCTCATTTATAATTAATGTTTAAAATTGTAACTGTTTTTTAGGGTTTACTTATTCCATTTTTCTCATCATTGATAGTCCGTTTATTAGTTCATTGTCATCCTTTATTTGATTGTCTTGTCGGTTCTTTTTATAAAATGTTATTTCTTTGTAATTCCCCTTCGCAATTGAGTTATTTATTTATTTTATATAATGTCATCACATTTGTTAAAATTTTAGTATTTGATGTCAGTTTTTTCATGTTGCTTCATTATATTTTTTCTTCAAAATTAAATTGTTTCAAATATTTTGTTTCACACACTTGGTTGTAAGTTGTTCTTACTTTTATTTTTTTGGATTTAGGTAATCTTCTTTCTTAAAATTCTTTTTTCATAAATAATTCGTTCAATATTTTGGTTGTAAGTTGTTCTTACTTTTATTTTGAATTTAGTTAATTTTTTATTCTCAAAATTCTTCTAACAGTCTTACACCGCCTCATAATATTTCTTCAAAGAAGACTGGTTGTAAGTCCCTTTGATTCTTTTGGTAGTTATTTCACTTATAATATATGTGTTATTTTGGTTATTCTGAACAATGACATAGGGGCCATTGTAAAGTAATAATAGTTTCTTCGTGATACCTTCTCCAGAACTGGGTAACTCTCTATTCCGTATTAGTACCTTTTCTCCCTCTTTCTTGATATTGTATTACTTTAGGTTGGATCTTCCGATACTTGTCCCTCTTCTTCTCTACTTGTTCAGCGATTTTGCTATATCATCTGGCATTATCAAACTTGTACTCAGGGTTGGTGGGGAAATTAATAAGTTCTTCAATTGCTCGAGGTGGTGGCCTCCGTACATTATGGTGTAAGGTGTATCTCTGATGGATTCGTGGTATGCGAGATTAATGAAATTTTCTGTTGATTCGATATAGTCATTCCACTTGCGTTGTTGATCGTGGCAGTACGTTCGAAGGATTCTTCCGACTTCACGAAGTACTCGTTCTGCTGGATTGCTGTTCGGGTGGTAAATAGAAGTTTTATAAGTTCGGACGCCCAGATCCATTAATGTTTCCTTCCACTTTCTTCCTCGGAATTGGGTACCATGGTCGGTGATAATAGATGTTGGGACCCCTAATTCTGGTATGTATCTCTGCGTGACAATATTTAATACCTTATTCGTGGTAGCACGGTTTATGGGATATAACTTTACAAACTTTGTGTAATGGTCCATAATGATCACTATAAACTTATATTGATTCCTTCCTCCACTGCGTGGCATGGGTCCACAGATGTCTAAGAAAACTCTTTCCAGTTTATTGGTTGAAGTTATGGGTTGCATTCTTCCTTCCTTTTTATCGTTATTACACTTGACTAACTGACATATGTGACAGTTTTTTATACCATTCCTTACTCTACGGTTGATGTCTTTCAAGTAGGTATGTTCCTCTAGCGCCTTGATCACTTTTAATGCTCCCATATGACCGTATCTGAGGTGATAGTCCATTATAATCTCTTTTTCATACCCTCTAGGTATTACCAACTTCTACGAATTCTGGTTAGGACTGGTCTGGATGAATAATGTATCCTCGTGTAAACAATAAAACTGGGTGACTCTCTCATCTTGCTGGTTTAGCCGCTCTCGGATCTGGTTTAACTTAGTATCATCCTTTTGGTGTTGTTTTATCTTCTTCAATATGGTTTCTAAGTATGCCTTGCTTTTCATTATGTTGAACACTTTTACTATTGTTTCCTTCTCTCCATCAAATGTTTGTTGTTCGGTATTGATGCGGGATAACACATCAGCTGCAATGTTTTTACTGCCAGGGATATATTCCCAACTGATGTGGTATTCTTGGAGAGCAAGTATCCATCTGGTCCATGACTGAGTTTACAGTTCTTTAAAAAGGATATTGATTTATGGTCGGTTCGTACAGTTATTGGATATCCAAGGATATAAGTTCTAAACTTCCCACAAGAAAACACTACGCTTAACAACTCCTTCTCTGTCACATGATAATTGCAATAATTTAATTACCTTTTTATCCATCAGTGACTTTGTTCTAGCGTTTTTTATATAGACGCGTTTCGTGACATGTGTCACATCTTCAGTAGTCCTCGTCAAAAGTTAAAATTCACATAAAAACACATTTGCACATATTTACAAAATTACAATGATGACACACACATAACACGATGTAACCTCGGCTTCGTTGGACCGGTCCGACCACGCGTGTAGTTACCGAGCCACTAATTGAACTAAGTCAATCCTTATCACCAGTCATTACCGTCATGCGCGATTATATTCAGGGCTGTATCATATAGTGAGTGAGATTGAAACCTTAACTGTTCATTTAGTATACTGTTATTGTTGATATTCTTGTCTTTAAATGATTTATAAATCTCAAACTCCTCGAGAGCGTCCATTAACCTACCCTTACTGCATACATGGATTGCTTTGAAATTGGTATTGAAATCTGTGTAATTATGGTTATGCATCATTAGATGGCGCGCATAATTAGATTTGGTCTTGTCTAAATCATTCCTTGGTAGATGTTCTTTGTATCTTTTCAAGAAAGACCTGCCAGTTTGACCCAGATAGAAACAATCACAATCATCACATGACATCCTGTAAACACCTGTTTTCTCTTCTAACGGGAATGGTTGTTTTATGCGTAACAAATTAGATATATTATTATTTGTTTTAAACGCGACTTTTATATTGAATTTAGAGAACACATTGGATATAATGTTAGGTAAAAGGCTACCGTACACTGTCGTTATATACTTTTTATTATTATTTTTATTATTGTTAACTTTATTATCATCAATGGTATTATGGTGGGATCTAGTTTTATATAGGTGTCGCTTAAGAAGTCTATCTATCATCGAACTCTTGTACCCATTCGCTATTGCTATGTGCCTTATTATATCCAATTCGTCCTGAAAGTCCTTTTGGTTAAGTGGAACCGTTACCAACCTATGAACAAAACTGTTGTAAGCCGCCATTTTCTGACTATATGGGTGATGAGAATCGGCGTGTATTGTAATATCTGTGGTGGTGGGTTTCCTATATATTTTATATTGAAATTTATTAAGATACTTTGTAACAGTCAGGTCCAAAAAATTGAGTTTATTGTCAACCTCTGTTTCGAGGGTAAATTGTATGTTCTTGCTAAGGCTGTTCAAATAATGTTTCAATTTCTCTATCTGCCGTAGCGTGCCGTTAAAAATTATAAAGGTGTCGTCTACATATCGTGCATAGAATTTAATATTATTACAAAATTTGTTATTCTCTGAGAACATGTAAGTATTTTCAAAATGATGCAAGTATAAATCCGCCAGCAGTCCTGAAAGTGGCGAACCCATTGCGAGACCAAACTCTTGTAGGTAAAAATTATTATTAAAAGTGAAGTAATTCTGCTTCAACAGGACATTCAACAATAAAATTAACTCATCTATTTGTTTGTGATTCAGCCTCTCACTTTCAATGAGAAGATCTTTTACAATTGAAATAGTGTCATGAACCGGCACGTTTGTATATAAATTAACTATGTCAAATGAAGCGATTTTGTACGTAGGTAAGAGTTCGATATCCTGGACCCCTTTAATAAAGTCAATATTATTTTTTATGCTGTGATTATTTTTTAAAGCGATACTATTTTTAATAATATAATATAATTTCTTTGCCGTCTTATAGCCAGGTGCAGATGTGTAATTTATGAGGGGTCTGACAGGAATATTTGCCTTATGTATCTTCGGTAGTCCCGTGAGCTGCGGGGCGCGTGCATTTATTGGTTTTATATAACGGCGAACATTATCATCAAACAAACTACCGCAACGATTAATAATGCCATTTAGCTGTTTGACGTATTCATTGGTGGGGTCACTGTTCAATGTCCGAATGTTATTGTTATCTATAAATTCAAGCACTTTGTTATTATAGACCTGTATATCTAATATGACAATCGTGTTCCCCTTATCGGCTTTAGTGATCACGGCATTATTAGAAGTAAGTTTGTCTTTAATTTGTCCTAATATTTTGGTTTCTGTGGCATGTTTACGGTATGTTGTCAGTGGTTTATTAAGCTTAATACGTTTATTTAGTTTGACATTCATTAACGCACGTAATTCATTTTGTATTTGATGGTCGGATACAGTTTTAATGGCTGCTTCCATATTGGCAATCTCATTGATAAAGCGGTTATTATTACGTAAGTTGGGTGGAATGTTATATTTTAAACCCTTGTTGAGTACGTCCAATTCTTCCTTATCAAAGACGATCGAAGTTTGATTAGATATGCGTGTGTAAAACTTATGTTTGTGCTCAATATTGATCTTACTATGTCCTTTGTTCGCTAAGTTTGAAAACTTCTTATTCTGGGTTATATATGTACTGTAAGTTATATCTGATGCATATTTATTCACATAATCTAAAATATTTTCGATTATAGCAGGATGGACGCTATCAAGTAATTGTAAGTGTAATTTGTACAACCGGTTATTCAGCATTAATTTCTTCCTATACAAGTATTTAATTTCCGATTTTACCCAGAAAAGTTCTGCATGTTCTTTAGTTTTTCTTCCAGTTGGTGAGGTATTATTAATGTATATCCTGGCGTACTTCGGGATCAGGTTATTTTCTAAGCATTTCTTATTGAATTTAATGTGCAAGTTAGTTTTTAATAGTTTAATTTTAACGTTTTGGTATTTAAATACTATCGATGCCTGACTGGCTTCCATTTTATTTTGTTTTTATATAAAAAATACTAGAACGAAGTCACTGACGGATAAAAAGGTAATTAAATTATTGTGAAAAAGTGACTTGGATACTATATAAAAACAAAATATGATAATTGCGTTTGCACTGATTCAAAGTTCTGCTTGCAAAACTCACTACTTGATGGTTTCCATCATCGTCTTCCTGATATAATACAGACCCCAAGCTAATGTCGCTTGCATCGCAGTTCATGAAAAAGGGTCGATTGAAGTCAGGGTGTTTTAACATAATTGTTTTAAGGAAATGGTCCTTAATAGCTTTGAAAATTGTTTCTTGTTCCGGACCCCACATCCACTTGGTTTTTAGATGATAGTTGTGGTGATAGTTTGGTTGTTAGTTCAGAATAGTTTTGCTGGAATTTTCTGTAATAATTACAGATGCCCAGGAACGACTGTAATTGTTTTTTATTCTTTGGGGTTGGAAAACGTTGAATAGCATCTATTTTGTCTGTTGATGGTGTTATGCCTTGTCTGGATAGATTGAATCCAAGGAGTTGGACTTCTTTGGCTATTAGTTTTGATTTTTCTAATTTTAAGGTCACATTGCTTTCAGATAACTTCTCCAGTACTCGTTCTACTCTTAAACAATGCTCTTCCCAGTTGGATGAAGTGACTAGTAAATCGTCAACGTACACAGTGGTATAATGCATGGTTTCTGGACCCAATATCTGGTCCATACAGAGGACGAATATCGCTACTGAATTTACCAGCCCAAAAGGTAATCGCTTGAACTGGTAGTTCCGACCCTCGAATATAAATGCTACATACTTTCGACTGGCTGGGTGCAACTCTACTTGCCAGTACCCGCAAACTGTATCCCAGGTACTGATAAACTGGGTACCATGAAACTTGTTTAGGATCTCCTCAATTTCTCCAGGAGATGTCCTGTCGTTAATTAAAATCTTGTTTATCTCCCTTGCGTCGAGACACAGACGTACCTTTCTGTTCTTCTTTGTAATAGCCACTATGGGACTGGTGTACTGTGAACAACTGTACTCGATTATGTCCTCTTCCAGCATTCTGTTGATCTCCATTCTAACTGCTTCCTTCGCTGCGTACGTAATTGGATATGACTTTTTATTGAAGTTAGCAACTTCTTTGAACCTCAACTCGCATTGATACCCCCTCACTTTTCCTGGTCGATCGGAAAATACATGACGGTATTTGTTGTATATGTTGATTAAATTTTCCACCTCTTGAGTGGTTAAGGGATTCCGTCTTGAGTACCTCAAAAGTGTCTGATATCTTCCAACTTCTTGTTCCATAAAAGGTCATTATTCATTTGGTCTTCAGTTTTTTCTTCCCACATTCTGTCTGGTGAATTACGGACTGTTCTTATATTATACACATTGTTAACTGGGACAAACCCCCTTGCTTCCCGTTAGTTCTGCTATCCATTCTTTATTTTCGGATTTCATGGTTACTCTTGATTGCCTCATGTCAATAACTGCGGAGTATTTTCATAAAATGTCGCAACCAATTAATATTTCGAACAGTAAATTGTGTGCGATTAAAAAGATCATTGATAATGTTTCATTATTACTTGTCACTTCTAAGGACACTTGTCTCTTGATCGTCATGTTTTGCCTTCCAGTGGCTCCAATCAAAATAATATTACTCACAGCTGACCTTATGTAGGTAAGCTGACCTTACTTTCTTTTTGAATTTTGTTGTATATGGTTATATCAATTAGCGACACATTTACGCCTGTGTCAATCATGAATTTTGTAGGCATTCCATTTATACTGGCGATAATATAAGCGATTTCATTGTCTGGATTGTCAATTGGTGTTGAATTCTTTTCCATCAGTTCTTCACATATATTTTTTAAATAATGATTCTGGATGATCGTTATTGTCTGGTCAGTTGTTTGGTCAGTCAGTCTAGTTATGTACCCAATAGATCGGTTCAGTGATGGGTCCTGTTGGATTCTCACTGCCGCTGTTCGTTTAAATGTTGGGTGGTCCCTTTTGTATGGTCCTCTGGTCGATTGGGGTGGTTACCATCTGTTACTTCCATTCTTTCAACCGGGTGGTCATTGAATGTTACTCGCTCCCTGCTTCTTCTATATTCTTTGGCGCTTCTGCTCCTCGGTCCTCGGTAATATCGTCTCCCATCATTTCTATTTTCTGCGCTGATGTAATTGACCCGTCGCCTGTATGTTTGATTTTGACCTTGGTTGTTATTATTATTATATCGGTGGTTGGGTCTATTGTAGTTGCCACCATTATGGTTATTTCCTCGGTTGTAAGAGTTATTATGATTACCATTATTATTATAGTAATTTTGATTGTTGTTTCGTGGATAATTGCCATTGTTATTGTTACTGAAGTTGCGATAATTATTGGGATTGTTCGCTGGTGCATTATTTCCCTGGGGCCCATTTTGGTGGTTCCGCACATCATAGTTTCTGTTATTTGAGCTGTTCTTCTGCCGATTTAGCAGGTAATGTTTCTCTCGCTCATACTCCCCCAATAAAGCGGCCATATCCTGAATTGTCTTGATCCGCCCACTCAGTCTACTTTTAGTGATCTCCCCATCATAATGGTATGCCAGCTGTGTCACTAAGCATTCTTCCAGGATGTTCGGCTCTAAATTCCTCGCTACACTTACTTTACCCAAGAAATAGGCTGTGGGAGATTGTCCTAAGTACGGGTCGAATCTGCCGTTACTAATGTTGTTCCGTACTACGTGTTGCATCGCCTCGGACCAGTATTTATTTTTGAAAAGGTCTTTAAATTCAGTAAAGTTTTGGATGTCCGGTCGTACTGCCGTCCACCAATTGTCGTGGACCTCCTTAAACATTTCATCCAGCATGTCCTTAATAACCGTCCATCGTGTCTCCCGAGTTCTGGCTAGACTCTCTTCCACTCGTTCAATAAATTCAATGGGATTACGCTTATAGTTTTTAAAATTAACTATCTCCCTGTTTTCACTGCATGAGACATGTGAACTTAGTAGTGGTCTGTCCTTCAATTCAATGCGTTTATTTCTTCTTGGAGGCGCAACTCTCTTACTCGGAATTTTTCTAATGTTCCTTCATGGACTGTTGCGGTACCCTTATCTTTGCTTACGGACGCATCTAATTGGTTGTATCCCTCTTCAACTCTTGTTTGTACTTGCTCGTACTTCTCAGTTGTTTCTTGCTGGAGTTCTTCAACCCTCCTTTTGCCTTCACCTTCAGCTTCGTTTACTTTGTTTAATATCTCCTCCTGGACTTGTAACACAGTTTCGTTGGTCCTCTCTATTTTCTCTTCAGTCTCCATTATGGTCTGCTTAATTTCTTCCCGGTACTCTGTTAATTGTTGTTGCAAAGTTTCTTGGTTGTATTCGATTTTATTGTTCAATGTTTCTATATCTTCTTTCATTTGTCTCAAGGTTTCGCTGGTTTTCTCATTACTTTTGTCTATTTTTTCACTTATCAATTTATTATCCTCCTTCATTTGTTTCTTTAACTCCTCATTATTTTGTTTTAATAATGCTTCATTATCTTCCTTCAGTTTCTTAAAATTGTCGTTTACTAACTCAAATTTCTTATCTAATTCTCTCTTATCTTCCTTTCTCCGTTCCTCCATTTCCTCATTATTGTTGTCCCTATTCTTCTTCATACTATTCATTAATTCCATAAACTTGTTCCAATCAGGTCCTCCTCTAGCTTCCTCCTGCTGTGTGGGTTTCGTATGTTCCGCTGGAGGTAATATTTCTTCCGCATCTTCAACCGATGTTATCTCCCTTTCTTCCATTCTGATATCTTTCTCGGTCTCCTGTTCTAACATCTCTGCTTCCTTGTCAGTCTCCTTCTCGCGTTGCATAGACTGGTATCTTGTGTTGTGCATTGTCTGTTCTGTTTTCTGCAGCCGCCGCTAGAATCTATTTAATTTAATTGTATAGTTTTTCAATTAACTCTAGCCCTAATAGTTGGTGCGCCACTTTGTAAAGGATCGAAATGATGAGTTATAATGTCACGCATTGGAAGCGTCAATTTGTAATAGAACAAGTATTTCAGGCGTGTCATCTGCCACACGTTGGATGCGTCACTTTGTAATAGAACGTATTCAGTGTTAAAATCAATACTTTGTAATAGAACGTTATTCGGTGTTAATTAATTTGTATGTACTGTACTTACTCTGTCGTTTAATTAAGTTGTAATTAGTCGTTCATTACTTATTCCAAATACTTACGAAGTCGACCGTATTCTCGCCGTCCCGTTTAAATTCTCCGCCTCGCCGTCTGATTGGTTCACACTGTTTGGCAAGGTCGAATTCGTCAACTCATGTGTTTTTATTGTTTGTTTATCCCAAACTCTTATTTTACTCTTTAAATGAATCAAACATACAGCGGTTGATAGGTACGAAGATTTATTTAACTCTTTTTATATAATTAGGTCAATTACAATTCGGAAATAAAACATACATTTATCATAGCCCCGGCGTTTACAGGTTGCTCAGTTGGCGGTCTGCTCAGTCGGTGTATATGCTTGGAAATGGCGTCTATTTCTTCGTTGGGTAATTATTTTAATATCTCAGGGAAAAGTTCTTTGGACTACAGAATATTGGTTTACAGACTTATAAATGCACATAATTTTATAATATACCTTACAACTAATACAAAATCAGTGATATCTTTAAATATGAAAAATAAGTTATTGCAAATGAGAATTAGTGCTCGCTAGGTTAATGTTTTGTTAGCAAGTTACGTTTTTAAAACAGTTTAATATAAAATCATAATCCAGTGATAGTTTTGGTTTATCAAAGGTGATTATTTAATAAAGTTCAGTTCGAAAATTTATTTAAGCGACTGGTGAAGTGAAAATAAAATTGTTCATTTACTGTTGGTTATTGAAAGTTTTAATTTTTGTGAAGTATTTAAATTATACTTAACACTTCCTTAATGCAGCTTCTCTTTGGTGATCCTCTTCTTCTGGAATACGTCTAATGGTACCTTCTTGTATGTTTGTTTGAGATCCAGGTCCAAATAATCGAATTTCAAGGTTCCGCTTCCCTCAGACTTGTAGATTCATATGTTTCCTCAGGTTGGGTTGGGTATCTTCTGTTCTTCCTCCAGTATTTGGTCGTCTATTAATTTGGTTTGCTTCTTTCAAGTTTTTGTTATAATATTTTTTATATAATTGTTTTAATTATTTTATATCTCATCAATGGTTAATTTATGTTTGCTTCTTGTAACTTCTTCATCCCAATTTAGTAAAACTTATTTATTTTATGACTTATTTGTCTTCAAGGGCTACATACGTCCATCCTCTATGCTGGTCAATAATGGAATAATTAAATTTCAATGGTCAAATATGTAACAAGCTTTTGTTGTCATGGCAACTCTTCAAGATATTCTAGTTCTCATTGGCTAATACCTTATAACATTGTTATATTCTAACGTTTTATTTCTGTTCAAATTTATAAAAATCCTTTAAATTATAATTACTTTCTTATGCTAGCAGTAATGTTAATTACACTAACACCATTGTTTTGCTTTTTTGCTAAAGATTATTTTGATATCACTCATAGCTACTTTTGGTTCATTAATAACATATTCCTTATTTTTCCTATTGATATTTCTTGATGTAATTATCTTTAAACTAAACCTTATTTATACATTTTTGTATCTGATATTCTTACTTAATTACCTAAACATATTATGTACTTCAATTGACCTTTTGTTATTGTTTTGTTTTGAAACTTACAAAATTCCTTCATTTATGCTAGGCCTAATACCTAAGTTTCACAACACTTCTATTCAACATTCTTTACAATCTTTTTATATTCATTAACTCTACGGTATTTATTTGTTGATTGAACATTTTCTAAAGAAACAAATTAACTTAATAAAAACATTGGTGCTTTTAACATCACACCTTTTGTATAATTAATATATTTTTTTCTTTCCAGGTCCATGCCTGAAACTAAGCTTCTAATTATTATTGTTTTCTTACTTCTACATCACTTGTCTTTTAAGCTTACAAACACTATGGTTCATTAAACAACAAAACTCTTATAATAATAATTTTTAACACTACTCTAAGCAATATAACTCCCTTACAAACTCCTTCACTAAGATATAGTGTCTCCTTCTCCCAGCTTCCACTCTAATATATTACCTTTTATCTTATTTCTAGGTATTTCTTATTTTCTATCACTTAAATTAATAATACAACCAGTTTTAGATACTTACTAGCTAACATACTAGTAAAGATTGTTTTGCTATATTAATATAGTTTGTGGTTTATTGTATTTCACAATGTAGACACTTACACTGCACTTTTCCTTTCACATGAGGTTTATTTATCTAATATTACTATCACTTTTTATTCTATGTTATTTACATAGTTTGTGGTCATTAATTTCTACTTATGTAGTTCTATACTTCACCTTACATTTCACACATTGTTTATTTATTTATTATATCATCACTGGGTTGTCATTGGTCATTAATTTTTGCTTTATTATCATTTATCATTTGTCACTTTTGTATTAATTATTACATTTGCTAAGCTTGATTATATTCTACTTGCTTTTGGCTAACTGATTACTTAATAGGGTATATTTATTCCTATCTTAGATTTATACATTTATTTTTCTTTTTCTTTTCTTTTAACTCACATAATATATCTATTTTATTTTTATGGTTTATATAGTTTACATTTTAATTATGCCCTATCTGATTTAGTGCATTTATTTTACATCTTATTTTAGCTACATTTTGGGCTATATTGATGGTAGTCATATTTTGTGTTGTATCATGGTTTTCTTGTTCATTCACCTTCTCCAATCTATTGGGTTAAGTCGTAGTCAGTGTCTTAGTCAATTTTTTATTTAGTAGTGTTGGACTATCAATCTTCAGGTTATAAGTTGTAATATTAAATTTTTGACGTTAGCCCCACTGTTGGGTTCGCCAAACGTAATATTCAATAAATATAATCCTCCTTATGTATTCTGTGAATGTGTAAGGCCCCACTTTTGAGCGTCACAATGTAATATTCAGTTAATACCTTCCTATTCTTTCGTCGTTGATACTTTTATTTTGTTCAGCCCTGTGTTGGGATCACCAATATGTAATATTAAAATAATTAGTATTTCTGAAGTTGATTTGTAACTAAATAAAAGAAAAAAATCTGTGTTTTGTTTTTAAATAGAGGATTATTAATCTGAATCTCAGGGTTAACATACAAGTATCGTGAAAGTCTGGTACAATTTACACATAGAACAGACAATATAATTTTTATGCATGAGACTTGGTAATATAGTGTTGTTAATGTCTGTTGAATGTTTGTGGGTTCTTTTAAACAACTAGAAACTATAACAAAAAACTCTTATGATTAACGACTATTTTCATAATAGTGTACTAAAGTAATTCACAATTGAGGGCTGTAAGTAAATAACGGGCTAAGCGCCAAAAATTTACTTCTGAGATAATCAATAATTTATACCTTAAACCTAAATTAATTGCAGGAATATTTGTATAAAAATAGGGAATAATACTCAAGTACTGTTTAATCAAAACACAAAGTTTTATTGAATAAACAAAGAAAACATTTTCATAAAAAAAATTTGAAATTCAAAAAAATGAAACGCTCTAAGTCCATAGGTGATAACCATATAAAACGTGCTAAGTACATAGGTGATGAGCATAAAAAATGAGCTAAGTCCATAGGTTATTTCATAAAAAGTGATTAAAACTAAATCTGTCAAAAACACTCAAAACACAATGAAGTGAAAGTTTTCTAATGAATCATTATCACAAAGATAAAACTTGTAAACTATTTACTTGTTCATGTTTTTACACACTATTCGTTTACGAGAACATCAAAAAATTGCTTATTCTCCTCCTTTAAAAAGGGGATCATCCTCTTCAAGTCCCTCTTTTTTTCTGTTGATAATTTATTATTTTGAGGGAGCAGGGGGATTTGATACCTTACCAAATTGTCTGCCTTTATATTCTTCTTAAAAACCATCACCTCTTTCCATGTTTCAATGTCACTGAATGTTTCTTTTATTTGTATTATCCCTGGCTTGTTAGTAGAAACCCTTATCCATTGTGCTTTTGAAATCTGCAGTTTTTTTGTGTCTATAAAATGATCTGCAGCTAATTTAAAATTATAAAAACCCTCTGGCTGCATTACAGTTACTATAGAGTGGCGTTTGTGAGATGCTGTCAGTATCATGTTTACCAGATCATGCGGAACTTGGCACTTTTCAAGTCTTTTCCTTTTTTCTATATGCCCAAAATTTCTGTCGCAACTCATGTATGTATGCCCTTTAACTAAGAACTTTTGATTTATTTCTGTGCAAATACCTTTTGATGTTAAGTATAGTCATAGGAAAATGAACATCCTGTTCTTATTCTGTCCCGTACAATTATCACTCCACAAAATCAATTTATTTCTCTTGGTAATATTTGATGTAAAAGCTTTAAAAACACATGAGGCGATTTCGTTTCCTCCTCGACTGCTTATACCTTCATGCCAAAGAAACATTAGGCCAGTCTGGTTGTCAGCTGAATCAATACAAAAATTGTAGTTGGAGAGCTGACGCAAATAATACATTTCACTATGTGTGAGTGTTGGTAGGGACAGCACCTTTTGAAGATCCATCGCTGCACAGCACATTTCACTACTAGGGAACTGTGAGGAAACATTGTCATTTTTCATTGTAGCCATAGCCTGTTCCGCTTTCCTGTGGTGATGCTCTAGCTTAATTTTTTCTCTCTGTTCCTCGAGTCACATTTTAGCTCTGCATTCAACAAATCACAAGTTTTGCATGTATCTAATCTAAGCTGCCTGAATCTTAAGTTTGGAAAATACTTTTTGAAGACTTGGGAATAGAATCTATACGTCACTTTTGACTCAGGAAACTTTTCTGAATAGGCTGCATACATACGATGAACATTAAGGTCTTGGCTGAGGAATTCTTTATCAGTTTTTTCCCGGCTGTAGTGACCGACTTCCCTGAGGAAGCTATTAACATGATCAACAACTGATTGTTCATCGCCCTCACTATATTTTCTATGTTTCCGTTTGTTGCCACGTTTTTCAACATATTCCATTGAGCCAGCTTTTTTAAACTTAATAAGAGTTGCTACCCTTTGAGCTGTAAACCCAAATATGTCCAAAAATGTCTTCCTACATACTTCAAGGACATCTCCCTCCCCATCTGGTATAGTATACCTTATTGTTACTTCCCTGGTTGATCTCACACTTTCAGTTTTGGACGGTCTTCTACGTTTGATTTTGCAAACATGGATTAACGACATAACGTAGTTATTTTGTTTCACATAATCTTCCAGTCCATATAAGTCATTGAAAAGTTTCAGCCTTTGTTCATACTTCAGTTTTTTGCAGTTCATCTTGCATTTACATGTTACCTACAACAAAAATATCGCCTAAGAACCTAGATATTTATGTAGCCTAATAATGACATCTTGGCCCGGTAGTTACTTTTTTATGTGTGGACTGATTTGGTCTACTAAAGCAATAAGTTTTTAATATAACTTAATTTAGGCTTAGTACTAAATTTGTAATTAAAAGGCTTTAAATAACTGAGAGGATAACTTAACTGAGGGCTTTAAGTAACTGAGAGGATAATAAAAGTAAACATTTTAACTAACCTCACTCTCAGGTGGCTTTTTGGCTGAGACCAACGTGTTGTCCTTTCTCATGTACTCCTTTCCACTGCTTCGTTTTTTCTCTCTATCATCTTGTTCTCTACCTTCACCTCTCTTCCTCCTTTTCTTAACAGCTACAGTTTCATCCATTTTCAATAAATTAACTACTAATCACTCCACATTCACTCACATAAACACAAGTTTCACTCTATTTTAAGGTTAGCAGTGCAACAAACACGAGTCAGCTGGTGCCTGGCGCTTGACTCGTTATTTTCGCATCTGTTTCAGCAGATGACACAGACCCTATCTTGCAGAGCTTATTTGAACTACTTCCATATTTTTTGTCACTTAGCGCATTTTATAGGGTATCGGCGTTGGCTTTGGGAACACTTTTCACCCATCAGCTCACTTATAGATTTTTTGGCGCTTAGCCCGTTATTTACTTACAGCCCTCAATTATTATTATTTATTATTTTTTTTTATTGTTTGTTTTTTCAGTTATTGTTTTTGTGGTATGATCTCACCAACTTTGCAGTTTTCCCAATGGATTTATTCGTTGATTCTGCTCCTGGACACCTGGTTTTTTGGTCTCTCTTGGTCAAAACATCATTCCTCTAGGTCTTGGGTTGCTTTGCCTGGTCATCTCAGCTTTTATTGATTTTAAATTTCCATCAACTCAGCAGTCATTTATCTTAAACGTTCTGGCTTGCAATTCACAATTTTTAACAATAATCTTCTTCCACCCAAAACATTAATTTCTTTAGTTAAAGGCCATGGCTATATTTTTTATGGGTCACAGGTTCGGTGTACCATTTCTAATTAATAATATTCTGTTGACCTTTACTTTATTTTTCCTTCGTAACTATATTATTATAAGTTTTTTAACATAAGAGTTTCTATCTTTTAAATTATTTACTTTGTTTGATTTCACTATATGGGTTATATACCTGTTTCATATAGATTATATATTTCTTCAATGCTCATTATAATTATGTTCAATCACTTTCATTATACACAATTTTTCCTTTTTACCGTATTTCACTGTTATTCTCACTTTCTAGCACTGTCATACCATACCACTTTTATAATTATAGTTTGATCTTATTATATTTGTAAAACTTAAATAATTCACTTTTATGTAAATTTTTTTCTTGATAAATAAAATAACGGTCTGAGGTGCGCAGACCTCCCCATAGTTAAATTAGATTTATTTACATTTTAACTAGTAATGAAGTTTTTAATAATAATATAAATTGTCTTATTACAATGAATTAGTTTAACACAAATAAAAACATATGTAAATGTACTGAACAGTGTGATTAATTACTTATTTATTTACATCTTTTCTCCTGGGATCATTAACTTATTGGTTTTTGGTCATTGTCAGCCATCGTTTGTTACAGTCAGTAAATTATCTTCTAGTTAGTATGTTATGTTTTATGTTAGGTGAAACGACACATTACATAAAGCCCCCCGTTTAAGACAAGTTATTTCAGTAATGGTAGTTTTAGGAGTTACTGAAATAAATGGCAAAAATCTACAAAAACTGTCTTCACATTTCATAAAACCTCTTTATCTCGGTTTGGTTATATATTCCTTGGGGTATTGATACAATGGGGTTGGTAATTGACAAACTACTTTTTCCTATATCTTTTTTTATCATGCCCTGGATTTACTTTCTTACAGCTTTCTTTAACAACTGTTTAACCGGATATTATTTAAATTCTTCACTTTATTCGGTGAGTTGGAGAATATGATGCAGTAGTTATTGTAATTGTTCACTAACCTCTTCTTTTGTGCCACACTCATGATCTCTATATATCCTTTTCCTTGGAATGCCCTGATTTCCTGCAGTCTTTCCTGACATGATTCTGGTTCTGTTACGGTTTATTTGTTTCCTATGGGTACCATAACAATTTCCCTAACTTAGTATGAATTCCTGTCCTGAGGGGCACTTGTGCTTCCTATTATCTCAGCGGATCATTCATAATCGCAGAGTGGCCCAAAAAGACTGCTTTTGGATTTTATATTATTTACCTGTGGCTCCTATAATTGTATCTGGTTTATGGACAGTGTGCGTATTCTCTCCGTTTTATTCTCCTGCGTTTCATTTCATTCCTCAAGTGTTCGCTCATGTATTGATCAAGACTGTTGTCTGCACCCCTTGTAGTGTTTAGTTTGATGTACTCTATGTCTCAGTTTGTTTTCGCTTTACCCCGTTTTCTTTCTAATGAATCCCTTTTATATTTTTCTAAATAATATTTTGTCTTAATTAATTGTTAGTTTAATACTTTTTTCTTCTTATTTTTCTGTTTATATTCCCCTTTTGATCCTTATTAGATTTTCTTCAGTTTTGGTTATGTTTTCTTAATTATCATTATTTTTTCTTAAGTCTAGAGTGATTATTTATATTATTTTTGTTTTAATTATCATTATTTTCTTCTTCCTTTCTTAACTGGTTTGCCTTGTCGGTAGTCAGAAAATCAGTCCCTTTTTACAATATTGTTCCTACTTGGTTTATCCGTTTTCGGTATCTGCCACGATCCGGGTTGCTCCACTAATATGGTTTTCCAGTGGATTCCGTAGGTTATATGCGGTTACAAATCTCCCTACGGGATCGTCACAGCGTGGATCGTACACATACAGTTCAATGTGTTGCCTTCGTTCCTTCTATTCCTTCCATCATCATTCCTGGAATCGGGATTAGGTTCACGGTTGCCATGACGGTCATCGTATCTCCTCGAATCCCTCTCAGCAGCCATCATATTGTTTACTTGGGCTTGGTTGGTTCCATGGTCGTCTCTATGCTGGTTTACTGAAGGTGCATTTTGCCTTCCTTCCCGGCTTCTAGATCTTCAACCTTCCGCACGGTGACTCCCCTGTGGGTGCCGATTTTCTTCCTCTCTTCGGTACTGATCGTGGTACGTCTGGCCATTATTAAAACTTCGTTGATGGTTATTATATTGGTTTCAACTATTGTCGTTATTGTTGTTTGACCTGACCTGATTTACTCGTGGCCTATTTTCCCAGTGTTGCTCGTTCTGCCGATCGTTCTGGGGTTCCAGTCTCCTGCGACTTCTCCTGTAGTAGTCCTCCCTTTCATAACTTTCCAGGAAGGCTTCCATTGCTCCAATCGTCTTCACCTGACCACACTGTCTGGCTCGTGTTATGCCTTCCTCAAAATGGTAAGAAATTTTAGTGATCAGACATTCTTCTGGGATCCGTGGTTCGAGATGTCTAGCGATGCAGACCTTACCCAAGAAGTATGCTGTTGGGGATTGACCTCTTGTGGATTCATACCGTCCATTACATAAATCGTCCCTAATTATGTTTTGGATACTCTCGGACCAATATTTGGTCTTAAATATCTGTTTGAAATCTGTAGAATTTTGTATTTCATTCCTCATTGCCGTCCACCAATTGTCTGTTATGTTCTTGAAACTCTCTTCAAGCAGGTTTTTTATCATATGCCATCGGTTTTCTTTGTTGCGAGCCAATAGCTCTTCTAACCTCTCGAGGAATTCCAATGGGTTTCTGCGGTAACCTCTGAAGTTGATTGCCTCTCGGTTTTCTCCTATTGTTATTGGTGTATAGCTTATTGGTCTACTATTTTGTAGAATTACCAGTTCTTCCTGGATTTGGCCTACCTGCCCTTTTACTTGTCCTACATCACCCTTGATGGTTTCGATTTGACCACCTATTGTTTCCTTTATTTCATCTAGCTTCTTTTGTGTTTCTGCTCGTACCTCCGTTATACCAATTTTGTTATTATTTTCTACCTGATCTATTCTGGCATCTACTTCTATTCTGGACTGTACAAATGTTTCTTCAGTTTTCTCCAGCCTGTCCTGTGTATCGGCTATCTGCTGTCCAACTTCCTCCTTACACTTGTCCATCCTCTGGCTAAGTGTCTTACTGACGTCTTCTATCTTCTCATTGAGAGTTTCCCTTAACTCCTTGTTAGAGTTCTCAATTTTCTTATTAATTTGCCTAAAATCTTCCTTAGTACCCTCTTTAATGCTGTCCATCTTTTCATTCATCTGTCTTAAACTTTCTTCATTTCGTTCAAACTTTTCGTTTTGTTTTCTAAAGTTCTCATTATTTTCTTCATTCAATTGTCTTAAACTCTCATCATTCCTGTCCAATCTTTCATTCATTTGTTTAAACACTTCTTGGTTACTATCCATTTTCTTGTTAAGTGTTTCGATATTCTTTTCATTATTTTTATCTATTTTTTCAATATCCTCCTTCATTTGTTTATTTTGTTCAGATATTTTTTCCTCTATCTTGTCAAATTTTTCGCTCAAGGTTTCATTTTGTTTCCTCGAGTTTTCCTCATTTGTTTGTTTATTGCTTTCCTTAATGCTATCAATTTTCTCCATCATTAGCCTCACCATTTCTTGCCAATTTGGTTCTCCTCTGGCTTCTGCTTTGTCACCCGCCTGTTGCTCCTTTTCCATGTCTATGGCTACTTCAGTTTCTTCTTCTTGTTCCCGCCTATCTTCTTCTGTCTCTGGCTTTTGTCCTCTCTTCTGAGAAACTTCTCATCGTCGCATTTTTTAGTCTTCTACCAGTTGCCAGCTAAAATTAGGTCAATCGTTATTTCACTAATTGTGTTTCGGTTAGTTGGTTTTGCCTAATTTCAGCTCTACCGGTTGGGTGCCAATATGTAATATTCTGTTTTTACCTTCCTATTCTTTCGTCGTTGATACTTTTATTTTGTTCAGCCCTGTGTTGGGATCACCAATATGTAATATTAAAATAATTAGTATTTCTGAAGTTGATTTGTAACTAAATAAAAGAAAAAATCTGTGTTTTGTTTTTAAATAGAGGATTATTTATCTGAATCTCAGGGTTAACATACAAGTATCGTTAAAGTCTGGTACAATTTACACATAGAACAGACAATATAATTTTTATGCATGAGACTTGATAATATAGTGTTGTTAATGTCTGTTGAATGTTTGTGGGTTCTTTTAAACAACTAGAAACTATACTAAAAAACTCTTATGATTAACGACTGTTTTCATAATAGTGTACTAAAGTAATTAAAATTATTATTTATTTATTTTTTTATTGTTTTTTTTCAGTTATTGTTTTTGTGGTATGATCTCACCAACTTTGCAGTTTTCCCAATGGATTTATTCGTTGATTCTGCTCCTGGACACCTGGTTTTTTGGTCTCTCTTGGTCAAAACATCATTCCTCTAGGTCTTGGGTTGCTTTTCCTGGTCATCTTAGCTTTTATTGATTTTCAATTTCCATCAACTCAGCAGTCATTTATCTTAAACGTTCTGGCTTGCAATTCACAATTTTCAACAATAATCTTCTTCCACCCAAAACATTAATTTCTTTAGTTAAAGACCATGGCTATATTTTTTATGGGTCACAGGTTCGGTGTACCATTTCTAATTAATAATATTCTGTTGACCTTTACTTTATTTTTCCTTCGTAACTATATTATTATAAGTTTTTTAACGTAAGAGTTTCTACCTTTTAAATTATTTACTTTGTTTGATTTCACTATATGGGTTATATACCTGTTTCATATAGATTATATATTTCTTCAATGCTCATTATAATTATGTTCAATCACGTTCATTATACACAATTTTTCCTTTTTACCGTATTTCACTGTTATTCTCACTTTCTAGCACTGTCATACCATACCACTTTTATAATTATAGTTTGATCTTATTATATTTATAAAACTTAAATAATTCACTTTTATGTAAATTTTTTCTTGATAAATAAAATAACGGTCTGAGGTGCGCAGACCTCCCCATAGTTAAATTAGATTTATTTACATTTTAACTAGTAATGAAGTTTTTAATAATAATATAAATTGTCTTATTACAATGAATTAGTTTAACACAAATAAAAACATATGTAAATGTACTGAACAGTGTGATTAATTACTTATTTATTTACATCTTTTCTCCTGGGATCATTACCTTATTGGTTTTTGGTCATTGTCAGCCATCGTTTGTTACAGTCAGTAAATTATCTTCTAGTTAGTATGTTATGTTTTATGTTAGGTGAAACGACACATTACATAAAGCCCCCCGTTTAAGACAAGTTATTTCAGTAATGGTAGTTTTAGGAGTTACTGAAATAAATGGCAAAAATCTACAAAAACTGTCTTCACATTTCATAAAACCTCTTTATCTCGGTTTGGTTATATATTCCTTGGAGTATTGATACAATGGGGTTGGTAATTGACAAACTACTTTTTCCTATATCTTTTTTTATCATGCCCTGGATTTACTTTCTTACAGCTTTCTTTAACAACTGTTTAACCGGATATTATTTAAATTCTTCACTTTATTCGGTGAGTTGGAGAATATGATGCAGTAGTTATTGTAATTGTTCACTAACCTCTTCTTTTGTGCCACACTCATGATCTCTATATATCCTTTTCCTTGGAATGCCCTGATTTCCTGCAGTCTTTCCTGCCATGATTCTGGTTCTGTTACGGTTTATTTGTTTCCTATGGGTACCCTAACAATTTCCCTAACTTAGTATGAATTCCTGTCCTGAGGGGCACTTGTGCTTCCTATTATCTCAGCGGATCATTCATAATCGCAGAGTGGCCCAAAAAGACTGCTTTTGGGTTTTATATTATTTACCTGTGGCTCCTATAATTGTATCTGGTTTATGGACAGTGTGCGTATTCTCTCCGTTTTATTCTCCTGCGTTTCGTTTCATTCCTCAAGTGTTCGCTCATGTATTGATCAAGACTGTTGTCTGCACCCCTTGTAGTGTTTAGTTTGATGTACTCTATGTCTCAGTTTGTTTTCGCTTTACCCCGTTTTCTTTCTAATGAATCCCTTTTATATTTTTCTAAATAATATTTTGTCTTAATTAATTGTTAGTTTAATACTTTTTTCTTCTTATTTTTCTGTTTATATTCCCCTTTTGATCCTTATTAGATTTTCTTCAGTTTTGGTTATGTTTTCTTAATTATCATTATTTTTTCTTAAGTCTAGAGTGATTATTTATATTATTTTTGTTTTAATTATCATTATTTTCTTCTTCCTTTCTTAACTGGTTTGCCTTGTCGGTAGTCAGAAAATCAGTCCCTTTTTACAATATTGTTCCTACTTGGTTTATCCGTTTTCGGTATCTGCCACGATCCGGGTTGCTCCACTAATATGGTTTTCCAGTGGATTCCGTAGGTTATATGCGGTTACAAATCTCCCTACGGGATCGTCACAGCGTGGATCATACACATACAGTTCAATGTGTTGCCTTCGTTCCTTCTATTCCTTCCATCATCATTCCTGGAATCGGGATTAGGTTCATGGTTGCCATGACGGTCATCGTATCTCCTCGAATCCCTCTCAGCAGCCATCATATTGTTTACTTGGGCTTGGTTGGTTCCATGGTCGTCTCTATGCTGGTTTACTGAAGGTGCATTTTGCCTTCCTTCCCGGCTTCTAGATCTTCAACCTTCCGCACGGTGACTCCCCTGTGGGTGCCGATTTTCTTCCTCTCTTCGGTACTGACCGTGGTACGTCTGGCCATTATTAAAACTTCGTTGATGGTTATTATGTTGGTTTCAACTATTGTCGTTATTGTTGTTTGACCTGACCTGATTTACTCGTGGCCTATTTTCCCAGTGTTGCTCGTTCTGCCGATCGTTCTGGGGTTCCAGTCTCCTGCGACTTCTCCTGTAGTAGTCCTCCCTTTCATAACTTTCCAGGAAGGCTTCCATCGCTCCAATCGTCTTCACCTGACCACACTGTCTGGCTCGTGTTATGCCTTCCTCAAAATGGTAAGAAATTTTAGTGATCAGACATTCTTCTGGGATCCGTGGTTCGAGATGTCTAGCGATGCAGACCTTACCCAAGAAGTATGCTGTTGGGGATTGACCTCTTGTGGATTCATACCGTCCATTACATAAATCGTCCCTAATTATGTTTTGGATACTCTCGGACCAATACTTGGTCTTAAATATCTGTTTGAAATCTGTAGAATTTTGTATTTCATTCCTCATTGCCGTCCACCAATTGTCTGTTATGTTCTTGAAACTCTCTTCAAGCAGGTTTTTTATCATATGCCATCGGTTTTCTTTGTTGCGAGCCAATAGCTCTTCTAACCTCTCGAGGAATTCCAATGGGTTTCTGCGGTAACCTCTGAAGTTGATTGCCTCTCGGTTTTCTCCTATTGTTATTGGTGTATAGCTTATTGGTCTACTATTTTGTAGAATTACCAGTTCTTCCTGGATTTGGCCTACCTGCCCTTTTACTTGTCCTACATCACCCTTGATGGTTTCGATTTGACCACCTATTGTTTCCTTTATTTCATCTAGCTTCTTTTGTGTTTCTGCTCGTACCTCCGTTATACCAATTTTGTTATTATTTTCTACCTGATCTATTCTGGCATCTACTTCTATTCTGGACTGTACAAATGTTTCTTCAGTTTTCTCCAGCCTGTCCTGTGTATCGGCTATCTGCTGTCCAACTTCCTCCTTACACTTGTCCATCCTCTGGCTAAGTGTCTTACTGACGTCTTCTATCTTCTCATTGAGAGTTTCCCTTAACTCCTTGTTAGAGTTCTCAATTTTCTTATTAATTTGCCTAAAATCTTCCTTAGTACCCTCTTTAATGCTGTCCATCTTTTCATTCATCTGTCTTAAACTTTCTTCATTTCGTTCAAACTTTTCGTTTTGTTTTCTAAAGTTCTCATTATTTTCTTCATTCAATTGTCTTAAACTCTCATCATTCCTGTCCAATCTTTCATTCATTTGTTTAAACACTTCTTGGTTACTATCCATTTTCTTGTTAAGTGTTTCGATATTCTTTTCATTATTTTTATCTATTTTTTCAATATCCTCCTTCATTTGTTTATTTTGTTCAGATATTTTTTCCTCTATCTTGTCAAATTTTTCGCTCAAGGTTTCATTTTGTTTCCTCGAGTTTTCCTCATTTGTTTGTTTATTGCTTTCCTTAATGCTATCAATTTTCTCCATCATTAGCCTCATCATTTCTTGCCAATTTGGTTCTCCTCTGGCTTCTGCTTTGTCACCCGCCTGTTGCTCCTTTTCCATGTCTATGGCTACTTCAGTTTCTTCTTCTTGTTCCCGCCTATCTTCTTCTGTCTCTGGCTTTTGTCCTCTCTTCTGAGAAACTTCTCATCGTCGCATTTTTTAGTCTTCTACCAGTTGCCAGCTAAAATTAGGTCAATCGTTATTTCACTAATTGTGTTTCGGTTAGTTGGTTTTGCCTAATTTCAGCTCTACCGGTTGGGCGCCAATATGTAATATTCTGTTTTTACCTTCCTATTCTTTCGTCGTTGATACTTTTATTTTGTTCAGCCCTGTGTTGGGATCACCAATATGTAATATTAAAATAATTAGTATTTCTGAAGTTGATTTGTAACTAAATAAAAGAAAAAATCTGTGTTTTGTTTTTAAATAGAGGATTATTTATCTGAATCTCAGGGTTAACATACAAGTATCGTTAAAGTCTGGTACAATTTACACATAGAACAGACAATATAATTTTTATGCATGAGACTTGATAATATAGTGTTGTTAATGTCTGTTGAATGTTTGTGGGTTCTTTTAAACAACTAGAAACTATACTAAAAAACTCTTATGATTAACGACTGTTTTCATAATAGTGTACTAAAGTAATTCACAATTATTATTTATTTATTTTTTTATTGTTTTTTTTTCAGTTATTGTTTTTGTGGTATGATCTCACCAACTTTGCAGTTTTCCCAATGGATTTATTCGTTGATTCTGCTCCTGGACACCTGGTTTTTTGGTCTCTCTTGGTCAAAACATCATTCCTCTAGGTCTTGGGTTGCTTTTCCTGGTCATCTTAGCTTTTATTGATTTTCAATTTCCATCAACTCAGCAGTCATTTATCTTAAACGTTCTGGCTTGCAATTCACAATTTTCAACAATAATCTTCTTCCACCCAAAACATTAATTTCTTTAGTTAAAGACCATGGCTATATTTTTTATGGGTCACAGGTTCGGTGTACCATTTCTAATTAATAATATTCTGTTGACCTTTACTTTATTTTTCCTTCGTAACTATATTATTATAAGTTTTTTAACGTAAGAGTTTCTACCTTTTAAATTATTTACTTTGTTTGATTTCACTATATGGGTTATATACCTGTTTCATATAGATTATATATTTCTTCAATGCTCATTATAATTATGTTCAATCACGTTCATTATACACAATTTTTCCTTTTTACCGTATTTCACTGTTATTCTCACTTTCTAGCACTGTCATACCATACCACTTTTATAATTATAGTTTGATCTTATTATATTTGTAAAACTTAAATAATTCACTTTTATGTAAATTTTTTCTTGATAAATAAAATAACGGTCTGAGGTGCGCAGACCTCCCCATAGTTAAATTAGATTTATTTACATTTTAACTAGTAATGAAGTTTTTAATAATAATATAAATTGTCTTATTACAATGAATTAGTTTAACACAAATAAAAACATATGTAAATGTACTGAACAGTGTGATTAATTACTTATTTATTTACATCTTTTCTCCTGGGATCATTACCTTATTGGTTTTTGGTCATTGTCAGCCATCGTTTGTTACAGTCAGTAAATTATCTTCTAGTTAGTATGTTATGTTTTATGTTAGGTGAAACGACACATTACATAAAGCCCCCCGTTTAAGACAAGTTATTTCAGTAATGGTAGTTTTAGGAGTTACTGAAATAAATGGCAAAAATCTACAAAAACTGTCTTCACATTTCATAAAACCTCTTTATCTCGGTTTGGTTATATATTCCTTGGAGTATTGATACAATGGGGTTGGTAATTGACAAACTACTTTTTCCTATATCTTTTTTTATCATGCCCTGGATTTACTTTCTTACAGCTTTCTTTAACAACTGTTTAACCGGATATTATTTAAATTCTTCACTTTATTCGGTGAGTTGGAGAATATGATGCAGTAGTTATTGTAATTGTTCACTAACCTCTTCTTTTGTGCCACACTCATGATCTCTATATATCCTTTTCCTTGGAATGCCCTGATTTCCTGCAGTCTTTCCTGCCATGATTCTGGTTCTGTTACGGTTTATTTGTTTCCTATGGGTACCCTAACAATTTCCCTAACTTAGTATGAATTCCTGTCCTGAGGGGCACTTGTGCTTCCTATTATCTCAGCGGATCATTCATAATCGCAGAGTGGCCCAAAAAGACTGCTTTTGGGTTTTATATTATTTACCTGTGGCTCCTATAATTGTATCTGGTTTATGGACAGTGTGCGTATTCTCTCCGTTTTATTCTCCTGCGTTTCGTTTCATTCCTCAAGTGTTCGCTCATGTATTGATCAAGACTGTTGTCTGCACCCCTTGTAGTGTTTAGTTTGATGTACTCTATGTCTCAGTTTGTTTTCGCTTTACCCCGTTTTCTTTCTAATGAATCCCTTTTATATTTTTCTAAATAATATTTTGTCTTAATTAATTGTTAGTTTAATACTTTTTTCTTCTTATTTTTCTGTTTATATTCCCCTTTTGATCCTTATTAGATTTTCTTCAGTTTTGGTTATGTTTTCTTAATTATCATTATTTTTTCTTAAGTCTAGAGTGATTATTTATATTATTTTTGTTTTAATTATCATTATTTTCTTCTTCCTTTCTTAACTGGTTTGCCTTGTCGGTAGTCAGAAAATCAGTCCCTTTTTACAATATTGTTCCTACTTGGTTTATCCGTTTTCGGTATCTGCCACGATCCGGGTTGCTCCACTAATATGGTTTTCCAGTGGATTCCGTAGGTTATATGCGGTTACAAATCTCCCTACGGGATCGTCACAGCGTGGATCATACACATACAGTTCAATGTGTTGCCTTCGTTCCTTCTATTCCTTCCATCATCATTCCTGGAATCGGGATTAGGTTCACGGTTGCCATGACGGTCATCGTATCTCCTCGAATCCCTCTCAGCAGCCATCATATTGTTTACTTGGGCTTGGTTGGTTCCATGGTCGTCTCTATGCTGGTTTACTGAAGGTGCATTTTGCCTTCCTTCCCGGCTTCTAGATCTTCAACCTTCCGCACGGTGACTCCCCTGTGGGTGCCGATTTTCTTCCTCTCTTCGGTACTGACCGTGGTACGTCTGGCCATTATTAAAACTTCGTTGATGGTTATTATGTTGGTTTCAACTATTGTCGTTATTGTTGTTTGACCTGACCTGATTTACTCGTGGCCTATTTTCCCAGTGTTGCTCGTTCTGCCGATCGTTCTGGGGTTCCAGTCTCCTGCGACTTCTCCTGTAGTAGTCCTCCCTTTCATAACTTTCCAGGAAGGCTTCCATCGCTCCAATCGTCTTCACCTGACCACACTGTCTGGCTCGTGTTATGCCTTCCTCAAAATGGTAAGAAATTTTAGTGATCAGACATTCTTCTGGGATCCGTGGTTCGAGATGTCTAGCGATGCAGACCTTACCCAAGAAGTATGCTGTTGGGGATTGACCTCTTGTGGATTCATACCGTCCATTACATAAATCGTCCCTAATTATGTTTTGGATACTCTCGGACCAATATTTGGTCTTAAATATCTGTTTGAAATCTGTAGAATTTTGTATTTCATTCCTCATTGCCGTCCACCAATTGTCTGTTATGTTCTTGAAACTCTCTTCAAGCAGGTTTTTTATCATATGCCATCGGTTTTCTTTGTTGCGAGCCAATAGCTCTTCTAACCTCTCGAGGAATTCCAATGGGTTTCTGCGGTAACCTCTGAAGTTGATTGCCTCTCGGTTTTCTCCTATTGTTATTGGTGTATAGCTTATTGGTCTACTATTTTGTAGAATTACCAGTTCTTCCTGGATTTGGCCTACCTGCCCTTTTACTTGTCCTACATCACCCTTGATGGTTTCGATTTGACCACCTATTGTTTCCTTTATTTCATCTAGCTTCTTTTGTGTTTCTGCTCGTACCTCCGTTATACCAATTTTGTTATTATTTTCTACCTGATCTATTCTGGCATCTACTTCTATTCTGGACTGTACAAATGTTTCTTCAGTTTTCTCCAGCCTGTCCTGTGTATCGGCTATCTGCTGTCCAACTTCCTCCTTACACTTGTCCATCCTCTGGCTAAGTGTCTTACTGACGTCTTCTATCTTCTCATTGAGAGTTTCCCTTAACTCCTTGTTAGAGTTCTCAATTTTCTTATTAATTTGCCTAAAATCTTCCTTAGTACCCTCTTTAATGCTGTCCATCTTTTCATTCATCTGTCTTAAACTTTCTTCATTTCGTTCAAACTTTTCGTTTTGTTTTCTAAAGTTCTCATTATTTTCTTCATTCAATTGTCTTAAACTCTCATCATTCCTGTCCAATCTTTCATTCATTTGTTTAAACACTTCTTGGTTACTATCCATTTTCTTGTTAAGTGTTTCGATATTCTTTTCATTATTTTTATCTATTTTTTCAATATCCTCCTTCATTTGTTTATTTTGTTCAGATATTTTTTCCTCTATCTTGTCAAATTTTTCGCTCAAGGTTTCATTTTGTTTCCTCGAGTTTTCCTCATTTGTTTGTTTATTGCTTTCCTTAATGCTATCAATTTTCTCCATCATTAGCCTCATCATTTCTTGCCAATTTGGTTCTCCTCTGGCTTCTGCTTTGTCACCCGCCTGTTGCTCCTTTTCCATGTCTATGGCTACTTCAGTTTCTTCTTCTTGTTCCCGCCTATCTTCTTCTGTCTCTGGCTTTTGTCCTCTCTTCTGAGAAACTTCTCATCGTCGCATTTTTTAGTCTTCTACCAGTTGCCAGCTAAAATTAGGTCAATCGTTATTTCACTAATTGTGTTTCGGTTAGTTGGTTTTGCCTAATTTCAGCTCTACCGGTTGGGCGCCAATATGTAATATTCTGTTTTTACCTTCCTATTCTTTCGTCGTTGATACTTTTATTTTGTTCAGCCCTGTGTTGGGATCACCAATATGTAATATTAAAATAATTAGTATTTCTGAAGTTGATTTGTAACTAAATAAAAGAAAAAATCTGTGTTTTGTTTTTAAATAGAGGATTATTTATCTGAATCTCAGGGTTAACATACAAGTATCGTTAAAGTCTGGTACAATTTACACATAGAACAGACAATATAATTTTTATGCATGAGACTTGATAATATAGTGTTGTTAATGTCTGTTGAATGTTTGTGGGTTCTTTTAAACAACTAGAAACTATACTAAAAAACTCTTATGATTAACGACTGTTTTCATAATAGTGTACTAAAGTAATTCACAATTATTATTTATTTATTTTTTTATTGTTTTTTTTTCAGTTATTGTTTTTGTGGTATGATCTCACCAACTTTGCAGTTTTCCCAATGGATTTATTCGTTGATTCTGCTCCTGGACACCTGGTTTTTTGGTCTCTCTTGGTCAAAACATCATTCCTCTAGGTCTTGGGTTGCTTTTCCTGGTCATCTTAGCTTTTATTGATTTTCAATTTCCATCAACTCAGCAGTCATTTATCTTAAACGTTCTGGCTTGCAATTCACAATTTTCAACAATAATCTTCTTCCACCCAAAACATTAATTTCTTTAGTTAAAGACCATGGCTATATTTTTTATGGGTCACAGGTTCGGTGTACCATTTCTAATTAATAATATTCTGTTGACCTTTACTTTATTTTTCCTTCGTAACTATATTATTATAAGTTTTTTAACGTAAGAGTTTCTACCTTTTAAATTATTTACTTTGTTTGATTTCACTATATGGGTTATATACCTGTTTCATATAGATTATATATTTCTTCAATGCTCATTATAATTATGTTCAATCACGTTCATTATACACAATTTTTCCTTTTTACCGTATTTCACTGTTATTCTCACTTTCTAGCACTGTCATACCATACCACTTTTATAATTATAGTTTGATCTTATTATATTTGTAAAACTTAAATAATTCACTTTTATGTAAATTTTTTCTTGATAAATAAAATAACGGTCTGAGGTGCGCAGACCTCCCCATAGTTAAATTAGATTTATTTACATTTTAACTAGTAATGAAGTTTTTAATAATAATATAAATTGTCTTATTACAATGAATTAGTTTAACACAAATAAAAACATATGTAAATGTACTGAACAGTGTGATTAATTACTTATTTATTTACATCTTTTCTCCTGGGATCATTACCTTATTGGTTTTTGGTCATTGTCAGCCATCGTTTGTTACAGTCAGTAAATTATCTTCTAGTTAGTATGTTATGTTTTATGTTAGGTGAAACGACACATTACATAAAGCCCCCCGTTTAAGACAAGTTATTTCAGTAATGGTAGTTTTAGGAGTTACTGAAATAAATGGCAAAAATCTACAAAAACTGTCTTCACATTTCATAAAACCTCTTTATCTCGGTTTGGTTATATATTCCTTGGAGTATTGATACAATGGGGTTGGTAATTGACAAACTACTTTTTCCTATATCTTTTTTTATCATGCCCTGGATTTACTTTCTTACAGCTTTCTTTAACAACTGTTTAACCGGATATTATTTAAATTCTTCACTTTATTCGGTGAGTTGGAGAATATGATGCAGTAGTTATTGTAATTGTTCACTAACCTCTTCTTTTGTGCCACACTCATGATCTCTATATATCCTTTTCCTTGGAATGCCCTGATTTCCTGCAGTCTTTCCTGCCATGATTCTGGTTCTGTTACGGTTTATTTGTTTCCTATGGGTACCCTAACAATTTCCCTAACTTAGTATGAATTCCTGTCCTGAGGGGCACTTGTGCTTCCTATTATCTCAGCGGATCATTCATAATCGCAGAGTGGCCCAAAAAGACTGCTTTTGGGTTTTATATTATTTACCTGTGGCTCCTATAATTGTATCTGGTTTATGGACAGTGTGCGTATTCTCTCCGTTTTATTCTCCTGCGTTTCGTTTCATTCCTCAAGTGTTCGCTCATGTATTGATCAAGACTGTTGTCTGCACCCCTTGTAGTGTTTAGTTTGATGTACTCTATGTCTCAGTTTGTTTTCGCTTTACCCCGTTTTCTTTCTAATGAATCCCTTTTATATTTTTCTAAATAATATTTTGTCTTAATTAATTGTTAGTTTAATACTTTTTTCTTCTTATTTTTCTGTTTATATTCCCCTTTTGATCCTTATTAGATTTTCTTCAGTTTTGGTTATGTTTTCTTAATTATCATTATTTTTTCTTAAGTCTAGAGTGATTATTTATATTATTTTTGTTTTAATTATCATTATTTTCTTCTTCCTTTCTTAACTGGTTTGCCTTGTCGGTAGTCAGAAAATCAGTCCCTTTTTACAATATTGTTCCTACTTGGTTTATCCGTTTTCGGTATCTGCCACGATCCGGGTTGCTCCACTAATATGGTTTTCCAGTGGATTCCGTAGGTTATATGCGGTTACAAATCTCCCTACGGGATCGTCACAGCGTGGATCATACACATACAGTTCAATGTGTTGCCTTCGTTCCTTCTATTCCTTCCATCATCATTCCTGGAATCGGGATTAGGTTCACGGTTGCCATGACGGTCATCGTATCTCCTCGAATCCCTCTCAGCAGCCATCATATTGTTTACTTGGGCTTGGTTGGTTCCATGGTCGTCTCTATGCTGGTTTACTGAAGGTGCATTTTGCCTTCCTTCCCGGCTTCTAGATCTTCAACCTTCCGCACGGTGACTCCCCTGTGGGTGCCGATTTTCTTCCTCTCTTCGGTACTGACCGTGGTACGTCTGGCCATTATTAAAACTTCGTTGATGGTTATTATGTTGGTTTCAACTATTGTCGTTATTGTTGTTTGACCTGACCTGATTTACTCGTGGCCTATTTTCCCAGTGTTGCTCGTTCTGCCGATCGTTCTGGGGTTCCAGTCTCCTGCGACTTCTCCTGTAGTAGTCCTCCCTTTCATAACTTTCCAGGAAGGCTTCCATCGCTCCAATCGTCTTCACCTGACCACACTGTCTGGCTCGTGTTATGCCTTCCTCAAAATGGTAAGAAATTTTAGTGATCAGACATTCTTCTGGGATCCGTGGTTCGAGATGTCTAGCGATGCAGACCTTACCCAAGAAGTATGCTGTTGGGGATTGACCTCTTGTGGATTCATACCGTCCATTACATAAATCGTCCCTAATTATGTTTTGGATACTCTCGGACCAATATTTGGTCTTAAATATCTGTTTGAAATCTGTAGAATTTTGTATTTCATTCCTCATTGCCGTCCACCAATTGTCTGTTATGTTCTTGAAACTCTCTTCAAGCAGGTTTTTTATCATATGCCATCGGTTTTCTTTGTTGCGAGCCAATAGCTCTTCTAACCTCTCGAGGAATTCCAATGGGTTTCTGCGGTAACCTCTGAAGTTGATTGCCTCTCGGTTTTCTCCTATTGTTATTGGTGTATAGCTTATTGGTCTACTATTTTGTAGAATTACCAGTTCTTCCTGGATTTGGCCTACCTGCCCTTTTACTTGTCCTACATCACCCTTGATGGTTTCGATTTGACCACCTATTGTTTCCTTTATTTCATCTAGCTTCTTTTGTGTTTCTGCTCGTACCTCCGTTATACCAATTTTGTTATTATTTTCTACCTGATCTATTCTGGCATCTACTTCTATTCTGGACTGTACAAATGTTTCTTCAGTTTTCTCCAGCCTGTCCTGTGTATCGGCTATCTGCTGTCCAACTTCCTCCTTACACTTGTCCATCCTCTGGCTAAGTGTCTTACTGACGTCTTCTATCTTCTCATTGAGAGTTTCCCTTAACTCCTTGTTAGAGTTCTCAATTTTCTTATTAATTTGCCTAAAATCTTCCTTAGTACCCTCTTTAATGCTGTCCATCTTTTCATTCATCTGTCTTAAACTTTCTTCATTTCGTTCAAACTTTTCGTTTTGTTTTCTAAAGTTCTCATTATTTTCTTCATTCAATTGTCTTAAACTCTCATCATTCCTGTCCAATCTTTCATTCATTTGTTTAAACACTTCTTGGTTACTATCCATTTTCTTGTTAAGTGTTTCGATATTCTTTTCATTATTTTTATCTATTTTTTCAATATCCTCCTTCATTTGTTTATTTTGTTCAGATATTTTTTCCTCTATCTTGTCAAATTTTTCGCTCAAGGTTTCATTTTGTTTCCTCGAGTTTTCCTCATTTGTTTGTTTATTGCTTTCCTTAATGCTATCAATTTTCTCCATCATTAGCCTCATCATTTCTTGCCAATTTGGTTCTCCTCTGGCTTCTGCTTTGTCACCCGCCTGTTGCTCCTTTTCCATGTCTATGGCTACTTCAGTTTCTTCTTCTTGTTCCCGCCTATCTTCTTCTGTCTCTGGCTTTTGTCCTCTCTTCTGAGAAACTTCTCATCGTCGCATTTTTTAGTCTTCTACCAGTTGCCAGCTAAAATTAGGTCAATCGTTATTTCACTAATTGTGTTTCGGTTAGTTGGTTTTGCCTAATTTCAGCTCTACCGGTTGGGCGCCAATATGTAATATTCTGTTTTTACCTTCCTATTCTTTCGTCGTTGATACTTTTATTTTGTTCAGCCCTGTGTTGGGATCACCAATATGTAATATTAAAATAATTAGTATTTCTGAAGTTGATTTGTAACTAAATAAAAGAAAAAATCTGTGTTTTGTTTTTAAATAGAGGATTATTTATCTGAATCTCAGGGTTAACATACAAGTATCGTTAAAGTCTGGTACAATTTACACATAGAACAGACAATATAATTTTTATGCATGAGACTTGATAATATAGTGTTGTTAATGTCTGTTGAATGTTTGTGGGTTCTTTTAAACAACTAGAAACTATACTAAAAAACTCTTATGATTAACGACTGTTTTCATAATAGTGTACTAAAGTAATTCACAATTATTATTTATTTATTTTTTTATTGTTTTTTTTTCAGTTATTGTTTTTGTGGTATGATCTCACCAACTTTGCAGTTTTCCCAATGGATTTATTCGTTGATTCTGCTCCTGGACACCTGGTTTTTTGGTCTCTCTTGGTCAAAACATCATTCCTCTAGGTCTTGGGTTGCTTTTCCTGGTCATCTTAGCTTTTATTGATTTTCAATTTCCATCAACTCAGCAGTCATTTATCTTAAACGTTCTGGCTTGCAATTCACAATTTTCAACAATAATCTTCTTCCACCCAAAACATTAATTTCTTTAGTTAAAGACCATGGCTATATTTTTTATGGGTCACAGGTTCGGTGTACCATTTCTAATTAATAATATTCTGTTGACCTTTACTTTATTTTTCCTTCGTAACTATATTATTATAAGTTTTTTAACGTAAGAGTTTCTACCTTTTAAATTATTTACTTTGTTTGATTTCACTATATGGGTTATATACCTGTTTCATATAGATTATATATTTCTTCAATGCTCATTATAATTATGTTCAATCACGTTCATTATACACAATTTTTCCTTTTTACCGTATTTCACTGTTATTCTCACTTTCTAGCACTGTCATACCATACCACTTTTATAATTATAGTTTGATCTTATTATATTTGTAAAACTTAAATAATTCACTTTTATGTAAATTTTTTCTTGATAAATAAAATAACGGTCTGAGGTGCGCAGACCTCCCCATAGTTAAATTAGATTTATTTACATTTTAACTAGTAATGAAGTTTTTAATAATAATATAAATTGTCTTATTACAATGAATTAGTTTAACACAAATAAAAACATATGTAAATGTACTGAACAGTGTGATTAATTACTTATTTATTTACATCTTTTCTCCTGGAAAACGACACATTACATAAAGCCCCCCGTTTAAGACAAGTTATTTCAGTAATGGTAGTTTTAGGAGTTACTGAAATAAATGGCAAAAATCTACAAAAACTGTCTTCACATTTCATAAAACCTCTTTATCTCGGTTTGGTTATATATTCCTTGGAGTATTGATACAATGGGGTTGGTAATTGACAAACTACTTTTTCCTATATCTTTTTTTATCATGCCCTGGATTTACTTTCTTACAGCTTTCTTTAACAACTGTTTAACCGGATATTATTTAAATTCTTCACTTTATTCGGTGAGTTGGAGAATATGATGCAGTAGTTATTGTAATTGTTCACTAACCTCTTCTTTTGTGCCACACTCATGATCTCTATATATCCTTTTCCTTGGAATGCCCTGATTTCCTGCAGTCTTTCCTGCCATGATTCTGGTTCTGTTACGGTTTATTTGTTTCCTATGGGTACCCTAACAATTTCCCTAACTTAGTATGAATTCCTGTCCTGAGGGGCACTTGTGCTTCCTATTATCTCAGCGGATCATTCATAATCGCAGAGTGGCCCAAAAAGACTGCTTTTGGGTTTTATATTATTTACCTGTGGCTCCTATAATTGTATCTGGTTTATGGACAGTGTGCGTATTCTCTCCGTTTTATTCTCCTGCGTTTCGTTTCATTCCTCAAGTGTTCGCTCATGTATTGATCAAGACTGTTGTCTGCACCCCTTGTAGTGTTTAGTTTGATGTACTCTATGTCTCAGTTTGTTTTCGCTTTACCCCGTTTTCTTTCTAATGAATCCCTTTTATATTTTTCTAAATAATATTTTGTCTTAATTAATTGTTAGTTTAATACTTTTTTCTTCTTATTTTTCTGTTTATATTCCCCTTTTGATCCTTATTAGATTTTCTTCAGTTTTGGTTATGTTTTCTTAATTATCATTATTTTTTCTTAAGTCTAGAGTGATTATTTATATTATTTTTGTTTTAATTATCATTATTTTCTTCTTCCTTTCTTAACTGGTTTGCCTTGTCGGTAGTCAGAAAATCAGTCCCTTTTTACAATATTGTTCCTACTTGGTTTATCCGTTTTCGGTATCTGCCACGATCCGGGTTGCTCCACTAATATGGTTTTCCAGTGGATTCCGTAGGTTATATGCGGTTACAAATCTCCCTACGGGATCGTCACAGCGTGGATCATACACATACAGTTCAATGTGTTGCCTTCGTTCCTTCTATTCCTTCCATCATCATTCCTGGAATCGGGATTAGGTTCATGGTTGCCATGACGGTCATCGTATCTCCTCGAATCCCTCTCAGCAGCCATCATATTGTTTACTTGGGCTTGGTTGGTTCCATGGTCGTCTCTATGCTGGTTTACTGAAGGTGCATTTTGCCTTCCTTCCCGGCTTCTAGATCTTCAACCTTCCGCACGGTGACTCCCCTGTGGGTGCCGATTTTCTTCCTCTCTTCGGTACTGACCGTGGTACGTCTGGCCATTATTAAAACTTCGTTGATGGTTATTATGTTGGTTTCAACTATTGTCGTTATTGTTGTTTGACCTGACCTGATTTACTCGTGGCCTATTTTCCCAGTGTTGCTCGTTCTGCCGATCGTTCTGGGGTTCCAGTCTCCTGCGACTTCTCCTGTAGTAGTCCTCCCTTTCATAACTTTCCAGGAAGGCTTCCATCGCTCCAATCGTCTTCACCTGACCACACTGTCTGGCTCGTGTTATGCCTTCCTCAAAATGGTAAGAAATTTTAGTGATCAGACATTCTTCTGGGATCCGTGGTTCGAGATGTCTAGCGATGCAGACCTTACCCAAGAAGTATGCTGTTGGGGATTGACCTCTTGTGGATTCATACCGTCCATTACATAAATCGTCCCTAATTATGTTTTGGATACTCTCGGACCAATATTTGGTCTTAAATATCTGTTTGAAATCTGTAGAATTTTGTATTTCATTCCTCATTGCCGTCCACCAATTGTCTGTTATGTTCTTGAAACTCTCTTCAAGCAGGTTTTTTATCATATGCCATCGGTTTTCTTTGTTGCGAGCCAATAGCTCTTCTAACCTCTCGAGGAATTCCAATGGGTTTCTGCGGTAACCTCTGAAGTTGATTGCCTCTCGGTTTTCTCCTATTGTTATTGGTGTATAGCTTATTGGTCTACTATTTTGTAGAATTACCAGTTCTTCCTGGATTTGGCCTACCTGCCCTTTTACTTGTCCTACATCACCCTTGATGGTTTCGATTTGACCACCTATTGTTTCCTTTATTTCATCTAGCTTCTTTTGTGTTTCTGCTCGTACCTCCGTTATACCAATTTTGTTATTATTTTCTACCTGATCTATTCTGGCATCTACTTCTATTCTGGACTGTACAAATGTTTCTTCAGTTTTCTCCAGCCTGTCCTGTGTATCGGCTATCTGCTGTCCAACTTCCTCCTTACACTTGTCCATCCTCTGGCTAAGTGTCTTACTGACGTCTTCTATCTTCTCATTGAGAGTTTCCCTTAACTCCTTGTTAGAGTTCTCAATTTTCTTATTAATTTGCCTAAAATCTTCCTTAGTACCCTCTTTAATGCTGTCCATCTTTTCATTCATCTGTCTTAAACTTTCTTCATTTCGTTCAAACTTTTCGTTTTGTTTTCTAAAGTTCTCATTATTTTCTTCATTCAATTGTCTTAAACTCTCATCATTCCTGTCCAATCTTTCATTCATTTGTTTAAACACTTCTTGGTTACTATCCATTTTCTTGTTAAGTGTTTCGATATTCTTTTCATTATTTTTATCTATTTTTTCAATATCCTCCTTCATTTGTTTATTTTGTTCAGATATTTTTTCCTCTATCTTGTCAAATTTTTCGCTCAAGGTTTCATTTTGTTTCCTCGAGTTTTCCTCATTTGTTTGTTTATTGCTTTCCTTAATGCTATCAATTTTCTCCATCATTAGCCTCATCATTTCTTGCCAATTTGGTTCTCCTCTGGCTTCTGCTTTGTCACCCGCCTGTTGCTCCTTTTCCATGTCTATGGCTACTTCAGTTTCTTCTTCTTGTTCCCGCCTATCTTCTTCTGTCTCTGGCTTTTGTCCTCTCTTCTGAGAAACTTCTCATCGTCGCATTTTTTAGTCTTCTACCAGTTGCCAGCTAAAATTAGGTCAATCGTTATTTCACTAATTGTGTTTCGGTTAGTTGGTTTTGCCTAATTTCAGCTCTACCGGTTGGGCGCCAATATGTAATATTCTGTTTTTACCTTCCTATTCTTTCGTCGTTGATACTTTTATTTTGTTCAGCCCTGTGTTGGGATCACCAATATGTAATATTAAAATAATTAGTATTTCTGAAGTTGATTTGTAACTAAATAAAAGAAAAAATCTGTGTTTTGTTTTTAAATAGAGGATTATTTATCTGAATCTCAGGGTTAACATACAAGTATCGTTAAAGTCTGGTACAATTTACACATAGAACAGACAATATAATTTTTATGCATGAGACTTGATAATATAGTGTTGTTAATGTCTGTTGAATGTTTGTGGGTTCTTTTAAACAACTAGAAACTATACTAAAAAACTCTTATGATTAACGACTGTTTTCATAATAGTGTACTAAAGTAATTCACAATTATTATTTATTTATTTTTTTATTGTTTTTTTTTCAGTTATTGTTTTTGTGGTATGATCTCACCAACTTTGCAGTTTTCCCAATGGATTTATTCGTTGATTCTGCTCCTGGACACCTGGTTTTTTGGTCTCTCTTGGTCAAAACATCATTCCTCTAGGTCTTGGGTTGCTTTTCCTGGTCATCTTAGCTTTTATTGATTTTCAATTTCCATCAACTCAGCAGTCATTTATCTTAAACGTTCTGGCTTGCAATTCACAATTTTCAACAATAATCTTCTTCCACCCAAAACATTAATTTCTTTAGTTAAAGACCATGGCTATATTTTTTATGGGTCACAGGTTCGGTGTACCATTTCTAATTAATAATATTCTGTTGACCTTTACTTTATTTTTCCTTCGTAACTATATTATTATAAGTTTTTTAACGTAAGAGTTTCTACCTTTTAAATTATTTACTTTGTTTGATTTCACTATATGGGTTATATACCTGTTTCATATAGATTATATATTTCTTCAATGCTCATTATAATTATGTTCAATCACGTTCATTATACACAATTTTTCCTTTTTACCGTATTTCACTGTTATTCTCACTTTCTAGCACTGTCATACCATACCACTTTTATAATTATAGTTTGATCTTATTATATTTGTAAAACTTAAATAATTCACTTTTATGTAAATTTTTTCTTGATAAATAAAATAACGGTCTGAGGTGCGCAGACCTCCCCATAGTTAAATTAGATTTATTTACATTTTAACTAGTAATGAAGTTTTTAATAATAATATAAATTGTCTTATTACAATGAATTAGTTTAACACAAATAAAAACATATGTAAATGTACTGAACAGTGTGATTAATTACTTATTTATTTACATCTTTTCTCCTGGGATCATTACCTTATTGGTTTTTGGTCATTGTCAGCCATCGTTTGTTACAGTCAGTAAATTATCTTCTAGTTAGTATGTTATGTTTTATGTTAGGTGAAACGACACATTACATAAAGCCCCCCGTTTAAGACAAGTTATTTCAGTAATGGTAGTTTTAGGAGTTACTGAAATAAATGGCAAAAATCTACAAAAACTGTCTTCACATTTCATAAAACCTCTTTATCTCGGTTTGGTTATATATTCCTTGGAGTATTGATACAATGGGGTTGGTAATTGACAAACTACTTTTTCCTATATCTTTTTTTATCATGCCCTGGATTTACTTTCTTACAGCTTTCTTTAACAACTGTTTAACCGGATATTATTTAAATTCTTCACTTTATTCGGTGAGTTGGAGAATATGATGCAGTAGTTATTGTAATTGTTCACTAACCTCTTCTTTTGTGCCACACTCATGATCTCTATATATCCTTTTCCTTGGAATGCCCTGATTTCCTGCAGTCTTTCCTGCCATGATTCTGGTTCTGTTACGGTTTATTTGTTTCCTATGGGTACCCTAACAATTTCCCTAACTTAGTATGAATTCCTGTCCTGAGGGGCACTTGTGCTTCCTATTATCTCAGCGGATCATTCATAATCGCAGAGTGGCCCAAAAAGACTGCTTTTGGGTTTTATATTATTTACCTGTGGCTCCTATAATTGTATCTGGTTTATGGACAGTGTGCGTATTCTCTCCGTTTTATTCTCCTGCGTTTCGTTTCATTCCTCAAGTGTTCGCTCATGTATTGATCAAGACTGTTGTCTGCACCCCTTGTAGTGTTTAGTTTGATGTACTCTATGTCTCAGTTTGTTTTCGCTTTACCCCGTTTTCTTTCTAATGAATCCCTTTTATATTTTTCTAAATAATATTTTGTCTTAATTAATTGTTAGTTTAATACTTTTTTCTTCTTATTTTTCTGTTTATATTCCCCTTTTGATCCTTATTAGATTTTCTTCAGTTTTGGTTATGTTTTCTTAATTATCATTATTTTTTCTTAAGTCTAGAGTGATTATTTATATTATTTTTGTTTTAATTATCATTATTTTCTTCTTCCTTTCTTAACTGGTTTGCCTTGTCGGTAGTCAGAAAATCAGTCCCTTTTTACAATATTGTTCCTACTTGGTTTATCCGTTTTCGGTATCTGCCACGATCCGGGTTGCTCCACTAATATGGTTTTCCAGTGGATTCCGTAGGTTATATGCGGTTACAAATCTCCCTACGGGATCGTCACAGCGTGGATCATACACATACAGTTCAATGTGTTGCCTTCGTTCCTTCTATTCCTTCCATCATCATTCCTGGAATCGGGATTAGGTTCACGGTTGCCATGACGGTCATCGTATCTCCTCGAATCCCTCTCAGCAGCCATCATATTGTTTACTTGGGCTTGGTTGGTTCCATGGTCGTCTCTATGCTGGTTTACTGAAGGTGCATTTTGCCTTCCTTCCCGGCTTCTAGATCTTCAACCTTCCGCACGGTGACTCCCCTGTGGGTGCCGATTTTCTTCCTCTCTTCGGTACTGACCGTGGTACGTCTGGCCATTATTAAAACTTCGTTGATGGTTATTATGTTGGTTTCAACTATTGTCGTTATTGTTGTTTGACCTGACCTGATTTACTCGTGGCCTATTTTCCCAGTGTTGCTCGTTCTGCCGATCGTTCTGGGGTTCCAGTCTCCTGCGACTTCTCCTGTAGTAGTCCTCCCTTTCATAACTTTCCAGGAAGGCTTCCATCGCTCCAATCGTCTTCACCTGACCACACTGTCTGGCTCGTGTTATGCCTTCCTCAAAATGGTAAGAAATTTTAGTGATCAGACATTCTTCTGGGATCCGTGGTTCGAGATGTCTAGCGATGCAGACCTTACCCAAGAAGTATGCTGTTGGGGATTGACCTCTTGTGGATTCATACCGTCCATTACATAAATCGTCCCTAATTATGTTTTGGATACTCTCGGACCAATATTTGGTCTTAAATATCTGTTTGAAATCTGTAGAATTTTGTATTTCATTCCTCATTGCCGTCCACCAATTGTCTGTTATGTTCTTGAAACTCTCTTCAAGCAGGTTTTTTATCATATGCCATCGGTTTTCTTTGTTGCGAGCCAATAGCTCTTCTAACCTCTCGAGGAATTCCAATGGGTTTCTGCGGTAACCTCTGAAGTTGATTGCCTCTCGGTTTTCTCCTATTGTTATTGGTGTATAGCTTATTGGTCTACTATTTTGTAGAATTACCAGTTCTTCCTGGATTTGGCCTACCTGCCCTTTTACTTGTCCTACATCACCCTTGATGGTTTCGATTTGACCACCTATTGTTTCCTTTATTTCATCTAGCTTCTTTTGTGTTTCTGCTCGTACCTCCGTTATACCAATTTTGTTATTATTTTCTACCTGATCTATTCTGGCATCTACTTCTATTCTGGACTGTACAAATGTTTCTTCAGTTTTCTCCAGCCTGTCCTGTGTATCGGCTATCTGCTGTCCAACTTCCTCCTTACACTTGTCCATCCTCTGGCTAAGTGTCTTACTGACGTCTTCTATCTTCTCATTGAGAGTTTCCCTTAACTCCTTGTTAGAGTTCTCAATTTTCTTATTAATTTGCCTAAAATCTTCCTTAGTACCCTCTTTAATGCTGTCCATCTTTTCATTCATCTGTCTTAAACTTTCTTCATTTCGTTCAAACTTTTCGTTTTGTTTTCTAAAGTTCTCATTATTTTCTTCATTCAATTGTCTTAAACTCTCATCATTCCTGTCCAATCTTTCATTCATTTGTTTAAACACTTCTTGGTTACTATCCATTTTCTTGTTAAGTGTTTCGATATTCTTTTCATTATTTTTATCTATTTTTTCAATATCCTCCTTCATTTGTTTATTTTGTTCAGATATTTTTTCCTCTATCTTGTCAAATTTTTCGCTCAAGGTTTCATTTTGTTTCCTCGAGTTTTCCTCATTTGTTTGTTTATTGCTTTCCTTAATGCTATCAATTTTCTCCATCATTAGCCTCATCATTTCTTGCCAATTTGGTTCTCCTCTGGCTTCTGCTTTGTCACCCGCCTGTTGCTCCTTTTCCATGTCTATGGCTACTTCAGTTTCTTCTTCTTGTTCCCGCCTATCTTCTTCTGTCTCTGGCTTTTGTCCTCTCTTCTGAGAAACTTCTCATCGTCGCATTTTTTAGTCTTCTACCAGTTGCCAGCTAAAATTAGGCCAATCGTTATTTCACTAATTGTGTTTCGGTTAGTTGGTTTTGCCTAATTTCAGCTCTACCGGTTGGGCGCCAATATGTAATATTCTGTTTTTACCTTCCTATTCTTTCGTCGTTGATACTTTTATTTTGTTCAGCCCTGTGTTGGGATCACCAATATGTAATATTAAAATAATTAGTATTTCTGAAGTTGATTTGTAACTAAATAAAAGAAAAAATCTGTGTTTTGTTTTTAAATAGAGGATTATTTATCTGAATCTCAGGGTTAACATACAAGTATCGTTAAAGTCTGGTACAATTTACACATAGAACAGACAATATAATTTTTATGCATGAGACTTGATAATATAGTGTTGTTAATGTCTGTTGAATGTTTGTGGGTTCTTTTAAACAACTAGAAACTATAATAAAAAACTCTTATGATTAACGACTGTTTTCATAATAGTGTACTAAAGTAATTCACAATTATTATTTATTTATTTTTTTATTGTTTTTTTTTCAGTTATTGTTTTTGTGGTATGATCTCACCAACTTTGCAGTTTTCCCAATGGATTTATTCGTTGATTCTGCTCCTGGACACCTGGTTTTTTGGTCTCTCTTGGTCAAAACATCATTCCTCTAGGTCTTGGGTTGCTTTTCCTGGTCATCTTAGCTTTTATTGATTTTCAATTTCCATCAACTCAGCAGTCATTTATCTTAAACGTTCTGGCTTGCAATTCACAATTTTTAACAATAATCTTCTTCCACCCAAAACATTAATTTCTTTAGTTAAAGGCCATGGCTATATTTTTTATGGGTCACAGGTTCGGTGTACCATTTCTAATTAATAATATTCTGTTGACCTTTACTTTATTTTTCCTTCGTAACTATATTATTATAAGTTTTTTAACGTAAGAGTTTCTATCTTTTAAATTATTTACTTTGTTTGATTTCACTATATGGGTTATATACCTGTTTCATATAGATTATATATTTCTTCAATGCTCATTATAATTATGTTCAATCACGTTCATGATACACAATTTTTCCTTTTTACTGTATTTCACTGTTATTCTCACTTTCTAGCACTGTCATACCATACCACTTTTATAATTATAGTTTGATCTTATTATATTTGTAAAACTTAAATAATTCACTTTTATGTAAATTTTTTTCTTGATAAATAAAATAACGGTCTGAGGTGCGCAGACCTCCCCATAGTTAAATTAGATTTATTTACATTTTAACTAGTAATGAAGTTTTTAATAATAATATAAATTGTCTTATTACAATGAATTAGTTTAACACAAATAAAAACATATGTAAATGTACTGAACAGTGTGATTAATTACTTATTTATTTACATCTTTTGTCCTGGGATCATTAACTTCTTGGTTTTTGGTCATTGTCAGCCATAGTTTGTTACAGTCAGTAAATTATCTTCTAGTTAGTATGTTATGTTTTATGTTTGGTGAAACGACACGTTACAAAGTTTATATTTTTCTTTCTACTTTCAGCTTCTTCTTCTATCAATTATTAGTGCTTTTTGGTGCTATTTTATGTCATGTTACAACATTCAGTCTAACCTACTGATGACACTGCTATAGGAGCTTCCAAAATGAATAGCAAAACTCCAATTAACGGCCTAATAACCAATCAATGGTTTTACCACATCTGATAAGGGTCATGAAAGTATTTGTACTTTTTAATTTTGTACATGTTTCAGAGTCTAAGCAAAACAAGCATTTATAGACAGAAAATGTTTGTCACGCACATAACTATATTAACGTAGAGTTAACAAAAGCTTTTGCAGAATCACTGATACAGAACACATAGGTTTAAGAAAGTGAAACTTGAAAATTCAGAATGCAGGAGAAGACCATTGACAAAACGGACCAAAATTACAGAACATGACAATAACTAGTTGGACTAAAGGGATATAGATTTAGAAGTATTAAGGGAAGTGAAGGTAAGAAGGGAGTTACTACAAGAAATTAAACCTAACCAGAACTTTCCATAACTATATAAGATACAACACTTTGCCACAAACTTTCTGGAAGGTAAGGTCTGGGCAGATGATTAAAACTGTGAAGCCAGAACACTTGGAATTTTGGGAGCCATCTCAATCCCTCCACCATAATCCAATGACCCTCTCTTACAAATATTACTAAAAATAGGAGTGACTAAAATAAACCATAATGTCATATAATATTTATTACAATAAAAAATATTACTAATCATAACTGATTTAAATATTAATTTTTATAGTAAAAATTATTAAAACAATTTGACTCTAAAAATAAACATGAATAATTGATTACAATGTTTATGTATTATACTACAAAAGTTTTCTCACTTCAATTGTAGCAAAGTATTTAATTACATAACTGAGATCAATTAGCCATGAAACATGTTCTGTGGAGAGGAGATGGAAACACTAAACTGTTTAAGTGATCATTTGATATTGTAGCTCACAATGGTTTTTATAATGGTAAGCTTGCTAAACGCTTGCTCTTCTTTAGCAACAGAAAAATGGAATTGTTCTAAACACATTCCATCTCTGCAGTATTATTTTTATGCTTTATTCAGTCTTGTAATATGTTCATTTGTACTAAACCTTAAACTAAATTTATAATTTAAACCTTTTTTTTTGTAACATAATTTTCTTTTATTTGGTGTTCTGCCCTAAGGCAGGTTTTCAAATAGTAAAAGCTCTCCAAGCTGTCCTATCGCATGCCAGTCTTTTCGTTTCTTCGTAACACCCTCTGATTTTAATGCTATCTATTAACTTCATTCTTCATTCTTCTTTTTTCTCCTTCTATGACACCCTCCATGGCAGTTGTAAGCAAGCAGTCTCTTCTTAAACAATGACCTAACCAATTCCTTTTACTATTTTCTGTTACCTTCAAGATTCTTCTCTCTTCCCCTATTCTTCTTAAAACTTGTATCATAATAAATGGCTTTATATTATTACAAAACGTGTACCTTCGTATTAAGAGTGTTGTAATTACATACCTTCGTATGTAATGAAAACTGGGTTGTTTAATAAAATACTTTTGCTCTATGTGTATCTGTTTTTGTCAGTTGATACTAATGGTTGCGTGTTTATTCCTCGTATATATGTTAATTCTATTTAATTATAATTTTATTTTATGGATGAATCTTCTTTATCAGTTAATTCTAGAATTAACTGAAGAGAATTCTTCAGTTCGTCTGCTTCAAATGTTTGAATATAGGGGTTGTATCATCCCAAAACAATTTCTTAATGAATACGTCTGATTTCCATCTCAAACGTATTCGTTGAGGTTAATTTCGGTTTCATAAATTTTGTTATTTTTACAACTCGCAGACGTCTTCTTGATCTTAGTGTGTATAGAGCGAATCCTATTTATACTTTACCTTCAAGAAATAAAACACATGGAAATGATATTGGTAATAATAATGTTTAATCTTTAAAATTTTTATTCAGTTTTAGTAAAAAAAAATTTATTTCGATATTAATGTTAGCAATGATTGATTCTTATCTCAGGGTCATTTGTCAAATGAATTAAGTATATAAAAATGAAGTTCTTTTGGCTGCTATGCAAGGTTAAATTAATTAATAAAAAACAAATAAAGAGTACATTACAATGGAAATAGATTAATACTTATTATCTAACATAATATTATAAATATTTCGTTATGTGCGCAAGGCATGCTGGTTGGTTAGTGACGTCATTATCATGGCCGATGAATGACCAGTGACCAGTTAGGGTAAATTAGTTCCCAATGTATATTAATAAAATATTGTCACTTCGTGTTCATTATTTCTTATATTCTGTTCTTTTTTCTTTTATAAAATGTTTTATCAGTTACTAATGTGGTGTGAGTTGTTGGTGTTGCTGGTGATTATTCGTATTTTGATTACAAGAATTGGTTGGTTAAATTTTGTAGAATACATACAGTTCTTTAGTTAATTTTAATTTAGGCTTCCTTCTTGTTCATCTCTTTATATTTTCGTTAACTTCACTGGTTGGATTAGATGACTTATTGTAATGACTTCATGATTTTTCTTCTTTTTTTTTTGTAATTCATCCTTCTGAGTTTGGTTCCTTTCTTGAAAATTTTTTACATAATTTTTTTATCAGCACTCCTCAACCGTATTCTATCATGGTTAACAATCAAGTGTCCCAATTTCTTCTTTTTTTTTTACAGAAGCTGACCAAAATTTCTTGGATTCTTATTGGCCCATTATGCAAAGTTAAAGTGTTACATTACCATGATCATTAAAATACATTACATTTTATATTTTGCCTTCAAATTACCTTTTTATCATAACACAATAATATTTAATACAATTTATATGTGGTTATTCCAAATAAAATTATAAATCATTTGATACCAAACATGGCCTGGTTTGGTCATGTAAAAACTAATATCTTGTGGATTTTACATTTATCTTACTAAATATTTTGAATGATGGATGACAGTTGACTATGACCCTTTGATACAATATTAATTTAATTTGATCTGCTAGTAACAAGAACTTTTTTTTTAATATAACACAAAACTCTTAACTATACTCCTTATCTTAATAATTATAATTTCCTACATTTAACTGGTTACACACTGCTAAACAATTGTCTGTGTGCTATTTTCTAAATCATTAGTATCAAATTCTGTTTGATTGAACATAACTTCTTACTACTAAATAACACCCCACGTTTTAACTATAGTCTGTGTGATTATTATTATTATTATGCCACCTTTTATATGTTTGTTCTCACTTTTGTCACTATAGGGTTTTGTGCCCTTTTGTCACCTTATTTTACTAAAAGAAAGATCTTTATTGGCCTATTTAGTTCTATAGGTAATACACATTTTATGTTATGAAGTGGCTGTACTCTTTATTATTTTGGTTATTGTTTCTTTACTTGATGCTAGTTTACAGCTTTACGTTTTTACTGTTTTACTGCCCTGTATAACTGGGTAATGTCTGGTTATTATTGGTTAGTCATAGTCATGTCAATGTTTGGTGTTGTTGAGTTAATTTTATCCATTCGTTATCTTTAATTTTGGGGTTGTCAGTTTATTAGCTGGTGATCATAATGCTTCCTATTCCTGAATGAGTTTTCACAGTTTATTATTTATAATTAGTCATACTGTTTTCTGTTTCGTTACATTATTCAGAATTATTTTTTTCTTCATGATGGGACCCAGTACAGCTGCCTCCTTTGACCCCCCCCCCCTGTTTCCACTCCTGGCTAGGTACAAACTTATTTCATAGGCTCCTCTAACAGATAAGACATAAGTATTGAATTTCTTCCACTTTTGACTGACACTCAAACAGGAAAGGTATTTCACTCATCTTTCAAAAAGGATGTACATATATTATGTTATGCTATTGTTCTAAGTGTGTCACTTGAAGAGCCTATTTTGAAGATTAATGAAAAATCTTCATTGACAAATAGTATAAATTAAATTCTATTACATTATTATACCTTTTTAATGTTTTATTTTTAAAATTGTTATATCATTATGAAATATTTTAAAAATATATACATTGTGTCTTCTTGACTTGTCAAATTAAATTAAGTATTTAAAATATTTGTTCATGTTAAACTGACTTTGGAACATGAATGACATGGTCCAAGTAAAAAAATGAATGCTTTGAAGAATAACAAGTATTGCAATAAGTTTTTTGATTTCACTGTTTCATCAAAATAGGGAGAGTTATGTAAAACACAAAAGTATTGAAAAATTCTCTCTGACAGCATAAAAAGAATAGTGTCTCTATGACAAGTTTGTTACCACGGGCTTTTTCAGTTGACAAACACTGAACTAAATAGCACATTCCTGTAGGATTTATTTATATACAACATTTATGTTTTTTTTTGTTAGTTAATATTTACCTTAGCTTCTTTGTGTTGTATAGTTTGCTTCAGTTCTGCCATTTCAGTCTGGTATGTTTTGATCTTCTCAGAATGTTTCTCTAAAATTTTTTGCAAGGACAGTTTATGTTCTTGATTGATTGCCTAAAAATGTAAGAAAAATTTAAATTACTGTAACTTATTGTTACAACGGTCTCACGGATCATCGTGTTGTACAGTGGAAACAAAATACAGACACCAATGAAGTCAGCAATTACAAACTTCAATTAGTCACAAATAACAATCTGAAATCAACAAGGTACTCTCATACAATAATCCTAATTAAATTTTCCCACACATCAATAATAATGTCTACTATTAGAGTTCCGCACTAATATATAACACAATAATAACTTTCCACTAATCCATAATAATCACTTGATTCACACTCTACAATATTGTCATGTGTAACTAATTTCTAAGCTGGCCATAGACTAGGGTTACTCTTCTCAGCAAAGGTGGCGGCAAAAGAGTACAGGTACTCCAAATATTGCTGATAGCATTATTTTTCATTTGTCTACACTTGAGATTCTCCTTTATGAACTTGACATAATTGGGTGTGATAGTACTAACACAGGGTGGATAACTGGCATTATTCGTTTGATTGAATTATGTGTGAAAAGGCCACTACAGTGGGGGATTATTGTATGTTTTTGCATTTAAATGAACTGGCATTAAAACATTTATTTCAAACTCTTGATGGTGACACTACTGTGTTTAAATCCATTTCTGGTCCAATTGGCAGGCAGCTTAGTGGATATGAAAAATTTCCAGTGGTAAATTTTGATAGCAGTCAGTGCATGATTCCTGAAATTGACTGGACAGTCCTAAGCAAAGATCAGCAATACCTGTTTAACATTAGTTCTGCAGTAAAATCAGCTAAATGTCCAGAAAATTTGTCTGTTCATGATTCTGGCCCTCTTTCACACTCAAGATAGTCAACTACAGCAATCAGAGTTCTCACACTGTACGTAAGTGTGATAAATCCTTCAGATGTTATTACAAGTTATTACTTTCTTACATCTTAAAGTCCTACATGCCTGTCTGGTTTAATATCAAGAAAAGCAAGTACTTTACAGATGACCCTAAGCTATAGAAACAGATGTGTTTGATGCTATAGAAACATCAAGGTTCCTACCTAAAAATTTACTTCAAGTAGTAGACTCTGTGACTGAACGTAACTCATATTTTTGCTCACCCCAAAAATTTGCTTTTGATTATGATTGTAGATGAAAGAAAGCATATCAGAGGATTAGAGCTCAGACGAATTATGAAGGCAAGAAACTAAGCTTCTAAGGGAAAGTTGAGTAGGAGCTTTGTGACACCAAAACTAAATTTTGCCACCACTGACTCAGTGGCGGCTCGTGGCTTTGAGGATTGGTGAAGCAGAATCGGTGGCAGGTCCCTCCCCCCCATCAATTATGTGAATATGTTTTTCCTGTTTTGGAATCATGAATAACATACTGAGACAAAAGAAAAGTATGTTATTAAATTTACAAATACAGTAGTTAAAAATAGTAAGTAGGCCTACTTACATGCAAACTTGTCGATAATGTCGTCATAAAATGGTTGTACATTAATAAATTCGTTTAACAGTTCCTTTTCTATGGAAATTTTTGATAACCTAGTAAGTCTGTCCTCTGTCATTGTATTGCGCAGGTACGATTTTATTCTTTTTAAACAAGAAAAACTTCGTTCTACGGAAACGCTAGTGGATGGAATAGTTACTATTAAACAAAACAGTTTGTAAGCTTCTTTAAAGATGTTCCTGTTGTCAGCTAAAAGTTCCATAAAATTTAGTAGTTCCATTTGTCTGTATTGCTTATCCTCATAAATAAGCTGTAATTCGTTTTTCAGTCTTTGGAAATCGGTAAACAGATTAGGGTAGCACACCTTTAAGTTACTTAATGCATCTGTGGGAAAGTTTTCAGAATACGTTACGAACTTTGAAGTATCCATTAATGTAACAAACTGAAGCTTTTCCATATCATTAAAACGTGTGGTTATTTGTACTGAAAGGTTATCTAAAATTTCATAATACAGAATTTTGTATTTTTCAAAAAGTTGATCATGTGTGAGTGTAATTCTTTTCTGCAACTCACGGTATTCAGTTGGAATTGTTGTTTTTGAAGCAACTAAATCGAAAATTTTTATAAATGCATCATCAGTTCTTTTGCTACTTATGAGTGTTTGAGTATTTTTAACTTGCGAGATACAGAAATTAATGTCAAATGACTTCTTTTGTAGCACATCGAAGAGAAGAGAACATCCGTGGCTCCAAAAATATCGTGAAAAACGACAATCAAAAGCGTAAATTCAAAATCATTAAATTTATTTAAAAAGCCATCACTCTGCCTAATTGATGTTTGATCATAATTTGAATCGTTCACAATTTTAGTGAATACTTCTTTTAATGAATCCCATTCATTGTATATAGTACTCACAATTTTGGAATTAGACTTCCATCGCGTAATAACGGAAGTAGGGATTCGTTTTCCAACGACTGTGTCTACTGCGTAAGTTCGCTTAGCAGAACTGTGGAAAAAAGAGGGTAAACCGTTAACAGTCGCAAAAAATATCCGACATTTAGAAATACTGTTGCAGCTTTGTTGTAGCACTAAATTCAAATGATGTGCCATGCAGTGAACAAAAACCGCTTGTGGCACTACTTCTTTGATTTTTGCCTGAAGACCATTTAATTCTCCTGACATAACGCTTGCACCATCAAAACACTGGGCAATAAGTTTTAATTTATAGTTAAATTTTTTGAGGGACCTTGACACAACGTGAAACAGTGTGTCGGCAGTCCGACTGGAACTAACATCATAAAATCCCAAAAATCTTTCCACCAGCTTTCCTCCGGGAATAATGTATCTAATTATGATGCTACATTGAGATTTGTGGACAATTTCTGTGGAATCACCCACTTGAATTGAAAAAAGTGTACTATCTTCTATTTCCTTTGCGACGTGCTCATCAATATATTGTGAAATGCAGTCAATTATTTCATTCTGAATAGTCTTAGAATTGCCGCCAAAGACGGGTGAGACTTTTTTATAGTGTTCTTGAATATCTACAGGGATTATCGAAATGAAGGTTTCTAGCAGTTCTTTAAAATTTCCGCGATTAATAGATGATAACTCTTCATGGTGACCGCGAAATGCTAATTCTTGTTTACCCAAGTAAAGAACTGCACGAATAGGAAGATGCATGAAACGTCTGTTAAGCCGAACGTTGTCATTGAAGTGTTTAATATACAACCTAGAATTTTTCTTCAAAGAATCCTCGATAGTACTTAAATTTTTCTTTAATTTTGAGAAACTCAATGCACAACGCATGTGCTCAGAAGAACCTTCATGTTTGGAAAGAGCACGAGTAAGTTACCGAAATCATCAAAGCCGTTCTTATTCCACGCAGTTGATTTACGGTAACACTAATAATTATGCAGGGCATACAAAAAATTTTATTTAAATAATAACTGCCACACAACCACTTGAACGTTGAATACCAAGTTTGTTTAAAGTTGCAATTGTACACCTTGTCCTTTATTTTTGCAACTTTATTTACTTTCAATATAGGCATAGGTTTTTCACAGCTTAAAAAGTTTTTCTTATCATCATTATTCCATCTTGAAAATGGTGTTTCTAATAAAACACATACTGGATCAATGAATGAAGGAAAACATTCTGTAAAAACTTCACACACCACGAACAACGAACAAAACAAACGTGCTGGATAGGTAAGGCACTATACACGTACACCACTGAGAAACAGCCAGTGACACTGCTTCACGTGTGTGTGTGTGGGGGGGGACGCTGAGTACCCACACGTTGTCATGGCAACCGTCATAAACCGAGCATTGTTAGTGACGTATTAACTGATACAGCCTTCGAGGTACAGAAAGCTGCTTCTACGATCTCAGCGCTTTCTGCCACCAGTAGGCTTGTATGTGATCGCAGCGAAGTTCAGCTTCTGTAACCTATTTCCATCGCTTGTAAATGTTATTTGAATTATTATACAAACTAAATTTAATTTAAAAAAATATTTTTAAACATAAAATGGACTAAAAATTGAAAATAATTTTGTGTAAAAAGAAACAAATTGAACCAGTTATTTTAGGTGAAGCAGCGCTTCACCTGCGTTACCTGACGAGCAGCCACTGCACTGACTACACTGAAATGATGGAACCTTTGCTGCGAACACCACTGATGTACACCACTACGTTTGCTGCAAAGAGTAGGCAATAAGGAGATTTTATCTGTAATCAAATCAGGAGCAGCAGCTGAATGGAAATTTGACAAGTTTTCATGTTATACGCAAGCAGTGGAGTGGTGGGTGAAGCTGGTGACAGAAGCATCACAAAAAGTCGTTGATGCCAAGTCCAGGGATGGGTTCATCAAAATTGCACTTCTTCGGAGTTTAAATTAGCAAGTACCAAAAAGAATGAGTAAAAAGCCATTGACATAATGCCATAACTTGTAACAATCATCATTAACTATTTTATGTGAAAATAAAAATTGCAATTTTAATGTTAAAAATGTGTTTTTCAGGTGCAATGCGCATGTGGGGTTCTTTTTTATTAGCAGTGGACTGTATATTGTAAAACTAAAATAGTTAAAAGGATTTATTCTCATGTAATCAACAATGCATAAATATTAAGCGTTCACTGACCTTGTCCTTGTGCGTTGTAAATGTCCCGTTGTAAGCAACACTTCGCTGATTTTTTAGGCAGTCCTAAACTTAACAATAATATTCTAAAAAACGTTAAACATATGAAATAAGCGGAGTTTTAAATTATAAGTGAAGTAAAATAACAATAGCGGTGAATAGACTTTCTATTCTTGCGGTATGCGTGTATAAACCAAAAAAAACTGAACTGCACGATATGCCTTACACTACAGGAAAGAAAACGGTCTAATTATGACTGTTGATTACTATGTGAATTGTACTTTGAAACAGTTAATGGGAGTGCACTCTATTAGAGAACTAATGAAGTAGAGATAGGGCGAGTTTAATTATTGTTATGAAAACAAAATATCTGACATACCGGCCTCTTTGAAACAACTGGTTCAACAAGAAACATTAAAAGAACGAAAGAACAAATTTGATCTTTTGGAAGAGTATAATAAAACTAAATTATAAGGGGCAGTAGCCAGTTGACTGGTCAAAGATTTTAGTAAATGGGAAGACGGGAAACCTTAACAGAAGGACGGGTCAAGGTTCCACAGGCAGTCTTCATGTTGACGACACATACCACTCCATCCTTCCCTGGAGATACTGAGATGACTCTCCCGAGCTGCCACTTGAGGGGTGGCAGGTTCGTTTCATGAATAACGACTAAATCTCCTATTTTGAGATTTTCTTGAGGTCTGATCCACTTGGACCGTTCTTGAAGTGTGTGGAGGTACTCCATTTGCCATCTTTTCCAGAGATGTTGTATGAAGGCTTGAACCAATTTCCAGCATTTTATGTGATTAAGTGGTGCATTAGTTATTGAGGTTCGATCAGGGCATTAAGAGGTCCTCCAGTTAGAAAATGTCCTGGTGTAAGAGGTTGAAGATCTGAAGGGTCATTCAAGAGAGGAGCTATCGGCCTCGAATTAAGGATAGCTTCAACACGCACAACTAAGGTGGTAAATTCTTCGTACGTTAAAATGTGTTCACCTATGACTCTGGTGAGATGATATTTTGCACCTTTAATGGCACGTTCCCAAAGTCCACCTTGGTGAGGTGCACGTGGAGGAATGAAATGGAATGTGATACTGTTGTTCGTAGCAAAATCTTGCATCTCTGGTTGCTTCATGAGATCTTGAAAACATCTTTTGAGCGAAGAAGCAGCTCCAATGAAATTAGTCCCACAATCAGAGTACAGGTCTGATACAAGACCTCTCCTAGAGATGAATCTCGTAAGGGCTGCAATGAAGGCGTCTGTAGTTAAATCAGTAACCACTTCCAAGTGTACACCTTTTGTTGCAAAACAGATGAACAGGCAGAGGTACACCTTTATAGGTTGTATCCTGCGAAGTGTAAAAAACTTGACCATGTAAGGGCCAGCATAATCAACTCCAGAAGCGTTGAAACAACGAGTAGGGGTAACACGACCGGCTGGTAGATCACCCATGAGCGGAGACGTGTTTGTTGATTTTGTACGAAAACATCGTATGCATTTAAATACTCTTGAGCGTATAACACTGAGGGTGGAGAGGATCCAAAAGCATTGAGATAGTGTTGCTTGGAGGAAATGGGGACCAGCATGCAGGTACATGCCATGATAGTAATCAATGAGTAAATGAATAGTGACATGATTTTTTGGCAGAAGAATAGGATGTTTGGCTTTGTGAGTAAGCGCTGAGTTCTTCAGTCAACCTCCGACATGGACTATTCCTGCATCATCTGTAAAGGGTGCTAGACGTTGGATGCGGTTTGAGCATGTCCTTTTCTTGGAGAGTAGATCTATGTCTTCTGCAAAGTGAAGTCTCTGAATGAGCCAGCAAATGCGGTTACAGGAGTTATTTAATTCAGTTACTGTAAATGATCCACTTATGGTGGTTTTAAATTTCAAATGGGTTATAAAGTGAAGGACATAAGCTATTACATGAAGAAGAGTCTTCCAAGAAGAAAACTTTGTAAGAAATCCAAATGTTGGGACTTCTTTTGTGGTCATCATAAGATTAAGCACATTTGGTTTCATTTCAGGAATAGACTCCTCCGAAATTGGATGAAGGATAGATTGTGGCCAGGTCTGCGTTGATTTAGCGAGCCATGGTGGTCCTAGCCACCACTGGCTATGTTTCGTCAGAACCGTGGGTGTCAAACCTCGAGAAGCACAATCAGCAGGATTGTCAACAGTTGAAACATATTTCCAGACGTGCGGTGAAACTAAGTCTTGTATTTGTGCCACACGATTAGCAACATACAATTGAGACAAAAAGATAGAGTGCGTATCCAAGATAGAACTACTGTAGAGTCGCACCATGCTGAAATGTTGTCAATCTTGTGATGTTGTGAGAGCTGTTCTGTACAGTAATGTAGCAATTTGGCTAACATGTGCGCACCACAAAGTTCCAAGCGGGGAATAGTCACACGCTTCAGTGGAGCTACTCTTGATTTTGCGATCAGCAGTCGTATGTTGACATCTCCTTATGCGTCTTCTGTGCACAGGAAGACACAAGCTGCATATCCGGATTCACTTCCATCTGAAAATCCATGAAGCTGGATATTGACTGCAGTTGCTAAGGATATGAAACATGGTATCCTTAGCTTTTCTATTTCTGGAAGTTCTTTCACAAATCGTGACCACTTCTCAGAAATATGATTAGGTAATGGAGAATCCCAATCTAAGCCTAAGGTCCATACATCCTCCATTAAGACTTTAGACCAAAAAACTATTGGGGATATCCAACCACAAGGGTCATAGATCTGAGCAATTGATGAAAGTAAAGTTCTTTTTGTGTAATTACTTGAACGTGTGTGCATCAAATATGAAAAGACATCAATATCTGGGATCCATTTTAGCCCTAAAACACTTGAAAATGGCTGTTCTGACGTGCGTAACATGAGGGGTGTCTCATGATTATCTTGCATGAAATTTTCTAAGAGTTTAGGTTGGTTCGAGTGACTGACACTTGCTCAGTTCGAATCCACCCTTTTTCAAAAGTAAAACAACATCCTATTGAAGGTGGAGAGCTTCTTCCAGAGAATTGCTCCCTAATAGAGCATCATCAACATATATTTGCTGTTAGAGTGCTTTAGCAGCAAGTGGATGATTTTTTCCTTCGTCCATAATGAGCTGTTGTACTACTCTATTAGCAAGGTAAGGCGAGGACGTCATACCATAAGTGACAGTAGTCAATTGGTAGACCTTTAGCGGGACTGAAGTGTCTTCTCTCCATTAACTGAAAGATCTGATCATCTTTATGGATGGATATCTGCCTAAACATGTGTTTGATATCACAAGAGAAAACAAATTTATGTTGACGAACGCGAAGAATTATATCAGTAATGTCATTGTGCAACTTTGGACCCTGATGTAGAATGTGGTTCAGTGAGACACCTGAAGAAGATGGTGCTGATGCATTGAAAACAACACGGATTTTCCAACCTTTAAAAACGCCATGACGTGACAAAAAGTAATGCGGCTTGTTCAGAGATGGCACAGATGTGCACAGTTTCATGTGCCCGCATGCTAAGTAGTCATTCATAAAACTGACATACTTCTGTTTAAACTCAGGTTGAGATTCAAATTTGTGTTCAAGTGTTTTGCCAAAGTTGTAGAGTCACCTAGTTGAACAGGGTTTCCGCTGAAAGGCAAGTGACAAACATATCTGCCGGAGGCATCTCTCTTATGAGTAGAGACGAAGTGAGCTTCACATTTTTCATCTTGTGGAACGAGTTTTGTAGTGTGAGGTGGTTCCTCTATGGACCAAAAACGTTGTGTGCAGGTCACGATCATTCATCGATAAAAGAGTCACAGAGTCACTAAGCCTGAGTAAGGCTTAGACTTAAGTGAAACAGGTGTCGGACCAAGCACAATATAGCCAAAGATTGTATTGACAGCGTATGGCATATTCTTGCCGAGATTGATAAAGGTACCATTAAGAGTCAATGCAAATAAATCTGCTCCAATCAGGTCAATTGGACCTGGAACATCAAAAGTGGGATCCGCTAGCATATAACCTTTGAGTCGCTCTTTAATTTCTGGTGGGAGCTGAACACGAGGCAGATTGCATGATATTTTATTAAGAATCATGACTGGGTGAGATTTTGCTAAAATATTCCCACTGAGCAAAGACAATATCACAAAGGTAAGTCCCTTTGTTTTCACTGGGACGGTAGAGATGCCACTAAGTTCTGGAACATCTGTTTGAGAGCGGTACAAACACAAAGTCTTTGCACAACTTTCTGAAATAATTGTTGTTTGGGATGCACTATCAAGCACAGCTCGTACAACTGCTGCATTTCCATTGACAGATGTGATATGCACCAAAGCGGTTGCGAGTAACACAGTGTTATTCTGATTGCAAGAAACACCTATCAAGGTAGTATCCTGGTGACACTCTGCAGAATGGTTTTGCTTATGCATCGTTGTTTCAACAGAAGGGCACAAGGTAGGTCTATTTGACTGAGTCAATTTTTGTTGCGGTTGTGTGGAGCGGTTCTGATAAAAAAAATGTAGTAGGCTATGGTGATGCCTATAGCATACATTGCATGTGTGGACAGACTTACAGGTGACTAACTTATGTGTTCCAAAACAATTTTGACACAAGTTCTTATTTTTAACAAAAGCTTGTCTGTCTTGTACAGTTATAACAATATAACTTCTATCAATTTAATTAACTCTTACCTTAGGGTTCTTTTCCAGAGTCGTACAGACAAAAACAGCTGCAGATGGGTTATTTAGGTTTAAGTGCGAAATAATTAACACTGTTTTTCTGATTCTAACAAGTTATTTCTTTTTTATTAAGCAAAACCTTCTCTACTTTACTTGGTTGATTAATAACATAACATATTAATGTATCCTTACTGACTCTACTTTTTCTTACTATTCCCAATTCAATTCTTATATTATATAAAAAAAATCATATGGTTTCATACTAACCGCTTACATTCTCTAATAATAACTATCAAGAGAAAACAATGATATATAAAAACCAATTTTTCCTTAACTAGATCTTAATTACGTTTTTTACTTAGACGAACCAGTATTCTTTATATTTTCTCCCATCCTTCTTTCTTTTATAAGCCCTCTTTCCCTTAGAGATCTCTATTTATGGGTTTATGTTTTAACTTTTCATTTTATAATGGACAATCAACACTTGTTTGAAATTGGTTTAATTATTAATATTCTGTGCGTTTAGTTACCCATCCGCCACGTGTTCATATGTTGTTGCACCGCCTCGTGTTAACCACTTTCTTCCTTTTGATGCACTCCGACACTAGTTTATTGAGTTTAATTGTTGTTTTTTTTTATCGCCTTTTTTGTTAAGTTGGTTTAACGTATATGCACATTATAATTTATAGTCGGCCGACATAACTTCGCTCGAGCACTTGGACGGTTACTTTTCTGGCTGCGCGGCCATGAGTTGCAATGGAACTTTTTATAAATGTTTTAACACTTTACTAGATAGGCCGAATTTATTTTACGGCCTATCTTGAACGCCCGAGGCCACTGTTTCTAACGAACTTGTCAAACTGCTCTTTTCTGTCTCATGCAAACACTGGTAAAGAAGTGTGCTTACTGTGATTCACACACACAGACTGCTGGAGAGCTATTACATAATACGTCTGGCTTGGCTGTCTCCAGACATCAACAATAACACTGTATGTTGCTGGTTACAAGGGGCACCTCACAGGTGAATACTGGCAATTAAAAATTAAAACTGAATTGCAATTGAAACTATTGTAGCCCACAATTCTGTATCGTTACACAGTAAGTGCGGAAAAATCTGCACATCTATATATGTTGTGTGAATTTGATGAACAGAAGATACAATGCTGTGTGAGTAGTGACCATCACTATTTTGTGCGGTTTAAACTGGTTTGTATTCATTTTAAAGCCACTGATTTTTTGAGAGGTTTGAAGGAAGGTTCATTTTTTGAGATGATATAAGTTAAACCTGCTGCCTAAAGATTTTCTAAGAATGTAATTACTTCTGTAATGGTAGGAACAGTTTGTAAATTATCTCGAGAACGTTCAAGTTTGGTCCTGAATTCCGTGTCAAATCTATGCAAAATATATGAGGTCAACAACAAACTTTCGCTAGCAATATCATGTCCTAGTGCTTTGAGCGCTTGATAATTTTCATTGTAGGTCGACAGAAAATTCCTCATTTGTTTAACTGAAGGATTGTGCAATTGTGGTAAATCAAATATATTGTTTACGTGAAGTGTTATCAACAATCTAGAATTTTGATATCTTTTTAGCATAGTTTGCCAGGCTATGGCATAGTTTGTATTAGTGACAGGCAACGATTTAATTAAATTTAGCGGCTCATCAGTCAAACAAGAAAGCAAGTATGTAAATTTCTCCACATTAGAAATGGTTTCATTTTTGTGCACTTCATTTTCAAACAGACTGTGAAAGGCTACCCATTTCTCAGGTTGTCCAGAAAATGTTCCCAAGTTTAAGCGAGGTAAATTTACGGTGGCAGTAGGCGCAACTAGTTGTGATGCACCAGTGTGAGACTGATCTAAGGTTTCCTGCAGTAGCGATGGTAGAAAAGGAGCACACGAACTTTGTATAGAATTTTAAAGTCTGATATAGAATCTTGTAATCTTGAAATCTGTTCATTATCCAGATCTTCTGGTAAAGGTGTTGTACTAAATAGTTTATTTATAAGCCTTTCAAATTCAGCATGTTTATTTTCTGCGGTGGAACTAAGCAAACTAACTTTTCATGTTTGCTGTTCAGTTAAATTACCTATACCAGTAACCTCAAGAGCAACAATTTGCTTGTTAATATTATGAAGCCTACTCTCAATCAGTTCACTTTGCTTCACAAAAGAAGAAAATCTCATTTTGGTAATTTATTAATACACTCGCTTTAAAAAACAGATTCAGATGTAAATAAGAAAAGAGTTCTAAGTAAAAGTTGTAATTCACAATGTTCTTCCAGTTTTCAGTAATTTCCAGTCCAAATAATTTTAATTTTTTTTTTTATCACTCTGAAATACCAATAGCGTAGATGACAGTAATAATGGTAATAAAGGAATATGGCTACTGTATTTTATAGAAACTAATACAGAGGTCGGTTTTGAAGAAACACACTACACTTTAGAACTATGCTTGCTAGATAAAACATGAAATAACACATGCTGCACAATGAATCAATAAAACTATGCTTGAGTGAAAAAACATGAAATAATCATAACAAAATGAAAAGAGCACTGAGTATTGGCAATACTTGCCAGTAGTAAATAATTGTTTTTTTTTTGTTTTAATATTTAAGCGTTACAATAATTCAATAAACGTAATAATAAAGAGCATAATAATTCATAAAAATCTTGCTTTCCAACGTGCTGGATTCAGAATGAAAGATGCTATCCGGGCTGGACGGACCAAAAATGTGGCGTTCTTTTTTATTAGCAGTGGACTGTATATTGTAAAACTAAAATAGTTAAAAGGATTTATTCTCATGTAATTAACAATGCATAAATATTAAGCGTTCACTGACCTTGTCCTTGTGCGTTGTAAATGTCCCGTTGTAAGCAACACTTCGCTGACTTTTTAGGCAGTCCTAAACTTAATAATAATATTCTAATAAACGTTAAACACATAAAATAAACACATGAAATAAGCGGAGTTTTAAATTATAAGTGAAGTAAAATAACAATAGCGGTGAATAGACTTTCTATTCTTGCGGTATGCGTGTATAAACCAAAAAAAAACTGAACTGCACGATATGCTTTACACTACAGGAAAGAAAACGCTCTAATTATGACTGTTGATTACTAGGTGAATTGTACTTTGAAACAGTTAATGGGAGTGCACTCTATTAGAGAACTAATGAAGTAGAGATAGGGTGTTTAATTATTGTTATGAAAACAAAATATCTGACAGCGCGACCAATAAAAGTTGAAATATCTATGCTTTTTTAAATTTATTTATCTTTCCTGAGCTATTTTTTACTTATTTAAAGTTTACTTACATTGAAAAAGTTTCGTTTTTTTTAAATACAAAAAATTGTTAAAATTGATCAATTTTTATGATTTTCAGGGGTGATACGCAACTGGAAGATATTACCCGATTTTTTATTTCTTTTTATTTTTATTTTACTCACCTGTTCTAGGGACAAGTTCTCCATGGTATAGCGAATCGAAATAAAAATAAAAATATTTTTTGGCCCACCCTACTGTAGACCAACGTATACCTCGCGGAAGTTCCAGAATAATTTTTCATTCTTTTGGTAGTGTGCCAGCATAATTTGCATAGTTACAATTAATTGCTCAAACAGTCTAGAGACCACTAAAGTGCGGACTTGACTGGGACAATGCAACTGCTTGGCTAGCTAAGAAATGTGTAGAAATGATGCTCTTGAAAAGTCGAGAGCATTACATAAGTCGTAGCACTGCCCTTTCTTTAATCCTGTTCATCCCAAACTGTCAAACCATTACCGCAGTAATACTTGGCCAGGCGATCTAGGTGGATGACCTTGAATTTCCACTGTCCTTTCTGTTGAATCTGATTAACATAGTTGATTCTCTTTTTTCTTAGTGTAGGCCTTTCAGTCAGTTTAAAGTTTAAGTGAGCGACCACAATGGCGCTTTTGGGTTGTACAACCAAATCTGATCTTCTTTAAAACCTACACTATTCCTGCGAATGTCATACCGAATTTTCATTTTATCGCTGGCTATCTTCAGCTGTCCTCTTATTAAGCTATTCACTTCTCACAGTTACTTTTCTAATTGCAAGAAATAGTTCTATGGCTCTTGATCCAAATAATTCTTAGGTGATCCAAACATCAAGTCCCCAGGAAGACAAATCTCCCGCCCAAACACCAATTTTCCTGGAGTCATGCCGGTTGTGTCGTGTACTGATGACCTATATGGCATTGGGAATAATGGTATATTTGGTCCCAGTCAGTTTGTTTCTCATCAACAACCTTCAACAGATGCTGCTCAAGTGTCTTATTGAACCTCTCAACCATTCTGTCGAACTGAGGATGGAGAGGTCTTTCAAATTCTGAGTATATGGCACAATTCTTTAAACACTCCTAACTCGAAATCCCTCCCTTGATCCGTATAGATTTCCATAAGCACTCTAAAGCGGCAACAGAAGTTGTGAACTGACACCTTTGCCACAGTGGTATCAAATATGATTTGGAATTGGATAAGCTTCCACCCACTTAGTAAAATGGTCATCTATAACCATGATGTACCGGTTTCCGACGTCAGTAACTGGGAACGGTCCAGCAATCTCTTTGGCAATTCTCTTGAATGGCAGTCCAATGTTATACAGTCTCATTTTCCCCCTGCTTCTGTTTTGTGAACCCTTGCTTCCAGTATGTATTTCACATATATGACACCATTCCTCTGTGTCGTGGCAAAGTTGGAGTCAATAGAATCATTTCCATATTTTGTCAATTGTTGTATTATAAGATATATATTGTTGTATGCCAAGATGACTTCCATGATGCATGATGAGCTCCATCATGGATCTCCTTCAAAATAGACTGCACTTTACTTCGGGGGACTATCAGCTGCATGACCATGTCTTGTCCATCTTCACTTTCCCAAGACCTTTTCAGCAATCTGTTCTCCAAGGTTATAGATTCCCATTGTGTCCAGTAGCTTTTCAGCACGTTGGAACCATGTCAGACATCTCGCCAATATGGGTGGTGACCTTCCTCTTTTGCTGTCAAGGTCACTCCAATGTCATCAGTTGAAAATCTTGTGTTGAAAAATTTTCTTGTTGAAAATCTTGTGTTATCCAGCCATGTGCCAGAAAATCTACATTGATGGCTTGAACATATTCATTTGCATTCTGTTCTTCCTTTCTGTGGCAATGTTAGCAATCTTTCGAGCACGGTCTCCAGGATAAGCCGTCTGCATTACCATGTAGGCACCCCCACCAGTGTTGTACCTTGAAGTTATACTCTTCCAGATGTTCAAGCGACCTTGCCAACTGCCCTTCCAGATTTTTAAATGTCAAGAGCCATGCAAGTGTGGCATGGTCAGTATGTAGTGAAAACTCTCTCCCATAGAGGTATTTATGGAAGTGCTCCAAAGCTTGGACAATAGCCAGCAACTCTCTCCTCGTAATACAATAGTCTGTCTCTGATTTAGATAGCCTCTTGCTGTAATATACTATTACTCATTCTTCACCGTTTTGTACTTGAGACAAAACTGCTCCTAGATCAGTATTGCTTCCATCTGTGTCTACGATGTACTTCCCTTCGAAAGCTGGAAAAGCAAGAACTGGCTGCAAACATAATGCAATTTTTAAAGTCCTGTATGCTTGATCACACTCTTTCAATCACTGGAAGGTTCTTTTATTTTACATTAGCTCATGTTGTGGTTTAGCAATAGTTGAGATCAATTCTAACACTCGCTGCCAAGACCAGATGGCCCAAATAATGTATTTCCTTCTGGAATTGAGAACACTTCTTTGGGCTCAATTTCAGTTGGGCCAGTGAATTCTAGTTAGAACCTACTTAAGGTTTTCCAAATGGTCTTTAAAAGTCTTCCCAATGACTATGACATCTATATAAACAAGGCAAGTTTTCCATGTCAGGCCTTGAAGGACCAGATCCATCAATCTTTCAAACGTTGCTGGTCCATTACGCTGTCCAAACGGCCTGGCTTTAAACTGGAAGAGGCCACTTGGGTTCAAGAAAGCTGTCTTTTTCTTGTCTTCTGATGACACCCACTTGCCAATATCCACTCTTCAGGTCCAATGTGGAAAACCACTGAGCTTCAGACAGTGTGTTCAATGTATCATCGACACGAGGTAGTGGATAGCAATCTTTCTTTGTCATGTTGTTCAACCTCCGGTAGTCTATGCAGAAATGGAATCCACCATCCTTCTTTGCTACCACCACTACCAGAGAAGACCAAGCACTTGATGAAGGCTCAATTATTCCCTCTATCAACAAGTCCTGTACTAACTGAGACATTTCCTCTTGGTTAGCTAATGGAGGTCTTCGAGGAGGTTGGCATATCAGTGCCATATTCCTGGTACTGATGTGATGTACAAGAAAGGTGCTTCCCAATGACTGGCCTCAAACTGCAAAAGCATTTTTAAATTCATGTAAAAACTGTCTGAGTTCTTTTACCTCACCACTTGAGAGATCATCAGAAGATCTGTTAAACAGTTCCTGAAATGTGTTGCAGTTGTTCGGCATCCCTGCTGAACACAACAACCGTTAATACTAATTTAAATTAAAATAAGTTTAAATAGTGGTGCGGCAAATAATTATCTGTACATCGGTCAGTGTTTCTCTGATGTCATGCCTCCTTCCTTTCTGACGAAGCCGTTCGCTCGGCAAGCTGATTTCAGTCGACCATTTAACTGCACCATGAGCAGAGTGGCCCGTCGTCGCCCGGTCAGCACTTTTGGTTGGGAGCCTCATTTACCAAGCGTAAAGCTTGGTTCCACGAACGGGCCCATGAATACCAGAATATCGACTCACTATAGCATTTCCTCAGTCTACCTTCGAGAATCAACACGACAGCAGTCCGTGGGATTAGCAGAGGAACACGTGCCCGTTGCGGGTTCACACCCGGCGTGACCAGTGACAGCAGGCTGTCAGTGAACGCACCTCAGATTTTCAAGTAACATTATTAATCATTAACTACATCCAGCAGGAGTTTCCAGTTTGTCAGATTACTAGTTAAAAGGAAAATAAACTAAAATTCCTCACTTTGTGTGATACCAACTTAAATCTTTTGCAGAAAACTTATATCTTTAACAGGAAAGTGTTAAAATTTCATGAACAAATTATAACTTGTGCGCTACACGCAATAAATTGTAAACTAGTATTGATTTATGTAGTTGTTGATATATGTAGTAATCATATTGTGGGATAACATGATTCATGCTTAACATTTCAACACTGAGCTCTTTCACTCTGATGATTTTAATCCTGGAGAGTTTGAAAGGTATTTTTTATAATTAGCAGCCGTTTTAAACTTGGTGTATTGTATCATGCAATCATCATTATCATTGGTGCTAAAACTCATTGCTGAGACTTGAGCTCCTCCAGAAGCCTTCTCCAATAGTTCCGATCTGACATGATGGCTCTCCAGTACCTTAGTACAAATACTTTGGCATCATTGCTTATATTATTAATCCATCTCAGCTTTGTATCATGCACTTTAAACAGTATAAAACAATTTTATAAATATTATAAATATGCCCAAATCAAAATTAAACATAACAACCAGGCCGCCCGAATAACACAAAACATCGCACAAAGAACATACATAAAAGAATCAATTAAACAACTATATAAGAAAAAAGACGCCCTTAATCGCAAAGCATTAACACTACACCTACATATCGCCAACACATACGGACACAATTACATGACTGAACTAATACATCACACAAATGAATGGACAAAAAAACAAATACATAACATACAGACAAAACACGACAGAAAAATAAAAAACCTGACACCAATCAAAACAGATATAATTCCCTCGCACAAATTCTACCCACGTACAGTAAACCTCACGAACGTCACACTCACAAAAAACGAACAAACACTCCTTGATAAAGGCCTAAAACATAACATACATTACAAACATAACAACCAAACACTAACAAAGCTCATAACTGACACAGAAACAAATATACAAAACACAGCACCAGAACATTAAGACACATTAAGACATAATATAAACAACACAATAGGAGTACATAAGACACCAGACAACAACAACCACAACTCAGAAATACACAGAGCCATCAAACTGAGGGAAAAGGCATACAAACACAACATCACATTTGTAAAAGCTGACAAAGGCAACACGACTGTAATTATCCCCACAGACAACGTACACAAAAAAGTACAAGACTTCATAGAACAGAACAACATCACAGAACTAAAACACGACCCCACCGACAGATACCAAAACTCAGTAAAACAAATAGTCAACAAAGCCAAACACATTATGACACATAAACAAAAGCCCTACATGAAACAAATCCGACCATCAGCACCTACACTCCAAGCGCTTCCCAAAATCCATAAAGAAGACATTCCGATCTGCCCCATTATCAACTACCGTAATGCCCCTGCACACAAACTGGCAAAATATCTAGACAAAATTATTAGACAACACACACAAATAGACAACAACATTGCAGTAAAAAACAACACTGACCTAGTAACAAAAATAAAAGACATACACATCCCCCATAACGCCACATTAGCCTCCTTTGACATTAAAAACCTGTACACAAACATCCCCATCTCTGAAACAATCACCATCCTACAAAACAAACTCAAACAGAACAACACACCAGACGAACTTATCAATGAAATAACAGAAACTCTGAACATTATCACAAAACAAAACTACTTTACTTATAACAATAAATACTACACACAGAACGATGGCCTACCCATGGGTTCCCCCATATCCAGCATTCTAGCAGAAGTCTTCCTCCAACACTTAGAAAAAACAAAAATACTCACAAACAATGACAGACACTCACATAAAATACTATATTGGCACAGATACATTGATGACATTCTAATACTATACAGGGGAAAAAAAAGACAATGTGAACAGTTACTAACGCACATAAACAAAATACATAAAAACATAACCTTCACTGCCGAATACGAACACAACAATACCATAAACTTCTTAGACCTCTCCATCACAAAACTAGAACACAGGCACAAATTCAGTATATACAGAAAACCAACTACAACTGACACACTAATACACAACACCTCCAATCACCCAATACAACACAAACTAGCTGCTTTTAGAACCATGATACATAGACTTAACAACATCCCCTTAGATGAAATAGACTACAAAGACGAACTAAACACGATAAAATATCTAGCAGAATCTAACGGTTATGACAGAACAATAGTCAGTAAACTCCTACACAAAACACAAAACAAACAACAAAGACAGAAAACAACAAATTCATAACACTAACATACATCAACAAACAAACAGAAAAAATTGCCCACAAATTCAAAAAAGCAGGATACAGAATCGCTTACAAAACTACTAACAAAACAGAACACACACTATCAAAACGCATGCCCAAAGCACAAAACAAATTCGATCTACCCGGTGTATATAAACTAAATTGTTCAAATTGCAATAAATTCTACATAGGCCAGACAGGACGTAGCTTCAAACAGAGATACATTGAACACACAAAAGCACTCCACACCACTACAGAATCTACCTTCGCAAACCACCTCATTGAAGCAAACCACACATATAAAAACATCGACAATAACATGAACATACTACACGTACACACAAAAGGCCGAAAACTAGACACTCTAGAACAATTAGAAATATACAAACACACAAAAACAAATAAAAACGACATCCTAAACGAACAGACACAATTCAAATCGCACGCATTATTCGAACACATCTCACCACACACACACAGCTTCAATCTTTCGAAACACTATCTCGTCGCCAACAACAAGACGAGCAGCACTACTAACGACAGCCTCTGATGAAGCCTTCTATAGGTGAAAGCCGGTTTAGGCTGTAAGGTAAAACTTTACGTTTTTACTTATAAAAAACTTAGTGTTCCGAGTCGTCAATATTATAGTGATATTTAGTTAAGTAACGGACACGTCATGGACAACGAAATCCAAGAATTTAAAATTACATTAAGCAAAACGTTTTGGGAAGATATCAAATAAGTTATATCATCTTCAGTTCATTATTAAGAAACAAAAACTGAACATTTGATTGTTGAGTGCTAACAATCTAAATTTTAATTAACTTTCATCATAATTTTCACAGTTTTCTGTATAAAATAAACAAAATCGATTATTATTATTATTACTATTAGAATAAAATTTAAAAAAATAACATATCATATTTTTTACACTCAGGAAACTGAACACGCTGTGAACATAACCTAGAAACAAATTTATGAAGAAATGCATATGCCTTTCTTGTATACTGTCACAAGTTGCCTTGTAATTCCAAATAGAACTGACAGACAGTGCTAAAATTACATTGAATCAGTTAATATGATCCAAAGAATGACTCTGAAAAGCTTAATTAAGGATATTTGTATACTCAACAAAATTTGAATTAAATATCAAGTTACGATCAGGTTTTGGTCACTTGCACAATGCATGCTGTTGGCGTATGTTAAAGCTAAAAATGTTAAGAGAGATTGTTATAAATATATGTGCTGTGTTGATAGCACTTTAAGGGTTGTGACTGTGTCCTTTATTCAGTGAAAATATTGGATCAAACTGTCTTAAGGTATGACCAATCTTACCTATTTCTGATACCATCTTATTATTTTTGCCTAAAAATAAAATCCTCCTTTAATAGCCACTTGATTATCTCTTTTCTTGAGATTCTTACTTAGTTTTTTTGCTAGTTATTATATTTCACCAGAAGATTTTAAAACCTTTCTTTAGTATTACTTGTCAAACGATTGTGCCCCTCCTCTATGTTTTTTACGTCCATGTTTCACATCTACACAACTTACATTATCATTCCACATTTTGTTAATAAAAGTCTGGTTGGTAAAATTGATCAATGCATTCACAATCTAAGTGGGATGGTGTTAATTTCTGGTTGGATCAGTTATCAACTGAAACTCTGTGTTCGTCCACGCTAATAAGGTACTTGGCATCATGAACCGAAGGCAGTCAAGGCATTGTATGTGCATGTGCCATTGTATAGGTAAGTCACTTTAGCATTAAATATTAAAAGCAGAAGTTGACAAAAAAAATGGTCGGGAAAGATGATTTAAATTCCATGCTGTACACATCGTGGATCTAACATTCCATCAGAGAACAATAGTAACTTAGTTTATAAGAATGTCATTAGTGTTTAAAAGAAAACTCTCAATATATAAATAAGATGTCACATTATTTAAAATAATGTTTAAACACAATATGAAACAAAACAAAACATTTGTACTATGAAATTAAACTGATCATTGTAAACTACATATTTGTAGCTCATGTGGTGGTCAAATAATGATATTGTTACAAGAACGGTCTAACTGATCGTTTTAACTGATACAGTGGAAAACAAAATACAAGACACCAATTAAGTCGCTAATCACCAACTTTAATTATTACAATTAAACAGTTTATAATCAACAAGATAGTCTCTTACAACAAATCAAATAAAAAATGTTCACACGCAATAAAAATGTCAAATAATAGTATAAAACACATAAAACTTCGCCACAATACTTCAAACCACTCTGGAATAAATTGGCACTTAAACTGAACTGACCATCGCTGAATGCCTATATTTATACCCTGCTGAAATTCCAGAATAAGTGTCAACTCTACACTAGAGTGTAATTGCTTGCGGCCTTGACATAGTGCGCGCAGCTGGTGAAGTCTGGAACAGTCTCGCTAATGCATTTTGAGAATCATGTACGCACACAATATTACAGCCAGGTTCCACTGGAATAGCCCAGAAACATATAGAATGTTCTGTAATATGGTAACAATTTTTCCACATTACATAACAATATCAGCTCATACACGTTCTGTGGCAGGGACTTGCTCACCCTAGCAATGTTTACTCCTTCCACATAAAATCCATACTAAAATATTACTATATTCTTTTGTATGTATATAACTAAAGTAAATGTATCCTAATCTACATTCGTCTTACAGATAATACAACTTATAAAAAGAGTAAAACTTTTATAGCAATGATTTTAAATTTTAATTTATTAAGGATACTGTTTAATAAAATTATACCCTGAGATATAATATTTATATCACATGATATAATATATATTGTATGTAATTATACTATGATTTTTCCAACTGTGTAAATTTTGTTGTAATTTTAATTCTTTGATAATTTTATTGCCATTACCTCACATTTTTCTACCCATCGGTTGTGCAACTCTTGAAGTTCTTTGTTCTTCTCTGCTTCAAGTTGAACCACTTTTGTTCCAATGTGTGTTATTTTTCTTACTTGATTTTCAACTTTACATTGCAAATTTATATAACTATGCTGCATTTTGGACATGTTTTTGGATACCTGTTCTTTGTACTTCAAAATGTTACTGTGAATTTCAGGTAAACTTCTGTTTTGATATAATGATCTGAAAATGGAATATTATCATTACAAAAACATTGAATTGTTTCTTGTTTAGAAAAAATATGATTAGAAGTATATGATCGAAAACCATTTTCTGTTATTTGTATATTTAGACATATACAAGTGAATAACTCTTATGTTTTCAGTGCCTTAAACGTCCTTCACCTAAATTCGTTGACCAAAAGAGGTAAATTTTAGATCAGTCACAGTTTAAAACACATAAAATCTATTATCTATTCAACTTGACCATGTAAGGCAATAAAGAAGCAGTAAGGTTAAAATGAACATATCAGCAGTCTGCATGTGAAGCTGTTAATTTATCTTAAATTGGATTACAAATGTCTCTGTGTTTTCCAGTTTCTATCCTTCTTTGTTGTACTGTAGTCACTTTCTCACTCATATACTTATCAATCAATGCCTTCTCTACAGCTTGCCTTGTAATACACTTTAAATAGGCCTTAATAAAATTTCACGTTACTATTATACATACTACACTTGGCCTACGAGCATGCGCAAAGTAAGAGTTTATCAAGCTAATTTACTCAATGACAATATTAATATTTATAACATACTAATTATCAGCAACAGAATGTCACACTTACTTTAGTGTACCGATTCTTAAAAATTATCCCAGGGCGCCAGTAATAAATAAACACAGTTGACTGTTATTAATTAACTTTTTTAATAACTACTTTGTATTTACATATTACAAATTTGTAGATCATTGCTTTTAATAATTTTGCTATAAAATTTGTTCATGCTTATTTCTTGGCTATGGATTCTTTGACTTATTGAGTCATCAAATATGATTTACATACATTTAAATTTACTAGGCAACAGTAAAATGAGTGTTCATTTTATTAGTTACTTGTATGTTGATCTCATTCTGTGATGCGATATCATCAATTCTGCAGGTTCCAGGCTGGTCGTCCAACGTTGATCGTCGAGCAGTTATCCTTGTTAGTTTTGCACTACTTTATACACTGGTTTCACAGGTATTACAACGTCACTTAGATAACTTAATGGTAACTACACAGGTGCCATGTACTAATACACTTGTTGAATACACAGTATATTCTTATTAAAGCTAAGTGCGTCCAACACCGGATTGATAACAAATTTCGACCAACTGTCCCGTACTGTGATGTTTAACACATTAGATTTTGCGATGTATTTCGACATTCAACGATTGATGCTATATTAAGTAAAACTTGGATATGTTACTCGATTTTAATTTATCTTCTCTAATTTCTCTGAACATTATTCTTGTAAACGATTATTAAGTGTTTATAATATGTAACTTCCACAATGCTCAATATCGCGTCACCGTAACTGACTTTTTTGATGCGATTGAAATATATTTATTTAAATTATCGACAAATTTCTTAACACACTAGATACGAGTCTTTTAAGTGTAATCTCTCTGTAGACTAACTTAACTTCCTTCCACTTCGTTTTTTATACATTGCTTCGAACTACCCTCACCAACTATCTACAAAATACATGCCGATTGGTCTGACATACCGCTAATTTCAAATTTACCCAGTCTGTCTAGTGAAAACGTCCCGCGTAAAAAATGATGCTTTCCGTTATTCGTCAACTATTTGCGCTTGTAAACGTAGTGGGAAAACTTAGCGTCTATCTCCATCTTGTTCTCATCTCTCTCTGTCTAATCTAACGGTTCCTTTGTTAGATGCACTTAACTTTTTTACAATCTTAGGGTAGCCTTCTGACACCCTTGAAAATAACACATTTTTATGACGGTTCGTCCGCTATGTTACTTTTTCATATTTTAGCCGTCTTACAGGCGTCAACTCAAGGTCGTCTTTATAAACAACTACCGCCCTTACTACAACATTTTAATACTTATTACTTTGAAGTACCACCACTCTAATCGGTAGTTTTAGTTTTATTTTCTCCCCACTTTCTACGAATTTATATTTCTCTATGGTGTAACGAAACAAAATGTTACAAAAAGAATAGTAAATAATAGTGAAATCCAATCCAGAGAGGAAACAAGAAATAATAATTGCTAGCAAATTAAAGGAAACCTAGTTGGTTTGGCTTATTTAATATTATCAAGAAACCCAGAAATAACCCAGTAGAATAGGGCAGTAAACAGACAAAAAGTTAAATAAATAAACCTAGTAGGCCTAAATAATCAAATTACCCTGAAACACAATTAAACCTAATAAAGAGTACCTATCCATATAATAAAATTGTATTAACAAAAATTATACAGGCCTATAATTAAGGATAGAAAAGGGGACACAACCCCTTACAGTGATGAGTGATATAATATAAATAGTGACACAGACTACCGTTAAACAGTGTTATTTATTATTTATAAAAAGTGTTTTTATTATTATCATACAGACAATAGTTTAAAAGTATGAAATAATTAAAGTTGTTAAAAACAAGTATTATTATTAAGAGTTTTTGTTATATGTTATAAGAATTTATGTTACCAGTTAATTTATGTAAATATATTTATCTCAGGTAGTCAAAGTAGAAATTACAATCAACCATAACAAATTGTTCCACCACATATCATAGAAATTCAAATTAATAAGGTTTTACAGTTATAAACTGAGGCATGTTTAGTATCAAATTGTTTATAATTATATAATTAATCATCATGTAAACATTGCATGTATCATTAGAGTATAATAATAAAATTATCTATTAAAGGTAATTTAGAAAAATGTAAAGTAATTAATGGGAATCGATCATATAACATTTAACCTGTACATAAATGGCCAATCAAAATTTAAGAAGTTTGTATGAGTTCGGTGACTAAAAAAGAAGAAATAACACTTAATTGTTAATTGTGATGGAGAACAGTTTAATAGTGCGTGTCGAGATGTAATTAAAATAAAAAATATAAAAATTGTTAATCCGTTTGTGAAAGAAGATCTGAATGACCATCATCGAAGATAAATAATCCCTCCACTACAATCATTTCATGAACCAGTAGTACACACAATCAAGAAATTATCCAGAATAAACCAGAAAACCTTCAGCAACATTGTCAAGATGTGTAAAGTATAATTTGACAATATTTTTATCCAACAAGTAACAACCACTAGACAATATACCAATTTACACTAACACTAATCACTAGTAAACATTTTAAAGTGAAAACAAATTCAATATCTAAACGAACAGTGATTACAAGGAAAACATTTATTGTACACGTTAATAAACTTCATTATTTTCTGAGACGGACAAGGGTAGCCATGATGTTAACGTCACTCTAACCTACATACTTTTTACGAAGCGTATTGAATATCGTCAAACCTTGTATGTTACTTAATATATAATTTTTGTAATTTTTTAGATTATAAGTAATAGATTGTTTGTAAAGGTATTCTATATTATTAATTATCATGTAAAGGAACTTTTCGTAGCAGCCACAAGAATTCCCACGAAATATATTAACATTATTTAATTAGTAAATCCTGAGATAAATATCGATTGTGACAACCATATGTATCGAATGGAATTTTCCAATAATTTGAACTTATATTACAGAGATTAAACCATTATGTTATTAAATCATATCCATGCGTTATTATTTCAGGACCGTAATATATTATCAGCATTTAGTTTATAATTAACAAGGATAAGAAGAATTCGGGGAGTCATTGGAAGTACGCAAACTGCAAAAACCAAGATTAACCTCAAATAATAAGTTAAAGCCTAATATCAAGGTGACTTGAAAATTGTTTGGGATGACTTGACCGCTATTTTTGAATTGATTTTTGGAGTTCTAACTACTGAACTGGAATAATTATAATTCTGATTCAGAAACCAAGGCAGAATAATTCAATTCTTTTACTTATATATTTAAATCACATTCGTAAACACACAACATAAATATTCCACGATCAACTGATACACTATTTACAACTATTTATTACAAATTAACATATACAAGGAATAACACGGGCAAATTATTATACCATTAAGATACTACGGGTACACGAGACGTATTATAATGGGTGCAACATAACTTTGTCCCCGTAAAATTGTTGAGAGTGCAATTCTTATGTTATATCGTCCCCCAATACAAATTATGTCAAATTTTATATTAAAATTTGGAATTGATTCTATTGACGCGTCCCTAATTCCATTCTAATTATCTTTTACTATCAACGATTATCTAACAATTTGCTAGAATATACACTTGTTTATACATCACTTTATATTAAGTAGATCTAATTTAAATTATACAACATCGTAACATTATCTACTAACTACTTGTTGTTGTACCCTAAGTGTCAACGGCATTTCAATGTTTGTTTACAAACAACTCTCCACCCCTCCCTTGGCAACTGGTCAAACTACTGGGCTAGGATATTCGGTCCCCCTTTCACTTTCATTCTAACACACCGTTTTACAATGGCATTCCACCTTAGTGTTTATTTACGTTCTAGTTTCTCTTAACCCATTTTATAATGTAGTAAATCTATACTAATTATGCTAATACCTTTTAAAATTACTATACAGTTGAGTAATTAACAAAGTTCATCCTATCATTACAACGGTATTATAATCTCTTACAACTATTACATACATAGACGTTTGTGTGCTATTACAATCTGTTTTAGTAGATGTGTTGTGTCAGTGTTCGTGTGTGTAGCAGTGGGTCATTGCTCATAATAGGGTTTTAATTGCCGTATATTAAAATTTCCCCGGATACATCCTGGTCGTTGCGCGTCTTCTAGCTGGTAGGTTGCTGTTCCGAGTTCCTTCGTTATTTTATATGGTCCCTCGAATAAATTACAAAACTTCCCTATTATTTCCTTATTGAGATCGGATATTGGATACGCACGTAGCAACACCTTATCTCCTATTTGGAATCTTGTGATTTGATGGGCAGCGTTGATTTGATCGGTCCTCTTCTCTCCCTTTTCTTTTATGCGCAAGCAAATATTGTGGTAGTTAATTGGCTGGCTTGTCGGCATCATTTCCCTGTCAATATACCTGGTCCAATCACGCTCCGGTTTTCTTCCCCACTGTGCCTCGTACGGGGTGGTTTCAATAGTTTCGTGGTACGTTTGATTAATACATGCTTCAATTAGATTTAGAAATTGTGCCCATTTTGCGTGTTTTTCGCAATTGTATATTTTGGTTTAATACTCATTTCCGTTAATGCTGTGGTCCATCATTGACTGGTGAACTGGGTACTGTTGTCAGTTAAAATTGCTGACGGCTTTCCCATTTCTCCACAATATAACTTAATTTTATTTATAGTGGCGGTCGTGGTGGCTTGCCTTAATTTATATAATTTTACATATTTGGTAAAGTTGTCGATCATAGTTAGTATGTACCTGACCTTGCCTGTAGACACAGGTAATGGGTCCATAGTAGTCAATGCTAATTAGTTCGCTCTTGTTTTTGGGTATAACAGGTTGCGTTTCACCTACCATTTGTTTAAAATGATCCTTGCTTTTCTGACAAGTTTGACAAGTTTTTGTAATTAATTTCGTGATCTTGTTGATTGAGTCCCCCATGAAAATTTCCTTGAATAGGTGATATTTACGCCGATTCCCCACGTGACTGTATGCCTGATGTAGTTCATAAATCATGTTGCGGCATAGTTCCTCAGTCAACATGAGTTTCCATATCCCCTTTTCCTTGCGGTATAACTTCTCATTGTGCCAAATGTATTTTTGGGCAAGTTTATGTTGCTTATTTGCTTGTATTAAGTTGATAATTCACTTCAATTTCGTGTATGCTTGTTGATAAACTTTTATGTTCTTGAGCTGCTCTTGGCCTCCTTACTAACATGGATGTTGATAAGATTTATCTCTAATTCCTCGTTCGATTGATTGGTTGCTCCTCGTCCATGTCTTCAGGATGTCTGTTCAGGATATCTGCCAACAATGTTATCTCGCTCCTTACAATGAATAATGTCAAAATCATATTCCTGTATTGCGAGGATCCATCGCGTTATGCTGGAATTATTTAAGTGACATTTTTTTATGAAAATTAATGCCTTGTTGTCTGTGATTATCGTTAGAGGCTTACCAGTACGTATGTCCTAAACTTCTGTAAACAGTGGACGACACTCAGTAGTTCTAATTCTGTAGTGAAGTAATTACGCACATCTCCCCATACCATGCAGCTTGTAAATGCGACCACTCCGATGTCGTTATTCTCGTCTAGTTGGTAAAGCTGTCCTCCCAGCGCATAGCCACTCGCATCCGTTTGTAGGTAAAAATGCTTGCTGGGGTCAGGATGCTTAAGAACCACTGCTTCGATAAATAACTCCTTGACCTTCTCAAAATGCTGGTCCATTTCCTTAGTCCATTTAAACGTGGTATCCTTTTTTAATAGGTTTAGTAACGGTTGCGTAGCCTCGGCGTATTTATTTGTGAATCTGTTATAAAAGTTGGTTAAGCTCAGAAACCCTTTGAGTTGTTTTTGATTCTTTGGCTTCCAAAACTCTCGAATGGCTCTTATCTTATCCGGTGCGGTTGTAATACCCTCTGTTGTTAAGCGATATCCTAAATAATCAATCTCCTTATGAAACAGTTGTGATTTGTTGAAGTTGATAGTTAAATTGGCTTGTTTATATCACGTAGTAATAATTTTAAGTGTCGTAGGTGCTCTTCCACGCTATCCGAGATACATAGGCAGTAAATCCGAGATAGATATAAGATAGTAAATGCCTTCACTTCTTCCGAAAATACCTGGTCCAACCCACGAGTTAAACTTGCTAGACTAGTCTTCAGTCCGAAAGGCGTCACCGTGTACCGATAGCACTTGCCCTCATACAAAAACCCAGTAAAATCTCTACATTCCTGATGCAATGGAATTTGCCAAAATGAGCTACGGAGGTCAATTGTGGACATGACTTTAATGTTCCCACATTTTGCCAGTATCTCATTAATTGGAATGGCTTCCTCATGGTCCAGAATTGTTACTGAATTTATTTTACGGGCATCCAAACATAATCTAACCGTCTGGTCTTTTTTTTATGACAGTGACCATAGGGTTGATATATGGACCCTGGGCCCTTTCAATGATAGTATGCGCCTCCATCTTCTGGATTTCTGCCTTCACTGCTTCCTTGTATCTCATCGGAATTGGCCATCCTCTCTGACAGTATGGTGTCCGATCGGTAACTTCGAATCTATGCTGATATGTGTTAATTCTACCTGGCGTCTCTCGGAATACCGTTTTATTTTCCATTAAAATATGTTGTAGCTCGCTCCGTTCAGCATCGGTTATCTCTCTGATAGCTTGCACCTTCTGTTCAATCAATCCTTCGATATCTTGACAGGCAGATGAGAGTTCTACACGTAGTATCTCTGCTGTGGTTCCTTCCTGGTTTTGATCTCTCTGAATTATTAATCGTTTGTTGTTCAGGTCAATCACGCACCCATTTTCTTCCAATAATCCCACACCTAATGTACAGTCTTTTATTAATTCTGGTACAACTACAAAGACACTATCGACTTCTAAACTTCTGATCTGGACAGTTAACAAAATTTGTTGTGTGACCTTTTTTGACTTATTGCCGGTCGCACCCTTAATTACGGTATTTGACAATTTTAACATTTCTAAAACTCCCTCTTACTGTTCTTGAACCATTGTTCCGAGATGGCATTTACCTGGCTCCCAGTGTCTACCAAGGCATACGTAGGCATCCCATTCAATGTAATTCTTACCTCCGGACATTTGTTAACTCAACATATTACGTTGACATCATCATTAACTATTAGATCATCTCTTAAATCTAGAAAGGTAGTGTTAATATACTTATTAATAGTACTTAAGTCTATTTCGTATTTACATAGCTTATCTAGTTTTTTGGCATAGTGGTGTTACTTTTGTTACTATTTGCATTACTGGTCGACGGAATAGAGTCGTTTTCATTCTTAAACCTGTTTTGCCTCTTGGGGTAGTGCTTCGTAGATGACCTAGTTTCACTTTCGTTAGCGCGCCCTTGTTCAGCTGCTCTCTCTCTCTCTCTCTCTCTCTCCTCTTCACCCCGCGCCCACGGCTTGCGCTCTTGCCGGCCTTCATAATACACTCAGTTTGCTTCCCTCGTGTCATTTCTCAAACTCATAAATTCTATCAATACTTGCTTGAAGTAGTTACTCGATTGTAACTACACCACGAGTAATTATTGCAACTTCTACTTCATGTGGATAATGTTTAGAGATTTTCCTAATTAAATATTTATCTGGTATTGGCGGAATTAATTGGCAGTTTTCTAATAGTTTACGCTCTAAGTACTGGATCATGTTCATTCCATTCGCTGCATGATACCTTCCGAACTCCAGTTCATTTCTTACTCTCTCTTGAATGACATCATTCCAGTATTTATTTACAAATTCGTCAGTGAAATCAACGTGCTGTTTTTTCCGCCTGTTCTTTTGTTTCTTTCAATTGTTCTTCAATTCGTTGTGTTTGTTGTAACAGTCGGAGTATTATATATATATATCGGTGTCTTTGTCTGTCTCTGGTAATGTCTGATATACCGATCTCTCTCTAACCTCTACTAGTGTTTGTTGTGTAATCTGTTGTGTTTCTGCATTTTTGTCGTTCCGTCCCCGCGTCCCTGACTTTTGATTCCCCATTGAAATTTGTGCGAGCATCTGAGGATCTCCTAGCTGATTGTTTATACTGAACTCCATTTCGCGATCGTGGGCTGTTGTTTCTGTATTCATGTTATTGCCTACTTCGTTAGTGTTGTTCTGTGTGTTTTTGTTTTTCCTACTCTTACTCCGCGTAATCATACAACTATGTCTTATATTATTGTTATTCTTAATTCTATTTTATTCTTACTTTACTATTCTATTAGTGACTCAATAGTCCCACGTTCCGGGTGACAGAATGTAATACACTTTAAATAGGCCTTAATAAAATTTCACGTTACTATTATACATACTACACTTGGCCTACGAGCATGCGCAAAGTAAGAGTTTATCAAGCTAATTTACTCAATGACAATATTAATATTTATAACATACTAATTATCAGCAACAGAATGTCACACTTACTTTAGTGTACTGATTCTTAAGAATTATCCCAGGGCGCCAGTAATAAATAAACACAGTTGACTGTTATTAATTAAGTTTTTAATAACTACTTTGTATTTACATATTACAAATTTGTAGATCATTGCTTTTAATAATTTTGTTATAAAATTTGTTCGTGCTTATTTCTTGGCTATGGATTCTTTGACTTATTGAGTCACCAAATATGATTTACATACATTTAAATTTACTAGGCAATATTAAAATGAGTGTTCATTTTATTAGTTACTTGTATGTTGATCTCATTCTGCGACGCGATGTCATCAATTCTGAAGGTTCCAGGCTGGTCGTCCAACGTTGATCATTGAGCAGTTATCCTTGTTAGTTTTGCACTACTTTATACACTGGTTTCACAGGTATTACAACATTCACTTAGATAACTTAATGGTAACTACACAGGTGCCATATACTAATACACTTGTTGAATACACAGTATATTCTTATTAAAGCTAAGTGCGTCCAACACCGGATTGATAACAAATCTCGACCCACTGTCCCATACTGTGATGTTTAACACATTAGATTTCGCGATGTATTTCGACATTTAACGATTGATGCTATATTAAGTAAAACTTGGATATGTTACTCGATTTTAATTTATCTTCTCTAATTTCTCTGAACATTATTCTTGTAAACGATTATTAAGTGTTTATAATATGTAACTTCCACAATGCTCAATATCGCATTACCGTAACTGACTTTTTCGTTGCGACTGAAATATATTTATTTAAATTATCGACAAATTTCTTAACACACTAGATACAAGTCTTTTAAGTGTAATCTCTCCGTAGACTAACTTAACTTCCTACCACTTCGTTTTTTATACATTGCTTCGAACTACCCTCACCAACTATCTACAAAATACACGCCCATTGGTCTGACATACCGCTAATTTCAAATTTACCCAATCTGTCTAGTGAAAACGTCCCGCGTAAAAATGATGCTTTCCGTTGTTCGTCAACTATTTGCGCGTATAAATGTAGTGGGAAAACTTAGCGTCTATCTCCATCTTGTTCTCATCTCTCTCTGTCTAAACTAACGGTTCCTTTGTTAGATGCACTTAACTTTTTACAATCTTAGGGCAGCCTTCTGACACCCTTGAAAATAATACAATTTTATGACAGTTCGTCCGCTATGTTACTTTTTCGTATTTTAGCCGTCTTACAGGCGTCAACTCAAGGTTGTCTTTATGAACAACTACCGCCCTTACTACAACATTTTAATAGTTATTACTTAGAAGTACCACCGCTCTAATCGGTAGTTTTAGTTTTATTTTCTCCCTGCTTTCTACGAATTTATATTTCTCTATGGGTACAACATAACTTTGTGTCCGTAAAATTGTTGAGAGTGCAATTTTTACGTTATAGCCTTTTGTCTCCCTGTCCCCTCCCTGTCATTGGGATTGTCAATTTAACATCTGCTATGGAAGATGGCAGTTACTGTGCATGTCCATATGAAATAACTTGTTTATAAATGCCTTCTGTATGAAAATGTATATTTTCCATTACTTTGTTTATTACTTAAACAAAACTTGTTTATCCCACAATTTTATTTGTTAGTTTTTTCTCTTCTATACTTATTTAGCAGATTATTTCCAAACGTCTATTTAGTTTCCTCTTAGTATTTCTTCTGTGTCATCTTTTAGTGGATGCAAATGTAGATTATATTTATAATTCAATTATTCTTGTTTTTGAATTTTAATAATAATTAATATTTTTCCTTCTTTACAAGAATATATATTTTTATTACTTATTTACACTGTTTTGACCGGTTCTCTGCCGTTTCCTGAAGACAAGAATACAAAAAACTATCTAAACAATATAAATATATAAATAAAAGAACATATTCTTGTTAAAAAGAAAAATATTGATTATCATTAAAATGTACATTATTATATTTTTTACCCTAAAGAATGTTTATAAGGGGTTAGTACATCAGTAGGTATGGTACTAAGTTACTAAATTGGAGGTAATGAGTTTAATCCTTGGCACCCATAACAATAAACTGCATCTCTCAGCCAGAAGAAATGAGTATCTATAGTAATATCTAGGGTGATAATAGGTGGCTGAAGCGTAGGTGCTGCTCACACATAAGCAGTCTATTTTGCCTTTCCTATGGTACAGAAAGTAGTATATTGTTGAAATATTTATCAGAGTAAAATTTTTCCTTTCTAGGCTGTTTTTTCTTTGATTGTAATGCCGAGTGATTTACTCCAGTGAAACTTTCACTCCCAACAATATATTATTTGAGCTGCTGCTTCATCTTCCCTCTGTAGTTTTGTTACTTCCTTTCTAATATACATGTTTGATTTTGTTTGTATCTTTATTTACAAACCTGCAACCCTATTTTATATATCTTCCCATGACTCTTTTTTGTCATTTAGTTCATCATCATCTTCTAAGACCTAGTTGAGCTGTTCTCGAACCTATCAAGACTGCTACTTGTTATCTGTTATTTTATTTGACAGGTGGAACAAATGTCCACCTAACCTCCTTCTACTGTCCCTAATTTTCTTCTGTAAACATTCAATTCTCAATTTTCTTCTAATGTTTTTATTCCTTTTCCAATCTAGGAGGGACTATTCTTATGTACTTCTTACAAATTTCATTTCAGCAATTTGAATTTTCCCATCTTCCTTTTTTTCATAGGGTCCATGTGTCATTTACATACAGGAATGTAGGAATAACTACTGTTTTATAGTCAGTTAATTCAAGCTATCAAAATATTTGAAGTCTTCTAATGTAAGATCTGACACCAATGTTATGAACCAGAATCTAAGTGGCAGAGCATAAAGTGGAAGCATCCTTATTCTCCATACTAGAAAAAATTCATGACCAAAAACATAAGCTAATAAAGTGACAACAAACTTTTAAGTTGTTAAAAATCTGTTTTCCTGTAACTGTCTGAAAGGGTAAAGTGATATCACACATGAGATCTATTATCTAATCAAATTGAACATGGAAGGCGATAAAGAAGCACTAAGATTAAAATGAACATATCAATAGACTGCCTGTGAAGCTGTTAATTCGTCTTAAATTGGTTTACAAATGTCTCTGTGTTTTTCAGTTTCTATCCTTCTTTGTTGTTCTGTAGTCACTTTCTCACTCATATCCTCATCAATCAATGACTTGCCTTCTCTACAGTTTTTCTTTGGTATGCCTGTCCCCCACCCCATGGGGACAGTATAACCATTATTACATTAAAATACAGTGAAGCCTGTGATATGCACTGAAGAATGATATGGTTTATAGAGAAAAGGGAAAAGGAAAGCTTGGAAAGTGTTGATCACACAAAATGCAGTAATCCAAGCCACAAAAATCTCAATTCCATCAGTATAATCTTACTCTGTTGCTTCTTTGACAGTACCCAAAGCCTCACAGATATTTATTAAGTACCACCATCATCTTGTAAAATCGTGTACGTTCCCTAGTGTTGTATTTAAGTGCTCTATGCATAATCCCACACATATTGTATGCTTGACCCTATTTATTAGTCACATCATAATCTTTGTTAAAAGATTTTTTATGTTAACAGAGTACGATGCTGACTTGATCATTTTCTTGTCTAATTCTATTTTTTATCTCATGTGGTATTTCCCTTTAAAAGCTGTAACAGTAGTGTTTGTTGCCAAACTCTTTAAATTATAATGTTAACACATATTTTTGAGTTGACAAAAGTTCTCTCTGCAACTGGTCTTCAGTTTTTTGACAATTATACATGATCTGCAACAGAATTTTATTAAAAGATATGCGTGAGTTTGTTCACATGCTGCATGCTCATCACTTTGAACCACTAAAAAATTAGGCTGGGGCATAGTTGAATGCTCTTATAATTCAGACTTCGCCCGATTGAATATTCTTTTTTTGTTATAGTATTTTAAGGAGTCGTTATGAGTCAAGTTTCACAAGGAATGAGTGAAACAAGTATGAAAAAAGCATTCATAATCAAAAGAAAAAACTCTTCGTGACTGACACAAAAAGTTACTAGTAGAGCAATGGAAGAAGTGCATAATTACATCTGGGGGTTGTGTTGAAAGATAGTTAAACCTGAAATTTATTGATAGATCATATTAAAACAATAAACAATAAACTTTACTTACTAAGTGACACTGATAATAAAACATACTAACTTGTCCCTGCAAGTGTTACTATGAGAGTACCGTTCACTGAGATGTGTAGTTTTGTATTTGTACAGCTTCTGTAATGGATAGAATGTTTTAGGAGTCTGTCTGTAATGTTCGCTGCTGCAGTCACCGCTCTCACTCATGTATGCATCATCATTCTCTGCCTGCAAGTAGACTTTTTAATTGCCTATGCTTTGTTTTTTATATGCATAGTTAAATTGTAATTATAAATAGCAAAATTCCTTGCTGATATATCATTAATAATATGAAAATAATTAGCATCTTTTACAAGTTATTTTGTCTAACATTTTTGATACATCACAACCTTATCATCAGTATCAACAAGTCAATTTAATAAATTTTTACAATTTAGATGTGCTGATCATCCAGTCTTTGATGATGCAGATAAAAGTCTGTGAAACATTTGTAAGACAAAATAATTTTATAGTTGCAATTGTTTTATGTTGCTGTAAGAATGTAAGAAACCTAATAATTATAATTTAAGACTACACACACATTCATGGGTGTGCAAACACACACACACAAATTGTATACCAGAACTGTACACTTGTTTGCAGTGTAGTACTTAGTACACAGTGTAGTACAAAATGATACTTTACTAAGAACACATCAAACATAATTTTTAATTAGAATTTAATTAGAATGCTTTCTTTATTTCCTCCATGGTGGGTTTTTGCATTTTTACTGCTCTTCATTTTGGTACATTGTAACGGTACAGAATTGTGCGATAAGAAATAATAATTTAAATCAGGTTGAATTCAATGTAGTTAATGTTCACCTAAGGGGTACCCCATTGTAACCAGCAACATACAATGTTATCATAGACTGTTGATGTCTACAGTCCACCAGCCAGACGTATTACGCAACAGCCTGCCAGCAGCAGTCTCCCCTGTGAATCACAGTAAGAACTTTGTCACCTTAGTGTTTGCATCAGACAGTGGCAGCAGATGGTAGTCTGCTAGTTCTACAAGTAAAACGGTGGCCTCGGGTGCAAGATAGGCCGAAATCATTATAATCGGCCTATCCTGTAAAGTGTGAACATTGTAGCAGTATTAAAATACCGTTGAATAGCAGTGGTAATAGACAGTGTACGAGCGAAAGAAAGCCGGACGACTAGAATAATGTATATTACAATGTACATAACGTATCAACCGAAGTAATGAGTGAACATTAAAAAGACATACTAAGTTCAATACAAACAGTTACGTGAGTGCAGCAGAACGACACGAGTGTACGACTAACCACAGGAACCCGCAGCGGATGGGTAATATGTACTGAAAATTTTTATTAACAAAAAAAATTCTAATCTAAGCTTAAAAACAAGTTAATAGTTCTAATTAAAACATTTTATGAATGAGATCTCTAAGGGAACAGATATAATTCTAAATTACGTACGGGTTCATAATAATTTGTCATAGGTTAGTAATGTTTAATGCGTAAATTCAGTTTTGTCTTAAAATAAATTTAGATTTTGTTGAATATATAACCATGTGTTAGAGTAAGTTATTACGCCATAACCATTTCCTATTCTGTGCTGAAAACCTCGTCTAACGTTCTATGGGATTTTCTGAGTTTTAAGGGTGGTCAGATAGCGGGATTGTGTTAATTTTTATAAGGGTAAGAGTGTAAAGGTTTCTATATTAAACCATAAAATATCGTGGCGACCCGGGCATTTTAATAAGGTAAGTTTAGTGGGATTATGACGGCAGGTAAAATTCTGGCAGCAGTGAGCAGAAGGAATCTTCTGATTGTTGTATTTTATAATGGTAAAAAGAGGAAGACCGTTACATTGGCGACTCGCTGCCAGGATGTTCGTATAAATATTATATGAACTAGACCTGTTTTGAGGCACAGAAAATAGGTTGTGGTAGTGGCGTATTTGTAGAAGTATTGTATAGATTTACGTACATGTAAACGAGGTTATGCTGTGGTAACGTAACGTGCTTATGAAATTATTGTAGTTACTTTTACATTGGGATAACGAGTTTGTGGTGGAGTATTTTGATTGGGTATGTATAATTATTGTATTATACAAAAGGGTATTATATAAATAATTTTTTGAAGATGGCCGAGGTACAAGATAACGATATTGGTTTCGTGTGGGATGAATGGGAAGGCGAATTCAGAGGGATTGTGGATAAAATGACAGACGAGGAGTGGGGTAATTTGGACGATAATTTTAGACAGATGGAAGAACAAGAAGAGGGAATATTCGCGGAAATTACAAAACATAGTGAGGATAAAGGTAAAAAAGTTGAAGTGATAGTGGTAGAAAATAAGACAGTGAATAGGCCTAACGATAAGGATGATAGTGTAATGGGGGTAGGAAATGGTAGAGATACAGACCAATCTAACAAGAATAAAGTCGATCAGGTGACAGATAATAAGGTAAGTCATGATAATATGTATGAATCTAATTATGAGATGTATATGTTGAATCTTATAAAAACAGAGATGGTAAAGGGTTTTGATATGATGAATAAACGTTTTGATGAGATGGACAAAAAGTGGGATAAATTATTGCGGAAACTCAAGACAGATAGATTAAAGGAGAATACAGATGAATCAAAACAGGTAAGTGGTTATAATGATATCAAAAACAATGATGGTGATATGATGACACAAAATAACGAAGAAATAATTAACGAGGTAAGGGTTAGTTATAAAAATGAATTAACAAGTAGTGGTGATAAGATAGTTGAAAAGGGGGCATTTAAAGGTGATATAATGAAAATAGATAATGATGATATAGGAATAGTTAGTGAGAGTGAGAGAGTAATGGGTTGTGAAGGGGTAGAAACAAATGTTTATCAGTTAGAGAGAGAGTATGAAGAGAGTGTACAAGTAGAGGGGTGGCAGAGGGTAAAATTTTCCCGTGGTGCTGTGGGGGGTGAAGAAAGGTCTTCACAAATGTATTGGGTAGATAAATGGTCTACCAATAATTGTTTTTTGAATTTTTGTATTGTTCCTGTAGAAATCAGGAGAGGTTTTAATGTAGCAGTACCCTCTGTACGGGATGGTAGAGAAAATGTGATATGGCATTGTGGTGAGAGATATTTAGAAAGAGAGTTGTGTGTAGATGGGGAGATACAAGTATTTAAGTCAGATAGAGGTTATAAAGAGTTGATAGAGAGGTTAGGATGGGAGAAAATAAACTATATGAAATGCTTACCTTATGAAGTAGAGATGGATTATTTTGATAATACTCAATCAGAATGATCACAGTTGCACACCACTATATAAAAATTATCCCGATTAGCGCTTTCAAGCCTCACAGCCCATCGTCAGATCGGAATAGGCCTATTCCGATCTGACGATGGGCTGTGAGGCTTGAAAGCGCTAATCGGGATAATTTTTATATAGTGGTGTGCAACTGTGATCATTCTGATTGTGATTTCAACCACTAACACAAATTTCTTCATTAAACGTTTGATAATACTGTTGTAAATGATGAAAACTTACCTGATGTTGTGATTGATATAGTAAATGAATATGATGATACAAAGGACATGGGAATAACAAAAAACACTGATGGAGATTTGACAAAAAATAATAATGCTGACTTGGTTTATGATAAAATAATAATGGAGGGTAACCCTATGCCTTATTATTATGGTACAATGGAAAAAACCAAATTTTATGGTTATAACACAAAAAATAGCCGTATGATGAATGTAAATAAAAATGAAATGTGTTCTGTGAAAACAAGATTAATTTTCGATGACGGGGGTTAGATAAAAAAACAGTGAATGGACATTTTAAATATTTTAGTTTATGGTTATGACCTGGCTAGATTATGAAATGAGGTGTGGTGAACGATAAAATTATGACAAAAAATGTGTAAATAAATGTGTTAGTGTTAAATGTATTATGTCAAGATGATCTTGTTGGAATGTATATTATAGCTTATGGGTAACACACATGTTTGTAGTATGTTATAATAATAATAATATTTTATTTTGTTAAATAATCAACAGGAGGTACTAATGAATTTTATTTTGCATTGTGTGTTTATATTAAAAGTGTTTTACATAAGGTAACTAAAGAAATTGTTTGGGTTTGAATTGAAAGTAAACTGATTTCAAATGTGAATTTCAGTAATGTATTTAAATATAAATGATTGTGAATATAAAAATAAATTTAAATATACTGTGATTGGTATTGTAAAATCAAGGGTAACTGATTACAAGGTTTATAGAAACTGAAAATTGAAGGAAGTAATATAGTGATGATGTAATCAGGAATGTTGAGACTGAGTCAGTGTTTGTAAAACCAGTCTGGCATACCACTGTTGATATAAACAGGTAGATTGTTTGTTTCTGCTGGAGTTGATGATAACTCTGTTGTACTTTGATGAATCAGTACTATGAGTAAAAAATATTATGAAACGAAAGAAATGTAAGATGTGATGAAATGAAGGTAATTTTTATAATGTAATGGAATAACTTAGAGTTTTGAGAAATTAAATTAAATTAAATTGGTAATTTAAGAAGTAAACTACCTTAAAAATGTGAATGTCAGTAGTGAATATAAATTTATTTTGATTTGAACTTTGATTTAAATTGTAAGAATATTTGTTTAAAAATAAACTATGTGAAAAAAAATGGTAATTGATTAAAACGTATTAACTAAAGTATTTCTTTTAAAGGAAAATTGAGATTGTATAATGGAAGGCAATAATGTATTTTGTTTGTAGTATGTGTCCTACAATGAGGTTGTTAGTATAAGATTTGTATTGTATGTAACCCATGTATGATTTTGGTGGGTGATGCATATTGTATTGTAGAAATAAAAACCAGTACTTTGTATAAAAAAGAACCAATACTTTGCTAATAATGAGCTGGCATGACTAAGAGGAAACAAATCAGTTGGGGATATGGTTAATGGAAGGCATTTTTGTTAATTTTTTTAATTAAATGTTATAGAGTCAGGTGATACTGTGGCGGGTATCTGCCCGATCTTATGGTGTTGGGATCTTGAGCAGAGCAGTCCAGTAAGGTCGGATGGGTGCAGCCACAGCCACCGGACTAGGGGGGTAAGTACCCATGATTTTAATAAGGATTTAAGGGGGTAGTGGCGCCATGTTCTCACTGATCCTCTTAGGTTTTAGGCAATGAGAGTTTTTATGCTTCGGCATAAAACCTCTCATTGGAGGGGTATTGTAACGGTACAGAATTGTGCGATAAGAAATAATAATTTAAATCAGGTTGAATTCAATGTAGTTAATGTTCACCTAAGTGGTACCCCATTGTAACCAGCAACATACAATGTTATCATAGACTGTTGATGTCTACAGTCCACCAGCCAGACGTATTACGCAACAGCTTGCCAGCAGCAGTCTCCCCTGTGAATCACAGTAAGAACTTTGTCACCTTAGTGTTTGCATCAGACAGTGGCAGCAGATGGTAGTCTGCTAGTTCTACAAGTAAAACAGTGGCCTCGGGTGCAAGGTAGGCCGAAATCATTATAATCGGCCTATCCCGTAAAGTGTGAACATTGTAGCAGTATTAAAATACCGTTGAATAGCAGTAGTAATAGACAGTGTACGAGCGAAAGAAAGCCGGACGACTAGAATAATGTATATTACAATGTACATAACATATCAACCGAAGTAATGAGTGAACATTAAAAAGACATACTAAGTTCAATACAAACAGTTACGTGAGTGCGGCAGAACGACACGAGTGTACGACTAACCACAGGAACCCCCAGCAGATGGGTAATATGTACTGAAAATTTTTATTAACAAAAAAAATTCTAATCTAAGCTTAAATACAAGTTAATAGTTCTAAATTAAAACATTTTATGAATGAGATCTCTAAGGGAACAGATATAATTCTAAATTACGTACTGGTTCATAATAATTTGTCATAGGTTAGTAATGTTTAATGCGTAAATTCAGTTTTGTCTTAAAATAAATTTAGATTTTGTTGAATATATAACCATGTGTTAGAGTAAGTTATTACGCCATAACCATTTCCTATTCTGTGCTGAAAACCTCGTCTAACGTTCTATGGGATTTTCTGAGTTTTAAGGGTGGTCAGATAGCGGGATTGTGTTAATTTTTATAAGGGTAAGAGTGTAAAGGTTTCTATATTAAACCATAAAATATCGTGGCGACCCGGGCATTTTAATAAGGTAAGTTTAGTGGGATTATGACGGCAGGTAAAATTCTGGCAGCAGTGAGCAGAAGGAATCTTCTGATTGTTGTATTTTATAATGGTAAACAGAGGAAGACCGTTACAACATGAGGCCAAAGCAAAATGGTGAAAATCATGGAGTATAATAACAATGGTGACTTCTACACTTAACTCAAATCAAACAAATGCCTTATATCATGTCTGAGGTCCAACTACATATAAAGTGAATATTAGTTAGTCTAATTCAATCAAGAGCATGAATTAATTATTGACAGATTGTCTTACCAATTGTATAATTCACATTCAATCTGCGCCTTCAGCATATATTTTGTAAACATATAAAGCAAATATACAGTTGCTATTAATTATTTTAGCTATATTATAACAATTTTTTTACACATATATTGACATCATACTTATTACTTGTGACTAGAATTATTATTGTAAAAGGTTATGTTTCACTTACTGGTGGAACTAGTGGCAAATTGAAGTAACAGCAATTAGTTATTGTCACCTAAATAGGTTTTTCAGGTATAACTTGGACAATATTAGTAACTGCAGAATGTTATAGAAAGGATAAAATTTTCCCTTCCAATAAAAGACAATAAATTAATTACAGGAAACAAGACAGTATAATACCAGACAGTACTGGTAGCCTCTAACAAGGGACTGCAAGCCTCATGCGAGGTTATTGCCTGAAAGGGTTTTCCTATTATTAACAACATGTATATACTGAGTATGATAGCACAATTACAGGAAACATAAATATTTTCCTCTTTTTTGTTGAGTCTATAAGTACTGATACTAACTGGTATATACTAGTTTTTGTACAGTTACTATTAGTTAACATAGAACATTCATTTTATTAACTTTAACAACTTCTTTATCTTAAATAAACTGACCTTAGTTTAAATAAACACAAATTTCTACTATGTGTGTTCTTGAGCACATACCATATGTTTACTTTATTGGCTCAATCAAGAACATGATTTCAATGATCAATTAAAGGTAATGATGGTATTTTAATATCTGAATCATTAAAATAATCAAAAGTGTTAAAAATTTTGGGCAAAAGCGTTAAAAATGGAGGGAGTCCAGGGTAGGAGAGAGAAAACCCCAAGTTCAAAGTGGACTGAAGGCAGGAAGAGGAGACATGGTGAGAAGATGAAAGAATATTGGAAAAAAGGAAAGAACAAAGAGTAAAGAATTGAAATTGGCATGTGGTCCCTAGATGGCCGATATGGAAAAAAATAATCAAATTTTTAGTATAACTTCAAGAACACTAAGGAAAAGAATAAAATCAGAAATTGTAAGCTGTTTGCTATACCCTCACTACTGTAGGGTACTGAATGCTCCACAACAGTGTTGGTATATCAACAGTTGGCAACAAATCAATAAATATTCTCCTTATAAAGAAAACAAGTTACAAGACTACAGAGCGATGATGATTAACCCTTATAGAGGAGGAAATGTGAGTAGCTGAGACTTGGTTGTGAGACCTGGAAAAGGTAGACAATGATGACAAGATTTTCCCTATATAGAAGATTTGTCATTTGGGTAAAGACACAGTGGTGGAGTTCGTTACAGAAAACTGTGGTTGACCTGGAGAGTCAGGCAACAATGATGGCATAACATGGAAAGAATGGAGTGAACTCAGTCAAAAACATTCTTTAAAATAACAAAATGAGGATAACATGTAATACTTTTCATTTCAATCATGGGCACAAAATACATTACCTACAATAAGCAAACGCTAATTTCAAAACACTGCAGACAAAGAATAATTATTTTGTATTAAAATCTAATGATCTATTCATGTCATAGTCTAAATGATTTGCCTCCATCTTGACATCTTTCAAATATATTTTCTTAGGTCTTTTTTCTTCCTAAGAAGTACCATCCACAATTTCAAGTGGTTATGTCCTACCTTCTGTACCATAGATTAGGCAAGATTTCCTGTCCATCTCCTACTCAATCTCTTACATTGGGGGATCCAAATCCTTATGAAGTGAGTGTACATTCTCTGACACCATGAGCCAATATTTCATAACTCGTCCTATCCAAACACCTGCACCAATTTAACTTGAAACTTTTGACTTCTTCTTTAAGCAGAAAATGTTTTAATCTTTGTGGATTTCCTCACTTTGTACTTGATCACACAAAGTGTAGGAATTCACAGCCATAAAAGTCTCACCTCCATCAATATACTCTTACTTTGTTGCTTCTTTGACATTAACCAAACCTCACTGTCATATGTTGAGACAAATACCACCATCATCTTGTAAAATCATGTATCTTTCCTAGTCTTGTTTGTAAGTGTTCTATGAATAATCCCCCACATTGTCTTCTAGGTCAGCGAGTGAAATAAAACACTCGTATCACAAAGATTTTTCACAAATAAAAGTATAACACACAAAATATAATTTTGATCCACAACTGTGGTATCAAGTATTAAGACAACTGTAATTTATACAAGCAAAACGATAACAAACAAGTATAATATTGATCCACAAATATCAAACACATGCAGTAACTCTGCAACTCAACTCACGAACTTACTGAACCCTAAATGTAAACCAGGCCCGGCTCCAGGCAGGGGCAAACCGTGCCACTGCCCAGGGCGGCAAATTTTAAAGGGCAGCAGATTCCGGGATGTTAAGTTTTGAAATTGAGGGAAAAAATAAAATTATTCACTTAATTTCATCACAATATGTAAGATCAGTAAGAATTACTTTATGTATAAAGTCAGCGGAGTTTGCTGTATATGAAGTAAGCCATTCGCTGCGTCGTAAACATGAAAAAGTTCTAGTTATTTGATAAACACAACAATGCAAACATTCCTAGTCGTCATTTCAAGGCAATTGCCATATCTTTAGAGTATCTAGTGTGCGTGAATGTGTTCAGAGTTAAAATAGGGAGGGGGCGGCACTCATAAATACTGCTCAGGTCGGCAGAAGCGCTGGGGCCGACCCTGATGTAAACTGACCTTTTTTCTTGTCTTTTATAGTTATATTAATTATAAGTATATCACTACTGACTTGGAACACAAAGTTTTTTTGTGGTAAAAATGTAAAAGATTTTACCTTATAGCCTGAACCAGTTATCGCTTAGCGAAGCTTATAATCTGATATAAGCTTCACTAAGCGAAAACTGGTTCAGGCTATAAGGTAACAACTTTTACATTTTTACCACAAAAAACTTAGTGTTCCGAGTCGGTAGTGATATATTTAGTTAATCAATGGACATGTCATGGACAACAAAATTCATGAATATAGTTTTATATATAGTTGGTAATGATATCATTTACAAGCATGCGACATTTGAGTATTGACCACTTACTAGTATAATCAAGGTCATCCGATGCTTTTCTATAATATTGTAGAACAAACTACGCTTACCTATAAGCATATTGTACAATGATACAGAACATTCTAGTGTATTCTATAAATAGTGTTCATCAATATATATAAGTTAAACATCAATTGTGGATAATGTAAATACGCATGCGTAACATAACCTACTTAACCTATGCATTATTTAGTTTTAATAATACCAATCACAATATTCATAACATTACTTTGAATGTGGGGTGGGGGTTCTTCAGTATACAACAATATATTGTATGCCTAAACGTATTTATTAGTCATATAATCTTTGTTAAGCAAAACTGACTATGATATTGACTTGATCATTTTCTTGTCTAAGTTGAAAAATGTTCTCTCTGCAACTGGTCTTTGCTTTTATTTTGAACAATTATAACATGTTACACATACAAAAGCATATTAAAAGATATTCCAGTGTCCATTTGTATCTCTGAGTTGAAAGCTAATCTCTGCATACTGAGTCATCAAAATATATTTTAAAAAGAATCAGGAAGTACAACAATCCTTCCTCTCTACACTGTCATTAGTTTTCACCCTTTCTGCTAGTTTACATCCTGAATATAATACAATTGGTATATTCAAGTATAAACTAATACTTCTATCAAGTTAAAAGATTAAAATTTGATTTTGAATGAACTGAAACTCTGTTAATGAAAATATCTTACAGTTTTGTTTGTTCTCAATAACAAATTCTTTTTAAAATCAGTAGGCTAAATGCCACATGTGCTTTAAGTTAAATTCTCTTTGTTTCTGACAACTTGTTGCAGCATAGTATTCATTTTTGAAATGCCCTTTCCTAACCCTTTATAGGATGGTGGTATAATAATTTACAAGTTACAAAAATGTTTTTTTCTTAAATGTTTACTACTATAATAATTAGCAATTGTATAATACTATAGTTAAACATCTCTAAAGAAGCCATTCTGCTTTTCATGGACAGTAAACCTAGATGTTTTTTAATGCTTTGAGTAAATATTATGTTTTACCCAAGCAAACCAAGAGGAAAAGGACAAAATCTAAATTTGGTAAGTGCTGGAGATCATGTATCAGTCTTGGGTTCAGACAGAGATGTGCTTATTGCATCACAGAAAACAATTATCAAATTTTATTTTTATCAATAACAAATGAAGATTATTTTTTGAATACATTTGTTTCAGTGTTTACTTTTCTTTAAACGTTTAAACAATTTCTGAACACTCTTAAGTTAATATTATATTTCCAAAAGTATATTTCATTGGAAAAATAAATATTGATGTATCCAAAGAAAAAGTAAACAAATACATTGCAATAGAATATGGTGAAATTCTACACTATATTTTAAAAAAACAATTAAAAAAGCATAATATTACTTTGGCTTTAAAGGCGAGTAATAAACTTGAGAAAAAACTTACATTTACTAACAAAAATATAACCTCCGATATATTTGACGGTACTGGTGTATATAGACTTAATTGTTCTGATTGCACACAGTTCTATATAGGACAAACAGGTCGTTCCTTCAAATTACGCTATAAAGAACATATCCCAAGCTCCAAGTCAAATGTAAGAAGATCTACATTTGCAGAACATTTAAGCCTACATGACCATAATATAAAGAGTATTGGTGATAATTTAGATATCCTACATAAATGTAAAAAGTCACTACAGCTGGACACCCTTGAAAGGTTCGAGATATATAAAGCTATAAAGGAGGATCACAATCGTGTCCTAAATGAAAAAGCAATACATACAAGTAATATTTTATTTAATAGAATCGATCATATAGAACAAGAAATCGGCTATATCAGATCGATAAAATTGAACCAAGGTCAAGCCGGCATTGATTAGTCTTACCGTGGGGGCGTTCCTGTGCAGGTTCGTTGCGGCCGCGTGTTTTTATATTTCGTTGTTATATTGTTGTTTTGTTATAATATGTTTTATTTATTATTTGTGTAATGTATGTGTTGTTTTTAATTTTTAATATTTGACGAGATGTATATACATCAATAATGTTTTAACCTTATTCATATCCGATCTGATGATGACACCATTGGTGTCGAAACTCGAGTTATCCCGAAAAGGATTCTAAGAAACGTTGACAGAAGGTAATTAACCTATTTTATAATAAAACTACCTTCAGTTTGCGCATTCCGTATCCAAACTCACTGAAGAAGAACACCACTCCGAAACAACGTATGAGAAAATACAACAAGTAAGTTCACAGTGAAAGTACCAACAATACTAATAATTACTATAATATTTACTTTTGCTACATACATATAAGCATAAAAAAGTTTGTGAACACAATGTTATCAATTTATTTTAAAACTGTAGGTACTTCTGTTTTGTACACTAGTTGAGAACTGCAAGCAGATTTTCTCAATATAATCTTTCCGCCTGTTCCCTGTTCTGAAAATGACTGCTACACAAAGTGCCAAAATGTTAGCAAAAGGAACAATGAGTTTTTAATTATTATAGACATCAGTCATTAACCCTGATAATTTTAGATTTGGTGGCCATAATGCTGCAGCTCATGTAAACCAATTTAGCAATGACAAACATTAAGTACATAAAACACAGCTCATAACATTTTCTTACCTTAGAATGAAAAGGAACCTGACTGGAACACAGTTTTACTAAAATTTCTAATTTACTACAATTTTTTAATTTCTTTTTAGTTGGAACTTTGTCATTCAAATTTACACACTTCTTGTAACTGACATCAGATAGAATCATCTTGTGTCTATAGTCAGAAACTTATTCCAGGCTTTGTAAAATATATGACCACAGCGTGTTCTGAAGAATAATCCGATGGTCATTTGATTATGAAATGGGTATATGACTAAGTTTGAATTAAATATTACTGTACATATCCTTTCAATTAAAAATCCAATTAAAAATCAGAAACATTGTAAGGTCAACTGTCAAATTATTACTCTATATAGAATATTGAAATTTTCAACTTGTGAAACTTACTTGTCTTTTCTTCTCGTATGCGTTTCGGCGTGGTGTTCGCCTTTGTCAGCTTTGAGACAGACTGCCATTAACTTGTAACGGTTTTTGTTTTGAAAGGTGTAGTGGGGGTGGTGTGTGGAGGAAGGGGATTGGCGTGGGGATCCAAATTATTGTTAGTTTTATGTATAATTGTGTCAAAAAGTGTGTGTGATTTATACTGTAATTGTTCATTAAGTATGTTGTTTGGTTGTGTTATGTGGTGTTTGTATATTTCATATTGTTCTGCTGTGTTAAGTTTTCGACCTTTGGGTAAGTAGTGTAATATCTCAAGATTAGTATCTATGTTGGACTATATTACACTACTTACCCAAAGGTTGAAAACTTAACACAGCAGAATAATATGAAATATACAAACACCACATAACACAACCAAACAACATACTTAACGACCAATTACAGTATAAATCATACACACTTTTTAACACAATTATACATAAAACTAACAATAATTTGGATCCCCGTGCCAATCCCCTTCCTCCACACACCACCACCACTACACCTTTCAAAACAAAAACTGTTACAAGTTAATGGCAGTCTGTCTCAAAGCTGACGAAGGCGAACACCACGCCGAAACGCGTACGAGAAGAAAAGACAAGTAAGTTTCACAAGTTGAAAGTTTCAATATTCTATATAGTGTATGCTGTGAAAAAAGATGAACAATCAAAACAACTATAATTATTACTCGCATAGTTACTCCAACAAACTTCTTTTATAGTGAAATAAAGAGTCTGAGGTTCGGTAGATTGGAGTAAAACTCAGAGTGTCTTGTAATGCTATAAATCAAACATTTATTTGATACAATTCACTTTACCAGCAGGTAGGTTTAGTTCATGCTTCCGTTTTAGTGGACTCTCCAGACTGGGAACATCTCATCAGTTAGTGTTTTCCTCATTTTTTTGCCGTTGTCTTTACCATACTTCACTGAACCTTTATTTTATTTTATTTATTTTGGTTTGAGCTTTTCATTATCTTAATTTGATTAACTTGAATAAGTAGTTTCATCTGGCTTATAGAAAGCACCAGTTTTCTACATAATTCATTGTTTTAGTACTGAATTTAAGATTTCCTAACTTCCTTTAATTGGGTCATAGTTTTAGCAATATTTAGAATTTAGACACAGAGAGTATATAGAAACAATTCATTTCAAACAAAATAAACTTGCATTATAACAGCTGATTAATCCTGCACAGTTGATATCAAAATAACAGATGGAACGTTGTTTCACTAAGTCTCTACCACTGATTTCTGTGTGATAAGGTTTCACCTGCCATATAGAACTATGTCATTCTACTAGTTCAGTATTAGGTCAACAGAATGCACAAGTCAAAAATGAAAAAGAAGCTCTGATAAAACCTTGTCATATTAAAAACTAAAATTCTGAGAATTTGTTAGTTAGTCACATTTCATTCTTAAGATAACAATTTGACTTTATTTCTTCCCTGTTCGCTATCAGTTTATATTTACTTTTAATTTCAATTATTTCAGAATTTTACTGTATTCTTTCCTTCCCCCACACACAAGTGCACACAATTTATAACCACATCTCTGATATCATATTATGTGTGTAGAGATTGTATGTGTGTGAATCTGTGTACAATGTAATCATGGATATACCACGGGTTTTTTATACCCCCATATAGTTTAATTGGTATACAATTTTTAACAAGACATACAATAAAAATAAAATTACAAAGGTGAAAACTCAAAAGATGTTTACCATAATAGTATGTTCAGTATTTAACCACAGAATGATTTACTCCAAATTTCAAATTAATTACAACAGAACTACAAAGACTCAGGTGTAGAACTTTTAAATTAAATCAATTTACTCAGACTGTTCACACATATTTGTGATCAGTGAACGTTACAAAATAATTTTATATTACTTTTAAATTAGTTGACAAAATTGAGTCGAAAAATGGAAACTGTTGCTTAGCAAATGCTATGGTAACTTTGTATCTAGAGGGATGTTTTTGTGTACAGACAAAAAAAAAAGTTAACAGTTTCTTTAAAAAAAGTGTACAGGTATCATTATGATATAAAGTAGCTACTAATAAACAATCATTTATAGATTGGAATATAAACAATTTCAAGTAGACAGCACACTCCAGCGCTCCAATTATGTTTTAGAAAAACTGGATGACCAGTTTTGATGGCTTTCCAGCTATCATGTCACGGTTTGTCTTAACAACTTAAAACGCAGTGTGATAACATCAAACTACCAGTTTACGAACAGTTTTACAGGTATCGGAAAGCAAAGTGTTAATACACGTGATGTTAAATGTTTATTGCTCATTGTAGTCTTGTAGTTTACTGTCTTAAGTCAACCATTATTTGTTGTGAATAATACTTAATGTATGCATATAACAAAACAAAATGATCCACATTATTTTCAGTAACTATGGTGTACACCTCCTGTTGCCTTCTTTAATCATTTGCATAAAACTGATTTCTAGTCATGAAAAGGCCGATGCAAACTTTTCCGGAGTGTCTTCTGCCAGGTTATTAATATGTGTGTGTGTGTTCTGTACATATAATCCATTAAAGTTGTCTATCCAAATATAAGAAACCTGTCTTGTAAACACTAAAACAACTGAACAGCTGGAAGTTTAATCTAACATTATGTTATGAGACTGGATGGGTTTACAGCATGATTGCAATAATCACAACACGTACATTACGAGCAGTGCAATGCTACAGTTATTGAATGGGAATGTCATCCAAGCAAAATGACACTCTCCTCTTCATAGCAGCACCTTAACATTTGTGGATATCATTTGTTGACACAGTTGTGTTTGATTGTTTTGGGATGTCACTACATCTGTTTCAAGTTATTACATGTTTTATGAAATTCAAGTTAAAAATATGTTAATTCAAAATAGTATCAGTATACAATTTAGCATGATTTTACTTAGAAGCTGCTTTTATAACATTGAAAAAGGCTGATAAAAAACATGTTATTTCTTTTATGAATTTGCTAACTGCTATAATTTTTTATATTAACGTTGTTTAAGACCTGAAGATGTCAGTAATGACGAAAAGCTTAGTCGAACAATAAAAAATTATAGCAGTTAGCAAATTCATAAAAGAAATAGTAAGGATGGCTGCTAATTTAAACAATACGAAGAATGAAAAAACATGTTGTTAACAGTGCCAACCAAGAGGTTTTATAGCATTTTAGTTTTTATAAAATTGTTATTTTCATTTGCTATTGAGGTAAACTATAATAATATATTTCTATTCAGTCTAATTTAAGCCCTTTCTTTCCAATTTCTTAATCTTGTTTTTGTTATTGAAGTGATTAAACCTATTATAAGTTTAATAATATATATATACTTTCACTTATGAACTTACTATTGTCACTTCCCAAACGTTTCAAAATGTTGTTTCTCTTCTTCAGTGGGTTAAGTACTAACTGTCGATTACAGAATAACTGTTACGGAATGGAGTGTGTGGTGGGGGTTGATGGTAGGAAGGGGTTGGCGCTGAGGTTTGAATTATGTGTGTGGATCAGTGTGTCAAATAGTGTATGTGATTTGTAATGTATCTGTTCATTTAATATGTTGTTTGGTTGTAGTGTGTGATATCTGTATATTTCAAATTGTTCAGCTGTGTTTAGTTTTCTACTTTTTGGTAAGTAGTGTAATATTTCCATGTTGTGTTCTATGTTTGTGTAGCTGTGGTTTTTGTTATGTAAATGTGTGGCAAATGTGGAATGTATGTAGTTTAAATGTTCTGAAAATCTTACTTTATTTGTATCTTACTGTTCCCCAAAATCTACCTATTCACCACTCTTCTACCTGAATTCTCTTCCAACAGCAGCATTAAATTTTCTTTCACAAACTTTATTACACAAATGTTTAAACACCACTGTAAAAACGACTGTACTCTGATTTACTGGAATTCATGGTAGTACACACAATATTGTTATGACGGTCTACTTGATCATCGTAGGTACAGTGGAAAACAACAAAATACACGACACCAATTAAGTCACTAATCACCAGCTTTAATTTTCACAGTTAAACAGTTCGTAATTAACAACACAGTCTCCTACAACAAATCAAATAAAAATTGTTCACACGTAATAAAATGTCACTAATATTAAACACAATGCTATTACAATTATACCGACCGATTATAAAACGCAACACTTCACTAATAACCACTTGAACGTACACAGTAATCTTGCCCGATAATAACTCGAACCACACTGAAAATATATCGCTGCTATACTGAACTGAGTGTCCCTGAGTAATTGTATTTATAGCTGCCGAAAATCTAGACGATTCCACATACTACGTATTACCTTTAAATTACAACTTAATTGATTGCGGCCGTGTCACAGTGAGAGTGGCCGTGAGTATTCTCGCACCGTCCAGCAAATACGTCTACAAACACATACGCCACACACGTTACATTCCGGATCCTTCTGGAACATTCGATAAACACGTAGATTGTTCTGTGATGTCGTAACAATATGTTAACTACTTACATGCATACAATAACTTGGTCACTGTGGGGTTCTTTTTTATTAGCAGTGGACTGTATATTGTAAAACTAAAATAGTTAAAAGGATTTATTCTCATGTAATCAACAATGCATAAATATTAAGCGTTCACTGACCTTGTCCTTGTGCGTTGTAAATGTCCCGTTGTAAGCAACACTTCGCTGATTTTTTAGGCAGTCCTAAACTTAACAATAATATTCTAATAAACGTTAAACATATGAAATAAGCGGAGTTTTAAATTATAAGTGAAGTAAAATAACAATAGCGGTGAATAGACTTTCTATTCTTGCGGTATGCATGTATAAACCAAAAAAAAACTGAACTGCACGATATGCCTTACACTACAGGAAAGAAAACACTCTAATTATGACTGTTGATTACTATGTGAATTGTACTTTGAAACAGTTAATGGGAGTGCACTCTATTAGAGAACTAATAAAGTAGAGATAGGGTGAGTTTAATTATTGTTATGAAAACAAAATATCTGACATACCGGCCCCTTTGAACCAACTGGTTCAACAAGAAACATTAAAAGAACATAAGAACAAATTTGATCCTTTGGAAGAGTATAATAAAACTAAATTATAAGGGGCAGTAGCCAGTTGACTGGTCAAGGATTTTAGTAAATGGGAAGACGGGAAACCTTAACAGAAGGATGGGTCAAGGTTCCACCGGCAGTCTTCATGTTGACGACACGTACCACTCCATCATTCCCTGGAGATACTGAGATGACTCTCCCGAGCTGCCACTTGAGGGGTGGCAGGGTCGTTTCATGAATAACGACTAAATCTCCTATTTTGAGATTTTCTTGAGGTCTGATCCATTTGGACCGTTCTTGAAGTGTGTGGAGGTACTCCATTTGCCATCTTTTCCCGAGATGTTGTGTGAAGGCTTGAACCAATTTCCAGCATTTTATGTGATTAAGTGGTGCATTAGTTAGTTGAGGTTCGATCAGGGCATTAAGAGGTCCTCCAGTTAGAAAATGTCCTGGTGTAAGAGGTTGAAGATCTGAAGAGTCATTCAAGAGAGGAGCTATTGGCCTCGAATTAAGGATAGCTTCAACACGCACAACTAAGGTGGTAAATTCTTCGTACGTTAAAATGTGTTCACCTATGACTCTAGTGAGATGATATTTTGCACCTTTAATGGCACGTTCCCAAAGTCCACCTTGGTGAGGTGCATGCGGAGGAACGAAATGGAATGTGATACTGTTGTTCGTAGAAAATCTTGCATCTCTGGTTGTTTCATGAGATCCTGAAAACATCTTTTGAGCGAAGAAGCAGCTCCTATGAAATTAGTCCCACAATCAGAGTACAGGTCTGATACAAGACCTCTCCTAGAGATGAATCTCGTAAGGGCTGCAATGAAGGCGTCTGTAGTTAAATCAGTAACCACTTCCAAGTGTACAGCTTTTGTTGCAAAACAGATGAACAGGCAGAGGTACACCTTTATAGGCTGTATCCTGCGAAGTGTAAAAAACTTGACCTTAATCAACTCCAGAAGCATTGAAACAACAAGTAGGGGTAACACGACCGGCTGGTAGATCACCCATGAGTGGAGACGTGTTTGTTGATTTTGTACGAAAACATCGTATGCATTTAAATACTCTTGAGCGTATAACACTGCGGGCGGAGAGGATCCAAAAGCGTTGAGATAGTGTTGCTTGGAGGAACTGGGGACCAGCATGCAGGGACATGCCATGATAGTAATCGATGAGTAAATGAATAGTGATATGATTTTTTGGCAGAAGAATAGGATGTTTGGCATTGTAAGTAAGCGCAGAGTTCTTCAGTTGACCTCCGACATGGACTATTCCTGCATCATCAGTAAAGGGTGCTAGGCGTTGGATGCGGTTTGAGCATGTCCTTTTCTTGGAGAGTAGATCTATGTCTTCTGCAAAGTGAAGTCTCTGAATGAGCCAGCAAATGCGGTTACAGGCGTTATTTAATTCAGTTAATGTAAATGATCCACTTATGATGGTTTTAAATTTCAAACGGGTTATAAAGCGAAGGATATAAGCCATTACATGAAGAAGAGTCTTCCAAGAAGAAAACTTTGTAAGAAATCCAAATGTTGGGACTTCTTTTGTGGTCATCATAAGATTAAACACACTTGGTTTCATTTCGGGAATAGACTCCTCCGAAATTGGATGAAGGATAGATTGTGGCCAGGTCTGCGTTGATTTAGCGAGCCATGGTGGTCCTAGCCACCACTGGCTATGTTTCATCAGAACCGTGGGTGTCAAGCCTCGAGAAGCACAATCAGCAGGATTGTCAACAGTTGAAACATATTTTCAGACGAGAGGTGAAACTAAGTCTTGTATTTGTGCCACACGATTAGCAAAATACACCTTGAGAAGAAAAGATAGAGTGCGTATCCAAGATAGAACTACTGTAGAGTCGCACCATGCTGAAATGTTGTCAATCTTGTGATGTTGTGAGAGCTGTTCTGTACAGTAATGTAGCAATTTGGCTAACATGTGCGCACCACAAAGTTCCAAGCGGGGAATAGTCACAAACTTCAGTGGAGCTACTCTTGATTTTGCGATCAGCAGTCGTATGTTGACATCTCCTTCTGCGTCTTCTGTGCGCAGGAAGACACAAGCTGCATATCCGGATTCACTTCCATCTGAAAATCCATGAAGCTGGATATTGACTGCAGTTGCTAAGGATATGAAACGTGGTATCCTTAGCTTTTCTATTTCTGGAAGTTCTTTCACGAATCTGGACCACTTCTCGGAAATATGATCAGGTAAGGTGAGAATCCCAATCTAAGCCTAAGGTCCGTACATGCTGCATTAAGACTTTAGACCAAAAAACTATTGGGGATATCCAACCACAAGGGTCATAGATCTGAGCAATTGATGAAAGTAAAGTTCTTTTTGTGTAATTACTTGAAGGTGTGTGCATCAAATATGAAAAGACATCAATATCTGGGATCCATTTTAGCCCTAAAACACTTGAAAATGGCTGTTCTGACATGCGTAACATGAGGGGTGTCTCATGATTATCTTGCATGAAATTTTCTAAGAGTTTAGGTTGGTTCGAGTGATTGAAACTTGCTCAGTTCGAATCCACCCTTTTTCAAAAGTAAAACAACATCCTCTTGAAGATGGAGAGCTTCTTCCAGAGAATTGCTCTAATAGAGCATCATCAACATATATTTGCTGTTGGAGTGCTTCAGCAGCAAGTGGATGATTTTTTCCTTCATCCATTACGAGCTGTTGTACTACTCTATTAGCAAGGTAAGGCGAGGACGTCATACCATAAGTGACAGTAGTCAATTGGTAGACCTTTAGCAGGACTGAAGTGTCTTCTCTCCAGTATATTAACTGAAAGATCTGATCATCTTTATGGATGGATATCTGCCTAAACATTTGTTTGATATCACAAGAGAAAACAAATTTATGTTGACGAAAGCGAAGAATTATATCAGTAATGTCATTGTGCAACTTTGGACCCTGACGTAGAATGTGGTTCAGTGAGACACCTGAAGAAGATGGTGCTGATGCATTGAAAACAACACGGATTGTCCTATCTTTAAAAATGCCATGATGTGGCAAAAAGTAATGCGGCTTGTTCAGAGACGGCACAGATGTGCATAGTTTCATATGCCCACATGCTAAGTAGTCATTCATAAAATTGACATACTTTTGTTTAAACTCAGGTTGAGATTCAAATTTGCATTCAAGTGTATTAAACAGGTGTTTTGCCAAAGTTGTAGAGTCACCTAGTTAAGCAGGGTTTCCGCTGAAAGGCAAGTGACAAACATATCTGCCGGAGGCATCTCTCTTATGAGTAGAGACGAAGTGAGCTTCACATTTTTCATCTTGTGGAGTGAGTTTTGTAGTGTGAGGTAGTTCCTCTATGGACCAAAAACATTGCAATGTTGCGTGCAGATCATGATCATTCGTCGATAAAAGAGTCACTAAGACTTAAGTGAAACAGGTGTCGGACCAAGCACAACATAGCCAAAGATTGTATTGACAGCGTATGGCATATTCTTGCCGAGATTGATAAAGGTACCATTAAGAGTCAATGCAAATAAATCTGCTCCAATCAGGTCAATTGGACCTGGAACATCAAAAGTGGGATCTGCTAGCATATAACCTTTGAGTCGCTCTTTAATTTCTGGTGGGAGCTGAAAACGAGGCAGATTGCATGATATTTTATTAAGAATCATGACTGGGTGAGATTTTGCTAAAATATTCCCACTGAGTAAAGACAATATCACAAAGGTAAGTCCCTTTGTTTTCACTGGGGCGGTAGAGATGCCACTAAGTTCTGGAACATCTGTTTGAGAGCGGTACAAACACAAAGTCTTTGCACAACTTTCTGAAATAATTGTTGTTTGGGATGCACTATCAAGCACAGCTCATACAACTGCTGCATTTCCATTGGCAGATGTGACATTTCCATTATTGATGTCTTCTTTATGGATTTTGGGAAGCGCTTGGAGTGTAGGTGCTGATGGTCGGATTTGTTTCATGTAGGGCTTTTGTTTATGTGTCATGATATGTCATGATATCGCTTCCCAAAATCCATAAAGAAGACATTCCGATCCGCCCCATTATCACCTACCGTAATGCCCCTGCACACAAACTGGCAAAATATCTAGACAAAATTATTAGACAACACACAAAAATAGACAACAACATTGCAGTAAAAAACAACACTGCCCTAGTAACAAAAATAAAAGACATACACATCCCCCATAACGCCACATTAGCCTCCTTTGACATTAAAAACCTGTACACAAACATCCCCATCTCTGAAACAATCACCATCCTACAAAACAAACTCAAACAGAACAACACACCAGACGAACTTATCAATGAAATAACAGAAACTCTGAACATTATCACAAAACAAAACTACTTTACTTATAACAATAAATACTACACACAGAACGAAGGCCTACCCATGGGCTCCCCCATATCCAGCATTCTAGCAGAAGTCTTCCTCCAACACTTAGAAAAAACAAAAATACTCACAAACAATGACAGACACTCACATAAAATACTATATTGGCACAGATACGTTGATGACATTCTAATACTATACAGGGGAAACAAAAGACAATGTGAACAGTTACTAACGCACATAAACAAAATACATAAAAACATAACCTTCACTGCCGAATACGAACACAACAATACCATAAACTTCTTAGACCTCTCCATCACAAAACTAGAACACAGGCACAAATTCAGTATATACAGAAAACCAACTACAACTGACACACTAATACACAACACCTCCAATCACCCAATACAACACAAACTAGCTGCTTTTAGAATCATGAAACATAGACTTAACAACATCCCCTTAGATGAAATAGACTACAAAGACGAACTAAACACGATAAAATATCTAGCAGAATCTAACGGTTATGACAGAACAATAGTCAGTAAACTCCTACACAAAACACAAAACAAACAACAGACAAAGACAGAAAACAACAAATTCATAACACTAACATACATCAACAAACAGAAAAAATCGCCCACAAATTCAAAAAAGCAGAATACAGAATCGCTTTCAAAACTACTAACAAAACAGAACACACACTATCAAAACGCATGCACAAAGCACAAAACAAATTCGATCTACCCGGTGTATATAAGCTAAATTGTTCAAATTGCAATAAATTCTACATAGGCCAGACAGGACGTAGCTTCAAACAGAGATACATTGAACACACAAAAGCACTCCACACCACTACAGAATCTACCTTCGCAAACCACCTCATTGAAGCAAACCACACATATAAAAACATCGACAATAACATGAACATACTACACGTACACACAAAAGGCCGAAAACTAGACACTCTAGAACAATTAGAAATATACAAACACACAAAAACAAATAAAAACGACATCCTAAACCAACAGACACAATTCAAATCGCACGCATTATTCGAACACATCTCACCACTCACACACAGCTTCGATCTTTCGAAAAACTATGTAACAGTACAGACTGACTCAGTACCAGAATTATGGGAATTATGGGTATTTTCAATGTTTATATTATGTAATTATTAAACAGACAGAATGGTTAGGTACATTGTCCCTCTGGAAAAAGGAACAACGCAAATTCGGCCAGAGTGAAACACCAAGGTCTCCGGTGGACGTGAAAACATCAAAATATACCATGGCGGTGTTTATGACGAAGTACAACAATATGCATTATGATTGGGCTATAACACAGCTCCGTCATCGCTAAGAACAATGACGCACTGAGTACAATGTGTGTAACGAGGCGTTGTCCAGCAAGACAAAGCGGGATGACGTAAGAACTACACACACACAAGCAAAAATTTACATTTGCCTCGTTCTCATTTCGACGCCATTCTTTATAGCAGCCACAGCGATGTATCGTTGTGAGCACAAAATTTTACAATAATTTAAATACAACTGGCAAAATGTTGGCCATTATAGTGGAGCAAGAAAGGCATATGATTTATTAACATACAGTTACTTAAAATGTAAATTCAGTGTAATATCAACTTAATTAAACGGCAGACTAAAAAAGGCGAACACCGGCCATCACCATGGGCAGCAAGCACAATCAACGGATGGACATCAGCACCGATTAACCAGAGAAGTTCCTTTCATTATTTTCTATCTTATGAGCTCATTAATATTCAATTGTTAATTAAAAATGTATGGGTCTAAAACTGAGTGTGCAAATGAGAGAGTGGATGTATGGCCATAAAAAAAACATATGCCGAGGGCATTGGTTTGTGTAATAAATTTAAACTCTATTCATTCATAATTTGAAGCTGCAGCAGTAATGTTAACTGATATTAATCCAGCAATAAAGCAATTAAAGAATACCAAGAGATATAAAAAGGCAACCACCATTTTGTTTGAGTCAGGCCACCTGACGTCATTATAGAAAACACCTGGTGCTGTATGTACGAACGTAGAGTGAAATTAAAATTAATGGTTAACCTCCTGAATATTGTGTTATCAATTGTGTCGTCCACTGTGTTTCGAAATCTTCCTGTACCCGAAGCCCTGGAACCCTTAGGTATAAAACAGTGTATAAAAGCAGAAGATGAGCCCGGCTAATAATGAATTGGTGAGTACCAGTAATACCAAATCATGGTATTTGTCATACATATCTTGCTAAATATATGTAATAATATTATAAGTAGTTTTGAGAGAGAGGGGAAGATTACAATTGCCGCCCTCACAGTAACTTACTAGTTAATTAATATTACAATTGCCGCCCTCACAGTGAATTGATTGTATGTAAAGTTCATTGACAAAGGTAGCATTTACAAATATAAATATAAGAATATTATCATTATTATTGTTTATTATTAGTGTGTAAGATAACAATTGGCGCCCAAACAGGGACTTTATATAAAATTAATTTATATAAAACAGATAGATGGAGAAACACAGAAGACGATATATAATGAATGAGAGGTTATGTTGTTGAAGTTAAATAGTTAACTAAATATCACTATAATATTGACGACTCGGAACACAAAGTTTTTTATAAGTAAAAACGTAAAGTTTTACCTTACAGCCTAAACCGGCTTTCACCTATAGAAGGCTTCATCAGAGGCTGTCGTTAGTAGCGCTGCTTGTCTTGTTGTTGGCGACGAGAAAGTGTTTCGAAAGATTGAAGCTGTGTGTGTGTGTGGTGAGATGTGTTCGAATAATGCGTGCGATTTGAATTGTGTCTGTTCGTTTAGGATGTCGTTAGAAATCCAAGAATTTAAATAGTTAAATACGAGTTGAGTAAATTGCGTAGCCAAATACAAATAGAGATAAATAACCATTTAAAATACTAAAATACAAAATGGCAGAAAATAATAATAGCATAGAAATAGAAAATTCAGAGACAGAATCCATTTTACTGGAAAGACACATTAGCTCAACACCCAAAGTAGTCGAAAATAAAATATCATTAGAAGACCTGTTCGCATTGATTAAAACACAAAATAGTGTGTTAAAAGAGATTGACGAGAAGTTTGATAGCCTCGAAAATGAATTGAAAAAACAAAATAATGTGCAAGATGTAAAATTGAACCAATTAGAAGAGAGATTAGAAAAATTTAAAAACGAAATACAGAAACAAAATTGTAACATTGACAAGGTAGACAAATCAGATAGAAATAAAGACAAGGTAAGTAGTGGTGAGAATTATAATAGAATTACAAATATGGTGTTAGAAAATAATTGTGTGAGTATTGAGAGTGGTGATAAAAGTATAATGGGAGTAGAATTTGATAATGAAGTGATAAAAAGTGTTGATGAATTAGAGAGAAAGTATAGAGAGAATTTACAGATAAAGGGGTTGCAGGGGGTAAAATTGTCCCTTAATGTTGTAGTAGGGGGTGAAGTAAAGACTTCACGTGTGTTTAGGAAGGACGAGAGTGCCTTCAATGCGTATTTGGAAGACAAAAGGTCTACAAATAAAGTGGTCCCTGGTTTTTTTTTGTGCACTTCACAGGTGGTGCAGTGATAAAGTAGTAGAGTCCCCTGCATATATGGAGAGAGAGTGTGTAGCTTGGTATGATGGTGAGAAATGTTTTGAGAGAGAGAGAAAGAGAGAAATTGAGATATATAAAGTAAAGAAAAATTATGAAGAGTTTATGAAAAGGTTAGGTGTAGAGATGATATATAATAAAAATAATAAGTACCTACCTTGTAAGGAAGCTGATATAGTAGTCGTAGGAGATGATAATGAAAATAATGACTTAGTAACTTATCTGATTGTGACGAATTATACTGGAGGTGACAGGACAATGACCAATCATGACAGATTAGATGAGTTTGTGGAAAATAATGAAAATTTGAATGGTATATGCATTTATGATGTTAATATAAGAGATTCAATAATAAGCAATGTATATAGATATAAGATAAGACTACTGTTCGACGATATGGGGTAATTGTTTATGGTGTTATGAACATTTAATTGTGTGGACAGTGTTTTTAAAAATGGACTGATTAGGACTGATTATGGCAAATGATTTAGTGATTATGTGAATTGTATATTTTTGTGTAGTGATGTCTATGTATTTATGTATTTTTGCTGTTGTGTACTTTATGTATTTTTTTTTATGTAAGCATGTATTGTACGATTTTAAATAACTAAAGGAAGTTTAAATGATATTATGAGATTCAGGTTATAAGGGTTAGTAAATGATTAAGCAGGTAATAGATTTGGGTATTGAGAGGAAGTATTGTTAGTTGGTAAGTGATGAATTTTCTAATGTATTAAGTTGAAATGTTGTAAAAGAGTTTGGGTAGTAAGGATAAAATAGAGGCATTGGAGTTAGTTAAATAGAGTTATTGGGAGTTAGGAAAAATAAAGTGTTGAGATGTTGATAAAATATAAAGAGGTGTTAGATATTTTAGGGACACAGTGGTTAGTAATTATATGTAGAGTTGAGTGATGTGAGTGGTAATTATATTTGTTGTTGATGGTGATATTTTGTAATAAGGGTATTGGTGTAGGAGTCCAACGAGAGATGTTGAGACAGGAAGGGATTGTTGTGTGCCGGAAAGGGTTATCTGAAAGGGTCAGAAACCGATAAGGGAATGAGTGGTTAGAGGGAATACACACATACTAGTACAAAAAAGGCGCGGTGCCAGAGGTTTTAAATGGGATTTGTGAAGGGGGTTATTAAGAGATATTGGTGTCAAAATATATTAATGGTTAGAAGCGGTTAGTGTAAAAAAAAGGGGTAGTAAGGTTAGGTTGACAGATGCCAAAATAAGACATAGAAAATAGTGAGTAATAGAGAGTCACCCAAACGAGTAAGGATAGAAGGATTAGAAAAGGAGAAGTCATGGTAGGAAGGTAATTGTAACTGAAAGGTAAATGATAAAGTTGAAATTGTTGTGTAGAATCTAATGAAGGTCAAATAATTAAAAGTTAATAGAGAATTGTTGAAGTAGTAATGTGATAAAGTTTGGTACAAATCATGTAAATTTAAATTGTTTAATGTAAGGTAAATGTAACAATGTTAATATGTAATGTACAATGTTTTATGATGTTTTATTATGTTGGGGGGCAATAGAGTGTGTGGTTAGGAGGTCGTTACAGGGGTAATGACGATAACAGTGTTAAGAGATAGTATATTCTAAAGTTGAAAATCTAAAGTTACTAGGGAAGATTGATAAAAAATATTCTAGTAAGCTGCCATTTACAAAATAGATAAAGGATTATAAGTTGAGCAATAGAATTCAAATAATAAAAGTATCTGCCATGATAGTTGTAAGCTGAATTTGTAGAATTAATTAGGTGAAGGTATTTTGGGGGTATATTAAAGAATTATTGATATATTGTGTTATGTGTGTAGTTATAGATATGTTGTTATTTTCTTACAAATAAGAAATTGATTTAGGTGGTGGTAAAAATCAAGGTATTCTAAGTCTTGTAGTTGTGAGGTTGAACCTGTTGATTTTAAGACCAAACCAATGCCCCAAACACAAACCAATGCGTCTAAAGGGGAACATATCAGTTGTAGATATGTAAGTGTATCAGACCACTATTTTGAATTTTGTATTGAATGTTTCAGAGTTTTGTGGTGTTGTGACCGCAGTCCTGGGCTGGCTGGAGCGTCAGAACAGGAGTGTAGAGTGCCTCATGGCCTTATGGTGTAGGGATCTCTCAGGAGAAGTCCAGTAAGGTCAGAGGGTGCGACCAACATCATGGGACCAAGGGTAAGTGAGGATACATTTTTTTGTAACGTTACAGGGGGTTGTGGTGACATATCTAGACTGATCCTTTTAGGAAAGTGTGAATGAGTCAAGGAAATTTTTTGTGTTCCGACACAAAAATTTTCCTTGAGGGGGTTTGTAACAGTACAGACTGACTCAGTACCAGAATTATGGGAATTATGGGTATTTTCAATGTTTATATTATGTAATTATTAAACAGACAGAATGGTTAGGTACATTGTCCCTCTGGAAAAAGGAACAACGCAAATTCGGCCAGAGTGAAACACCAAGGTCTCCGGTGGACGTGAAAACATCAAAATATACCATGGCGGTGTTTATGACGAAGTACAACAATATGCATTATGATTGGGCTATAACACAGCTCCGTCATCGCTAAGAACAATGACGCACTGAGTACAATGTGTGTAACGAGGCGTTGTCCAGCAAGACAAAGCGGGATGACGTAAGAACTACACACACACAAGCAAAAATTTACATTTGCCTCGTTCTCATTTCGACGCCATTCTTTATAGCAGCCACAGCGATGTATCGTTGTGAGCACAAAATTTTACAATAATTTAAATACAACTGGCAAAATGTTGGCCATTATAGTGGAGCAAGAAAGGCATATGATTTATTAACATACAGTTACTTAAAATGTAAATTCAGTGTAATATCAACTTAATTAAACGGCAGACTAAAAAAGGCGAACACCGGCCATCACCATGGGCAGCAAGCACAATCAACGGATGGACATCAGCACCGATTAACCAGAGAAGTTCCTTTCATTATTTTCTATCTTATGAGCTCATTAATATTCAATTGTTAATTAAAAATGTATGGGTCTAAAACTGAGTGTGCAAATGAGAGAGTGGATGTATGGCCATAAAAAAAACATATGCCGAGGGCATTGGTTTGTGTAATAAATTTAAACTCTATTCATTCATAATTTGAAGCTGCAGCAGTAATGTTAACTGATATTAATCCAGCAATAAAGCAATTAAAGAATACCAAGAGATATAAAAAGGCAACCACCATTTTGTTTGAGTCAGGCCACCTGACATCATTATAGAAAACACCTGGTGCTGTATGTACGAACGTAGAGTGAAATTAAAATTAATGGTTAACCTCCTGAATATTGTGTTATCAATTGTGTCGTCCACTGTGTTTCGAAATCTTCCTGTACCCGAAGCCCTGGAACCCTTAGGTATAAAACAGTGTATAAAAGCAGAAGATGAGCCCGGCTAATAATGAATTGGTGAGTACCAGTAATACCAAATCATGGTATTTGTCATACATATCTTGCTAAATATATGTAATAATATTATAAGTAGTTTTGAGAGAGAGGGGAAGATTACAATTGCCGCCCTCACAGTAACTTACTAGTTAATTAATATTACAATTGCCGCCCTCACAGTGAATTGATTGTATGTAAAGTTCATTGACAAAGGTAGCATTTACAAATATAAATATAAGAATATTATCATTATTATTGTTTATTATTAGTGTGTAAGATAACAACTATCTCGTCACCAACAACAAGACGAACAGCGCTACTAACGACAGCCTCTGATGAAGCCTTCTATAGGTGAAAGCCGGTTTAGGCTGTAAGGTAAAACTTTACATTTTTACTTATAAAAAACTTAGTGTTCCGAGTCGTCAATATTATAGTGATATTTAGTTAAGTAACGGACACGTCATGGACAACGAAATCCAAGAATGTAATTACTTCTGTAATGGTAGGAACATTTTGTAAATTATCTCGAGAACGTTCAAGTTTGGTCCTGGATTCCGTGTCAAATCTATGCAAAATATATGAGGTCAACAACAAACTTTCGCTAGCAATATCATGTCCTAGTGCTTTGAGCACTTGATAATTTTCATTGTAGGTCGACAGAAAATTCCTCATTTGTTTAACTGAAGGATTGTGCAATTGTGGTAAATCAAATATATTGTTTACATGAAGTGTTATCAACAATCTAGAATTTTGATATCTTTTTAGCAAACTGTGCCAGGCTATGGCATAGTTTGTATTAGTGACAGGCAACGATTTAATTAAATTTAGCGGCTCATCAGTCAAACAAGAAAGCAAGTATGTAAATTTCTCCACATTAGAAATGGTTTCAATTTTGTGCACTGCATTTTCAAAGAGACAGTGAAAATGCCCATTTCTCAGGTTGTCCAGAAAATGTTCCCAAGTTTAAGCGAGGTAAATTTATGGTGGCAGTAGGCGCAACTAGTTGTGATGCACCAGTGTGAGACTGATCCAAGGTTTCCTGTGGTAGCGATGGTAGAAAAGGAGCACACGAACTTTGTATAGCTATATTTAAGTCTGATATAGAATCTTGTAATCTTGAAATCTGTTCATTATCCAGATCTTCTGGTAAAGGTGTTGTGTTAAATAGTTTATTTATAAGCCTTTCAAATTCAGCATGTTTATTTTCTGCGGTGGAACTAAGCAAACTAACTTTTCGTGTTTGCTGTTCATTTAAATTACCTATACCAATAACCTCAAGAGCAACAATTTGCTTGTTAATATTATGAAGCCTACTCTCAATCAGTTCACTTTGCTTCACAAAAGAAGAAAATCTCATTTTGGTAATTTATTAATACACTCGCTTTAAAAAAACAGATTCAGATGTAAATAACAAAAGAGTTCTAAGTAAAAGTTGTAATTCACAATGTTCTTCCAGTTTTCAGTAATTTCCAGTCCAAATAATTTTAATTTTTTTTTTTATCACTCTGAAATACCAATAGCGTAGATGGCAGTAATAATGGTAATATGGTAATAAAGGAATATGGCTACTGTATTTTACTGAAACTAATACAGAGGTCGGTTTTGAAGAAACACACTACACTTTAGAACTATGCTTGCTAGATAAAACATGAAATAACACACGCTGCACAATGAATCAATAAAACTATGCTTGCGTGAAAAAACATGAAATAATCATAACAAAATGAAAAGAGCACTGAGTATTGGCAATACTTGCCAGTAGTAAATAATTGTTTTTTTTTTATTTATGCGTTACAGTAATTCAATAAACGAAATAATAAAGAGCATAATAATTAATAAAAATCTTGCTTTCAACGTGCTGGATTCAGAATGAAAGATGCTATCCGGCCCGGAGGACCAAAAATGTGGGGTTCTTTTTTATTAGCAGTGGACTGTATATTGTAAAACTAAAATAGTTAAAAGGATTTATTCTCATGTAATCAACAATCCATAAATATTAAGCATTCACTGACCTTGTCCTTGTGCGTTGTAAATGTCCTGTTGTAAGCAACACTTCGCTGATTTTTTAGGCAGTCCTAAACTTAACAATAATATTCTAATAAACGTTAAACATATGAAATAAGCGGAGTTTTAAATTATAAGTGAAGTAAAATAACAATAGCGGTGAATAGACTTTCTATTCTTGCGGTATGCGTGTATAAACAAAAAAAAACTGAACTGCACGATATGCCTTACACTACAGGAAAGAAAACGCTCTAATTATGACTGTTGATTACTAAGTGAATTGTACTTTGAAACAGTTAATGGGAGTGCACTCTATTAGAGAACTAATGAAGTAGAGATAGGGTGAGTTTAATTATTATGAAAACAAAATATCTGACAGTCACTCCTAACAACCTACAAGAATTTACCACTTCTGATGATAAGAACAGTATGACCTGTATTTAAAGACATTATACCATACGGTACGCCTATCAATATGTTATTCATGGTGATACTACCAACCAGGAATTTCATACCCATTTTATTTTTTTCCTAAAAATCAGTCCAAGTCAAGTGTGCATACATTATGTAATAAATGTGTTATTAATTACATTTTACTTTGTTAACCATTAAAGTTAATATGAGTTCTGCTAAATAACCTTATTAATTACCCAACTACATAAACAGAACTGTATTTTATTTAGGTTGTATATTCTTTTGTTCGCTTTAACTCTAAAACGTTGGACCGATTTTGAAAAATGAGGTGTCAAATCTGCAAGGTGTCTGTGATTCTCTGAGTGTTAATGAAGATATAAAATTTTAGAAGAAAGAAAATGGCATATGTTACAAATATTTTAAAAATATGAGTAGACTTATTGAGTCTGGTAACATTTACTAATAAAGAGGAGATAAAAATGATCACAATGGAAAAACAAATTAAAATTACTAGCCTACTATGAAGGAAAACGATGTTATGGGTAGGTGATATATATGCTTGTTTACAGCTGACTATATGATTAGATATGGCAGCTGACTATATGGTTACTGTGACAATACACACAATGGTCAGGATTGTTTTTCCTTCCGGGAAACTAAGAGCCAGTATTCTGAATGGAACTCTCTAGTGAGCCAAGACTGGAAAGTATGTTGTTTAATTTAGTATTAAAGATCTGATTTTTCCTTTATTATTGTGGTATTGCGTTTCACAAAATTTTGTTACTTAAGTGTTAAAATCAACAAAAAATACTATGTTGTTGAATGAATTAATACGTACAAAAAACAAGACATATTTTATGGAAAAATTTTCATGGAAACTGCATCATGATCAAAACACAAGTGTGCTAACACCATAATGATACCTCAGTCACAAACTCTCCAGATAACAGTGTCTAATGACTTCTTCTTTTCCGTAATGATAAAAACCATAAAGGACAACCTTTACTACCACTGAAGTCATAAACCGAATTTGCTGAGTAAGCTCAAGACTTTACTCCACCACACTCCAGAAAGGTCTCAACGAATGCCCTGTAAACATGTTTTGAAGGCTAGAAAAAAACTGTCGTAAGTGTATTCCATATAGACTACTTTGAAAGGAACGTTAAATATAAATAGACAGATAATTTTTCAATTAAACAAAACTATATGCACTAATAACACAACATGTTGAGCAATGTATCAGAATATTTGAACCCAAAATATTAAGAGAGGTCTTTGGATCAGTATGGAACAAAGTGGGAACATAAAAATTATGTTGTAATACCAACCGATCAAGCTACTGATATGCTAAGCAGTATTAAAAGCTCAACGACTGAAAGGGCTATGCTATATAATGTGAGTGCATAATCAGAGAATATGTAAGAGGGTTCTGGAATGGAAACCTGTATGTAAAAGGATTAGCTACACTCAGAAAAAGCTGGTAAGAAGATGCAGAGGAGGATATTTAGGAAACGGGGAAAAGATGTAAAACGCTATGTAAAATATTGGTATGGAGAACCATACATGACTTCCATGTTCTAAGATTTATATTTGAAATCATTTTCGAAATGAGATATTTCCACAGAAATATCCACAGATATTTCCACAAAAATTTCTTTCTACTTACTGCTTCAGCCTTAACCACAGTACTGTGGTCACTAACGTATACCACCTCACCTTATCGCACTCGATTTTCACTGATGATGGAAGTCGATGACACTGCCGACACGTCTGGTTTTGCAGAAAACACGGCCAAACAGTCCGGGAAGGAATTTTAACAACAAACTTACTTCTTTGTTGCTACTTCTTAACGTAGTACACATATCCCCTCGCCCATCAACTATAATTTTCATTTATAGAAAATTACCCCCACCCCGTTCAACTAGCCTCTTCATTTATAGACATTTCATCTACGTTTCTACAGTGGATTATTATGATCTTATCAGGATACTTTATTTATCAAAATTAAGTGCTTCACTCTTGTTAAAACATAAAACGTTGCAGGTAAACTACCCCTTTCCATTAACTGATCTTCACCAAAGTCAACAGGCCTCGAGTCCTTTACAATTCAGGAACGTATGCAAAAAATTATTTGAATTTGCGGCTGTTATCGTTTGCCATAGAAAAATTCTACACACAGACACTTTTCGAAAAATGACCATGTTTTGAGGGTAGTACAATCAGAATCAGCCGTTATCTCGAACATGATTTTTTTCGACATGACCATACTTCTATTTCCTTATGGAACATGGAAGTAATAAAAAATAGGTATGGAGAACCATACATGACTTCCATGTCCTATAATTTATATTTAAAATCATTTAAATATTAATTAAATAAGTCGATGCTTGAGTTCTGAAAAAATTACATATCAGCTAAAATGGTACCACCTTGTCAGGTGGATTAAGACTATCCTCAACCTTCGTGAGGAAGGACTGTACTTTTGGATAAAATGTCTGTACGTCAAACGAAGAGCTAGCTGGGATCCGATTCCTGCAATGAAATTGGACTCTTGCTGCGAGGGGCCTAGGGATGTCTATAATGTTATCGAAGTCTTACCTGTCAATACTATACTAGTCATTTTTCTTTTTTAAAATCGAGTATTGATTTCTTTCTTTCCATTTGTCTTCTGATTTCCTGAACAACTATTCTGTTCACTCATATAATTATAAATTTCTCAGCAAAACATTTCTTCCTTAATACGTTTGTCTCCTGTTTAACACCCACCATTCTGATCCATGTCATAACGCTATATTCCACACAGGCTAGTAAATAACTAGCCATCAGGGAGGTCAAAATATTTTCAAGGAGGGGCAAACAATTTTCCAAAGGAGAAAAATATTTATATATTTTTCATACATACACACATGCACATATTAGTTTATAATTCTCATATCATAATAGAAATAAGTACACAGATTGTATTAATTGCTTTAATACAACAACACTGACCAGTGATCCACAGGAAGCAAATCGATGTCCACCTTTTCGGCTTGCATGGATTGTGTTGGTGTGGGTTTCGGCACTTTCCATTTAAAAAGCATTCAAACATAAGAAAATAAACATGAGTGAGGCCAGAAATAAAGCGGATTTTGTATGCGTGTCCTGCTGGCCTTTTTATTGCGGTAATCACAGTAATAAAACTTTTGAAAAGTAAACATTACATAATTGAGATATGCTTGCCTGCCAGGAACGATATATTATTACTCACAAGTGATTTAAATTAAAATGAGAAATATAGAATTTTGTTAAAGTGAAATGAAATGTTTTCATAGAAACTACTTCTTTGTTGTCAATAACGTAGTACACATATAAAACTTATAAAAATTTACCTCCTCCATCAACTGCCATTTTAATTTATAAACAAAATTACCCCCTCCCCCTTCAACTACCCTTTTCATTTATAGATATTTCATCTACCTTTCTACAGTGGATTATTATGACCTTCTTTTTAGGATACTTTATCAAAATTAAGCACTTTACTCTTGTTACAACGTTGCAGGTTAACTACCCCTTTCCCTTAACTGATCTTCACCAAAAACGATAGGCCTCGAGTCCTCTACAATTCAGGACTGTATGCGAAAAATTATTTGATTCTGTTTGAATTTGCGGCTGTTATTGTTTGCTACAGAAAAAAATGCCCTTTATTAAAAAAAAAAAACGGAAGTAAACTACCCCTTTCCCTTAACCAATCTTCACCAAAATCAACATGCCTCGAGTTCTCTACAATGTAGGGATGTATGCAAAGCATTATTTGATTATGTTTGAATTTACGGCAGTTATCGTTTGTCATAGAAACAATTACCCTTGTTAAAACATAAAACGTTGCAGGTAAACTACCCCTTTATCTTAAAAGATCTTCACCAAAATCAATAGGTCTTGAGTCCTCTACAATTCAGGGATGCATCCAAAACATTATTTGATTGTTTGAATGTGCGGCAGTTATCGTTCGTCATAGAAACAATTACCCTTGTTAAAACATAAAATGTGGCAGGTAAACTACCCCTTTCCCTTAACCGATCTTAACCAAAATCAATGTCTTGAGAACTCTACAATTCAGGACTATATGCAAAAAATTTGATTCTGTTTGAATTTGCGGCTGTTATCGTTTGCCATACAAAAAAATTACCCTTGTTAAAACATAAAAACGTTGCAGGTAAACTACCCCTTTCCCTTAACCGATCTTCACCAAAAACAATAGGTCTTGAGTACTCTACAATTCAGGGCTGTATGCAAAAAATTATGATTCTGTTTGAATTTGCGGCTGTTATCGTTTGCCATAGAAAAAAAATCTACACACAGACACTTTTCGAAAAACGACTTTATCATGTTCTGAGGGCAGTACAATCAGAATCTGCAATTATCTCGAACACGATTTTTTTCGCCATGACCATACTTCCATTTCCTTATGGAACATGGAAATAAATATCGGTATGGAGAACCATACATGACTTCCATGTAGAACCATACATGACTTCCATGTTCTAAGATTTATATTTAAAATCATTTTTGAAATGAAATATTTCCATAGAAACTACTTCTTTCTACTTACTGCTTCAGCCTTAACCACAATACTGTGGTCACTAACGTATACCACCTCACGTTATCGCACTCGATTTTCACTGATGATGGAAGTCGATGGCACTGCCGAAATGTCTGGTTTTGCAGAAATCATTGGTCTACGGCCAAACAGGATGGGAAGGAAGTTTAACAACAAACTACTTCTTTGTTGCCGATAACGTAGTACATATATAAAAAATTATCCCCTCCCCCTTCAACTATAATTTTCATTTATAGAAAATTACCCCCACCCTGTTCAACTAGCCTCTTCATTTATAGAGATTTCATCTATGTTTCTACAGTGGATTATTAAGATCTTCTTATCAGGATACTTTATTTATCAAAATTAAGTACTTTACTCTTGTTACAACAAAAAAAATTTCAGGTAAACTACCCTTTCTCCGTAACTGATCTTCACCAAAATCAATCGGCCTTGAGTCCTCTACAACTCAAGAACATATGTAAAAAATTATTTGATTCTGTTTGAATTTACGGCAGTTATCGTTTGTCATGAAACAATTTCTCTTGTTACAACATAAAATGTTGCAAGTAAACTACCCCTTTCCCTTAACCAATCTTCACCAAAATCTACATGCCTCGAGTTCTCTACAATGTAGGGATGTATGCAAAACATTATTTGATTATGTTTGAATTTACGGCAGTTATCGTTCGTCATAGAAACAATTACCCTTGTTAAAACATAAAACGTTGCAGGTAAACTACCCCTTTCTCTTAAACGATCTTCACCAAAATCAATAGGTCTTGAGTCCTCTACAATATTCAGGGATGCATGCAAAATATTATTTGATTCTGTTTGAATGTGCGGCAGTTATCGTTCGTCATAGAAACAATTACCCTTGTTAAAACATAAAAACGTTGCAGATAAACTATCCATTTCGCTTAACCGATATTCACCAAAAACAATAAGTCTTGAGAACTCTACAATTCAGGACTGTATGTGAAACATTATTTGATTCTGTTTGAATTGCGGCTGTTATCGTTCGTCATAGAAAAAATTACCCTTGTTAAAACATAAAATGTTGCAGGTAAACTACCCCTTTCCCTTAACTGATCTTCACCAAAATCAACAGACATTGAGGTCTCTATAGCTTAGGAAGGTATGTAAAACATTATTTGATTCTGACTGAATTCACGGCAGTTATCATTCGTCATAGAAAAAATGACCCATGTTAAAACATAAAACGTTGCAGGTAAACTACCCCTTTCCCTAAACTGATCTTCAACAAAAAACAATAGGTCTTGAGAACTCTACAATTCAGGGCTGTATGCAAAACATTATTTGATTCTGTTTGAATTTGCAGCTGTTATTGTTTGCCATTGAAAATACCCTTGTTAAAACAAAAAACGTTGCAGGTAAACTACCCCTTTACCTTTACCGATCTTCACCAAAAACAATAGGTCTTGAGAACTCTACAATTCAGAGTTGCATGCAAAAAATTATTTGATTCTGTTTGAATTTGCGGCTGTTATCATTTGCCATAGAAAAAAATCTAGACACACACTTTTCGAAAAATGACTTTTTTCATGTTTTGAGGGTAGTATAATCAGAATCTGCAATAATCTTGACCACGATTTTTTTTGCCATCACCATACTTCCATTTCCTTATGGAACATGGAAGTAAAAAGGATAAAATATAAGAACATCGAACCATAATGGTTATAATGCCAACACAAAACATGCTGTAAATGAGAATGGTTTCATTAAAGGACATCAGAACTTGTCTGAATGATACAAAGATGAAAAACTTGTTTGGCTTGACTCCAAATAATAGTGATAAAAGCAACAAAGACAGGTTTGTGACAGAGAACATGATGATAATAAAACACTATTAACACTAACAGTTACATTTATTTGTATTCTAAGTACTTATTTCTTTCTTGTATTCAATATACATTTACATTATTTACGTTTATCCGTAAATAAAAACTATATATATTATACATAGTACATACACACATGTAGTATATATAACATATAATGTTATACAGCTTATTTACCATGTACATAATTCTTAAATATAATTTACACTATAAAGTAATTATTTTTGTTCAAAATTATTTTTTCCTTATAGTTAAAACATAACTATACACAAAAATCTACAATTGCGGAAAAAATGAAAACAAAAAGCAAAATACAAATTATAATTAATAATATATAATCTGTACACTATCCTCTTTTCTTCCTTTGATTTATAAAACATAAAACTACTTTGTACAACACAAAATAACAGCTGTATCAACAACAAGAACTAAATGAGTCTACTACTGGCTTAATAATTAATAATGATTTGATTCATAATTTTTATACACACAACAAATAATGTTAGTATTATGACACTAGGATTCTATACACTTCACACAAGAGATCGCGGCTCTTTTCAAGCTTAAAATTAGGAAAAATTTTAAAATAATTTTCATATACATACACACATATATATATACACACATCAACTTTGAACCCCGACAGGTGGTGAAGGAATGTGATTTCTCCATGTTTAGTGTCAAGCCATAGAAAACAAAAGTTAACAATATTTTATAATTAAGCTTTTACAATTTTGTTTTCACTAATAAATTTATACTTCTATATATTACAACTCACATATTATGTTTCAGCTACACTCTAATCAAAATACTTCTAAATAATACAGGTAATTATGTTTATATATTTTATAGACAACAAACCAAATAAAATCATCTATGAAAAAATACAGCCTTATACTTAGTGTAATACTGAATGTAAAATGTGGAAGTCCCATATCAAAAAGAAAAGAACTGAGAATAAAATATACAGAATTGTATTTGCTGATGGGAAGAAATTTCTTTCCTTCAACCTGCAATAAACTTCTGTTATGTAAACAGAGTTTAAAACTATATAGACATATTGTTTTCAACTTTGGGATTGCAAAAAAAAAGAGTAATACAGTATTAGTGTTATACAGCATTGCCAGTTCATAAGTACTTCATTAGCAACACTGTTGATATAATTTGGTTCTCCAGGATTACTGTCCTGGTTTGTGGCCAATAAAATCTAATGATTTGCAAGAAAACATGAGGGAGAAAGGGTATGGTATGAAGTTAAAAAAAAAACCTTCATCCTTCAAGCCAGTGGAAAGTTTTAAATGGGCTGGGGGTTTAACAGACTAGTGCCCAGGTTAACTTGGCCACTGTTGACATGGATTTAAGTAGAATGACGAGCAATGCCAAATCATCCATCATGACCTCCCCTAGTACAAGTCTGCCTACCATTATGTCATTGGAAACAGCTTTTATTAATTTGCCCAAGGCATTAATGTGATCTGCTGGTTTTTGCAAAATCACAATCTAAATAATCTAGAGTTTAAATGCTGGCAACATTGTAACAATTTGCTGCGAGCAATTTTGTCTCCCCATGCTCCAATTGTTCAACTGTCCCCCTTTATAAACAATAACTGTTTGTCTGAAAACACACACACACACACACACACACACACACACACACACACACACACACACACACACACACACACACACACACACACACACACACACACACACACACACACACACACACACACACACACACACACACACACACACACACACACACACACACACACACACACACACACACACTGGTACAGGTCCTTTTCTTGAGTATTATACCACAATATTAAATAAATGAACAATCCAATGTTTCTTGTTTACTTGAGACCTGTTTTGAGCATGCACCATGGCTCATGAGCATACTTCACAAAGCTCAAAAGAGGTCTCAAGTTAGAAAAAGAACCTATTGTTTTAACTACATAAAACATCAAAATGATTAATTTCCTGCTAGAATAAAATTATTTTGCTTTATGTAGGTGTTTAGAGATTTGTACATTCATCATCATCACCACAATATCAATGAGATACTGAATGTATCGTTGAATAATACTAAATCAATTTACATTTAGATTTTACTAATTTCGTATACTGAACTATTTTGTTTACAGAACAATTTGTTTTGATAGTTGTAATGAAAATTAAGTTGTTTATATGTTTAGTTATTAGAATTATCATTAAATTTACAATAAATATTCTTCTTTCTTATTTGAAATGGTTATTTAATTAGTGTGTTACTGTTACTGTGTCTACATGTACATTCAGATTTTAATACATTTTGCACTTGTTTTATAGGTTCTTGATGAATCTGACATTCTTAAGGACAATGATGTTTGTTATTTAGTAGGTGAGAATTTAGATTTATAAATTATGTGCCTTCAAAAAAGTACTTCTGTGCTGACATCAATCCATCATATATTTTTTTCTTAAGTCTCCCCAACTTAAAATTATTGTAGTCGTATATTCTATTTTATATATTCCATTTTTACTGCAGATTTAGATTGCATTTTAGGTTGTATTTTTGGATAGCTCAGTTAGCTTTTGGTTAAACCTCTGTAGTAAGGTTATGTATACTTGATATATTATTATTGACACTAGTTAATTTTTATTATGTAGGCTATCATGCCGCAATCATTGATAAAATAATTTATATCTGGGCTATTCCAACAAAGGGTGGAAAGCTAAATATACCCTTAACATTACGGGTACGTTCGGCTCTCTAGGGGTACATTCAGCTCTCCGGTGGCTGGCTGAAATGTTTAAGACAATGACGGAACAAAGCAATCAACCACAGCCAAACAGCTCTGATATAATTATTTTACCATTATTTTATTTTACTTTTTACATTACTGACAGCTTTTACTTTATGTACTTATCTACTGCTACCGAAATAAATACTATTACACATCACTGTTTCTGTCACTATCCTATTATCACATTCATTTCAATTCTTGTTAGGGACTCAGAGTTGATGCACAGATTTCCCCCCATCTCCCTTCATTTCATCTACTCACTACGATGATATTAATGAATGATTGTAAACAATTTATTTGTGAATTGTTCATTATCCCCAATTACTTGTAACATGACATATGTACAATGGTAAAAATAATATATAAATTAATTAATTCACACAAGTTTCACTTTACATAACACTGGTAACAGACATTATACTAAACACTTAAAAACTATTAACAAAAGCTGTAATAAAAAAAAATCAATATTCGATTCACTACTGAAGAAACTTAGAAAAGTTAAAAAAAATGTTATTTCATCTTCTACAACAAATTTATGTTTTGTAAATTTATTAAAAATCAAAATAATTTTAAATTTATAAAAGAACTACTGTTATCACGAGCCTATGAATATATTAGTAAAACAATCACAGTAAACTCTCTTACAACACGTGCAAGTGTGAATACACACCGAACAAAAAACAAGAGTATAGCACACAAAAGAACTTATATTGCATTATGGGTACTCTTTCATCCTACCTAGATTATGGTAATTTGTGGACTATATCAGTATACAAATGTTCTCTTTCATTACAATTCTTTATACATGTTTTAAAAAGTTATTTTTGCAAGTTTTTAAAAAACAAAGGAATTTCTCTGATTATCAATACACTAATCAGCATATGAAATAAAAATATATGCTGAAATTATCCGCAACCTCCAGTGAAGTGACTACAAAAACATTCTCTGGCAGAAATCAATGTCTAATTGGCAGAATATACTGTATATGAACCATATCCACAATATTTCAAACTTGAAATACAATAAGAAAGAGCTGCGATAAACTGAATTAGATGTATTGAAAGTATTTTGTCCTTTTCTCTACTTGTTGTTGTATACAAAAATAATAAATTACATGTTGATAACAGAAAATTACATAAATTAAAATACCAAATACAATGTATAAAAAATATTTTCAGACTGCTCATCATTTTTTAAAATCTCCATATTTTTAGAGTTTTTTACACAGTTCTGTCTACTGTATGATTACTATGAACAAATTATACAAAGATAAGCTGGAACAGTCACCCCCCAATTCTAAGTTCTAAAAAAAGGAGACGGCTCTGATAATTTCAGTGAAGGCTTTTGGTTTTCATGTACCTAACAGAATACAAAATCTCCATTCACAATTAAAATGAGTTCAAATTTTATGGTACATCTAAATGTAGTTAAAAGTTGCTGAAAAGTAAAAATCGTTTAACCAATAAAATAGTTTTATTTGGCTTCAACAACCAATAATCTAATTATTAAATTCAACAGTACAAAAAAAGTTTAATGTTAACATACCTTCCTGCCTTCACTAGCATTGAACTGGTTGCAATGTATTGTATTTATTTGGACTGTACCCAATGATTTTTTATGAAACAAGTAAGCCTGCATCGTACAAAAATTATATACCCACAAAACAGTTAATATCAGTTTACAAACACCATGTACATTTAGAAATATAAAACTCTTCAGTTCCAAACATTAGATTGTATTTTATAATTACGACATAATAAAAATTAAATAACTTTATAATTTCTCTTTTAAAAATGTTGATAAAAATGAAGTAAAAAGGTTTCTATAAAATTTAATTGCCACACAAAATTATTGTCAATTTAAAAATCCAATAACTATAGTAATTTAATATTATATCATCATATAATATATAATAATTAATATAGTAATTTAATATATATCATCATATAATATATAATAATTAACTGTTGTGCTAATAAAATTAATTACATCAAGGAACAGAGTGATCCCTGCTGCAAATTTCAATTCAAATATTAAATGTGTCCATTACTTCTTTCTGATAAGTGATGACAAAAATGCTTTTAAACATTACTTAATATTAACTCTTCAAGTAATAAACTAGAATTTGATTTTTAGAATTTCTTTTTTTTGAGTTTGGAATAAAAAGCGCTCAAGCAATGAGTAGACGTGCATAAGTCGAGCATAGCTAGTGGATCAAAGAAAGAGGTCATCTTTTTGGATCGACAGAATAAACGGTGAGTGACGAATCGACAGAACCTGCTGCAAGGTGAATCCTGTATGGATGAAATGCGAGGCTGCCAACTGGTCCAAATCTTGGTGTCATAAACCACTCATGGTACTTGATGACATTCAGAGTTGCACCACTGGTACTGTATACACCTATGAATTGGTTAACTGACCCACTGTGAACAGAAAGGTACTGTTAAATTTTTAAAAAATTAAAAAGAGTTGGTATGTTTTACATTTTCTTAGATAAGTACCTATTATTATACATATTTCTTGAATGCCATATTGTTTAGTAAAGGCTACATTTGTATATACCCTTGGTTCTTATGATAGAGACAAAATGAATACCTAATTGGGAGGTACGTGTAAAGTTTGGGATAGGAATAATAAAGTTGGGATAGAACAGTGTGGCTGCAAGGTCAACTGAAGACATTTAATAGGATGGTATAAACAAAAATATAGTTTTACAAAAAGGAAGAGATTGGCAATATCGAGAGACAATGGATTCAAAATTTCATTATGCCTTTTGTATGACTCCATACTGTCCTGAACCACGAACCACTGCAAACAATGACAAGGAAAGCTTCTGAGACATGATACTGAAGGAAAATACAGAGGATTTCAAACAACAATGGTACATGGTGATTTTAGTACAAACTGGAAACATTATACTCACTATTTCAGCTGCCAATACAGAAGTTATATGGAAACTTTGTAACTACAATTCCTCTATAATAAAAATATTGGCTGGTCCTTTTACACTATTATACAAGGTAATGTATTTTAGGACGTCTATAATAAAAATATCTCCAAATTTTCTCTATAATGAAAGAAAAATGACAACTCCTTAGAAATTCCTATTTAAATAGACATTTTTCTTTTATAAAGTCCTGGTACCAAAATTGTATGAATACATACAGGTGTTTACGAAAACATCTGTCAGACACAATTCCATATATTTTAAAATAACTTGTCATTATAGTAAAGCCCTACAGCTTTTACTGTCACTGTCCTTTGTAGTGTAGTTGCTGACAACTACAAGTACAAAGTGCATGTACATGTGCTCACTGAATAGGGTACAAAGATTCCTATACCTGGAATTCTTTTCTTATTGCAATTTTTTTTTTAATTTCCATGAAAAATACAGTCAGTCATATGTCAGGATGTTATCAGTACAAAATTACACAGTGCAAAATGTATTCAATCTGTCCTTTATGCTAACACAAAAGTAAACCGTTTTTATGTTGTAGTGCACTTTGCCTACATTGCTGAGTAAGAATGTGTTGAATAAACATTAAGTATCAGTTAAAAGTGATGTTTATGAAATATAAATAATGACTCGAATATTATATACTTTGTGATTATCTAAATGAAGTTATATGTTCACTAGTGCCAACTTGAAAAACGTAAGATGTAACTAGGTCATTGTAGTTGTTAGTGCGTGTGTACTGTGTGAGCACAGCTTATGCATTTGTAATTTCTAATAAATCCCATTTATATTTAACTATCGCTCAGTTAATTGTCCACCACTATATCTTTAACAGGTTATGGCCCAGGTGCACGCAAAGGGCAATATTTATGTGAAATTGAGCAGTGATAGTCCAAAACGTGTTTACGTGCAAATAGGTTATTCCGACCGCGTGGTAAAAGTGAAAATTAACCTCAACGCCACAAACATGGAAAGTGAATCAATTCAGTGATAGTTTAAAACGTGTTTACGTGCAAATATAAGTGTTTAAGTGCAAATAAAAAGGTTATTCCGACCGCGTGTGTAAAAGTGAAAATTAACCTCAATGCCATAAACATGGAAAGTGAATTACTACGTATTAACAAGTTACAAGGTAGCGAGAACTGGTATGTATGGAAATTTCAGATTATAGTTATATTGAAATCCTACAGCTTATGGAATGTAGTCAAAGGTGTACAAGTTATGCCCACTACGTTAGATAATAATGCATCTGTAGCTGGGAAAAAAGAATATGAAAAGAAGAAATCTGATTTCGAAAAGGCAGACGGAACAGCTCAGAGAGTAATTGTGACAACTCTGACTGAAAAAACCATGATTCATCTTGTGCATCTAGAAAATGCCAAAGAAATGTGGCAAAAACTTGTGTCTGTGTATGAGCAAAAATGCGAAGCATCTCTGCACATTCTTCAGCAGCAGTGGCACTCATTTGTCAAGGATTTAGCTGATGATATGACACACACATTTCAAAGATTGAAGTTTTAGCCAATCGACTTAAAAGCATGGGTGAAACTGTTGATGACAAGATGATAGTGTAGAAAATTCTGCTTACGTTGCCAAAGAGTTTTAGTCATTTCCCGTGTGCATGGGAATCAACAGCTGAGGCTGATCGTACAAAAACGAACCTCATTAATAGATTAAGAGTTGAAGAAATGCGAGTGAATGATACTGAAAAGACTGAAAGCAAAGCTTTTGCGTCAAAATCTCAATATAAAGGCAAAGGTACAAAACAGGGTATGTATAAAAACAATTCTAATAATATGTCTAAACCAAAAGGCGATTGTTTTGTTTGTGGCAAGCCAGGCCATTGGGCTCGAAATTGTAGATTCAGAATACAATAATAAAAGTGATAAAAATGACACAAGCAAAAAACGTGATACAACACAGGGAACTGCACTTATAAGTGAGGCCTTAGCATCTATTTTACAAGGCTCTAAAAAGGTTGACATGTGGTATAAAGATTCAGGTGCAACTGACCACATGACACATCATCGAGATTGGTTTGTAGATTATAAACCATTAAATCAAGAAATCTTGGTGCGTACTGGAAATGGTGATTTTCTAAAAGCCTATGGAAAAGGCAATATAAACGTGAATACATTTGATGGCGAAAAATGGAATAAAAATCATTTAGCAGATGTATTATACGTTCCAGATCTTAGTTACAATCTTTTCTCGAACTGTGTTGCTTTAGACAAAGGTCTAAAACAAATTGCAGATAATAAAGTGTGCAAATTTTTGAAAAATGGTCAAGTCATAGCTATGGGGTTATGCAAAAGACATAGTTTATTCGAGATGCAATTTGAAATTGAGCCTCCGAGCAAAAAACATGAAGAATTGATTGAACACTAACTGTGCTAATATTGCAGATACTTTAGAAACATGGCATCAAAAACTAGTGCATCAAAACTATCCTAGAGTTAAAAAGGTACTTGAACATTTTGGTGTTAAAGTTAAAAACAACGACATATGTTTTTGTAATGCATGTGTAATTGGAAAAGCTCATCGCCTACCCTTTCCAATGAGTACTTCCAGTGCTATTGGTGAGATCATTCATGCAGATTTGTGTGGTCCAATGCCACAAATCTTTAGGTGGATCAAGATACTTTCTCCTCCTAAAAGATGATTTTTCTCATTATAGACATGTGTATTTTATTAATGCAAAGTCTGAAGCTCTTGCTTGCATGACTGACTTTGTTAAAAAAACAGAAAAACACTGTTCTAATAGGATAAAAATCATTAGAACTGACAACGGATTGGAATTTGACTGTGAAAATGTTTCCAAGTTGCTCAGTAACCATGGAATCACGCACCAGCGTTCAGTGGCATATACACCAGAACAAAATGGATCAGCCGAGAGGGAGAACAGAACAGTAGTTGAAGCAGCACGTACTATTCTGCACGCAAGAAAGTTCAAACAGACTTTTTGGGCTGAAGCGGTCAATACAGTGGTGTATGTATTAAATCGCACAAGTACAAGTTCAGTAAAGGATTTCACTCCTTATGAACTTTGGCATGGCCGTAAACCAAATTTAACAGATCTACATATATTTGGAGAAAAAGTGTACTCACACATTCCCAAGATCAAAAGGAAGAAGTGGGATGCTAAATCTGAAAAGGGATATTTTATTGGATATGAAGACCATATTAAAGGATTTTGAGTTTGGTTTCCTCACAAAAAACAAATAAATGTAGTACGTGACGTCATTTTCACGAATACATTTGAAAGTGAAGAAGAAAATGATGAAAACAGGGAAGAATACACATCATTATTCTTACCCGATGATAAGAAAGATAGAGTTCCTGAAGTTGTTCAAAACAACTTTTTTGTTCAAGATCATGATATCGTTCAAAATGATATAACTTCTGAGGATCAAATGCAATCTGAAGAATCTGAAATAGCTGGTACTGAGAATGACCAGACTACAAACTACAGAAGCAGACTGCGCCAATCATCGACAATCAAACCTCCAGCGAGATATGCTGATTATGTTAACATTGAGGACTGTTTTATTGCAGAAGGTACTGAACCTCTCAATTACCAAGAAGCTGTAAACAGTGATGATGCTGAAAACTGGAGTATTGCTATGAATGAGGAAATCGAATCTCTTCTTAAAAATTCACGTATGGGATCTAGTTGAACCACCACCTGGGGCCAACGTCATGGGAAATCGCTGGGTCTTCAAGATTAAAAAGGACCAAATGGAAATGTTCAAAGGTACAAGGCAAGACTAGTTGCCAAAGGCTTTGATCAAAAGGCTGGAATTGATTTCAAGGAAACTTTCAGTCCCGTAGTAAGATTTGATTCAATTCGAATGATTTTATCTACCGCAGCAAAAGAAAAACTCAAACTGAAGGAGTTTGATATCAAAACTGCTTTTCCAAATGGTGAGATTGAAGAGAATGTATATATGAAGCAACCAGAAGGTTTTTGAAATGGAACAAATCAAGTCTGCAAGCTGCTTCGGAGCATATACGGACTCAAACAATCCTCCAGATGTTGGAACCAGAGGTTTACCAAATTTCTAAAGAAGTACGAACTTGAATCTACCAAGGCAGATCCATGTATCTTCACTAGCACGAATAAAGATCGAAGGCTGATTTTGGCCATCTATATTGATGATGGACTAATTGCGGCTAAAAAACAAGACGATATCAACAATCTCATCCATGGGTTAAAAAAGGAATTTGAGGTTACTGATGATCAGGCAAATATGTTTCTTGGGTTGCAGATTGAAAGACACCAGGATGGATCAATATTCCTCCATCAAACTGCGTATGCAGAAAAGGTAATCAAAAGGTTTAGGATGCAGAATGCAAATCCAGTGACAATCCCTGCAGATCCTCATGAAGAGACATGCACTGATGCTCATAAAAATCTGAACACTGGAGTAGTCAATGCGCCTTACACAGAAGCTGTTGGAAGCTTGCTTTACCTATCAAATGGTACCAGGCCAGATTTGTCTTTTGCTGTTAATAAGGCAAGTCGCTATCTTGAAAAACCTACCAAGCTTCATTGGAATGCTGTGAAACGAATCCTCAAATACCTAAAGGGAACTCTGGACTACGGTCTAAAGTTCGAAGCAGATATTAATACTCATTTGCAAGTCTATAGTGATGCAGACTTTGCTAGAGAAATTGAAACTCGCAAGTCTACTTCTGGATATTTAATCAAACTAGGATCGAGTGTACTTACCTGGAGTTCTCAACGACAAGCCACAACAGCATTGTCTACAACCGATGCTGAATAAATGGCAGCGTGCCAAGCTGTTAAAGACATAATGTGGCTAAGGAAACTTATGAATGACTTATGCATCTTGTAAAGCACAAAAACAACTCTGTACATGGACAATAAAAGTGCAATTCAACTGATCAAGAATCCAGTCTTTCACAAAAGGACTAAGCACATTGACGTCTAATATCATTATATAAGAGAAAAGTTTGAAGAGAAGGTCTTCAATCTAGAGTATGTCAACACCAAGGATCAGACAGCAGATATCCTCACCAAGCCACTTCCACGTCCAGTTTTTGAGTTACATCAGTCAATCATTTGTAAAAGTTTTAAATAATTTTTATGCAGAGACTTTTTATATATATTACATAAACAAGGGAAGTGTTGAATAAACATTAAGTATCAGTTAAAAGTGATGTTTATGAAATATAAATAATGATTCGAATATTATATACTTTGTGATTATCTAAATGAAGTTATATGTTCACTAGTGCCAACTTGAAAAACGTAAGATGTAACTAGGTCATTGTAGTTGTTAGTAAGTATTGTGTGTTGTGTGAGCACAGCTTATGCGTTTGTAATTTCTAATAAATCCCATTTATATTTAACTATCGCTCAGTTAATTGTCCACCACTATATATCTTTAACAGAATGTCTATTCATAATAGTGGTTTTAATGTATTACATTTTAACTGCGTTTTGTAGTGCACATTTTTATCAATGGCCAGCAAATATAAAACTCTTTCATTGGGAAAAAAAACGCTGAAATTGTTTAACTACTAGAAAAGAGTAGCAAGCCAGTCGAAAGTTGCCATGACTTTAAACTAACTCCTTCGATGATAGCAACAAAACGGAGCAACAAAGAAAAATTACTTAAAGTGGACAATGAAGGAAACAACTATAAAAAATTTTGAGCACCGGTCTACAAACAACTAAATGAAGCAGTACTATAGTAGTTCTGAAATCAACTAAATCTGCAATTCCCAGTTAATGGACCAATACTGAAAACAAAAGCTGAATTCTTTGAAAATAAATTAGGAATTCAAAGCTTCCAGTGGTTGGCTGCACGGACAAGAAATCAACTGACATTTAGTAAATTTGTGGCAAACCAAGAGTTGACAAAAATGATCCCCAAACTCATCCAGACTACACAGACACACACTGTGTAGGTGCTTTATACCTGACTATTTTTGTTGTTGCTATACTCATGCTGCCTACAGAATAACTCTGATGTCTGGTTCTCATTGTGGGAACAAACGATGTGGCAAATGTTGGCACCAATTATGTTATAGGGACTTGTTAACATTGTCAGAGTAATGCTCAGTGCTGCCATGCTCTCTTGAAGGAAACACATGTGCAGTTAGCAAACAGTCTTGGTGGTGTGCATAAGCACTGCCATGTAGTGCTCAGTATGAAGCTGAGGGCATGCACGGATTTAAGGGGGGGCGGTAGGGACGGTCCCCCCCAAACCATACAAATAAAAAGTAAACGGAGTATTTTAAACTTTTTTTATGAGTAAAATGTATTACTTTTTATTAAACATATATGAAAACTCGTCATCGTAACTGTTTACTCCAAATTTTAATTTATTATAAATCAAAAATGTTCATTCAAGCTGTGAAGAAAAGTAACTCTGGGTAGGGGTTGGTAGGTTTGGAGTTTAAATGCTGCGAACAGCGAGGGTTGGTATCACTGCTCTCTGACAGTGACTCAGTGAGTGGAGTGCCATTGCAGCTGCCTAAGAGTGCTTTCACATGTGCGGTTCCTCTAACGTCGTTACAAGTGCGGATCTAATGTGATTGTTTTGAAACATTTAAATGTATTAACGTTTGTTCTACGAATCGTCAATCATGGTAAGTAACAAATGATTTATGGAAATTTAGAGAAGTAGTAATTGAATGAGTTATGTCGAAAGAGATTTTTGTTTATTTTCTAACCTCAACATTTACTGTATTAGTATTGTAAATATGGCTCTTTGTTGTTGTATGTACTCCATTCATGAGATATAATTTCTTGTAAAAAACACAAACAGACAGATGGACTGATAACAAAGCGTAATAACAGAAGAGACAATAACAGAAATAGGCTAAATTTTCATACTGTTATTTTTTCTCTTCTTAGATACTTATAGGCCTATATCTATGTTGTAGCTAATTGGACTAAACGGTAAACAATAAATTAAAAAATAATTGATATTTGTTTATGTTTAATCGAATTACTGAGGTCATTTTGGAGTACCTTCTACTTTTAAAGAAGAATGTTCGACAATTTTAACAAGTAACAAAATCATGTTGGATGAAGCTCATTTTTGAATACAAGAACATTTTTGTTGTTGAAAAATTACATATTCTGCTTCATTATATCGAATCAATTGTATGATTCATATAAAAAAATTTGTATTATCTATTTTATGTAATTTTATTTTATCGGTTCACTAGATCCGAAGTTATAACAGTTTAAATTTGTCAAATTTTTTCGAAACATTCATGATTGAAATGAATCAATTTATGTTATTATAAAATCTTGATAACTCAAAAAATAATGGACAGATGTCTCAGTTTATCTAATTGTACATTATAGAATCACAATATATTAAAAAATTTACATTTGTTTATGTTTAACATCAATATACTCAGATCATTTTGGAGTATTTTATAATTTTAAAGAAGTATGTTCAACGATTTGAAGTAACAAAGTCATGTTGGAGGAAGCTCATTGCCAATGAATTGATAGCGGTTCTTTTTCAAAAAGTTTTCTTAAGCAACATTAATAGTTACAATTGTGTGCATAAGTGAAGTTTTATCACTTACTCTTCCCTTGAGCCGATATTTGCAAAAGGAAAGCGTTACAGTTGACAAGGCTGGCTCACTGGTCCAAGACACTTTGAAGACCTTGAAGGAGAAAAGGGGAAATTCTGAAGAAGAATTCTGCACACTTTTTGAAAAGTGCAATTCTACTGCCAGTTCTCTAGATATTGAAGTCACAGTACCACGCTTGGCAAAGCGACAACAGCACAGATCTAACCACCCTACATCTAATCAATCTAATCCAGAAGAATATTACAGAATATCATTATATATACCACTTTTGGAATCCGTCACCGAGGATTTGAGAACTAGATTCTCTGAAGAAACTCTATGGCTGTACGATTTAACAATGTTCATTCCAGGACAAATGATGAAAGAAGACTTCCAAGACAATGAAACAAAAAATAGAATCGTGTTGACATTGAAGAAAGTTGCTACGAAATTTCATCCTCTTTTAAATGTAGATGAAAGCATAGTTGAACAGATAGTTTCAAGTGAATATCATCTTTGGAGGAGGAAGTGGGAACGAGACAGGGAAGGTATCTTGCCGAAGAATGCTCTGGAGACTCTTGATGTTTGTGATGCAGATATTTTTCCACTAATAAAAAGTATGTTGCATATTTTAGCGACACTGCCGGCAAGTGTCGCCAGTGCAGAAAGATTGTTCTCCAGTTTAAGAAGATTAAAAACATGGATACGATCCCGAATGGGAGAAGAAAGGTTAGTCGGACTTGCTCTACTGAACATTCACAGGGACATAAAAGTTGAAATCGACAAAGTTATTGATCATTTTTCAAAAAAATTCAAAAGAAGGTTAGAGTTTATTGTGTAAAAAATAGTTGTGTAATACTAACAAATAATGTATTTGATGTGAACTACATTTTGTACTCAAACCTAAAAAAGTTTTGTACTCAAACTTTAAACGTTTCTTAAAGTAATTGGCTGCATAACGTTTATGTACAATTCAAGATAAGAAAAAAAAACAGCAAAACTAAAAGTACTTTTCCCCTTTTTTTGTGTTTTTATAACCTACTGTAATAAAACTAAAATTAATTTAGATATAGTAAGTATAAATTTATAGCCCTAAGGCCATATCAACAATTTTACTTGTTAATTTTTTCCCCTGAAACCCCCCCCCCCCCCAAATCAAGGCTCTGGATCCGTGCTTGGCTGAGGGTGGCAGAGTTGGTACCTTTCCTGACAAGAGTCGGTATCATACTCTCACTGGCCTGAGTCTAGTGAACATAAACTGTATGTTATTATAGACTATAGACGTACCATGCAAATATATCAGCAGCCTGATGAACTGCCATTGACGTCATGCCTTGTGAAGTCTGGCAAGTAAGTACAGAAGAATGCTGCCTGGTATCAAAGAATCTAACATCACCATTAATACTGTAACAAAGTCATATAATATAATAAATTATTACATTACACACTCTTGTGTACTCATAAATGTCAATTAGTATTAGGCTGGAACTAATGTAACGAGCTAGTGAACTAGATTATAATTTCAGTTTAACATTTACTTTTATAAACACAAACTATGAATACACAATAAACAGAGACTGCGTCTACAAAACCATATATTTGAGATCCAATCTGAAATGTTTTTCATGCATGAAAACAATGGTGAATTTTTTGGTAACATTCTGCCTGTTGGCATGGGAGAGGCACCATGAACACCAACAATGAATGGCTAGAAATGTTTAAGACATTTAAGAAATGACAAATCCCTACTTCTTCTACACTAGCAAATGTCAAACTAGATTAAACAGATTGTATAAGTTTCAGAATGGGAAGCTGGTTTGAGTCAGAAGAGTAACAGGAAAGAAACAACTGAATTGTGTCAATTCTGGGCTACTCAAGAACAGTAAAATATACTATGATTAATATGCTCATTATATAGATGCATTTTAATTATATTACACTATACTTATGGGCACGGTAGCTTTCATTTTGTCCACCACATAGCTGAAAAGTTACAAAAGTTATGTTGCTATTTAAGACAAGTTCTCCTGATCATAAAGGAATAAGGTATAAATACTTATTGTTTCTTAAGATTAAACTAAATCCACTCTATAGAAATGTCACAAATGAGAGGGGCCATATTATTTATACACCATACTATTAAAGGAAAATCCCATGTTCAGGATATGGAGGATGTTTTTGTGTTAAAGAAGTTAATCCAATAAAGAACGAATTCAGTTGGAAACACTTTATCATCCATTTACTATAAAGTGTAAATCCTTTTATGAAAATGTATTTGATAAAGTAAACAGAACTAAAAGTAAACACACACAAAACTTATTTTCATTTCCCAATGAGTAAATTATTAAATAAGAGAAGACATTTATTTAAGTAAATACTGACCAGCCACTTAATAAGGTACAGGCTCCTTCACCTCTAAGATTGACTGCAATCACCCATGTGGAATGTTCTCTATAAGTCATGACTCTCGCTTCCGATGGTCCTAACCGTCTGTCAAATAATCGCACTGATCCGTCAGCACAGCCAGCTGCTAACAGAGGACCTCCTGTTCGCAAACACAGTGCAAAAAATAAATATCTTTCAATTTAACATACTTAATGACAAATATTACAATTCTGAATACTAAACTTCGGTATAACTGCAGTACATATCAATGAACCATCGTGTAATAAAATTACTATCCACAAAAAGGCTATAAGAGTACTATTAATTGGTGGATATATTGTACTAATTACTGACACTGTTAGTACCATCTGATATGATGAAAACATTGGCTAAATATAATTATTTCACTACCGACACAAAAAACTTTGTGTTCCGAGTCAGTAGTGAAATAATTATATTTAGTTAAGTAACGGACACGTCATGGACAACGAAATCCAAGAAAACATTGGGACCGATATCAAACACTGTACACCTTAGATGATAAGTGTTGCATAAACTGAATAGTAGAACTCATCTGTAGGACTGAAAGCATCAGCATTTCCTAAGCACGACAGCAACTGTTCAGATGTTTTTATGTATGACTCAGTGGGTGCAGTTAGTCTGTTGGGTTCATGATGCTGACATTTTTCAGACTTCCCACAGTATTCAAATCTACAATTTCTTGGACAGGAGTACAAAATGTTAGCCACTAGACTAGTAAGGAAGTCTTATTAAATAAAGTGGTTTTCAATGATGTACTGCATTATGTGTGACAAGTTTCCTGCATTATGACTAAATGGTGGATTGTTACTGTTGTTACATATTATAGGAATGTACTGTATCCAATGTCATGGTGTTTAAATAAAGTGATCAATATGGTCAACCTAAAATTAGTGTAAGAAAATTTTGTGACATGAAGAAACAGAAAGTACCAGTTAGATATTCATTCATTATAAACACAAGAGATTTAAAATAATAATAATGGTTCCCATGTATACCACCAAGCTTAGGAATAGGCAGGGTAGGCTGCCTAATGTGAGCCGTACGGCATACAAGGAAGGCAGTGTGGCCAGCACTATGCTTCAGCTGCCCATTATTATCCCCAGGATGTTATCCCATGTACTCATTTTCAACAGGCTGAGTCGACCTGGGGGCTGAAAAATGCAGCTTAATTTTTATGGTGCGGGCCCGGGAATTGAACCCGGGACCTCTAGATTAGTAGCCAGGTGCCGTACCCAATGGTCTACTGAGCAGCCAAACAATTTCAATCACAATATGGGACTATCTATATCTTTCGGGAGAAGGGTTAATACTTATTATGTCTTGGACATCAAAAGTAATAATCCTTTGAGATTGGGCTTTTTTTCATTTCCAAGGACTGTTGTCACATGAAGCTGGCAATATACCTAAAATTCTTGTTGAACTTTATTATTATTTATAATAAAATTCATTTTATTATTTCTTATAAATGCTGTAATCACAGCAACACAGATGTTTGCTTCCCATGCCAGCCTGGCAGAAACAGGAGTAATCGCAGCAAGCCTACCAGAAGCCAGGAACCATTTGATAGGTCTGCAGCCCGGGAAACAGGAGTGATCACAAGCCCGGCCTACCAGGTGCCTTGAGTTGTCTGGGGTATAATCTACCAACTTCAGGGAGTATGCAGGATGGGGTATAAAAGATGTGCAGCAAAGCTACGACATTCATTCCATCAGTCATCAAGAAGGAAGCAACAAGGCTGGAGAGGAAGAAGGGAGAAAGGAGAGGAACGATGCTCATCAATTGGGACAGCTGGACTACTGACAGAAATGCATCCACACTGGCAGACAAAACTGACCAACAGTCTTCTGGATCAATTGGAAAGAGCCTAAGGAAGAGGAGATAGAGAAGGCTAGTCTACTAACATCAGTTCGTGTCCACCACTGTTACTGACTCCTAGATATCCTATGCTGTCACTGAAGCCTGTTCTTCAGTGATCCGCTTTGCACCACATCTGCAGCCAAGCACAAGATTCAGCTGAAAGAGGGTAGCCAACCATCCCAGTGCTGGTACTCAGAAAAGAAGAAGCGAATAATCCAGTACCAAGTAGAAGAGATGTAGTAGTGGATTACTGAACTGACTACCTCACCATACAGCTCTCTGGTGGTGTTTGTAGAGAAGAAAGACACCACACCCTGGTTGTGCATAGACTTTTGGAGGTGAACAAGCAGACCGAGGACACAGACTCACCACTGCCATTGATCTATGAGATGATCAAGGACCTTAGCAAGGCCAAAATCTTTCTGACTCTTGTAGCATGACAGAAAATCCACCTTATTATAATTCCAAAAATAAGAACGTATAAAATAAAAACAAACTGGCATAAAGAATAATTACTATAATAATTAATCAAGAACAACAGTAAACTGAAATTCTAGATCCAAAGAAATCAAGTTCATTAAAAACAAACATACAATCTTGTAATGGTACATAAGACCATGTAGGAATTTGTTGGTACAGGCAAAATTAATTTTATTTGATTTAATATATTAAACCAACATAAGGTTAGAATTTCCCAATATATTTCATACAACGCAGTTTGCCAGGACGACTCGACTTCAAGGTCATGGGCGTACGTGACAGACGACACATATTTGGACAAAGCAATGCTCGAACAATGCTGAAACGTCATAAATAGTACGACAGACGTAACAACAGTGATGTAAAACAATGCCGTCATCTGCTGTAGACAAAGGATTGATGATGATTAATCCCTTCCACCTGTCGAATTTATGACAAAATGTCTCCCCCAGTCGCCAAACTACAGTCAGAGCAGCAGGACGCTGTAAAATTCGATGGCAAATTATCACCAGCAGAAGTGCTTTAAAGTATCAAAATGTAATTACAGATGTAACCAGTGTAATCAGTGAGCAGTTAAAATAAAATGTAAAGTAACTTCAGTGTAATAAAAGGAACAGACATGCAACAGTAAAACGTTCGGCGGACACCGGCCGGCGGAGGTAGAACGTCTGAAGAGAAACTGCTACAAAAAAGTCCAAAATTTATATCAACCTTTTAGTAAATTTGAGCTCAAAATTTAATACAAAAATATACCAGTAAATCAATGTATGGGGTGAAAGAGAGAGAGTGTGCGAGCGAATGAATGCCGGCATCAAAAGGCAAAGCCATATGAGGCATTGGTTTGTGTTTCAATATAATTAAAAACATAATACGTAAAATCAATGAATACTGCAGTTTAGTAAAAATACTCTTGTTTGTAAAGTAAATACAGGAGAGAAAAGTTATTAGTAAATGAGATTGATGCATAGTTAAGCGGCGGAAACATATAGCCGCCATTTTGTTATTATTTTGGGTGAATACGACTCCATTTTGTTTTATAAATATTAATAATTGAAATTCTGAATGAAACCACAAGTTTTGTTTAACCAAATGCTGTTTGACTTATTATTTCGAACGCCCAAACTGTTTCTGTTCTCGCTTAGTAAAGAACCCTGGACCCAAGTAAGCAAAAGTTATGTTGGCAACATGTGCTGTACTTAAAGTAAACAGTGTGAGATTTATAAAAGGTAAGTCACTACTAAGGTATAAATATAATAATAAAAATAACTTATTAAATTAGAGGAAAGTTAACAATCTATAATAAATAATAGGAAGATAATGATTATAGTCCAACTTATAGAGTAGATATACCCAGGTAGAATAGGAGCAGGTAAGGAAAAACCATGGATAAACAAACCCATCGAATAAAGCAACAACTATTGAAAAAACAGTACCACATTATAAAAATAAAACCCCAAAAAGATAACATAAGAAAAGTACAATACAATAAAATAAAAACAATGTAAATTAAGTGTAAGTAAAAATATTAGATAAATAAATATCACTATAATATTGACGACTCGGAACACAAAGTTTTTTATAAGTAAAAACGTAAAGTTTTACCTTACAGCCTAAACCGGCTTTCACCTATAGAAGGCTTCATCAGAGGCTGTCGTTAGTAGCGCTGCTCGTCTTGTTGTTGGCGACGAGAAAGTGTTTCGAAAGATTGAAGCTCCAAGAATTAGATATATGATTAAAGGTGTACCAGTGTAATTTATTTTGATTGTGAAAAGTGACTAATAATAATCCCATTTAAGTGATGTTCCTTATTCCCCAAGACTAGATAAAATTACTAGAAATAAGATTAGGGAATACAGTGAATAGTGAGGGGAACCAAGGTAAATCCCTAAATAAAAAAAAAAAAAAAAACAGCAATAGACTGAACAATGGTTAACTTTAATAAACTGTTTAAATAAAAACATATTTGTTTTGTTGTGAAGTTCATTGAACCCATAGCATTGAATGCTTGAGATTAAATTTATTTTTCAGGTAATATCTTTATTATGTTTTAATAATGTCAATTAACCATAAACAATGTTGTAATTAAGTAAGGGCAATTTACTTGTTAGAATTTTATTGGAATTGTACGTCAGAAAGGGTGATAGCAAGCTGAAATAATTGTAAACTTGGTGATAGAACTAACATAAAAATATGTGTCAAATTGTAAACATCACCAACATTGTAAATTAATAGTAAGTTAATGAAACTAATTAAATGAATGAAAATTGTTGAATGTAAATCACTAACCATTTATAATAATTGTAACAACACTTTGTGAAAGTAATTAAGGAATGTATAGGATATTCTTAGAAAAAATGCAAGTGTAATAAACACTGGAGTCTAAAGAAAAGCCTAAATTGAAGGTAGTGTTCAAATTAGCTAAGTAAATCATCAAATTACTAAGAATTAAAGAAACCAAATCATAATAATTCAATCAATGATCTTGTTTAATGATAATTGGAATCTAACATATACTGTAAAACATTTAATTTGTAAGGAAGTAAAGCAGTTAAGGCCTACAACCAAAAATACTGTAAATATGACTGTTGAGTTAAAAAATACTATAAAATATATCATGTATGGTATTAAATTATGTAGAATTAAATAAGGAATTTGATTATGTAAAATTCAATTCTTTTGTACAAAATCAAACTTGAGACTTAAGTATCAGCTGACTGAAACAATGTAAATTTACCAATAAATCAGCCAGGACCTTTTGTATGATGAAGAAAAAAACTGGGAGTTGATTGTGAAACATCAAGGAGAACACATCAGAACGATATAGCTAAAAAAGATAAAACAATTTTTGACAAGAATTAAGCTTCAGAAAGAAAATTTAAAATATGAGTGGTTTATACAAAAGTTAAATAAAAGAAACCACACCATTACTTTTATGAAGATTGGCAATTATAAACCAGATATCGGAACAGTCCAGGCACTAATGGGAAAATTTCTAATGTGAATATCATCACGACATTCTGGACAAACTATTTGAACGAATACACTATTAACCAACACCTATTACTGAACCAAAAAACGGATCACTAATACGGAATAATCACACTACAATGAAGAAAATTAATAACTACGGCTCTGATGAGGAAAAATTAAAGAATAAACATTATAACATCGCCAAATTCAGATCAGTTTTGATAACAATAAGTATGTAAAAAACGCTAAAAAATAATGTATGTTTACGAATAAATAATGAAGAGAGTAAAAACGTAAAAAGTAATTAAGAAAGAATAATAAACCAAAAGTGATTATTAAAGAAACTCAACGACTAGACTGACAGACAAACGACTTTGACCCAACCCCAGAGATTGGCCAGCTAAGAACCAAAATAAAGTAAACAAGATGAGAAGAAGGAGAACAAAGAGGGAACAAACCAACGATGAAGAAAATAAAATGAAACACCTGAAGAAAACACAGACCAGGAATAAAGAATAGAGAAGTGAGGAATAATGTAATCAAAAATAATAAAGAAAATGAAACCGGTAAGGAACCAAAACAATTAATGAATGTTAGTATTGATTGAATGACAATTGTAAATAGTCATTAATAAAACACGATAGCTAAAAATACACTAGCCAAAGAGTTAGGAGTACATGTAAGTTGTTAATAGAGAAAGACATGATATTAATAATTATACATAATATGTGTAGAGAAAGAGAGTAAAATAGTGAGAAGTAAACGGAAGTTAAACTAGTGAAAGTGAACTTACCCTAAAGTGAAATAATAGAAAAAGAAACACTAAGTAAATTATAATGAACACAAAATAATTTAAGAGTGCAAGTGATAAATAAATAAAAATATTGTCAGTAATAAAAATAGTAAGAATAGAGAAGGCTAAGATAAAGACTTAGTAAAAATAACCAATGTTTAAGATTTGATAGTGAACAATAACATTTAAGAAAGTTATTATGAATAATATTTAAAATAAAACATTGATTCAGTAATAATGAACACTGAAGAGTGATATTAACTGTAGTGATTATAAAATAATATTATTATAGAACTTAAGAATGTATTGTAGAATTTAAAGGTGAGAATCACAAGAAAAAGTAATAAGATGGTGTTAACATGGAAAGGAAAGCAAAGAGTTTTATAAAATAAGTATGTAATAACCATAAGTAAATACCCATGTTATAAGGGGAGAATAATGAAACAAGTTCAATAGAGGTGAGATTGTTTATCAACCGAACAATAAATCAGAAGTAATGAATTGTACACCTATATTAAATAATAAGTGTTAATTAATTGTATAAACAATTGTTTATGAATAGGAGATGGATTGGGTAATTATCCCAAACATAGACCTAAATGTTATATGTTATATGATGAAAAGGTAGTAATTAATAGCCATATTATTGACATTGGCAGAGTAATTAAAAAATAAGGAAAGAAAACAATGTTTGAGTTATAAAAGAGAAAACTGTTAGTAAATAATTACCAAGAAATAATGAATAACACAGTTGTTACACACAAAAATCATACAAAGACTAAACCAAAACGCCTCCATAGATAATAAACGTAATTATAAAAACAAAATAATGATCTAGGACAAAATGAGATATAATGTGTATGAAACAATCAAAAACCAGTAATGACTACTTAGACTTGAAACAGGCCTAACGGTCAAACATAAACAAATACTAATTGTATGAAAATAGCCAAGTAATTAACAAATCCAAGGTGACTAATTAACCAAGGATAAATGGTAAATATTATTAACAACAAAATATTAAAATAAGGAGTTATGTAAACAGAGAAATGTAATTAGTAAGTATTAAATTAATTGTAAACTTATAAAACATGAAATAACCCAATATTGTGGGATACCAAAATAATCTTTGCGAGAAAATACAAATGACAGTGCTAATAATTAATACTTAAGAAGGAAGATAAGAGAAGGAAGGAAGTCAGAAGATATAGGAAGATTTGAAAAGAATTCAAATTTTGATAACAATGGATTTATATCAAGCTAGCCCAATCAGAATTGGTCTAAAATATTATCGAGATATTTGTGTAAGCTGTTCTTACATAACTTTTTTGAATTTTGAAATTCATTTTATACCTTTCTTTATTACTTATTAGCAAACTTATTCGTTTGTATTATTATTTCTTTTTATTCAAAGTAACCTGGTTGGTTTTTCAATTTAAAAATTTTTCAGTCCTTTGGCTGTCATAATATTTTTTAATTGATGCCTGATTGTATACCTCCTTTATTTTCTTAGTGATGGGGTTAGTGATTTCATAAGTGTTATTGCCCTTGTCTTTTGTGATAGTGTACGGTCCTACGTATAATAATAGTAACTTTTTTGTAATGCCTTCTATCGAGCTGGGTAATTCTCAGTTTTTTATTAGCACACTTTCTCCTATCTGGTATTTGATAGTATTTTGATGGTTCTTTTAGTATTTATTTTTCTGTTGCTCTACCTTCTCTGCGATTCTGTTATAAACTCTTCTTTTTTCGAACTGGTATTCGGTATTGGTGGGAAATTTAATTAGATCGTTTATCTCTCTAGGTGATGGTCGCTCAAACATCATCGAGTATGGTGTGGCTTCAGTGAAGTTGTGGTAAGCCAGGTTTATAAATTCTTCAGTGGAATTTAGGTAATTGTGCCATTCCCTTTGTTTATAATGGCAGTAGGTCCTTAGAATTCGACCCACTTCTCTAAGTACTCTCTCAGCTGGGTTACTGCTGGGGTGATAAACGGATGTTTTGTAGGTCTTAATACTATGTTCCCAGAGTTTCTCCTTGTCCTTGCTTCGGCGTTACATTGTTAAAATGCCAGATATCATAATATCTGAAAGTTACATAATTATATCCTTAAAACGGGTCTATCACCTGTTTGGCTGTTCCTACTCATACAAGGTGATAGCCGCTGTTCCATAGTTCCGGGGATTCCCCCTAAGTGGCCCCCCATTAATTTCAACTTTCACCAATTTTCAAGACAACCAACCATGGTCAGTGTTACAATTGCTCCCACAGCTGGCTGTCGTCCAAAACGACGATTAGTGCTGGTAAGACAGTAATCGCCCAAAAAGGCGGGGAAATCATCTTCATTAGCATGTTAACACTCTAACATCAATTATACACTGCACGGTTAAGAATTATATATAATATAAAATTATATCAAAGTTGTACACTGTATATACGCCGACTTCGGCCTCCGATGATGGCAACGTATTTGTGCGTTACTCATCAACCCATAACGCTATCTACAGTGCCACATGCCACCACTGCAATAGCCTACCTATATCTAAACTTATGTCTTTCTACTTTTGCAGTCTCTACATTCCACAATTGATTTACACTTCCAATAACACCAAACAACCCCCCAAAATCACACTTTAATCTTGTATAATAACAAATTCTTTTATTTATTTTAAAAAAATTTTCACATAGACACTTTTGCAAGTCCAAGCTTTCACTTTTCACTAACATTTTCTTTATGATAAAATAATAAGTACAACAATGGGTCATCTTACAAGTCTACATTACAATAAAATACATTTTTGTTGTTTTCTGAGGGAAAACAATTCCTTGAAAAGTTAAGTATTTGAGTTACATAATTTTGGTCGTTTCATTTCACAATTTCTAAAACAAAACTATTGTAGTTCGTGGAAAAATATACTACCCTCAAAGTTTTCTCTCTTTTTTTTTATAGTGAATCTACCTTACCTTTCCACGAAACTATGGGTTCCCCTCCCCGTTCTTGTAAAGAAAGAATTTCTACTGACACCTTTTTGTGGAGTAAGACCATCGTTGCTTTCACCCTGTTACTGAGGCTACCGCCAACCATGGTCCGCCTCCAGATTGCAAAAAACCACGATAAAAGGTGGCGAGTCTGTGATCGCCCGAAAATGGGGGAGAGTCCCTTCTGGAAAAATAAACATCAAATTAATATCCATACACACATTAATATAAAATAAACCTTATTTAAACTCCTATGATGACCAGTACAACTTTAAATTCGTCGCATTGTGTGTTCCTACTATCTCCCTTGTCTCTCTATTCTGCAACACATATGAATTTTTCATCTTAACTTCTATTACCTCATAAGGCCCTTCATAGAGTAAGAAGAATTTCTTGACCTCCTTATCCTGAGCGCTTGACAAGTCATGTCTCCTCACCAATACCAACTGTCCTACTTCGTACTTCATCCACCTACCTTTTGCGTCTTGTCTACGTTTTCTTCGTTCACCCTTGCTTAATAAATTTTCATTAGCCAACCTGATTTTAATACTCACATCCGTTTGCTCGCTCTCAGGTGGGTAGTCAAATACCTGTTCTAAAATCCTCGGGGGGCATGTTCCCTTAATCAATTCGTGAGGTTTATAGCCGGTGGACTCGTGGGTGGTACTGTTCAGCCAATTTTCTACCCTTCTTACATACAATGGCCACTCGCTGTGTTTGGCGTGACAATAGGCTCTAAAAATCCTCCCTATCTCTCTCACGACACACTCAGCCTGGTTGGACTGGGGATGGTACACAGCTGTACGCTTCGTGATGATTCCTTCCCATCCTCCCATCCTAGGGTCTGGCGCCATTTCCCACTGATGAACTGTGGCCCATGGTCTGATAAAACTACCTTTGGCTTACCCATGTGAATCATGTAATCCTTCGTCAGCTTTTCACTCAATACCTGACTGGTAGCTCTTTTTACACTATACAATCTCACATACTTAGAAAAAGTGTCTAACATTACAAAAATATACATCACTCCGCCTCTACCCTTCGGCAATGGTCCAAACAAATCTACCGCAACTAAATCAAAAGGTCTTTCCACTTTTATAAAATTCATCTCCCCTTCAACCCTATAGTTTACTACCTTCGACTTCTGACACAAATCACAACCCCTTAACAATTTTCTAACCCGTCTTTCCATATTCTTGAAAATACATGACTCTTTTAAAACACTAACACACTTTTTCGCTCCAAAATGACCATATCTTAAATGACAATCCCAAATGATCTTATCTGCTAACCCATCTGGCACAACTAATTTCCAATCACGCTCACCCCCTACTACTTTCTTAAATAAGAACCCTTTATAAATCTGAAAATGTTGACTATACCCTGATCCCGCTACTTCAGTTTCTAAACTATCTATAATCTTACCTGACTTACCATCTGCTCTTTGCATGGTTCTGATGTCCTTTAGCTCTTCTCCAAAAATTCTGTCCTCCCGGCTTATCTGAAAAATCTCAATCTCCTTCAAATCCCTACCGGTTTTATTGTCCAACATGTCTACCCTAGAGAGAGTATCATGTATCTTATTGTCTTTCCCTTTGATGTACTCCCAATCAAAATTATATTCCTGTAAGACGAGTACCCACCTGGTCAGACAGCTGTGAGCGAGCTTACATGTATTCAAGAAGGATAACGCCTTGTGATCAGTGCGGATCACTGTTCTGTTTCCCAAGATGTAGGTTCTGAACTTCCCGATGGCGAACACAATGCTTAACAATTCCTTTTTGGTGGTCATATAATTTTTCTCTGCCGACAGCAACGATCTACTTGCAAATGCGATTGTCAGGTGTTCCTTCTCGTCGTCTTCTTGGTAGAGTTCCGCACCTACTGCCACATTACTAGCATCCGTCTGTAAGAAAAATGTCTTATTAAAATCGGGATGGTTCATCATTATCATTTGACTAAATTTCCTTTTAATTTCGTTAAAAGCTTCACGTTCTACCTCTCCCCATCTCCACTGGTTATTTTTCTGGAGCACTGCACTCAATTTTGCTGTTGTATGTGCGTAGTTTTTCTGAAACTTGCGATAAAAATTACATAGTCCTAGGAAACTTTGTAGTTGTTTAATGTTCTTCGGTTCAGGGAAGCGCATAATGGAGTCCACCTTGTCCGGATTCGCTGAGATTCCCTCTGGTGTGATGATAAATCCTAAGAATTTATTTTTGTTTGTAAAAATTTTGATTTGTCCCAATTTATGGTAAGCCCTCCTTCCTCTAATTTGGCTAAAACATATCCCAAGTGATCTAGGTGTTCCTCAAAAGTTCTAGACGCAATCAATATATCGTCGACATACACTGTCAAAAAATCTAAGTCTTTAGGTTTCAAAATTTGGTCCAAACACTTTATAAAGCTGGCTACACTGGTATTCAATCCAAATGGTAAACGTCGAAACTGATAGTTTTTTCCGTTAAACAAGAATCCTGTGTATTTCCTGCTTACTTCCGCCAATGGTACCTGCCAATATCCTGCTGTTAGATCAAGTGATGTCATGTATCTCACTCCACTAAATTTCTGAAATATTTCGTTGATCGACTCTGGTGATTCCCGGTCTGGTATTATAATCTGGTTGATCCTTCTCGCATCTAAACATAACCTCACCCTACCATCCTTTTTTATGACTACAACCAATGGGTTTGAATAATGTGACACTGACCTCTCTATTATACCTCCTTCCATCTTAAATGGAAATTAAGATACCCCCATATCTTAAATGACAATCCCAAATGATCTTATCTGCTAACCCATCTGGCACAACTAATTTCCAATCACGCTCACCCCCTACTACTTTCTTAAATAAGAACCCTTTATAAATCTGAAAATGTTGACTATACCCTGATCCCGCTACTTCAGTTTCTAAACTATCTATAATCTTACCTGACTTACCATCTGCTCTTTGCATGGTTCTGATGTCCTTTAGCTCTTCTCCAAAAATTCTGTCCTCCTGGCTTATCTGAAAAATCTCAATCTCCTTCAAATCCCTACCGGTTTTATTGTCCAACATGTCTACCCTAGAGAGAGTATCATGTATCTTATTGTCTTTCCCTTTGATGTACTCCCAATCAAAATTATATTCCTGTAAGACGAGTACCCACCTGGTCAGACAGCTGTGAGCGAGCTTACATGTATTCAAGAAGGATAACGCCTTGTGATCAGTGCGGATCACTGTTCTGTTTCCCAAGATGTAGGTTCTGAACTTCCCGATGGCGAACACAATGCTTAACAATTCCTTTTCGGTGGTCATATAATTTTTCTCTGCCGACAGCAACGATCTACTTGCAAATGCGATTGTCAGGTGTTCCTTCTCGTCGTCTTCTTGGTAGAGTTCCGCACCTACTGCCACATTACTAGCATCCGTCTGTAAGAAAAATGTCTTATTAAAATCGGGATGGTTCATCATTATCATTTGACTAAATTTCCTTTTAATTTCGTTAAAAGCTTCACGTTCTACCTCTCCCCATCTCCACTGGTTATTTTTCTGGAGCACTGCACTCAATTTTGCTGTTGTATGTGCGTAGTTTTTCTGAAACTTGCGATAAAAATTACATAGTCCTAGGAAACTTTGTAGTTGTTTAATGTTCTTCGGTTCAGGGAAGCGCATAATGGAGTCCACCTTGTCCGGATTCGCTGAGATTCCCTCTGGTGTGATGATAAATCCTAAGAATTTATTTTTGTTTGTAAAAATTTTGATTTGTCCCAATTTATGGTAAGCCCTCCTTCCTCTAATTTGGCTAAAACATATCCCAAGTGATCTAGGTGTTCCTCAAAAGTTCTAGACGCAATCAATATATCGTCGACATACACTGTCAAAAAATCTAAGTCTTTAGGTTTCAAAATTTGGTCCAAACACTTTATAAAGCTGGCTACGCTGGTATTCAATCCAAATGGTAAACGTCGAAACTGATAGTTTTTTCCGTTAAACAAGAATCCTGTGTATTTCCTGCTTACTTCCGCCAATGGTACCTGCCAATATCCTGCTGTTAGATCAAGTGATGTCATGTATCTCACTCCACTAAATTTCTGAAATATTTCGTTGATCGACTCTGGTGATTCCCGGTCTGGTATTATAATCTGGTTGATCCTTCTCGCATCTAAACATAACCTCACCCTACCATCCTTTTTTATGACTACAACCAATGGGTTTGAATAATGTGACACTGACCTCTCTATTATACCTCCTTCCATCATCCTGTCCAACTCCTCTTGCACCGCTCGTCTCTTGGAATAAGGCACGGGATAACTTCGCTGCATGAAAGGTGTGTGTTCCCGTATCTGTAATATACATTCATAACCTTTTGCCCTACCTAGAACATCGGCAAACACTCCCTTAAACTGCTCAATCACTTGCCACAACGACGCACATTGATCATCCCATACCACCTCACCTCCACTACAAAATTCATCCGCCCTTATCTCCCATACTGCTTCATTAATATTACCCATTTCATTTTCAAAACTCTCGATATACTCTACCTCTCTATATGAATTTATTCTAACATCTGTATCACTCTCGCCTACTCGTTTTTGTAGTATTTTCACCCCTGTTATTGTAATTTTTTTCTAATACTTGTTCAAAACTAACCGTTACAGACCGATCACCCCCGTCTAACTCTACTACCCTCTCCTTAAAATTTATAACAGCTTTGTTTCTTTGCAGGAAATCATTACCCAATATAATGTCTAGACTTAACCCTTTTACTAAAATAAAAATGTGTTCTCAAACTCTGTGTCATTTATCAAAAAACTTAAGTGTATTTGTTTTGTTATTCTCTTACTGCGTACTACCGTAACACCTACTACTGTAACCCCTGCTACTGGTAAAATCGGAATATTCTTATTAACCTCCCTTAACTCTCCCAAAATGTTCTCTGCCAATACGGAAATCTCGCTACCTGTGTCTACAAGTGTTCTATAATTCTTATTTTCTATACTTACTTAATATAATATTGAAACTTTCTCTTGTGAAAACTTACTTGTCTTTTTCATTGAATGCGTTTCGGCGTCGTATTTGCCTTCGTCAGCTTAGAAACAGACTGCCAGTACTTAGTAATGGTTGTTGCTTGGAAGGTATAGTGGGGGTGGTGTGTAGAGGAAGGGGATTGGCGCGGGGATCCAAATTATTGTTTGTTTTTTGTATGATTGTGTCAAAAAGTGTATGTGATTTATATTGTAACTGGTTGTTCAGTCTGTTGTTTGGTTGTGTTGTGTGGTGTTTGTATATTTCATACTGTCCAGTTGTGTTGAGTTTTCGACCTTTGGGTAAAAGGTGTAATATTTCAAGATTGGTATCTATGTTGGTGTAGCTATGGTTATGTGTGTGGCAAACGCAGAATGTACATTGTTGTTGGAGAGGGCCTTTAAGTGTTCAGAGTAACGCGATGAAAAAGATCTTCCCGTCTGGCCTATGTAGAAACTATTGCAGTTATTACAATTTAATTTGTATACACCTGTTCTATTGTATTTGTCTATATCCGTGTTTGTATCGTTGATGTGTTTTTTGATGGTACTGTGTAGTTCTGAATGCTATTTTGTACTTGTGTTTTCTGAATGTGTTGGCAAGTTTGTGTGTGTTGGAGTTATGGTATGTGAGTGTGATGTATTTATTGTGTTGTGTGTTGTTGGTATTTTGTGTTTTGTTATTTTTGTTATGGATGCGTTTGTGTAGTTTGTTTATTAAATTGGGGTTGTAACCATTTTTCATTGCTATGTATTTGATTGTGTTGAGTTCGTCAGTATAATCTTGTTTACTTAAGGGTATTTTAGTTAGTCTATGGAGCATATGGTTGAAGGCCGCAAGTTTATGTTGTGTTGGGTGGTTTGATGTGTTGTGTATAACCATGTCAGTTGTGGTGGGTTTTCTGTATATTTTGTAGTGTGTGTATTGTTAGTTTTGTTAATTGTTAGGTCTAGAAAATTTATACTATTGTTTTGTTCAATTTCCAGTGTAAATTTTAATTTGTGGTGTATTGTGTTTATATATTTGTGGAAGTTTTCAACTTGTCTTGTGTTGCCTTTGAATAAAAATAATATGTCATCTACATACCTGTGCCAGTAAATGATTTTGTTGGTGTATTTGTTGTTGTTGAGAAAGTTTCAATATTATATTAAGTGTAGTGCTGTGAAAGAAGATGATGAACAAACAAGACAACTTCTATATTTACCTGTATCTCGGTTAGTCCCGCTCTCACCTCAATCGTGGCGTTGTTCTCTTCCTCCAAAAGATCTGCAACTATGTCTGTTTTAATCACGTTGCTCTGGACATCCTCCAATGGTTGGACCTCATGTGCTTCCCTGGACAGTGGTCTGGTCCGTGCTACCACTGTCTGTCCTAGTTTTTCGTCTGTTGTCTGTTGTTGCTTGTGGTTGGTCCCTGGTGACCCCTCGGCAATCCCTGGTTGTGACTGTTTGTTCCCCTGGTGTTCGGTGCTCCTCTATTTTGTTGGCCAAACTGTTTTGGTGCGTCTCTCCTCCTCTGGTCTTCTCTTGGTAGACTGCATTTAAAACATTGTTGCCTGTTGGCGTAATTCTCGCATCTGCACCTGGAACATCTCCACTCACCTGATTTGTTGAAACCATTTCTATGCATATTATTATGCCCGTTATAATTATTTCTCTGGTGACTAAATTCAGAGTTGTTATTATTATTATGATTATGTTGTAGGGGCCGCCTACCCACTTCTCAGTCTCTAATACTTTTTAATATGTCTAGGATTCTCTCTAGCTCGTTCATATCTTCAATTTCTTTCGTCATTAGGGTTATCTGCACTTCTCGCGGTAAATGTTTACTTACATACCTCACAAAAGATTTAAATGGTATTTGTGGCTCTAGGTATTTGGCTTCATTGTATAGCTTAGTTACGTATATCGTTATATTATTATTAGGGTGTCCTATAAAATTGCCCGTTCCCATTATACGGCTTCTTAGGATTTCTTGTTCGTCTTCTGTCCAATATTTCCCTTTAAATGCTTTTTCAAATGCTTCGTAACAATCCCACTCTAACCTATGTGCTTCCGCCCATACAATGGAACTTCCCTTAAAACATTTAATTATTTTGGTTAGTTGTACCTCCCAACTACTATTGCTAAAATGGTTGTATTCCTGGGTTTGGTTTATAAATCTCATTGGGTGTATTGCCCTGTTCTCGTAGCTGAAAGTTTCTAACTCGATTTCGTTGTGTAGGTCTCTAGTTATTATCACTCTTTCGGTAACCCCGCTAAATTTTTTGTTAATTTCCCCCCCGTAATTCATTCTTCACACTGGTTAAATTATTTTTGATTAAAGTACATTTGTCATATATATCATTACTAGTTTGTATATTGAACTCATCTATTTCTCTAAGCTTACTTTGTATGGTACTTATTTTACAGTTGGTACTAGTTGCATGCTTTGAAATGGCTTTATCTACTGTTTCTATATTTTCTGTTATACTTGTTACCTTAGACTCAAAATTTTCTAACTGATTTTGTAAAACATTAGTTTTAATGTCTATTTGTTTGTTTATTTCAAAATTGGTTTTCATCTCTATCTGCTTATCTATTGTAGCTAAACATTTTTTTTCTATCTCTTTACTTTGTGTCTGTATTTGGTTTTGAATTTTCTCCATTACTGTTTCATTTATTTTACTGATTCTGTCATCTAAATTATTTATTTTAGTATCGAATTTCTCACCAACTGCTTCTACTGCTTGTTTTTGACTATTCTCACAACATATGTTTATCTCGTTAATTCGTTTATCAAAATTAAAATTTTGTTTTTTGATTTCGTTTTTTACTTCATTATATTTCTCATCAAGTTTATCAAACTTTGCATTCTGTTCATTAAAAAGCAATTTCATCATCTTTATCATATCATTATCTTCAGCCTTTTTAATCGTGACTGATGTTGAGTGAATTCCTTCACTCATGATTTGTGATTCAGTCACGCTTATCTGGCTTTCATTTACAGTGTCAGTGAGGCTGACATTCTCGTAATTGTATGCCATTTTGAGAAAAGAAAAAAAATTTTGTTTCTTTCAAACTATTATTCTATGTATATTTAACCTGACAATCAACACAACCTAACAATCACTATAACCTCTTACTCACGTGTTATGTTATATATTAATTCGATACCCAATCTGCTTCTGTTTTCTGGCTTATTTGTATAAGTAGAACTTTATACAAAGTCGCTAGTTCGGGCAGCCATTTGTTAGCTTTCCTTTAATTTAATAAGTTATTTTTATTATTATATTTATACCTTAGTAGTGACTTACCTTTTATAAATCTCACACTGTTTACTTTTAGTACAGCACATGTTGCCAACATAACTTTTGCTTACTCGGGTCCAGGGTTCTTTACTAAGCGAGCAGAAACAGTTTGGGCGTTCGAAATAATAAGTCAAACAGCATTTGGTTAAACAAAACTTGTGGTTTAATTCAGAATTTCAATTATTAATATTTATAAAACAAAATGGAGTTGTATTCACCCAAAATAATAACAAAATGGCGGCTATATGTTTCCGCCGCTTAACTATGCATCAATCTCATTTACTAATAACGTTTCTCTCCTGTATTTACTTTACAAACAAGAGTATTTCTACCAAACTGCAGTATTCATTGATTTTACGTATTACGTTTTTAATTATATTGAAACAAACCAATGCCTCATATGGCTTTGCCTGTTGATGCCGGCGTTCATTCGCGCGCACACTCTCTCTCTTTCGCCCCATACATTGATTTACTGGTACATTTTTGTATTAAATTTTGAGCTCAAATTTACTAAAAGTTGATATAAATTTTGGACTTTCCTGAATCCGAGATGTAGCAGTTCCTCTTCAGACGTTCTACCTCCGCCGGCCGGTGTCCGCCGAACGTTTTACTGTTGCATGTCTGTTCCTTTTATTACACTGAAGTTACTTTACATTTTATTTTAACTGCTCACTGATTACACTGGTTACATCTGTAATTACATTTTGATACTTTAAAGCACTTCTGCTGGCGATAATTTGCCAGCGAATTTTATAGCGTCCTGCTGCTCTGACTGTAGTTTGGCGACTGGGGGAGACATTTTGTCATAAATTCGACAGGTGGAAGGGATTAATCATCATCAATCCTTTGTCTACAGCAGATGACGGCATTGTTTTACATCACTGTTGTTACGTCTGTCGTACTATTTATGACGTTTCAGCATTGTTCGAGCATTGCTTTGTCCAAATATGTGTCGTCTGTCACGTACGCCCATGACCTTGAAGTCGAGTCGTCCTGGCAAACTGCGTTGTATGAAATATATTGGGAAATTCTAACCTTATGTTGTTTAATACATTAAATCAAATAAAATTAATTTTGCCTGTTCCAACAAATTCCTACACGGTCTTATGTACCATTACAAACTCCCAGTTTTTTTCTTCATCATACAAAAGGTCCTGGCTGATTTATTGGTAAATTTACATTGTTTCAGTCAGCTGATACTTAAGTCTCAAGTTTGATTCTGTACAAAAGAATTGAATTTTACATTATATTATAAATTACATTTTGATTGTTATCTATTCTTATTAAATGCTATTTACATAATCAAATTCTTAATTTAATTCTGCATAATTTAATACCATACATGATATATTTTATACTATTTTTTAACTCAACAGTCATAGTTACAGTATTTTTGGTTGTAGGTCTTAACTGCTTTACTTCCTTACAAATTAATTGTTTTACAGTATATGTTAGATTTCATTTATCATTAAACAAGATCATTGATTGAATTATTATGATTTGGTTTCTTTAATTCTTAGTAATTTGATGATTTACTTAGCTAATTTGAACACTACCTTCAATTTAGGCTTTTCTTTAGACTCCAGTGTTTATTACACTTGCATTTTTTATAAGAATATCCTATACATTCCTTAATTACTTTCACAAAGTGTTGTTACATTTATTATAAATGGTTAGTGATTTACATTCAACAATTTTCATTCATTTAATTAGTTCATTAACTTATTTACTATTAATTTATAATGTTGGTGATGTTTACAATTTGACACATATTTTTATGTTAGTTCTATCACCAAGTTTACAATTATTTCAGCTTGCTATCACCCTTTCTGACATACAATTCCAATAAAATTCTAACAACTAAATTGCCCTTACTTAATTACAACATTGTTTATGATTAATTGACATTATTAAAACATAATAAAGATATTATCTGAAAAATAAATTTAATCTCAAGCATTCAATGCCTATGGTTCAATGAACTTAACAACAAAACAAACCTGTTTTTTTTTTTTTTTTTAAGCGAATTGACCACTTAGGATCACGCTACAACTTTATTTCTTTTTCTTTGCCTGGAGTTTCCTCTGTCTCCAATACTCCTTCATACGCTCACTGGCTTGTTTCCTTTGATCTTCTGTCCAAGTTCGTCCACTTCTATTAGGTCTTCCTGCATCTTGAAACAATTCCAGATTTTTCACTGTACTCCTAAATTCACTTCTTTCTAACATTTGGGACTCTGTGACATTCAACTTTTCCAAATCCTTTCTAACTTCCTTAATCCACGTTGTAGTGGTCTTCTTCTTCCAGAGGTAGTCGAATATTTGTTTGGTTAATCGATTTTTGTCCATTCTGTATAGATGTCCGAGAAATGTCAGCCTCCTCCTCCGCATAGTCTCCGAGATTCTTTCCACGTTCTGGTAGACTTCCCTATTGCTTCGCAGCTTCCATCCATCTTCAGTCCGAACTGCTTTTTATTTTGTTTTTATTTAAACAGTTTATTAAAGTTAACCATTATTCAGTCTATTGCTGTTTTTGTTTTGATTTAGGGATTTACCTTGGTTCCCCTCACTATTCACTGTATTCCCTAATCTTATTTCTAGTAATTTTATCTAGTCTTGGGGAATAAGGAACATCACTTAAATGGGATTATTATTAGTCACTTTTCACAATCAAAATAAATTACACTGGTACACCTTTAATCATATATCTAATATTTTTATTTACACTTAATTTACATTGTTTTTATTTTATTGTATTGTACTTTTCTTATGTTATCTTTTTGGGGTTTTATTTTTATAATGTGATACTGTTTTTTCAATAGTTATTGCTTTATTCGGTGGGTTTGTTTATCCATGGTTTTTCCTTACCTGCTCCTATTCTACCTGGGTATATCTGCTCTATAAGTTGGACCATAATCATTATCTTCATATTATTTATTATAGATTGTATGTTTGTTTTTAATGAACTTGATTTCTTTGGATCCAGAATTTCAGTTTACTGTTGTTCTTGATTAATTATTATAGTAATTATTCTTTATGCCAGTTTGTTTTTATTTTATACGTTCTTATTTTTGGAATTATAATAAGGTGGATTTTCTGTCATGCTACAGATTGCTCTCCTCCAGAAGTGATTAATTCAGATCATACGTTTAGTATGGATGAAATAATTGCTTACGATATTTACTGTCGATTATATTCCTTGTCTTCCTACCCACTTCTATACCTGGTTCTTCGTAGTTGAGCTTTAGTTTTTTTTCTCAGTTATTTATTCTTATTAGATAGTTATTGTAATCTGAGATGTATTATTATTATTATTATTATTATATATTGTTACAACACAAATAAGCCACCCCAATACCAGGGACAAAAAAGATGAATCATGAATATAAAAAAGTAATTCGCATAAAATAAAATGTTTAAAATAATGAAAATAAAATGACAATGACACAACAAACGACGACATGACCTAACCCAAGTGATTGACCAAATAAAAAGAACCAAAAGAAGAAGGGAGCAACGAAACCAAACAAGAATAAAACCAATTGTGGATAATTCTATACAACCAAATGAAATAAAACCAAGTGAGAAGGGGAAACCAAAATAAAATGAAACAAAATAATATGAAGGTGAAGAAGGAAAATGAACATGAAACTAACCAAGTATAAAGGATATAAAGTGAAACCGAATGAGAAAACACAGACAAATAATATAGAATATGAAAAGGATTAGTTTTGAACAAGTATTAGAAAAAAATTACAATAACAGGGGTGAAAATACTACAAAAACGAGTAGGCGAGAGTGATACAGATGCTAGAATAAATTCATGTAGAGAGGTAGAGTATATTGAGAGTTTTGAAAATGAAATGGGTAATATTAATGAAGCAGTATGGGAGATAAGGGCGGATGAATTTTGTAGTGGAGGTGAGGTGGTATGGGATGATCAACGTGCGTCGTTGTGGCAAGTGATTGAGCAGTTTAAGGGAGTGTTTGCCGATGTTCTAGGTAGGGCAAAAGGTTACGAATGTATATTACAGATACGGGAACACACACCTTTCATGCAGCGAAGTTATCCCGTGCCTTATTCCAAGAGACGAGCGGTGCAAGAGGAGTTGGACAGGATGATGGAAGGAGGTATAATAGAGAGGTCAGTGTCACATTATTCAAACCCATTGGTTGTAGTCATAAAAAAGGATGGTAGGGTGAGGTTATGTTTAGATGCGAGAAGGATCAACCAGATTATAATACCAGACCGGGAATCACCAGAGTCGATCAACGAAATATTTCAGAAATTTAGTGGAGTGAGATACATGACATCACTTGATCTAACAGCAGGATATTGGCAGGTACCATTGGCGGAAGTAAGCAGGAAATACACAGGATTCTTGTTTAACGGAAAAAACTATCAGTTTCGACGTTTACCATTTGGATTGAATACCAGCGTAGCCAGCTTTATAAAGTGTTTGGACCAAATTTTGAAACCTAAAGACTTAGATTTTTTGACAGTGTATGTCGACGATATATTGATTGCGTCTAGAACTTTTGAGGAACACCTAGATCACTTGGGATATGTTTTAGCCAAATTAGAGGAAGGAGGGCTTACCATAAATTGGGACAAATCAAAATTTTTACAAACAAAAATAAAACAGGATTTATCATCACACCAGAGGGAATCTCAGCGAATCCGGACAAGGTGGACTCCATTATGCGCTTCCCTGAACCGAAGAACATTAAACAACTACAAAGTTTCCTAGGACTATGTAATTTTTATCGCAAGTTTCAGAAAAACTACGCACATACAACAGCAAAATTGAGTGCAGTGCTCCAGAAAAATAACCAGTGGAGATGGGGAGAGGTAGAACGTGAAGCTTTTAACGAAATTAAAAGGAAATTTAGTCAAATGATAATGATGAACCATCCCGATTTTAATAAGACATTTTTCTTACAGACGGATGCTAGTAATGTGGCAGTAGGTGCGGAACTCTACCAAGAAGACGACGAGAAGGAACACCTGACCATCGCATTTGCAAGTAGATCGTTGCTGTCGGCAGAGAAAAATTATACGACCACCGAAAAGGAACTGTTAAGCATTGTGTTCGCCATCGGGAAGTTCAGAACCTACATCTTGGGAAACAGAAGTGATCCGCACTGATCACAAGGCGTTATCCTTCTTGAATACATGTAAGCTCGCTCACAGCCGTCTGACCAGGTGGGTACTCGTCTTACAGGAATATAATTTTGATTGGGAGTACATCAAAGGGACAGACAATAAGATACATGATACTCTCTCTAGGGTAGACATGTTGGACAATAAAACCGGTAGGGATTTGAAGGAGATTGAGATTTTTCAGATAAGCCGGGAGGACAGAATTTTTGGAGAAGAGCTAAAGGACATCAGAACCATGCAAAGAGCAGATGGTAAGTCAGGTAAGATTATAGATAGTTTAGAAACTGAAGTAGCGGGATCAGGGTATAGTCAACATTTTCAGATTTATAAAGGGTTCTTATTTAAGAAAGTAGTAGGGGGTGAGCGTGATTGGAAATTAGTTGTGCCAGATGGGTTAGCAGATAAGATCATTTGGGATTGTCATTTAAGATATGGTCATTTTGGAGCGAAAAAGTGTGTTAGTGTTTTAAAAGAGTCATGTATTTTCAAGAATATATGAAGGGGAAGATTGAAGGTTGAAGGGGAGATGAATTTTATAAAAGTGGAAAGACCTTTTGATTTAGTTGCGGTAGATTTGTTTGGACCATTGCCGAAGGGTAGAGGCGGAGTGATGTATATTTTTGTAATGTTAGACACTTTTTCTAAGTATGTGAGATTGTATAGTGTAAAAAGAGCTACCAGTCAGGTATTGACTGAAAAGCTGACGAAGGACTACATGATTCACATGGGTAAGCCAAAGGTAGTTTTATCAGACCATGGGCCACAGTTCATCAGTGGGAAATGGCGCCAGACCCTAGGATGGGAGGATGGGAAGGAATCATCACGAAGCGTACAGCTGTGTACCATCCCCAGTCCAACCAGGCTGAGTGTGTCGTGAGATAGATAGGGAGGATTTTTAGAGCCTATTGTCACGCCAAACACAGCGAGTGGCCATTGTATGTAAGAAGGGTAGAAAATTGGCTGAACAGTACCACCCACGAGTCCACCGGCTATAAACCTCACGAATTGATTAAGGGAACATGCCCCCCAAGGATTTTAGAACAGTTATTTGACTACCCACCTGAGAGCGAGCAAACGGATGTGAGTATTAAAATCAGGTTGGCTAATGAAAATTTATTAAGCAAGGGTGAACGAAGAAAACGTAGACAAGACGCAAAAGGTAGGTGGATGAAGTACGAAGTAGGACAGTTGGTATTGGTGAGGAGACATGACTTGTCGAGCGCTCAGGATAAGGAGGTCAAGAAATTCTTCTTACTCTATGAAGGGCCTTATGAGGTAATAGAAGTTAAGATGAAAAATTCATATGTGTTGCAGAATAGAGAGACAAGGGAGATAGTAGGAACACACAATGCGACGAATTTAAAGTTGTACTGGTCATCATAGGAGTTTAAATAAGGTTTATTTTATATTAATGTGTGTATGGATATTAATTTGATGTTTATTTTTCCAGAAGGGACTCTCCCCCATTTTCGGGCGATCACAGACTCGCCACCTCTTATCGTGGTTTTTGGCAATCTGGAGGCGGACCATGGTTGGCGGTAGCCTCAGTAACAGGGTGAAAGCAACGATGGTCTTACTCCACAAAAAGGTGTCAGTAGAAATTCTTTCTTTACAAGAACGGGGAGGGGAACCCATAGTTTCGTGGAAAGGTAAGGTAGATTCACTATAAAAAAAAAAGAGAGAGAGAACTTTGAGGGTAGTATATTTTTCCACGAACTACAATAGTTTTGTTTTAGAAATTGTGAAATGAAACGACCAAAATTATGTAACTCAAATACTTAACTTTTCAAGGAATTGTTTTCCCTCAGAAAACAACAAAAATGTATTTTATTGTAATGTAGACTTGTAAGATGACCCATTGTTGTACTTATTATTTTGTCATAAAGAAAATGTTAGAGAAAAGTGAAAGCTTGGACTTGCAAAAGTGTCTATGTGAAAATTTTTTAAAAATAAATAAAAGAACTTGTTATTATACAAGATTAAAGGGTGATTTTGGGGGGTTGTTTGGTGTTATTGGAAGTGTAAATCAATTGTGGAATGTAGAGACTGCAAAAGTAGAAAGACATAAGTTTAGATATAGGTAGGCTATTGCAGTGGTGGCATGTGCCACTGTAGATAGCGTTATGGGTTGATGAGTAACGCACAAATACGTCGCCATCATCGGAGGCCGAAGTTGGCGAACATACACTGTACAACTTTGATATAATTTTATATTATATATAATTCTTAACCGTGCAGTGTATAATTGATGTTAGAGTGTAAACATGCTAATGAAGATGATTTCCCCGCCTTTTCGGGCGATTATTGTCTTACCAGCACTAATCGTGGTTTTGGACGACAGCCAGCTGTGGGCAGCAATTGTAACACTGACCATGGTTGGTTGTCCTGAAAATTGGTGAAAGTTGAAATTAATGGGGGGGCCACTTAGGGGAAATCCCCGGAACTATGGAACAGCGGCTATCACCTTGTTCGAGTAGGAACAGCCAAACAGGTGATAGACCCGTTTTAAGGATATAATGATGTAACTTTCAGATATTATATCTGGCATTTTAACAATGTAATGCCGAAGCAAGGACAAGGAGATGTCAAAATTCCTCCACCAATTCAGTCCTTATGAAAGCAACTGGATGCCACAGTCCAGGGTGGGTCATAGAGTGTGTGGCTAGGAGGTTGCTACAGGGGTAGCAACGGTAACAAATATTAAGCATTAAGTATATGATATTGATAATGGTGTTGAATAAAAATATAATCATGATTCTGGTTTAAAGAAGTATTCAAAATCAGGAAAACTGATCAAGGAAGTTTACTAGTTAGATTGTTGCCATAATAAAGTTGTGTTTTGCATTCTATAATATAGAGAGATAGATAAGTTGTTATTGCTTTCGAAAACTTAAGGAATTATTTTATGTGTTATTATCTTAGTATAAGAATATATTTTTTCTTGTGGTGAAAAGAATGAAGTAGTATTGACTGGAGTCAGAAAGTTGATAAATGTAGGAATGCCTAAGGAGAAAGACCTTCTGTCATAAATCTTGTTTGTTTGTTATTTGAACTTAGGAATTAAGAAAACGAATGCCTCTTAACATAAACCAATGCAGCTAAGGGGAGACATATCAGTTGTGGATATGGGATTATACGAGGCAACTAGTTAATTTTTTGTATTCGATGTTTCAGAGTTTAGTGATGCTGTGACAGCGGTCCTGAGCTGGCCTGCGCGTCAGAGCAGGAACGTCAAGTGCCTGAATGGCCTTGCGGTGTTGGGATCTCACATGAGAAGTCCAGTAAGGTAAGGCAGGTACTGTCATCATCATTGGACCAAGGGTAAGTTATTGATGTTCTTTTTTATATAAACACTACAGGGGGTTGTTGCGACATATCTGGGCTGATCCCTTTAGAAAGTGTGAATGAGTCAATGAGAGTTTTTATGTTTCGACATAAAACCTCTCACTGAGGGGGTTTTGTAACGGTACATAAGACCGTGTAGGAATTTATTGGTACAGGCAAAATTAATTTTATTTGATTTAATGTATTAAACAACATAAGGTTAGAATTTCCCAATATATTTCATACAACGCAGTTTGCCACGACGACTCAACTTCAAGGTCATGGGCGTACGTGACAGACGACACATATTTGGAAAAAGCAATGCTCGAACAATGCTGAAACGTCATAAATAGTACGACAGACGTAACAACAGTGATGTAAAACAATGCCGTCATCTGCTGTAGACAAAGGATTGATGACGATTAATCCCTTCCACCTGTCGAATTTACGACAAAATGTCTCCCCCAGTCGCCAAACTACAGTCAGAGCAACAGGACGCTGTAAAATTCGCTGGCAAATTATCGCCAGCAGAAGTGCTTTAAAGTATCAAAATGTAATTACAGATGTAACCAGTGTAATCAGTGAGCAGTTAAAATAAAATGTAAAGTAACTTCAGTGTAATAAAAGGAACAGACATGCAACAGTAAAAAGTTCAGCGGACACCGGCCGGTGGAGGTAGAACGTCTGAAGAGAAACTGCTACATCTCAGATTCAGGAAAGTCCAAAATTTATATCAACTTTTAGTAAATTTGAGCTCAAAATTTAATACAAAAATATACCAGTAAATCAATGTATGGGGCGAAAGAGAGAGAGTGTGCGAGCGAATGAATGCCGGCATCAAAAGGCAAAGCCATAAGGCATTGGTTTGTGTTTCAATATAATTAAAAACGTAATACGTAAAATCAATGAATACTGCAGTTTAGTAAAAATACTCTTGTTTGTAAAGTAAATACAGGAGAGAAAAGTTATTAGTAAATGAGATTGATGCATAGTTAAGCGGTGGAAACATATAGCCGCCATTTTGTTATTATTTTGGGTGAATACGACTCCATTTTGTTTTATAAATATTAATAATTGAAATTCTGAATTAAACCACAAGTTTTGTTTAACCAAATGCTGTTTGACTTATTATTTCGAACGCCCAAACTGTTTCTGTTCTCGCTTAGTAAAGAACCCTGGACCTGAGTAAGCAAAAGTTATGTTGGCAACATGTGCTGTACTAAAAGTAAACAGTGTGAGATTTATAAAAGGTAAGTCAATACTAAGGTATAAATTGATTGTGAAACGTCAAGGAGAACACATCAGAACGATATAGCTAAAAAAGATAAAACATTTTTTGACAAGAATTAAGCTTCAGAAAGAAAATTTAAAATATGAGTGGTTTATACAAAAGTTAAATAAAAGAAACCAAACCATTACTTTTATGAAGATTAGCAATTATAAACCAGATATCGGAACAGTCCAGGCACTAATCGGAAAATTTCTAATGTGAATATCATCACGACATTCTGGACGAACTATTTGAACGAATACACTATTAACCAACACCTATTACTGAACCAAAAAATGGATCACTAATACGGAATAATCACACTAAAACGAAGAAAATTAATAACTACTGCTCTGATGAGGAACAATTAAAGAATAAACATTGATTTGGAGGAAATTCGTCGGGAAGATCTTGGTGTAAATACGCAGCAAGAAGGCGGCCATCTTTGATGAAATCATTTGCCATCCGACTTCAATCAGCTGTGATGACGTCAGTCCATGCATAGCCTGTGGTTCGAACAATTCAATTTTTATAATAAATATTATTTCTATTTTATTAATTAAGAACTTTTAGTTGTAAGTATTGTACTTTTCAGCATTGCCCTTTTCTGATTTTTGATAACAGTTAAAAGAACCTATGAATTTTAACATGTTAATAATTTAAATAAAAGAAACCAAATCGACTTGAGATAAGAGTTTTCGAGCTGTGAATCAGTATTTCGACTCAAAGTCGATTAATCGCAACGAGATCAATAAATTAATTGATATGATAATAAATTTTTGAGTTTTATTTCTTTTAAAAATGGTGGACAATTTCACGTATCTCAGAGTGAATCTAGCAAAGACTGGATCAGAGGAGCCGGAGATCCAAAGACAGACCACCATGGCTAACAAGGCGTACTTCGCATTGCTGCCATCATTTAGGTCTGAGGATGTGCACAGGGAAACAAAAATGAAAATATATAGGACTGTCATCAGACCGGTGCTATGCTACGGGTGTGAGGCATGGACAATCACACAGAAAACAGTCGACATAGTAGACACCTTTGAAAGGAAAATCCTCAGACACATTATAGGCTCAATACAAGAAAATGGCTCATGGAGACTGAGATACAACAACGAACTGTATCAAATATATAAAGAGATACCAGTCTCAAAATTTATAAGAATTCAAAGCCGAAGTGTTCAAACTCTTATTGCCTAAACCCTAAGAGGATCAGTGAGGATATGGCGCCGCAACCCCCTGAACTCTCTGCTAAAATCATGGGTACTTACCCCCCTAGTCCGGTGACTGCGGCAGCACCCATCTGACCTTACTGGACTTCTCTACACGAGATCCCAACACCATAAGCTCGGACAGATACCCGCCACAGTATCGCCTGACTATAAAACATTCAATTAAAAAATCAACAAACGGCCTTCCATCACTCCATATCCCGCAACTGATTTGTTTCCTCTTAGCCGTACTGGTTCATTTTATATTATAAAATATATCTTAACCCTAGAAAATAGTGTTAACAAAACAATACATATGCCAAATTAAATAATGTTCCCCGTACAATATTGCCCAGCCAAAATGACACATTAATTATACAGAATTACATTAACTCACAGTAATTATAACTAAAATACAAGTTATGTCCTTACCTACTGTATTTATATAGAATAAATTTTTTTTTATACTACCCCCCTTTTAATCCCTTAACCCCTGATACCCGTTACATATTGCTGTGTTCTGCACTAGGCTTCTTGGCCCTACAGACCTCATCCTAGCCGTAAACCACATCTCCCTCGTGACCTGTAACTGGGTCACCGCCCATCCACACTCACTATTTCCCCCCCCCCCCCGGACTGTAGCGCCCAGTTGCTTCCACAAGGACTGATGCGGAAGGGGTGGACATTTTTTTCTTTTATTCCACCCCCATCCTTGCTTCGGCGTTACAATAAAATTCAGTGTTACACTTACTAATAATGAATGATACGCCACTAATGGACTACCACCCCATCTGGGTGAAAATAGCCCTGTTCCAAAATTTGGTAGATTCCCCAAAAAATAACCCCCCTACTAAGTCTAACAAACCACCGGGTTAACAAAATAAAACAAACCACAAGCCGGTTATATCAAGTAAAATTTATGATTTGTCACAATTAACTACTTTCACGGTCATGATCCGGTGAGGTCATGGCCGCACTTAGGTGGGGAATCTACAGTTAAACATAAAACATAGATTGTCAATTGTAAAAGTTTACATGAATAGTTATATGAACATCTTATTTTCCCAAACACTATCTTAGCCCAACCATTTCCTTTAGTTTTCAATTTTAAATGAGTATTTCAATCATTGTTTACCTCTATTAGCCTTTAATTTATAATTCCAGTTTGAATTCAAATGAAAATAAAGTTAAGTTCATTATTAAAAATCATCTTTTCAATTACTTTAATTACCAAATTAATTTAATTTTATTATCTCAAAACTCTAAATTATGGTAATTACCTCATTATTATTTGGTCTGTAAAAAATTTACTTCATTTCTTTTGTTTCACAATACGATTTTACTGCTGGCAATGATTCAGCAGAATATAACATTTATCAGCTTCAACACCTGGCTGTGAACATTAGTCAAAACATAGAACCCACCTGTTTACATTAACAGTTGTCTGCCAGACTGGTGTTATAAACACTCTCAGTTTCAACATTCATGGTTACGTCATATCCTGACGCATATGCTTACTTCAACTTTTAATTTCGCTGAGTCTTGTAGTTAACATATTTATCAATTTCTATTTATTACAATTCAAACCAAATATAATTTTAATTCACCTTTTTAAATTACTTTAATAACTTCTACTAAAAACAATTTGGCGTTAATTACTTTACAATCAGAATGATCAATATTGCACACCACTATATAAAAATTATTCCGATTAGCGCTTTCAAGCTTCACAGCTCATCGTCAGATCAGGAATAGGAAATAGACCTATATAATTTTATATAGGAAATAGAATAGGAATAATTTTTATATAGTGGTGTGCAATATTGATCATTCTGATTGTGATTTCAACCACTAACACAAATTTCTTCATTAAACATTAATTACTTTAGTTATATTATTTAAAACACTTTGAATATAAACACACCAAGCACAATTAAATTCATTAATACCTCCTGTTAATTATTATTGTTAATTAACAAAATAAAATAATATTATTATTAAAATCAATCAATACACACATGATTACATGGAACATTTTACAATACAAACACAATCAATTTCACTAGAATTTATTTACAAATCTTCATCATTACTTGTTCAATTTTATCACACTTCGTTTCCAAATTCAGCAAGGTCATTACCATATACTAAAGTATTTAAAATGTCCATTCATTGTGTTCATATTCAACCCCCATCGTCAAAAATTAGTCTTTTCTGTACATAACATTTTTCAATTTTATTGATACGCCACATATGGTTATTTTTTGTTTTATAACCACAAAAACTTATTTTTTCCATTGTACCAAAATAATAATCTATAGGGTTAACCCCAAAAATTATCTTATCATAAATCAAGTCGACATTAATATTTTTTATAAAGTCTCCGTCAGTGTTTTTTGTTATTACCATTACATCATTATTACCCTACAGGTACATCACTTCTCCCAACATGCAAATATTTGTCATCAATATACACATGGTTTATTAAACAAAATAAGTCTCTACTATTTTTACTACAATCACTTCTTTCAAAATTTATTTCCACTACTAAAATTTCATAATCTCTACTTAATCTGAACAACTCTATCACTCTCTCTCGCTCATAATTACTTTCAATACCACAACATTTCATATTCTCTCTCTCGCTCCATACAGAGGGTACCACTTTATTACTATAACATCTGGCTTTACCAGATAAACACAAATAATTTCTTTGACATTTAAAAGACCTTTTGTCTTCTACAAAAACTAGTGAGGAACCTTTTTCCTCCAACAATACTGGTGAAACTTTTTCTTCACCTGTATCACAAGAAAAATTTACCCTCTGCCCTACATACTCATCTAATCTCTCTTGCCACTCTTTCTCTAATTCATCAATACTAATTACTACTCCGTTACAACCTATTACTCTCTCTCTCTCTCACTTACTATCTCACTAACTATTTTCAGCATATCACTCTCTGATACCACATTCTTAATTATATTATCATTTTCAGCATTATTTCTCTCACTTGTTACTTTTTTATTATCATTATTACTATTACTTTTAATCTGTTCTCCTATTGACTCTACTATTTGTTCTTTAATAGTGTTAACGCATTCATCCATCTCATTTAGACATTTATTAATATTATCTTCTAACTTAACACTCTGTTGTTTCATATCACATAACCTCTTATCAAATTTTTTGTCAATATTATTTATGTCACCCTTTAACTCATGGAATTTAACATCAGAATCACTCTTTTGTTCTTCATTTTGTTCTTTTAATTCATTTAGATTACTATTTATATTTTTGGACATTGCTTTATTAAATTAAATATATCGTACATCGACAACTCTTTGGCTCTTGTTGTCGTTGGAGTAGATTGTGCTGCTACATTTTTGTCAGTGAAGCTGACTTCTTCATTATTAATTTTACTTTCCCTATTCAATTTTGGGGTTATCTGAATCCCCGAATCATCTGTACTATTTATTTCATTTGTAATATCTGGTTTTATTTTATTGTCCTGACTCCCATTTGGAGTCGAGTGGACCTCAATATTATGCACAACAGCCGACTCATCAAAATTGTCAACGTTAGCTATTTCATTGATATCGTCACTACTCCCTGCCATTTTTTATAAGTTTATAAAATGTTACATAGGAATTTCACTCTTATCCAATATTAACTTAACCCTTTTAGTATTTCACTATGTTTACATAATTCACCAAAACGTCCTCCCTCTCAAATAACCCGTTCTGCAGCTTGATTAGGTCTGGCGAATGTAATCACGAATTACATTCACCGTCACTGTTTCGGGGGCCAATGAAACTACTCAATTTAATTCAAATTAATAATTAACTCTTACCTTAGGGTTTTTCCCAGAGTCGTACAGACGAAACTGCTGCAGAAAGGATTATTTGAGTTGAGCGGTAAAAATATAATAACACAGTTTATGCTAAAACAAATTGCTTATGGTTTATTATGCAAATTAATTACTTCGTCTCCCTTTTATGACACTTAAATTTCTTATTTCTTTTCTGTTGACAAAATGAATATTTCTTACTTAACTAGCCTATGACAAACTATTTATATTTGTAATGAACCAATACGTAAGTTAACCCCACACTCACACACATTCGTTCTTTTACATTGACATTCTATTAAACCCACTTTGAGATCTCATGATTTTGTGAAACATCTGCAAATATAAATTGTTATGTAGTTAAAGATTCTGAGTTAAAATTAATTATAGGGTACTCATCCTGGTTGTTGATCTGATCCAACTGATGAGGCACTTGTTTTACCCCGCACTTCGAAAGTCAATTAAAGCTCGTTAAAGTGATTTTGTCTTTTAACTGGCGCTAAGTTTTTCTGGTTACTAAAACCACGTTTTTTCACATTTCACTTTTGATAATTGTGTCGGCCGACGTAACTTTTCGAACACTTGATCTTTTAGGGTTTATACACTTTTTTATACCTGTTTTAATACCTTAATAGATAGGCCGATTGTAATAGTTACGGCCTATCTTGCACCCGAGGCCACTGTTTTATTTTAATAAACTGCACTGTATGCTGCTGCTGGCTGTCTGTTGTTCACTCTCTGATGACAATCTGCATACTGTAATTCACAAAGCCTGCTGCTGGGGCAGTTACGCAATATGTCTAGACAATTGTTTTGACTAACAGTGTGTATTGCTGGTTAAACTGAGGCACCTCACAGGTGAAATCTGTCAATTTGAAAATTAACTGAATTGATATAAAATAAAATTAAAACTGGGGTAGCGCACAATTCTGTACCGTTACAGGATGATTCAGTATAGTGAGCCTTAAGGTCAAAGCAACTTTCTGGAAGCTGTTAAAAGTTATCATAGCTGGAGTGTAACTTACCAATGTTTTTACAAATGGACACCAACCAAAAGAGACTTGGGGTCCTCTATCAGTGCAAAGAAGATGGAAAGAGAGATGCATCACCTCAAATGCCAGCAAACGTTCACCAAGGTGGAGAAGAAATATCACTCCAACAAACTGGAGTGTTTGGCAGTAGTCTGGGCATAAAAAAATACCAGCTGTGCTTGGAAGATCACCACTTCACAGTCCAGACTGACAACAAGGCGCTAACCTGGCTGAAGCAGGGGGAAGGGCAGAAGACAAAGTGCACTTGCTGGATCTATTGATACAAAGCTTCAAATTTATCATGCTACACTGCATGGGCAGCGAGTCTAAGCTACCGGACATCCTATCAACGAAACCAGGGCTTGAGGATACCATGATGTCAAAGAAGAACCACAGATGCATCCAGAAGAGAGGCCACTGGGCAGCTACCCCTTGACTCGAAGAGATCACAGCATCCATCAGGTAGTACAGGAATGTAAAGAAAATAGCCAAGCTTTGGAAAATGGCCCTGTGGGGGCCACAGAAGAATGCTGGGTGGACAACAGCCTGGTCTGGAAAGACACGACTCCCCTGAAACCAGGGTTGTATGTACCACTGAAAATCCACTTGGAGGCCATCCAAACGTTCATGATGGCCATGAAGCTATTCACCCACGAGTGGAAGAGAGATTTTAAGTAATTGGCAAGAACTTTGTCTGGACTGGCGTATCTATTGATGCCCACAACTATGGCCGAAGCTGTCAAGTGTGTGCCCTCCACAAGCATGGTCCAAATCCTGAACCTGACCAACAGCACACTCACCAAGCCTGTAGATGCTGGAACAAAGTCACCCTTGATGTCATGGGCCCATATCTGCTTACGCAAGCTGGCAACTGGTAAATATACCAGTCACAAACATGATGTCAAGATGGGTACAAGCAAAGGCAGTGCGTATGGCGAATGCCGAGACTATTATCCGCTATTTGGAGGAGGAGGAGGTATTCCCTTATTGGGGGTATCCAGAGGCACTGCTAACTGACAGGAGGAAGCTGCTCACAGGTCACAAATGGAAGTACATGTGCTACAGACCTCACACACAAGCACGGACTATAGTCAACTATCACCCCAGGGTAAACCTGACCAAGCAGCGCAATGGGGAAATAAAGAAGGGGCTGCATATCCAGCTCCTCCAACAGTCCTTTTCATGCAGCGCACTTGTGCTAACGCTGTCGGCAGCAAGATGCCAATCAAGGTCCTGCTGGGCAGGAACCTACAGAGTCTGGGTGACTGCATGCATAGCAGAAGATCCAGCCAATTGAGGGGAGTAGAGATAAGCCTCCATCACAGCAGAACAGCTGTATAAGCAGCAGTAGTATTCCAATCAGAGAACATGAGACCTTATGCTGGCAGTAGGTCAGCTGGTGTATCTAAGAGTCATACCGGTCCCAGCCAAAGGACAAAGGTATCCTGGACAGAAGCCAGCCTTGGAAAGGGGTCCCGCCAGCATGACTGTGACACTCAGTAGGGAGATCTACATGATCGAAAAGGATGGGTGTCCATACAAGGTGCACTGTCAGTGATTCAAATCCACCAGGGGAGAGCAGTAGGTTGGCAAATATAGAGGATTCAAGGTCCAGTGGATAGAGATGTTTGCTCCTTGTGCCAGCCTGATATGAACACAGGTAATCACAGTGAGCCTATCAGAAGCCAGGAGCCATCTGATGGCCCACAGCAACCACCAGCCTGAGTATAAAAGACACAAAGCAAAGCTGTGACATTCATTCTGCTGGGTGGCAAGAAGGAAGGAACAGACCAAGGAGGAAGCAGTTGATAAGGAGAGAAGTGATGCTCATCAATTGCAACATCAATATCCCATCACACCGAAACCACAAAGACAGCAGCCAAAAATTTGTCTTACAATATTAGGTTCTATAAAAGAGTTTTGAACATCCTGTGTTATAACTCCAATTAAAAGACTGTTTAATGTGAATTTGCTACACATCTTGATAACAATCGTCTAAAATTTTAGCTGAATTAGATTCATACTTTAGATTTGATAATTAATTGAGTAAATTGTGTAGTAAGCAATTTTTTAATATTCTACAATGCAAGAATGAAGAACATGGATTAAATTTCATGTAAAGAACTATATAAGCCATACCTGTGTAATCAATGGACAGACACGTGACAGCAGAATCTGCTCCAGTCGGGATATCACCAGACTTCAGTTCTTTTTCTGCATCCCAAGTGCGAATTATCCTTGTCTCACCACTGACTAATAGTTTCTGTCCACTCTGGTCCCAAGCCATCACTAAACCAGGCCCATTACTTCCTGTCACTGCTCATTACAAACACATTTTGTAAAGGTGTTATCAAAAATGATACTATTTACTAACCTTTTTTAAACATAATTCAATACATGGTATTCTCCAGTACTTCAATATAAAGTACACAAATATGAGAAACTATGTTATCAACACAAAAATTATGTCAATAAAATTTTTTTTTTTATGAATTTGCTAACTGCTATAATTTTTTATTGTTCGACTAAGCTTTTCGTCATTACTGACATCTTCAGGTCTTAAACAACGACCTGAAGATGTCAGTAATGACGAAAAGCTTAGTCGAACAATAAAAAATTATAGCAGTTAGCAAATTCATAAAAGAAATAGTAAGGATGGCTGCTAATTTAAACAATACGAAGAATAAAAATTTTGCAAATTCAAGGAACCTGTATAAATTAAATTACAGTAAAGCGCTGCTAAAACAATCCTGCTTATTATACTATCCCATATACCCATATATCGAATGTTCCAGTGGAATCCAACTGTAGTGTGTGTGTGTGCGTACATAATGCTGCTACTTTGCGATGAAAGACAATTACGTGTCAACTATCGGGTCTATACTGGACCATACCGGTCTGTGCGTGTTGTGTTCAAGGCCGCAATGAATTATGTTCTAGTGTTTTCTAGTAGACGCCTATTAGCGAATATTCTGGAACCTCAGCAGGGTATAAATACAAGTACTCAGGGAAGCTCAGTTCAGTTATTGTTGGGCGATACTCGGTGGGTTTAAGTGGTGATTTACATAGTGCGGTTTGAAGTATTGTGGAGAAGTATTACGTGTTTTATAATTGTGCGAGACTATTGTAATACAATTGTGTTTTGTATCAGTTAACATTTTTATTCCGGGTGAACAATTTTTATTTGATTTGTTGTAAGAGACTGTCTTGTTAATTACAAACTGTTTAATTGTGATAATTAAAGCTGGTGATTAGTGACTTAGTTGGTGTCTTGTATTTTGTTTTCCACTGTACCTACGACGATCAGTAGACCGTCGTAACAATATGCACATTCTGTCTGGTCCCTCCATGACTCATATGTACGACTTTAATAAAATATCCTGTTGTGCTCAAATCCTGCACAATATGATTTTTTTAATTAAAATTGTTTATTAATTTCTATCAATGTCTGAAACAAATAGGATTGCTAAGGTAATGTTTTGGTTTTGCCAATGCTGTCATTTACAAGCTTATGTCAAACAACTAGACGTTTTCAAAAGGGAAAAATGTCATACTACAAATTCAGCAAAAAAAAGTGTTCATAGCAGTTTTTGCTGAAAAACTGTCTCTGGTTATGGCAGGAAAGGTAAGCTATACAGCAAACTCTTAATGTATAAAAAGCCTGTCGTGTGATTATAAGAGCCAAACATATGCATGGATGACCATTCGTTTGCTTGTCATGTCATAAAGGACTTGACAACAAAATGTTTTTGTTCATAGATAACTGCCCAGGCTACAGACAGTTCTACACCTATGGATTTTAAAACACAGCTTTAGCTTACTGAGCATAGATTAAGTGAAATAAATAGTACTATTGAATAATTAATAAATAATGTAGGCTTACAACACTGTGCTTAAAATTTACAATAATGCTAATTTATAGTGAAAAATATGAATATATGATAACACCATATGCTGTCTTTGTTAATTGGTTGTCTCCCATGTAATATGCGCAGTCCCGCTTAACATGCGGTTTTCACTTGGTTGTTGCTTGAAGAGCATTCTAATGGGGGTTATATTCACTAAGTTTAAGATGACACTTATAAGAATCATTTTATAATTACACGGATACAATGACCACATTTTAAATAATGCTGTCACAAACAGTCCAAAATTAATGCAAAAAGGACAGGATGGAACAACACCAGAAAGTGCAGTGTTCCTGACTGGAGTTTGTACCCTGACTGTCTCTTATTACCCTTTTAACAAATATTTTCAGCTTCCTTTTGTGAAGCATATTGTTTCTGTTGTATATACTACTGCTGGCCTAATAACTGTTTTATATAATCTCATTTTGACTGGTCTGTTACTTCTTATCATACTTTACACCTGTAGATTGACATGTCTAGTTTGTATCCTCTGTGAAACTTCAAAATTTCTTACTTTTGATTACTCGCCATTGTCCCTAGATATTTGAAATTCTTCATTCCTCAAAATCAGCCAATTTCTATACACCACATTCTCTCCCACTTGCCTGCGTCTTGTTTTATTGTGATTAATATTTAGACCGCTAGCATATGCTTTTTTATGTGTGTTTCTGACCATCGCCTCTAGAAATTTTCTGTTTCCTGATGTAACGATATGATGACTGCACATTTTTACAACTTGCATTAATGTCTGCTGTACTGTTTCTCTCACCCTATATGTGCTCATAATATCTTGTACTGCAATACTGAACAGCATCACTATCAATGTTCCTCCCTCCTTTACTCCCCCTAAGCCTTCACTTTTGCTGTTATTTTCTCTTGTGTTATTACCTTCACTTGTGAACTCTTCAAAATTGTTTTAATCATTCCAACCAACTTCATCAAGACACCTGATTCCATTGTATCCCTTACCATTCTCAGCCAGTCAAATGCCTGTTTGAAATCTATAAATGCTGTGTTGAACACAAAGTCTGCGTGACATTAAGACATGAAAAAACGGGTATATGAGGTGTGTTCAAAAAAAGACCAAACTTTTTGAATAACACATCAACTCGCACAAACAATGCGCTGTAACTTTGGGCCCACCTAGTAATAGTTTTTGGTAACAAACTGCAATTTATTCTGTTCTGCTATAAGCAGTAGTCTTTGGGCTGTATCAGATTGAGTGGGGCTGTGCGCAAGCTGACCGTCGGATTAGTGAAAAGGTGATTAAGAAAGACTTCGAAGAACAATGTGTGCCTATGAACATTTGTGGTAAAACTAGGTTAATGCTTTACAGAGACATTCTGGTTGTTCAGTACAGCATAACGCGGAGGCTTGCATGAGCCGAATGATTATTTTGAGCATTTTTATAGAGGGCAAAAACAATGGTCGGTGCGACGTCATGGCAAGATCAAGATGATGGCAAGATCAAGATCATGGCAAGAAGATGTTGAAGAGGTGGTGATGTGGTAATTGTAAATCATCATTAACAATTTCTGAGAGAATGGCACATTCATTGAAGATGGTAAAATTAAATTTTGATAGAAAAAGTTAAATGTATCGTATCGCTGAAAAATTCTCGCTGCGTTTGTTGACTGATGACCTGTTTTGTAATTGGCAAACAACTGCGAACCAATGCAAATGGTAACGACAACTTTGGAATGCGATGGAAATTGTTCTGTAAAGATTTTATGAAGCTAGCAGCACCATTTTATACACACACTGTGCCGTGTTTTGGGGAAAAAACGCGGCGGTGTTTTTTTTTTTTCGATAGTTGAACTACTAGATTACGTATTTATTAACGTGGGCATACGTAAGAATGTACGTATGCAATATTGGACTTTGTCGTTATGAATTATCTCCCTCCCGGCCGATTCGCGCGCGCTCTGGGCCCGATGTTTCGTACCGTTTTTTCAGTAGCCGGTTTCGTCAGTTCAATTTGGGCATTCAGCATAGCCGTGTCTGTATCTGGCTGACAGAGTCAATGTAAAGGTTTTCATCTTCTAGCTGCTCCTATGGATAAGTAGAAGTCTACGCGACCACTGGGTTTCCGATGTAGACGGGAATCTGTCTCGCTCCAGAAGATGGCTGAACACCTGCCTCCAATGATATAGATTCAAACACTTCCGTCAGCTGTCGGCCGGGATGGGCGGACACACACACTCAACCGGACCCTCTACCCATATGCTGCTAACCAGGTGACATTTAAGCTTATTAAACCAAAATGTTGTGGCAGATAAACTCTTTTGAGACACTTGTGCAGACGCTCCAGTTTGGAGAATTAGTTCCGGACAATGGGGGTTATACATTACTTTGTAATTTTTTTTGTAAGGCTTACGCCTCATATATAAATACTAATGTCTGTCTCATGCTGAGAATTGTAAACTCGGCCAGGGTCATGCAGCACCCGGGTTGAGCTGAGTTTTCTGTAAAAGGGGTTGGCACTAAATTATTTCTGGGTTGAGCAGGCATGTGCAGATGTATCTGTGCCAGTTGGGAATTTGATGGTCAGTTATTTTTTTGTTAATTGGGTTGGAGTTTTTTTTTTGCCTATTAATTAAGATCTGGGAGGTGTTTTAACAAGTGGACGACACCCGCTGGTGCCGTTTCCTACAGGACTGTATCATGTCATATTTTGCTGGATCTCGTCCGGACGCATAACCATGCGTGAAGTCAAGTTTTTTATTAACACTGTAAGCATGTTTCAGTGCCTTCATCACATAGATTCTGTTTTGCAAAATTCGATTCTACTGTTCAGCTAATTTTGTAAACTTTAAATTTTGCCATAGCCAGTTAAATATTGTCACAGTTTATATTTTGCCATAGTTTAAATTTTGTAACTGTTAACCTTTCATTGCTCACAATACCAGTTAAGTAATGTTAAAGAATACAAGACTAATCAGTATCAGTTATGAGTATTTATGGGTGGTCACGTTCCACTATTTTATTAAATTTTGTCAGGAATATAAAAGAAATGAGAAATGCAGTTAGGCAACCGGACATCCATGTTGACCTCGTGATGGCACTTATTATCATTATCATTATTGAGATCCGAAATTGATAATTAACCTTTTGCGTGGCATTTGTGCGCCGTTCGGGCGATCCAGCCACATGACTTTGGCTGTGCATATACTTATAATTTTGGGGCATGTCTACTCTACTTTTGGGGATGTATTAATTGAAGTTTTGGGGTTTAGTTTTTTTTAATTGGAAATTAAGGTGGGCCGAATACTTGGTCAGAATAAGGGGGGTTGAGGGTGTATGATGACAAAATATACGCTGCTAACCAGGTGAACATGTGATGTGTTATTTATATGTAAATGTGTTTCTATGTCAATTATTTGTTGAGTGTTATGCCTTATGTGATTGTTACAGTATTATACTTGATTATGCATATATATTTCAATCACTTTCTGCTACAGTCCGTTTCTTGATGTATATAATACTATAATACTTATAACTATTTTACCTCAAGATATATTTTTTCCTTTAGGAACATGTTTCGGGAGATCCTGTTCTCCCATCTTCAGCCTTCGCCATCTTGCTTCTGGTGCAGTATTTGTGTGTTGGCTTCTGGATGTTATTAAGGTGGTTTGTTGGTCTTTGGTCCTTCAATGTTGCATTATTGTGTGTGGTTGTGGTATCTGTCTTTGTATTTTGTGTATTTTCGATGTTGAGTGCTTTGAATATTGTGTCATGTTTTGTATTGATTTGTATTTGTTCTGGTATTAATTTGTTTTGTGTTTTATGTTTGTAAATCTGTAAATTTTCCCAAATGTTCATTATAGTGCCTTTGTGTGGTATATGTTTTATTAGTGTTACATTGGTTATGTCTGGGAATTCATGTCCTGTGTTTATTGCATGTGTGGCTAAATTGGATTTATATATATTTGGTTTTTTGTATGCATTTAGGTGTTCAAAATAACGTTTTTTCAGCTGTTTTTTTGTTTGTCCTATATAACATTTATTGCAATCTTGGCATTCAATTTTGTATATACCGTTGGTTGTTGTATTATCTTTGTTGTGTGAGCTATTTAGATTTTGTAATTTATTTTTATTAGTTTTGTATGCTATTTTTATATCTGTGTTTTTAAATAGTTTTGTTAGTTTTGACATTTTATTATTTATATATGTGAATGTGGCCCATTTTTTGTTGTTGTTATTATTTATGTGTTGTTCAGTTTGATTAATTCTTAATTGTTCAGTTTTTATTTTGTATTTGATTTTATTTTCTATTTTGATCGTAGTATTTTTATTGTATCCATTTGCATAACCAATTTGGTGTATTATATTTCTTTCTTTGTCAGTTTCTTGTTTGTTTAGGGGTATTTTGTACATTCTGTTAAATAACGAATAAAATGCTGCCATTTTATGTTGTGGTGGGTGGTCAGAATGGTTAGGTATAATGATGTTAGTGGAAGTTGGTTTTCTATATATTGCATATTGTATGTGTTTGTTGTATCTTGTGATGGTTATGTCTAAATAGTTGATTTTGTTATGTTTTTCTTTTTCTTCTGTGAATTGTATTTTGGGATGTATGTTATTGATTTGTTTCAGTATGTTCTCTGCATTTGTGTTTTTGTTATTTGATACATATAGTCCATCATCTACATATCTTATCCATATGCCATCTGGGTCATGTGTTTTTATGATATTTTGTATTTTGGTGTCTATGTGTTGTAGGAATATTTCTGCTATTATGCTTGATAATGGTGATCCCATTGCTAAACCTTCTTTCTGTTGATAAATTTTGCTATTAAATTCAAAGTAATTTTGTTTTAGTATTAGTTGGGACTATTTTTTATTTCGGTTATATATTGTTTGTTTTCATTTTGTTCTATAAGTTTGTTTATTATTATGTCAATTGTTTCTTCTACTGGGATATTAGTGTACATGTTTGTTATGTCATATGATGTGAAAAATGTATTTTCATTTATATTTATTATTTTTAGTTTGTCTATTAATTCGTATGTATTTTTTATGTTATGATGGTTATTTGTTAGATGGTTATTTTTTAGTTTTTGTGCTATTATTCTTGCTATTTTGTATGTAGGAGCTTTTTTGAAATTGATTAATGGACGTATTGGGTTGTTTAATTTGTGTATTTTTATTAGGCTGTTCATTTTAGGTGTTCTGGATTATTGTTTATATATATGTCTATGTTTTTATTGTTGAAAATGTTTTTATTTGTTTTTATTAGTTTTATTGTTTGTTTAAGATAGTTTTCTGTTGGGTTTTTATCTAGTTGTACGCATTTATTATTGTTGATGAAGTCTTCGGTTTTTTTGATGTAGTCTGCTTTATCAATGATTACTGTTGCTTGACTTTTGTCTGCTTTAGTTATTATTAAATTATTGTTCTTTACTTTATTTTTAATTTCTTTTATTGTTTTATTGTTTTTCTTTTGTTTATCTTTGTTTTTCATTTCGCTAGTGATTATTTTTTTAATTATATGTGTTGCTTCTGTTCTTTTTTCTTCTTGTATATTGTCTTTTATTAGGTTAATGGCAAATTCTGTTTCTACTATTAAATTTTCTAGATTTTTGTTTGCATTTTGGGTTATGTTAGTTTTTGACATATTGTTTAAATATTCTGTTTCTTTTTTGTTAAATTCTGTATTGCTGAGGTTAATGGTTCGAGGGTAAAATGTGTGTTTATTTTTGTTTTTTTGTTCTTGATTTTTGTTTTGTTGTTTTAATGTGTTAAGTTTTTTGTTGATTGTATAAGTCTTTTTGTTTTTCTCAAATCTTATTTTATTTTCTATGTTATTGTATTTATTATTCCAAGTGATTGGATGTAATAAACTTGTTAGCTCTAAGTGTAGTTTGTATATGTCTAGTGTTATGCTATTTTTCTTACTGTATGACTGATTAATTTCGTTTTGTATCCATAGCCTTTGTGCTTGTTTTATAGTTTTTTGTGCAGTCATATTTTTGTTGTTTGTGTTTATGTTGATGTATTTAGGTGTTAATTTATGTTTTTGGCATTGTCTATTGAAGTATATGTTTATGTTTGTGTTCATTAGTTGTTTTTTTCGTGTTTGAAATTTGTTTAACAATTTGGTAATGTGGTTATATGGAATTGTGGTTATGTTGTTTGTGTACATGTTAATGTATATTTATGTAACAGATGATTTGTTATCCGTTATTTGGTAGTTGATTTCACTTATTTGCTATTCACTTCACTATTTTTTTCTTCACTATACACTTTTGTTTTTGCTTTGTTTTATAACCTCACTTTTCGTTTTTTCACTGTAGGCTTATTTACCTTGTATGGTTATATTATTTCAATCACTTTCTGCTACAGTCCGTTTCTTGATGTATATAATACTATAATACTTATAACTATTTTACCTCAAGATATATTTTTTCCTTTAGGAACATGTTTCGGGAGATCCTGTTCTCCCAATAAACACAGGACATGAATTCCCAGACATAACCAATGTAACACTAATAAAACATATACCACACAAAGGCACCATAATGAACATTTGGGAAAATTTACAGATTTACAAACATAAAACACAAAACAAATTAATACCAGAACAAATACAAATCAATACAAAACATGACACAATATTCAAAGCACTCAACATCGAAAATACACAAAATACAAAGACAGATACCACAACCACACACAATAATGCAACATTGAAGGACCAAAGACCAACAAACCACCTTAATAACATCCAGAAGCCAACACACAAATACTGCACCAGAAGCAAGATGGCGAAGGCTGAAGATGGGAGAACAGGATCTCCCGAAACATGTTCCTAAAAGAAAAAATATATCTTAAGGTAAAATAGTTATAAGTATTATAGTATTATATACATCAAGAAACGGACTGTAGCAGAAAGTGATTGAAATAATATAACCATTACAAGGTAAATAAGCCTACAGTGAAAAAACGAAAAGTGAGGTTATAAAGAAAGCAAAAACAAAAGTGTATAGTGAAGAAAAAAATAGTGAAGTGAATAGCAAATAAGTGAAATCAACTACCAAATAACGGATAACAAATCATATGTCACATAAATATACATTAACATGTACACAAACAACATAACCACAATTCCATATAACCACATTACCAAATTGTTAAACAAATTTCAAACACGAAAAAAACAACTAATGAACACAAACATAAACATATACTTCAATAGACAATGCCAAAAACATAAATTAACACCTAAATACATCAACATAAACACAAACAACAAAAATATGACTGCACAAAAAACTATAAAACAAGCACAAAGGCTATGGATACAAAACGAAATTAAGATTTGAGAAAAACAAAAAGACTTATACAATCAACAAAAAACTTAACACATTAAAACAACAAAACAAAAATCAAGAACAAAAAAACAAAAATAAACACACATTTTACCCTCGAACCATTAACCTCAGCAATACAGAATTTAACAAAAAAGAAACAGAATATTTAAACAATATGTCAAAAACTAACATAACCCAAAATGCAAACAAAAATCTAGAAAATTTAATAGTAGAAACAGAATTTGCCATTAACCTAATAAAAGACAATATACAAGAAGAAAAAAGAACAGAAGCAACACATATAATTAAAAAAATAATCACTAGCGAAATGAAAAACAAAGATAAACAAAAGAAAAACAATAAAACAATAAAAGAAATTAAAAATAAAGTAAAGAACAATAATTTAATAATAACTAAAGCAGACAAAAGTCAAGCAACAGGAATCATTGATAAAACAGACTACATCAAAAAAACCGAAGACTTCATCAACAATAATAAATGCGTACAACTAGATAAAAACCCAACAGAAAACTATCTTAAACAAACAATAAAACTAATAAAAACAAATAAAAACATTTTCAACAATAAAAACATAGACATATATATATAAACAATAATCCAGAACCACCTAAAATGAACAGCCTAATAAAAATACACAAATTAAACAACCCAATACGTCCATTAATCAATTTCAAAAAAGCTCCTACATACAAAATAGCAAGAATAATAGCACAAAAACTAAAAAATAACCATCTAACAAATAACCATCATAACATAAAAAATACATACGAATTAATAGACAAACTAAAAATAATAAATATAAATGAAAATACATTTTTCACATCATATGACATAACAAACATGTACACTAATATCCCAGTAGAAGAAACAATTGACATAATAATAAACAAACTTATAGAACAAAATGAAAACAAACAATATATAACCGAAATAAAAAATAGTCTCCAACTAATACTAAAACAAAATTACTTTGAATTTAATAGCAAAATTTATCAACAGAAAGAAGGTTTAGCAATGGGATCACCATTATCAAGCATAATAGCAGAAATATTCCTACAACATATAGACACCAAAATACAAAATATCATAAAAACACATGACCCAGATGGCATATGGATAAGATATGTAGATGATGGACTATATGTATCAAATAACAAAAACACAAATGCAGAGAACATACTGAAACAAATCAATAACATACATCCCAAAATACAATTCACAGAAGAAAAAGAAAAACATAACAAAATCAACTATTTAGACATAACCATCACAAGATACAACAAACACATACAATATGCAATATATAGAAAACCAACTTCCACTAACATCATTATACCTAACCATTCTGACCACCCACCACAACATAAAATGGCAGCATTTTATTCGTTATTTAACAGAATGTACAAAATACCCCTAAACAAACAAGAAACTGACAAAGAAAGAAATATAATACACCAAATTGGTTATGCAAATGGATACAATAAAAATACTATGATCAAAATAGAAAATAAAATCAAATACAAAATAAAAACTGAACAATTAAGAATTAATCAAACTGAACAACACATAAATAATAACAACAACAAAAAATGGGCCACATTCACATATATAAATAATAAAATGTCAAAACTAACAAAACTATTTAAAAACACAGATATAAAAATAGCATACAAAACTAATAAAAATAAATTACAAAATCTAAATAGCTCACACAACAAAGATAATACAACAACCAACGGTATATACAAAATTGAATGCCAAGATTGCAATAAATGTTATATAGGACAAACAAAAAAACAGCTGAAAAAACGTTATTTTGAACACCTAAATGCATACAAAAAACCAAATATATATAAATCCAATTTAGCCACACATGCAATAAACACAGGACATGAATTCCCAGACATAACCAATGTAACACTAATAAAACATATACCACACAAAGGCACTATAATGAACATTTGGGAAAATTTACAGATTTACAAACATAAAACACAAAACAAATTAATACCAGAACAAATACAAATCAATACAAAACATGACACAATATTCAAAGCACTCAACATCGAAAATACACAAAATACAAAGACAGATACCACAACCACACACAATAATGCAACATTGAAGGACCAAAGACCAACAAACCACCTTAATAACATCCAGAAGCCAACACACAAATACTGCACCAGAAGCAAGATGGCGAAGGCTGAAGATGGGAGAACAGGATCTCCCGAAACATGTTCCTAAAGGAAAAAATATATCTTGAGGTAAAATAGTTATAAGTATTATAGTAATATATATATATATATATTTTTATATCATGTTAGGATTTGTATAATTATTGGGAGGGTCGAGACTGTGCGCCATTGCACATTATCATTATTAATTATGCGCCACTAATACTCAAACTCAACTATTTGGCGATGCATATGTTAAGGGACTTATAATAACGATTGAGGGTTTTGGGAAACGAGCTATTTTGACTGTAAACTACTCGTAATTATCTTGCTTGCCAAGGGCGCATGTATTGTACAAAAGCCGAACACAATAAATACTGTTATTGTTATATTAAGATCAGAGTTTCATTTGCAAGTCCCATCATACTGGACCCAGCACAATTTTGGCTTCTCTAGGCTCTGGCCTAGTTCTAAATAACTTGTGGCCTCTCTTTCCAAAAAAAAAAAAATAAATAAATAAATAAATAAAAATTAAATATAAATAAAAATAAATAAAAAAAAAAAAAGAAAAAAGGAAGTTGTTTTCTATAGATAAAAGCATAAAAGGAAAGAGGGGTTGCAACACGTTGTGTTAAGATTTTAATTCTCACTTAGTCATTAATCTGACAGACAGTGTTGTACTAGTACTTACTTTTACAAATTAATAAATAAACTTGATTTTATTTGTTTACTAATTTTATACTCTTACAGCCGCCATGTTGTCTATTACCAACCTAAAGTTTTACTCACCAGGGTCCAGGTGTTCTAATCAGCGAACGGGAAATTCAGAACTGGTTATTTGAAATTAAACATATTGGTTACTCTTGTACACATCTTATTCTTTATTAATGCAAAACAATTCAATTGCATTTAATCAAACAACAGAAAAACTTAGATTCTTTTACCATCCCATCATAAATAAAATCTCCCTTCTTCTACAATTTTGATATTACCCTTCACAGTAAAATTACAATGATTCCTTATTCAGAAAATTAGTATTACCTTGATTACAATAGACACATTTAAAATAACATAGAAATAGTTATACCCCATTTATTCACAAATCAGCACCTCTTACTTTTATTACATGATTATTACACACGCCCATCCACTTGTCGTGTTTTATTATTTTTTAAATAATTAAATAATCACAAACTCCCAACTTACCTTTAATCTGTTACCTCTCTAGTCCATATTTTGGAAGTTTTAATAAGTTTTGGCCCGCAGGCCTTTTACTGAGAACCGCGCGGTTCACTTGCTGGGATGCAACAGACAGTTTTCTGCGCACACAGTGCGAAAGTATGTACCTGTTGTAATAAACTAACTGTGTTTGATTACTTCCCTTGTAATATGTTATGCCCCACTGTTGGGATCGCCAATTTGTAATGTAACGATCTTATTGTTTTATTTACTTATATGAGACTCCCGTGTATCAACATTAAGCCCCACGATATGAGCGTCAATTTGTAATATAAATAAAATTGTTTGGTGTTTCGGGGTTTAATTAAGCTCCACGTTGGTATGCGCCAATTTGTAATAAACAAAATGCTTACGTTATTACTAGTGTATTACTTTATTCGTAATATGTTACTGCCGATGAGACCTCCTGCAAATCAAGATTAATTTATAAAAACAATTATTTATTATATAGTTGATATAATTCGTATGTTGGACATAGACCTGTGTTAATTAATTACCAAGTGTTTTACCAGAGAAAAACGCTGTATTATGGGTATTATAGTTAATAATTTAGTAATGTTCTCCAACCCTAGTCAGTCTGTATTATTTAAATTGACCAAAAGAGTGGCGCAGAGAATAAGTTAGTTCTCTATTCTCCCGTAATCACCAGCTGTCTGCAACGAGCGCTGTTGTTAGTAATTAACCTGTTCTTATAGGTTAAGTCATTCCACTTGACGGTTTTATCACTTTCTTTCTCTGTAAATTACTCCCTAATCGAAATACAATAACTATTCTACAATAACACAGAACATTGTCACGTACAAGAAGGATTCTTTATTTTATATTATTTAAAATTTTCAACAGTTGTCTTCTTCGGTTATTAGATCATAATATCGATCGTACAATACTGAGTCGATTTGTTAGTGAACTAGTGGTGTATGTTACAATCTAAGTATAATTTTCAGTTATCTCTTATCCCAGGGTATATGTGATTCTTTTAACGATTAGTAAGGCCAGGTAATGCAAAATTAAGGTTACTAAGTGTTACAATTGTTATTAACTCTTAATACATTAAATTAAATATAAGCAGGTTTGTTACCAAGCGGTACGATACTCAAGGTGGCCGTGTCTGTTTATAACGGAGTGAAGATGAAATGGTTAAGTTACTCTTGACCAAAAACAGCGTCCAGATTCCCAATAAAGGTTTAAATATGATGTCCCGGAGTGTAACAGAAGTTCAGTTCTGGTCTTCGTTCTTCTTCACGATCCTAGTAGTTGCCGGTCCCAATGGAATTGGTGTAGTATTACGACTTCGTTAGTTTATTGAAAGTGAGGTTTGGTACTTCAATACAAAAGTTCTTCGTGTATGGTTTAATTTATATTTTAATTAATTTTGACTTCTTCTGCTATGGATCATCTTTGTTTAATGGTAAATCGTTTTCATCATCATTCTTTTCCTGGAAATAGTTTGAATGAGTATTTATTAATTCCGTGAACTTTAAGGATGTGTAGAATTATATTTACTGAAATATAGTTCAGTAGTTATTACTCAGTTCTTTTTAAATGGATTTCTTAAGACATTTAATTTGTTTAAATTTTATTCATTTTTATTTGATTCTCTTTTTTTTTAAATTGGTCTGCTGAACTTTACCCATTAGCATATAACAATCGAATGTTGAAATCAACAAAATTTCTTGCATTTCAGTTACCCTAACAACCATTACTTTTCCTGTCATTGGATAATATTTGATATCCTAGAGCCAGAATTAGGAAATATTACTACTCTTTTTTAATAAAATACTCCATGCTTGGAATTACACTAAATCACATAAAACTTTCACTTAATCTGCCTTATTAAACCATATACATTTTACTACATTTTCATCTGAATGGACTTATTAAAAAAGGTATTAATTTCCTTTTACAAATACTAAATTTACGCCTATTGGTTTTATTACACATGTTATAATTTTGTTTTGTTTTTAATTTAATTTTTCTTACCTGACCTACTGTACAAATAGTCACTGGCTTATGGCCACTTATATCAATTTTAATTTCCTGGTTTCAATTCATTATTATTAGTTAGTTCATCATTGAACCCTTCATTGGTTTTTAACATAATTATAAGAACTACTTGCCAACTTATTAACACTTATTGTCTTCCTGGCCAAGTTTACAAATATTATTTTAAACATCTTCATTAATTAATTAAAGTAAATACATTTAACATAACATCACATCTAATAAATGTACTTGTATTTAATTATTTAAATACAAGTTTAACATGAATGAAATGAGTACCTATGACTTAGTACTTCCTTAAAGCAACGGCTCCACACTTACTACACACAAAACATAAAATAAATATCATGTAAACACTATATCATGATACAGTACAACAACAAGTACATTTTAAAACACATTAAATATTAATTGAACAATATATTATACTCAACTCCTACACATTAAACTCATCCCACTAGACACAGTGTTTATAATTTACATCTTATACTACTCATTACATATTTTATATTTAAGTACACCTTCATGTTTTATTACCTAGTAACCTTACTAGGTACCTTCAATGCATTTTTTATGTGAGATTGGTCCTCTTGTATTTAATTATAACATACTTTGGGCATTGTTTTAAGTCATGTTGACAAAGTTTTTATGTAACGTCGGGAACCTCAACTCTGTTACGTTACACTGTTTGTGCCGTTAGTGTGAGAACGTTCACCGCCTGAGAGCGAGTGTGGAGGCGCGTACGCCCCCTCTTTACCAATTTCACATTCCTGGGCCGAGCCGTACCAGTCTCGATGCAAAAGTCAATTCACCACACATACTTGGTTGCAAATCATATTGAAAAGATTTAACTTACAAAGCCCTATAGGTCTGTACCGTTACAATACCCCCCCCCCCCAATGAGAGGTTTCCTGCCGAAACAGAAAAACTCTCATTGCTAACCCCTAAGAGGATCAGTGAGGATATGGCGCCAACAACCCCCCTTTAATACTTTACACATCATGGGTAAACTACCCCCCTAGCTTGGCGACCATGGCAGCACCTGAACGACATCACTGGACTTCTCTGTGCGAGATCCCAACACCATAAAATCGGACAGGTACTCACCATAATACCACCTAACCTTTTATCATTTCACCAAAAAATCAGAAACTGGCCTTATACCATACCAGATCCTCAACCGATATGTCTCCCCTTACATACATACTGGGTTGCCTATAGCAAAATACTGGGTGCGTACACATATTCATTATTGATTACACACTATCTGCACATTAATTATTATAATATAAAATTCAAATTTGGTTTCAACAGTTAAATAAATTTACATACCCTATCAAAATTTAATTGGACGTTACTTTACATTATTTGATTCAATTAATTTAAACATAATTTTCAAAACTCAAAGTCTTTATGCATTTATTTTCTTTACAACTCCTCTTAATTTACCAGTTAACTCTCCTGTTATACAAAATAAAATAAACAATTTGTCCCTATCCACTTATTCAAACACAGTTATACATAATTATAAAATACATCATAATATAAACATCATATATCACCTGACACCTTCTCTACATATGGTGAAAATTAAAAATTAAAATAGATTCCTTTACGGCAAAGAACAATTTTTTTTCTTTTTTTTCAAAAAAAAATTTATTTTCCAAAAAGAATTATTTTGTCAATAAAATTTATTATTCAATCATTTAATTATATTAATTAAAAAATCTACAAATCAATTATAAGGAACATACTAAATATCTAACACCAGTCATCAGCTGATGTCTCATGGTCAGGTGAATGACCTTACCCTAGATACACTTCAAAAAATTATACAATGTAAAATGCATCACACGTGTTTATAATTCTTACACCCTAACATAGTACAACATCATAAAACATAATAAACACCTTCTATCCTAGAATTAATCATTTCCATCAGTAAAGTCATTTATAAAATATCATATGGAGCAAAACATATTTAAATCAATTACTTTTGAACAAATTATCTACTACAATAGTATCTCTTGACTCACAGTAAAATCATTTAATTAGCTTATCAGCTCATTCAGTTTACACCAGTTTAAGGTTTTAATTTGTTACTCCCCTGAGTAACCTCCTTTCCACACACACACACTATGCCCCCTCCTGGACTGTGGCGCCAAGTTGCCTCCACAAGAACTGAATTTTATTGGGGGCAGACGCTGCCTACCCCGTTCTTGCTTCAGCGTTTTAAAAATTCCGCACTACTGATGTCCGAGGACACCAGTAATCCTACTATAATGATTCATACGCCCTTATCACGGCACTACCACCACCTTCGATGATAGCCGCTGTTCCATAATTATGTAGATTCCCCTGATTTACCCCCTGGTTAATTTCTAAGTAATACCAATTTCACAGGCAACCAACTGCGGTCAGTTTACAATAATTCTGCCCACAGCTGATTGTCATCGAAAACCACGGTCTAGGCTGGTAAGGCCGGGACCACCCGAAAGTGGGGAATCTACTAAAAAAGACATACAATTCGTTTACAATTACATTGCTACTACAATTCACATAAAGTAAAACCATTATATGTCACACCAAATTTATCATTTAAAATGATAAACTCTGAAACTCTTTTAAAACTTATTATTCAAAAACATTAAACATTTTATTTTATTTAAATCGCACTCTTAACTTCATATTTATATATGGTCAATTATTTACTTAAAATAAAAATACGACTAGTGTCATTAATTCCAAATATAAACAATTCATCACCACAAATATCCTGTACAACCATAAGTACCTTCTGAAACATTTTAACAACCATATGACTCCACAACTAAACACATTTTACATTTATTCATTTACTATTTATTATCAAGTGTAAACCATATAAAATCATTTAAATTCATTACCAAAATCTCTGTATACAACATTTTAAATCAATCAATTAATACATCTCAAATTATTTAATTCAACTTATTTAATTCAATCAGTTATTTAAGCACAATTTATTTTAATTACTTTACTCCAAAACAATTACAATTCATTTCTTACAAACTCTCATTATTTATTTAGACTAATAAAATATATTATTATTATTACATCAATTTCTACTACATACACATTGTTTACATAAAACATATTTTACAACACAAACACAATTAATTTCACTATAAATTTATTTACAATTTCTTGTCATTAATTTTTCTGTTTACCACACCTCATTTTATAAGTTAGCAAGGTCATCACCATAAACTAAAATATTTAAATTGTCCATTCACTAATTTTTTATTTAACCCCCATCATCATACAATAGTCTTACTTTTACACAACAATTCTCATTTTTAATTACACTCCTTTCATTATTATTATTTATATAATAATTCTTTAATATTTCAACTTGTTCCATAAAACCCACATAATAATCTACTGGATTATCCCACATTATTATTAAATCATATAGCCTGTCTACCTCATTGATTTTGGTCTTGTCACCGTCTGTATTATTATCTATCACCCCTAAGTATTTTCACCTCTCAATTTCAGAATCATCTATTATTAATACTCCACGTCTATGCATAGGTAAGCATTCAATAAAATTATCAACGTTATCATTATTTATTTATGCACTATCTTCATAAGAAGGTAAGTCAACAATATTACTAATTCTCTCTCTCTTTATTTTCTCTAGTAGCTCTTCGTAACTTCTAACAACATCAAATAATATTATCTCTCTCTCTCTCTCAATGTGAATAATTCTACCACTCTCTCACAATACCTCTTATCATAACCTTCTCATTTTTTCTCTCTCAATCCACACAAAAGGCAACATAACGTTGTCATAACTCATCTTGGCTTTTCCAAGGAACTCATGATACACAAAAGAGGACCTACTTAGAGACAACTTGTCTCTCACATAATTACTGGAGGAAACCTTGTCCTCATAACTCACTATTGAAGTCTTTACTCCATTTAAATCACGGGAAAAATTTGCCCTTTGTACACCCAACCTCTCTTCAACCACTATCTTATTACTACTCTCTATTTCCATTAAAACTTCATCTCCACTATTATTATTCACTTTATTTTCTAACACCTTTTTAATTATCTCGTTGTTATCACTTTTTATTTTGCTATTACTTGTTAACTCATTACTATAATTATCATGATTACTCACCTTGTTCTCAGTTACTTCATTAATTACATTCCCCCTACACTTACCGGTATTTCTTGTAACGTTATCTACATCAACTTGTATTCCTTTATAGCTGTCTGGAAACGTTCATCAATACGGTTACATAACGCATTACTTAGATCATCAAACTTTACATTTATACTTTTCTCAAACTTGATATTTTGTTCTTTAAGTTCTTTAAAATTAGTATCATTTTTAATATTCTGTTCTTCACATTTTATTTTCTGTTCTTTAATGTCATCACTTAATTGGTCAAATTTGGTATCATTAACATCAAAACGACAATTTATTTTATCGAATTTTTCATTAAAATCATTACTTTGTTTATTGAAATTACTATTTACTTTACTGAAATTGGCTTTCATAAAATCAAATATGTCATCTAATGACAATTCTTTTTCTTTTATATTTGTTTTTATCACTACAGGAATAGATTTTGCTTCTGCATTATTTATTGTAATCGACTCGGTTAGGTCAGCGTTAGTTACTGATTGAATCTCAAGTCAGCTGTTGGCATTGGCTGACTTAATTCGCTCACACTCAGTGACGGGTTCATTGACCCAAGGCCACTCACTTATAACCGAGTCTATCAAATTAATTTCTTTTTCATTATCAGACATTTTTATTGTTCTATTTTACTGGTCTATTAAATAATTATTAAATCTTACTTGTAATCTAACATGCACAATTGATCAACACCTCGTAATCTTATTCTGCGTATGTTACATAATTTTTACATAAGTTATTTTCGACTCCCTATTCCATTCTCTGTGCTTTAAAATAGGCCAATTTGGAAAAATACACTATTTATTCCAAATCCTGGTCACGCCGCGCCATTTGTCATGTTTCATTATTTTTTAAATAATTAAATAATCTCAAACTACTCCCAACTTACCTTTAATTTGTTAACTCTCTAGTGCATATTTTGGAAGTTTTAATAAGTTTTGGGTCGCAGGCCTTTTACTGAGAACCGCGCGGTTCACTTGCTGGGATGCAACAGACAGTTTTCTGCGCACACAGTGCGAAAGTATGTACCTGTTCGTGCCGTTAGCATGAGAACGTTCGCTGCCTGAGTGCGCGTGTGGAGGCGCGTACGCCCCCTCTTTACCAATTTCACATTCCTGGGCCGAGCCGTACCAGTCTCGATGCAAAAGTCAATTCACCACACATACTTGGTTGCAAATCATATTGAAAAGATTTAACTTACAAAGCCCTATAGGTCTGTACCGTTACACACTCTCTCACGATACATATTTAAATTTCCCCTATGAGCTCATTTAATTTTTTAAAAGGTTTAAATTTTGAATGGTTATAAATTTTTGTTTTAAATTTCTTCTTTTTATAATTGAATATAATATAATTTGTTCTCTTATCTGCAATTGCGTCCCTAAAATTCAGTCCAGCCTCCGTACGTTTTCTATTTCTTTCATCATGCTGCACATTTCGTTCTTTTGTCATAATTCTTGCCGGATAACTCGAAACTGTCACTTCATTTTACTTCATATATCACGTCATGACTGTAAAATTTATTAATTTGAATTAAAATCACATTTTATTTATACGGGCCCGCATTTTCGTTCCGGAACTTTTCTTTACAACCGGCCGGTTTAAAAGTGTAATTTCAACTGGGGCGGACTGTACTGCATTGAGTTCTTTGTTTCCATCACATGTTCGGCTCTGGAATGTTTCGTACATACATTTTCGTGTGGACGCTGGCCAACCTGTGCGCGCGTATGCGTGAATGCGCACCCTCGCTGATCAACTTTTACATTCCCAGACTCTTTAATTGCTTTTGTGCGACACATACGTACGCCTTGGTACCGCACTGACTGCAAGGTGTTAAAATATGTCAAGCTTTTTTGATCAAAATGTTGTTCAGCTTGAGTGGCTACTATATTTTACAATTATTTAAGAATAAAATAAACCCCAATAGTTTGTCCTGTTACAATACCCCCTCAATGAGAGGTTTTATGCTGAAGCATAAAAACTCCCATTGACACTCTCATACTTCCTAAAGGGATCAGCCAGGATATGTCACCACAACCCCCCTTACGTTTTATTTAAAATCATGATTAACTTAAGTCCATAAGTGATTAAGTCCAGTGACTGTGACCGCACCTGAATGACCTTACTGGACTTCTCTCTCGAGATGCCAACACCGCAAGGCCAGACAGGCACTTAACGCTCCTGCTCTGACACGCAGGCCAGCTCAGGATCGCCGCCACAGCATCACCAGACACTGAAACATCAAATCAAAAAATCAAATAGTGGCCTTGTATAATACCATATCCCTAACTGATCTGGGTTCCCCTTAGTTTTGCGCTGGTTTGCGTTAACAAGCACTGGTTATTTCCTTAACTCCTAACACATATATATGGATACGTACTTAACATGATATAAAACATTTACCTTTCAAATATTTAAATTCATCATCAAAAATCTCTTAAACATCTTTAAATCAACTACATCATCTTCCTTTTTCATTTCAACATGACTACTGCTATCATTAGCTAATACAGAACATAATTAATAAAAAATACAAAGTTATTCGATACAACAGATACATGGATAATCAAAACAACCTCCTTCAATACTTCACTGTTACCGCATCATTACAATAATCATCAATTTTATCTTCTTTTTATTCAATCAGAGCTTATTTAGTAACAATTTAAAAACCTTCTTCCACACACACTATGCCCCCCCTGGACTGTAGCGCCCAGTTGCCTCCACAAGAACTGAAGTTAAGGAGGAATTTTGTCATCTCCTGTCCTTGCTTCGGCGTTACAAAACATTTGGTATTACTGATGTCCGAGGACACCAGTAATCCTACTAAACTTAGGTATATGCTCTTAAACGGTCTACCATCCCATTCGATGGATAGCCGCTGTTCCATAGTTCTGGTGATTCCCCTGATTTACCCCCAGTTAATTTCTAAATTCACCTCTTACAACGATAACAAGCTATGGCCAGACTTAGGCAGCACGTGACGTAATGTGCCCTGACCATAGCTAATTAAAGCTGAGCCAATTCCACAGTCAGGGTATAACGTGAATGTAGATCACGTAAGCCTATATTATGTAATTAATGTAATTAATCATTTAATGCGTTTTTAGTTATTATTAAGCAAATTAAATGTGTTGATAAAAAGATTGGGGCAAAATAACGTCTCACAGAAATATTGTAAGTTGGCGACAATCTGGCGGCAACAGAATAAAAGCGCATTGTACAATAAACAGCTTTCTAAAGTCATAAAGAAGGAAATGCTTTGTTCGCGAAAAATCATAAAACTGTTGAGTCCCGTTAGATTTTGACGAACGACAACCTTGGGAAAACAATGGATCAGGCGATAAAAAAAGAGAAACTTTGGTGAAAGTCGCGTCGCTTAGTGTAGCAGTCGGACACGTGGCGAAACTCCCGCGTTCCCCAGACTAAACACCAATGAGAAGAAGCGTGACTTTAGAGCGCAAGTTTTTTACGGTTCCTGAATGGACGAATTTAAAGTTCCCGGCAAGGAAATCAGTCATGAGCCTATCGGAATTATTTGAGTAGAACGGGTGGGAAAAGAGAAATAGTGAGCCCTATAAATAATACCCCGTGTACAGCTAAGTAAGTTTTTAGTCTTCTTTTTCTCTTAGTATGTGTTAAAGACGCTCTTAGTGTATTTTAACTTCGTTTTTAATAAGTTTTTAAAGTGTTAAAGTATATTAGGTTGATTAACCAACATGTAAAGTAATATATCGGAGTGTACAGAAAACTATTCGTGTCTTTTAGAATCTCGTTATGAATTAAAGAAACTATCAAAATACTTTAATAAGTCTTGAAGTATTTGAGTGCGTGTTGGTCGAGGAACGCGACGGTCGTTGTTTGTACGGCAAAGACAAGCATGAGAAGAGTCTTCATCGCGAGTGAATCATTTAATTAGTGCTTACAGCAAGTAAGAAGCAGTTTTATTTAAATCAGTGAACTCAAAGTAATTACTAACACAGTATATTTTGTCTTGTGCGCGAAAGTCGAGTGGAGCATTTAATCAGAGTTCCGATGTGTGTAAAGAATCGATGAAAGTAATTGTGAATGGAATTAAAGCACAGTATGGTGCGAAGTGAAATTGTGATATATGTTCACTCAAGGCATTGTCGGCAGATGGAATGGATAATCCTGAACACAAGTAACAGTTTCATTGTACTTATGTATTAACTAAGATTCTATGTAGTCGTATCATCTATATCCCTAAACATCCCGGTTCATTCTAAAAAAACTGATGAGCAGTTGGATGCTAGTAATAATATTCTACCCTTTATGACTTTAGAAATGCTCAATTTAATTAATGTAAATTAGGATTGACAAATTCAGAGTTGTATTAAATATATCTGATGGTTGTCAGAAGCCAATATCTTGTTAATATTAAGGCATTGAATATATATATATATATATATATTGTCTTACAAGAATTAGTAATAATTAAAAGTTATTAGCATCTTAACTGCAGAGTTTTTATTCAAAAAACCCCCTGAGATCACATAACATCTCTGGCGCCCAGCATCTAATACCTTTTAAACCAAATATTATTACATTAAATAATATAAACTTAATTACTGTACTTACAAATTATACACGTAAAATTTATATTTGCCGCCACAAATGTGGAGCACTAATACTTTTAGTAATATTTGCCGCACCAATAAGTGGGGCTAGTCACGAGAGTTAGTAATATTTGACACCCGAACACATGGGGCAACTCTGATAATCTTTATATTTAGCGCCTAGAACGTGGAGCAAACCCACGATTAGTAATATTGGTCGCCATCAACATGGTGCAGTTGTAGAGAATCTTAATATTTGCCGCCCAACTTTGTGGAGCTTGAATGTAAATGAGCTCGGCAGAATGAAACGGGATAGACGATAAGCAATTAGAATAAGATATGTGCTAAAATAAGTAAATGGTAAAAATTAAATGTTAACTCGCAGTAAAGTAAGGAAATTTAAATTGGTTAGTAGTACAAATAGTAGAATGGCTGACAGTAACGAAAATAACGGTGGGTCCGACATTGAATTTGATATTAACAATCAAATGGGAGAGAAAGGATGGGAAGAGGCCACGGAAAGTGAAAGCCCGGAGGTTTAGTCAGAGGCGAGGGGACGACAACAAAACGATGATATACGGTCCGAAACAGAACAGACACAATCACAGACTGAAACCCAACAAACAGCTACAAACACAGATATCAGTAGGCTACTACAGCAGTTTACACAACAAATGACAGAAAATACTAAACGATTATTAATAGAAAATAATCAGCAAATGACTGAAAACATCAACAGAATAGAACAAAAACTGACAGGAAACACACGAAAATTAGAAAAGAACATGATAGAAAAATTAAATGAAAATACTAAGAAAAATGAAGAGAATACAGAACAACTCAAACAAACTTTCACACGACAGTTAGCAGAAAATAACCAGCAAATAACAGAAAACATTACATGTATAGAAAAACGAATACATGACATGGAACGCAACATGGAACAAAGATATACACAACAACTACAGGAACACAAAACACAGATAGCACAACAAATACAAGAAATCCGAAACGAAAACCGAGAAACAGCAATACAATTACGTACAGAAGTCAAAGAAGTCATGAGAGAAGAGGTGGAAAATCAGAAGCGAAAGAACATTGGGAGAAGTGTGAAGAGTCGCTTCAACAACACCAAGCTAGTGTCGCATATGACACTAGAGCCATAACTAATAAAATGATTACGCACAAGAAGAAAAATGAAGAACAGATAGAACAACTGAAAGAATGTTACGAAAATAGCTGTTCTACAATCGACGGGAAGATAAGTAAAATCAAAGAGATGTACGCAATAAAATCGCCCAGATCGAACACACACCTAGGCAGCAAGGAGTGATAATTGAACACACTAAAAATGTGAACTTCAATGGAGAAGGAGAGTATCCGATGGAGTTTGTGAAGGAGCTAGAAGAAATACACCGTGAATACTACCCAGGTGAAGAGGTGAGCTGGATAGGAAGACACTTAGACGGAGAAGCCGCCATATGGTGGAAGCTGATACGTAATGAGGTAAACACTTTTGAGCAATTTCAGACTGCATTCACAGCCAAATACTGGAATCAAATGATCCAGGAGTCCGTCCGTGATAAGTTAGAATTTGGGAAATATCGCCCGGAGAGCGGGTTAAGCATGGCGCAATATATGGAAAGGTGTATCTTACAGAACCGGCAATTAATACCGCCGATATCAGACTTACACCTAATTCGAAAACTGGCACACCACTACAGTCACGACATTGCTGTTGCCTGCATTACGAAGGGTGTGAATAACATTATGGACTTTCAAAACCTGTTAATGGAATTCGCAGCCTTGCGACAAAAGAAGAATGGAATGAATGGCGAGGGTAATATGCAGTTTCAGCCCAAGCAGGAAAGGAACGTAAATAATGCTAATCACTGGCCGGAAAATAGGACAGAGCGGAGTAACCCCCCCACGTCACAAGGCACCGTGGCGACAAGGAGAGAAAACAGCTGAGGCAAACGAGAGAGAAAGAGCACCGCAGAAACGGGTATATGAATCCCAAGTGAATACATTGTGAAGCTAATTTTTTATACAAATACAAATACTGATAAATAAAATTATTTATCTTCCACCTAACTTGTTTTGTCCTCTCACCCTAGAATCCGTCACACGAACGTTGAGATGCAAGTATGATTATAGGTTGTGTTAATAACAGACGCAACTCGCATTTTGTGAAGAGAAACAAACTAAGATTTTATTTAATTCATTAAAATTGCAACATGTTATTTATTTACCTTTTCATTTCATTGCTATCGGATACTACTAAAATTAAACATATTACCTTAATGTAGGCAGCCCAGCCTGCTCAATCACACATTCACTCATTCAATATTTAAATTATTCACTTTATATGACATTTAGAGCTCTGTACATTAAATTGGTTAATAATTGTCTGGTGGTCTATTTACTCACGGCGTCTCCCCAGCTACGTCACACTGTGCACATGTTTGAATATATTTACACGGTTAATAAATTTTCGGCCCGGAGCCCGTTATGTTCAAACGGCCGCCGCCGCCTCACAACGACACCACTGCTGCTTCACATTTTGTTATATATATTTGAGATGAAAATTTGTGTCCAGTCGGCGGACGCACTACTGTTCGCGTCCGGTGGGTTAAGATGTTATTTTCCGACTGCTGTTACATGCGGGCGGACATCACTGCCCTACCTGCGAACCAATTTCGTCGTGGTTCACAGCCTTGATTCTCAAAGATTCTACACATGACACATGGGATTTTCGTGTGTTGTACATTGATGAAATTTCACTGCCTGTACTTTCGTCACATAAACGGGTGTGGCTTACAATTATTTCCGGCCGGTTATGAGCACATGTTGGAAAAATTCATCTTCAAGCCATCTTGTTTTAAACAACTCGGCGTCGATTGCGCACCTGCTGGTGTTTGCGCGCTTGTGGGTGTGTGTCACACAGCCTCAAAATTCTAAGAATGGTATTGCGTGATCGCACGTTGACGCATTCCATTGTATTGACTTCGCCTTATGCGTTCTTTGTTTGAACAAAGCTTTTAACACGTGGCTGATCACACAGGTGGAAAATGAATTTACCCAAATTTAATAAAATAAAAAACCCCTTCGATTAGTCCCGTTACAACATTAGCGTCAACAAGCGGCACTCAAGGGACCTCGCAGGTAGCAAGTAGTTCAAACATACATACAAAGAATGTTGCCCAGTCAAAAAACTAGTTAAGAATTATTTTAGAGATAAGGTAGGAGATTAGGCAATAATTGTAAGATAATCAGTACCACTTTTATTGATATTAGGGATACTCTGATGGAAGAGGAGTCGGAATATCAAGAAATCAATAAAACTAAATGTCCTGAATTGAAGATACAACTCAATGGTATACCAATAATAGCACTACTTGATACGGGCAGCCAAATCAATGCGTTGTCTGCGGAGTGGTATCAGCAAAATAAAAAACGTATGGGCAATGTACCTATATTAAAAATTACTAATTTAGTTATTAAAGGAGCAGTGGGGAAGAAATTGAATAAGATAACCCAACAGATCATGCTCGAAGTAAGAATCGGAGAGTATGTGACTGATGCTGTGTTTATAATTGTCCCTAATTTAATCAGGGAGTGTATTATTGGAATTAACTTATTGCCAGAAGGTAGATGTGTGATTAACCTTCCAGATAATAAAATTACTTTCAAGAATAATCATAATAGCAGTGAAGAACCCGTAAGTGCGGAAATAATGGCATTAGAACTCGAGGAAGACGGAGAAAAGATTGCTAATACGATTCAAGAGAAACTGGAAGAAACAACCGGTATCGATTCTAAAACAAAGGAAGAATTGGAGAACATTTTATACTCTAACCAACAAGTGTTCCGTGAGCAACCAGGTAGAATCAACAAATATGTACACAGGTTAAAGGTAACTGACACAACCCCTTATTGCTTAAAAGGGTGGCCAGTTCTACTAAAATATAAAAATGCAGTGGAAGGAGAGATTAAAAAGATGGAAAGATGCAGTGTAATAGAACGAGCAAACAGTCCATATATCAATCCAATGGTGACTGTAGTCAAGAAAGATCAGACTGTACGACTGTGTTTAGACGCAAGAAGAATCAATGCAGTCACTGTTCCGGATCATGAGGGAGCAATACCAATTGATCAAGTGTTGGCGAGCTGCGGAAAAGTGAAAGTCATGAGTAGTATTGATCTCACCAGCAGCTTCTGGCAGATCCCACTTGCTGAAGATTCCCGGGACTACACTGGCTTTTCTACAGAGGCAAAGCTACAGGTACACTGTAACAGCATTCGGGCTAAAGACGAGTTTAGCAAGTCTAACCCGCGGACTGGATAAAGTTTTGACAGAAGAAGTAAAAAGATACACCATACTATATGTGGACGATTGTTTATGTGTATCAGAAAACATTTAAGAACACCTGGAACACTTACGCATGTTGTTGGACAACCTCAAAAGAGAGAACCTCACAGTGAACTTAAAGAAATCCAAATTCTTTCGAGACAGAATTAGTTACCTGGGATATGAGCTGTCTACAAAAGGTATCAGCGCTTCCACAGAAAAAATCTCCGCTATTATGGATTTTCCTAGACAAAAGAATCCAAAACAACTAAAGGGATTTCTTGGCCTAACTAATTTTTACAATAAATTCACAAGCCAATATGCAGAAAAAACAAGACCACTGCTACAGTTACTAAAAAAAAGGCATCAAGTTTAAATGGACAGAAGAGTTAGAAAATAATTTTAAGGAGGTCAAGAGACTATTCGTGGACACAGTAATGCTACGACATCCTGACCCAAATAAAAGATTTTACCTGCAGACTGACGCGAGTAAATATGCGATTGGGGGTCAGCTTTATCAAATAGATGAAGATGAGCAAATAGGGGTCGTTGCATTCATCAGTCATGAGCTTAGAGGTGCCGAATTAAATTATTTTACTATGGAAGTAGAACTGCTCAGCGTAGTCCATTGCTTGAAATAATTTAGAACTTACGTGTTAGGTCGACCATTGACCATTATCACGGATAACAAGGCACTAACATTTATTCAAAAATGTCATTTAAACTGTTCCTGAATTACACGATGGATACTGGCTATCCAGGATGTAATGGGGCGAAAAGGGTTCAACATATTTTGTTGTAATTTTATTCTGTTCTATTCAATTTATACGGGCCCAAAACAGCGAGTCACCTACATAAAATGGTTCAGTGCGTTGGAAGGCGGCGTGGTCAACAATAGTTTAATTCACAGAATTCCAGTGCGCATATGCCTGTGTTTTCCGTTGGGGAGAAGAGTAAAAAACTTTGTAGCTAACAACCAGCTACAATGGAATGCGGCCTGTATGCGCCAACGCAATTGAATTCTAAGAAATCCAGGGTTGTGGGGTGCACTCTAGCGCGCGAACATCAACCAGGCGCACAGACGGGATCCCAAGCAGTTCAACCGACGCTGCTGAAAATGGCGCAAAGACGAAGGTTTTGTTCGACATACAGTCCGAGCTGGAGGAAGTATGGATGTCACGCCCATTTGCGTGACGTAACCAGTGGCAGTGTAATTTCGTCAACGCCTGACACACGTAAATAACACATGTTAAATGAACAGTGACAAAGACTTTAACATATAAGGCATTGTAATTTCTGCCATGCATAATTTCTGGTGGGAGAAATTTTGGTAGCGTTCTCCCCAGTTAATCTCACCTACAGGCCGCGTGCGGTCTGTTTAAAAATTACTAAAAGTTTTTTTTCCAAGGTCGGCCGACCTCACCAGTAAGAACCCGGAACAGTTATCTAAAAAAGTGCAACAGTAAATCAGAATATGAAGTTAAGTGAGCGAACAGAAAATAAAATGTGGTAAATTGAAAAAGACAACTTTCGGACATCTAAAAGGGGAATTTGTGCGGGACGCGCCACGAGGTCAGAGGAGACGCCGCTATACAAGTAAAAGTATTTATGTAAAGCATTTTAATGATTGCCAAAAAGTAAACAAATGGGGGGTAGAACGGAATGAGAGTTGTGTGTGGGCATTGCTGGGTCGTCTCAATTAGAATTTAAACAAATAATTTAAGAATCTTATATTTTTTGTACAGAATAATTTTAGAGAATATGTAGAATTTATTTCTGTTATTTGGAAATTAACTCAGAGATAAAGACAATTTAAAATTAATGAATATTCACAGTATAAACGAACTACTATGTTTGGTTGACATACGTTTTTTTTTGTTTTTGTTTTTTTGAAAGTGGTAACAGAGATCAAGGTTATTTTTTGATAGTAAATGAAAGAATATAATAATAAAGTTCAATGTCACATAATGAGTAAATAAATACATCTATTTCTGAATATAATTGAGAGTATGATTTATTGAAGAGTGTTTTAACCTAAGTCACGCTTATTCTTCACGAATTCGTGCGAAGAACCTGGGACCCGAACAAGGTAAGAGTTGCAATTGTGTATTATTTTTAAATAATTATTTGGCTATTAAGTTGTAGCTTCTCAATGGCGCCACGAACAGTGACAAGTTTATAAAAATCAATTTTAATAAACCGCACCTAAATGTGAACATAATCGTGAGTTAGGAATACGTAAAAAATACGAAAAATTAGTTATATGTAACTAAGACCTAATGAATACCTAAGGTATGTAAAATAAGAAGTGTTAAAATATAGTATAATAAAATAAAGGTGATAAATTTACAATTTAAAAATGTCAGAAAATAATGAAAGTACTGTAAGTGCAATAGTTGAATTTGATGAATCAGCTGTTATGAGCAGTCTTGAAGTACATTCAACTCCGAATGTATGTCAAGACGACAAAAATATGAATATAAGTATTACAGACAAAACAAATATTACAGATGATTCGGGGATTCAAATAACCCCAAAATTAAGTAGGGAAAGTAAAATTAATGATGATGAAGTCAGCTTCACTGACAATAAAACAGAAAGCTGGTCGATACCGGTCCAAGGTAAAAAATCTGATGATAGCTATGAAATGTTTAAAATGATACAAGCAATGATAGAAAAACAGAGTGTAAAATTTGATGAACAAAAAAATGAAATTAACGTAAAATTTGATGACAAAATAGTAAATTTGATGAGTTGAAAAATGCGAAAACAATTTCAGTGAGTTAAAAAACCATATAAATGAAATCAATAAAAATGTCGAGAAAACCAATGAGATATTTACCAGTAACGTTAGTAAATTATAACAGAATATTGAGAGAATGGGAGTGTGGGTGATAAATACAGGTAAGAGAAAAATAAGTGAAAATAACGGAGAGACATGTATTAACAGTGGTAGTAGTTTAGATGCAAAACAGGTGGCAGGAGACAAAGTGAGTAGTAACGATAATTATAACAATGAGTTAATGAGTAATAACAGTGGTGAAATTAAAAACGTGGTGTTAGAGTGTAAGGTTGTGAGCAGAGAAAGTGTTGACGAGGGTATGAGTGTGTGTGTGTAGAGAGTTTAGAGGGGCAGAGGGCAGATTTTCCCCAAGTTTATTGTGACATGGAATGTTCACAGGTATTTTATGAGGACAGAGTTTCCTCTGGTGGTGGTGTGGAAGACGAGGTGTCTTCGTATGGTCCTTTAGTTTTTTGTGGTTTACCTGGTAGTAGAGGTAATTAGTATTTAATGGTGCCCTTTGCATGGAATGGGAGAGTTCAGTGGGGTTATGAGAGGTGTTGTAATGAGAGAAAGAGAGATTTTTGAGGTTAATAGAGGTTATGAAATGTTAGTGCAGGTTTTAGATATTGAGAGAGAGGAAAAAAGTAACTTACATTGTGAAAGAGAGATAAATGAATATTTTGATAATACCTTTATAAACGATAATAACTTACCTCAGGTTGTAGTAGAAGAATATAATAATGATAAAATAACTTACCTGATGTTAACCAAAAGTACTGATGGAGACTGGACAAAAATAATTAATATTGATAAGGTTTATGAAATAATAATAGGGAATAATCCTATAAACTATAATGGTACAATGAATGACATAGAGTTAATGGGTTATAATAATAATAATAATAATAATAATAATAATAACAAATTGAGTGTGAGTAAGAATGAGAAGTGTTATAAAAAAATAAGACTATTATACAACGATGGCGGTTAGATAAGAAATTAATAAATGGACATTTAAATATATTAAATATTTTAATTTATGGTTATGACCTTGCTGAATTAGGAAATGAAGTGTGGTAAATTGAACAATTAATGATGAAGATTTGTAAATAAATTTTAGTGAAATTGATTGTGTGTATTGTAACAAGTATGTAATGTAAACAATGTGTATGTAGTAGAAATTGATTTTAATAATAATAATATTTTATCAGACAAAAGAAATAATGAGTTGGTAATTAATGAATTGTAATTGTGGAAGTAAGGTAATTAAAATGTGTTGTGTTTTTAATAATTAATTGAAGTAAATAATTTGAGATGTTTAAATATTTTTGATTGATTTAAAATGTTTTTGATGATGAATTTAAATTATTTTATGAGATTTAAATTTGATAACCATAAATAAATAAATAAATGTTAAATTGTATTTGGTTTGTAGAATAACATGGTTGTTAAAAATGTTTCAGAAGGGACTCTCCCCCATTTTCGGGCGGTCACGACCTTACCAGTCCTGGCCGTGGCTTTCGGCATTTGGAGGCGGACCATGGTTGGCAGAACTTCCTTCGGGTGGTGAAACGACGATGGTCCGGCTCCACCAAAATTGGTATATACTAGAAATTTCAGCATCTTATTGAACGGGGAGAGGGACCCCTAAGGTACGTGATATAAATTATCTTTTTTACACTCAAGGTGCATAAATAAGGTGTACCTGACCACGTACCAACCTTGCCTAGGCGCGTAAGTAAATAATTTTAGTGAGGTAGTGTGTTCAAACAAAATTTACTAGTGCCATCTGTGAAAAAGATGAATGGAAGTCCATAGTTGATTTGTAATAATAAAATGTAACAAGGTCACGAGTAAGTAGATTTTAAAATGAAATTAAAATTGTAAGTTATGTAATTTTGGTAAATCTTAAATGTGAATTGTTTATTTTCATGTAATGACAACAACGTTAAGTGTGAATAGATTAGTTTAAGTGACTAAGTAAATATATTGTTGTACTTACTATTTTATGTTAATGAAGGTCAAGGTAGGGAAAGTTAAGAAAGAAATGTATGAGGTTAAAACACAACCAAGACTAGAAATGTCATGTAATGTAAATTGTAAATTCTTAAACAAAGATATCTTTTACTTGTGATTCCCCAACTTTTCGGGCGGTCACGGCCTCACCGTACCCTGACCGTGGAATTGGTTTAGCTTTGACAGCTATGGTTGGGGCTCATTGCGTCACGTTCTGCCTTAACTGGCCATAGCTGTTATCGTTGTAAAGGTGAATTTAGAAATTGACAAGGGGGTAATTCAGGGGAATCACCAAATTATGGAACAGCGGCTATCACTCTGTGTAACGGGACGAAGTTTGAGGGGTTTTTATTTTATTAAATTTGGGTTCATTTTATTAAGATATTCTAAATTCATTTTCCATCTGTGTATACGGCCACGTGTTTGAATAAAAGCATTGTGCGAACAAAGAAACAGTACGCAATAACGGTGGTGAAACAATTGAAAGGAATGTGACAGACATCGATTCTTAGAACGTAACGTTTGTGAGACCCGCGCCCAAACGCACTACTCCAGCATGTGCGCAGACGACGCCATGGTAGTAAAACAAACATGGCTTAGAGGCGAAAGTTTTATTAGCCTCATGGTCCTAGCTGGCGGATGTGAGTTTAAGTCCAACCTACTTTGTGACGTCAACCAGTAAGCACCTAAATATCGTCGACGTACAGCACACGTAAATCCTATGTGTCCGGTGAACAACTACCAAGACTTTGACAACTAAGGCTGTGTGCGGCGACAAAATTTGTTCGCCGGCAAGGCATTGATGTCCGCCCGCATGTAGAAGAGTCGACTTTTAGCCGCGGCGCCGGCCAGCCGCTCGCTGAGACTCGTGGTCACCACAAAACTTTAAGTTTTACCGGAAAGTTATAACATGGGGTAAGTAAGCGGAACAATATCCAGGAATGGATTAAGTGAAGTGCCGAAGGAAGAAACAATTAAAAGTGTATGGGACTAACACACATTCGGATGTATCTGGTGCAACACGCGGCGAATAGACACCATGACCTTACGTAACTAACCAACGATTTTTCAATTATTCAATATTTAAACAATTTCACCGGTTTAAGTCTCGAGCAATATAAAAGGGGATATAAAAGAATGTATGTATGTGTGAATGGCAAACTGGGTTCGTCTTGTTTAGTTTAAGGTCTAGACTAGGAATATGTAAAAAGAATATTAAGTGAAAGTTTTGTTTTAGTACAGTTTTATTTTGTTTTTCATAAAATGAGGTTTTGGTTAGAATAAATTAAGAAGTTCGTCTGTAGACAACCATGTGTTAGTATCGTTATTTCGTCATTACCACTTCCTCATTTCTGTGCTGCAAGATTCGTCTAAACGTTCCCGGATTTCTTCTTAATTATTATTGGGGGGTAGTCAGATGGCAAAATTGTCCCATATTTTATTCAGGTAAAGTGTAAAGGTTTCGATATTATAACCAAAAAATATCGTGGCGACTCTGGGCTTCTGATGAAAATTTAAAAAGGTAAGTACGTGGAAAGATCGCAGGTAAGTTTCTGGCAGTATTTTTTATTTATTTATTTCGATTAAGTTTGTTTATCAACAATTGGCGACTAAGATGCCAGGATCCTGATATAATTTTATACGAGGTAGACCTATTTTAAAGCACAGAAAATAGGATTTGGTAATGACGTATTTGTGTGAAATAATCGTATATAATTACGTTGTGAAAATTAGGTTAGGTTTTGGTAGCGTAAATGTTGGGTTTATTTCCACATAGTAATAACGATTTTATGTAGTGGGTATTTAGAGGTAATATGTATAATTATTGAGCAATAGAGGGGTGGTAGTTTCATAAAGGTGTTATATAAATAAATTTTGAATATGGGTGAAGTACAATGTAATGATATTGGTTTCGCGTGGGATGAATGGGAAAGCGAATTTAGAGGGGTTGTAGGTGAAATGACAGACGAGGAGTGGGGTAATTTAGATAATAATTTAACGCGGATGGAAGAACGAGAAGAGGGAATATTCGCAGAAATTAATAAACATAGTGAGATGACAAATAATAAAGGTAAGGTAGTTGAAGTAAGAGTGGTAGAAAATTAGGCAGTAAATAGGCCTAGTGATAATGACGAAGAGTGTGGTGGTGGTAAATAAAGGTAGACAGACAGACCAAGTTAACAAGAATAAAGTCGATCAGGTGGCAGATAATGAGGTAAGTAACGATGATTTGAGTGAATCTAACAAAACGCATATGATAAAGATGATGATGATGTGCAAGGAGATACTAAATTCGCAAGAACAAATGATCAATGATATGAAAAAACAAAACGAGGAGTGGAGATGTCGATTAAAGGAGAACTCAGAAGTTGAATTAAAACAGGTAAGGGATAATAATGTTGTTAATGATAGTGAGGGAATAATTAACCAGGTGAGTGATAACGATAATTCTAATAATGAATTAATAAATAATAGTGACAAAATAGTGGGAGAGGTAGTGTTGACTAGTGAAGATAATGATGGTGATTACAATTCTGAGGTAAGTGGGAGTAATACAAGTAACTACAATGATGAAATAATGTTAAATAATAATGATGATATAGTTGAGAATAAAGTGTTGGATAGTGATGAGATTGAGATAGTGAGTGAGAGAGAGAGAGTAATAGTAGTAATTAGTGTTGATGAATTAGAAAAAGAGTGGAGAAAGAGAGTAGATGAATATGTAGGGCAGAGGGTAAATTTTCCCCTTATTTGTGATGAACCAAGGTGTTCAAAAGTGTTATTATTGAAGGGCAAGAGACCCTTATTAATGGAAGATTTGAGTTGTTTCCCTTTTTTGTATAAGTTTGTACCCTCTGTGTGGAATGGTGTTGAAAGTGTGAGATGGTGTTATGATGAGAGAGAGTTAGTTGGAGAGTTATGTGTTAATAGAGAGATAGAATTATATAAATTAAAGAGAGATTATGAAATACTTACCTGTTAAAATAGAGAATGAGAATTATTTTGATGATACATGTTTAAGTAATAATAATTTACCTTGTGTTGTAATGAATGAGAAAATAACTGACTTGATAATGAATATAACTACTAATGGAGACTGGACAGAAATAAATGATGTTGACTTGGTTTATGATTATTGTGGTAAAATGAATGAACTAAAATTTTATGGTTATTACACACAAGATAGCCATATGTGGAATGTAAATAAAATTGAAAATTGTTATGTGAAACCCAGACTAATTTTTGACGATGGAGGCTGAACATAAACTTAATAGATGGACAATTTTAAATATTTTGTTTTATGGTTCAGACCTGGCAGACTTGGACACTGAAGTGTGATAAAACTGAATAATTAATGATGAAGAATTGTAAATAAATGTTTAGTGAATTTAATTGTGTATTGTAAAATGTTATGTAAACAATATGTGTGTGTGGTTGGGTGGTTCCTCAGGTGAGCAACGAATTCAAATTTTATAACTTAAAGAAGGTAACTCATTTTTGCACTAATTAAATGCTTGTATTATGATTTGATAAATAGGTGTTCATATGTTTATTATACTATGTTTATTCTGTCTCATAAATGTATTATTTTATTGTGTTAGATATAAGGAGTGATAAAAATATGTATTTCATGTAATTTGTAGAGATTTGAAATGTGTTTGCAGTAAGGTCATTCACCTTGCTAAGAAAGTCAGCTGATCCGCTGTAGAATGTCACTTATTAATGTTTGCAAATTTCCAAGGTAACTGATGTTTGGATATAATAATTTTAATGTGTTAAAGAGTTTATTTTAAATGATGAGAATAATTTGATATAGTCGAGAATTTTAAATGATTTGTGAAAGATAGTAAAAGATAGATTTTGGGTGATTAATATTTTGTTGGGACATGTAGATCAGTCCATGTTGAGTTTAAAGTGGTAATGGAGATGAAAATGGTGTTGTGAATTAATGTAATGTAGAATTTGAGAAGTATTGATAGTGACACAGTAGTTATGGGGAATATATGTAGAGTATTGATTGATATATTGATGTAATAAGTAAATGATGATATTTTGTTGTAATTGAAGTGATGTAATGAGAATGGTAATTAGTTGATGGGAATTTTGTAAGAGGGGATGGGGTGGTAGGAGTCCGCAACAAAAGGGTTGGGACGGGAAGGGACCGTTTAGCGCCGGAAAGGGTTGCCTTAGGTAGAATCCAGGAACCAACATAAGGGAGTGAGCTTTTTTTTGGGGGGGGAACACACATCCTGAGTACAAAAGGGTTAGAGAGTATTTTTTTTATATAAGAGTAGAATGTGGCGAATTGAGTTGAGTAGTAAGTTGGGTTTAGAGATTGTTTGATAGATGTTTTAATAGAGATGGGTGTCATGTGTAGTTAAAGCTGTTAATGAGTATTAGAGTCAGAGAGGTAAAGATTATATATGTATACATGCTAAGTTGATACAATCAAGTAGTATGAATAATTAAATCACCCAAACTTATGGAGATTGAGAATGGTAAAGAAAGAGAGTCATAGTAAAAATATAGAATTTTGAGTAATTTAAATATCAATTTTATTGTTAATTATAATAATATTTTGTTATTTTTAAATGTCTTATTTTATTCTGTTTTTGTGTTTAAAGATAGAATTTTAAAGATGTCCAACGTATTTTCTGATGTAACTGGTGTATAACTTATGTAGGTCAAGGTTCTTGAATTGACCCAGTTTGATCAGCTGATGGGTGGTGTTCTATATTAGACCCGTTTTGGCAATGAAGTGATGCCAATTTTGTTTATTAATTAATTTAAATAAATTTAAATAATTTTAATATTGAGAAAATATATTTTAATAAATTTAAATTTTTTTTTTGATTTTTGTGCCTGCCATCTAATTGAAGTTTTAATTGTCAAGTGTATTATTGTTAAGGTGTATTATTATTGTTGTTTAGTGAATTATATTGTTTGGCATGTATGTATAATCAAAGGTTAAGATAAGTGAGTTCATGTTTTAACTAGATGTTCAATTTATTTTTCTGATTATTGAGAGTAAGGAAGAAAACTCATAAAATATTTTGATTTTTGAGATTAATGGTAATATAAGTTTGGTTTTAATTTTGGTTTTAAAACTTTCAAATTTGAAAATAAAGTTTGTTGGTATGTATTAAAGTATATGTACACGCCCAGTATTGCTAAAGGCAGCCCAGTATGCATGATAAGGGGGAACATATCGGTTGAGGATCTGGCGTGGTATAAGACCAGGGATTTGGATTTTGGGGTTGCATGTTAGAAGGTTAGGTGCACTGTGGTGAGTGTCTGTTCGATTTTATGGTGTTGGGATCTCACATAGAGAAGTCCAGTAATCTCGTTCAGATGCGGCCATAGTCACCGAGCCAGGGGGGTTGTTTACCCATGAAGTATAAGAACAAATGGGGGGTTGTTGGCACCATATCCTCACCGGTCCTCTTAGGGGTTTTAGCAATGAGATTTCTTCTGTTTCGGCAGAAGATATCTCATTGGGGGGGGGTATTGTAACGGGACGAAGTTTGAGGGGTTTTTATTTTATTAAATTTGGGTTCATTTTATTAAGATATTCTAAATTCATTTTCCATCTGTGTATACGGCCACGTGTTTGAATAAAAGCATTGTGCGAACAAAGAAACAGTACGCAATAACGGTGGTGAAACAATTGAAAGGAATGTGACAGACGTCGATTCTTAGAACGTAACGTTTGTGAGACCCGCGCCCAAACGCACTACTCCAGCATGTGCGCAGACGACGCCACGGTAGTAAAACAAACATGGCTTAGAGGCAAAAGTTTTATTAGCCTCATGGTCCTAGCTGGCGGATGTGAGTTTAAGTCCAACCTACTTTGTGACATCAACCAGTAAGCACCTAAATATCGTCGACGTACAGCACACGTAAATCCTATGTGTCCGGTGAACAACTACCAAGACTTTGACAACTAAGGCAGTGTGCGGTGACAAAATTTGTTCGCCGGCAAGGCATTGATGTCCGCCCGCATGTAGAAGAGTCGACTTTTAGCCGCGGCGCTGGCCAGCCGCTCGCTGAGACTCGTGGTCACCACAAAACTTTAAGTTTTACCGGAAAGTTATAACATGGGGTAAGTAAGCGGAACAATATCCAGGAATGGATTAAGTGAAGTGCCGAAGGAAGAAACAATTAAAAGTGTATGGGACTAACACACATTCGGATGTATCTGGTGCAACACGCGGCAAATAGACACCATGACCTTACGTAACTAACCAACGATTTTTCAATTATTCAATATTTAAACAATTTCACCGGTTTAAGTCTCGAGCAATATAAAAGGGGATATAAAAGAATGTATGTATGTGTGAATGGCAAACTGGGTTCATCTTGTTTAGTTTAAGGTCTAGACTAGGAATATGTAAAAAGAATATTAATTGAAAGTTCTGTTTTAGTACAGTTTTATTTTGTTTTTCATAAAATGAGGTTTTGGTTAGAATAAATTAAGAAGTTCGTCTGTAGACAACCATGTGTTAGTATCGTTATTTCGTCATTACCACTTCCTCATTTCTGTGCTGCAAGATTCGTCTAAACGTTCCCGGATTTCTTCTGAACTATTATTGGGGGGTAGTCAGATGGCAAAATTGTCCCATATTTTATTCAGGTAAAGTGTAAAGGTTTCGATATTATAACCAAAAAATATCGTGGCGACTCTGGGCTTCTGATGAAAATTTAAAAAGGTAAGGCTTCTGATGAAAATTTAAAAAGGTAAGTACGTGGAAAGATCGCAGGTAAGTTTCTGGCAGTATTTTTTATTTATTTATTTCGATTAAGTTTGTTTATCGACATCTGTTCGCGTAGGAACAGTAAAAAAGGTGATAGACCCGCATTAGGGGCGTATAATTATGTAATTTATAGATATTACGATACTAACTGCTTTTTATAATGTAAGGCAGAAGCAAGGACAAGGAGATGACAAAATTCCTCCAAAACTTCAGTCCTTGTGGACGCAACTGGACGCCACAGTCCAGGGGGGGTCATAGTGTGTGTGGTTAAGGAGGTTACTCAGGGGGGTAACGAATTAAAATTTGGTAACTTAATGATGGTGACTCACTACTGAGATGACTAGCTAATTTTGTTTTGATTTGAGAAAAGGGGTGCAGTAGATGTTTATTATATTGTGTTTATTATGTCTTATAAATGTGGTATTAGTTTATTGTGTTAGAGGTAAGGATTGATAACATGTGTAATCGGTATAATTTTGAAATGTATCTATAGAAAGGTCATTCACCTTGCCAAGAAAATCAGCTGATTGCTGGAGTTAGATATGTAATATGTCACTTATAAATAATTTGCAAATTTCCAATGTAATTAAATGTTTGAATAATAGATATTCAATGTGTTAAAAGATTTTAATTTAAATGATGGAAATAATGTGAGATAGTTAAGAATTTTAAATGGTTTGTAAAAGGTAGAAGTTGGGTGATTATTATTTTGTTAGGACATTTAGATCAGTCCAAGTTAAGTTTAAAGGGGTGTTAGAGAGAACAATATTATTGTGAATAAAAGTAAGATAGAATTTGAATATTGAGAGTGACACATTAGCTATGTGGATAATTTGTAGAGTAATGAGAGTAATATATTGGGGTAATAAACCAGGTGCTATTTTGTAGATGAAAGTGATATATTGGGAGAGTAATTAGTTGATGGTGATTTTGTAAAGGGGGATGGTGTGATAAGGAGTCCGCAACGACAGGCGTTGTGGCGGGTAGCAGTGGGTTTTCAGGGAGTGATTGCCGGGTAAATAGGATGGGCAAGAGGTGGAGCACGTGGTGAGATGAGGGAACACACATCCTGAGTACAAAAGGGGTAGAGAGTATTTTGTTGTAGGGGTAGAATGAGTAAATGGGAGTTAGAGTAGTAAGTTGGTGGAGATAGATGTTTTGAGAGATGGGTGTCATACTGGGTAAAATCGTTGGTGATTGTTACAGTCAGCAGGGGGGTAAGATTATATTTTAATCACCCATTTGCAAGTTGAAATGTTATAAATAATAGGGTCACCCAGAATAATTGAGAATGAAAATATTAAAGAAACAAAGTCATAGTTAAAATGTAAAAAATTAATTGAAACAAGTGACAGATTTTAATAGAAGTTGAAAATCATTCAAGCAAAAATGTGTAAATTTTGGTCAATTTAAATGTAAATTTTATTGTTTATAGTATGATGAAAATAACCACGTTAATTTTGTATGTCTTATTTTATTATATTGTATTGTGTTTAAATGTAAAGAATTTTAAAGATGTTCTATGTACTTTATGATGTAGCCTATGCATAACCTATGTATGTCAAGGGCATTCACTTGACCTAGAGAGATCAGCTGATGATTGAGGTTGGAGACAGAACCATTTTTCTGAGGATTTTGTTTCTTGATTGCATTAAGTATTTTTTTTTTTTTTTTAATATGGAGAAAAAAGATATTTTGATAAATTTATTTAAAAAAAAAAAAAAAATTTACACCTGCCATATAGGATATTTTGAATTTCATGTATTTTAACAAGACCACTTGCATAATAAACAATTTAATTTGGGTTTCAGGTGTATCTGTAATAAGAACTCTATGTAACTTGTAACGGTATTTCAAATTTATTTGATATTAATAAAATTGTGCACCTAGCACTACTTCGACTTAAAACATTCGTTATTATTTGTTATTATGCCGTAAGGCTTATGCTATATACATCCTTACTGACTAAATATTCTATTCTACTAATTATTGTATTAAAGGAAAATCTCATTTCCAGACTACTCAGTCAATTAATGTGTTTCAAAATATCAATATTTAAATATCTTTTTATATATTGTAATGTACTCAAAATATTAATAGTTATTGAATTTATTTTTTGTTTCTCAGTACTGATTTATATCAAACACTAATTGTTTTCATTTGAATGCTTTGTATTCGTTTTATTTCAATACTAATTTGAGCTCTTGTTACGTTAATCGTATTTCTAAAACATCTATGATTTTAATTCTACTTTACAATAAACATTGGCTCTTACTTTTAAATAGATCAAAAATGTCTTTAATTGTCTTTGAGTTCATTGTTCGATTAAGAGATAAATAAGTTGTTTATCACCTTATTGTCGTCAATCATACTCGATCATTTGATCCATCTGTAGTCGTCCTCGTCTCGCACTCCAGCGTCGACTCGCTTCTCTTGTCCAGCGCCGACTCGCTCTTCTGTCCAGCGTCGACTCGCTTTTTGTCCAGCGTCGCCTCGCTCTTCTCTTGTCCTGCGTCGACTCGCTCCTCTTGTCCAGCGTCGACTCGGTCTTCTGTCCAGCGTCGTATCACTCTCTGGACTTTTCCTCGTGCTGTTTCTGACGTCAATGGATCTTCTTATGTGGATACTCTTATGTAATTTTGTTATTATTTAAAAACAGTTTGTTTGACAATCGAGTTACATAACTGTATGTAACTGGAAGGATGAAACTATTTCCAAAAATTTATATTATTCTGTGCGGATGGGCAGAAGCTCCCACTGCACTGTGGATGATTTAAGAAAGAGAACCACTGTAGCTTGTGTGTTCTATTTATACCCATGTCTTGGTCAACACCTGCAGTGGTACGAAATCGACATGTCAGAAACTGTCTCTGGGTTCAGTTCCCCCACTCCTTGTCAATTTCGCTATTTCTTATTTTTCTTCGAATTGCAGAGTCCTGTAAGTATACTCTTATAGTTATCTTATAACTATTTTCACTACACATGTTCACTGTAATTTTGGACATTGCAACTTAACCCTTTCGATTTGTACACAGTTATTTCACTATTACACTCGTACGGTGTGTCACTTTCACGTGGTTTTTGTACACAGTATTTATTAAATTTTATTACATTTTATTGTGGTTTTGGATTTTACTCCTTAATTATAGTTTATGAATAATTACGGAAAAACAGTAATTATGCAATTATTCATCTTGGGGTGGTAAACTCGCCTGCATAGACCTGCGTTCACACACACATGCAAGATACTGGTGTACACACTTTCAGTTACATTTGTGTGTGTGTGCACGTCGATTCAGGTCGAAACACCTGTTCATATTTTTGTCTGAGCCAAGCTTGCAATCCCTGACATGCTTATTTATAATGAATTATTAATTATTTACAGTTTATTAGGTATATTTAAATTTTTATATTCAATGCTCAGTACATCAGTTATTTGTACTGTTGCAGTATGTTATTGTTTACATGTATTGCTAGTGTTTTACTTCCATATTCCTTAAGGAATGGAAGTATGGTGATGGCAAAAAAAATCGTGTTTGACATTATTGCAGATTCTGATTGTACTACACTCAAAACATGAAAAAAAGTCGTTTTCCGAAAAGTGTCTGTGTGTGTGTCTGTGTGTAGATTTTTTTTCTATGGCAAACGATAACAGCCGCAAATTCAAACAGAATCAAATAATTTTTTGCATACAGCCCTGATTTGTAGAGTACTCACGACCTATTGTTTTTGGTGAAGATCGGTTGAGGGAAAGGGGTAGTTTACCTGCAACGGTTTTTTTTTATCAAGGGAATTTTTTTTTTTGGCAAACGATAACAGCCGCAAATTCAAACAGAATTAAATAATGTTTCGTATACAGCCCTGAATTGTAGAGTTCTCAACACCTATTTTTTTGGTGAAGATCGGTTAAGGGAAAGGGGTAGTTTACCTGTAACGTTTTATGTTTTAACAAGGGTATTTCCTATGGCAAACGATAACAGCCGCAAATTCAAACAGAATCAAAAGATTATTTGCATACAGCCCTAAACTGTAGAGTTCTCAAGGCCTGTTGTTTTTGGTGAAGATCGGTTGAGGGAAAGGGGTAGTTTACCTGCAACGTTTTTTTAACAAGGGTATTTTCTATGGCAAACGATAACAGCCGCAAATTCACACAGAATCAAATAATGTTTTGCATACAGCCCTGATTTGTAGAGTACTCAAGACGTATTGTTTTTGGTGAAGATCGGTTGAGGGAAAGGGGTAGTTTACCTGCAACGGTTTTTTTTATCAAGGGAATTTTTTTTTTTGGCAAACGATAACAGCCGCAAATTCAAACAGAATTAAATAATGTTTCGTATACAGCCCTGAATTGTAGAGTTCTCAAGACCTATTGTTTTTGGTGAAGATCGGTTAAGGGAAAGGGGTAGTTTACCTGTAACGTTTTTTGTTTTAACAAGGGTATTTCCTATGGCAAACGATAACAGCCGCAAATTCAAACAGAATCAAAAGATTATTTGCATACAGCCCTAAATTGTAGAGTTCTCAAGGCCTGTTGTTTTTGGTGAAGATCGGTTGAGGGAAAGGGGTAGTTTACCTGCAACGTTTTTTTAACAAGGGTTATTTTCTATGGCAAACGATAACAGCCGCAAATTCAAACAGAATCAAATAATGTTTTGCATACAGCCCTGATTTGTAGAGTACTCAAGACCTATTGTTTTTGGTGAAGATCGGTTAAGGGGAAGGGGTAGTTTACCTGCAACGTTTTTTTATCAAGCGTATTTTCTATGGCAAACGATAACAGCCGCAAATTCAAACAGAATCAAATAATTTTTTGCATACGTCCCTGAATTGTAGAGGTCTCAAGGACTTTCGATTTTGGTGAAGATCGGTTAAGGGGAAGGGGTAGTTTACCTGCAACCTTTTACGTTTTAACAAGAGTAAATTACTTGAAAATTCATTTAAACTTTTTGAAACAATGGTAATTGTTAAAAATAAAATAATTTTGTTGCCACGCAATGAAATTATAATTTTTTCATTTTAATGTAATATAATATTTTTCATGTAATACAGCAATAAAAAGGCAGGTAAGACACACACACACACACACACACACACACACACACACACACACACACACACACACACACACATACACACACACAATTCACGTTATTTCTGGCCTCACTCATGTTTATTTTCTTACATTTGCATGCTTTTTAAATGGAAAGTTAACACCGAAACCCACACCAAGAACATAACGCGTGCAAGCCGAAAAAATGGACATCAATTTGCTTACTGGCGAAGCTAGTAGTTAATGAATGGGTAGGCAAAAATCTTATCTTAAATTTTTTTTAAGGAATCACTAAAAGGACGGTGGTTCAAATCGGACGCTGAGGTAGAGTTTGCTGTAACCGAATGGTTCCACAAACAGCCGTAAGAATTTTACTAGCAGGGAATCTACAGGTTAGCGCAACAGTGGAACTCATGTCTTAATGTTATTGGAGACTTCTTTTAAAATCGTTGAATAAAAAATGCTTTACAGCTCTATACGTGTTTCTATTGAACAATCCTTGTATTAGTCATACACAATAATACAACTGATTGAACTTCAAATTTTTAAACTTGATTAGTTTCTACATATATGTTTAATGTTACAAATAATTCAAATAACAATCTTGATCATCTGTTAGTTCAGCGGAATAACAGTGACACTTTTAATAACCGCATAAAATAAACACTTAGAAACAACACAGGCGCTTTGACTTAACTGTTTGGACCACAGAAGTGAGGCATGCCTCAACGCTCTATGTGTACAGCGCGGGACAATCCCCTCTCCCTTCACTTCCCTATCACACCACTACATTGCTTACATGCGATGTATACAAAAAACGCTGAGGCAAGTTCAGGTGGCCTCATTCGCTTTAAACGAACTATGCCGAATCTCACCTGTCACCATCTAGCGGTCGCTCAATAAAGCACATTTCGGTTTAATAAATTTGACAGTCGCAGTAACAATGTATAATCTTTACATTATGTAGTTCATACGTATTTATAATTTTTATTCTACAGAATTTTTTAGGGTAGGCATTTGTAACGGTACGAAATTGTAGGGCCAAGGTAACATTTTAAAAATTATATTTTCCACATAGTCATTGTTCACCCTTGTAGAACCCCGAGTTAGTCAACCAGATAGGCTGTGTTTATTACAGAACAAAACGTCTATGTTTTGTCTCCGCATTCAAGCAGCGTAGACCGATTGTGAAATAACACCTAACTTCGCATCAGCCATGAAACACGGAAGAAAGTCAGGTAACTGCATATTGCGCCAGGCGGCAAAATATTGCTAAACCCTGTGCCAGTGTTAAGGCGCTCTTTCAACAACACCAATGGGAGAGCAGATTCAAGATCACGTGACCAGCTCTGTAGGTTCAGCTTTTGCGAAATAACGCCAGTGCTACTGTAACTCTCGGCCGCGCGGCCAGCCTACAACAACATCTGAGTGTAAAAAGTTATGTCGGCCGGCTTGATCATCTTTTAGAACGTGAGATGTTAATCAGTAAATCAATAAGAACCATGAAATAAAAATCGCAGAATCAGTACTAACAGTGGCGTGAGTGAGAGAGAACTCAGAGATCGGTCAGCTAGTGAACTGGTGTCACGGTTATTACACGTGAATAATACGGGTGTGCATTGGAGTGAAACTATGGAAATATTACCAGGATGAGTACCACCTTTTAAAGTTCAATTATTATATTTCAATATTCGCTTTTATAGACACATTAATAAGAAATAGAGATCTCTAAGAGAGGGGAGTTTATTCAAACATTAAAAAGAGAAAGAGAGTGTGTGTGTGTGTGTGTGTGTGTGTGTGGTTATATACTGGTTCATTTTCAATTTTCTTATACGTATTTAGTAATGTTAATTACCGTAGTATTTTAAAAACAAAAGTTAAAGATACTGTCATTTGTAGAAGTAGAAGAAGGGGGTGATTTTTGATAAATAAAATAAGTATGTATTTTAGACAGCAGAAAATGTGTTAGCGTCATTTTGCACATATCAAATCCAAGTAATCCTTTCTGCAGCTGGTTTCGTCTGAACGACTTTGGACCCCGAAATTTTAAGGTAAGAGTAAGATTATATATATATATCTTGGCAATTAATTAATATTGTCTCACTGGCGCCCGTAACAGTGACGCGAGTATAGGGTTTATAACCTATATCCGCCAGACCTAACCAAGCTGCAGAACGGGTCATTTGAGAGGGAGGACGCTTTGGTAAATTAAATACAAAAAGGGTTAAGTCAATAGTGGATAAGATTAATATTCTTGTGTAACATTATATAAACTTGTATAAAATGGCAGCGAATAATGACGATGTCAATGAAGTAACTAATGTTGACAATTTTGATGAATCGGCTATTATGCATAATATTGAGGTCCACTCGACTCCAGATGGGAGTCAGGACAATAAAATAAAACCAGATATTACAAATGAAATAAATAATACAGATGATTCGGGGATTCCAATAACCCCAAAATTGAATAGGGAAAATAAAATTAATAATGAAGAAGTCAGCTTCACTGACAAAAATGTAGCAGCACAATCTACCCCAACGACGACACGAATTAAACAGTTGTCAATGGAAGATATGTGTAATTTCATGAAAACAATATCTGATAACTTGAGTAGTTTTAACGCGAAATTTGATGAACAGAAGAGTGACTCGGACGCTAAATTCAATGTATTAAAAAATCAGAATAATGAATTAGATATGAAAGTCAATGTACAGAATAGTAAATTTGATATTATAAATAGTCGTTTTGATGAAATTAATATACAGAACGCTAAGTTTGAGGTTAATATGAATAAGCGTCTAAATGAGATGGATGAATGCTTTAACACAATCAGAGAACAAGTGATAGAATCAGTAAACGATCAATTAAATATTCATATCATTAATGTAAACAAACAAGTGTCAGAGACAGTCAAAATACAAGTTCATGAGCAAATTCAAGAGATGAAAGATAATTTTGAAAGTAAAATAAATAAGTGTAATGTTGATAATGAGTGTGAATTTAATTATGTAGTAGAGAAAATAGAAGGAGTTAGAGATAACATTCAGATATATGAAACTAATGTTAATTTCTAAATAAATGAAATAGAAAGCAATTGCGATAGCAAAATAAGTGAATGTCAGTTGAGTTTTGCGAATAAAATCTTAGAAATTAATGAAAATGTTGATAGTAAGATCAGTGAAACAGAAAGTAGTTGTAAGTCAGAAATACAGCTATTAAAAGGTGCTGTAGAAATCGTAAATAATGCCAGTATTCAATCTGAACGTGTAACTAACAACAAGTTTAATTTAATGGAACAAAAAATAATCAATGTTAAAGATGACTTAAACACGGTAATAAACAAAACATTAGACAGTGTCCATGAGCAAGTAGTAATCACCCGTAATGTAGATAGCGAAATAGAGTTAGAGTCATTTACTGGTGATAGGAGGGGGGTACACCCTATGCAGTTCCTAAACAGAGTAAGGGACTTTAATAGATTTTGTAACAATAATTGGGAGATGAAATTACTGAAAGTTATGAAATGTTTTAAGGGAAGCCCCTCAATTTGGGCGGAGGTACATAAGGGAGATTGGTTAGATTTCCAAAGTTTTGAAGGGGATTTTAAAAATAAATATTGGTCTGAAGAGGACCAAGAAGTACTTAGAAGTAAGATAATGGGGTCGGGTAATTTTTGGACTAATGGTAATAATGTCACCATTTATGTAATGAAAATGTACAATGAGGCAAAATACCTTGAACCACCATTACCGTTTAGATCATTTGTACGTCATATAAGTAAACATTTACCAAGGGAGGTGCAAATTAACCTGATGACGCGGGAAGTGGAAGGTATAAATGATCTTGAACAAATATTAGATATTTTCCAAAATATCAGGGACCGGGAAATTGGTAGGCGCTCAAACCCGTCAGGGGTACATAACAATGAGAATCATATTCATAATCATAATCAATCTAGTGGGACACCAAACACATATAAAGGGACAAGGGGAGGCTACAATAATAACTATAGACGTGATGACTGGCGATGTGGAGAGTGTCATTGTGAGAACTATGGTAGTAGAACAACTTGTTACAGGTGTCATAAAGAGAGGAGTTGCCAACGCAGTAATACTGAACATAACCAAAATAGTCAACCACAGAGAGGAGGGAGCAGCAACCGAGGAGCACCGGGAAGCAGTGGAACTTCTAATAGAGGTCGTGGTGGGCACACTCCAGGCCGTGCAAACACCCAGACGGAAAACTAACAAGGACAGTGAGTGAATGGACCCTACCATTGTCGACAAATGACTGTGGGGCCCAAGATAACAACGAATATACAAATAACGTCATCTGTACGGATATGTCCAAGGAACTGATGGAGGAAGAGGACTTGGAGACAGCAAGACCAGAAACCGGACTGACAGAGGTAAGAATTCAAATTGAAGGTAAGGAAGTAAAAACTTTAGTCGATACAGGTAGCGAAATTTCTGTCATTTCCGAACATATATTAGAGAGTTTGCAAGAAATAAATAAAAATATCCCAATTTTGCCAGTAGCGGGGGTGACCATTGTAGGTATTACCGGGGTTAGGAGTAAACGTGTAACTAAACAAGTACGTTTGAACATGGTAATTAATGGAGTAGAATATGACAACACATTTTTAGTAGTAAGGGGACTAAATTTGGAGGTTATTCTGGGGAATGATTTTTTGATAAAACACAAGGCGGTAATTGATTTCCAGAAGCGGTTGTTAGTACTTAATAATGAAGGTAAACCAGTTGAGATTAGTTTTGAGCGGGTAGTAGATAAAGTCAGAATTTCGGGAGTTAAGATGATACTAAATCAGGCCAGTAAAGTAGATACGGTAGTTAATACGTACGCATGTAGAGAGGGAGAGTTAGGGGATAATGTAAATAAACGAATTTGGGAGGATAGAGCGGTAAAATTTTGTAGTGAGGGGCGTGACGTAGGGAGTTCTCAACGCAAAGCGTTGTGGCAGGTAATAGAGTGTTTTCGAGAAGTGTTTGCCGATGTACCAGGGAGGGCAAGAGATTATGAGTGTGAATTAAAAGTAAGGGAACATGCACCCTATGTACAAAGAAGCTATCCGGTACCTTATTCAAAAAGAAGGGCGGTTCAGGTGGAATTAGACAAAATGTTAGAAGGGGACATAATAGAAAGATCAGTATCACCATACTCTAACCCGTTAGTAGTAGTCATTAAGAAAGATGGCCGCGTTAGATTATGTTTAGACGCCCGTAAGATTAATCAAATAATTATCCCGGACCGGGAGTCACCCGAAGCAATAAATGAAATCTTCCAAAAGTTCAGTGGAGTCAAATACATGACCTCATTAGATTTAACCGCGGGGTACTGGCAAGTCCCATTAGCATGTGAAAGTAGGAAATACACAGCATTCCTGTTCAATGGAAAGAATTACCAATTTAAACGATTACCTTTTGGGCTGAATACCAGTGTAGCCAGCTTTATAAAATGTTTAGATGAAATACTCCAGCCACAGAATTTAGATTTTTTAACCATTTATGTAGACGATATATTGATAGCATCACGAACATTTTCCGAACATGTGGAACATTTAGAATATGTATTAGACAGACTGCGTACAGGGGGGTTGACTGTCAATTGGGAGAAGTCTAAATTCCTACAGAAAGAAATACATTTTCTAGGGTTCATAATTACACCAGAGGGGATAAAAGCTAACCCAGAGAAAGTAGAATTAATTTTAAAATTCCCAGAACCCCGAAATATTAAGCAGTTACAAAGTTTTTTAGGACTATGTAATTTCTACAGAAAATTTCAGAAAAACTATGCCCATATAACTTCAAAGTTGAGCGCAGTGTTACAAAAGAACAAACAGTGGAAATGGGGGGAAAGAGAACGAAAGGTGTTTATCGAAATAAAGGACCATTTTAGTAACATGATCATGATGAATCACCCTAATTTTGAACGCACATTTTATTTACAGACCGATGCTAGTAACATCGCACTGGGTGCAGAACTGTACCAGGAGGACGACGAAAAGGAGCATCACACCATCGCTTTCGCCAGTCGCACCTTGTTATCTGCTGAAAGAAATTACACAACGATGGAGAAGGAACTATTAAGCATTATCTTTGCAGTAAAGAAGTTTCGTACATATCTACTGGGTAACTCCATCATCATACGGACGGACCACAAGGCATTATCTTTTTTAAACACCTGTAAGTTGACACACAGCAGGATAACCAGGTGGGTGCTAGCTTTACAAGAGTACAATTTTAGTTGGGAGTATATAAAAGGGGTAGAAAACAAAATACCTGACACTTTATCTAGGGTAGATACAGAGGGAATGAGAACAGGGAGGGACTTAAAAGAAATAGAAATTTTCAGACTTAGTAGGGAAGATAGATTATTTGGGGAAGAATTGAGAGATATTAATAGTATGCAAAGAACAGATCTTAAATTGAACAAAATAATAACTAGCTTAGAGTCCGACTTAGAGGAGTCAGGGCATAGCCGTTATTTCCAGATTTATCAAGGGAGTTTGTTTAAGAAAGTAGAGGGGGGAGAGCGTGATTGGAGGTTAGTTATACCGGAAGGGTTGGTAGATAAGATAATATGGGACTGTCATTTTCGGTATGGGCATTTCGGTGTTAGGAAGTGCGTAAATGTATTAAAAGAATCATGTTTATTTAAAAATATGGAACGGAGGGTTAGAACTTTACTCCGGGGGTGTGATTTATGCCAAAAGTCAAAAGTAGTTAATTACCGTTTAGAGGGAGAGATGAGGTGTATTAAAGTAGAAAAGCCTTTTGATTTAGTTGCGGTAGATTTGTTTGGCCCTCTACCAAAGGGAAGGGGAGGCGTAATGTACATTTTTGTAGTATTAGATACGTTCACGAAATTTGTAAGATTATACAGTGTAAAGAGGGCCACTAGTAAAGTACTAAGTGAGAAAATAACGAAGGATTATATGATTAAAACCGGAAAACCTAAAATAATATTATCTGACCATGGGCCCCAATTTATTAGCGGAATATGGCGACAAACTTTGGGTTGGGAAGGTATCATACCTAAACACACGGTGGTATATCATTCTCAGTCGAACCAAGCCGAAAGAGTCATGCGAGAATTAGGAAGAATTTTCCGGGCATACTGCCATGCTAAACACAGTGAATGGCCAGCCTATGTGGGAAGAATTGAAGAATGGTTAAATTGTACCACCCATGAATCAACGGGGTTCACACCATACGAGTTAGTCAAGGGAAAACGTCCACCTAGGATCCTGGAACAGCTGTTCAATTTTCCACCGGAGAGCAACCCACGAGATTTAGAAGTAAAACTTCAACTCGCAAATGAAAACTTATTAACCAAGGGAGAAAGAAGAAAACGGCTTCATGATGCCAAAGGTAAGTGGATTAAGTACGAAATAGGTCAGCTGGTATTAGTGAGAAGACACGATTTATCAACTGCACAGGATAAAGAGATTAAAAAATTCTTTTTGCTGTATGAGGGACCGTATGAAGTTGTTGAAATTAAAATGGATAATGCTTATGTTTTACGAAATCAAATGATGGGGGAAATAGTGGGTACCCATAATGCCACTAATTTAAAAAAGTATTGGCTAAAATAAAATAATAAAAATAAATGTTGTAATTAAATACAACTAAATAACTATAATAAACCTATAGTTAAATAATTATAAACAACTATAAATAATATAAAACAGTAAGAGGTAGCGGATAGATGTTCCCCACTTGTCCCAGTGGGGCTCGTCTATTTCAGGGACGCGCCCCTGCCAACGCGAGCCTTGGTTTTCTCCATTTACCCTTATTTTCGGAGGAAGCTTTGTCCTTACCTTTAGTCTTAGTTCTTGACCTTTTAATAATCCTTATCCTTTTTATCTTCCCGATTTCCTTAACCCTCCCCTTAGAGTAAACCTAACAATAGTTACATAAATTGGCATACTTTTTGGAACCATTTGATTGCCTTAATTCTAAATACTACATTAGTGTAATCCTCAAAATCAAAACACTGGCGTTATTTATGAATTGTAAACTCATCCCTTAATTAGGTAGGTAGTGGAGAGGTTTTGTGGCTGAGTAGACAAACTAAATAATAAATTTTTGTATAGTTTAATAGAATTGTTGTGTACAGGGATGTGGCTGTAGATTAATGGTTGTGGTGTGTTTATTATTCCTGGGGAAAGTAGATGAGCAAGGAACTTATGTTTGGCAGTGGGGCTTTTGGTCACTTTCATTGAAGTGGGGTTCCGTTCGTCTTCAATCGCATCCCTGTAGACAATTATTCTGTACATGTAAAGTATAACCTATTTACAGGTAATTAAGAAAAAATAATTTTGGAAAATATTCTAAAGTAAACTTATGTAACCAAAAGGTTTAATTATTATTTTGTGGTACCTGCTATGTTAGGTTATGAGTAGAGGATAGATGGTAGTTAGAATGTGATTGTGGAGGACTTTAAAGAGAGAGTTGAACCAAATGATGGAATGTTTGTGAAATTTATTGAAGTATTAAGAAAATTTGAAATATTAGACTAATTAGAATCCTTTTGAAAATTATAATCAAAGTAATTGAATTTGTTTTGAACGAACGAAGAGGTTAAATAGAATTGTAGTGGTCTTTGGAGTAACTTAATAATATGAAGGTTAGTTAGATGTAATTTCATTTTTACTTCCATCTTCCTTAAGGAATGGAAGTATGGTGATGGCAAAAAAAATCGTGTTCGAGATTATTGCAGATTCTGATTCTACTACACTCAAAACATGAAAAAAAGTCGTTTTCCGAAAAGTGTCTGTGTGTGCGTCTCTCTGTCTGTCTGTGTGTCTGTGTGTAGATTTTTTTTCTATGGCAAACGATAACTGCCACAAATTCAAACAGAATCAAATAATTTTTTGCATACTGCCCTGATTTGTAGAGTACTCAAGACCTATTGTTTTTGGTGAAGATCGGTTGAGGGAAAGGGGTAGTTTACCTGCAACGGTTTTTTTTTATCAAGGGAAATTTTTTTTTTTTGGCAAACGATAACAGCCGCAAATTCAAACAGAATCAAATAATGTTTCGCATACAGCCCTGAATTGTAGAGTTCTCAAGACCTATTGTTTTTGGTGAAGATCGGTTAAGGGAAAGGGGTAGTTTACCTGTAACGTTTTATGTTTTAACAAGGGTATTTCCTATGGCAAACGATAACAGCCGCAAATTCAAACAGAATCAAAAGATTATTTCCATACAGCCCTAAATTGTAGAGTTCTCAAGACCTATTGTTTTTGGTGAAGATCGGTTAAGGGAAAGGGGTAGTTTACCTACAACGTTTTTTTAACAAGGATATTTTCTATGGCAAACGATAACAGCCGCAAATTCAAACAGAATCAAATAATTTTCTGCATACAGCCCTGATTTGTAGAGTACTCAAGACCTATTGTTTTTGGTGAAGATCGGTTGAGGGAAAGGGGTAGTTTACCTGCAACGGTTTTTTTTTATCAAGGGAAATTTTTTTTTTTTGGCAAACGATAACAGCCGCAAATTCAAACAGAATCAAATAATGTTTCGCATACAGCCCTGAATTGTAGAGTTCTCAAGACCTATTGTTTTTGGTGAAGATCGGTTAAGGGAAAGGGGTAGTTTACCTGTAACGTTTTATGTTTTAACAAGGGTATTTCCTATGGCAAACGATAACAGCCGCAAATTCAAACAGAATCAAAAGATTATTTCCATACAGCCCTAAATTGTAGAGTTCTCAAGACCTATTGTTTTTGGTGAAGATCGGTTAAGGGAAAGGGGTAGTTTACCTACAACGTTTTTTTAACAAGGGTATTTTCTATGGCAAACGATAACAGCCGCAAATTCAAACAGAATCAAATAATTTTCTGCATACAGCCCTGATTTGTAGAGTACTCAAGACCTATTGTTTTTGGTGAAGATCGGTTGAGGGGAAGGGGTAGTTTACCTGCAACTTATTTTATCAAGCATATTTTCTATGGCAAACGATAACAGCCGCAAATTCAAACAGAATCAAATAATTTTTTGCATACGTCAGTGAATTGTAGAGTACTCAAGGCCTTTAGATTTTGGTGAAGATCGGTTAAGGGGAAGGGGTAGTTTACCTGCAACCTTTTACGTTTTAACAAGAGTAAAGTACTTGAAAATTTATTTAAACTTTTTGAAACAATGGTAATTGTTGAAAATAAAATAATTTTGTTGCCAGGTAACAAAAATAAAGTCATTTTGATTATAAAATATAAATATTTACAACAAGAAAAGAATTTTCAGTTTTCAAAATTTAAATATATTTTTATAAAACAATGGGTTCTTCATTGAGGTGGGGACCATGTCACTCACTCCATCTCAAGCCTCTCCCATTTTGCAGAAAAAGAGGACCCTGTCAAGGCTGATACTTTGACGACAGTGACAGGGCTTTCCACCAAATTCAGCAGAGTGACAGGTAGGCCCAACTCTGATTGGCTCCTCAGATTTCCCCAGCATTAGTAGGTTCTATGAAAATATTTTATTTCAAAAATGATTTTAAATATAAATCTTAGATATGTTTTATAAATCTCATGTTTTATGTTTTAACATGGGTAATTTTTTATATGACGAACCATAACTGCCGTAAATTCAAACAGAATCAAATAATTTTTTACATATGTGCCTGAGCTATAGAGAACTCAATGTCTGTTGATTTTGGTGAAGATCGGTTACGGGGAAAGGGCAGTTTACCTGAAACATTTTTTGTTGTAACATGAGTAAAGTACTTAATTTTGATAAAGTATCCTGATAAGATCTTAATAATCCACTGTAGAAACGTAGATGAAATATCTATAAATGAAGAGGCTAGTTGAACGGGCTGGGGGTAATTTTCTATAAATCAAAATTATAGTTGAAGGGGGAGGGGATAATTTTTTTTTATATGTGTACTACGTTATTGGCAACAAAGAAGTATTTTTTTGTTAAAATTCCTTCTCTGGCTGTTTGGCTGAAAATGATTTTAAATATAAATCTTAGAATATGGAAGTCATGTATGGTTCTCCATACCGATATTTATTTAAATTGAACTGTAATTTTATATATTATAACTACACTTCTATGCGCTATTGTAATGTAATGTTGTGTGTGAGTACCCACCTGCTGTCTGATCTTGCAGATTCTTCCGACTAGGGCGTGTGGATTTTGGATTTGAAGTTCGCAAGCTAGTAATCTCAAATTATTACAACAACACACATAATGGGTTACTTTAAAGGGGGAGAGTTTTGTGAGACCGGTAGGCTTTATCGTACAACAATAAAACACTGTTATATGGGATAATAAAACGTTGTTTATTACACCAACAACACACAAGAATAGAATGGTTATAATCTTATGAATTTTCTTATAGTCTATACAATGAATCGATGTTTTTCGATTGTCTAATAGTTGAAAGAAACTGAACTCGTTCTTTGCGAGTTAATTGCAATTTAAATTTGACTTTATTAATTTATTTGCATTTAATTAAATTTATTTAATTAATTTGAATCTAAGTGTTCATGAAACAAAATATAAAACTCTAAAATTAATTTGAATAATTAATTAAAATAAATTAGACGTGACAGTCTAGTTCACGTTATTTCATTTCTAGTGATTCTACTTCTGATCTACTGCAGTATGATCTAAGATTAGATTGTCAGTTAAGATTTGTATAGCGCTTTTTATACTACTTCTATTTCTTAACTATAACTTACTAAAGCCTTAAACTGCTATACAGATTATCACAACGAATTTACTTTTTAATTACTAGAGTCTTTGCTTTTTGTTTGTTTGGCACCTGAATTATTTGAATTACAATGTTTTAATTGAAAAATAGAAAATTTGATCTGAAAAATAAATAAATAGATTTTGCTTTCCTGTTACTGAAGAGGATGTCGTCCCGATTTGTCCCTCGTCGATTCGAGTCCTTGGTTAGAGAAAGTAATCTGCTTAGAACTGCTGGATTCGGTCGTGGAGTTCAAAATTCGGCAACACTCTGCTTCCCTGCTGTTTGTGAATATTTTAACGTCTGCTGTTGTCTGCTGGAACTGCTTCCTGTTCTCCGTCGATTTGCACGTTGCACGTCAGCGTGTGTGTGTGTGTGCTTCGTTCGGGCGGTCGCTCTGCTCGTCAGCTGTTAACCAATGATTTAGACGGCCTCTCTGCGGTATTCTTGAAGTCTGGTCTTGAAGTCGGGTGGATCTCTTGCGTGCTTATGACTATCTGGTAGTACACAATAAGCTTGGTTGATGTACTGAAGAGTATCTCGCCTTTACGCAACAATTACGAGCTATACAGATGATCTGTACTTAGTGTGTTCGTAATTGCGTGTGTGTTGACCACGTAGAGTCTTCTTGTTGATCTTCACCACTTTGGCTACTAGACGATCGAAGGACTACGTCTTAACTTCGTGAGTACTGACAGAAGAGTGATTTTTCCACCAGAAAACATCGCACTGGCCGGGGCTGCATGGAATGATTTCATTGGTCGAAACACTCTCCCTACCACATAAAATTTAGAATTCCCTTAGTCCGTGAGAATGAAGTCTGGTTCCCACAGACGGAGAATAGAATTATTATCTAATATATAATTTTCCGGCGGAACCAGTTTGTCGCTAAGGATATCCTGTACTTACTTAATTTTGCAATAACTTGGTTGCAAATCAAGTTGTGTGAAATCTAAAATATACAATCTGTCACAAATTATTATCTTTACAATATACTAAAATCTCTTTACTGTAACTCTATTTTAACAGAAGTTATTTAATTATTTTAATTAACTCTTACATTTGTTAATTATATTGCATCAAATTTGCACACGTCATTATTAATATCTCGGCAAACATTTTGGCTATATTGGATTTCGCCTTTATTTATTAGTTTCCGAGATATTAATAATTAACAGTTTGGGTGTGGTCGCTTCCTTGTACAGCGAACTGATTACATAACGACCACGTGTGCGTTGCTTTACACAGCATTATTTTCAATGCGCTACATTCAAATGGAGTTTTAACTGTTAATTTTTATTTAAATATGGTTTCAGTATGCGGTAAACATATAACCCCAAATAGTTAATATTTGGTTCCGTTATAATATGTTATACATTAACTGCATATAACTGTAATTTAAAGTTAAACTGTTTTGAGGGGAGGTTATTAAAGCATTTTTTCTGTTACACAAATAATTTAAAAAGGTTAATTTTATTAATGAAGCAAAATTAGTTTTGGGTTTGAATTGTAATAACTAGACTTTGACAAATATGTTAACAAGAAGATTTATAGAAACCAAAAAATTTGAAGGAAGTATATATGTCAGTATTATGATGTAACTATGAATGTTGAGACAGAGTGTTTATTAAACAGTCTGGCATACAACTGTTTATGTAAACAGGTGTGTTGTAGTTGTATGTTGTGACTAAGGTCTACATACATACTTGGTGACAATAACAAAAATGTTGTAGTCTGCTGAATCATTGCTAGTAGAAAATCCTATTATGAAATAAAAGGAAATTAAGATGTGTTGAAATGAAGGTAAATTTTTTGAATGATGTAAGGAAATGACTTAATGTTTTGATTGTGAGACAGTTAATATTTGTGTGATAGGATGTTGTTAATGTAAAATCATTTTGATCAAATGTAATTAATTTTGAAACTGGTAATTAAATAAAATCAAATTAATTTGGTAATTAAATTAATTGAAAAGATGATTTTAATAATAAATTTAAATTTATTCTGATTCAAACTTCAAATGTAATTGTAAAATAAATGAAATATGTACTTTACTTAAATGGGAAACTGAAGGAAATTTTGTGTAAATGCTGTCAAAAAGGTTTGGAAAATAAGATGTGTATATTACTGCCCAAGTAACTTGTATCAATGACAATCTAGGTTTTATGTTTTAACTGTAGATTCCCCACCTAAGTGCGGCCATGACCTCACCGGACCATGACCGTGAAAGTAGTTAATTGTGGCAAATCATAAATTTTACTTGATATAACCGGCTTGTGGTTTTGTTAACCCGGTGGTTTGTTAGATTTAGTAGGGGGGTTATTTTTTGGGGGAATCTACCAAATTTTGGAACAGGTCTATTTTCACCCAGATAGGGGTGGTAGTCCATTATGGGTGTATAAATAAAAAATAGTAGGTAATACCAAATTTTATTGTAACGCCGAAGCAAGGATGGGGTGGAATAAAAGAAAAAAATGTCCACCCCTTCCGCATCAGTCCTTGTGAAAGCAACTAGACGCTACAGTCTAGGGGGGGTAATAGTGAGTGTGGATGGGCGGTGACCCAGTTACAGGTCACGAGGGAGATGTGATTACGGCTAGATTGAGGTCTGCAAGGGCCAAGAAGTCTAGTGCTGAACACAGTAGAATGTAACGGGTATCAGGGGTTAAGGGATTAAAAGGGGGTAGTAAAGAAAAAAAAAATTTTTTTTTTATAGTAGCTAAGTAATAAATGGATTTAATGTCATTTTGTATAATTAAGGTGTTATTTTGGATGGGCAATATTGTACGGGGAATATTATTCAATTTAACTGGAATTTATGTGTACCACTGTAAACCAATATTGTTTTATTAATACTATTTTTTAGGGTCTATAATATAAAATGAGCCAGTACGTTGTCAATGAACCAGTACGGCTAAGAGGAAACAAATCAGTTGTGGGATATGGAGTGATGGAAGGCCGTTTGTTGATTTTTTAATTGAATGTTTTAAAGTCAGGCGATACTGGGTCGGGTATCTGTTCGATTTTTCGGTGTTGGGATCTCGAACAGAGAAGTCCAGTAAGATCGGATGGGTGCTGTCGCAGTCGCCAGACTAGGGGGGTAAGAACCCATGATTTTAGTAGAGTGTTCAGGGGGGTTGCGGCGCCATATCCTCACTGATCCTCTTAGGGTTTAGGCAATAAGAGTTTGAACGCTTCGGCTTTCAATCTCTTATTGGGGGGGGGGTATTGTAACGGTACGAAATTGTAGGGCCAAGGTAACATTTTAAAAATTATATTTTCCACATAGTCATTGTTCACCCTTGTAGAACCCTGAGTTAGTCAACCAGATAGGCTGTGTTTATTACAGAACAAAACGTCTATGTTTTGTCTCCGCATTCAAGCAGCGTAGACCGATTGTGAAATAACACCTAACTTCGCATCAGCCGTGAAACACGGAAGAAAGTCAGGTAACTGCATATTGCGCCAGGCGGCAAAATATTGCTAAACCCTGTGCCAGTGTTAAGGCGCTCTTTCAACAACACCAATGGGAGAGCAGATTCAAGATCACGTGACCAGCTCTGTAGGTTCAGCTTTTGCGAACTAACGCCAGTGCTATTGTAACTCTCGGCCGCGCAGCCAGCCTACAACAACATCTGAGTGTAAAAAGTTATGTCGGCCGGCTTGATCATCTTTTAGAACGTGAGATGTTAATCAGTAAATCAATAAGAACCATGAAATAAAAATCGCAGAATCAGTACTAACAGTGGCGTGAGTGCGAGAGAACTCAGAGATCGGTCAGCTAGTGAACTGGTGTCACGGTTATTACACGTGAATAATACGGGTGTGCATTGGAGTGAAACTATGGAAATATTACCAGGATGAGTACCACCTTTTAAAGTTCAATTATTATATTTCAATATTCGCTTTTATAGACACGTTAATAAGAAATAGAGATCTCTAAGAGAGGGGAGTTTATTCAAACATTAAAAAGAGAAAGAGAGAGTGTGTGTGTGTGTGTGTGTGGTTAGATACTGGTTCATTTTCAATTTTCTTATACGTATTTAGTAATGTTAATTACCGTATTTTAAAAACAAAAGTTACAGATACTGTCATTTGTAGAAGTAGAAGAAGGGGGTGATTTTTGATAAATAAAATAAGTATGTATTTTAGACAGCAGAAAATGTGTTAGCGTCATTTTGCACATATCAAATCCAAGTAATCCTTTCTGCAGCTGGTTTCGTCTGAACGACTTTGGACCCCGAAATTTTAAGGTAAGAGTAAGATTATATATATATCTTGGCAATTAATTAATATTGTCTCACATTGCCTCAATTGCCTCCATGTAACTTCGCCACTGATATATATGTGTACAACGTTATCGGCAACAAAGAAGTAGTTTTTGTTAAAATTCCTTCCCGGGATATTTGGCCGTAGTCCAATGTTTTCTACAAAACCAGACATTTCGGCAATGCCATCGACTTCCATCATCAGTGAAAATCGAGTGCGATAACGTGAGGTGGTATACGTTAGTGACCACAGTACTGTTGTTAAGGCTGAAGCAGTAAATAGAAAGAAGTAGTTTCTATGGTAATATTTCATTTCGAAAATGATTTTAAATATAAATCTTAGAATATAGAAGTCATGTATGGTTCTCCATACCGATATTTTACTTCCATATTCCTTAAGGAAATGGAAGTATGGTGATGGCAAAAAAAAATCGTGTTCGAGATTATTGCAGATTCTGATTGTACTACACTCAAAACATGAAAAAAGTCGTTTTTCGAAAAGTGTCTGTGTGTGTGTCTGTCTGTGTGTAGATTTTTTTTCTATGGCAAACAATAACAGCCGCAAATCAAACAGAATCAAATAATTTTTTGCATACAGCCCTGATTTGTAGAGTACTCACGACCTATTGTTTTTGGTGAAGATCGGTTGAGGGAAAGGGGTAGTTTACCTGCAACGGCTTTTTTTTATCAACGGAAATTTTTTTTTTTTGGCAAACGATAACAGCCGCAAATTCAAACAGAATCAAATAATGTTTCGCATACAGCTCTGAATTGTAGAGTTCTCAAGATCTATTGTTTTTGGTGAAGATCGGTTAAGGGAAAGGGGTAGTTTACCTGCAACGTTTTATGTTTTAACAAGGGTATTTTCTATGGAAAACGATAACAGACGCAAATTCAAACAGAATCAAAAGATTATTTGCATACAGCCCTAAATTGTAGAGCTCTGAAGACCTATTGTTTTTGGTGAAGATCGGTTAAGGGAAAGGGGTAGTTTACCTGCAACATTTTTTTAACAAGGGTATTTTCTATGGCAAACGATAACAGCCACAAATTCAAACAGAATCAAATATTTTTTTGCATACAGCCCTGATTTGTAGAGCTCTGAAGACCTATTGTTTTTGGTGAAGATCGGTTATGGGAAAGGGGTAGTTTACCTGCAACATTTTTTTAACAAGGGTATTTTCTATGGCAAACGATAACAGCCACAAATTCAAACAGAATCAAATATTTTTTTGCATACAGCCCTGATTTGTAGAGTACTAAAGACCTATTGTTTTTGGTGAAGATCGGTTAAGGGGAAGGGGTAGTTTACCTGCAACAATTTTTTATCAAGCATATTTTGTATGGCAAACGATAACAGCCGCAAATTCAAACAGAATCAAATAATTTTTTGCATACGTCCCTGAATTGTAGAGATCTCAAGGATTTTCGATTTTGGTGAAGATCGGTTAAGGGGAAGGGGTAGTTTACCTGCAACCTTTTACGTTTTAACAACAGTAATGTACTTGAAAATGCATTCAAACTTTTTCAAACAATGGTAATTGTTAAAAATAAAATAATTTCATTGCCAGGCAATAAAATTATAATTTTTTCATTTAATGTAAATTATGTATGAGTTAATATACGAGGTGTGTTCATAAAAAGACCAAACGTTTTGAGTAAAACATCAATCCGCACAAACGACGCGCCGCGACCTAGCGATAGTTTTTGACAACAAACTACCACTTATTGTGTTCCGCTATTAGCAGTAGTCTTTGAGGTATATCACATTGAGTGGGAACGTGCACACGCTGGCAGGCGGCGGATTAGTGACAAAGCGATTAAGAAAGACCGTGAGAACAACGTGTGCGTATGAAATTTTGCAGCAAAACTAGGTTAAAACTTTTCAGAGACATTCTGGTTTTCAATTAAGCATACGCGGAAGCCTGCGTGAGGCGAATGATTAGTTTAAGAATTTTTAAAGAGGGAAAAACAATGGTCAGTGCAGATCAAAGCGATATCGAAGATCATGGGAAGAGAGCTCGTGATGTGGTAATTGTAAATCATCGTTTAAATGCCAATACTTTCTGACAGAATCCATTTAAGATCGTAAAATTAAATTTTGATAGAAAAATTTAAATGTATCGTATCACTGAAAAATTCTTACTGTGTTTGTTGATGATGATCAGAAAGAGACCCGTTTTGAAATCGGTCAACAACTGCGTACCAATGCAAATGGTAATGAAAACTTTGGAAGACAATGGAAATAGCTCTGTAAAGATTTTACGAAGTCAGCAGCAAAATTTTATACACACACGTTGTGTTAAGATCTTCATTCTCACTTCGTTATAAATCCGCCGGACGGTGTGTGCCCGTGCCCACTACAGCACGTGTAGCTCGAAGACTGAAGATCGTGACAGAACAGAGAAAACGGCATTCAGGCATCAAAACCTGTCGCTAGCAGCACTTAATTCTGCAGCTCGCTCTATGCGCTAGTTGACGTGCTACACAAATAGTTCGGTCGTTTTTTGAACACACCTCGTACATGTATAAAATAATATATCGTTCGTGGCAGGTAAGGATATCTCAGTTATGTAATGTTTACGTTTCCATTTTATTATTATGACTACAGCAATAAAAAGGCAGGGAACACACACACACACACACACACACATACACACACACACACACACACTCACAAAATTCGCGTTATTTCTGGCCTCACTCATGTTTATTTTCTTACATTTGCACGCTTTTTAAATGGAAAGTGCCGAAACCCATACCAACATAACGCGTGCAAGCCGAAAAAATGGACATCAATTTGCTTCCTGTGGATCGCTGGGCAGTGTAACTGCACGTGTTTACAGAGGAACGATTCCTAGATAGACTTTTCGTCTTTAGGGAATTAACCCTCTGCAAGATGCTGAGGGTCCATGAGTGACTTCGGAGCGCTCCTTCTTTTTCGCGTGTTTGTTCTGTGAAATATACACTGTAGATTCGCAGCTTTACTCTAAGCAACGCTCAATAGGAAATGTTGAAAATTTTAGTCCACGGTGTACCCTCATTCACACTAAACCTGCTCTGATGTTTTAATTACGGACATCATAATATTAAAACTTTGGAAACGTGAGCACTACTTAATGGAGATCAATCATTAACTTATACAAGCCATTAATTTTATGCATATTTTATATATATATATATGTGTACAACTTTATCGGCAACAAAGAAGTAGTTTTTGTTAAAATTCCTTCCCGGGATATTTGGCCGTAGTCCAATGTTTTCTACAAAACCAGACGTTTCGGCAATGCCATCGACTTCCATCATCAGTGAAAATCGAGTGCGATAACGTGAGGTGGTATATGTTAGTGACCACAGTACTGTGGTTAAGGCTGAAGCAGTAAGTAGAAAGTAGTAGTTTCTATGGTAATATTTCATTTCGAAAATGATTTTAAATTTAAATCTTAGAATATGGAAGTCATGTATGGTTCTCCATACCGATATTTATTGAACTGTATTGTTTAGTATGTATGTATAATCACACGTTCGGATAAATGAGTTCATGTTTTAATGAGATGTTCAATTTATTTGTTTTTTATGATTATGAGAAGTAATGAAGAAAATTGATAGATTCATGCAAACGATGTTTTATTTTTTTAAGAAAGTAATGGAGATATCACAAGTTAATTTTGCACTTAAAAGAATTTTTGAATTTAAAAAATAAATATTTTATGAATGTTAAATAAGGAATTGGTTAGGACATATTAATGAATGTGTACGCGCCCAGTATTTGCCAAAGGCGACCCAGTATACATGTAAGGGGGAACATATTGGTTGAGGATCTGGCATGGAATAAGGCCAGGGATTTGGAGTTTGGGGTGGCATGTTAGAAGGTTAGGTGCGCTGTGGTGCGTACCTGTTCGATTTTATGGTGTTGGGATCTCGTATAGAGAAGTCCAGTAATATCGTTCAGGTGCGGCCAGAGTCTCCGAGCTAGGGGGTAGTTTACCCATGATGTGCAAGAACTAATGGGGGATTGTTGGCACCATATCCTCACCGATCCTCTTAGGGGTTTAGCAATGAGAGTTCTTCTGTTCCTGCAGAAGATCTCTCATTGGGGGGGGTATTGTAATGGGGCAAAAAGGGGTATTATATTTTGTTGTAATTTTATTCTGTTCTATTCAATTTATACGGGCCCAAAACAGCGAGTCACCTACATAAAACGGTTCAGTGCATTGGAAGGCGGCGTGGTCAACAACAGTTTAATTCACAGAATTCCAGTGCGCACATGCCTGTGTTTTCCGTTGGGGAGAAGAGTAAAAAACTTCGTAGCTAACAACCAGCTACAATGGAATGCGGCCTGTATGCGCCAATGCAATTGAATTCTAAGAAATCCAGGGTTGTGGGGTGCACTCAAGCGCGCGAACATCAAACAGGCGTGCGGACGGGATGCCAAGCAGTTCAACCGACGCTGCCGAAAATGGCGCAAAGACGAAGGTTTTGTTCGACATACAGTCCGAGTTGGAGGAAGTACGGATAAGTCACGCCCATTCGCGTGACGTAACCAGTGGCAGTGTAATTTCGTCAATGCCTGACACACGTAAATAACACGTGTTAAATGAACAGTGACGAAGACTTTAACATATAAGGCATTGTAATTTCTGCCATGCATAATTTCTGGTGGGAGAAATTTTGGTAGCGTTCTCCCCAGTTAATCTCACCTACAGGCCGCGTGCGGTCTGTTTAAAAATTACTAAAAGTTTTTTTCCAAGGTCGGCCGACCTCACCAGTAAGAACCCGGAACAGTTATCTAAAAAAGTGCAACAGTAAATCAGAATATGAAGTGAAGTGAGCGAACAGAAAATAAAATGTGGTAAATTGAAAAAGACAACTTTCGGACATCTAAAAGGGGAATTTGTGCGGGATGCGCCACGAGGTCAGAGGAGACGCCGCTATACAGGTAAAAGTATTTATGTAAAACATTTTAATGATTGCCAAAAAATAAATAAATGGGGGGGGGTAGAACAGAATGAGTTGTGCATGGGCATTGCTGGGTCGTCTCAATTAGAATTTAAACAAATAATTTAAGAATCTTATATTTTTTGTAAAGAATAAGTTTAGAGAATATGTAGAATTTATTTCTGTTATTTGGAAATTAACTCAGAGATAAAGACAATTTAAAATTAATGAATATTCACAGTATAAAACGAATAAACAAACTACTGATTTTTTTTTTTTTTTTTTTTTTTTTTTTTGAAGTGGTAACAGAGATCAAGGTTATTTTTTTATAGTAAATGAAAGAATATAATAATAAAATTCAATGTCACATAATGAGTAAATAAATACATCTATTTCTGAATATAATTGAGTATAATTGAGAGTATGATTTATTGAAGAGTGTTAACCTAAGTCACGCTTATTCTTCACGAATTCGTGCGAAGAACCTGGGACCCGAACAAGGTAAGAGTTGCAAAGATTGTGTATTATTTTTAAATAATTATTTGGCTATTAAGTTGTAGCTTCTCAAGGAGTATGATTTTGAGATAGTACATTGCAAAGGTACTGACAATATCGTAGCGGATGTACTTAGTCAAAACCCTCAAGATGTACTAGAAAATATAATATCAGATGGAGACGAGGAGACTGAAATTTACGCAATTGACATCAAACTGGGTAAACCATTAAAAAATCAGTTGAAAAACATTACACTACACCAAATGAACAACGTTAAACTAAATAATATCATCGACCGGTTACACAACAATAAAAATTACAAACTCAGTAAGATATACCAAGTATATAATAATAAATTATATCATAAGGAGAACGGAAGATGGAAATTGGTAGTAACACAAGAAATTGGACAAGCGTTATTAAAGGAGATTCACGTAATGTATGGACACTGCGGTGTGAGGAGAAGCTATGGGATCTTTAAGGAACATTTTACAGGCGATCATCTCTACAAATACCTTAAGAGGTTAATTAAGACATGTGATACCTGTCAAAAATGTAAAGACCATTTCAAGAAATGCATGGGACAGACCAAACCAGTTCTGCCAAAGAAGAGATGTGAACTCATTAGCATGGATTATTATGGTCCTTTGATATCGTCTACCAGTGGTGTGAGGTATATTCTGGTGATCGTCGATAATTTCACCAAGTTTGTGAAGTTATACCCGATGAAAAGAGCAACTACAGCTGTTACGCTTAATAAATTAAAAAATTACATCCAAGAAATTGGAAAACGCAAAGCTATATTGACGGATAATGGCGCACAGTTTACAAGTAAAACTTGGGTGACACAGTTAAATGCACTTGAAATCAAGCCCAAGTACACTGCCATCCGTAACCCGTGTACCAATCTTGCTGAAAGGGTTAACCGCCAATTAGGTAACATATTCAGAGTGAGGTTAACGGACACCAAACCAAATGGGCCAAATATATTAAATTAATAGAAAAATGTGTCAATGAGACTCACCATGACACGATTAAAATGACACCATTTCAGGCACAATGGGGTCGAAGGCCAAGAAGAGCATGGGAGGTGTATGTGGACCGAGAATTAATGAAGAAAGACGTTAAGGATTGCAGAGAGGTAATATATCGATGATTAAAAAGAAAGGGTGAACGACGAGCAAAGAAAAACAATGAAGGCGTCGATAAGGTGAAATTCAAGGAAGGAGACTTATTTTTAATAAAGACTCATCCAATTTCAGATGCTTTGAATAGAGTCACAGCGAAATTCTGTGAACTGTTTGAGGGACCGTACGTTGTAAAAGGAATAAAAGGAAATGCAACTTACGAAATGGCGGAGGTAGATAAACCAGGATCGATTCGTGGAATTTTCAATGTGCAACAGTTGAAGCCGTACCAGCGTGAGTAACAGTAAAATTGTAAATAAGATCAGTCAGAAGGGAAAAGAAATTTCAAAACTTTGATAAATTTAAATTTCCTTAACACTGATAACAAACATTGTAAATAAACTTAAACCAATGTGTAGTAAGTTACATAATAATAAGCCATGTGATGTACGTAAGGCCAGCAGTTGTAAACAACAAAATGAATTGTAAACAGCTGCAAACAAACTGGTTTGAGAGGGAGGGGGCAAGCTCTCCCCAGACAAGAAGTGAAAGTGCACAAAAGCCGAGGGTTGCACACCATTATTGTACTGAAAAGGCAACAACCTCAGACGTAAACAAGCTTTGTCAATAATAAACTGAGCACTTTCAGAGGCGTACAAATTGATTTGCCATGAATTCGTACAAATTGATTTGCCATGAATTCGTACAAATTGATTTGCCATGAATTCGAATATCGATCATGATCAAATCAATTTGGGGGACTAAATATAACGTGAATGTAGATCACGTAAGCCTATATTATGTAATTAACGTAATTAATCATTTAATGTATGTTTTTAGTTATTATTAAGCAAATTAAATGTGTTGATAAAAAGATTGGGGCAAAATAACGTCTAACAGAAATATTGTAAGTTGGCGACAGTCTGGCGGCAACAGAATAGAAGCGCATTGTACAATAAACAGCTTTCTAAAGTCATAAAGAAGGAAATGCTTTGTTCGCGAAAAATCATAAAACTGTTGAGTCCCGTTAGATTTTGACGAACGACAACCTTGGGAAAACAATGGATCAGGCGATAAAAAAAGAGAAACTTTGGTGAAAGTCGCGTCGCTTAGTGTAGCAGTCGGACACGTGGCGAAACTCCCGCGTTCCCCAGACTAAACACCAATGAGAAGAAGCGTGACTTTAGAGCGCAAGTTTTTTACGGTTCCTGAATGGACGAATTTAAAGTTCCCGGCAAGGAAATCAGTCATGAGCCTATCGGAATTATTTGAGTAGAACGGGTGGGAAAAGAGAAATAGTGAACCCTATAAATAATACCCCGTGTACAGCTAAGTAAGTTTTTAGTCTTCTTTTTCTCTTAGTATGTGTTAAAGACGCTCTTAGTGTATTTTAACTTCGTTTTTAATAAGTTTTTAAAGTGTTAAAGTATATTAGGTTGATTAACCAACATGTAAAGTAATATATCGGAGTGTACAGAAAACTATTCGTGTCTTTTAGAATCTCGTTATGAATTAAAGAAACTATCAAAATACTTTAATAAGTCTTGAAGTATTTGAGTGCGTGTTGGTCGAGGAACGCGACGGTCGTTGTTTGTACGGCAAAGACAAGCATGAGAAGAGTCTTCATCGCGAGTGAATCATTTAATTAGTGCTTACAGCAAGTAAGAAGCAGTTTTATTTAAATCAGTGAACTCAAAGTAATTACTAACACAGTATATTTTGTCTTGTGCGCGAAAGTCGAGTGGAGCATTTAATCAGAGTTCCGATGTGTGTAAAGAATCGATGAAAGTAATTGTGAATGGAATTAAAGCACAGTATGGTGCGAAGTGAAATTGTGATATATGTTCACTCAAGGCATTGTCGGCAGATGGAATGGATAATCCTGAACACAAGTAACAGTTTCATTGTACTTATGTATTAACTAAGATTCTATGTAGTCGTATCGTCTATATCCCTAAACATCCCGTTTCATTCTAAAAGAACCGACGAGCAGTTGGATGCTATTAATATTATTCTACCCTTTATGACTTTAGAAACGCTCAATTTAATTAATGTAAATTAGGATTGACAAATTGAGAGTTGTATTAAATATATCTGATGGTTGTCAGAAGCCAATATCTTGTTAATATTAAGGCATTGAATATATATATACAGTAGGACCTCCGTATATCGAATTTGATGGTTCCTAAGAAAAAATTCGATATATAGAAATTTTGATATACAGAAACCTGTTTCTTATTATTATTCGTAGGTTACGAAAAGCACTGGAATTTGTTAAAAAAATCATGTATAGGCCTCCATACTATTAAAACGACATTTTGGTAATATCGTTACTTATAAATTTATAAATAAATATAAATTCAATAAATATAAATTTAATGAAAACCATAAGCATTTATTTAATAAAAATTACTGTATTTATTTAATAAAAAGTATTTAGTGTACAGTACAGTATTTATTTATTTACTTTAAAAAATTGTTTGTATTTAAAAAAGTAGGAACTTACATGTTAAATGAGTAATACTGTATTTTATTAATTGGTCGTAAAATAATTTCGAAAGTCTTTCTGAACCAAATTTGATGCAGATTCCTCATAAAAGTGTTCACATTTGTTGAGCGACTGGAAACTATCATCAGGCACATATTCTTCCGATTGAAGACCTCGATGGATTGTTTCAAATGCTGCCATCATTTCTTTCTTAGAAGGTTTAGGAACTTTAATTTCTTCTGCCTCATTGTCTTCACCTAAATCTTCAGTATCTTTTAATGAACTTAAAATGTTATCGTCCGTTGGATATTCTGCAACAATAACGTCTTCGTCGACGCTTAAAAATTCATCGAGTGATATGTCTTGATCTATTGTGCCAGTTGACTGTAACTGGTTCCAACAATCCTCAAGTTGTGGCAGTGCAGTAACTTCTTCCACAACAGTATTTTGAGAGAAGCCAGGTTTTATAAAACAATTCTGTATTGTTGATTCTGCTACATAATTTTGCCACACCTTTGCTACCTCTGATATACACAGTCTGAGATTAATCGCATCATCAATAGGTTTGTTGTTTTCCAATGCAAAAATGAGCCTCTTGAGGATCTGTTTTCGGTAAAGCATTTTGAGATTTTTTATTACTCCCTGGTCCATAGGTTGTAGTTTAGATGTGGTGTTTGGAGGAGAAAAAACCAGCTTCACGTTTGTTAACTTTTTTGCCACAAAAGGAGGGTGTGCCGGACAATTGTCAACAAAAAGAAGCACTTTTCTTTTTTGTCTGATCAGTTTTTTGTCAAAGTTTACTATCCATTTCTCAAAAATCTCACTCGTCATCCATGACTTTTATACATCGCGTACGCCACATACAAGGACAATGAGCGGAGATGAGCAGCAGATCGCGTGCTAGCCGGTGGCGTGGGCTCGAGTGAAGGCTTTGAACTCGGGCATCGGCGAACGAGCGTACGCCACTGCGGTAGCCACAGCGATGAAAGTGAAATCGGCGTTAGGCGGCGGACTGTGCAGCGGACGTAAATGTCGTCGTCATCGCAGCGGAGCGGTCGTTAAGCGGAGAAAGGCAGCAGTACGTACGACCGGGAGGAGGAAGAGGAGAACGACGATGAAGAGGAGAACGACTGGATCGGGAGTTCGAAGTCAATGGCGACAGAGCTGAGGAGGAGGTGGAGGTAATAACCGCAAAAACGGCTTCGGGACTGTACCTGCGTCCGTACCAAAAAAAACTAGTAGAAATACCCGTGCGCCCGTTGTCCGATCACGATCTGTACGCGTATGCGAAAAAATTGAACGTACCTTATTTCAGAGGTGTGTACATGGGGGCGCGTTACCGCGCTCGCCGCCGCGGAAGAACGAGAGCGCCGTTATGAATCTCGACGATACCGCCGGACCGGGCACGCACTGGGTATGCTACAAGAAGCGAAGCAATCGAGTCCTGTACTTCGACGAGATCGGCAATTTACGTCCGCCGGTCGAGCTGATGCGATACTTCGGTGCGAGTGTGACCGACGTGCGTTACAATTATGCGCGTAAACAACCGCCGGACACGGTCATCTGCGGACATTTATGTTTAGAGTTTTTGTCATCGAACGATCAGTAGACGACGAGATGTCGTCGCTGAAGGTCACCGTCATGGGCACGGATCCGAGCGCACTCGTCTGACTGTTTTCCACCACTCGAACTGACGGCGGGCGAATGGTATGCCGGACTGTTGGATTTCACCACGTACAACTCTATTTTATTCTCGATTCTTTATTATGGTTGACACTGTACTCGGTGGAATCAAAAATTTTATCGCAACGTCTTTTTTTCGCATTCCACTATCCACATCTTTTAATAATGCCACCTTTTCTGCAACACTCAAAGATTTTCTTTTTGACATTACAGCATTTACGTTCTCGTGAACTCAAGAAAAAATAAAAAATAAACTCAAAACAAAAATAAAGACTGACTGAAACTGAGTTAACCTTACTCCTTAATAACGTACAGTACTACCGAATGATGAGATACTGTAATGTGCGGGAACGATTGTTGTAGATTGAGAGAGTGAGGAACACGCACAGTGTCACGTGATCAACTGACTAATCCAGACCGGTCTAACAGGTTTCATTTTTAGTCAATGTGGAATCACAGATAATTTTCCCCTCATTTCTGAAGTTACAAAGTTCGATATATAGAAATTTTTTTTGATATATGGAAATTATTTTATATTGAAATTTCACGGGACTTAAAAAAAATTCGATAAATGGAGATTTTCGATATAAAGAAGTTCAATATACAGAGGTCCTACTGTATATATATTATCTTACAAGAATTAGTAATAATTAAAAGTTATTAGCATCTTAACTGCAGAGTTTTTATTCAAAAAACCCCCTGAGATCACATAACATCACTGGCGCCCAGCATCTAATACCTTTTAAACCAAATATTATTACATTAAATAATATAAACTTAATTACTTACAAATTATACACGTAAAAGTTATATTTGCCGCCACAAATGTGGAGCACTAATACTTTTAGTAATATTTGCCGCACCAATAAGTGGGGCTAGTCACGAGAGTTAGTAATATTTGATGCCCGAACACATGGGGCAACTCTGATAATCTTTATATTTAGCGCCTAGAACGTGGAGCAAACCCACGATTAGTAATATTGGTCGCCATCAACGTGGTGCAGTTGTAGAGAATCTTAATAAGGGTTTGGTGAGGCCGTGACCGCCCAAAAGTGGGGAATCACTTTAGTTTCTATTACTCATAATACAATTACATGTTTAGATTCCTACATACATACATAATCAACATAATAGACATCAACCTTGAACATTAACATTGCTACATTCAACTAAACAATTCACCTTTAAATAATTTGTATAGAAAATTATAAACATTACAACTTGAACCTTCTATTAACTCTTTTTATATCAACCTTTAATTATTTACCATTTCTTGTACCATTAAATTCTCCAAAATTCAAATTTATTATTAACATTCATTTTACATCACATTTCAAATTCAGATTTTATCAAAAAAATTACACACTTAAACACACACACACACACACACACACACACACACACACACACACACACACACACACACACACACACACACACACACACACACACACACACACACACACACACACACACACACACACACACACACACACACACACATTACAGCATTATTTTAGCTTTAAATTCTATTAACTCTTTAACTTGTTACATTTATTAATACATTTCAACTATGAATTTCTATTAAGTATTTTCATCATCAATTGGTTTGGGTGATTTGCAGTCATTCACAATGATTTGATTTATTGAATGGGCATTTATATTTATAACCTTACTCACCTTCTTCCTTCTAACAACCACTAACAGATTTGCACCGAGTGACACCAATCTCTCAATAATATTTACCTCCACTAATTTATCTAATTCCACTTAAATCATCCTCCTCTTATTAAGAAAATAACTGATACCCTCTTTGTACCTCTAGGATGTGTGTTCCCTTCCCTTATACTCATTCCCTTATCCGTTCCTGGCCCTTCCAGGTAACCGGCAACCCTCTTTAAAACGCCCCTCCCGCCACAATGTCTTGCGTTGAGGACTCCTTACACCTCCACCCTCACTACAAAATTTATGTACCCTGCTCTCACCTATTTACTCTCCATTTTCATCACTCTCGCTTTCTCTACATACAACCACTCTCACTACTGTGTAACGTGTCAAAATTGGGTCATTTCATTTATTGCGGGTATGGGGCATTTGTATTTTATTTATTTCATTTTTTGGGGGTTTTGTAAAAAATATTGTGCAAGCATTAATTCTATTATAACAGACCACGTGGCAAGTAGAACAGTCTGAAACAAAGCAGCAAGACGCAGTTTCTGTTGAGTAACCAGGCAAGGAATTCGTAACCCCCTCGAATTCTCAGAACTCTGTATAAGTGTGACGGTGCACGCACGCCACTACTCAAGTACGTGTGCTGGGGTGACGCTCTCTTCAGAAAGCTCAAAATGGCCTGGAGCAATTTTATTCATCGTCTCCTTTACCATGAGGCCGGATACGTAGCTAAAGACCGCCTACTTTTAGTGACGTCAGAATGGCAATGACAAATATCGCCAACACTCACTACCAAAAAACACATTATGTGTCATGGTCATCGCTAATAAGCTACAGCAAATCAGCTATGCACGGCGACGCAATCAGGTGGCCGTGAACGGCAGCTTCCGCCCTCTGGCAGTACTTTTACGCAGTCTTTCGCCATCAGTGTCGGCCGGCACAAACGCAAGTTAGGCTCCGTAGAAAATTTTATACTTTTACCGGTAATAGAGCTCAACAACAGTAAAAGTTTATGTGACAGCGGTCAAGAAAAAATGTAGAACAGCATCAGACACTTTTTGGACATCTAACACGAAATTTAAAAAGAACAATGGGTGTGCGTGAAGACCACGTTACCGGGGCTTATTCATTTAATCAAAGTGTAAGGGCTGTGGGGTTTTAAAAGGGTATGGGGTTTTTAATAAATTAAAATTAATTTATGTGAGAAAGGCAGGCTGGGCTGTTTACATTTATGTATGTATGTGTTAGATAGAATGTAAGGTAATTATGTTTTTTTTTTTGTATGAATCATCTATGTATAAGTCTCATTCCAAGTTTAAAAAACAGAGTAGAGAATAACAAATTTTTTTATTTTATACATGTAAAATGCTCGAAAACAGTAAAAATTAAAAACTACTATTTTCCAAATGGTAAATATTGAGAATTAAATTCTTTCAACAACCTTATTTCGTTTTATGTACTGTCAAGTTCGTCGAACGAATTGGGTTCGTCCCCACTATGCGATCCGGCCAGATCGAAGATTAAAGGTAAGTGGAAATTTCAATATGACTAATAAAAAATACCAAATAAAAAATAAAGAAAAGTTACAATTGGTGCCGTGACCAGGATGTAATATAACAAAAAAAAAGTTATTGCACCGGCCTACATTTGACAGTACATTGAACGGAGTACGGTTGCGAAAGCAAAATTGTAGTGATGTAAACTTACGTAATTATGATAAAAGGGTGATTTTATGTATGTTGTAATATCAGTTTTGAAAAAAGATTAATCATTGGTAGTTGTTACGTAAGAAAAAATAGATCAAATAAAAATGTCTGAGAACACAGAAAAAAGCAGTGTAGTAGATTCAGTTATGAGTGAGAGTGGCCTTGGTTCGATGAACCCGTCACCAAGTGTGAGCAAAGTAAGTCAGTCAAGGCCAACAGCTGAGTTGAGCGTGCAATCAATAGTTAACGATGACCTAACTGGGTCAATTATAGTCGATCACGCAGAAGCAAAATCTACCCCGATATTAATCAAATCAAATAAAGCAAAAGAATTATCAATGAATGATATATTCAATCTAATACAAACTATGTCTGAAAACATGGTAAAAAATAGTGATTTCAAAGAATTAAATAAACGTTTTGATGATAATGATAAACGCTTTGATAATAACAAAATAATTTTAAATAAGATGAAAAGTGATTTTAACAATAAATTAGATGAACAGAGAATAAAATGTGAACAACAGAATATTCAGTTGCAGCAGAGTATTAGCATAAAATTTGATGGTTTAATAAATGATATACAAGAAAAGAATAAATGTCTTGAAAATACTAATGAAATGATAAGAAATAATTTGAATAAAGTAGAACAGAGTAAGGGTAATACAAACGAAAGTTGTAATGGCAATGTTGTATTAGATAAAGAATTAATAAATAATGATGATGTTGTTGAAAATAATGAGAATAATAATGTAATTGAAAATGTAATATCTGAGAGTACTGATGAGTTGTAGAATGTGATTATGAGATGTTAATGTGTGTTAATGAGTTAGAGAGAGAGTGGAAAGAGAGTTATATTATGGGTATGAAACAGAGGGTAAATTTTTTACGAGGTAGAATGGGGGGTGAAGGAAGACCTTCACGTATATATTGTGTAGACAAGTGTGCTACAGATAATTGTTTTTTGAAGTTTTTTGCTTTTCCTGGAGAAGTCAGGAAAGGTTTAATTGAATTTGTACCCTCTGTCTGTAATAATATTGAAAGTGTGATATGGCATTGTGATGGGAGAGATTTAAATAGAGAATTGTATGTTAATAAAGAAACAGAAGTGTATGAATTGAATAGAAATTATGCCGAATGGAAAGAAAGTTTAGAAATATATTTGAATAATAATGACTATAATGATTTGATAAAAGTAATTAACCCGATAATGAATGAATTTACTGACGGAGACTTAACAAAAATACCTAACGGTGACTGGTTTAATGAGTATGTGGGTAAGATGAATGAAGTTAGTTTTTATGGTTATAACACACAAACCAGTCATTTGTGTGGTAATAAAATTGAACAATGTTACATAAAACCAAGGTTAATCTATGACGATGGAGGCTAAGCTATAAAACAATAAAAGACAGTTATAAACATTTTGTTTTATGGTTCTGACATGGCAGATTGGGACAATGAAGTGCGGAAAAACTGAACAGTTAATAATTAAAGTTTGTAAATAATTGTAGTAAATTTATTTGTGTGCATTGTAGAATGTTAAGTAAACAAGTGTGTGTAATTGTTGCAATAATAATAATAACATTTGTAATTTAAATAAATAACTGAATTAATTTTGAAAAACAGTAATTGATTAATAATAGTTGTTATGATGGTAATGAAATTTGTGTTGTTAATAATTAAATTAATTAAAACAATTTGATATGTTTTAAATATTTTGATTGATTATTTAAAGGTTAATTAATTGAATTTTTTAAATGAATTCAATTTATTTTACGAGATTTGGAAATTTGGTAATAGATGGCTAAATTGTTTGATTTAAACTAATATTTGTGTTAAATGTTTCAGAGGTGAGGTGAAAGTAATGTGGTATGGTGAATATGTTTTGTGTGTATATCATGTTAAATGGACTGTAAGTATGGAACTTTTACAATATGAATCATGTATAATAAAAATGTTTACAGGTGTAATTGAGATGTTAATTCAGTAATGAGATGTTTTGAAATAATTGTATTAAATAAAAATGATAATTAAAGAAAATTTAATAATAAATGAAAAATGATATATATTAATTATTAATAATAAATTTTGAAAATTTTAAGTAACCCAATTGTGGAAAGTTATGGAGGAGTTAAATGATTAATGATGGATGAAAGTTTCATAGTATGATGTTGTACATTTAATTGCGTATTTAATTATTAAGTTTAGTGTTATAAAAGGGATACTTGTGATTCCCCAACTTTTCGGGTGGTCACGGCCTCACCGAACCTTGACCGTGGAATTGGTTTAGCTTTAACAGCTATGGTTGGGGCTCATTGCGTCACGTTCTGCCTTAACTGACCATAGCTGTTATCGTTGTCAAGGTGTATTTGGAAATTGATGGGGGGGAAATAAGGGGAATCACCAAACTAGGGAACAGCGGCTACCACTCTGTTCGCGTAGGAACAGCAAAGCCAGGTGGTAGACCCGTTTAAGGGCGTTTAATTATAGACAGGAATATGCTGATATTCAGATTTTAAAATATAACAGCCGAAGCAAAGACACGGAGAGGGCAAACTACTCCAAAATATGCCGTCTTTGCAGAAGCGAAAGGGCGATACAGTCCTCCATAATTTGCAATAGAGTGTGTGGATGGGAGGTGGCTCAGATGAGCCACGAATTTAAATTTTACCACATAAAAAATTTTTTTGTTAATTCAAAGTTTGATCCAATAAAAATGCTTGTGCTCTGTTTAAGTAATTAGATGCTCAGACACTCAGTATAAGGTGTTCATGCTATAATTTTAAATGTATTATTTTATTGTTGTACGTTAGATAAAAATATGTGTTTTCATTATGTGTGTATTTTGAACCTAAGTAAATAATTAAGCCGTCTGGCAGGCGGTCAACATAAATGATCAGAATCAGAAAAAGGGGAAACAAGGAGGTGAGAAGTAATGATAAATAAATATATATATATATATATTTCATGTAATTTGTTTAATTTTGAGATGTGTTTTAATTGCGTTAGGGATATCAGCTGATCAGCAATAACATGTCACTGGTCTATTGGTTTATAAATGTTCCAAGTAATTAATGTTTAATGTAATGTTTCAATGTATTGCAGATGCTATTTAAAGTGAGAAATAAAGTAATAATTTATACAAGTTAACAAGAGATAGTTTTGGGTGATAAATATTTTATGGGACATATAGATCTATCCAAGTTGAAGTCAAAGTTGAAGTTGAAATAGTAGAGATGAAAATAATGTAATGTTGTTTTGAGTTAATGTAATGTTATAGAATTTTGAGAAGTATTGATGTTGACACAGTAGTTATGGAGAATATATGTAGAGTTTTGAGTGATATATTGTTGTTTATAATTAATGATGTTATTTTGTTGTAGTTGTAGTAAGGTAATGAGATTGAGATTTTGGGGATGGCAATTTTGTAGTAGGGGTAGTGTAATGTGGGAGTCCGCAACATAATGATAAGTTGGGACGGGATTGGGATCGATTTAGTGGGACGGGACCGCCTTAGGTAGAATCCAGGGGCCAGATAAGGGAAATGAGTTTGGGGGGGGAAACACGTATCCCAAGTACAAAGGGTTAGAGAGTATTTTTATATATATACAGAGAGAAGGTGGCGAATTGAGTTTAATGATAAGTTGGGGTTAGAGAGTGTTCTGATAGAGATGGGTGTCATGTGAGTTACAGTTGTTAGAGGTTAGAGTCAGAGGTAGAAAGATTATATATGTATACAGAGCAAGTGGTAAATTAAATGAGATAAATGTTTAAATCACCCACAGTAATGGACAGTAAGACTGTCAAGTACAGAGAGAGATTTATAATAAAGATACAAAATTTTATTTTAAAACCAGTGACAAAATATTGATAGAATTTGAAAATAATGTAAAACTAAGAATTGTTGATTTTAAATAATTTAAATGTCAATTTTCTTATTATTTATAATTATATTTTGTTATTTTAAATGTTTTGTTTTATTATGTTTTGTGTTTCAAGTTAGGATATTACAGATGTCAAATGTATTTTCAGATAGAAATTGTACATAACACATGTGGGTCAAGGTTGTGGACTTGACCTAGTTTTGATCAGCTGAGAGTGAGGTCATATAAGTTAATAGTATGGGAGTCAATTCAACTTGTGTTTTTCAATCAATTTAAACAAATTCTAAATAATTTCTATATGTAAAGGAAACAATTTAATAAATTTAAATTTTTTCTCTGAACTTTGAATTTTTTTTTGGAAAATATTTTTTTTGAAAAAAAAAAATCTTGATTTTTCGCCTGCCAGCTAATGCATATTTTAAGTGTTGATTATTTGATTGTTTGTGTATTAACCGTGTTTATTTTTATTGATTTATTGTATTGACTTGTATTGTTAGACTCTAAGTATTCACTTGGTAGGTTAAGGATATGGTTAACTATAAGAAATGTTTAAATTAACTCATTTTAAATAAAACAGAAAATAAGGAAGAGAATAATTTAGACTTTATACAAAAAATTTATGAATCAATTTTATCTGAAAACAACGTGTTGTAATTTAAAGAACTTTTTAAAAATTTGTTCAATTCTATGATATGTGATGTCAATATATAATATGAGTGTGTGTGAGCCCAGTATCTGCCAAAGGCAGCCCAGCTTGCATACAAGGGGAAACATATCGGCTGAGGATCTGGAGTAATCTAAGCCAGGGATTGAGGATTTTGGGGGGTAGCATGTTAGAAGGTGAGGTGTGCTGTGGTACTTGTCTGTTCGATTTCTCGGTGTTGGGATCTCTTACGGAGAAGTCCAGTGGTCTCGTTCAGATGCGTCCATGGTCGCCAAGCCAGGGGGGTCATGTACCCATGAGGAGTAAGAACAAGAGGGGGTTGTTGGCACCAGTTCCTCACCGGTCCTCTTCGGGGTTTATCAATGAGATTTCTTCTGTTTTGGACAGCAGAATTCTCATTGGGGGGGGTATTGTAATGTGTCAAAATTGGGTCATTTCATTTATTGCGGGTATGGGGCATTTGTATTTTATTTATTTCATTTTTTGGGGGTTTTGTAAAAAATATTGTGCAAGCATTAATTCTATTATAACAGACCACGTGGCAAGTAGAACAGTTTGAAACAAAGCAGCAAGAAGCAGTTTCTGTTGAGTAACCAGGCAAGGAATTCGTAACCCCCTCGAATTCTCAGAACTCTGTATAAGTGTGACGGTGCACGCACGCCACTACCCAAGTACGTGCGCTGGGGTGACGCTCTCTTCAGAAAGCTCAAAATGGCCTGGAGCAATTTTATTCATTGTCTCCTTTACCATGAGGCCGGATACGTAGCTAAAGACCGCCTACTTTTAGTGACGTCAGAATGGCAATGACAAATATCGCCAACACTCACTACCAAAAAACACATTATGTGTCATGGTCATCGCTAATAAGCTACAGCAAATCAGCTATGCACGGCGACACAATCAGGTGGCCGTGAACGGCAGCTTCCGCCCTCTGGCAGTACTTTTACGCAGTCTTTCGCCATCAGTGTCGGCCGGCACAAACGCAAGTTAGGCTCCGTAGAAAATTTTATACTTTTACCGGTAATAGAGCTCAACAACAGTAAAAGTTTATGTGACAGCGGTCAAGAAAAAATGTAGAACAGCATCAGACACTTTTTGGACATCTAACACGAAATTTAAAAAGAACAATGGGTGTGCGTGAAGACCACGTTACCGGGGCTTATTCATTTAATCAAAGTGTAAGGGCTGTGGGGTTTTAAAAGGGTATAGGGTTTTTAATAAATTAAAATTAATTTATGTGAGAAAGGCAGGCTGGGCTGTTTACATTTATGTATGTATGTGTTAGATAGAAGGTAAGGTAATTATGTTTTTTTTTGTATGAATAATCATCTATGTATAAGTCTCATTCCAAGTTTAAAAAACAGAGTAGAGAATAACAAATTTTTTTATTTTATACATGTAAAATGCTCAAAAACAGTAAAAATTAAAAACTACTATTTTCCAAATGGTAAATATTGAGAATTAAATTCTTTCAACAACCTTATTTCGTTTTATGTACTGTCAAGTTCGTCGAAAGAATTGGGTTCGTCCCCACTATGCGATCCGGCCAGATCGAAGATTAAAGGTAAGTGGAAGTTTCAATATGACTAATAAAAAATACCAAATAAAAAATAAAGAAAAGTTACAACTGTGTTCCTACTACTGACCCGTTTCTGTATTACTTTTATTCCAAAATTTCTTATTTTGTCTAACACCCATTTAAAATTAACTTTGACTGACTCAATGCCTTATTGAAATGATTATCACCCAAACTCCATCTTTTATAACATTTTACATTAATATGATCATTGAAAATTACACTAGAAAATTCATAACTACCTCAAATTAATTTAATCATCTAATTTAAAACCTCTTAAACTCATTTAATTTCATTGTTAAAACATTTTACTTTACATCAATTCTTTATCACATTTATACTTAGATATGGTCAATCGTGTAATCAAATACAACATGATGTCTGTCATAAATTCAAAAATATAAACCTTTATCACCACAAATATAACTTACATATACATTATAACAATACAACTCAATACCTAAGCACATGGTATTTTTCATCATTTACTATTCAAATCTCAGAAAATCATTTAAAGTTATTATCAAAGTTCATTTATGCAACATTAATTAATTAATTAATTCCTCTCAAATTATTTAATTCAATCAGTTTTTTAAAACACTAATTTGTTTTAATTACCTTATTCAGAACAATTTCAATTCAGTTATTCTCATTATAAACTCCACAGTTATTCTCGTTATTTATTTAGTCTGGCAAACTATTATTATCATTATCAAATCAATTCCTACTGCATACATACATTGTTTACATAAAATACAAAATACAACATAATCTATTACACAAATACATTTAACATCAATACAAAAGTATACAATCCACATTGTTATCTGTTATTATTTACCATAAATCATTTCACAATACAATCCATGTCGAAACCACACTATATACACAACTGTTTAACCACCATCATTGAATAATAATCTGATCTTACGACTACACCATTCATTTACAATTAAAGATATATTGCTTATTATAATCATAATAGTCATCATCATTACTTTTTTCCATTGTATCAATATAGTGACTACAAATATTATTGCATACTATCAATTCAAAATTCCTGTCGACATTAGGTATGGTTGTAGCGGGTCGTTTTTGGGTATTTTTTATTTTAACCGTATGGGGCATTTATATATTGTTACTTATTTCGTTTTCGGGCGGGCTTGTATAAAATATTGTAAAACTGTATTATTGTGCAACGTATTTGTCCATATAACAGAACAGTGTTAAGCAACAATTTGAAACAAAAGCATAGACGCAGGTTGTTGTTGAGCAATGCGGCTGAAGAATTTGCCCCCTTCAAAATTCTAAGAACTTTGCAAGGGTGTCGACGCACAGGCGCGAATACCCACGCACGCGCGCTCAAAAGGACGCTCTGACTAAAAAACTCAAGATGGCCAGAGTGTAAAAAAATATTCGTCGTCTCTACAAGATCTCCCGGAAATACTGCCAAGACAGTGCTTACTATCAATGACGTCAGCAGAGCCAAAGCCAAAATTGTACTTTGGTAACCGGAATATAATTCCTCTATTCCATATATAAAATGGTTACCTAACAGCAAATGAGCAATAAGCGACGAAAACATAGTAGCAGTGAACACAGCTTCCCTCCAGAGAAAGGAACATGTACCTGTTACGTTCTCGGTGACAGTCGACATTAAGCAGAGACGCTAAGCGGTCTACAGAACACAGCGTACCGCTACAGACATCTAAAGTTTCGGTTTGGGCCCGGTTGGTCGAGTTTTCGTAAATGTATTTAACTCAATAAGACCGACCGGGACCCCAGAAGGTAATAAACATATCGGAGTGAGTAATACGGACAGTGATGTGGAGAGATTAAAGTGATAAAACAAATATTGAAGTTACGGGACCAAACACGTGTTCGGCCGGCATCGTGTTCGTGGACGGGCATCGCGGATAACAATCGGAATGTTTAAAATTGAATAAATAAAGGGGAAGGTATAAAAAAAGGTATGGAAGTGTGCGTGAGCAAAATGGGCTGCCTTAGTTGTAAGTATAGTTTAAGGTAATTAAAACTTGATGGTGTAGCATTCTCATTCTGGTAATTATAACAATTAATCATAACTAATTCTTTTGTACTCATAGCAGTGAAAATCGACTTAATTCAGTAAAGTGATTTAGTTTACTTTGAAAATGTGTTAGTCTAAGTTATTTCGTCATTGCCATTTCCTCATTTCTGTGTTGAAGAAATTCGTCTAACGAAATCGGGGGTTTTCTGAAATTCTATTACAGTCAGATAGCGGGATTTTTATAAGGGCAAGAGTATACAAGTTTTCGATATTTTACCTTCTAGAAAAAATATCGTGGCGACCTTGGGCAGTTTTCAAAAGATAAGTTTTACGGGGACCATGACGGTAAGTGAAATTCTGGCAGCGGTAAGTATTATTTTATGAAGAGTGGAATGTAGTAAATACCAGCTTGCAAAAAGTGAGTAACATCACATGGTAAGTTCTCCTTTAGCATTTTCTGTTAAAGTCAGGTAAGTTACATTACCATCAACTACTGTTGCTATATCAGATTCAACACAAAGTAAGTACTTAATATAATCAAATACACTGTTACTCACCGTCTATGGCCTTTCCGTAATGTTTTTTCGTGTTTACATGTTTCGAGGCACTTGCCTCATCATCAGAACTTATAAAAACTAATCTATGTCATAAATGATGACATTTGTCAAAATATTAAAAACACAATACGGCAATTAAACTATGTACATAACTTGCTTTAAAATGTTAGGTGTGCCTTGCAAGACAACACGCGCCGTACTCAGTACTTAGGTGTGAGTACGGCGTGTGTTGTCTTGCAAGGCACACTTAACATTTTAAAGCAAGTTATGTATATAGTTTAATTGCCGTATTGTGTTTTTAATATTTTGACAAATGTCATCATTTATGACATAGATTAGTTTTTATAAGTTCTGATGATGAGGCAAGTGCCTCGAAACATGTAAACACGAAAAAACATTACGGAAAGGCCATAGACGGTGAGTAACAGTGTATTTGGTTAACAAACACGTGGCTTGGGACTACAATAGGAATTATTCCATTTAAATCAAAACTTAATATAATTACCAGCTCTCTCTACATCTAATCTTTCTACTAATTCTTTACAATTTCTACCAACCTTAAACAACTCTTATCTCCCCATCTAAATACCACTCCCTCTCAAAATATCTCACCATAACGCCATCTCACACTTTCTCTACCATCCCATACAGAGGGCACTAAATCATCACAAAATTTCAGGGAACAACTCGAAGACCTCATGTCTTCCAATAATAAGGGACTCTTGCCCTTCAACAACAACAGTGAACACCTTGGTTCACAATAAACCCGGGGAAAATTTACCCCCTGCAACCCCTCTACCTGTAAACTCTCTCTACACTTTCTCTTTAACTCATTAACACTCACTAACATTCCATTATTAAATTCTACTACCCCTAAACCTTCATCAGCACTCTCAATACTCACAACCTTACTCTCTAACACCATATTTTTAATTATATTATCATTTTTCTCACCCCTACTTGCCGTATTATATGTTAACTGATCGTCTTTATTTCCGTTTAATTGCTCGGTCTCTTCACCACTTTCTACCCCCATTTTAATCTCATAATTATCATCAACACTATTAATTTTCATTATATCACTTTTAAATACTTCATCTACTTTATTCATTGTAAAGTTATTAATCATGTCATCTATGATAGCGTTTTGTTCATCGAACTTCTGATCTATTGATTCTACTATTTTATCAGTCATTGTTTCAAATTTTTCATCAAGTTTTCTGACTTTATCGTTAATTTTGTCAAATTTACTATCTATCTTTAACAGCAACTGCATCATTGCAGTTATCTCATCCGTTTTGTTTTCATACCGAGTTGAGATGGGTGTTAATTGGACTATATTTAATTCGACTGATTCGGTGGCACTAGACTCACCGATCTGGCTAACTGGGGTTGAGTGAACGCCCATCTCACTCGTAAATTTGTCGTCAGTTACTTCCATGTTGTTTGCCATCTCAATTTTTTTTTTTTTTTTTTTTTTTTTTTACTAATATATATTACACATACTTATTACCTAACAAGGTATTCTATTTACCCATACTACACATAATCATAACATAACCTTATCCTTTTATGTCTATTTTCACGTACCTCAAAAGAAATTTTTTATTTTATTTCAAATAACCATTCTGCTCCTCCCAGTAGGCTTGCATTTATATAAATAATTTATATAATTATATAAACGTCCCTATTGTACTCGTACTTACTTTTACAAATTAATAAATAAACTTGATTTTATTTGTTTACTAATTTTATACTCTTACAGCCGCCATGTTGTCTATTACCAACCTAAAGTTTTACTCACCAGGGTCCAGGTGTTCGAATCAGCGAACGGGAAATTCAGAACTGGTTATTTGAAATTAAACATATTGGTTACTCTTGTACACATCTTATTCTTTATTAACGCAAAACAATTCAATTGCATTTAATCAAACAACAGAAAAACTTAGATTCTTTTACCATCCCATCGTAAATAAAATCTCCCTTCTTCTACAATTTTGATATTACCCTTCACGGTAAAATTACAATGATTCCTTATTCAGAAAATTAGTATTACCTTGATTACAATAGACACATTTAAAATAACATAGAAATAGTTATACCCCATTTATTCACAAACCAGCACCTCTTACTTTTATTACATGATTATTACACACACCCATCCACTCTCTCATGATACATATTTAAATTTCCCCAATGAGCTCATTTAATTTTTTAAAAGGTTTAAATTTTGAATGGTTATAAATTTTTGTTTTAAATTTCTTCTTTTTATAATTGAATATAATATAATTTGTTCTCTTATCTGCAATTGCGTCCCTAAAATTCAGTCCAGCGTCCGTACGTTTTCTATTTCTTTCATCACGCTGCACATTTCGTTCTTTTGTCGTAATTCTCGCCGGATAACTCGAAACTGTCACTTCATTTTACTTCATATCACGTCATGACTGTAAAATTTATTAATTTGAATTAAAATCACATTTTATTTATACGGGCCCGCATTTTCGTTCCGGAACTTTTCTTTACAACCGGCCGGTTTAAAAGTGTAATTTCAACTGGGGCGGACTGTAGTGCGTTGAGTTCTTTGTTTCCATCATATGTTTGGCTCTGGAATGTTTCGTACGTGACATTTTCGTGTGGACGCTGGCCGACCTGTGCGCGCGTATGCGTGAATGCTGTAGCATAACAGATAATCCACTTAAATCAATTACCAGATGAGCATTAGTAAAAATCAAGTATATGGAATATCCAGAAAGATCCAAATGAAAACCAAATAAAAAGCACAATAAATTACCATTATAACAAGAAAAAGTAAACATAAAGAAAAAAATCTGCAACTAATATGAATGTACAACAAAATAAAACCACAGAAAACTAAAATTAAAATAACAATAATGCCCAGGTAGGATAGGAGTAGGTAAGGAAGCTACCCAGACCAAGTAAACAGCCCAGTATAAACAAAAGTAAATAATAACAAAATGGTACTGAAGAAACCAAGAATGAAGAAGGAAAATATCCAAAACAAACAAAGATACCTAATGAACAGGGACAAGTGAAGATCACATAGAATAGAGGAAGTAGAACACGACCAATACCCAAAAGAAACCCAATAGGGAGAAAACAAAAACCCCTAAAGAAAGTAAATGTCACTATAGAAAGTATAACACCCCAACAAACCATAAACTCATGTAAAACTAATAAAAACAAAAAGTGTTTAAAGTGCTAAGTAGAAGTGCACCCAAGAAAGTTATTGTATAATTTAAATAGACAAATCTTAACAGTTCCCCCATGGTTAAACAATTTGATATTATAAAACTATGAAAGGACTAGTGATAGTATCAAGAAATAACCAGGGACAAGTGCAAGTTATTAGATTATCATAAATAAACTTTGAGAAGGTACATGAATTACTGTACATTTAAATAACTTTAAGTGTTTTTTAAAATAGTATCATGAATGCTATTTAATCAAATAATATGGTGAAGGAGCAATGAATACTCTTTCTAATAAAATGCTACTGTTTATATGAGAACATTCAATGGAATAAATAGTATAAATAGATAGCTTGGAGTTAGTACATAAAGTGACGGGGAATACATCCCTAAAATTAAGAAAAACAGATAAAACTGTAACCAAATAGTTTTAAGGGAGTGTTAAAAAATTTAATGGAACAAAATGTTAGGTTGCAATTTCAATATATGAACTCTATAAAAAAGATTTAGAAATAGAGATTAATCCTTGTATTTATAAAATGTTATTTTGTTTAGTAGTTTGAATTAGGATGCCATATCTGAATGTGTATATCATTCCTATATAGTAAAATGTTTTTTAGAAGTTACTGTAAATAATCAGTACAAAAAAAGGTATGATTCTAAATACCAGATTTAATGTTAAATAATTGTTATGTTTTAATTGTTTAAAATCAATACTAAAGGTTATAGTAGTAAAAGAAGAAATTATTAATGAATATTATATTAGAATAGAAGGTCAGAAAAGGGTATGAACTAACTGTATTATTAAAAACTTTGTAAGTAACAACAGATAAAATCTAGGCCAGATAGTAAATTTTGACTACATTATAATTGACAAATCTAGTCCTATAAACCAACTAAACTGATGAAATTTATGTAAGATAAACCCACCATATAGTAATACAATGTAACTTATACTTTATAAAGATATTGTCAGAAGATAAGTAAAATTATAAATAAAAATGAAATGTATTAACTACAATTTCAGAGGAGGAGTCATAGATAAATGAATTATATTTAAAAACAATAATTAATGAACAAAATTGCAAGAAATTAAGGAAAGATAAACAATTATATAAATCTTAGATTCAGTATAATAATAATTATATCAGAGAAAATGGCTATTATCTGGACAAGGACAGGAAACACCCTACTTTTCCAACATGAAAGAAATATAACTTTTTTAAATAAAAACTTTGTAAAACTATATTAATTAGTATCAAAATAAGCAAAATATATTAAAGAAACTGAATATGTATTTAGTATTTCATACAGTTAAATAATAACGAAAATATTTTCCGTGTATAATGTATTCAAATAAAATGTATCGGAAGCTAAGATAATTTGAAACAATGTATGATCTATATTAAACCGAATATGTATTTAGTATTTCATACAGTTAAATAATAACGAAAATATTTTCTGTGTATAATGTATTCAAATAAAATGTATCGGAAGCTAAGATAATTTGAAACAATGTATGATCTATATTAAATTGGCTAAGAATTTCAGGAGACGAAGGAAATGAGAACAGTTATTTATTATCCATTGAAGCGAACACTTAAACTAGATTTTGCCCCGTATAACCTATATTAATGGCATGCGATACTTAAATCGAGTTCAGTGCAAATTTTGTAATTTTTTTAATTTGGAATTTTAACTTGAGAAGCAGTGAAAACAAACAATAAACAGTGAACTACAGATAAACAGAACCACATACGCCTAAATAATTGAACTAACACCACTACAAATAAATTTTACTGATGAAACAAAAAGGGTTATATACGACACATTTAACCAAAGCGAAACAGACATAATAACACATATTTACACCAAATGAACTAATAAACACTGCACCAGGAACACTCGTTTAACTCCAGAACTAATATCCACTATTGCTGAGATGAGGAAACGGTGAAAAGGACATCTTTATTGCAAGAAATATTCGTCGAGGTGATTGACATTCAACTATGCATACTTCTGTCGGCCATTTTGATTTTCCCAGCATTCTATTCGAGGTGGAACAAATGAACGTCTAGTCTGCATTGGTTCGAATATTATACTATATAAACTTTCTATATTAATTAATAACACTGTAATTGTTAATTTTAAGATATTTTAATTGTAAATGTTATACTTTCTTGGCCCTACCCTTCTCTGGCTATTCTAAAATAACCGTTAAAAGAACCATATTTTTATATACACTATTAATGTAAAGTTTTTGTCGACCGGCCCTGAGTAACGAGTCGATACTGTTGTCAACAATCGATTACTATCGATATTTTTAATAAATTGTTAATAAACACTCTAATTCTGCAAATTTGTTGAATTTTACTTTAAATATAATTAAAGAATAAGTTAATTCAAGAACACGGACTAACTGAAAGGCGGTATTTACAAAAATAAGGAGCATATTGAAGAAGAAGAAGAGCCATCTATTAACTTAGAAGTTATTCATAGAAAGTGACACCACAACACTATCAACCATAATATAATTAAAATTTTTACACCAGACAATAACAAAAATTATTTCCTAAATACAGATAACAAAAAACCCGAAACAAATATTTTTTCAGAAAAAAAAATTTTATTTTAAAATAAAAATTTTTTTTTAAATTCAAATTTTAACAAATTATAACATTATTATTTTGTAACTACGAGGGAACATTACAATGCGCACCCTTGCTGATAACTTTTACATTCCCAGACTCTTTAATTGCTTTTGTGCGACACGTACGTACGGCTTGGTACCGCACTGACTGCAAGGTGTTAAAAAAATGTCAAGCGTTTGTGATCAAAATGTTGTTCAGCTTGAGTGGCTACTATATTTTACAATTATTTAAGAATAAAATAAACCCCAATAGTTTGTCCCGTTACAGTGTGTGCACATGCCCACTACAGTGTGTATGACTCGAAGACTGATAATCATGACGAGTTGGGGGTAACGGTATTCCGGGATCAAAACCTATTGCTAGCAGCATTTAATTGTGCAGGTTGCTCTATGTGCAGGTTGATCTGCTACACAAAAAGTTCTGTCTTTCTTTGAACACACCTTGCACGCTATACCACTAGAATGTACTACGGGGGCCATGAAAAATATCCAAAAGTGGTACAAAAATTCATAGAAACATAACTAATCATAAATTTGTAATGTCACATAACAATATCACAAATCACTACGGGATGGGATGTACAAAGTTATTGCTTATGTCTCTCATTCTCTCTCTCTCTGTCTCTCTTATCACTCATGCATGTCTGTACATACACATTTACTACTCACTGATATTATAACCAGCCTTGCTAGTACTGGTTAGATCAGGTAACGCTTGCCATGCAGTAACTAGCTGAGGATCTCGCATGCTGCTGGCTGTGCCTGCATAATTTCCCCACACTCGAACTGCACCGTCTTCAGAACCAACTAACAAAAGAGACACATCGTGCGGATTGATAAAGTCTAACGCAGTTATTCTTGAGCTTCCCCTTGACCAGTAACCTCGTTCAGCCCGCCAGTAACTAAGTTTTGATCCATTCTGGTAATCCCACACACTGAAAACAATTAATTAACTGTAAATTAAACTCTTTACATTAATTTGTATCTGTTTTTGTTGTCAAATGAACGAAATCTGTTTTATGACCAGACATCTAGATAGTTCATCAACAAAAACAACCTGGAGTCTATAAATGATAAATTAAACAAACACAAACAAGAAAAACTTACACTAATTTTGACATTTCAAGTTGCAAATTTTTAACTGATTTGTATGAACTATCTATATGTACTTCAGATCTATGTGAAGTATTGAAGCTGACAAGAATGGAATAACAATGCTGTACAAAGAAAGGTAAACATAAGATGTCATAATCAAACTTTTTTGTTGATAATCACATTTTATTGATATAACCATTAATACGAAACATTTCACCCATTACATGATGTGACATCCTAAGTGGTTAACGCTATGATGCCACTGTAGTTGACAATTTTATGTTAATTGACATCCTGCAGTTTCACTACGTACCTACTGTCTCAGTAGCGGCTTTGATACCCAGCAAGGAATATAGTGACGCATGCCATTCCACTGCACGCATCACTGTAATACTACTCAATTAAAATACGTTTAACACAGTTTCGGTGTAACTTGACTGTCTCTCACATGGTATTTCTTGTAGCACATAAGAAAACTCACTTTAACAAAATATTCAATAAATTACACTGAGATATAACGTACAAACCCTCAGTCTAATATGCACACAAAATCACAACTAAATACGTTTTCTGAACAACTGAACAATGTTTACAGAACCAGTAATAACCCCACAAGCACGCACTATCATTCAGTAGACCCCCGCTCCTCAGGTGTCTTGGCAGCAAAACTGATGCGCGTACAGTATATGGTACTGTGTGCATAAATACATCCTTTGAGCTGCTTTGAAACAAAACATGTTCTTATATTATAAAAATCATCCGCTACATTGCATTTGCATTCGTTTTCATCACACAGCTGATGAAAACACGGTACTGAGTTATATATAAAATTCCACCATGCTTGGAGACATGTACATGCTTATTTCATTAAAAATAACGACAATGATACTTAACAAAACCGATTACAGGAGCAACATCATGTAATATATTGTATAACGAGTTTATAACAAATAATAGTAACATCATGACTTTTCAGCAATTACATATGTCTTGGCCAATTTGTCCTAAATACTGAAATTTTGCAATTTTCTGAAAACCAATTGCACACAACATAGATGTCTAAATCATTTACAGCACAATATAGGTAACACATTTTTATTGTATGCTTATAGAAACTACAGGATTTTAAATGAATGCAAAAAGGGCCGACCTGAGTGAAGGGCACCTTTTTTATGGGCTCAGAGTAAAAATGTTAAATACTGGGGAAAAATACTGTAGTAGAAATTCTGAAAACACGTATCACTACAAATATATCAGGAGAGATATGTCACATACAAGCTGGAGGCACAAAGTAATTAATACCAAAATACACTACAATCACTGATGTTATCAGTTCTCGATGATATACACATAGGCTGTAATTACAATTAAGAATTAAAGGCATACAGCTGAATCTGTTTAGCTTTCATGGTGAATACTACATTAGGTAACTAAAAGTGGGCAATTGCAAACAGCCTGGGTAAAATAGTTACTTAAGGCCAATGTTTCCTGAGGATATGTTAAATAACTGATTTAAACTGAGATATTTACACCATGAATAAATGATGCATACCTAACAACTTTTGAAACACACTGTAAAATGCTGTGGCAAATCCAAAAAAAAACATGCAAAAATGAATTATGTGTGCTCTTCTCTTCTAAGCCCCCTCCCCACACAAACACGAATGTATATAGACAACGTATGAATATAGTGATAATTTAGGTTATTATAATTAAAAACAGAGCTCGCAAAGTATTATCAATACTAGTCTTAAAATTACAGCCACAATTCACAGCTCAAAATTCCCAACACAATTTTAAAATATATGGTACCTAAAAACATGAATATTCAAATTTATGAACAACTTGTTGAATTATTCGCTTAAGTAAAAGTAATTTAAAACGTATGGTGATAATAATAATATCTGATTTTGTATACCTTATGAAAAATATAAGTGAACAACATATTTTGAGTTAAAACGTGCCATTCTCCATACATTCATACACAATGCCTAAAATTCACATACTATACATATAAACTGTACAAGCTCTGATGTTAAATAACCATTCTTAGTAAAGCACAGCTCACTTGTCTGTCAGTTTTATATATAAGTGATAAATGTGTATTACTTCCATTGAAGCTAGCTGTGAGCGAGTTAAAATCTACAGACATGCCGCTGGTATGGTGCCAACCATGATGATAAAATCATTTATGTGGAAATTAACTCGATATAATCCCATGTATGAATGAGATTGTTTTCTGTCTACTCATTAATGCACATCAAGAAGACAATTTCTAATTGAATTATATATTTTCTATAGAGAAGAACTATTACACAATACAACTAATTTAAAAAAAAGTTTTAATAAATCCATTATTAAATACCTAAAACAATCTTTCCCAGCTACAGCGAGATGAGGATCATAAGGATGAAAATGTAGCACTGATGGCGGTTGTGGTGTGCGTACACTGAACAGCTGGTTTTCAAGACGTCCATGTGATATCCTTCTACACTCGTCTCTGGCCTCTCGCCTTGACCCAGCATTCCGTGAGTACCTGATCACATAGTTATCATGTATTTCAATCAGATATAAATATGAACAGGTAACTACTCAAAACAACACAGGTAATCATTTAATATATAAAAACTATATAGGCCTATGTCAAATCCTAGTAATCCAAAACATAAACAAGTTTATACATTTCAGGTTAATCAGCTTTTTTTAATTATCAGAAAATTATATTAATGTGAGGGTGAGTCAAAAAGTAACATTAATATAATTACAAAAATTTTATGTCATTTTGTGATCTGCTGTGGCATGTAAGCGTTATCTTTTAGCATACACAACATACACATACAACATGCTGTCATATGAATTGTGACATCACCAGACCACAACGAAGTGGTGGCACCTTTACAGACATGATCAAAAGATGAGCAACATGCAGTGCTATGTTTTTTTGGGTAAGAAAGGTGATTTTTGGGTATATCTATTAAAGGATGCAAAAGTATTATAGAGAAATGTATGAACGGTGCAGGAAATTCAGGAACTGATGGGTTGAAGCAAGTGTGAGACTGATATAGTTTGCTTTGTGTGGCCTCAACTGTCACTGACATTTTGCTGCAATGAGTTATCAGAGAAGTAAGGTAGTTGACAATTGACAAGGTGGCTGAAACAGTGCCAATCAGCCATGGTTCATTCCATTACATCATCAGTGAAGTGCTGTAACGGGGCAAAAGGGAGGGGCTTTTTATTTTATTAAATTTGGGTTTTTATTTTATTAAAATATTATTAAATTCGGTTTCATCTGTGTGGACAGCCACGTGTTCAAATGAAGCGTAGCGAACAAAGAAACGGTGATGAAACAATTGCAATGGAATGTGCGGGTTGAAGATTCTTAGAACTTTGCGACTGTGTGACACACACTCACAAACGCGCCACCACCAGCAATCGCGCAACCGATGCCAAGTTGGTAAAACAACATGGCTTGGAGAAGAATTTTGTCCTACACGTGGTCTCAAAACGACGGAAACGAAATTAAGTCATGCCCACATTTGTGACGTCGACCAGTGAACACTAAATATCGTCAACGTCCAACACACGAAAATCCCATGTGTCGTGTGTGCAGCTACCAAGACTTTGAGAATGAAGGCTGTGTGCAGCGACGAAATTTGTTCGCAGGCATGGCAGTGATGTCCGGCCTCATGTAGAGTCAGTCGAGATACTGTGGCGGCGTCGGGCGGACGCTCGCTTCGACTCAGTGGTCCCAAGTAAATTATTTAAAAATGTAAAAAGTAATAAACCGGTAACAACCAGTAAACGCATATCAGAATGGAGTTAGTGCAGTGAAGTGAAGAAAATTAAAGCGTAAAACTCAAACTTTTGGACCTACATTCAGTGTTACACAACGATGGATAAGTAAACAAATAATCGTAACATTTTATAATTTCATGAAAGTTTAATAATAAAGAGCTCGAAATAATTGGGGTTTTAAAGAATGAATGCGAGAGTGTAGCAAACTGGGTTAGCCTTAACGTTAGTAAAACTAAATATTGAAATAGAGATAAGATAGGAAATAAATGGTTTGTGTTATTCCTATTTACAAAAGACAATCAGATTTGAGTTAAAGATGGATATTCACTAAAATATAGAGTAATAATTTTATTCAGACGAATAACAAATAATAGAAGAAATTAAAGGGTCTTGTTTTATATAACCATGTGTTAGAGTAGTTATTTCGTCATTACCACTTCCTCATGTTCTGTGCTAAAATATTCGTCTAACGTTCTGGGTTCTTCTGAATTATTATGGGGAGGTAGTCAGATTGCAAAATTGTCCCATTTTTTTTTATTAACGTAGAGTGTTAAGGTTTCGGTATTTAACCAAAAATATCGTGGCGACTCTGGACTTCTGATTAAAATTTAAAAAGGTAAGTAAATGAAAAGATCGCAGGTAAGTTTCTGGCAGTATTTTTATTTTAATTTATTTCGATTAAGTTTGTTTATCAACAATTGGCGACCCTGCCAGGATCCTGATATAATTTTATACAAGGTAGACCTATTTTAAAGCACAGAAAGTAGGATTTGGTAATGATGTATGTGTAAGAAATAATCGTATATAATTACATAAAATAAGGTTATGTTTTGGTAGGAGTATGATGTGTACAATGGTGTTAGATGTTTTGATTTTATGTGTGTAGTTTAATAATAGTTTTTTTTATATAAAGAGGTTGTATAAATAAATTTTGAACATGGGCGAAGTACGAGATGATGATATTGGTTTTACGTGGGATGAGTGGGAAAGCAAATTTAGAGGGGTTGCAGGTGAAATGACCGATGAGGAGTGGGGTAAGTTAGATGATAATTTAACGCGGATGGAAGAACAAGAAGAGGGAATATTCGCAGAAATTAAAAAACATAGTGAGATGACAAATAATAAAGGTAAGATAGTTGAAGTAATAGGGGTAGAAAATAAGACAGTGAATTGGCCTAATGTTAAGGATGATAATATAATGGGAGCAGAAAATGGTGGAGAGACAAATCAATTTAACAAAAATAAAGTTGATCAGGTGACAGATAATAAGGTAAGTAATGAGATGAGGGAATCTGATTATAAAATCATAATGGATATGTTGCGAATGATTGATAACAAATTTGACGAAAGGGCAGAAATGATGGATAAACATTTTGATAATATGAATAAACGGTTTGACGAAAGTGACAAAAAGTGGGATGAATGGTTACGGGAACTAAAGACAGACCGATTAAAGGAGAACTCAGAAGTTGAATTAAAACAGGTAAGTGTTTGTGGTGGTAGTAATATAACGAAAAATAATGAAGGAATAGTGAAGGTAAGTGGTGGTAGTAACACAAGTAATTATAATGATGAAATAATGTTAAATAAGAATAATGATATAGTTGAAAATGGGGTATCAGAGAGTGATGATAATGATGTTAATTACAATTCTGAGAGTATAGTGGGGGTAAAGAATAGTGGAGAAACGTATAATGAGATGAGTAGGGGTGAGAATTGTGAGATTGATGTTTTAGTGGAAGTAGAATGTAATAATGGAAGGTTAGTGTGTGTTGATGGGTTAAAGAGAGTGGGTGAAGAGAGTTATATTGTGGGTATGAAGCAGAGGGTAAATTTTCCCCAGGTTTATTGTAAAACAAGATGTTTACAAATGATATTGTTGAAGGGCAAGAGTCCCTTGTTATTGGAAGACATGAGGTTTTTGAGTTGTTACCCCTTTTTGTATGAGTTAGTACCCTCTGTGTGGGATGGTATCGAAAGTGTGAGATGGTGTTATGGTGAGAGAGATTTAGATGGAGAGTTGTGTATTGATAGAGAGATAGAAGTATATAAGCTGAAGAGAAATTATAATGAGTTGAAAGAGATGTTAGAAGTGGTAAAAATAAATGATAGGAAATACTTACCTGTTAAAATAGAGAGTGAGAATTGTTTTGATGATACCTGTTTAAATAATAATAATAATTTACCTTATGAGGAGAAAATAACTGACCTTATATTGAATGTAACTACTGATGGAGACTGGACAGAAATAAATAATGTTGACTTGGTTTATGATAAAATAATTATAATGGGAAGTAACCCTATATATGATTATTGTGGTAAAATGAATAAACTAAAATTTTATGGTTATTACACATAGGATAGCCATATGAGGTGCGTAAAGGAAATTGAAAAATGTTATGTGAAACCCAGACTAATTTTTGATGATGGAGGCTGAACATAAACTTAATAAATGGACATTTTAAATATTTTGATTTATGGTTCTGACTTGCTGCTTTTGGGAATGAAGTGTGATAAAATTGAATAATAATGACGAATAATTTGTAAATAATTGATAGTGAAATTAATTGTGTGTATTGTAAAATGTTAGGTAAACAATGTGTGTATGTAGTAGAAATTGTTGTGATAATAATAATATTTTGGAGTCTAAATAAAGGACAAAATAATTTTGAAGAGGATAACGAATGAATTGTAATTATTGTAATTGGTGAAAGTAATTAAAATGTTGTTTTTAATAATTGATTTAATTAAAATAATTTGAGATGTTTAAATATTTTTGATTGATTTAAATTGTTATATAATTGAATTTTGATAATGGATTTAAATTATTTTATGAGATGTAAATTTGATAGTAATAAATAAATAAATGTTAAATTGTTGAGTATGAAATAACATTGTTGTTAAAATGTTTCAGAACTTACAGGGAGTTACTGATATTTATATTTTGTGTTATGACAGGGTATGAGCAATGTACTGTAAGTATCAATTTTATAATACAAGTTAAATAGAATAAAATGTTTACAGGTGTTAAAAAAAAAAAAAAAATTTAAATTCAATGATGAAACTAATTTGAGATAATTGTACTAAATAGAAACCATACTCAAAAGGTAATAATAACTGAAATATGAGATAAAACAAATGTTAATAATAAATTTGAAATTTTTTGAGGAATCTAATAGTAGTAAGTGACAAATAATGAAATGATGTTATGTGGAAGATTTAGTTTAGTTATTAAGTGGCTAGTACGGTGGTGGCATGTGCCACCGTAGGTAGCGATAAGTGTTGGGGGTAATAGAGAGTGTTACCTCCATCGGAGGCCAAAATGGCATAAAATACACGGCACACCCTTTTATACAATTTTATATTGTATCCTGATAGATTGCCGTGCCGTGTATAAAAATGATGATGATAACATGCCTGAAATTAGAGTTGATTTCCCCGACTTTTCGGGCGATTACTGCCTTACCAGCACTAATCGTGGTTTTGGCTAGCGGTCAGCTATGGCCATAAATTAAGAACCTTGACCATAGCTGGCTTGAAATTGGTTTATATTTGAAATTAATGGGGGGTGAAATTAGGGGAAATCCCCGGGAACTATGGAACAGCGGCTGCCACTCTGTTCGAGTAGGAACAGCAAGGCCAGGTGGTAGACCCGTTTTAAGGGCGTATAAATTTGTAACAGTGATATGATGATATCAAAATAATTTCCAATGTAACGCTGAAGCAAGGACACGGAGATGTTAAATTCCTCCACCTATGCCGTACTTGTGGAGGCAAATGGGCGCAACAGTCCAACAGAAAAAACAATAGTGTGTGTGGCTGGGTGGTTGCTCAGGGGAGCAATGAATTAAAATTCTTGTAACTTAGTAATGACAACTCGCTCTTGGAGTAATTAAATAATTGCTTGATTTGAGAAAATGTATACAATAGATGTTTATTATGTTTTGGTTATCATGTTTCAATGGGTCATTAATCTTGTTGTGTTAGAATGTAAGAATTATAAATATGTGTTGTGTATTTTTTTTTTATATAATTTTGTGTAGCATTTTGAACAAAGGTCATTCACCTTGCTAAGAAAATCAGCTGATCCGCTGTAGAATGTCACTTATAAATTGTTTGTAAATTTACAAGGTAACTGATGTTTGAATATAATGATTTTAATGTGTTAAAAGATTTTGATTTAAATGTCGGAAGTAATTTGATATAGTTAAGAATTTTAAATGATGTGTAAAAAATAAAAAAAAGGTAGATTTTGGGTGATTAATATTTTGTTAGGACATGTAGATCAGTCCATGTTAAGTTTAAAGGGGTACCAGAGATCAATAATATTGTTGTGAGTTAATGTAATGTAGAATTTGAGATGTAATGGTGACACAGTAGATATGGGGAATATATGTAGAGTATTGAAGGATATATTGATGTAATAAAATAAAGTTGATGTAACATCACATAGTTATCATGTATTTCAATCAGATATAAATATGAACAGGTAACTACTCAAAACAACACAGGTACTCATTTAATACATAAAAACTATATAGGCCTATATCAAATCCTAGTAATCCAAAACATAAACAAGTTTATGCATTTCAGGTTAATCAGCTTTTTTTAATTATCACAAAATTATATTAATGTGAGGGTGAGTCAAAAAGTAACATTAATATAATTACAAAAATTTTATGTCATTTTGTGATCTGCTATGGCATGTAAGCGTTATCTTTTAGCATACACAACATACACATACAACATGCTGTCATATGAATTGTGACATCACCAGACCACAACAAAGATGGTGGCACCTTTACAGACATGATCAAAAGATGAGCAACATGCAGTGCTATGTTTTTTTGGGTAGGAAAGGTGATTTTTGGGTATATCTATTAAAGGATGCAAAAGTATTATAGAGAAATGTATGAACGGTACAGGAAATTCAGGAACTGATGGGTTGAAGCAAGTGTGAGACTGATATAGTTTGCTTTGTGTGGCCTCAACTGTCACTGACATTTTGCTGCAATGAGTTATCAGAGAAGTAAGGTAGTTGACAATTGACAAGGTGGCTGAAACAGTGCCAATCAGCCATGGTTCATTCCATTACATCATCAGTGAAGTGCTGTAACGGGGCAAAAGGGAGGGGCTTTTTATTTTATTAAATTTGGGTTTTTATTTTATTAAAATATTATTAAATTCGGTTTCATCTGTGTGGACAGCCACGTGTTCAAATGAAGTGTAGTGAACAAAGAAACGGTGATGAAACAATTGCAATGGAATGTGCGGGTTGAAGATTCTTAGAACTTTGCGACTGTGTGACACACACTCACAAACGCGCCACCACCAGCAATCGCACAACCGACGCCAAGTTGGTAAAACAACATGGCTTGGAGAAGAATTTTGTCCTATACGTGGTCTCAAAACGACGGAAACGAAATTAAGTCATGCCCACATTTGTGACGTCGACCAGTGAACACTAAATATCGTCAACGTCCAACACACGAAAATCCCATGTGTCGTGTGTGCAGCTACCAAGACTTTGAGAATGAAGGCTGTGTGCAGCGACGAAATTTGTTCGCAGGCATGGCAGTGATGTCCGGCCTCATGTAGAGTCAGTCGAGATACTGTGGCGGCGTCGGGCGGACGCTCGCTTCGACTCAGTGGTCCCAAGTAAATTATTTAAAAATGTAAAAAGTAATAAACCGGTAACAACCAGTAAACGCATATCAGAATGGAGTTAGTGCAGTGAAGTGAAGAAAATTAAAGCGTAAAACTCAAACTTTTGGACCTACATTCAGTGTTACACAACGATGGATAAGTAAACAAATAATCGTAACATTTTATAATTTCATGAAAGTTTAATAATAAAGAGCTTGACATAATTGGGGTTTTAAAGAATGAATGCGAGAGTGTAGCAAACTGGGTTAGCCTTAACGTTAGTAAAACTAAATACTGAAATAGAGATAAGATAGGAAATAAATGGTTTGTGTTATTCCTATTTACAAAAGACAATCAGATTTGAGTTAAAGATGGATAGTCACTAAAATATAGAGTAATAATTTTATTCAGACGAATAACAAATAATAGAAGAAATTAAAGGGTCTTGTTTTATATAACCATGTGTTAGCGTAGTTATTTCATCATTACCACTTCCTCATGTTCTGTGCTAAAATATTCGTCTAACGTTCCAGGTTCTTCTGAATTATTATGGGGAGGTAGTCAGATTGCAAAATTGTCCCATTTTTTTATTAAGGTAGAGTGTTAAGGTTTCGATATTGAACCAAAAATATCGTGGCGACTCTGGGCTTCTGATTAAAATTTAAAAAGGTAAGTAAATGAAAAGATCGCAGGTAAGTTTCTGGCAGTATTTTTATTTTAATTTATTTCGATTAAGTTTGTTTATCAACAGTGCTACAGTTTAACAAAGTTTTTGGTAGATGGGTACCGAAGTAGGTAACTCCCGAAAAAGTCTTTGGATGCTTGTATGGCTTTGTTGCAATCCTATGAAGCTGAGAGAGAGATTACTTTCTACAATGCACAGTTACTATAGTACCCTGCATATAAGTAGTCCTGTCAAGGTCACTCACTTTCACTGCTTCTCCCTGTCTCCTCCATGCCCCTCATCCTTGTTTTGTTGCCAGCTACTACATTGTGTAGCGTTTTAGCAGTGATACTTAACCAAATTTCATACATCCACTTTATATGGCTCGTTTCAAATTTATTTATATGTATCATGTAAATGAATTTTTTATCAGGAATAATTAGTTGTGGGTAACATAACTCAGTTAAATGCTGGTCGCCAATATACTGTATATGTACAGAAATGTGTTGGGAATTGAGCTGTGAATTATGGCTGTAAATTTAAGGCTAGTATTGATAATACTTTGTGAGCTCTTTTCTAGTGATAGTATCCTAAATTATCACTATATTCGTACGTTGTCTATTTACATTCAAATGTGTGTGTGTGTGTGTGTGTGTGTGTGTGTGTCGGGGGGGGGGGGGGCTTAGAACAAAAAAAATTCATTTTTGCATGTTTTTTATATTTGCCACAACATTTTACAGACAATGTGTTTCAAAAGTTGTTTCTGTAGCCTATATTTTTTGTTGTCTGCAAATATGTACATAATTTCTATCTTTGTGTTTCTCCTCTTTCTTTGGCTTCTTTTGTTATGATTTGCACTTCTCTGAAACTACGATTTATACTGTGCTGGTTTTTCTTATTAGAATCTAAAGCTTTTAGCAATACACACCCTTACTTTACAAAGTACTGTTAAGTCAGTTACTTTATGTTTTTTTCGTACAGTGGACTTGCTTATTTAAAGTTTTACTGTTTTCTTCATGGCGGTTATCCTACAGACTGACAGTTGTCTGAGAATGCTGACCTGCCTACTGTTGTCCCTTTAATATTTTCATAATCACGTTTTCCCTTTTGTAAATGAACCTGTTTTTGTTCTCTGCATGGTCGTTCTAAGCCATATGGTTTGGGAGTTCTGTTAGGTATATGTACACTTTTGGTATGCAAATTACGTATACCCTGTCGGCATGTCTTTTCAGCAAATATTGCTGTCTGACACTTTTATGGATGCCTCTGTCATTTTTACACTACCTTCAAAACTGTGTATGTTTACTGGCCGCACTACTACCTTTCTTCTGTTGTACAAAGATATATAGGATTGAGCAATTTCTGTAAACAAAATTGTCACTGTTCTGGCAAAAGCCAATCCCATTTCAGCTACAGTACCTCATTTCAAGTAGGTTGGGTGGATGAGGTGAGGAAGAGACGAATTACCAATAAACAACAGCCAACATATTTATCATCCTTAGTATTGTTGACAGACATTTTGTGCGTTTCATGTGAACGGTTGACGTCTTTAGTGTAGACAGTGTGTATCAGTTTATTTTGATAATTTGTATTTATTATGAGTGATATTGAGGAACAGTATCCTACATTTAGTTCAGGTACAAGGACGTACACCACCGTTCCTTGTACCTGAACTAAATGTAGGATACTGTTCCTCAATATCACTCATAATAAATACAAATTATCAAAATAAACTGATACACACTGTCTACACTAAAGACGTCAACCGTTCACATGAAACGCACAAAATGTCTGTCAACAATACTAAGGATGATAAATATGTTGGCTGTTGTTTATTGGTAATTCGTCTCTTCCTCACCTCATCCACCCAACCTACTTGAAATGAGGTACTGTAGCTGAAATGGGATTGGCTTTTGCCAGAACAGTGACAATTTTGTTTACAGAAATTGCTCAATCCTATATATCTTTGTACAACAGAAGAAAGGTAGTAGTGCGGCCAGTAAACATACACAGTTTTGAAGGTAGTGTAAAAATGACAGAGGCATCCATAAAAGTGTCAGACAGCAATATTTGCTGAAAAGACATGCCGACAGGGTATACGTAATTTGCATACCAAAAGTGTACATATACCTAACAGAACTCCCAAACCATATGGCTTAGAACGACCATGCAGAGAACAAAAACAGGTTCATTTACAAAAGGGAAAACGTGATTATGAAAATATTAAAGGGACAACAGTAGGCAGGTCAGCATTCTCAGACAACTGTCAGTCTGTAGGATAACCGCCATGAAGAAAACAGTAAAACTTTAAATAAGCAAGTCCACTGTACGAAAAAAACATAAAGTAACTGACTTAACAGTACTTTGTAAAGTAAGGGTGTGTAATGCTAAAAGCTTTAGATTCTAATAAGAAAAACCAGCACAGTATAAATCGTAGTTTCAGAGAAGTGCAAATCATAACAAAAGAAGCCAAAGAAAGAGGAGAAACACAAAGATAGAAATTATGTACATATTTGCAGACAACAAAAAATATAGGCTACAGAAACAACTTTTGAAACACATTGTCTGTAAAATGTTGTGGCAAATATAAAAAACATGCAAAAATGAATTTTTTTTGTTCTAAGCCCCCCCCCCCCCGACACACACACACACACACACACACACACACACACATTTGAATGTATATAGACAACGTACGAATATAGTGATAATTTAGGATACTATCACTAGAAAAGAGCTCACAAAGTATTATCAATACTAGCCTTAAATTTACAGCCATAATTCACAGCTCAATTCCCAACACATTTCTGTACATATACAGTATATTGGCGACCAGCATTTAACTGAGTTATGTTACCCACAACTAATTATTCCTGATAAAAAATTCATTTACATGATACATATAAATAAATTTGAAACGAGCCATATAAAGTGGATGTATGAAATTTGGTTAAGTATCACTGCTAAAACGCTACACAATGTAGTAGCTGGCAACAAAACAAGGATGAGGGGCATGGAGGAGACAGGGAGAAGCAGTGAAAGTGAGTGACCTTGACGGGACTACCTATATGCAGGGTACTATAGTAACTGTGCATTGTAGAAAGTAATCTCTCTCTCAGCTTCATAGGATTGCAACAAAGCCATACAAGCATTCAAAGACTTTTTCGGGAGTTACCTACTTCGGTACCCATCTACCAAAAACTTTGTTAAACTGTAGCACTGTTGATAAACAAACTTAATCGAAATAAATTAAAATAAAAATACTGCCAGAAACTTACCTGCGATCTTTTCATTTACTTACCTTTTTAAATTTTAATCAGAAGCCCAGAGTCGCCACGATATTTTTGGTTCAATATCGAAACCTTAACACTCTACCTTAATAAAAAAATGGGACAATTTTGCAATCTGACTACCTCCCCATAATAATTCAGAAGAACCTGGAACGTTAGACGAATATTTTAGCACAGAACATGAGGAAGTGGTAATGATGAAATAACTACGCTAACACATGGTTATATAAAACAAGACCCTTTAATTTCTTCTATTATTTGTTATTCGTCTGAATAAAATTATTACTCTATATTTTAGTGACTATCCATCTTTAACTCAAATCTGATTGTCTTTTGTAAATAGGAATAACACAAACCATTTATTTCCTATCTTATCTCTATTTCAGTATTTAGTTTTACTAACGTTAAGGCTAACCCAGTTTGCTACACTCTCGCATTCATTCTTTAAAACCCCAATTATTTCAAGCTCTTTATTATTAAACTTTCATGAAATTATAAAATGTTACGATTATTTGTTTACTTATCCATCGTTGTGTAACACTGAATGTAGGTCCAAAAGTTTGAGTTTTACGCTTTAATTTTCTTCACTTCACTGCACTAACTCCATTCTGATATGCGTTTACTGGTTGTTACCGGTTTATTACTTTTTACATTTTTAAATAATTTACTTGGGACCACTGAGTCGAAGCGAGCGTCCGCCCGACGCCGCCACAGTATCTCGACTGACTCTACATGAGGCCGGACATCACTGCCATGCCTGCGAACAAATTTCGTCGCTGCACACAGCCTTCGTTCTCAAAGTCTTGGTAGCTGCACACGCGACACATGGGATTTTCGTGTGTTGGACGTTGACGATATTTAGTGTTCACTGGTCGACGTCACAAATGTGGGCATGACTTAATTTCGTTTCCGTCGTTTTGAGACCACGTATAGGACAAAATTCTTCTCCAAGCCATGTTGTTTTACCAACTTGGCGTCGGTTGTGCGATTGCTGGTGGTGGCGCGTTTGTGAGTGTGTGTCACACAGTCGCAAAGTTCTAAGAATCTTCAACCCGCACATTCCATTGCAATTGTTTCATCACCGTTTCTTTGTTCACTACACTTCATTTGAACACGTGGCTGTCCACACAGATGAAACCGAATTTAATAATATTTTAATAAAATAAAAACCCAAATTTAATAAAATAAAAAGCCCCTCCCTTTTGCCCCGTTACAGCACTTCACTGATGATGTAATGGAATGAACCATGGCTGATTGGCACTGTTTCAGCCACCTTGTCAATTGTCAACTACCTTACTTCTCTGATAACTCATTGCAGCAAAATGTCAGTGACAGTTGAGGCCACACAAAGCAAACTATATCAGTCTCACACTTGCTTCAACCCATCAGTTCCTGAATTTCCTGTACCGTTCATACATTTCTCTATAATACTTTTGCATCCTTTAATAGATATACCCAAAAATCACCTTTCCTACCCAAAAAAACATAGCACTGCATGTTGCTCATCTTTTGATCATGTCTGTAAAGGTGCCACCATCTTTGTTGTGGTCTGGTGATGTCACAATTCATATGACAGCATGTTGTATGTGTATGTTGTGTATGCTAAAAGATAACGCTTACATGCCATAGCAGATCACAAAATGACATAAAATTTTTGTAATTATATTAATGTTACTTTTTGACTCACCCTCACATTAATATAATTTTGTGATAATTAAAAAAAGCTGATTAACCTGAAATGCATAAACTTGTTTATGTTTTGGATTACTAGGATTTGATATAGGCCTATATAGTTTTTATGTATTAAATGAGTACCTGTGTTGTTTTGAGTAGTTACCTGTTCATATTTATATCTGATTGAAATACATGATAACTATGTGATGTTACATCAACTTTATTTTATTACATCAATATATCCTTCAATACTCTACATATATTCCCCATATCTACTGTGTCACCATTACATCTCAAATTCTACATTACATTAACTCACAACAATATTATTGATCTCTGGTACCCCTTTAAACTTAACATGGACTGATCTACATGTCCTAACAAAATATTAATCACCCAAAATCTACCTTTTTTTTATTTTTTACACATCATTTAAAATTCTTAACTATATCAAATTACTTCCGACATTTAAATCAAAATCTTTTAACACATTAAAATCATTATATTCAAACATCAGTTACCTTGTAAATTTACAAACAATTTATAAGTGACATTCTACAGCGGATCAGCTGATTTTCTTAGCAAGGTGAATGACCTTTGTTCAAAATGCTACACAAAATTATATAAAAAAAAAATACACAACACATATTTATAATTCTTACATTCTAACACAACAAGATTAATGACCCATTGAAACATGATAACCAAAACATAATAAACATCTATTGTATACATTTTCTCAAATCAAGCAATTATTTAATTACTCCAAGAGCGAGTTGTCATTACTAAGTTACAAGAATTTTAATTCATTGCTCCCCTGAGCAACCACCCAGCCACACACACTATTGTTTTTTCTGTTGGACTGTTGCGCCCATTTGCCTCCACAAGTACGGCATAGGTGGAGGAATTTAACATCTCCGTGTCCTTGCTTCAGCGTTACATTGGAAATTATTTTGATATCATCATATCACTGTTACAAATTTATACGCCCTTAAAACGGGTCTACCACCTGGCCTTGCTGTTCCTACTCGAACAGAGTGGCAGCCGCTGTTCCATAGTTCCCGGGGATTTCCCCTAATTTCACCCCCCATTAATTTCAAATATAAACCAATTTCAAGCCAGCTATGGTCAAGGTTCTTAATTTATGGCCATAGCTGACCGCTAGCCAAAACCACGATTAGTGCTGGTAAGGCAGTAATCGCCCGAAAAGTCGGGGAAATCAACTCTAATTTCAGGCATGTTATCATCATCATTTTTATACACGGCACGGCAATCTATCAGGATACAATATAAAATTGTATAAAAGGGTGTGCCGTGTATTTTATGCCATTTTGGCCTCCGATGGAGGTAACACTCTCTATTACCCCCAACACTTATCGCTACCTACGGTGGCACATGCCACCACCGTACTAGCCACTTAATAACTAAACTAAATCTTCCACATAACATCATTTCATTATTTGTCACTTACTACTATTAGATTCCTCAAAAAATTTCAAATTTATTATTAACATTTGTTTTATCTCATATTTCAGTTATTATTACCTTTTGAGTATGGTTTCTATTTAGTACAATTATCTCAAATTAGTTTCATCATTGAATTTAAATTTTTTTTTTTTTTTAACACCTGTAAACATTTTATTCTATTTAACTTGTATTATAAAATTGATACTTACAGTACATGTACATTGCTCATACCCTGTCATAACACAAAATATAAATATTTAGATTAAATTTTGTAAATCGTTAGCTAAAGTTATTAGTAATAGTTAGGGATAAATTTAATTAGTTTTAGTGGATGGTTAGTGAGGATCGGTCAATAATACAACTTTTAGTTATTTTGTGTCGACGTTTCGACAATATTTATTGTCATCTTCAGGACCTGTGTATGAAATACAATAGAAATATCAAACATAACGAAACAATTAAATATTAGGGTGAACGTGTTGGTGATGTGAGTGTGTGCGTGCGTATGTATGTATCATTTTTTATGTGAAGACTTATGATAGTTTGTTTACATCTTCAAATTATCTTTAAGAAAGCGAGCAAAATATAGTATGAGAGAACTTAATTTATACAGTATTACAATTTAAATTACTAAATATAATGTTATTTTAATTAATTAAACAAACAGTAACCAACAATTGGATATTAGATTGGTACAAAAATTGTTTATATCTACAACAGTCAACATATAGCAAAGTAATATATTACCTATAACTAAAACAGATTAGGGGATGTTCACTACGTAATGATTAAAAGTTATTTTTACCATGTTTCACTCCCTACTGGTGTTAGCAAACAATCATAATTTAGAAACATACAATTTACACAATATTGTAAAACATTACGACTTAAATCAGATAGTTGACAAAGGTTACACACAAAAGTTTCTGGTAAATTTTACTAACAGGTAAACTTGGATAATACGGTAATTGTAATCATATTGTAAAATATAGTCAAGAGTACTATAGAATAATGTAATTTATGTATGTGTCCACAATCACCCTTCTCTTTCACCCATGCTCCCCCCGCCAGTCCACCCAGCCTCTCACTCTAACCTGAAATCGATCTATCACTCACTATCACCCCACTCACTCTCTCTCTCTCTCTCTCTCTCTCTCTCTTCTACATCTCACTCACTGTCTCCCTTCTTCCCTCTCACTCTTCCACCCTTCGCTCTCACTCTCTCTCTCCCTCTCATTATCTCTCTTCATTCACTCTCTCTTTCACTCTCTCTCTCTCTCTCTCTCTCTCTCTCATTATATCTCTTCATTCACTCTCTCTCCCCCTCTCTCACACACTCACTCTCTCTCTCTCCCTCTCATTTGTCATTGTCCGCAATTGGCACCCTAAAACACTCACCATTTTTATTACACTATCATCCTGATATAAATAGAGAATTATGCACACGATAACAGAAATGATTTACCAACTTGTATTAAAGGGTTACAGACTTTATAACACAACATTATAGATAACAGATCTATTATATGAAAATGGTTATTACTTAATATTTACATTTTGGTCAATGTTATTTACCTGGAACTTGGTCTATACAGAGTACCATAGTCAATGTAGTTCAAATATATGTCGGTCATAATTTCTCTCACATGCTCCCTCAATCACTCTCTCTCTCTCTCTCTCTCTCTCTCTCTCTCTCTCTCTCTCTCTCTCTCTCTCTCTCTCTCACTCTCACTCTATTCTAAACAGATATATACCACAAATCTAACACATAGACGTGCACGCACACACACACACACACACACACACACACACACACACACACACACACACACACCACACACACACACACAAGTCAACTACACATTCGAGAATCCATACATAAATATAACACAATAGTTATCAACACTTACCAGCTTCCATAATAAACGAATTTTCAGATAAACAAAACAGTGCATTTCAACACATGGTAGAAAAAATTCAAAACAAGCAAATCGCGAAACTAAACCGGATAAAACAACATAAGGACAACCTTCCAAAATTCAATCCGGACTGGCTGATAAATCTCACTGACATCGACATTCCTCTCGATATAAAAACATTACTTTCCCTAGGACCAAAATTTGCCCTCCCGGATAATGATAATCGCATCCCTACCGAGAAAATTATCACCGAAGTAGAACACGTTCTTCACAACCTACCTGAAGATAAAAATCCAGAAATTGTCAGGAGTGAATGTATTAATATTATTACTAATCACATTAACAAAAATAAATCAAATAAAAATAAAAAACACCAAAACAACCAGCTGGCTACTGTTTGTAAAGCCACCAAACACTTCTTATCAGACAATAAAGACATTTTAGTACTGCAAGCAGATAAATCTAACAAGACAGTTATCATGTATAAAACTGAGTATTTCAATAGAATGAATTCATTAGTAGGTGATTGTGAAACATATGTTAAGCTTAATAGGGACCCCACTACTTCTTTAAACAACTCAACTGTGACAATACTCAAAGAGGCTATCAAAAACAGACAAATTGACAACAATACCTATAAATGCTTAGTTCCCCATGCCCCAACTCCACCTAAAATTTATGGCTTAGTAAAAACTCATAAACCTGACAACCCTCTTAGACCTATTATCTCATTTATAAACTCCCCTACATATGAAACATCAAAATTGGTAGCAAATATTCTAAAAAATGCGTCTTCTGAAAAGTACAACATTAGTGATAGCTTTACCTTTGTTGAAACTATAAAGAAACACACAATCCCTCCCAATCATGTTTTAAATTCACTAGACGTTTCCTCCTTATTCACTAATGTAAATATCCAAACAGTGATCAACATTTTAAACAAAAATTGGAACTGCATCTCCACACATACAACATTAGATAAGGATAGTTTCCTTAAACTTCTGTCGCATTGTTGCAATAATGGTTATTTCACATTTCAGGGACAATTTTTTAAACAAACATACGGCACTGCTATGGGTAGCAGTCTCGGGCCCATCTTAGCTGACATTACCATGAACCAGTTTCTTGACATAGTTATCCCTACGCTACCATTTAAACTCCCCTTCCTATATAAATACGTGGACGATATTATAACATGTATTCCATATGACCAACACGACACAATCTTATCTCTGTTCAATTCCAAACTAATGGGCTTTGAACGAATACAGTTCACAATAGAGCACGAACAGAATAGTTCCATTTCATTTCTTGATACCAAGGTTATTAGACAGACAGATGGTACTATAGTCACTGATTGGTTCTAAAACCCACCAACTCCGGTAGATATCTGCATTTTAATTCCAACCATCCCATACATCTAAAAACTAACTTAATCCACTCGGTATATAAGAGAGCCACCGGTCTAAGTGATCAATCATTTCATCAAAAAAACACGGAATTAGTATTTAAGATTTTCAAAAACAATGGTTACCCAGACCACATAATCAAACAGGTAATTCATAAACATCGCGCAAATCAGCTGAGCCCCAATCTTACATCTGCCCAATCTAATACACCTGAACTGGCTCGTACTTTTCTACAACTTATGTTAAAGGGCTTTCTGAAAAACTTAAAAAATGCCTATCAAAAATTCAAAAAACTTTAGCATTCAAAAACCAACATACTGTTCGATCTCTCTTCTCAAGCCTCAAAGACCCGACATCCAAAGATAAACGATCTAATGTCGTATACACTATCCAATGCAATGACTGTCCAGCCACGTACACTGGTATTACGTCCCAATATTTACATAAGAGAATTTATCAACATAAGTATGATTGCCATAAAAAAACCCATAACGATAACCCCAACGCTTTAGTATCTCACCATTTAAACACCGGTCATGAATTTGACTTCAACAACACCGAAATTAAATATTACGAAAATACTTATTTCAAAAGGTGCGTACTGGAAATGATTCAAATTAAAAGTGACCCTCACTCCATTAATTTTCGCACTGATACTCAAAACCTCTTGTCCAGTTATGCACAACTTATACACACCGTCAAAACATGAATTTGAAGAAATAATCAGTAGTCTCCCTACAGGATGTGTTGGTCATTAGTGGCCAGCTTGTCGTTAGATATTAATTAGTGTCACACTCCCCCCTAGTGCAAATCTTTCTCAACTGTCTTCCGAACACATGTTACTTAATTTCCTACAAATGTACAAGGGTCGTCTGTTCTGCTTTACAATAAGGTGTTGGTCAGGGAAAATTTACAGTTGTGTGTTTGGCGTCAGCAACAATTGTAAGTGTCTCACTGATCATATTATTTAGTATTAGCTAAGAAACATATAACATTTCTTATAGACACATAGTCGATCCGTTTAAACTCAGTACAGTGGGCATCTCCGTTGTGCATAATTTACACTGAGACGATAAAAATAAGTGAATAAAATAGTGTTATATTTATGTATGGATTCTCGAATGTGTAGTTGACTTGTGAGGTTGTTTTGTTGTGTGTGTGTGTGTGTGTGTGTGTGTGTGTGTGTGTGTGTGTGTGTGTGTGTGTGTGTGTGTAATTCTAGCGTGTGTATATGTACACGTCTACGTGTTAGATTTGTGGTATATATCTGTTTAGAATAGAGTGAGAGTGAGAGAGAGAGAGAGAGAGAGATTGAGGGAGCATGTGAGAGAGATTATGACCGACATATATTTGAACTTTGACATATATTTGAACTACATTGACTATGGTACTCTGTATAGACCAAGTTCCAGGTAAATAACATTGACCAAAATGTAAATATTAAGTAATAACCATTTTCATATAATAGATCTGTTATCTATAATGTTGTGTTATAAAGTCTGTAACCCTTTAATACAAGTTGGTAAATCATTTCTGTTATCGTGTGCATAATTCTCTATTTATATCAGGATGATAGTGTAATAAAAATGGTGAGTGTTTTAGAGTGCCAATCGTGGACAATGACAAATGAGAGGGGGAGAGAGAGAGAGAGAGTGAGAGAGAGAGAGAGAGAGAGAGAGAGAGAGAGAGAGAGAGAGAGAGAGAGAGAGAGAGAGAGAGAGAGAGAGAGAGAGAGAGAGAGTGAGAGAGGGGGAGAGAGAGTGAATGAAGAGATATAATGAGAGAGAGAGAGAGAGTGAAAGAGAGAGAGTGAATGAAGAGAGATAATGAGAGGGAGAGAGAGAGAGAGAGAGAGAGAGAGTGTGAGAGCGAAGGGTGGAAGAGTGAGAGGGAAGAAGGGAGACAGTGAGTGAGATGTAGGAGAGAGAGAGAGAGAGAGAGAGAGAGAGAGAGAGAGAGAGAGAGAGAGAGAGAGAGAGAGAGAGAGTGAGTGGGGTGATAGTGAGTGATAGATCGATTTCAGGTTAGAGTGAGAGGCTGGGTGGACTGGCGGGGGGAGCATGGGTGAAAGAGAAGGGTGATTGTGGACACATACATAAATTACATTATTCTATAGTACTCTTGACTATATTTTACAATATGATTACAATTACCGTATTATCCAAGTTTACCTGTTAGTAAAATTTACCAGAAACTTTTGTGTGTAACCTTTGTCAACTATCTGATTTAAGTCGTAATGTTTTACAATATTGTGTAAATTGTATGTTTCTAAATTATGATTGTTTGCTAAAACCAGTAGGGAGTGAAAAATGGTAAAAATAACTTTTAATAATTACGTAGTGAACATCCCCTAATCTGTTTTAGTTATAGGTAATATATTACTTTGCTATATGTTGATTGTTGTAGATATAAACAATTTTTGTACCAATCTAATATCCAATTGTTGGTTACTGTTTGTTTAATTAATTAAAATAACATTATATTTAGTAATTTAAATTGTAATACTGTATAAATTAAGTTCTCTCATACTATAATTTGCTCGCTTTCTTAAAGATAATTTGAAGATGTAAACAAACTATCATAAGTCTTCACATAAAAAATGATACATACATACGCACGCACACACTCACATCACCAACACGTTCACCCAAATATTTAATTGTTTCGTTATGTTTGATATTTCTATTGTATTTCATACACAGGTCCTGAAGATGACAATAAATATTGTCGAAACAACGACGCAAAATAACTAAAAGTTGTATTATTGACCGATCCTCACTAACCATCCACTAAAACATTCACTGATTGACGTCACTAAAAAATTTAAGGATTTAATTAAGAACTGAGGTTATTCAACAACAAACATGGGATTCTACAGAGAAATATCGGACAACCAGCTTGCCGACTCCTAAAATTATGGGCCAGTGATAACAGGAAACTCGCTTCTCTCATTAACCAATGTATTTTTCTGCTGAAGTGTCGACAGTTCAAAGTATTTCCTGCGCATATAGAAGCAATGTTCAACTTTAAACGTCGCACCATGGAACAACAAATGTATAATAGTGTTGTGAACAGTGCAAATAGATTTAAAAGAGACTATCTTAATAGTGAAATTAAAAATTCCATAAAAAATCTTAATTACACAAAAAATAGGATACATCAAACCAAACTCAATAGTTATCAACACTTACCAGCTTCCATAATAAACGAATTTTCAGATAAACAAAACAGTGCATTTCAACACATGGTAGAAAAAATTCAAAACAAGCAAATCGCGAAACTAAACCGGATAAAACAACATAAGGACAACCTTCCAAAATTCAATCCGGACTGGCTGATAAATCTCACTGACATCGACATTCCTCTCGATATAAAAACATTACTTTCCCTAGGACCAAAATTTGCCCTCCCGGATAATGATAATCGCATCCCTACCGAGAAAATTATCACCGAAGTAGAACACGTTCTTCACAACCTACCTGAAGATAAAAATCCAGAAATTGTCAGGAGTGAATGTATTAATATTATTACTAATCACATTAACAAAAATAAATCAAATAAAAATAAAAAACACCAAAACAACCAGCTGGCTACTGTTTGTAAAGCCACCAAACACTTCTTATCAGACAATAAAGACATTTTAGTACTGCAAGCAGATAAATCTAACAAGACAGTTATCATGTATAAAACTGAGTATTTCAATAGAATGAATTCATTAGTAGGTGATTGTGAAACATATGTTAAGCTTAATAGGGACCCCACTACTTCTTTAAACAACTCAACTGTGACAATACTCAAAGAGGCTTTCAAAAACGGACAAATTGACAACAATACCTATAAACGCTTAGTTCCCCATGCCCCAACTCCACCTAAAATTTACGGCTTAGTAAAAACTCATAAACCTGACAACCCTCTTAGACCTATTATCTCATTTATAAACTCCCCTACATATGAAACATCAAAATGGCTAGCAAATATTCTAAAAAATGCGTCTTCTGAAAAGTACAACATTAGTGATAGCTTTACCTTTGTTGAAACTATAAAGAAACACACAATCCCTCCCAATCATGTTTTAAATTCACTAGACGTTTCCTCCTTATTCACTAATGTAAATATCCAAACAGTGATCAACATTTTAAACAAAAATTGGAACTGCATCTCCACACATACAACATTAGATAAGGATAGTTTCCTTAAACTTCTGTCGCATTGTTGCAATAATGGTTATTTCACATTTCAGGGATAATTTTTTAAACAAACATACGGCACTGCTATGGGTAGCAGTCTTGGGCCCATCTTAGCTGACATTACCATGAACCAGTTTCTTGACATAGTTATCCCTACGCTACCATTTAAACTCCCCTTCCTACAGGGTAAGTCAAAAAGTAAAGGCAAATTTTATTTTCCCTGCTGCAATGGATGGCAGCACTGACTGAACAATGACATATCATTACCTCAAAATTTTTTTGTTCTTTAGCTGTGTTGTTTCAGTGCTCAGCTCCATTCGTAGTGATTTCAGGGCATTTTATTATGAGTGCCACGTTGTCCGTGTGCACCAAGGAAGAAATGAGGGGAGTGGTACGTTTTCTGCACTCTGAAGGGACTAAACCTGCGGAGATTATTTGCAGAATGCAGCAGCAGTACGGTGAAAGCTGTCTTAGTGAACGCAAAATTTATGAGTGGATAAATCGCTTTAAAAATGGTCGTGTATCTATCTGCGATGAAGAGCGTTCAGGTAGGCTATCCACTTAGAAGACGGACAAGAACATCGAGACAGTTGAGCGAATGATTCATGATGATTGTCGTGTCAAAATTGATGATATTGCGCATGCGTTGAACATTAGCCACGGTTCAGCAGTTGCAATCATCCAAAAATCACTAAATTATCGCAAAGTGTGTGCTCGTTGGGTACCACATCGACCGACAGACCATGTAATGGGTCAAATTAGAAGGTTTTTTATTTTATTGATTTGGTCTCGATTTTATAAAGATTTTAAATTCACTTCATGTATGTAAGCTACCCCAGTTTAATTTTATATTAATTTAAATCATCATTTTAAGCACTTTCCAAATTGCCAGACTTTCACCTGTGGGGAGCCCCAATGCAACATACATACAGTTAGCCAAAACAATTGTACAGACGTATTGCGTAACCGCCCAGCAGCAGCCTTGTGACACAGTCTACAGTCTGCAGATTGTCACCACTGAATGAACATCAGCATCAGACAGTAAAGTTGGTTAATTTAAAACAGTGGCCTCGGGAGTGTAAGATAGGCCGTAATAATTAGTCGGCCTATCTATTCAAGTCGGAAAGTAACATCCTAACCTGCCGGACACGAATAGTAGTGCGTCCGCCGACTGGACACAAAGTTTCATCATATATAGCAAAATGTGAATCAGCAGTGGTGTTGTGGTGAGGCGGCGGCGGCCGTTTGAATATAACGGGTGCGTGAAAAACCGTGTGCACATAACAGTTCAATTTTATCATGTAAAGAGTGGTAACCAAGATATAAAATTGCAAAACAGAGTTAGTGAAGTGAGCGGGCCAAAATCAAGTGAACAATACACTTTCGGGCAGTTATTAATAAAGATTAATAAACATACGAGTCACGTGGCAACGAAAGCAGTGAGCCGTCGGGTAACCAGTAACCGTATTTTCAACAAATTTTTATAAAGGGTTTTTTGTGCAAACATGTTAATTAAATAATAGTAGTTGGTTTTGTAAAGGTGTGAATGTGAGATTAAATAGCAGATTGGGGCTGTCTAATTAAGGTAAGGTGTATTGTAATTCTGTAAGTATAAGTGTAATACCATCATGTAACTATCAGTAAGGGTTTTATGCATTTTCAATGATTTGAGCCAAGAGGCCAAATAAATACCAATTTAATACTTGAAGGATATTTTGAAGTAAAAAATAAAATTTTAATTAATTTCTCTTTAAAAATGCGTTGCGTAAGTTCTTACGATAACCTATAATCATATTTGCATTTTAAGGTTCGTGGTGCGGACCCTGGCGGAAGACGAAACAGGTAGGTGGAAAATAAAATAAAATTTGTGTATTTGTATGTGAATAGAAGATCACAACCAGCACAAACAGAAACGTTTGGAAATTTCGAAATCACATTTAAGGCGTTTAGAAGAGGAAGGAGAAGAGTTTCTCAGTCGCATAGTAACCGTTGATGAGACGTGGGTCCATCACTTCGAACCACAGAGTAAGCGGCAGAGTATGGTGTGGAAACATCCATCCTCGCCTACAGCAAAAAAGTTCAAAAGACAAGTTTCTGCAGGAAAGTTAATGATGACAGTGTTTTGGGATATGAAAGGTCCACTTCTAATTCATTACACTCCTAAAGGTCAAACAGTGAACAGCGACAGCTACTGTGAGCTACTGCAAGATCTGAAACCCACAATCAAAACAAAGAGGCGAGGAAAACTTTTAAAAGGTGTGCTTTTGCTTCAGGATAATGCCCGTCCACATACTGCGGGGAAAACGATCCAGTGCATTCAAGATCTTGGTTTTGAGCTGCTGGAGCATCCGCCGTACAGTCCTGACCTAGCCCCAAGTGATTTTCACCTTTTTGGTCCGATGAAGGAGCACCTGCGTGAATTCAAGTTTTCGTCGGATGACGAGGTTGTGGAGGCGGTACGAGAGCGGCTGTGCACGATGCCACAAATCTTCTTCCAGGACGGAATTACGAAGCTTGTCAAGAGATGGACCAAGTGCATAGAAGTGAGGGAGATTATGTAGAGATATGATGTTACTTGTCATCTTGTTTTCACAATAAAAAGTTCCTTTTTAAAAATTTGCCTTTACTTTTTGACTTACCCTCGTATATAAATACGTGGACGATATTATAACATGTATTCCATATGACCAACACGACACAATCTTATCTCTGTTCAATTCCAAACTAATGGGCTTTGAACGAATACAGTTCACAATAGAGCACGAACAGAATAGTTCCATTTCATTTCTTGATACCAAGGTTATTAGACAGACAGATGGTACTATAGTCACTGATTGGTTCATAAAACCCACCAACTCCGGTAGATATCTGCATTTTAATTCCAACCATCCCATACATATAAAAACTAACTTAATCCACTCGGTATATAAGACAGCCACCGGTCTAAGTGATCAAACATTTCATCAAAAAAACACGGAATTAGTATTTAAGATTTTCAAAAACAATGGTTACCCAGACCACATAATCAAACAGGTAATTCATAAACATCGCACAAATCAGCTGAGCCCCAATCTTACATCTGCCCAATCTAATACACCTGAACTGGCTCGTACTTTTCTACAACTTATGTTAAAGGGCTTTCTGAAAAACTTAAAAAATGCCTATCAAAAATTCAAAAAACTTTAGCATTCAAAAACCAACATACTGTTCGATCTCTCTTCTCAAGCCTCAAAGACCCGACATCCAAAGATAAACGATCTAATGTCGTATACACTATCCAATGCAATGACTGTTCAGCCACATACACTGGTATTACGTCCCAATATTTACATAAGAGAATTTATCAACATAGGTATGATTGCCATAAAAAACCCATAATGATAACCCCAACGCTTTAGTATCTCACCATTTAAACACCGGTCATGAATTTGACTTCAACAACACCCAAACTAAATATTACGAAAATAATTATTTCAAAAGGTGCGTACTGGAAATGATTCAAATTAAAAGTGACCCTCACTCCATTAATTTTCGCACTGATACTCAAAACCTCTTGTCCAGTTATGCTCAACTTATACACACCATCAAAACATGAATTTGAAGAAATAATCAGTAGTCTCCCTACAGGATGTGTTGGTCATTAGTGGCCAGCTTGTCGTTAGATATTAATTAGTGTCACACTCCCCCCTAGTGCAAATCTTTCTCAACTGTCTTCCGAACACATGTTACTTAATTTCCTACAAATGTACAAGGGTCGTCTGTTCTGCTTTATAATAAGGTGTTGGTCAGGGAAAATTTACAGTTGTGTGTTTGGCGTCAGCAACAACTGTAAGTGTCTCACTGATCATATTATTTAGTATTAGCTAAGAAACATATAACATTTCTTATAGACACATAGTCGATCAGTTTTAAACTCAGTACAGTGGGCATCTCCGTTGTGCATAATTTACACTTAGATGATAAAAATAAGTGAATAAAATAGTGTTATATTTATGTATGGATTCTCGAATGTGTAGTTGACTTGTGAGGTTGTTTTGTTGTGTGTGTGTGTGTGTGTGTGTGTTGTGTGTGCGCGCGCGTATGTAATTCTAGCATGTGTATATGTACACGTCTACGTGTTAGATTTGTGGTATATATCTGTTTAGAATAGAGTGAGAGTGAGAGAGAGAGAGAGAGAGAGAGAGAGAGAGAGAGAGAGAGAGATTGAGGGAGCATGTGAGAGAGATTATGACCGACATATATTTGAACTACATTGACTATGGTACTCTGTATAGACCAAGATCCAGGTAAATAACATTGACCAAAATGTAAATATTAAGTAATAACCATTTTCATATAATAGATCTGTTATCTATAATGTTGTGTTATAAAGTCTGTAACCCTTTAATACAAGTTGGTAAATCATTTCTGTTATCGTGTGCATAATTCTCTATTTATATCAGGATGATAGTATAATAAAAATGGTGAGTGTTTTAGAGTGCCAATCGTGGACAATGACAAATGAGAAGGAGAGAGAGCGAGAGAGAGAGAGAGAGAGAGAGAGAGAGAGAGAGAGAGTGTGACAGTACAAAAAGTCTGATATAAAAAGTATGGTATGCAAGGTAGTAAATTATGGTATTTCGATGTTTTTAAAGTCATTTCTATGGGTAATACAATTTCCCTTGGTTTTTGCCTACAACGGCGCAGTTCCGAGACAACAAAATAATTTCAAGGACAGCAGTGTACGTGCAGATAAAAAAACTAATGGTTACAGCCGCCAGTAACGGCGCCACATGATCCCGTTTCATTGGCCGACTCCGCCAAACGTCATTAAAACAACAATGACGTGATTAAAATACGTAACTAACAAGGTGATTATATAACAAGAGACAAAGAACGATGACGTTTACTCACACACACATACATAAAATTTGCATAATTTTTGCCCCAGTCTGCAGAACATCACCATGGCAGTAACACGTTAAAATTGTGCTGGCACAAAATAGTCAGCTAGTGTTTTATTTCAATTAACAAGATGTAATTAAAAGTAAATAGTGAACAAATAACAATAACCACCATGTAAATTCAGTGTAAAAGACAGACGAAAACTAGATATACAACGTCTGGCCCAGTCTGCAGAAATTCATCATGGCGATAACACGCTAACCATTGTGCTGGCCTGAGTTAGTCAGTTTTAAGTGATTTAAAATATAAATAATGTAATCAAAATGTAAACCAGTGTTAACTACAGGAGAACTAAGACAGTGTGCAGTAATTGTTTTTCAAAAGTATACTTAGAGTCAGTGAATTCAGTAAAATGTAACCACGCCTTTTGAGGAAGCAACATGTGATCCACTTCTAGAACTTCCAGTCTACCGAATCAGGAAAGTGTAAACCCAAAATTTTACTTAAAGAGCTCTTTACCCAAATTGCAGATATGTGTACACAAAAAGTAAACTGAGATTATAAGTATGAAAGTGAGAGAGAAAGCGGGGCGTGCATGATAAATGTCGACATCCAAACGGGGTGTTGGTTTGCGTTGGTTTTAAGAAAATATAAGTAAAATCATTTAATAATGAAGCAGCTGCATAGTCAATATATAAAATTTGGTAAACTAACGTTTAATAAACTATAAAAGAGTTTTAATGATGAAAGAGAGCCAATCTAAGTAATGGCCGCCATGTTGGAATTTTATCCGGTGTACACGCTTGAATAAATTACTAAATAAATCACTATTAATGGTTAATGTTTCAATTGAACGTATTCTCATTTCTATGCCTGTCTCTGTCAGCAATCACGCTGAGTCGAATCCTTGGACCCTAGGTAATAATAAAAACAACAAGATTGAAGTAACCAGATGCTCCAACTATGGTAAGTACCATAATTATGGTACGCGTGACATACGTGCTTCATACAAGTAATGTAAACAGACCCAAATATAGGTTACTGGTTATTCCTGCATACAGATACATTTATATTTATTTATAAAAGTGTGAAAATGCACAAATGGCTGTCCGAACTGGTGACTATATAAAATATATTAATGTATTTTATATAATAAGCCTGAATGGTGGCAGAGTGGACATTGAAAATGAGAATACAGTTGTAGGTTAGGTGGTAACGATAATAAAGCGACAAACCATTAACAAAATTTTTTATAATGGCAGAGAATAAAGAAAATATTTCTTTATTAAGCATAACTGACAGTACGAGTAACAGTCAAATAAGTATGACAGAATCAATAGTAATGAGTGAAGGAGTTGTTCACTCAACACCAGTCCCAAATAACAGAGCTGAAAATAACGAAATTATGAAAATGATGCAAATGCTGTTTAGTGAACAAAAAAGCGAAATTAGAGGAATCCAGAATAATTTTAATGTAAAATTTGACGAAATAAAAAACGAAATCAAAAAACAAAATTTTAATTTTGATAAACGAATTGATGAAATGCACGCACGTTTCGATAAAACGGAAGAGAAAATAGTTGCATTAGTTAATGAGAAGTTCGATAGACAAAAGAATAAAGTAGATGAAAATTACGAGAGTAAAATGGGGGTAGAGAATAATAGAGAATCAAATAAATTGAATGAAAATAAAGACAAGGTAAGTAGTGGTGAGAATTATGATAATAGAATTAAAAATATGGTGTTAGAAAATAATTGTGTGAGTATTGAGAGTGGTGATAAAAGTATAATGGGAGTAGAATTTGATAAGGAAGTGATAAAATGTGTTGATGAATTAGAGAGAAAGTATAGAGAGAATTTACAGATAAAGGGGATGCAGGGGGTAAATTTTTCCCGTAATGTTGTAGTGGGGGGTGAAGAAATGGCTTCACGTGAGTATGTGAAAGACGATAGGTCTACAGATAAATTTCCCTTGGTTTTTTGTGCACTTCATAGGTGGTGCCATAATGATGAATTAATGTCCCCTGCATATTTTGAGAGAGAGTGTGTAGCTTGGTATGATGGTGAGAAATGTTTGGAGAGAGAGAGAAAGAGAGAAATAGAGGTATTTAAAGTAAAGAGAAATTATGAAGAATTCATAGAAAGGCTAGGCATAGAGAGAAACAATAATGATAATGAGTACTTACCTTACAATGACATTGAGATAGCAATAGATGAGGTTAACAATGATAATATAACTTACCTAATGTTAACAGATAATACCAACAGAGACTGGACAAAGTTGACCAATATTGAACAGGTATATGAACCAACAGAAGTGATAATGAATGACATAGAAATAAGAGATTATAATAATAATAATAATAAATTTGATATAAATAAGAATGATCTATGTTACAAATATGTTAGACTATTATTCGACGATATGGGGTAATTGTTTATTGTTTATTGTTCATGAACGTTTAATGATGTGAATAATATGGTGTTGAAGTGCATTGTCTTATGGAACGATTTGTGGGTAATGATAAGAAATAATAAGTTGAACTGTATATTCTTTTATGTGTAGATGTTATTATGTTAAGTGTATTTGTGTACTTTGCTGTTGTGTATTTTATGTATTTTTTGTGTGTAAACTATTGTAGAATTTTAAATAATTGAAAGAAGTTTAATAATGATTTTGAAAGGATATTATGGAATTTAGATTCTAAAGGGTTAGTAAATGAATATATATTTGGATATTGAGGGGTATTGTTGTTAGTAGATAAGTGATGAATTTTCTAATGGTATATTAATGTGAAATGTTGTAAAAGAGTTTGGGGATAGTGATAAATAAGGGCATTGGAGTTAGTCAAACAGAGTTAATGGGAGTTAGGGAAAATAAAGTGTTGAGATGCTGATAATATATAAAGAGGTGTTAGATATTTTAGGGACACAGTAGGCAGGGATTATAGGTAGAGTTGAGTAATGTGAATGGTAATTATATTTGTTGTTGATGGTGATATTTTGTAATAAGGGTATTGGTGTATGAGTCTGCAACGAGAGATGTTGAGACAGGAAGGGATCGATTAGCGCCGGAAAGGGTTACCTGAAAGGGTCAGGAACCGATAAGGGAATGAGTTGGTTAGAGGGAATACACACATACTAGTACAAAAATGAGCGGTGCCAGAGGTTTTAAATGGGATTTGCGAAGGGGGTTATTATAGAGATATTGGTGTCATATTATATGTAAATGGTTAGAAGCGGTTGTTAGTTAAAAGGAGGTGAGTAAGGTTAGATTGACAATGCCAAAATAAGATACAGAGAAAAATGAATAATAGAGAGTCACCCAAACTAGTTAAGGATAAAAAGGTTAGAAAAGAAAATTCATAGTAGAAAGGTGATGTAAATGAAAGGTAAGGTAAATGGAAAGGTAATGATAAATGTGAAATTTTTTGTATAGAATCTAAATGAATGTTAAATATTAAAAGTAGAATAGAGAATTGTTGATAGGAAAAATGTTATAAAGTTCTGCTACAAGTTATGTAAACATGAATTCAGTAATGTGAATTGTTCAATGTTAGTGTTTAATGCTTATGATGTACAATGTTTTATTGTGTTTTATTATGTTGATAATAGTGTGTGTTAGGAGGTTACTACCAGGATAGTAACGATTATAATATTACAATTTTGTAAAGTTTGTCCATTCTATAGAAATGATTCTGTTATAAAGAAAGTTAAACATAAGAAAAGATCGTAAAGAAAGTATAAAGCTTTAAAGTTGTTTCCCATGATATAGATATTGTAAGATTATATGAAGTAAAATATTAGGGTTAATGGTTGTTGCTAAAGCAGTAAAGTACATTTTTGTTTAGGTTAAGAGCAATTGTTTTCATGTGATAAAGAGAGTGAATATAATTGTCAGAAGTCAGAAATGTGTACTAGATACCGGATTGTTAAAAGAGCAGGAATTTTCTGTCTTAATTCTTGATATACATTGTTTGCAACTTGTAGAATTAAGCAAACCAATGCCCCAAAACGCAAACCAACGTACTAAGAGGAAACATATCAGTTGTGGATATGGATATAGAGAAGGCCACTATTTTAAAATTTGTATTGAATGTTTCAGAGTTTTATGGTGTGGTGACCGCGGTCCTGAGCTGGCCGGTGCGTCAGAACAGGAGCGTAAAGTGCCTCATGGCCTTATGGTGTAGGGATCTCTCTGGAGAAGTCCAGTAAGGTCAGAAGGTGCGAACCTCATCATTAGACCAAGGGTAAGTGATTGAATTTTTTTATAGTAACACTACAGGGGGTTGTGGCTCCATATCTGAGCTGGTCCTTTTAGAGAGGTGTGAATGAGTCAATGAAAGTTTTTGTGTCTCGACACAAAACCTTTCATTGAGGGGGTTTTGTGACAGTACAAAAAGTCTGATATAAAAAGTATGGTATGCAAGGTAGTAAATTATGGTATTTCGATGTTTTTAAAGTCATTTCTATGGGTAATACAATTTCCCTTGGTTTTTGCCTACAACGACGCAGTTCCGAGACAACAAAATAATTTCAAGGACAGCAGTGTACGTGCAGATAAAAAGACTTATAATGGTTACAGCCGCCAGTAACGGCGCCACATGATCCCGTTTCATTGGCCGACTCCGCCAAACGTCATTAAAACAACAATGACGTGATTAAAATACGTAACTAACAAGGCGATTATATAACAAGAGACAAAGAACGATGACGTTTACTCACACACACATACGTAAAATTTGCATAATTTTTGCCCCAGTCTGCAGAACATCACCACGGCAGTAACACGTTAAAATTGTGCTGGCACAAAATAGTCAGCTAGTGTTTTATTTCAATTAACAAGATGTAATTAAAAGTAAATAGTGAACAAATAACAATAACCACCATGTAAATTCAGTGTAAAAGACAGACGAAAACTAGATATACAACGTCTGGCCCAGTCTGCAGAAATTCATCATGGCGATAACACGCTAACCATTGTGCTGGCCTGAGTTAGTCAGTTTTAAGTGATTTAAAATATAAATAATGTAATCAAAATGTAAACCAGTGTTAACTACAGGAGAACTAAGACAGTGTGCAGTAATTGTTTTTCAAAAGTATACTTAGAGTCAGTGAATTCAGTAAAATGTAACCACGCCTTTTGAGGAAGCAACATGTGATCCACTTCTAGAACTTCCAGTCTACCGAATCAGGAAAGTGTAAACCCAAAATTTTACTTAAAGAGCTCTTTACCCAAATTGCAGATATGTGTACACAAAAAGAAAATTGAGATTATAAGTATGAAAGTGAGAGAGAAAGCGGGGCGTGCATGATAAATGTCGACATCCAAACGGGGTGTTGGTTTGCGTTGGTTTTAAGAAAATATAAGTAAAATCATTTAATAATGAAGCAGCTGCATAGTCAATATATAAAATTTGGTAAACTAACGTTTAATAAACTATAAAAGAGTTTTAATGATGAAAGAGAGCCAATCTAAGTAATGGCCGCCATGTTGGAATTTTATCCGGTGTACACGCTTGAATAAATTACTAAATAAATCACTATTAATGGTTAATGTTTCAATTGAACATATTCTCATTTCTATGCCTGTCTCTGTCAGCAATCACGCTGAGTCGAATCCTTGGACCCTAGGTAATAATAAAAACAACAAGATTGAAGTAACCAGATGCTCCAACTATGGTAAGTACCATAATTATGGTGCGCGTGACATACGTGCTTCATACAAGTAATGTAAACAGACCCAAATATAGGTTACTGGTTATTCCTGCATACAGATACATATATATTTATTGTTAAAAGGGTGTAAAAATGCACAAGAGAGAGAGAGAGAGTGTGAGAGAGGGGGAGAGAGAGTGAATGAAGAGATATAATGAGAGAGAGAGAGAGAGAGAGTGAAAGAGAGAGAGTGAATGAAGAGAGATAATGACAGGGAGAGAGAGAGAGAGTGTGAGAGCGAAGGGTGGGAGAGTGAGAGGGAAGAAGGGAGACAGTGAGTGAGATGTAGAAGAGAGAGAGAGAGAGAGAGAGTGAGTGAGTGGGGTGATAGTGAGTGATAGATCGATTTCAGGTTAGAGTAAGAGGCTGGGTGGACTGGCGGGGGGAGCATGGGTGAAAGAGAAGGGTGATTGTGGACACATACATAAATTACATTATTCTATAGTACTCTTGACTATATTTTACAATATGATTACAATTACCGTATTATCCAAGTTTACCTGTTAGTAAAATTTACCAGAAACTTTTGTGTGTAACCTTTGTCAACTATCTGATTTAAGTCGTAATGTTTTACAATATTGTGTAAATTGTATGTTTCTAAATTATGATTGTTTGCTAACACCAGTAGGGAGTGAAAAATGGTAAACATAACTTTTAATAATTACGTAGTGAACATCCCCTAATCTGTTTTAGTTATAGGTAATATATTACTTTGCTATATGTTGACTGTTGTAGATATAAACAATTTTTGTACCAATCTAATATCCAATTGTTGGTTACTGTTTGTTTAATTAATTAAAATAACATTATATTTAGTAATTTAAATTGTAATACTGTATAAATTAAGTTCTCTCATACTATAATTTGCTCGCTTTCTTAAAGATAATTTGAAGATGTAAACAAACTATCATAAGTCTTCACATAAAAAATGATACATACATACGCACGCACACATTCACATCACCAACACGTTCACCCAAATATTTAATTGTTTCGTATGTTTGATATTTCTATTGTATTTCATACACAGGTCCTGAAGATGACAATAAATATTGTCGAAACGTCGACGCAAAATAACTAAAAGTTGTATTATTGACCGATCCTCACTAACCATCCACTAAAACATTCACTGATTGACGGTCACTAAAAATTTAAGGATTTAATTAGTTTTATTTAAATTTCATACTTTTTAATGTTAAATAATAACACAAATAATATATAGTCGATATATCTTTTTATTTTTACTTTTTTTTATTAAAATTAATTTTGAAATTTTTATTAATTGTACAGTTCTTTTTTTCTATGCAGCAGTACTAAAATCGTTAAGATTTAATAAACAGGGCTATAAAAAATATTTGTTGTAATTCCATTGTAACCTGGCAGGCAAAAATGTTAAGTTTTGTTTTTTATTGTAAAGTGCACGAAACGCCAATACTGTAATGGGTCTAAATTTATTTAAAGATTATTGTGTAATTTCATAAATTCTATAACATGTAAAGATGAGGCCCCTTTGAGGTGACACGAGAGCCAGTAAATATGAGTCAGTGAGTTTCCATGGCCTTATATGGTCATGGTTATATTATTAATTTAATAGAAAATCTATGTACAGCCAGTGACCAACACATTAAGTATTTGTTGACGAGAAACATGAAATTACGAGTTGAAGAGGTGAAACTCAACCCAACGGAACTTTATAATATTATAGGCGAGATATACGGCGGGGAGCAGGGTGAAGCAGTTTGGAGACGCATCAAACGGAAAGTTTGTAACACGGAATCCCAGTCGGCAAACAGAATCTAAACAAAGCGGACGTGGGCAGTTCCGCTCGCCGCCGGCTGCGTACCGTTTTCGCCCGCATACAACAGAAAATGTGAATTTATATATATTTCAAAATACAACCAGTTTTTGGCTAAATATTCATCCATAATAGTGACTATGTGCAAAATTGACAGTTCGGCTGTAAAATGTGAAAGTGCAACAGTGCAACAGTAAAATAAAACAGTAAAACAACGCACGCCATGTGGTGAAATTCTACGCAGCATAATCAAGGGAAGTAGACATTTCAACAATAAATACCATTTCAAAATTATTTAAAATACTGGCATTTTTAAATTGAGCTCAATAAAAAAGAAATGTAGAAGGGTGAAAGCGTGCGTGATTGAGGTGGATGACAAAATATAGACCTAGAAAGAAGTGTTGAGTTGTGTAATTTGATATATGTAGTAGTAATTTGATATACGTAGTTTATTAATAATCAGTTTTATGCTATAAGGCGGAATAAGTGTGTTCATGATCTTTGCTGTGTTCTCAAAGAAAAATAAATAATGGTATATTTTACTTGATTTGTGTATTGTTATTTGTATTTGCACACTGTTCTCTGCCTGAGTACACTAAACGATTTCCTGGACCAAACATTACAGATAAAAAATAATATTAATTTTAACAACCAATTAATGAGTTATACTTCAATACTACAAGTCTGACACAAAAATATGAAATAAATAAAAGTGTTTTAGAATCAACAAAATATACAAGTTTTAGTCAAAACAGTTCGGTTTCAGATTCACACGGCCAAAACGTGAAGGTTGCAGCTTATCTTCCCTAATACATGCTATCCAGGAGATAAGCAAAATCACCTGCTACATTGTCATTATTTTAAGAGTGATCCAACCCTTGGTCATTAGTTGTCTAGTTTGGCAGGTGTCAAGTGTAAATTAAAAGTTATAAGATATTATTCTGTTCTTCTTATCTTTTATTGTAATGTGCAGTCAAACCACTACAAACCAATTTGGATATCTATACTCTCTATTTTTACTCAGAAGTTTAGATTTTTATATTTGAAATGTTTTCAACAGAACAAAAATCTATAATTATAAATTATTAAGAAGTGTTTACCATTTTATTTGGGAAATTTGGAAAGGTATAATGCGGCCTTAGAATAACAAAACAGTAACCGGGTGGGGGTGGGGGGTAGTATAACTAGCCCCTAGCGGGTGAAATTTCCCGCTTACGGATAGCCCTCAGGTGATGAGGACCTTCTAGTAAATTCACTTCTGGTTGATTTTTTCCTCCAAACTACTAACAAAAACATAAAAAATGATAAATAATACATCAATATTGTAGCATCACGAGAGAATACGAAAAAGGAAACTCAATTTAATCATCAAAATTTATAGTAAAACTAATCAAATAGATAAATACTATGTAACTGAATGAGGAATGCAATAAAGAATGAGTAATCAAATGAGAACAACCAAAAATACTATATAAGGAAGAATTATAACTAAAACAATAAACCATCAATAAAAAATAAGTATTTTACTGAGGCATGAATAAATTAAAAACAGGAATTAGCTTTGTAAACAAACATAGTAAATAACTTTACAAACAGACATAATAAAGGACTGTGACTTTGACATACTAATTACCCAATAGATTAGGGAAGTGATTTTGTATATTTTATTATAATATTGTAAATAATAATGTTGTAGTATGTAAGTAAAAAATGTATTTATAGTTAAGCAAAATCATTTGTATAACACAAGCCTAAAAGTCAAGCTAGGTCTTCACCTAAGACTGGATTTGTAATTAGCTCATATATAGTGTTATGGTGAAGACAAGGTAATTATTTTCATAATTGTGTTTATTCGAAAAACATACAAGGTGAGATAAGTGAATAGAAAAGTGATAAATAATAATAATGAAACAGTGCAAATGACACAGTGTAAACGATGATAAAAATATAAAGTGTTGTGAACCTAGTATAGCCAAAAGGTGAGAATGGCATGTATTTTATATAAAGTGACCAAATAACAATAAAATCAATTTCATTAGTATGAGTGACAATATAAAATTAAGTGAAATAAAAACATAAACGGGATTATGTAACAATAATCAGGAAAAGTAAGGTTATATTAAAAACTTATATTTACTGGAGGCAGACAAACAGCCCTGAGACCGAAAAATACACCAAACAAACCAAGGCCTCTTATAAATGAATCTAAAGCTGTTTTATAAGGAAGAAAGGTTTTTCTAGTGTGGGCGTTCAATGCAAAAAGAACAGACTAAATCAGTTGCCATCCAAACAATATTAGAGAAGAAAATTATAGTAAAAAGACAAGTAAAGTTATAGGAGAGATCAGTAAACTAACGAACAATATATATTCGTCCAACCTGAAGAAGGAAAGCTGAAAATAATATCCTAGAATGGAGTACTACATCTCGAATTTGGTGAGATCATTTTAATACTAGAGCCATCTTGACAACTATCAACGTTTTACACAACACTTCAATACAAACTAAATAACGAACACATTTAGTGCGACTACATTTATAAACATAATCTATGATATACAAAGTGAGTGACACAAACGTATTTTGAACAAACAAAAGTGTAGAACTCATATAATTTTTATTAAACATTCAGTAGTGTGTATATCATCCAAAGCAAACATCCATTGCTTTATTTCACTGTTATTGAAGGGGGACAGAAGCACGCCATGTTGAGAATTCATGAACTATAAGCTATTTTTATTTGTTTATCTTGTCAACTGTATTACTAATGTCTAATTACTAATTATTTTAATTGTTTTATTAGTTTTATATTTGTAATGTGTAATATTAAGTTTGTAAAATTATCTGAATTGATTTCTTTTTGTATAATCACAAGAACTCACATCCAAACAATCATACACAAACAACAATTAATTACTACACATTAACATTCTTTTCTTCATGTATGTTATTAACGTAAAACTTGTTGAATGAATTTATAATTTTACTGAAGACGATTGTTAATTTGGTTATAACCGTGAGATAACATGTTTTTCATGCATCCGAGAGCTAGATGGAGCAGGAACCTTAAAAAAGGAAACTTTTTTATATTAATTAAAGAAAAAAAAAAGAAAATTATTATAATAAGAGAATTAAGGAATAAAAATTGAATGATTCAGACCAGCAACAGAAGTGTGTTCTCATTTATAAATAAATATCATTAAACATACAACTCAGAATATGCTGAGACTAATTGTGCATTTATACTCATTAACAATCAGTAAACAAAGCTAACATATTTGGCGCTTACAACGTGAGGCGTTAAAGAAAAATATATATACACAGATTATATTGCATATAACAATATGAAATATTAATAAAATATATTCACCCGTTACTACGGGATATTCAAAAATTACTGGCCGCAGTGAAAGTGTTAAGGTGGTTCTATGTGACAAGCAATTTTCTATGAATGATGTGGTTCACATAAGGCTGTGCAGTCAACTTGTGGAATTATTTCTTGGGGAATCGAAACACTGACAAAGTGCATAATTGCATTTTGTCAATAAAAAACAAAGACCAAACACTGCAGAAAGAAGAGTGCACAATGATGTACACACACACACACACACACACACACACACAACTTGTATACTTCATATGTACAAATTGTTACCTCCATTCTCTTTCATAATACTGGGGGCTTTCAACATCACCACCATCCACACTGGTCATCACTGGTTGAGCAAAATACTTGCAACTCCATTCTGTAAACTGTGTCGACACCAATGTTTTCCGACTAGCATTGGTTTCATCATTTGCATCTTCTGAAATCTACAACATAAGTAAATTACTTAACATTAAACAGTGTGTTTAGTTACATCTAGTGTATATTTAGTAGTTCAAAATTAGATTTGGTGATAAACTGCCTAACCTCCTTACCACATCTTTTTTTTTAATTTGTAGCTGATATGATAACTGATGAGTTCAAATATATTCGAGATAGAATCTGGAAATGACCTTTTCTTACCCATGTTTTTTAAAATGTTTTTACTATAGATTTTGTGTATACTGGAAGTTTTCTGGTAATTGAGAAATGCCATATAGTGTTATTCTGTACTAATTTCAACACTGGTGAAGTCTGTTTATTTACAAATACATATAGGCCTATCATGAATGTATATACACACATATATAAGTATCAGTCATGACATACTGCAAGGACTGCAGACTTGAAGAACCACAATTATAAATAATGGCTCCCATGTGTACCACCGAAGTAGCTTAGGAGAAGGTAGAACCACAATTTACATTGTAAAATATGAATAATTGTTTTATATATTTATTACTAACATATTTCATTGTAGTAAAACTTTTTTAATAGCATTAGACTAAACATTTTTTAATTGAACCATTTCCACAGACTGCATGCACCAATATGTTAAATGTATTAAAAGTGGAATGAGCCCTGCCTATCTCTATTACAGTTATTTAATAACAGCATGGCAAAGATTTTGCTTACACTTAAGACAAGACTGGAGCTGCAATGTGTGCAGTTCAATACATATCTCTGGAAGCTGCTACATCCATTCTGCACTTGAGCAGTTACAAGTGAATAGTGATGATGGGGAAGAGATGTGATTTTATTGTCAATCTTACTTCTTAGGGAACACAAGGTTATCCTGTGCATACTGTACCTTATAAATTTGTTTTAACGTTATAAAATTATTTTAAGTGTTTTAATTATCTCAAAGATAATATTTCACAACATAATGGATAACAAAATATAAAACAAAAAAAGAGGAATAACCAGAAGCTTACTTACAATTTTAACAATTTTTGCTATTTAGATTTATGCAGGACAACCAAAATTTTACCTTGAACCTATCATGGGTGTATATGCTTCTTTATAGTTACTCTACAACAGACTGCAGTAGCTATTTGAAATTATTAGTTTCAGTAACAACAGACTATTTACACTTATGACAGATTTATTCTGCACATATATTTATTGGTTAAATGTACATACTTTTATAGAAGTAGACTATATCATTTGAAGCTGTGATGTATCTCACAAATAAATTTAACAATATAAATATTTCAATGGGTGGCTTGGGTGTTCAGGAAGTGGTAGAACCTTTTGAGCCATTCCAGCCACACATTCGGGTGAGTTCAGCGGACTGGTCCGCACCTGGCATCAACTCTCACTTGTTCTCTGTGGAGAGCTACTGCCTACCACTGGGTGTTGGTTCACATACAGAACCAAGTGAGGGGGAATCTCCAGTTCTGGAGGACCTTCGGAGTTGTAACCTGGTTGCTACAGAAGCATGTCTCAGTGAGTAAGCTTAGCCAGGACACCCAGCAGCTGAAGCAACTCCACAGGAGGCAGCCCCTCCACCGAGCTAGGGAGCTGTAGGCCAATCTCCTTGCATTCCTGAATCAAATGTGATTAAAAGAAATAGAGAGAAAGCCAGACGGACTAATCGGACATCAAACTGGCGAGGACTATAGACTGTGACTTACGGTACATGGAATATTAGAGGCCTAAATGGCAAGGAAGTTGAGCTGGTACAGGAAATCAAACAACAAAAGTGAGACTACTTGCTCTAACTGAAACAAACAAAAAAGGACACGGAATAAGAAACTTGATGAGGGCTTTTTACTTTTTTGTAGCGGTGTTCCTCTCAATGAGCGAGCAAGAGGAGGAGTAGCTTGTTTAGTTCATAAAGATGAAGAAGTAAATATGCTGAGTTGGAAGTTCATAAATGAAAGACTGATGACAATAGATACCAAGGAAGAAAGAAAGAATATTACTTTTGTAACAGTCTATGCCCCAAACGAGGATGACAATCTTGAGAATAGAGACAGGTTCTTTGAAAGCTTGCAAAACACCTTTGATGATGCATCATATGAAACAAAGATAATAATGGAAAATTTAAACAGGAGAGTTCGAAACAATCCAATCAGATGGGGTAGTGTAATTGGAAGGCACAGTGAAGAAGTGTTAAATGACAATTCACAAAGAGAGACTTCTGAATTTGTGTATAGCTAAGAGCTTAGTAATAGCTAACACTAAATTTCCCCACAAACAAATCTGTAAGTGGACAAGGGTTGAACTAAACAGGAACGAGAAGTCAGTAATAAACTTATATACTATAGTAAACCAGTACTCATTCAAGTATGAATGAGATGTTAGAGTGATGAGAGGACCAGAAATTGAAAGTGACCACTATTTATAGTTATGGAGAAGGTAGTTGAAAGTTCAAAACAACAACAACAAAATAGAAAACTACACTCAAGAAAATAAAAAGCTACAAGTTAAAGGACAAAGAAATTGAGTTAAGATTCTAAGACATGGTTGAAAGGGAATTAGCTAGCCTGGAGAAAGACTGGGATTGTTTCAAAACTTTAATTAAGGAAGCTGCAAAGGATTGCTGTGGAAGTACAAAAGTAGGAGGATCAAGGAAGACACAAACAGCATGGTGGACAGATGAAGTGAGGGGAGAAGTACTGAAAAAGGAAGAACTATGGAGAAAGTACCTAAATAACAACGATCAATCTGACTACGATGTCTATAAAGAGCAAAGGCGATGAGTAAAAGTAGCTGTTAGGGAAGCAAAGAAGAAGACCTAGGAAGACTTTGGACATTTCATTGAAAGCAGCTACAGTGACAATGTAGAACTCTTTTATCGTGTCCTGAAGAATAAGATAAAAGGAGTGCCCTATAAAGTTCATCAAAGACAAACAAGACAATTTATTGCGGGAGAAAGAGAAATTCATGGAGCAATGGAAAGAGTATTTTCAAGACCTTTTAGAAGGAAACTTAAATGCTGTGAAAGAAAACCAAGAAGAGCAAAATTTTATTGAGAATGATGAAATAATCTTAACTGATGTAAAAGAGGCTATAAAAAAATTGAAAAATGGAAAGGCTGCAGGACACGACGGGATATCTCCAGAGATGGTGAAATCAAATGGGCAGTAGTGGTGAAGAGTTTTTGCATAAGATTATAAATGAGGCATGGAAGCAAAAGAGAATCCCTAAAGACTGGTAAGTAGTTTTATTCTACCAATTTTCAAAAAAGGAGACAACAGGTAATATCAGAACCATGGAGAAATTTCACTTTTGAGTGTCTCGGGCAAGTTTAATCAAGAATCCTAGATACTAGATTAAGGCAGCAATTAGAACAGCATCTGGCAGAAAGCCAGTGAGGTTTTCAACCTGGCAGAAGCACACAAGATCATATATTCACTCTGAGACAGATTGTCAAAAAAAGTCTGGAAATCGGGAAGGAAGTTAGCCTTGCTTTTCTTGCTTTGGAAAAAGCATTCGATCGAGTGCCCTGGGAGAAAATGTAGCAAACAATACAACAGGGGTCTCCAAACTATGGCCTGCGAAGGGTCCGGCCGGTGGCAACCCAGCCGACGCTACGCGCAGTTTTTAAATATATCGTCAAAATACTTCAAATATTATAACATTTAACTAAATAACTAAACAAGAAATAAATATAAAATCAAAGTACAGGGCTAACTTGTCAGACGAACACTTGAAATCCATTCTAGTGATAGGAGCATCAAAATTTGACCCAAATGGACAGACATATGTCAGAAGCAACTCCACACATCCCATACATACATAAAAGAGCCAACAAATAATAAGAAATATCTTTGAACGTTATTTTTTCCTTACTTTTATTTACATTATTTTGAATATTTAGGTGCTGTTTTCAGTGAGGATGGCAGAATTGAGTCAGAATTAGATATGAGAATCTTCAGCTCCCAGCAAGCTTTACAGTGCTAGCAACAGCAAGTTTCTGGGAAAAGCGAAGTGTCACAGAAAACCAAACTGGCAGTATATAAATCTGTACATGCTCCAACAATGACGTACAGTTTCGAGTTGTGGACTCTGAATGACCAACAAAAACAGAATACAAGCAATGGGGATTCTTGAGGTGAATTGAAAAGAAAACTTATAGGGATAGGGTGAGAAACGTTAATATCCAGAATTGAAGATAATTCTTCTCTTTAATGTTAAAACTGATAGATAAAGCTCTCAATGAATGATAAAACTCTCAACTGCGTTGATTTGGTACACATGGGAGGTAAAATTCAGAAGGCAGAAGAGGAAGATGACAGCCCAGAACAAAATGAGAGGTCAGCATCAAGAAGAGTGTAGAAGGCAAGAGGAGCAGTTTGGGTCCATGCCAGGGTTTTTACACTGGACAGGACGAGATGGAGAGCTCTCTCAAAAACCTCGACACCTGATGGGTAGAAGAGGATGACTAAGGAGTAGAATATTTCAATTTAAATATTTTTGACTGTTGTAATATTTGCCTATATTTATTATAATCATTTTAATACTATTTACAAATTTAAATATACACTCTTGTTTTGTTTTTCTCATTTATAAACTTCACGGTTGTCGATAATAAAACTTTTTTTTAATACATGTAATTTTAAATAGGGGTGGGTCTCTGTCTCAGTCAAGCTACTGATATTCTTCACCGCAGTCTGGGTGAAATGTTTGTTTTAAGAGAAATAAATTGACGTATAATAAGGCTGAAAAACAGCGTTATTATTTTACTAAATATCACTATAATATTGACGACTCGGAACACAAAGTTCCGAGTCGTCAATATTATAGTGATATTTAGTTAAGTAACGGACACGTCATGGACAACGAAATCCAAGTTATTATTTTGTTTTTATGTAAGTTTGTTCTCTGTTCTTTAGTTAATCATGTTCATATATGTATTAACATTTTCCTCACATATTTATTTTGTCTCCTTTTTATATACTTTCATTAGTTTAGATTTTGAATCTCAGAATACAGATGTTGATTATTTAGTTTAGCTGTGGCTATAAAAAGTTTAGTTTGGTGTGGTTGGTTATTTAGTTTTGTAGATATGTGACTATAAAACAGCACTGTGTTGTTGAAGGATTCAATCATGTAATTTCTTTCATCTGTCTTACCTCTAATATTAGTCCAGTCAAATTAGCTCGAAAATAAGCCTCAGATAAAAAAAATTTCCTCAGGGAGAAAATTTATCGAGAGGTTTAAAGAACACCTACCAAAAAAGAACTCCCAAACCACCTCATCAAACTACGCACTCCACCTCATAAACGAAATCCATAATTACACCGGATTCAAAAAAAAAAAAAAAAAATGGAGCCAATACACATTTGTAATAAAGGTCATTTCCTGAACGCTTTAGAAGAGTTTGAAATATACAAGGCCTCCAAAGTAAATAAAGAACAGTTACTCAATGATCAGCTGATATTTAAATCCAATAAATTATATGATACCGCGTTGATGATAAGCAATGAAGCGCGAATACAGGCTAGTTGACGATTGGAGGTCGACCAGTGCACCGAGTCACTTATAACGTTTTCATATGTTTATGTTATATGTTAATTTATTCATAGTGAGTTTTGTGCGTGTGGTGGTTATGTGTATGAACGTTTTAATCTTTTTGACGACCCCTATGTATTAGGGGAATAACTTTTTACTGTACCTGAGGATGGGGATTTAGTCCCTGAAACATGTCGTATTTGAAAAACTGAGATCGCCTAGTGGATTATACAAGTTAAAAATTCTTAAGTTAAAAAATGTAAAAAAAAATAGTAGACGGCTGAAAATTTGAGGACATCATCCCTACATGTCCTACTACAATTAAAAAATAAGTTCACCCTTGGCATACACATCAAACGTCAAAAAAATTGCGAATATAAAAAAATAATGATTTTTGTCGTTTTTTTTTTAACCAAGTGTAATGTAAATTTAATCGACAAAATTAATTTAATTTCTTGAATGATTATTATAAAGTAATGAAAAGTTAACAGAACCGTAAAATAAAATGTAAAATTATAGAGGGCGCAACCATCCAGGCTAGAAAATACGAACATTAAAAGCGAAAATAAAGGGTATCTTTGGGAATTTTTTTTGAAAAAACTATTAAATCTTTGGATTTGAAACCTTTTGATCTTATTAACTATCAATTAAAGTTTACAAAAACATTTTTATTTAATCATTAAGGTCAACTAAATTTATTTTATAATTATAGCTAGAATTCTTCCTCTGAAAATTTGTTGTCATCAGATTCAATATCTAGGTTTGTATTTTCATTCTCATCTTCATCGCTTATTTCTTCTGGAAATGATGAACTCACAATATTGTCTTCTGCTTCGTTTTCAATTACACAATTATTTTTGAAATTTTTCCTTTTTTCACTTGTGCCACTACCACAAACGTCCGTACATAAAAGCCCAGTAGTTTTCCAGGAACACTGTTTTGATGTGCAATCTTTTTTACAGTTACAAAATATCTTTTGAATTAAGTTTTTTGGAGCTACTGGTTTGGACATTCAAATTGGGGTAAGTATTTGTCCCCTTTTCCATCCCCAATCTTTTGCCGGTAAACCATTAGACTTTTGTACCATTAGACTTAGATACACTCTATAAAAATGATTTTACGGCTTCTGAAGTTGGAGGCAAACATTCCAGTTTTATGTATTTCGCAAGAGTTTCCTTTTTCTTTGTACCTTGTTTAAACACAGATTTTTTAAAGCAGATGTACTGAAACATTTCAATTTATTTTAATTGATATTTATAATATCTTATCTTACCTTCGGGTTCTCTTCCAAGGTCGTACAGACGAAAATCAGCTGCAGACAAGGTTATTTGGATTGAAGTTTCGAAATAATTGTTCTAACACCAAATTTTGTATTCTAAAACGACTAGCTTTCTTTAATGCAATATTTGCTTTCACTCTATTTTTACATTACATTTTCAATACAAAAAAATAAGGTGTGAATACTTAATCAATTGGTTTAAACTCATATGAAAATGACTTGGCAATAACGCAATTTAAAATTTACTTAACCAGCACTTTGCAACGCTCTCTCACTCATACTCTTTTATTTTTTATTTTTTTTTCTTCTTTTAAACCCCGTGATTAAAACTGTGTTTATTTTTAATTTCTGTATTTATGGAATAGTTCTGATAGGGTTAGGTAGAGTACTTAACAGTCCATGGCGTTAATCAGTTCCATCGCCACCTCGTGTTGTTGGCTGTTTCTGGTCACAAATGTTATTTCCCCAGTTCACGAACCACACTACCGCAATGTACTCCGTCTTATTTAATTCACCATAGTTTACGATTTCATTACACTTTTACAAACTTTTTCGTAGTCGGCCGACTTTTGTTTTAAACAGTTGCTCGAGCTCTTACGTTATTTGACCGCGCGCGGCCATGAGTTGCAATTTAACTAACTCATTGCTGCGCTAAGGCCGACAACACGGAGTTTTTTCTGGTCACGTGATCGTCAGTATGCGCTCCAATTGGTGCTTTTTAAAAGAGCGCTATAACACAGGCATAGCGTTTAGCAACATATTGCCGCCTGGTGCAATATGACTTGACATTATTTTTTCCGTGATTTACGGCTGACGCAAAGCTGTAGCTTATTTCATAATCTGTCGGGATGGTTTGAGTGCGGAGACAAAACACAGACGTTTTGTTTTGTAATAACACTGCATACGTGGTTGACCAAGTCGAGGTTCCAAAAAGGTGAACGCTGGCTACCTAGGGAATACACTTGATTTAAGAATTTATTTTTCATACAGTTCTGTACCGTTACAATACCCCCCCCCCCAATGAGAGGTTGTAGGCCGAAGCATACAAACTCTCATTGCCTAAAACCTAAGAGGATCAGTGAGGATATGGCGCCGCAACCCCCCTTAGATTCTTTACTAAAATCATGGGTACTTACCCCCCTAGTCCGGCGGCTGCGGCAACACCCATCCGATCTTACTGGACTTCTCTACTCGAGATCCCAACACCATAAGTTCGGACGGATATCCGCCACAGTATCACCTGACTCTGTAACATTCCATTAAAAGATTAACAAATGGCCTTCCATCACTCCATATCCCACAACTGATTCGTTTCCTCTGGGCCATACCGGCTCATTCTTTGCAAAGTACTGGGTCTTCTTATACAAAGTGCTGGTTATTCATTTAGGTGGGTTGCCCTACAATGACAACTGTTCTACATTCATCCATGATTACATAAAAGGGATACAACATAATAAACATTCCAAATGGACATTAACATGAGTTATAAACAAAACATTACTACCTAATTCATTACAAGTCAAAATTAAATTACTCTGACCTTTTAGATAGTCCATCTGTTAAATTACTTAATTCAGCTTTAGTTGAATTCAATTTATCATCAACATTGTTTTCCATCAACTCGATAACTGGGCTTCATGAAATACAATGCCCACAGGGCCATATAAACTTGCAATGTATTCATATCTGACTAATATTAACACCATACAAATTAACTCATGTTCCCAATACAATATTACCCATCCAAAATAACGCATTAATTATACAAAATACCAGTACATCATAATAATCATAACAAAAAATATGAGTTATATACTCAAGAATGCATAACTCCTATATATATATATATATATATATATATATATATATTATAACAGCACCAAATATTAACTATTTGGGGTTATATGTTTACCGCATACGGAAAGCATATTTAAATAAAATGTAACAGTCAAAACTCCAGTTGAATGTAGACCATTGAAAATAATGCTTTGTAAAGCGACGCACACGTGGTCATTATGTAATCAGTTCGCTGTACAAGGAAGCGACCACACCCAAACTGTTAATTATTAATATCTCGGAAACTAATAAATAAAGGCGAAACCCAACATAGCCAAAATGTTTGCCGAAATATTAATAATGACGTGTGCAAATTTGACGCAATATAAATAACAAATGAAAGAGTTAATTAAATATAATTGAATAACTTCTGTAAAAATAGAGTTACAGTAATGAGATTTTAGTATGTTATAAAGATAATAATTTCTGACAGATTGTATATTTTAGATTTCACACAACTTGGTTTGCAACCAAGTTATTGCAAAATTAAATAAGCACAGGATATCCGGAGCGACAAATTGGTTCCGCCGGATAATTATAATAAGAATATTAGAAATAGTATTAATTCTCTGTCTGTGGGAACCTAATTTCATTCTCACAGACCAAGAGAATTCAAAATTTTATGTGGTAGGGAGAGTGTGTCAGCCAATGAAATCATTTGACGCGAGCCCTGGCCAGCGCGGTGTTTTCTGGTTGAAACCTCACTCTTTTGCCAGTACTCACGAAGTTAAGACGTAGTCCTTCGATCGTCTAGTAACCAAAGTGGTGAAGATCAACAAGAAGACTCTACGTGGTCAACACACACGCAATTACGAACACACTAAGTACAGATCATCTGTATAGCTCGTAATTGTTGCGTAAAGGCGAGATACTCTTCAGTACATCAACCAAGCTTATTGTGTACTACCAGTTAGTCATAAGCACGCAAGAGATCCATCAGACTTCAAGAATACAGCAGAGAGGCCGTCTAAATCATTGGTGAACAGCTGACGAGCAGAGCGACCACCCGAACGAAGCACACACACACACACACGCTGACGTGCAACGTGCGAATCGACGAGGGACAGGAACCAGTTCCAGCAGACAACAGCAGACGTTAAAATATTCACAAACAGCAGGGAAGCAGAGTGTTGCCGAATTTTGAACTCCACGACCGAATCCAGCAGTTCTAAGCAGATTACTTTCTCTAACCAAGGACTCGAATCGACGAGGGACAAATCGGGACGACATCCTCTTCAGTAACAGGAAAGCAAAATCTATTTATTTATTTTTCAGATCAAATTTTCTATTTTTCAATTAAAACATTGTAATTCAAATAATTCAGGTGCCAAACAAAAAGCAAAGACTCTAGTAATTAAAAAGTAAATTCGTTGTGATAATCTGTATAGCAGTTTAAGTCATTAGTAAGTTATAGTTAAGAAATAGAAGTAGTATAAAAGCGCTATACAAATCTTAACTGACAATCTAATCTTAGATCATACTGCAGTATATCAGAAGTAGAATCACTAGAAATGAAATAACGTGAGCTAGACTGTCACATCTAATTTATTTTAATTAATTATTCTAATTAATTTCAGAGTTTTATATTTTGTTTCATGAACATTTAGGTTCAATTTAATTAAATAAATTTAATTAAATACAAATCAATTAATAAATTAAAATTTAAATTGCAATTAACTCGCCAAAGAACGAGTTCAGTTTCTTTCAACTATTGACGAATCGAAAAACATTGATTCATTGTTTAGTCTGTAAGAAATTCATAATATAATAACCATTCTATTCTTGTGTGTTGTTGGTGTAATAAACAACGTTTTATTACCCCATATAACAGTGTTTTATTGTTGTACGATAAAGCCTACCAGTCTCACAAAACTCTTCCTCTTTAAAGTAACCTATTTTGTGTGTTGTTGTAATAAATTTGAGATTACTAGCTTGCGAACTTCAAATCCAAAATCCACACGCCCTAGTCGGAAGAATCTGCAAGATCAGACAGCAGGTAGGTACTCGCACACAACACAACATAACAATAACGCATAGAAGTAGAGTTATAATATATATATATATATATAATTTTTTTTTATACCCCCCTACAAATCTCTTAACCCCTGATACCCGTTACAATCTGCTGTGTTCAGCACTAGGCTTCTTGGCCCTTGCAGACCTCATCCTAGCCGTAATCACATCTCCCTCGTGACCTGTAACTGGGTCACCTCCTAATCCACACTCACTATTACCCCCTGGACTGTAGCGCCCAGTTGCTTCCACAAGGACTGATGCGGAAGGGGTGGACATTTTTTCTTTTATTCCACCCCCATCCTTGCTTCGGCGTTACAATAAAAATTCAGTATAATACTTACTAGTATTGAATGATACGCCCCTAATGGACTACCACCCCTATCTGGGTGAAAATAGCCCTGTTCCCAAATGTGGTAGATTCCCCTAAAAATAATCCCCCTATTAAGTCTAACAAACCACCGGGTTAACAAAACAAAACAAACCACAAGCCAGTTATAACAAGTAAAATTTATGATTTGTCACAATTAACTACTTTCACGGTCATGATCCGGTGAGGTCATGGCCGCACTTAGGTGGGGAATCTACAGTTAAACATAAAACATAGATTGACAAAGGTTTACATGAACAGTTATATGCACATCTTATTTTAAAAACACTATCTTAGCCCAACCAAACATTTTTTTATTATTTTTTACCCAAACATTTCCTTCAGTTTTCAATTTTAAATGAATATTTTAATCATTATTTTTTCATCAATTATTTATTTTACAATTACAGTCAAAATTCAGATCAAAATAAAATTAACAGCCTCACTAACATTTACATTTTGAAGTTAATCCAAAACCCCCTCAGATTTAATTTAGTCTCTTCATGCATTCAAAACAATTTCAATTACTTTAATCACATTTTTCAAAATGATTCTAGTGGGTTTAATGTTTAATTCTTTCTTAGTATTTCAATATTTTTTACAAGCATTACATCATTTATTTCAACTCTCTCCTTAACTTCCTCCATAATCACATTCTATATACCATCTATCTCTACTCCTAACCTAACATAGCAGGTACCACAAAATAATAATTAAACCTTTTGGTTACATAGCTTTTATTTTAAAATATTTTCAAAACTTATTTTTTCCTTAATTACCCGTAAATAGGTTATATCTTATATGCACAGAATTATGGTCTACAGAGATGCGATTGAAAACGAACAGAACCCCTACATCAATAACAGTGAATAACTACCCTTCTAACGGCACTGAATTCTACACCTGCCTCCTTTTCCCAAAAATAATAAACAAACCACAACCACTAATCTACGACCCCATCTCGGTAGGCCATAATTCTATTAGACTATACAGAAAATTTGTTATCTTAGTTTGTTTACTCAGCCACAAAACTTCTCCACTGCCTACCTGTTAAGTGATGAGTTTACAATTCACGAATAACACCAGTTTTTTAAATTTGAGGATTACCCTAATGTATTGTTTAGAATTAAGGCAATCAAAGGTCCAAAAAAGTGTGCCAATTTATGTAACTATTTATATGTTTTCTCTAAAGGGGAGGGTTAGGGAAATCGGGAAGATGAAAAGGGCAAGGATCATTAAAAGGTCAAGAACTAGGACTAAAGGTAAGGACAAAGCTTCCTCCGAAAATAAGGATAAATGGAGAAAACCAAGGCTCGCGTGGGCAGGGGCGCGTCCCTGCAGTAGACGAACCCTACTGGGACAAGTGGGGAACATCTACCCGCTACCATTATCTGTTTTATATAAAATTCCTAGTTTTATATTTATTTGGTTTATATACAATTACAGAATTTATTTTTATTATTTTATTTTAGCCAATACTTTTTTAAATTGGTTGCGTTATGGGTACCCACTATTTCCCCCGTCATTTGATTTCGTAAAACGTAGGCGTTATCCGTTTTAATTTCAACTACTTCATACGGTCCTTCATACAACAAAAAGAATTTTTTAATCTCTTTATCTTGTGCACTTGATAAATCGTGTCTTCTCACTAATACCAACTGACCTACCTCGTACTTAATCCACTTACCTTTAGCATCATGAAGCCGTTTTCTTCTTTCTCCCTTAGTTAATAAGCTTTCATTGGCGAGTTTAAGTTTCACTTCCAGATCTCGGGTGTTGCTCTCCGGTGGAAAGTTGAACAGCTGTTCCAGAATCCTAGGTGGACGTTTTCCCTTAACTAACTCATATGGTGTAAACCCCGTTGATTCATGGGTGGTACAATTTAACCATTCTTCAATTCTCCCCACATATGCTGGCCATTCGCTGTGTTTGGCATGGCAATACGCCCGAAACATTCTCCCTAATTCTCGCATGACTCTTTCAGCTTGGTTCGACTGAGGATGGTATACCGCCGTGTGTTTGGGTATGATGCCTTCCCAACCCAAAGTTTGTCTCCATCTTCCGCTAATAAATTGGGGTCCATGGTCAGATAGTATTATTTTGGGTTTTCTGGTTTTGATCATATAATCCTTTGTTATTTTTTCACTTAATACTTTACTAGTTGCCCTTTTTACACTTAATAATCTTACGAATTTCGTGAATGTATCTAATACCACAAAAATGTACATTACGCCTCCCCTTCCCTTTGGTAGAGGGCCAAACAAATCCACCGCAACTAAATCAAAAGGCTTTTCAACTTTAATGCACCTCATTTCTCCCTCTAATCGATAATTGACTACTTTCGACTTTTGACATAAATCGCACCCCCGGAGTAAAGTTCTAACCCTCCGTTCCATATTTTTAAATAAACATGATTCTTTTAATACATTTACACATTTCCTAGCACCGAAATGCCCATACCGAAAATGACAGTCCCATATGATCTTGTATACCAACCCTTCCGGTATAACTAACCTCCAATCCTGCTCTCCCCCCTCTACTTTCTTAAACAAACTCCCTTGATAAATCTGAAAATAACGGCTATACTCTAACTCATCTGAATCGGACTCTAAGCTAGTTATTATTTTATTCAATTTAGGATCTGTCCTCTGTATGCCATTAATATCTCTCAATTCTTCCCAAAACACTCTATCTTCCCTACTAAGTCTAAAAATTTCTAATTCTTTTAAATCCCTCCCTATTCTCATTCCCTCTGTATCTACCCTGGATAAAGTGTCAGGTATCTTGTTTTCCACCCCTTTTATATATTCCCAACTAAAATTATACTCTTGTAAAGCTAGCACCCACCTGGTTATCCTGCTGTGTGTCAACTTACAGGTGTTTAAAAAAGATAATGCCTTACGGTCAGTCCGGATGATAGTGGAATTTCCCAATAGATATGTTCGAAACTTCTTCACGGCAAAGACAATGCTTAATAATTCCTTCTCAGTTGTAGTGTAGTTTCTTTCAGCAGCTAACAGCGTCCGGCTGGCGAAAGCGATAGTGTGATGTTCTTTGTTGTCATCTTCATGGTACTATTCCGCACCTAAAGCAATATTACTGGCGTCCGTCTGTAAATAAAATGTGTGTTCAAAGTTAGGGTGATTCATCATGATCATGTTCATAAAATAGTCCTTTATCTCATTAAACGCATCTCGTTCTCTTTCCCCCCATTTCCACTGTTTATTCTTTTGTAACACTGCGCTCAACTTTGAAGTTATATGGGCATAGTTTTTCTGGAATTTTCTATAAAAATTACATAACCCTAAAAAACTTTGTAACTGCTAAATATTTCGGGGTTCCGGAAATTTTAAAATTGATTCTACTTTCTCTGGGTTAGCTTTTATCCTGTCTGGTGTAATTATAAAACCTAAAAAATGTATTTCTTTCTGTAAGAATTTAGATTTCTCCCAATTAACAGTCAACCCCCCTTTAAGCAGTCTATCTAATACATACTCTAAATATTCCACATGTTCTGCAAATGTTCGTGATGCTATCAATATATCGTCTACATAAATGGTTAAAAAATCTAAATTTTGTGGCTGTAGAATTTCATCTAGGCATTTTATAAAGCTAGCCACACTAGTATTCAGCCCAAAAAGCAACCGTTTAAATTGGTATTTCTTTCCATTGAACAGGAATGCTGTATATTTCCTACTTTCACATGCTAACGGGACTTGCCAGTACCCCGCGGTTAAATCTAATGAGGTCATGTCTTTAACTCCACTGAATTTTTGAAATACTTCATTTATTGCTTCGGGTGATTCCCGGTCTGGGATAATTATTTGATTAATCTTACGGGCGTCTAAGCATACTCTGACTCGACCGTCTTTTTTGATGACTACTACTAACGGGTTAGAATATGGTGATACTGATCTCTCTATTATGTCCCCTTCTAACATTTTATCTAATTCTATCTGGACCGCTCTTCTCTTTGAATATGGTACCGGATAGCTTCTTTGTACATAGGGTGCATGTTCCCTTACTTTTAATTCACACTCATAATTTCTTGCCCTCCCTGGTATATCGGCAAACACTTCTCGAAAACATTCTATTACCCGCCACAACGCTTTTCGTTGAGAACTCCCTACGTCACCCCCTCACTACAAAATTTCCCCGCTCTATCCTCCCAAATACGTTTATTTATAGTAACACCTAACTCGTCGTCTCTACATACATACGTGTTAACTTCCGTTTCTACTTTACTGGCCTGATTTAGTATCATCTTAACTCCCGAAATTCGCGCTTTATCTGTTACCCACTCAAAACTAATCTCAACTGGTTTACCTTCATTATTAAGTAATAACAACCGCTTCTGAAAATAAATTATCGGCTTGTGCTTTATCAAAAAATCATTCCCCAAAATAACCTCCAAATTCAACCCCCGTACTACTAAAAATGTATTATCATACTCTACTCCATTAATTCTCATATTCAAATGTACCTGTTTAGTTACACGTTTACTCCTAACCCCGGTAATACCTACAATGGTCACCCCCGCTACTGGCAAAAATGGGATGTTTTTATTTGTTTCTTGCAGACCCTCTAATATGTGTTCAGAAATAACAGAAATTTCGCTACCTGTGTCTACTAAAGTTTTTATTTCCTTACCTTCAATTTGAATTCTTACCTCTGTCAGTCCGGTTTCTGGTCTTGCTGTCTCTAAGTCATCCTCCTCCAGCAGTTCCTTGGACAGGTCAGTGCAGATGACGTTACTTATATAGTCGTTGTTGTCTTGGGTCCCGCAGTCCTTTGTCGACAATGGTGGGGTCCCTTCACCCACTGTCCTTGCTAGTTTTCCGTCTGAGTGGTTGCACGGCCTGGAGTGTACCCACCACGACCTCTGTTAGAAGTTCCACTGCTTCCCGGTGCTCCTCGGTTACTGCTCCCTCCTCTCAGTGGTTGACTATCTTGGTTAGACTCAGTATTATTGCGTTGGCAACTCCTCTCTTTATGACATCTATAACAAGTCGTTCTGCTTCCGTAGTTCTCGCAATGACACTCTCCACATCGCCAGTCATCACATCTATAGTTATTATTGTAACCTCCCCTTGTCCCTCTATATGTGGTTGGTGTCCCACTAGATCGATTATGATTATCATTGTTATGCACCCCTGACGGGTTCGAGCGCCTACCCATTTCCCGGTCCCCAATATTCTGGAAAATATCTAATATCTGTTCAAGGTCGTTTATGCCCTCCACTTCCCGCGTCATTAGGTTAATTTGCACCTCCCTTGGTAAATGTTTACTTATATGGCGTACAAATGATCTAAACGGTAATGGCGGTTCAAGGTATTTAGCTTCATTGTACATTTTCATCACATAAATGGTAACATTGTTACCATTAGTCCCAAAATTACCCGACCCCATTATCTTACTTCTAAGCACTTCTTGGTCCTCTTCAGACCAGTATTTACTTCTAAAATCCCTTTCAAAACTTTGGAAATTTAACCAATCTCCCTTGTGCACTTCCGCCCAAACCGCGGGGGTTCCCTTAAAGCATTTCATAACTTTTAATAATTTCATCTCCCAATTACTATTACAAAATCTGTTAAAGTCTCTTACTCTGTTTAGGAATTGCATAGGGTGTACCCCCCTCCTAACCCCATTAAATGACTCTAACTCTATTTCGCTATCTGCGTTACGGGTGATTACTACTTGCTCGTTGACACTATCTAATTTTTTATTTATTACCATGTTTAAATCATCTTTAACATTAATTAGTTTTTGTTCCATTAAATTAAACTTGTTGTTAGTTACCCGTTCAGATTGAATACTGGCATTATTTACCATTTCTACAGCACCTTTTAGTAGCTGTATTTCTGACTTACAACTACTTTCTGTTTCACTAATCTTACTATCAACATTTTAATTAATTTCTACAATTTTATTCTCAAAAGTCAATTGACATTCCCTTATTTTATACTCCATATTAGCGCTGTATTCATTTATTTTGCTTTCACAATTGCCTTCTATTTCAATTATTTTGAACTTAGTATTAGTGTCATATGTTTTAATCTTATCAACTACATAATTGAACTTATACTCACTACTAGCATTGCATTCATTTATTTTACATTCAAAATTTTCAGTTACCTCCTGTATTTGTTTATCGATTTTTTCTGCCATACTGCTCTCTATTTCATTAATTCTATTATTCATACTTTGTAATTAATGACTCAACTTTTCGTTTAATTCATATTTCAATTCATTAAAGTTACTTTCACACTTAATTTTTACTTCATTAATATCAATTTTAAGTTCATCAAATTTAATGTCAAAATTATTATTTTGCTCGTTAAATTTAGCATTGAGATTACTATTATTAACATCGAATCTATTATTAATCAGATTAAATAAGTCATTTAATGACAACTCTTTTTCTCTTGTTTTAGTTGCTACGGGAGTGGAAATCGCTCCCGGCTCATTAATTACTACAGATTGTGTTAAATTACTTTCGTCTAAATTAATTTCATCTATTCGGCCCCGAATCATTCACTACCACTGATTCAATTAGAATAATTGGCGTTAAGCCACCTCCTGACTCACTCGTAACTACCGAGTTGGTCAGATTCATTTCATTAGTCTCTATATTTTCCATCTTTATCAACGTAATTAATATAAGTAAATAACTTTTTAAACAATAAACTGCCTACACAATTTTGAATCTCTTAAAAATTACTTTTTGTAATTTTTCACTACACATTTATGTAGTTTACAATAACGCCCCCACTCTCAAACAACCCGTTCTGCAGCTTAATTAGGTCTGATCTGTGTGATTATAATAAATCGCACACATCGTCCTACTGTTACGGGCGCCATTGAAACATTTCAATTTATTTTAATTGATATTTATCATATCTTATCTTACCTTCGGGTTCTCTTCCAAGGTCGTACAGACGAAAATCAGCTGCAGACAAGGTTATTTGGATTGAAGTTTCGAAATAATTGTTCTAACACCAAATTTTGTATTCTAAAACGACTAGCTTTCTTTAATGCAATATTTGCTTTCACTCTATTTTTACATTACATTTTCAATACAAAAAAATCAGGCATGAATACTTAATCAATTGGTTTAAACTCATATGAAAATGACTTGGCAATAACGCAATTTAAAATTTACTTAACCAGCACTTTGCAACGCTCTCTCACTCATACTCTTTTATTTTTTATTTTTTTTTCTTCTTTTAAACCCCGTGATTAAAACTGTGTTTATTTTTAATTTCTGTATTTATGGAATAGTTCTGATAGGGTTAGGTAGAGTACTTAACAATCCATGGCGTTAATCAGTTCCATCGCCACCTCGTGTTGTTGGCTGTTTCTGGTCACAAATGTTATTTCCCCAGTTCACGAACTTTCACACTACCACAACGTACTCCGTCTTATTTAATTCACCATAGTTTACGATTTTGTTACACTTTTACAAACTTTTTCGTAGTCGGCCGACTTTTGTTTTAAACAGTTGCTCGAGCTCTTACGTTATTTGACCGAGCGCGGCCATGAGTTGCAATTTAACTAACTCATTGCTGCGCTAAGGCCGAGAAAACGGAGTTTTTTCTGGTCACGTGATCGTCAGTCTGCGCTCCAATTGGTGCTTTTTAAAAGAGTGCTATAACACAGGCATAGCGTTTAGCAACATATTGCCACCTGGTGCAATATGACGACATTATTTTTTCCGTGATTTACAGCTGACGCAAAGCTGTAGCTTATTTCATAATCTGTCTGGATGGTTTGAGTGCGGAGACAAAACACAGACGTTTTGTTTTGTAATAACACTGCATACGTGGTTGACCAAGCCGAGGTTCCAAAAAGGTGAACGCTGGCTACCTAGGGAATACACTTGATTTAAGAATTTATTTTTTATACAGTTCTGTACCGTTACAGTACCTGTAGTCATCTAATGTTACTCCCGTTGGTTTATTTTATAGGAAAGAAACAAAGTTTACTCCACTCTCGAAGATACATACTTTCGATTGATTTTTTTTAATAGAAGTTTCCAATCGATTTTTTAAAAGTCTCATCATGACATTTTTTCTCAAATTTGTTAAAAATGCTTATCTTGCCCTTTCAAAAAAAAAAAAGATGTATCGCAACCGGTTGCTGCATGAAGAAATAATATATATATATATATATATTTTGCAACAGTACATATATAGTTGCGTGTATACAGGTTGCAAATACACATCTATTTGTTTTTGAATAGCACCACGTTCTTTGGGAGCCATTTTTATGCAACAATACAACATTTCAAATTTAATATAATTTAAATTTGTGATGCCCCACGTTGGAAGCGACAATTTATGCAACAATACAACTGTACATAAGTTGTATAATTTATGTTGTATGTGTATAAATTTACATGTAATTTAATTTGAATAGCCCCACGATCTTGGAGCGACAACTTATATAACAATACTTACTTACATAAATACAATTTAATTTGGGGTTCAGGTGTATCTATAATAAGAACTCGATGTAACTTGTAACGGTATTTCAAATTTATTTGGTACTAATAAACTTGTGCGCATGGCACTTGATTTGACTTAAAACATTCGTTATTACTTTGTTACTATGCCGTAAGGCTTACGTTATATACATCCTTACTGACTAAATATTCTATTCTACTAATTATTTTATTAAAAAAATATCATTTCCTGACTACTCAGTCAATTAGTGTGCTTCAAAATATCAATGTTTAAATATCTTTTTAGATATTGTACTGGAAACTCAAAAATATTAATAGTTACTCAATTTATCTTTCTTTTATCAGTACTGATTTATACAACGCTAATTTTTATTTAAATGCTTTGCATTCTTTCATTTCAATACTAATTTGAGCTCTTGTTTACGTTAATCTTATTTCAATAACATCTATGATTTTAACTCTCTATATTTACAATAAACATTTGCTCTTACTTTTAAATAGAACAAGAATGTCTTTAATTGACTTTGAGTTAATTGTTCGATTAAGAGATAAATAAGTTGTTTATCACCTTATTGTCGTCAATCATACTCAATCATTGGATCCATCTGCAATCGTCCTCGTCTCGAATTCAGCATCGAATCCTCTTGTCCAGTGTCACTCCTCTTGTCCACCGTCGTTTCCAGACTTCAGTAGTGTTCCTCTTGTCCAGCGTAGTCACCTCTAGAGTCCAGCGTCATCTCTCTCTCTTGTCCAGCATCGTCTCACTCTCTGGAACTAAGTCGTCAGCTCTCTCTCTCTCTCTGGAACTTCTTCTCGTGCTGTTTCGGACGTCAGTTGATCTTCTTATATGGATTTTCTTCTCGTGTAATTCTGTTACTAATTAAAATTGCTTGTTTTTACAATCCAGTTACATAACTGTATGTAACTGGAAGGATGAAACTATTTACAAAAAATTTAAATACTTGTGCGGATGGGCAGAAGCTCCCGCTGCACTGTAGGTGATCGAAAAAAGAGAACAACTGTAGCGTGTGTGTCCTATTTATACCCACGTCTTGGTCCACACCTGCAGTTGTACGAAATCGACATGTCTGAAATTGTCTCTGGGTTCAGTCTCCCCACTCCTTGTCAATTTCGCTATTTCTTATATTTCTGCTAATTGCAGAGTCCTGTAAGTATACTCTTATACTCATCTTATAACTATTTTCACTACACATGTTCACTGTATTTTTGGACATTGCAACTTAACCCTTTTGCTCTGTACACAGTTATTTCACCACTACGCTTGTATGGTGTGTCCCTTTCACGTAGTTTTTGTACACAGTATTTAGTTAATTTTATTACATTTTATTGTGTTTTTGGATTTTACTCCTTATTTATAGTTTATGAATAATTACGGAAAAACAGTAATTATGCAATTATTAATCTTGGGGTGGTAAACTCGCCTGCACAGACCTGTGTCACACACACTTGCAAAATACTGGTGTACACACTTTCAGTTACATTTGTGTGTGTGTGCACGTCAATTCAGGTCGAAACACCTGTTCATATTTTTGTCTGAGCGAAGCTTGCAATCCCTGACATGCTTATTTCTAATACATTATTAATTATTTACAGTTTATTAGGTATATTTAAATTTTTATATTCAATGCTCAGTACATCACTTATTTGTACTGTCGCATTATCCTTCTTCTTGGTAATAAAAAAATTTAATAAATTTATTTATTAAATTTTTTTTTATTATTACAATGGTTTGAAAAAAACTATAACAAATAATAAAGAATAGTATTCGTCATTTCACCCTTAATTGGAGTGTACATATACGTCTCACCTCCCCTCTTCACATGCTCACTGCTCGTGACCTTGTAGGGTGGCTTCAACAACAGCTGATCTGACTGGTTTCATTGACCTCGTTATTTTTATGTGTAGAACTTCCTAAATGACGTTGCATGGAATTTACCAATTTATTTCTTCCGTGTCTCATCATATACGATGAAAGTGTGTGGGTCGCATAATTGGGTACAGTCGGACTGCCTTGGAAAACACATCGATATATACCAATATGTGCTTCACACCTCGACTTGATCGTGGTAGTGGTCCCAGAAAATCCACTGCAATTAGCTCTCCTTTGTTCCCTTTCTGTATGCTCTGCATTTCTACGTATGTGTGTAAATTTGGTCCTTAATTTTACATTATCTTACTCATACATTCTTACCTTCGCTTCTAATCTTCCTTAACTCTTTTCTTAACATGACACTACTTTATCTTTCTTAACTTCTCTTATATTACTTATACAATACATTAACATTCATTACCTTTTATTATATTTCTTTACCATTACCTTTCTGATCGCTACTACTTTCCTGAAATACACTTCCGTAACAAAATACTCTTTTAGCTTTGTAGTGTGTCGCATGATCGGTTACAGAGGAACTGTCTTGGAAAACGACGATATTTTTCTCGAAGTCCTTAATCCTAAGTAGTCTCTGCCCTTTTGACTTTTCACTCTCGCTTTCTTCTGTGTCCTTGTATCTCTATTAAGTGTTCGCTTGATCAGCCGTTCTGACAATTATAGCATTGATTGCTCATCTCTAATACTTTCTTTTTACCAATAACAACACTAACATCTTTTACCATTACTTCTTAAATATTTCTCTACACCATCATTCCTTACCATTAATAATACATTTCTTTATTAACCCTTTAAAATAATATTCCTTATTTCTTTTCACTAATATTTCTTTTTATTTTTTTATTTGCAATCATAACCTTAATAAATAACATTTCTTAATTATACTCTATTATCTTATTATTAATAATTAATAGTAATATTATTTTTCTCATTTAAAAATAATTATTTATTTTCATTTGCCTTGAGTTCTGAGTTGCAGTGTCGTAAGATCTGACACCCCTCTTATAACAATTGTTTGTTGTACACAGAAAATTCATTGTGCTAACCTTCGCGACAAATTTCCATTGTATTACTGCGACGTTAACATTCCATTGTCCCGCTGTGACTGCATAATTCACCTGTTTATAGTGCAACATTTTCATTTTGCCTGACGGCCACACAAAACTCCTCTCTTTCTCTCATAACGGTCGCATTCCATAATTCTCTCATTCTCACTGCTGCGCCCCTCTTGTCAAACGCATTTCTTACTAGTTCGTATGCGTTTTACATACATATTGGAAAATTCTTTTGTGCGTCGTTTATGATAATATTTATCGTAATTATTATACTTATAGTTACACTTATCGTTCACTTTATATTTTTCGTGTGTATACCTACCGTCATATTTACTACAATTTTGTGTAGTGTTTCATCTAGATAAATTACTACGTTTCTTGTTAGGCCTACAGTGATATTTATCTCCGTGAGTGTGGTGTCTTAAGTGTTTCACCTGTGTCATCTTGTGTGACTTACTTGTGTGTGTGTGTTTCACAGTTGGGATATCGCTATTAATAAGGTACGTTTTATTAACCTTTATTTGATTCTCTTCCTTAATGTTAATTACTTTTTTATATTTATCGTTAGTAATTACACACTTCTTTTTTTAACTACTATGAACTCTTCACATATTAGCTTTGTTTGTTTATCAATTATTTCACAGACATTTTCTGCGATCGTGTCAATGCGTAAATTTGTATCAATAATTTTTTTGGTTAACTGCGCATTACCGTCAATTATAATTTGTTTTATTTCAAGATTACCAATTTTTAACTCTTCTAGACTTTCCGTGATTTTTATGGTGTCCTGTTTAAAATTCTCGGGCTGTTGCTTTAACTTATTTTCTAAACTTTCTGTTTGTTTTGTATTTATTTCATCTATTTTTCTTATTTGTTTGACATTCTCCTCTTTCAACTCTTCTTTAAATTTATTGGCTTGTTTTATGACTAATTCGTCCATCATGGCTAGTATCAAATTTTTAAATGCTTCTAAATTCAACCTTCCTGGTTCTGCCATGTTGAATAATTATTAAAATATTTATTTCGTAGTTATTCTTTAACAATTATTATTGACAACCGTTCCCTACTTATTTATTTATTTCTTTATTTTTATTAATAGTTATTATTAATACTCATTACAGTTACACCTGTAACATAGACAAACAATATTATTTGTGGGTGCCAGCTGTGTTATTACACAACAATTAACATAACATTCCATTAATGTTTAATATAAATAATTATTACTACATATAAATTTTTTTTTTATTTAACACACCCTTATTTTTAGAGCAACCATTTAGCTAGAAAAAAATTTTAATAGTTAAATGGTGGGGATCGGGCCATACGTTCATGGGCGACAATTTATGTAACAGATTTTGTACATAAATGTAGGCATGTCGTGCCCCACATCTAGGGCGACATTTTTATGCAACAGTACATATATAGTTGCGTGTATACAGGTTGCAAATACACATCTATTTGTTTTTGAATAGCACCACGTTCTTTGGGAGCCATTTTTATGCAACAATACAACATTTCAAATTTAATATAATTTAAATTTGTGATGCCCCACGTTGGAAGCGACAATTTATGCAACAATACAACTGTACATAAGTTGTATAATTTATGTTGTATGTGTATAAATTTACATGTAATTTAATTTGAATAGCCCCACGATCTTGGAGCGACAACTTATATAACAATACTTACTTACATAAATACAATTTAATTTGGGGTTCAGGTGTATCTGTAATAAGAACTCGATGTAACTTGTAACGGTATTTCAAATTTATTTGGTACTAATAAACTTGTGCGCATGGCACTTGATTCGACTTAAAACATTCGTTATTACTTTGTTACTATGCCGTAAGGCTTACGTTATATACATCCTTACTGACTAAATATTCTATTCTACTAATTATTTTATTAAAAAAATATCATTTCCTGAATACTCAGTCAATTAGTGTGCTTCGAAATATCAGTGTTTAAATATCTTTTAGATATTGTACTGGAAACTCAAAAATATTAATAGTTACTGAATTTATCTTTCTTTTATCAGTACTGATTTATACAACGCTAATTTTTATTTAAATGCTTTGCATTCTTTTCATTTCAATACTAATTTGAGCTCTTGTTTACGTTAATCTTACTTCAATAACATCTATGATTTTAACTCTCTATATTTATAATAAACATTGGCTCTTACTTTTAAATAGAACAAGAATGTCTTTAATTGACTTTGAGTTAATTGTTCGATTACGAGATAAATAAGTTGTTTATCACCTTATTGTCGTCAATCATACTCAATCACTGGATCCATCTGTAATCGTTCTCGTCTCGAATTCAGCATCGAATCCTCTTGTCCAGTGTCGCTCCTCTTGTCCACCGTCGTTTCCAGACTTCAGTAGTGTTCCTCTTGTCCAGCGCAGTCACCTCTAGAGTCCAGCGTCATCTCTCTCTTGTCCAGTGTCATCTCGCTCTCTGGAACTAAGTCGTCAGCTCTCACTCTCTCACTCTCTCTCTGGAACTTCTTCTCGTGCTGTTTCCGATGTCAGTTGATCTTCTTATATGGATTTTCTTCTCGTGTAATTCTGCTACCAATTAAAATTGCTTGTTTTTACAATCCAGTTACATAACTGTATGTAACTGGAAGGATGAAACTATTTACAAAAAATTTAAATACTTTGTGCGGACGGGCAGAAGCTCCCGCTGCACTGTGGGTGATCGAAAAAAGAGAACAACTGTAGCGTGTGTGTCCTATTTATACCCACGTCTTGGTCCACACCTGCAGTTGTATGGAATCGACATAGCAACGTGTTTGTTCAGCGCCTTTTATGTTATTCAAATTATTTTCGTAGCCATCAAAAACCACAATGACATTATTAGATTTGAAGTGTTTTTTAATATAAGCTACGTAGGAATTGAATATGTCGTTAAACTGATCATTTTTATTCCAAGGCATGCGGTGAAGAAGCATCGAGGATGAAAGTACATTTGCCGTGATCAAACTCGTTTTTTCATTTTGGCACAAACCATATATTTTAGATTTATCAGTCTTACGTAGCGTACCTTGATTAAATAATGCCATTGGGTAAGGCGCAAGCTCATAATGCATGTAACTTTTAAATTCTTCCGCAGTTCCCTCGCTAACAATAGATATAATCTCGTCATCTACGTTTAATGAACTATTAACGCTAATTAATGGTAAGACTTTATCTTTGAATTTGAATGATAAATCCTTGAATTTTTGCCCTTCCATTTTGCTGAACCCTATTTCACCAACCTCAAAAGCGTCACAATTTATATTTTCATTGCCAATTACACCAGTAGATATCCCCATTATTTCTTTTTGATGAGGAAAGGGGTTCGTGAAAATTAAACCACTCAGTAATTTTTTTTTATATCTTCTTGATCACGACTCTTACGGACATCTCTCGCATCAACATGCTGATCAGATGAAGAAAATTTTATATACCACAAAAATGCTCAATCTCATTACAAATATCGTACGTAAATGGTAAGCTTAAAATCCATTGATGTGTCGTGCTTTCTGATACGCCCCTACCAACTATTCCCCCGACCACTTTCATATTTCGCATAAGATCTTGTTCAATGGTCATATCAGTAAAATTTCTGCACCAAAATTTGTCGTTTCGCCTTATAGTCCGTTTTCAAAGAAATTTCGTAATTCCGTTATTTCCTCCTAAGATTCGCATTCAGTTAATACGTCCCCTTCTCGTAATAGAACTTATTCGGTCTTCGGCATTTTTAATGAATGTAATGGGACAGAATTGGGTGATGGATTTAATTTAATTGTAAATGCGACGCACAAGAATTACCCACACAGGGCCTCAATTTTGACAATAGACATTCCTTGTCGGGGCACCTAGTTGCACGTTCGGTCTGTCTGCACTGGAATAAGCTACTTTTTCAGGTGCTGTGGAATGTGAAAGCGTGTGGACATGCGTGTCCGCGCATGGTGATAATCACGTTTTTTTTGCGAGCCCTAGGACTATGGTATGCCGGCCAGCTTAACGGTAGACTCGCAATCAGAAAGGAGACTAATTATTGTGTGATGTGATTCCTTTTGGACCAATGAAAAAGCAAGCTGGTGTACACGAAGATGCCTTGGCCATTTTGTGAGCGTCACTTTTGGCGTCTGTCGTCTTACAGCTGCGGCTTCGGCCGGTTGAACGCCAAAGGCTCGCGAGCCGAAAACTTATTAAGATCTTCAAAATGTGTTAAAAAGTATAATTTAAAGTGATATAACGTGCAAATAAACTTACAATGAAAGGTTAACAATTAAATTTGAATAATTCAACATTAACATCAAACAAAAAATGCAGTGAACAGTTTGGACGGACTAAAACATACGAAGTGCGACACGTGGTTGGCAGAGACGCCGTGAGTTAAGTAACCGATTATCAAGTCACTATATAACCAATTTATAAGAGCTCTAAATAATGGGGTAAAACTTAAATGAATGAAAGTGAGTGTGAGTAAATACTGGGTTGCTTTAGTTTAATTAAGTAGTAAAATAAGTAATTTTTTAAGTATATAAGAAAGTAAGAGATAGACTTTTTGTTGTTTTGATCAATGGGGTTGTACCTCAATATTTAATGTCATTCAGTTGAATGTAGAGAATAGAGAAGGAGAAACCCTGTTTAATTGATTCATAAAAGAAAAATGATAAAAGCATAATAAATGAGTTGAAATAGTTAACCGTAAAATGAGCGTAGTTATTGAAATACATAACCCTAAATCACGTTTATAGATCACAAGTTCGTGTTAAGGACTCTGGCCGACACAAGGTAAGAGAAGTAATATTATTAATCATTATGTGGTAAGTAAAAGTACTATAACATGAATTCGGTCATTTGTTGAATGTATATGTAAGCAGACTTTGTATAGTTGATATGCCCTGGTGCAAAAAAAATATGCATCACTTGTTTTAAATATACAAATTTCACTCTTATCGCACGATTGTTATTAAAAACGCAAAATTACAGAAATTTTATATATAGTCTTAATAATAAATTGACACAAATAGCAAAATTAAGAAACACATTCACAGCCAATACAGGCTGTGCTGTTTATTGTGCACTGAATGCTCCGTTTTGCTAGATCACATGCTTAGTCGAGTTGCGCGTGCATACTCTCCTGTGTTGCGAGCCAACAGCAGATGTACGAGTGCAGTACGTGCCAACGGCACATGTACAGTTTTCAAAAGGTATTTTAAAAGGAAGCCGGCTTCTAAGGTATAAATCCTTACCGGAGATTGATAACATAGGTACTGAATATTGTATTCCCAAAGTATTAAATCTTAAAATTTAAAATATAAAGCATAAGAAGTAATAATCTGAAAGAAAGCACTTTTTATGCAGTTACTTGTTCTATAATTATTTTTTTGACAATGAACAATTTAATTAAAATAATAATTCCAAATGTCAAAAGTAGACTCTTCAAGCTTTAAAATACATGCTTCGTATTTTAATTGCTATGAACTCTCATTGTTGTATATTGGTTTTAAGTTGTAATTTTACGCAAATTTTAAGAAAATCTAAATTTCACAATTTTCATAGTCTTGTTTTTTAAAACCAGTAAACAATATCAACTTTTTATGTCTTGCATTCTCATACATATAATATCAGTAATTAAAAACTACATTATCTTGTGAATGAAACTATTACTTTTTTAAATATTATTATTTGTAGGATAAAACGACACTTCGAAGCCATCATATATATATATATATATATATATATATATATATATATATATATTGTAACGCAACAGAAATGCTAGCATTCATGTTACATAAAAACAAGGTTCACAGAATAATAAACAAGTCAATATCTAACCCAATGATAGAACAAAGATCTAATAATTACAATTAGAATCATAGATAAAGGTAAATAAGGATGCAAGATAATATTAACAAGTATAACCGAACCTGTAAGTTAGATAATAGTTGATGATAAATGTTCAATGAAAAAAACAAACAAAAAATGAAACAATAATTTACTTTATAGTAATAACAAATAAGAATTTTGAGTTAAGAGATATTATTTTATGACAACAAGTATTGTGATAAAGTTTGTGTTATGTTATACCAAATATGTGTTGAGTTAATGAAAGATAATGAAACAAGTTGTATTATACAATAACTGTTGTAGAATGAAGTGTGAAGCAGCTAATTAACGTTAATAGATTTGAATTTCTTATATGTGATCCATAGGTCAAGGTAAAATTGTTATTAGATATGGAAAAAATAATTGTTTATGTAAATGTTAAGAGTTAAGATTTGATTGTATGTATGAATTTATGTAAAAGAGGCTATAGATGTGTACCAGGTATAAACACAGATAGGTCCGTTTACAATAAAAGGCCTAACAGCCAAAACCACTATATAACCACTCATAACATAAAGGTTAGGTATATCAATAAATAATAATTAATGAATACGATTGAAAGAGCTAGAAAAAACATTAAATTAATAATAATATATTATAAAATTTATACAAATTATGATAATACCATAATGCCATTATATCGATTAGTAACATATAATATCGAAAGTGGATTAAATATAAAAAAGAAAAAAAAACCGGCTTATATCAAAAAACCAGCAGAATATGTGTAGAAAATAATAAACCAACTATTGGTAAAGTTACATTCCAATAAACATTATATTCAAACATGTAGGAGGAAGAAGTCAGGTGTTGCTAGGGACGAAAAAAGAAGAGGAAGTTGTTGATTTAACAATAATTGCTTTGATGAACTGAATGTGATGAGATTAAAAACCCAAGAAATGTCTATTTAATTGGAATCTTCTAAATTATCAGACACTATTATAAAATACAAAATCCTAATGATAATGTTTATGACTTTCACCAGTATAGTTTAACCAAATAATACTACAGAATGAATTCACAATAGAAAACAAATAACTGGATTATACAAGGAAGGACTTGAACTGTCCCATATATGAGAGGAATTGACGATACATTAAAACAAATAGAAAGAGTCAAAAGTATCACAAATAATAATATACACTACACCAGAATTTATAACCTTTCAAAAAAACACGGAACAACACTAATTGCTTCAACCGAGGGAAGAACGTATTTGGGTCCTGTCGTTGCAGAAGAAGAATCCATCGGGCTGTAAACCAATCCAGAAAGCTGTAATTCCGAAGTGGACAGGAGAAGAATTACATTTTATTAAACCGAAGAAAGAAAACCGTACTGCATAATCGTCCAGAACAGTAAATTTATCAATCAACTGCCTACACGATTTGCTTCGTTCTAGTCTGGTAAATTATTATAATATTAATCATACTAACTACACAACACTACAAATTTGTAAATCTTGCATTCTTATCTATGTATTTTTAATCTTCCCCACAGTTACAAGAACCGTCACACCCTGAATTAAATTAATTACAAATTAAAACATACTATATAACTAAATTTAAATAAGGTATCAGAATAACCAACAATCGATTCATACAATCTATAGCCCAAGCATATGTTAATTAGAACATATATTATTCAATGTTAAGGAAGTAAACAAATAAAGAACCTTTATATATTGGCAAAATCTTGTTATTTGGAGTATGGTTTAATGAGCTAGGAATAAAAAAGTAACTGAATAAGCATAGAATAATTGGTTAACATAAACATTGAAATAACCTATAAGTTCCATTGAGCCGATACTACAGCGCTTATAGCGGAATTATCTGACACCAAAGAGAGAGCGTAAAAATACAAAATTAGACAGAATTCTCTTCAAGGTATAATAGGGTTGGACGGAATTATAAAATAATTCAAAACACATTGGCATAGGTGTATGTACAAATCGACAAAACCAACAGTGGGGTTTTAAGGAGAGGAAACCGATATCAGTACAATATATATATATATTGTAACGGTACATAACCCGGTCCCAATAAATTAACTCTTGTAATACCATAAAGGTCAGAAATGGGTAAACTATAACGAGCTCAAAATTAAATTGTATCACTAAACATTATAAACGATTAAAGTGATATACAGTGACAAGTGAGTTATAGTGTACCCATTGAGGTAATAAGTGAAAGTGAAGGGAACTTCTTACAGAATTGTGCTGTAGGTGTGAGAATTATAAACGATGATAGTAGACTATGAGGCTACTAACTAATTATGTATTTTGTTAATTTATTGTAGTATTTATATTGTGTAGACAACCAAGTTTAATACCTAAGTTAATTTTATATTTAAAAAAAAAAATATTTGTGTTATAGTATAAGATAACCCAGGGTTCGTTTTAAAAAAAAACATAAAAGATTTAGATATCAGATGATAATAAAAAATTAAAATAATACTGTATGAGGGAAATGGCAGAAGGAAGTAGTGCAGTGTAGGAATACTGTAAGAAACTAATAAATAATATATAAATTCATTTAAAGTTAATAAAAATATTAAATACTTATATCCAAAGTTATAAGAAAATAAACAGAAACCTATTATGTAAACCAAATTGGGAAAGAAACCAAAATTAAAAAGAATTATTTTTCTGTAAATAAAAAATAAATTTATAATAATTACAAACTGCCTATACACTAAAAATTAAATAGCAGAACCAATAAAAAGATATATAAAAATTATGGGTTACTAAGAGTAACGTAAATAACAAGTATTGTTAATCGAATTTAAAAATTAAACCTGTCCAGTTGACAAAATGATGAGACAACAATTTTATTAAAATATCCTTTTAGAAATCTTTGAAAAGTGCAAAATTGGTACAAAATTAAACAACAGTATGAACATTATATACTACTACCTTATTTATCAAAGTTAAATTGCTATACTCCATAATAAAAGTGAAAGAAAACCATTTTTGGACGATCCGGCCTAGCTTCGCTGTGTTTCGAGTTTGACAAGATAATATTTGCCAGACAGTTATGAAATTACAACTAAATACGGACACCACCGGAGAAACGGCTTCATCCAAGTAAGAACTTCAAGAAGAGAGGTAATATAAACATTTCGTTTAATATTTAACGAAGAAAAATCATTCCGAATGGAAGTATAGAAAAGAAACTATTAAAAATTAACCACATGTTCTAATGAAAACAAACGCACTCTGCTCTCTTACGGACATTTCCGGAACTACGTACTAAGCGAAAATAAACAAATTTTTGAATATTTTTTCGGTATTTGTAAAGCGTAGTATAATTATCCATTTCTGACCATCTCATAACAAAAAGAACTTACCCTTAACCCTGGGGAAATAAATAAAAGAATTATATATTGATTGATGTTTTAAATATAGTATAAATTTTGGTCAAAAAACTATATATATTTTTTTTTTGACAATTCCATGTTTACTCAATGAAGTCGATATCATGTCTTAATTAAGGAAAAGATCGATTGTGATATTTGTATTTTGGTGGAAGAGAAAAAACCAATAATATTCTTAATAAATATTATTGAAAAATTGAGATTTAAAAAATAAAAATGTGTGTCATTTCTTGTAGTGGGTAGTTGTATTAAGTTTCAGAACAACTAAGAAGAAGACAATCCACCGGGTCGTATACTGCCACAGTGTCGTCTGGTTAATCTAGATTTGGAAACTAGTGTTAAAGTCAGCTGATTCGGTTCATGGCAAATATTTAAAAAAAATTTAGAAATCGTCCAAACCGAGGGTAGACAAACAGTACTTGCTCTCTCTTCAAAATCAGGCTAAACAACTTCCCTACTTGACCCAAATCACACACACTCGATTTCTGCTTTATTTGAGTAACATTACCAACCACTGTATTTAACCTTCGGTCTTTATAATTCATAAGTGGTGACTGCGGAGAGGCAGAAACCTTGATAACAAAAAACCGCACGTTACAGAAATGGCGCTCAACGTAAAAGGGGTGTAATTAGAAAAGAAATTTGATATATTTAATAAATTAATATACGAAAAAACCTAATTATCGTCGGCAGTTATGAGAAAACAAGAAATGCATAATACCAGAGGCAGATCGAAGAAGAGGGCAGAAGAAAAGGAGAAGGAAGAAGGTGGACAGGAACGAGAGATAGAATTATTTACAGACAGTGAAATGGAACAACCAATGGGTGATAAAGAAGAAACTGAAGCAATTATGAGCACGGAAAAGGAAATAGTGGAAGAGGATGCCCAAGGGGACCAACCAGACAAAGTGGAAGCTAGGAGAGAACCAAATTGGCAAGACATGATGAGATTTATAGCCGAGAAGTTTGATAAAATAGATGAGAACTCAAGGAAACAAAATGAAACCTTGAGCGAAAAATGTGACCAAATAGATGAGAATTTTAAGAAACAGGAAGAGAACTCAAGGAAGCAAAATGAAACTTTGAGGGATAGTTTAAAACAAATTGAGAAAATAAACGAAGAAAATTTAAAACAATTTGAGGGTAAAATGGAGAATTTCAATAAGGAGTTAAGAGAAAATCTTGAGAGTAAAATTGAACTGGTTAGTAATACGCTTAGCCAAAGAGTAGATGAATATAAGGAAGAGGCAGAGAAGAAAGTAATAGAAACCAATCAAAGGTTGGATAAAACAGAAGAAAAGATAGAACTAATTAAAACAGGAATTGATGCCCGAATGGAAAAGGAAGAACAAAATAATCAAGTTCGTGTAATGGCCATACGACAAGAAAACAATGACCAGTTAGATAGTATCAAAAGCAGTCTAAACTGTAAATTTTCAGAGTTTCATAAAACAGTAGAGAATGTAAAAAATCAGTGTGATAGCCAAGCAGAGAAATTAGATAATTTGCAACAAATACAAACCAATTTTCAATGTGATGTAGATAGAATAAGTTCTAGATCTGCATGCAGCAGTCATCATGTTTATCAAGATAGTAAGGAAAGTGTAAACTTTCGGGATTATCGCAGAAACCCAGTTGAATTTTTAGGGAGAGTAGACGAAATTTTGAACAGATCAAAGGAGAATCGATGGAATATGATCAAAGGTATATTAGACGAATCTTTCAAAAACATCAATGATAATTGGTGGACAGCAATCAGGAACGAGGTGTGTGATTATGGGGGTTTCAAAACAAGGTTCAAACTTAAGTACTGGTCAGAGTCAGTACAAAACATTATTAGGGACGATATTTGTCATGGTAGGTATGACCGTACAATGGGACAAACACCTACTGCTTACTTTTTGGGGAAGGTGTGTATAGCAAAGTATTTAGACCCTAAGATACCTGAAGAGTGTCTAGTGACCAAAATGGCGTATCATTTCGAAGAGAAGATCATCAGTGCCCGATTAAGTGGACAAATAAAAACTATTGGAGGCATGGAAACGCTACTAGAAAATTATGAACAGGAATCTTATTATAGGAGAAGTAGATGGAGGTCAGGGAATACCGAGGAGCGGAGGAATGAACCACCAAGAGAGAATCGACCCAGAGTCAATTATGTGCATGCTAATAACAATTATTTTAATAATAGATATCAAGGAAGATGGCCTAATAATAACCGACAAAATTACAGACATGATTCTTATCACCGAGAAGAAGGTCCACAAAGGAGTATGAGCGCAGAGCAACCTAGATTCAGAGATAGTGATGAAGAAAGGAGACCGATAAGCAATATTCAACATAATGAAAATGTTGAATCAAACAATAATAATGATGGAAATAGGGGAAACGGGTACCAGCAGTGAGAAGATGTGATTGCACGTCACTGCTAGAAACAACAGCGCACAGAATTTACCACAAACCCAATTATAATAATAAATTAAACCAACCAATAACCATTATCAGAAATAATTTTTTAAAAAATATACAGTCAGAGTTAATGGAAGAAAGAGCAATTAAAGAGTCATCACCAAACAATGACATAGTCTATATACATATAAAATTAAATGGAGTGTCAGCAGAGGCCATGATTGATACAGGAGCCAATATTTCAATTATTGATCAATTAGAACTAGATCGTATTACTGAGCTAACTACTGAGAGAATACCTACTTTACCAATTAATAATTTAACAATTGTTGGTGCTACCGGGAAACAAAATAAAACAATCAGAAAACAAGTGTCTTTGAATGTTACAACTAATGGAATAGGAATACCTATGGGATTTTTAGTAGCAAAAGGGCTACCGTTTAGGGTGTTAATAGGGTGTGATATGCTACGGCGACACACTGCAATTATAAATCTGGCCAGGGGTATAATAACCTTGAGCACAGAAAATGGTGAGTTAACGGCTGAGATAATTTGTAGCCAAAGTGCCCCTCAGTGTCCGAGCTCATTTTTTGTTAGGGAGGATAATAGATTAACCCTAGGTAAAAACATAGAAGTAACAGAATCAAAGATTTGGCAAGAGAAGATAGAAGAAATAATTGAGTTTCAGAATAGGCAGGCACCGGAAATAATTAGTATAGAACAGAAACAACAACTTATAAAAATTTATAATAAATATAAATCAGTATTCTCAGAATCACCAGGAAAAGCAAAAAACTTCTTGTGTGAACTAAAGTTCAAGGAAAATGTAAATTTTAATAAACGATCATACCCTATTGCTCAAGCTTTGAAAGAGGCAGTAAGGAAAGAAATTCAAAGAATGATATTAGAAGACATAATTGAAAGAAGTAGTTCTCCGTATACCAGCCCATTGGTAGCTATACCGAAGAAAGATGGTCAAGTTAAGACTATGTCTTGATGCTCGGGAGTTGAATAAAATGCTCATTAACGATCGCACGTCTCCAGGTGAGATTGAAGAGATAATGAAAAAATTCTATGGATGCAAGTACATGAGTACTTGGGATGCAGTCTGTGGATATTGGCAAATAGAGTTGCACCCTAACAGCAGACAATATGTTGCTTTCATATTCGAAGGACGAAATTATCATTTTAAGCGTTTGCCTTTTGGATTGGTAAATTCTGTGGCCGTGTTCATCCAATGCATGGACCAAATTTTAGGTAAGGAAGTTTTAGATTTTACTACCATATATGTGGATGACATATTAATTACGTCTTGTACTTGGGAGGAGCATTGTAACCGAGTGGAAACAGTGTTAAATAAACTCTTGCAACATAATATAACTTTAAAACTGGATAAATCTATATTTATCACACATGAACTACCATTTTTAGGGTTCATTTTATCTGCTACTGGAATTAAACCATCTCCTGAAAAAATAAAGGCTATCCAAGATTTTCCTAAACCAAAAAACTTGAAACAATTACAATCCTTTTTGGGGATATGCAACTATTATAGGAAATTTCAACAGAATTATTCAGAAGTAACAGCCAAATTTCAATGTTTACTTTCAAAGAAAAACAAGTGGAAATGGGAAGAAAGTGAAGATAATAATTTCCAGATAGTAAAAAATAAATTTCTTGACAGCATCATGTTACATCACCCAAATTTTAATAAACGTTTTTTCATAAATTGTGATGCTAGTAACATTAGCCTTGGAAGTGAGCTATATCAGGAAGATGAGGAAGGAAATCATGGGGTCATCAGTTTTGCAAGCAGAGTACTGAGTAGTTGTGAGAGGAATTATACAGTAACGGAAAAGGAACTGCTGAGTGTTGTGTTCTCATGTATAAAATTTCGAACATTTATATTGGGATACCCAGTGACCATCAGAACTGATCATAGATCAATTTCGTTTTAAAAAATTGCAAACTTAACCACGGCAGACTTACTAGATGGGTATTAATACTTCAAGAGTATAATTTAGAATGGGAATATATTCCGGGTAAGAAGAATGTAATAGCAGACCGATTATCCCGGATTAATCTCAAAAAAGGAACTCGTGAAATAGAACCAGAAAGTATTGGAAAAATATATTACATTATTAAGATGGCAAAGGAGTTACAAGATATAATTAATAAAATAAAAGTCGATCAACAAAGGGACTAAATTAACAAAAATTAAGGAACGAATATTACAATATGACCCTATAATAATGAAATTTTTTTGTGTTTATGAAGAGGTCCTTTTTATTCGTCCTACCATTAAGGATCATGTCTGGAAGATGTATGTGCCAGAAGCAACAGAAGTAGCACTGATTAAGGATTATCATGAAAGATATGGCCACATGGGATCACTCAAAGTTATTAAAGCTCTATCTGAACACTGTTACGTGAAAGCTATAAATAAAAGAGTAAGGGAAATAGTAAAAAACTGTAACATATGCCAGCTAGTAAAAGTAAATAATGATAAGAGAACGGGTGCAATGATTACAATAAAATCTAATAATAAACTTGAAAAGACATTCTTGGATATATGTGGACCTTTTCCCAGAAGTGGAGGGAGACATAAATATAAATATATAATCATATTATTTGATCATTATACGAAATATACAAAACTCTACGCTATTAGTAGAGCCACAACGAAGAAAATTCTAGAAGTAATTATAAAAAAATACTTACCTGAGGTGGGAAAACCGGAAACAATTATAACTGATCATGGAACGCAATTTCGGGGAAAAAGGTGGAAAGAAGAATTGGGAAATTGGCAAATAAGAACTTACAAAACATCAGTGTACCACCCTAGTAGCAATCCTGCTGAACGTGTATTAAGAGAAGTTGGCAGAATTCTACGTACTTACTGTCATCAAGAACATAAAAACTGGAGCCAGTACATCGAACCAGCAGAGACTTTCCTTAATTGGTCATACCATGACACTATCGGGACTAGCCCTTATCAGGTAATGTTTGATAAACCACCACCAAGAGAAATTACCTCGTTGATAAATTTTCCTCCAGGAGAGAGAGAGTAGAGTTCGACAAAGTGGAAATGCACAACAGAGTGTTGCATAAAGTGGAACTTCAACAAAAAAGGGATCAAGTAAAAAGGAGAAGATTGGATACATACCAGATGGGAGATAAGGTACTAATTAAAAATAGACAACTACCCAGTTCTATAGAGGGTATTGCTCGGAAGCTACTGGTACTTTATACTGGACCTTACCTCATAACCCAGGTGAAGGGGAATAATACTTATGAAATTAAAACAATTAACAATAATAGAATAAAGGGAGTGTATAACCAGTCGGAAATGAAACACTATTACGAAGAAAAAAACCAAGAATATTAGGAGAATTGAAACAATCAACAATTTATTTTAATAAACGAGTAAAATCAAAATAAATTTGTTCTAGTGGGGGGGCTTTATGTAACGGTACATAACCCGGTGCCAATAAATTAACTCTTGTAATACCATAAAGGTCAGAAATGGGTAAACTATAACGAGCTCAAAATTAAATTGTATCACTAAACATTATAAACGATTAAAGTGATATACAGTGACAAGTGAGTTATAGTGTACCCATTGAGGTAATAAGTGAAAGTGAAGGGAACTTCTTACAGAATTGTGCTGTAGGTGTGAGAATTATAAACGATGATAGTAGACTATGAGGCTACTAACTAATTATGTATTTTGTTAATTTATTGTAGTATTTATATTGTGTAGACAACCAAGTTTAATACCTAAGTTAATTTTATATTTAAAAAAAAAAATATTTGTGTTATAGTATAAGATAACCCAGGGTTCGTTTAAAAAAAAAACATAAAAGATTTAGATATCAGATGATAATAAAAAATTAAAATAATACTGTATGAGGGAAATGGCAGAAGGAAGTAGTGCAGTGTAGGAATACTGTAAGAAACTAATAAATAATATATAAATTCATTTAAAGTTAATAAAAATATTAAATACTTATATCCAAAGTTATAAGAAAATAAACAGAAACCTATTATGTAAACCAAATTGGGAAAGAAACCAAAATTAAAAAGAATTATTTTTCTGTAAATAAAAAATAAATTTATAATAATTACAAACTGCATATACACTAAAAAGTAAATAGCAGAACCAATAAAAAGATATATAAAAATTATGGGTTACTAAGAGTAACGTAAATAACAAGTATTGTTAATCGAATTTAAAAATTAAACCTGTCCAGTTGACAAAATGATGAGACAACAATTTTATTAAAATATCCTTTTAGAAATCTTTGAAAAGTGCAAAATTGGTACAAAATTAAACAACAGTATGAACATTATATACTACTACCTTATTTATCAAAGTTAAATTGCTATACTCCATAATAAAAGTGAAAGAAAACCATTTTTGGACGATCCGGCCTAGCTTCGCTGTGTTTCGAGTTTGACGAGATAATATTTGCCAGACAGTTATGAAATTACAACTAAATACGGACACCACCGGAGAAACGGCTTCATCCAAGTAAGAACTTCAAGAAGAGAGGTAATATAAACATTTCGTTTAATATTTAACGAAGAAAAATCATTCCGAATGGAAGTATAGAAAAGAAACTATTAAAAATTAACCACATGTTCTAATGAAAACAAACGCACTCTGCTCTCTTACGGACATTTCCGGAACTACGTACTAAGCGAAAATAAACAAATTTTTGAATATTTTTTCGGTATTTGTAAAGCGTAGTATAATTATCCATTTCTGACCATCTCATAACAAAAAGAACTTACCCTTAACCCTGGGGAAATAAATAAAAGAATTATATATTGATTGATGTTTTAAATATAGTATAAATTTTGGTCAAAAAACTATATATTTTTTTTTTTTGACAATTCCATGTTTACTCAATGAAGTCGATATCATGTCTTAATTAAGGAAAAGATTGATTGTGATATTTGTATTTTGGTGGAAGAGAAAAAACCAATAATATTCTTAATAAATATTATTGAAAAATTGAGATTTAAAAAATAAAAATGTGTGTCCTTTCTTGTAGTGGGTAGTTGTATTAAGTTTCAGAACAACTAAGAAGAAGACGATCCACCGGGTCGTATACTGCCACAGTGTCGTCTGGTTAATCTAGATTTGGAAACTAGTGTTAAAGTCAGCTGATTCGGTTCATGGCAAATATTTAAAAAAAATTTAGAAATCGTCCAAACCGAGGGTAGACAAACAGTACTTGCTCTCTCTTCAAAATCAGGCTAAACAACTTCCCTACTTGACCCAAATCACACACACTCGATTTCTGCTTTATTTGAGTAACATTACCAACCACTGTATTTAACCTTCGGTCTTTATAATTCATAAGTGGTGACCGCGGAGAGGCGGAAACCTTGATAACAAAAAAACCGCACGTTACAATACATATATATATATTTATAGTACCTAATATTTTAAAGAAAAGAATAAGTTTTTAAAATAAAGAACTCTACACAGGCCTATAGCTACATCTTACCTTTAAACAAGAGCGTTTATTTTTTTTTATTCCAACATTATTTTTAAATCTACAAGCGAATAACTGGTTGCGCGCCATCTAAAACGTGTGCCACCTAGCCGTACCCGCGCTCTCGGAGCACACAAATTATTCGTACACTTCAATACAGTTTTACGTAAAAACTATTAGTTCTAGAAAAAAAGTGTTAAAGACATTTTGAGTGAGAAATTTTCTCTACTTTACGGAGGTATTTTTTATTTTCACAATAAACAAATCGTTTAAAGTTATTATCGAAAAACTGAATTTTCGAATTTTAAGGGTTGTTTAGGGGTGTTTTGACATAGGGCTGAGGGGTGAACAATATTTTAAAATAATGTTCTAGATGAAAATACTTAATTAAAAAAGGTCGCATCCTTCTACTATTTATTTCGATCTCCAACTCTAGTTTGACTGGACTATATAACTGTGAACAATATAATAAGATCCAACAACTTAACTCTCTCTCTCCCTCTCTCTCTCACACACACACACACACACACACACACACACACACACACACACACACACACACACACACACACACACACACACACACACACACACACACACACACACACACACACACACAGAGAGAGAGAGAGAGAGAGAGAGAGAGAGAGAGAGAGAGAGAGAGAGAGAGAGAGAGAGAGAGAGAGAGAGAGAGAGAGAGAGAGAGAGAGGGAGGGAGAGAGGGAGAGAGAGAGAGAGAGAGAGAGAGAGAGAGAGAGAGAGAGAGAGAGAGAGAGAGAGAGAGAGAGAGAGAGAGAGGTAAAAGACATTTACAGAATTTAAATTTTCTCAACCCACAGAGTTTAAAAATTGTACATTGTCCCAGTGGCGTAGCTATGCTTTTTGGCACCCGGGGCAAGGAAATCGTCGGCCGCCTTGCCATTTTTTTTTCAATTAAAAGGGGACAAAAGAGCAAAAATTAAGGCTATCCAGTGAACAAAGTACTTAAAAATGCAAAAGTGTAGATTTTGTAAGAAAGTACGTCCAGCAAACGTCTTAAGAATATTTGTTAAGTCAAAATTAAAAGAAATTACATATTATAATATTACCGGTATTCAGTTTGTATACATTTATTGATAACAAAAGTAGACTATAAAAAATGTAGTAACAAACAAATTTTAACATAAAAATGTTCTAACAAACAAGCAAATTCCTTGTAGGTCTAAAGCTCATCGTCAAAACAATATCCTAAAGCAACATAAAGTTAAACAAAGAACCACATTAAAAATAATAAAATTATAACTTACCACTGGTTCCGTCTTCTATTAATAAACACTTAATACTTATTTTTAATATTTAATAAATATTTAAAATGAGACACTTTAAAATGTAACTTTCCTGGTCTTAATTGCTGCAAAGTCGCTTATTAAATCACTATATTATAAAGACGAAGCAATATTGTTTTCAATTAAAAGTATCACTAGATTTGATACCCTGTCTTGAGATACTGTTGAGCGTAGGTATGATTTAATCAATTTAAGTTTACTAAACGATCTTTCACAAGAAGCCACTGTCACCTAAAGTAAGACAATTTTTTAAAGATGTTGCTAGTGTTTTGTAGGCTTCTAACCCCAATGAACAAATGTATTGTAGCAAGCCCTGAGGTATAAAGGCCATTTGTTCTCCATTAACTTTTGCAATTTTTATTAAAGTATGACGTCTTTCAAGTCACTGAGCAATTCTAAACTGTTTAGGTCATGTGGATACAATTTTGCAAGCACTGTGCACTTAATATTGATTTGGTAAAGCTGTTCCTTAAAATGTATATCCCCATCATTTACGTACGCCTCAAATTTATAGAGGAACCCAAAATCGTTTTTCTAACTCTTTTATGTTAAGAGAAACGGCTTGAAATTTTAACTGACAGTTTGTCCAAACTTTCTATTAGAGAACGTAGCATTTCTTGCCAAACGGTTAATGCAGAATCGTCTGCATACTCCCATGGCATTGTGTGCTTCCTTCTTATCCTTTTTGTGATACTGACACCTCATTCATTACATACCTGCTCTGCCTTAGTAATGACATTGTCACAAAGCTCATTCCTCCAAACGTTTAATTTGTCCATTAGCGTCTCCAGAAGTGTCAGTGCTTGAATAAAGCTTATTCCTTTGGTCTGCAAGATTTTCTGGATTTTGTCCAAAGAAGAAAGAATATTGTAACGATACATATAATCACCATACTTTGGACATAACATCAAACACAACATGACATAATAATTAAAAAAGACAAGACCTACCAAGGAGTCAGAATGGTGTACCAAGTATTAAAATCATTTAAAGAAATAATAATTAAAGAATGAACCTACAAATAAGGAATAAAGGTAGTAATGAAAACTAAAACAAGAAAGAAAATATACTAAAATGTGATTAACCCAATGACCCAATAGATTAGGTCAGTGAGCAAACAAGAAACATAGACAATGAAAATGAAAAGAAGTGAATGAATCAACAATAAAATGCAATAAACAGAGAAACAAATGAAGAGACAAGACATCTCACAATATCTACAACAGAAGAAGTACCTATGAGATAGATAAAAGAAGGCAAGTGGAAGACATAATGAGAGACTATTAAAGAAAGCCAAAACATGGACAGACTATATTAGGTGACCTGACTATGACCAAAAATTTAATATAAATGAATAAAATAACCACTAATAGTTAGGAGAGTGAGATTAAAACTTATGTTAGTATGATTTAAGAAAGTATAAAGGATCACAACAATATTGTATCTTGTCTACTAGTGATGTAAATGATATAGAAACAGTGATATCAGAAGGAAACTGATAGTCACCAATAATGTTATAAAAATAATATTAAAGTAACGAGAAAACAATTACCAAACTATAAGTTCTTGGATTTCGTTGTCCATGACGTGTCCGTTACTTAACTAAATATCAGTATTGCATTAACGACTCGGAACACTAGGTTTTTTATAAGTAAAAGCATAAAGTTTTACCTTACAGCCTAAACCGGTTTTCTCCTTTATAAGGCTTCTTCAGAGGCTGCCGTTGGTAGCGCTGTCCGTCTTGTTGTAGGCGACGGAATAGTTTCGAAAGATCGATGCTGTGTGTGTGGGGTGAGATATGTTCGAATAATGCATGCGATTTGAAATGTGTCTGTTCGTTTAGGATGTCGTTTTTATTTGTTTTTGTGTGTTTGTATATTTCCAATTGTTCTAGAGTGTCTAGTTTTCAGCCTTTTGTGTGTACGTGTAGAATGTTCATGTTACTGTCGATGTTTTTAGATGTGTGGTTTGCTTCAATGAGGTGGTTTGCAAAGGTGGATTCTGTAGTGGAGTGGAGTGCTTTTGTGTGTTCAACGTATCTCTGTTTGAAGCTACGTCCTGTCTGGCCTATATAGAATTTATTGCAATTTGAGCAATTTAGCTTGTAAACACCGGGTAGATCGAATTTGTTTTGTGCTTTGTGTGTGTGTTTTGATAGTGTGTGTTCTGTTTTGTTAGTAGTTTTGTAAGCGATTCTGTATCCTGCTTTTTTGAATTTGTGGGCTATTTTTTCAGTTTGTTTGTTGATGTATGTTAGTGTTATGAATTTGTTGTTTTCTGTCTTTGTCTGTTGTTTGTTTTGTGTAGGAGTTTACTGACTATTGTTCTGTCATATCCGTTAGATTCTGCTAGATATTTTATCGTGTTTATCGTTATTAAACTTTTATCATTAAGAAAAAAAAATAAATGACTTTACTTATATCAAGTGTTAACTGTTTTAATAAATAACAGTATTTATAATGAAGGAGACATTGTCATATGGACAATAAGAATCCAGTGAATAGAACAATAGCAATTAAACGATTTTAAATGAAAAGAGTTAACGACAGTCGAACATATTTTCGTAATTGACCTGAGAAACATTACTAGATAGGATGTATTAGTTAATTAATGATGAACTTTAAAAAACTTTGAACATTAGTATTCTAATTAATCTGTCTTGTTTTATTTTGTGTTTGTTAAAAATATTTAAACTGTCTACACATACTAAGCGGAAATTGTTATATTATTTTATTACTGACCAATAAATCTTACTATGTAATATCAATAATTTTATTCAACTTTTGTTCCGGGCGCCATCATTACAAGCAATGAAATTTTACTTACCTTAAGGCCAGAATTCGTTTAAGCGAAACTCGAAGTAGCGGAATGTGTTATTTGAAATAATAACTCTTGCTTGAAATGTTTACCAAATGACATTACCTTTTAATAACATCTTTAATTACAAACATGTGACTATCGTGCGAAATACGCACGCTTCTATATACCCAATAGGTGTTACGTCATGAGACGCCATTACATTAAGTCAAAAATTCCCTTAAACATTTCATTTGCCCTCCAAAATACATAATATTAAAATGTTACAATGTTAAACATAGATAATGTATAAATTTACGTATAACTTGTCACAACCCAGCACTTGTTAATAATATCTGATCATCCACTCTTTTTCTCTCTCCCTCTCACTCTCTGGTACAATTATTATGAGCTCATTATAAAAAGTTAGTTTTGTTATTTTAATGAATTTTGGTCATTTATAATTTTGAATATTAAAATTTGTTGTAGCCAATGGTACTTAGCTGCACTTTTGTGTTACGGACATCGAACACCTCGAATTCTTTGATTCTGGACTGTCACATCACTTTTGCCAGATTTTTTGGCGTCGCTTCGTGAATTACACTCTGCCGATGTTCTAACTCAAAATTGGTTAATGTACCACTGTTATTAATACACTTTTGGTGGTGTAATACCACACTTAGTGAATACGCCGGCCGGCATGGTTCACTGTCTGGACGAAAATGACACTGTTTCACCACTGTGTATTACAGAGGTGGGGAAACAACGACGTCACTGGTTCATTGTTCAACGGCCCAGCCTAGTTGAATACAATGCGCCTTGCATTCTTTCATCTGATGTAATCATGGGTTGGTCTTGTTTACTTGTTATCATGACAAACAGTTTTTTGCTGCTTTCATAATTTTCCACTGAATTTGATATAAATCCTGTTAACTTAATATTGCGTTGTTGACAATTCTCACCAAAACTCTTATAGGGAATACAAAATAAAATTATTATTATTAAAAATTGTTATGAAATAAAAATACAATAATTATGTTTGGAACCATAGGTTTACAAATTTATTAGGGTACCAGAATTGTACCGTCACAAAACCCCCTCAATGAAAGATTTTATGCCGAAGCATAAAGACTTTCATTGGCACATTCGTACTTCCTAAAGGGATCTGCTAGGATATGACGCCACAACCCCCTTACAATTTATATCAAAAGAAATACAATAACTCACCCGTGGTCCAATGATGATGACAGTACCTGCATGACCTTACTGGACTTCTCCTTCGAGATCCCAACACCATAAGGCCAATCAGGCGCGTAACGCTCCTGCTCTGACGCGCTGGCCAGCTCAGGACCGCTGTCACAACATCACCAAACACTGAAACAATAAATCAAAAATACCAAAATAGTGGCTTGGTATAATACTATATCCCTAACTGATCTGTTTCCCTTTAGTTATGTGCTGGTTTGTGTTAAGAAGCACTGGGTTTGAATCAAATCAACAAGAATTATATAGAAGTGCCATTCTCTTCATTGATTACCCTTAACATTATAAACTCTTTTCGATTCCCATCGATAATAATTAACCCTTTTCTGTTTTCATCTATACAAATAAATAAAATTGAAGTGTCTGTTTGTAATGTCAAAATAACAGCTTTTTACTAAATGCATATGAAAGTATATAAGGTACTTATAACAAAAAAACAATTTAAAAATTTTTTGTCTGTCTGTCTGTTTGTTCCGGCTAATCTCCGAAACGGCTGGACCGATTTTGACGGGCTTTTCACTGGCAGATAGCTGATGTTATAAGGAGTAACTTAGGCTACTTTTATTTTGGAAAAAAAAAGAAAAAAAGAAAAGAAAAAAGTCGAGCAACACGTGCCCCACGCGCACGCCGCTGCCGCCATCGGACCGAAAGGCGCCACTCACCGCTTCCCCCTCCAACTTCCTCCTCCGACTTAATATAACAGAGGTTGGCTGTCGCGCGGGCTCAGAACGCGCGAGCGGGCTGTTGCAGATGGTTGTGTCTCAACGCGCGCCTTAAAAAATTGTTTCTAGCAGTGAGAAAACAATATCAAGTTTTAAGTTATATTGTTAAACGTAGCCACAACTCCCAAAATCGTCTCTGTACCATAATTATGTGCGATAAATGTAAACTAATTTCTGTACTTCCAATAAATACACCCTTTTAATGTACACTAACAACGTAAATCCTAAGGGGCAAACCCCCCCATTGTATGTATGTATCTATGTATGTATGTTCCACATCTCCTCCTAAACCACTGGACCAATTTCAACAAAACTTGGCACAAATATTTTACGCAACGGGAGAACCAACATAGGATAGGTGTTTTTTTCGATGGGGTCCTTTGGGGGGTTCTTTGGGGTCTCCCACATCTCCTCCTAAACCACTGGACCGATTTCAACCAAACTTGGCACAAATATTTTACGCAACGGGAGAACCAACATAGGATAGGTGTTTTCTTCGATGGGGTCCTTTGGGGTCTTCCACATCTCCTCCTAAACCACTGGACCGATTTCAACCAAACTTGCACAAATATTTTACGCAACGGGAGAACCACCATAGGGCAAGTGTTTTTTCGATACGGTCTAATAAGTTATATAATAAATAGTAATAATAGAAATAAATAATAAATAGCTGTTGCTATGAATGTAAATAAACAAACTAAGAGTTGAGAATTTGTACAATCTATCTAATCCTATACTATTAAGCGAGCAATAATTGTACAATTACGTACAACGTGAAACTCCGTAGCGAAGCACGGGTATTTTGCTAGTAATTAATATAATTATAGAAGAAACACAAATCTTTATATAAATGAAACATATAATCCAAAGTTTATGGATACAATTACCAAAATCTCCCTCTTACTCAAACATTTTATATGAAAGTTTTACTATTATTATTATTATTATTAATACTATTATCGTTACAGTAAGTAATCTGATGCTGTTAACAATATTTAAGATATCCCCTCTTTCTCCTCCACACACACTATTTCTTATACATCATGTTCAAATTCCTATGCTAATACATAAAACATAATACATAATAATACACTCATAATTGCAAGTATTACAGTAAAACAAACAACTCACATTTAACTTGATTAGAATTTCTTTAAATTTGCATATCAAATTATAAACATTACTTTTTAATTAATTAATACTTTTAATTATTAAACTTTTCTCAATCAACTATCAATTATTGATCATTTTATTACCATTTAATTCTTCACAATTTCAAATTTATTATTTACTAGCAAAATACCCGTGCTTCGCTACGGAGTTTCACGTTGTACGTAATTGTACAATTATTGCTCGCTTAATAGTAAAGGATTAGATAGATTGTACAAATTCTCAACTCTTAGTTTGTTTATTTACATTCATAGCAACAGCTATTTATTATTTATTTCGAGAAAATCGTTAGAGCCGTTTCCGAGAAAAAAAAGGACATACATTTATTAATTAATTGAACTTCGAAATTTTCTCGACTATAAGAACCTGCAAACAACGAAGTTTTTCAATTTAAAACAATGATTAAAAACTCAGAACTAAATGTATTCGGGGTTTCCAATAAACTGAGATGTCAGCCACTTCATTTACAAAGTATGCAATTCCCGCGATAAATTTCATTATTTGGTTTTTTGCCCCTTAGGAGTGAAAGTTTTTAAAACCGTTTCTTAGTGAGCACCTAAGACCTATGATGAAGCTATGTTCAAAGTTTCATTGATATCCATTCAGTAGTTTTTGCTCTACGTTGATTCTATGTCAGTCAGTCAGGCAAACTTCCCCCCTTTCCCCCCTTTAAAGGTCGAATTTCCAAAAATCCCTTCTTAGCGGATACCTACATCACATAAGGAACCTACATGCCAAATTTCAAGTTTCTAGGTGTTATAGTTTCGGAGATTTCATGATGAATCAGTGAGTCAGTGGTATTTCTCTTTTATATATATAGATTACTAGCAAAATACCCGTGCTTCGCTACGGAGTTTCACGTTGTACGTAATTGTACAATTATTGCTCGCTTAATAGTATAGGATTAGATAGATTGTACAAATTCTCAACTCTTAGTTTTGTTTATTTACATTCATAGCAACAGCTATTTATTATTTATTTCGAGAAAATCGTTAGAGCCGTTTCCGAGAAAAAAAAGGACATACATTTATTAATTAATTGAACTTCGAAATTTTCTCGACTATAAGAACCTGCAAACAACGAAGTTTTTCAATTTAAAACAATGATTAAAAAACTCGGAACTAAATGTATTCGGGGTTTCCAATAACCTGAGATGTCAACCACTTCATTTACAAAGTATGCAATTCCCGCGATAAATTTCATTATTTGGTTTTTTTGCCCCTTAGGAGTGAAAGTTTTTAAAACCGTTTCTTAGTGAGCACCTAAGAACTATGATGAAGCTACGTTCAAAGTTTCATTGATATCCATTCAGTGGTTTCAGAGATATCTTGATCAGTGAGTCAGTCAGTGGTATTTGGCTTATATAGATATCTATATCTAGCCGATTTACCCAGCGTTGCTCGGGTTCATAATTTATTCACAGGCTCATAGGCACCTATTCTTGTTCTAACGTTATATTACTTGTATATTGTATAATCTTCCTTATATTGTTACGTTCGCATTCTCACTGGAGGAATACTCTGTAGCCCACCTGTTTAAGAACATATCATAAACTGTATTCTTATATCTGGAGAAGAATTCTGTTGCGCGTGATGCTCCTGCTCGATTTCTAACTCTGGGAGAGGTCGAACAGCTAAATTAGTTTTCAATAAAATGTCTACAGTACTTGCACGCGCTGCGTATTTACTGTCTTTTATAATTCATTGTGTTAATGTTGAAATAAGGCATTTGTTAAATTAGTGTCTCCTAAACTTATTCTAACAATACAATACCTCTATAGATTTCGGCTTATCAATTTTTAAATTCAAACTGAAGCAAGTGCATTTATGATCTGAATACATTTGCTATCAAAACTTTGTTTTTTACACTCGCTTATAACTTACTTCGATCTTAACTTATCCATTTTTAAATTCAAACTGAAACAACTCTGAATTCACACACTATTAAGAGGTTTCTTAAGATGCATACACCACCTTTGATATCATAACCTATATCTTTATTTATAAGAACAGTGGACTCTGGCCCCGCCGTCTTACACGGGATCCGACCTAAGACTCCCCGGGTTCCATGGATGAACTCCGGGGAAGGCCCGTCGGATGACTCCCGCGCTAATTCCTACACGGGAGACTTCCACCGATGCTATGGTAACCAGAATCTATTCTATTGGGTAGCCATAGTAACCAGAACTAATAGTTTTTAAGACCCAAAGGACACCCTAAAGGACCCCAATATTATTTGTGCCAAGTTTGTTTGAAATCGGTCCAGTGGTTTAAGAGGAGATGTGGAAGACCCCAAAGAACCCCAAAAAGACCCCACCGGAAAAAACAACTATCCTATGTTGGTTCTCCCATTACGTAAAATATTTGTGCCAAGTTTGGTTGAAATCGGTCCAGTGGTTTAGGAGGAGATGTGGAAGACCCCAAAGGACCCCATCGAAGAAAACACCTATCCTATGTTGGTTCTCCCGTTGCGTAAAATATTTGTGCCAAGTTTGGTTGAAATCGGTCCAGTGGTTTAGAAGGAGATGTGGAAGACCCCATCGAAGAAAACACCTATCCTATATTGGTTCTCCTGTTGCGTAAAACATTTGTGAGAAGTTTGGTTGAAATCGGTCCAGTGGTTTAGGAGGAGATGTGGAAGACCCCAAAGGACCCCATCGAAAAAAAACACCTATCCTATGTTGGTTCTCCCATCGCGTAAAATATTTATGCCAAGTTTGGTTGAAATCGGTCCAGTGGTTTAGGAGGAGATGTGGAAGACCCCAAAGAACCCCCCAAAGGACCCCATTGAAAAAAAACACCTATCCTATGTTGGTTCTCCCGTTGCGTAAAATATTTGTGCCAAGTTTGGTTGAAATTGGTCCAGTGGTTTAGGAGGAGATGTGGAAGTACCCAAAGGACCCCATCGAAAAAACACCTATACTATGTTGGTTCTCCCGTCGCGTAAAATATTTGTGCCAAGTTTGGTTGAAATCGGTCCAGTGGTTTAGGACGAGATGTGGAAGACCCCAAAGACCCCCCAAAGGACACCATCGAAAAAACACCTATCCTATGTTGGTTCTCCCGTTGCGTAAAATATTTGTGCCAAGTTTGGTTGAAATTGGTCCAGTGGTTTAGGAGGAGATGTGGAAGTACCCAAAGGACCCCATCGAAAAAACACCTATACTATGTTGGTTCTCCTGTCGAGTAAAATATTTGTGCCAAGTTTGGTTGAAATCGGTCCAGTGGTTTAGGATGAGATGTGGAAGACCCCAAAGACCCCCCCAAAGAACACCATCGAAAAAACACCTATCCTATGTTGGTTGAACCGTCGCGTAAAATATTTGTGCCAAGTTTGGCTGAAGTCGGTCCAGTGGTTTAGGAGGAGATGTGGAAGACCCCAAAGGACCCCATAAAAAAAACACCTATCCTATGTTGGTTCTCCCGTCGCGTAAAATATTTATGCCAAGTTTGGTTGAAATCGGTCCAGTGGTTTAGGAGGAGATGTGGAAGACCCCAAAGAACCGCCAAAAGGACCCCATCAAAAAAAACACCTATCCTATGTTGGTTCTCCCGTTGCGTAAAATATTTGTGCCAACTTTGGTTGAAATCGGTCCAGTGGTTTAGGAGGAGATGTGGAAGACCCAAAGAACCCCCCAAAGGACCCCATCGAATAAACACCTATCCTATGTTGGTTCTCCCGTCGCGTAAAATATTTGTGCCAAGTTTGGCTGAAATCAGTCCAGTGGTTTAGGAGGAGATGTAGAAGACCCCAAAGAACCCCCCAAAGGACTCCCATCGAAAAAAAAACACCTATCCTATGTTGGTTCTCCCGTCGCGTAAAATATTTGTGCCAAGTTTGGTTGAAATCGGTCCAGTGGTTTAGGAGGAGATGTGGAAGACCCCCAAGAACCCCCCAGAGGACCCCACAGAAAAAAACACCTATCCTATGTTGGTTCTCCCATCGCGTAAAATATTTGTGACAAGTTTGGTTGAAATCGGTCCAGTGGTTTAGGAGGAGATGTGGAATATACATAAAATGGGGGGGGTTTGCCCCTTAGGAGTGAATGTTTTTAAAACCGTTTCTTAGTGAGCATCTACGACCCCTTAAGAATATACCTTCAAATTTTGAGATCATTATCTTCAGTAGTTTTTGCTCTACGCTGATTCTCTCTCAGTCAGGACAAAGCCGCTTATATATATAGAGATTAATATTGTAACACGACATAAGGTAGTAAAGATCCACAATAATTAACTATGAATTAAAGAAGCTGAAGACAAGAATAGTGAGGCAAAAAATTATAAACTCTGAGATCAATAACCCAATAAACCCAAATGACAAATGACTGATAAACTGACAATGACCTGACACAATAGAGCGGATAAATACAAAAGGAACCACGGAACAATGAAGAAGAAGTTAAGAACCAAATGTAATCAAGACATTAAGAATGAACATTGTAAATCCCGAATAATGACCATTATTCTGTATGTTAACAAATGAACTAATATAATTAGAGTGTAGATGAGATTTACCTAGGTTAATAATGTTAATGGAAGATAATAATGTTATGTATATTTTATTGATAAAGGAATGTGTTTATAAATATAAGTTAGGGAATTAATAATACACACACCCTAATAAATAGTGATGAATATAATCAAAATTAGTAAACATACCCTAAGGCAAATCAAGGCCACAGTTAACAAGAGTGATCATTTGTGAAGGGAAAATAAAATAAACAATTATAATCAGTAACCCCATGATGATACTAACATCAAAAACAACCCAGTGAATAATTAAGTGAGTGGAAGAAGGAGTATATTAATATAAAGTGGTGACATGTAGTGAGAGCATGGTGCACATAGTGAGTGAAAGTGTATAAGTCAAAAACCTTCTATGAAGGAAAAAGTGTAGTTGGTGAACTTCAAAAAGTATTCTAATTAGTAAACTGTGTTAGAATAACAGGAAGACCAGTGATAAACTTTGTACTAGTAAGTAAGAGGAACTTATTATAATGTAAGTAAAGTAAGCCATAGGTAATAAGGATTATAGGATAAGATAGAAATTAAGGCATTGGAATGAAGGACAAACAAGAACGATAGACACTTTTTTCTAGTGAAGGAATGGAGGAATAGTATATATTGTGTAAAGTATAAATTAATGTTAGTGTAATAAGGATGTTGTTACTGTTTTAAAAGAACCAATATAATGTAATGAATTGTTAATTGAACCAGATAATAGAAGGGAGCAGAAAGGTAGTTAGAAGTTATTTCAGGCTTGAACCTGTAAAGAAAATGTTTATTACTATAATAAGAGGTGGAGTTAGGAACACCAATGTTTATTGCTTGTTTTGTTAAAAAATTGTGTTAAAAATACCAAATGTAAAGGTAAGAAGCTACTAAGAAATGTTAGATAGTAGTATAGTAAAATCTAGGCTCTAGGCCTAACTGTTAAATAAGAATTTAGTAAATTTGGGAACAAATAATAGTCCAATATCGAAGCAGAGTATACCAAATGTTTAAACAAATTAAGTGAGTATTCCTAATACCAAAAGGTATGAATAACAGCCTATTTTGAATAAAATATATGTAAAATATAAATATGAAAAATAACAAAAATGTAATTACCTACTCAAAAGTGACCATGAGGGATATCAAAATGACCCTTATGAAAAATTATGAACAATGGTATTCATGTAATAAACCTAGCTATTAATATAAGATAGAAATCTTCATTTGAAGATATTTTGTAAAATTAAACTAAAATAAGACGTTAAAATATAACAATGACATAAATTAATGACCAATGAGAATTAGCATAACTTATTAGGTAACCATAGCAACGGAAATTTATTGCCAAAAAACCGTTAGATTTTCGATAGTCCATTATTGACCGACGCCGAGGGCGGATTGAGTAGCTCTCACCCCAAAATTTAATTCCAAATAAGTGAATTTTAACTAAAATCAAAGGAAAGGAAGATTATGATAGCAGCCCAGGGAATCCTGGATAATATATTATTTATTAAATTTGTTCACAACCCATAATTACCCAAGGAAATCAAGAAGACGTCTGGAAGAATAGATGACGACTAATCCCGAAGGAAGATCATAAGGACCTACTTCAATTCAAGAAGACGGACGATCGCAGAACGAGTACGAGGCCGAAGTTTACTGGAAAAACCGTCTGGACGAGATTAATGAGATTTCGAAGATAGAAGACGACTGGATCCATCCGGAAGAAGAAGACGGCATCGCAGAAGCTCCATCGAAAATTGATGAGTATAAACAATAATCCCATTAAACGAATTCCAAATTTTTCTATCAACAATAATAAACCACAATTTTCACTTCACTGATCACTATTCTGATTTAGAACTGAAGGTATTTGTAACATCACTATTTGAACTTTAACCAATTGATAATTATTAAAATTGATATATAATAAATAGTTAACAAACATTTCTAATTGACAAATCCTAACCAAAAAATTTTACTAAATCTCATTGATGATTACTCACTCGAATGTATTAAAATATTGATTTTCTTGTGTACCTAGTATTGTAACGTGTCCAAAATTGGGTTATTTTATTTCTTACAGTTGTGGGATAATTGCGTTTTTATTTATTTCATTTTGTGTGGGATTTTATAAATTTATTGTGAAAGTCTTATTTCCCGGCGAAGAACGTTATTTCCATTACAACAGAACACGTGGAAAGAAACAGTGGTGAAACAAAGCAGTACGACGCAGTTGTTGTCGAGTAACGTGGCGAGGAATTCGCGCCACCCTAATTTTTCTCAGAACTCTGTATATGTGTGGCGACGCGCGTACTCAAAATCTCAAGCATGCGCGCTGTTAGTGACGCCGTGAAAATCCAACGAAGCTGTAAAACATGGCGCTAGAGTGAACGATTTGGGACCGCAACCAGCCAGCTACAGGAAATGTATTTAAGCCACGCCCACTGCTAGTGACATCAGTATAGCAGAGGCAAATATCGTCCCCGGTGACCACACAAATAACGACCATGTGCCATGCATAGAACTCATAAGTCACAGCAAATCAACATTATACGACGACGAAAATCTGTTGGCAGTGAATACGCATTTCCTCCCGCTCAACGAAGCACACTTCCCAGTCCTACTCTGTGCGTGTCGGCCGACACCAGAGCTAAGTATGCTCTACTAAATTTCATCAGTTTTTTGATATAAAAGTGAAGTAATCTTTTTAAACAAGTGACTGTGATGGAGGAAGAGTTGCAGAACATTCACACCTAAATTTGTGATTCAGTTTTTGTTTTTCCGGGACGTTTACGACTTACCGCGGTGTGGCCACGAGGTCACTGAAGAACGCGTTGCCGGCGGGGACTTTATATCATGTATTAATTCGAGTAATCAGGGGAAGGGGGTTTTATAATAGAATGTGAGTAGTGAGTGAAAGGCAGGCTGGGCTATCTTGAGTAAGTAATTAGTATTAGTTATATATGTAAAAGTAAAATGTAGGAACCAAAGTTGCACAACATTTGACGACATGTAAATGTATTTGGTAAACAATAATTTCAATAGTTGATCATTAAAACTAATTATTCCTCTTCCTAACGATGTGTAGAGTTAGTTATTTCGATAACCCATGAAACACATGTTTGTATCTAGCGTTCGCACGAAAGAATCCTGGCCCCAGAAAAACGAAACTTTGAAGGTAGGTGGGAGTTGTATTTATGTATTTTATATATTTTAAAGTGTATTTGAGCGTCACAGGTGGCTTCCGATAGAGGGACATTTTTTATTAATTAGAAAACTACATTAGTAAAAACCGTACTTACAGAAAAGATACAAACATGTTTTTGGGGTTAGCGGAATAAAACAAAAGTGCGTTATTAACGAAAAATTGGTTATATAATACATTATATTGATTATATTATAGTTACACAAGTATCAAGTATAAAATAAGAAATGGCAGATAACAATGAAGTCAGCTTATCTGACAGTCAGACCGAGAGTCAAGTAAATGCTGACTCCGGTATTCAAACAGAATTAACGTCAATAAATGAGTATAACGTAGAAGCATCTGTACTTAGCACACCGGGAGCGATATCAACTCCCGTAACAAGTAAAGCGAAAGAGTTGTCATTGGACGATCTATTTAATTTCATGAGAACCATGTCTAGTGATATTAACGTAAAATTTGATATACAGAATGACAAGTTTGACGAGAAATTTGAGATTTTAAGTAACGAATTCAACAGAAAATAAAATGCGAACAGCAGAATATTAAAAATATTATTTTTAATGAAATTAAAGAACAGAATATTCAGTTTCAGCAGAATATAAATGTAAGATTGGATGAGTTGATAAATAATATACAAGACAAGAATGAACGTCTAGAAAGTACCAATAAAATAAGAAATAATTTGAATAAAGTAGAACCGAGTACGAGTAATACAAATGAAAGTTATAGTGGCAATATTGTGTTAGATAAAGAGCTAACAAATGATGACGATGATGTAATTGAAAGTATAATATCAGAGAGTACTGATGAGTTTGTAGAATGTGATTATGAGATGTTAATGTGTGTTAATGAGTTAGAAAAAGAATGGAAAGAAAGAGTAGATGAATGTGTAGGGCAGAGGGTAAATTTTCCCATTAATTTTTCTGAACCAAGGTGTTCACAAATGTTGTGTTTGAAGGGCAAGAGACCCGTATTAGTAGAAGAGTTGAGTTGTTTAGTGATGTTGTATAATGTTGTACCCTCTGTCTGTAATAATGATGTTGAAAGTATGATTTGGTATTGTGATGAGAGAGTTAAACAGAGAAGTGTATGTGGAGAAAGTAACAGAATTATATAACTTAAATAGAAAGTACGATGAATGGAAGGAAAGTTTAAAAGTATATTTGAGTAACAATGATTATAATGATTTGACTAAAGTAATTAACCCGATCATGAATGTATTTACCGATGGAGATGTAACAAAAATACCTAACGTAGACTGGTTTAATGAGTACTCTGGTAAAATGAGTGAATTTGGTTGTTCTGGTTATGACACACAAAGTAACCATTTGTTTGTCAATAAAAATCAACAGTGTCGTATAACACCAAGACTTATCTGGGACGATGGAGGTTAAACTGTAAAACAATAAAAGACAGTGATAAACATTATGTTTTATGGGTTTTGACATGGCAGATTTGGACAATGAAGTGCGGAAAAACTGAACAGTTATTAACTAAAGTTTGTAAATAATTGTAGTGAATTTATTTATGTGTATTGTAGAAGGTCAGCTAAACAATGTATGGATGTAGGCAAGTGATAATAATAATAATATAAATATTTTGCAATTTAAATAAATAAATAGAATGAATTGTGAAAACAGTAATTGACTAATGGTAATTGTTTCGATAACTATATAATTTATTTTTTCAGTAATTAATTAAATTAAACCAATTTGATATGCTTAAATATTTTGATTGCTTATTTAAATGTTAATTAATTAAATTTTTTAATGAATTTAATTTATTTTACGAGATGGAAATTTGGTAATGAATGATAAATTATTTAATTTAAACTAATATTTTTGTGAAATGTTTCAGAGATGAGGTGAAAGTAATGTGATATGGTGATTATGTTTTGTGTGTATATCATGTTAAATGGATTGTAAGTATAGAACTTTTACAATATGAATCATGTATAACAAAAATGTTTACAGGTAACTAAGATTTTAATTCAATAGTGAGATTATTTGAAATAATTGGGTTCAATAAAAATGATAATTCATAAATTTAATAATAAATGAAAAATGATATATAATAATTATTAATAATAAATTTTGAAAATTTTAAGAAAGTCAAATGGTAAAAGGTTATGAATGAGTTAAATGATTATTGATGAAAATATTATATGATAATGTATATAAAATTTTTAATTAGTTAGCTATTAAGTTGCTATTGCGAGGGTGGCCTGTGCCCTCGTAGATAGCGAAATGGGTTGGGGGTAACAGAGAGTGTTACCTCCATCGGAGGCCAAAATGGCGAAAATGTGCGACACACCTTTTTCGGGTAAATTCGATTTACACACTGATAGACTCTCGTGTCGCACATATTAATGATGAAGTAGAGCAGGCACTGAAATGAAGTTAGATTTCCCCCGACTTTTCGGGCGATTACTGCCTTACCAGCACTAACCGTGGATTTGGCTAGCGGCCAGCTATGGTCATATCAAGTCCCTTGACCATAGCTAACTTGAAATTGGTATATAGTAGCAATTCAATGGGGGGCGAACATTAGGGAGAAATCCCGGCACTATGGAACAGCGGCTACCACTCTGCCCGCTTGGGGGCAGCAAAGCCAGGTGGTAGACCCGTTTAAGGGCGTTTAACTATATAACAAGATTTGTTGATATTCGATAATTTTAAAATGTAACAGCCGAAGCAAAGACACGGAGAGGTCAAACTACTCCAAAATATGCCGTCTTTGTGAAAGCGAGGGGGCGCCACAGCCTTACATAATTTGAAATAGTGTGTGTGGACGGGAGGTGGCTCAGATGAGCTACGAATTTAAATTTTACAACATAAAAAATTTTTGCTAATTTGAATTTTGATCCAATAAAAATGCTTGTGCTCTGTTAAATAACTAGCTGCTCAGACATTCAATATAAGGTGTTCATGCTATAATTTTAAATGTATTATTTCATTATCGTAGGTTAGATATAAGCATTGATAACAATATGTGTCTTCATTATGTGTGTATTTTAAACTAAGCAGATAATTAAACTGACTGGCAGGCAGTTAACATAATAGAAGTGAGTATTGATAAATATATATTTCATGCAATTTGTTCAAGTACGAGATGTGTTTTCATTGTGTTAGGAAATCAGCTGATCAGCAATAACAGGTCACTGGTATATTGGTTATAAATGTTCCAAGTAATTAATGTTCAATGTAATGTTTTAATGAATTGCAGATTTTTTAAAGTAATGATAAAAATAATTTGACAAATTGAGAAGTGAAGTAATAATTTATGCAAGTTAACGAGAGATAGTTTTTGGGTGATAAATATTTTGTGGGACATATAGATCTGTCCAAACGGAAGTTAAAGAAATAGTAGAGATGAAGAGAATGTAATGTTGTTTTGAGAATATATGTTATAGAACTTTGAGAAGTATTGATGTTGACACAGTAGTTGTGGAGAATATATGTAGAGTTTTGAGTGATATATTGATGTTTATAATTAATGATGTTATTTTGTTGTAGTTGTAGTAAGGTAATGAGATTGAGATTTTGGGGATGGCAATTTTGTAGTAGGGGGTAGTGTAATGTGGGAGTCCGCAACATAATGATAAGTTGGGACGAGATAGGGATCGATTTTAGTGAGAAGGGGCCGCCTTAGGTAGAATCCAGGGGCCATATAAGGGATTTGAGTTTTGGGGGGGGAAACACGTATCCTATGTACAAAGGGTTAGAGAGTTTTTTTTTATATATAGAGAGAAGGTGGCGATTTGAGTTTAAGGATAAGTTGGGTTTAGAGTGTTTTGATAGATGTTTTAATAGAGATGGGTGTCATGTTAGTAAAAGTTGTTAGAGGTTAGAGTCAGGGGGAGAAAAATTATATGTGTATACAGATCAAGTAGTAAATTAAATGAGAATGAATATTTACATCACCCACAGTAATGGAGAATAAGATTGTTAAACAAAGAGAGAGATTTATAATAAAGATATAAAATTTTTATTTTAAAACCAGTGACAAAATTTTGATAGAATTTGAAAATAATGTAAAGTCAAGAATTGTTTATTTTGAATAATTTAAATGTCAATTTGCTTATTATTTATAATAATATTTTGTTATTTTAAATATTTTATTTTATTATGTTTTGTGTTTCAAGTTAGGATGTTCCAGATGTTAAATGTATTTTCAGAAAGCGTACATAACACATGTGGGTCAAGGGTCTGGAACTTGACCTAGTTTCGATCAGCTGATGAGGTCATACACCCACTAAGCTTGTATAGCAGGAAGTCAATTTAATTTGTTTATTTGATCAATTTAAACCAATTTTTAAATAATGTCTAAATATAAAGGAAACATTTTAATAAATTTAAATTTTTTTGAATTTAAAAATTTTTAGGAAACAATTTTTTGAAAAAAAAATAAATAAATAAAATAATATAAAATAATCTTGATTTTTCGCCTGCCAGTTAATGAATATTTTGAGTATTGATTATTTTCTTGTTTGTGTATTAACCATGTTTATTTTTATTGATTTATTTTGTATTGCATTGTATTGTTAGACTCTAAGTATTCACATGTTAGGTTAAGGATATGTTTAATTATAAGAAATGTTTAAATTAACTCATTTTAAAGAAAAACAGAAAACAAGGAAGAGAATTTTTTTTTTATAAAATATTTTATTTTGAATTTTGAATTTTTTTGATGAAATAGTAAATGTTAAAGAATTTTCCAAGGTATAATATGTAATGTGAGTGTGTGTGAGCCCAGTATCTGCTAAAGGCAGCCCAGCTTGCATAAAAGGGGAAACATATCGGTCGAGGATCTGGCATAATCTGAGCCAGGGATTGAGGATTTTTTGGGGGTAGCATGTTAGAAGGTGAGGTGCGCTGTGGTACTTGTCTGTTCGATTTTTCGGTGTTGGGATCTCTTACGGAGAAGTCCAGTGATCTCGTTCAGATGCGTCCATCGTCGCCGAGCCAGGGGGGTCGTGTACCCATGAGAAGTAAGAACGAGGGGGTTGTTGGCACCAGTTCCTCACCGGTCCTCTTCGGGGTTTATCAATGAGATTTCTTCTGTTCTGGACAGCAGAATTCTCATTGAGGGGGTATTGTAACGTGTCCAAAATTGGGTTATTTTATTTCTTACAGTTGTGGGATAATTGCTTTTTTATTTATTTCATTTTGTGTGGGATTTTATAAATTTATTGTGAAAGTTTTATTTCCCGGCGAACGTTATTTCCATTACAACAGAACACGTGGAAAGAAACAGTGGTGAAACAAAGCAGTAAGACGCAGTTGTTGTCGAGTAACGCGGCAAGGAATTCGCGCCACCCTAATTTTTCTCAGAACTCTGTATATGTGTGGCGACGCGCGTACTCAAAATCTCAAGCATGCGCGCTGTTAGTGACGCCGTGAAAATCCAACGAAGCTGTAAAACATGGCGCTAGAGTGAACGATTTGGGACCGCAACCAGCCAGCTACAGGAAATGTATTTAAGCCACGCCCGCTGCTAGTGACATCAGTATAGCAGAGGCAAATATCGTCCCCGGTGACCACACAAATAACGACCATGTGCCATGCATAGAACTCATAAGTCACAGCAAATCAACATTATACGACGACGAAAATCTGTTGGCAGTGAATACGCATTTCCTCCCGCTCAACGAAGCACACTTCCCAGTCCTACTCTGTGCGTGTCGGCCGACACCAGAGCTAAGTATGCTCTACTAAATTTCATCAGTTTTTTGATATAAAAGTGAAGTAATCTTTTTAAACAAGTGACAGTGATGGAGGAAGAGTTGCAGAACATTCACATCTAAATTTGTGATTCAGTTTTTGTTTTTCCGGGATGTTTACGACTTACCGCGGTGTGGCCACGAGGTCACTGAAGAACGCGTTGCCGGCGGGGACTTTATATCATGTATTAATTCGAGTAATCAGGGGAAGGGGGTTTTATAATAGAATGTGAGTAGTGAGTGAAAGGCAGGCTGGGCTATCTTGAGTAAGTAATTAGTATTAGTTATATATGTAAAAGTAAAATGTAGGAACCAAAGTTGCACAACATTTGACGACATGTAAATGTATTTGGTAAACAATAATTTCAATAGTTGATCATTAAAACTAATTATTCCTCTTCCTAACGATGTGTAGAGTTAGTTATTTCGATAACCCATGAAACACATGTTTGTATCTAGCGTTCGCACGAAAGAATCCTGGCCCCAGAGAAACGAAACTTTGAAGGTAGGTGGGAGTTGTATTTATGTATTTTATATATTTTAAAGTGTATTTGAGCGTCACAGTATTAAGGATTATTATAAGTTTGTGTATTTTAGCCGTAGTCAAATATTTCTGTAGCCAAAAGGACTTATTAACACCCCTGAGTAAAACCATTTTAATTGTAAACCTACGATAACCGTCAAGACGGTGTGTATACAAAACATTGGAACTGAGCAACTGTAATAGCCGGTGCTAAAAATAAAATTAATGTACTACTAAATAATTTAAACCTATCAAAGTGTTAATAAATATTCTTATTCTGCAACACTGTATGTTTAATTCGAGTAAATTAAGATAATAAATAAAAATTTATTGAAGTGAAAACCTCAAAACAAGACGTTAGCCAAGTCGACACTGCAGAAAGGCGTGCGCCAATCAGGTGGCGAGGCGGCAATATTCAAACCAAACGGTGAGAGATACGGTTTACCCGTAAATGGTAAGAGAAGGTACAATTCGACTTTCTACACGCAAAGAACAGTGACAGAATTTATTGAAATTATTAATAACTTCAATCATACACACATACTATACCATGAACCCAACGAGCGAGTTAACAAACGCTCGACACTCACACATATACTATAGGAAGAGAGAACGACTTACAGAAGAACCACATTATATTAATTATGTGTGGTGTTTTTGTGTTTGTGTATTTTAAATAGTTGACGACCCCTTTTGGGTGGAATTTGATGTTTTTATAGTTTTTTAAACCTGATGATGAGAATTTATTCTCGAAACGCGTTGTTTTAAGGAAAAAACTAAAGAAGTCACAAGACGGAAGTTAATACAGGTAATTGCCTAATATTAATTCTAAATATTAGTAACGTGACTTGGAGACAATTAAAACAAAATGAATTATATTAATATTTATACACCCCACGTAAAGGTTCTCTTACAAAGTGGCGCCCAACGTGGGGCTAGGATAGTTAAGGAAACATACCTTTAAACTTTACAGATCCTAGCGGAGACTACAGAAATGGAACTGGCAAAGAACGATACGAGATACCAGGCGAAGATACGCGAGAAGGAGGCGGAAAAGGGAGAAAAAAGATTAGAAAAAGAGATCGAGAAGGACGCCAGAATGGAGTCGGGAAAAATCGGCACAAGACTGACCTTACAGGACGCGATACGGATAATGGGCGAGTTCAGTAAAACAATGTGTCAGAAAATAGATGATCATTACGAGAAGATAAGGGAAACAATGGATAGGAGTTTCAAGAAATTAAGTGAAACTTTAGATAGTGGTTTCGAGAAAGTGCATGAAACACTGGACAGTACTTCTGAAAGTATTAAAGAAACAGTGAAGGAGAACAAGGAACCAGTAGACCAGAAAATAGAAGATGGTAGGAAGGAAACAGAATTAAAAGAAGACAAAAGCACACTGTTGCCTGCAAATGAAAATAACAGCCACAAGGAGGATAGCCAAATCATGGAGGTGACGACTAGGAAGAGGCATCCAAGGAAACTCATAAATACCAGAGAAGAATTGGAGATGATGAAGAATGGACTACTTGATATGTTCAATGTACCAATTGACGGCCAGAATGAAATAATGAATTTTAAAAATAACAGAAGGAACTTACTAGAAACTTTAGAAAGGAATCACTACAAAACAGTGTGTAACAGAATAAGAAGGAGAAGACACTTAATAGACATGCATAATCCAATATCAACGATAGCATCTACGATGGAAATAGCATTGACCTATTCGTTGTATAAACAAGATAACGAAATGATTGAGATAGCAATGGAAACAAGTGAAAATGTTATGACAGAAACATTTAAATACAAGATGGCAGCAAGAGAGTGGACAAGAACAGAAATCCTTCTGAAAACGACAGCAATCCGAACAGGAGCAACTCATATAATCATGGACCATGGCTAAACCAAGTGTGGAGGAACACTGAGAAATGGGAATGATATTAAAGATAACCGACACAGCATTAATAATAGAGGAAAGAAACGGAGAAGATTAACTTACCAGAAAAAAAGGGATATATATAACAGGGTCCATTGTACCATAAATGCCCTATCACATTGTAAAGGACAACCAAAACAATACCTATGTCATAAGTGAGATAACAACCAAGAAAATAAAAGGGACTTACAACCAGTCTTCTTTGAAAAAAATATTATGAAACAGAAAGTTAAAGGAATTTGGAGCAGAACAATAATCAAAATTCAAAAAATTAAAGTAAGCACAACTTACAATAAGTATTTGATTGATATTATTATATGAATGAAAGGGAATTTAGAAGAAAGATAAGCTAAATTCACAACAAAGTAAGTACAACTTACAACCAAGTGTTAAACAAAATGTGTAAACCCATGTAATTTTGAAAATATGTATAATGAAATATCATAAAAAATTGATATAAAATAATTAAATGTTACACAAATAATGATGACGCTACATAACATCATTAACTAATCCTGTCACCAAAAGGGAATAATAAAAAATTAACGTTTCATAAAAGAAAAGACAAGACAATGAAAAATATAAGTGAGCCAGAAACCAGCTCCATGTTAATTTTAAATATAAATGAGCAATAAAGTGATGACAAATAAAATCACTACCATATAAAATAAGCTAATGGAACAATACAAAATGCCTATTATATATCGCCATAAGCTTAAACGAAGGAATCCAAATAAGTCACTGAGATGAAAAGGTCATGAGATGTATAAAAGAGAGAATAATTAATCCCTAAAGTGTTTTATTGTATTGATATTATGTGAGTCGGAAATGAACGACTATTATTATAATTATTATGAATATTATTATGTGATGATTTTATGTTGAGATACGTCCAACAATTATTTATGTTATTGAGCAGATAGGCAAGGCCTCTGAACTCAAAATGTGTATAAATGGATAGCAGAGTAATAGAGCCACACGTGCCCTCTGGCTAGTACCAATTTATATGAAGGGGAGAGAAGAAAAAATTTTAGGGAAATAGAACATAAAAGGGAATAATAAAGAAAGAAAATAATACCAAATATCATATTATGAACCATGACTTAATAAAATTTAATAAAAAAGAAGGTAGCAATGAATGAATTCCTGAATAATAACAACTTGATTAAATGAACTATATTGTTGATTTCAGAAAAAATATAATAATCTTTGTTTCGAAATAATCAATTTTGGTGGCGATGCATTATGTAACATGACATAAGGTAGTAAAGATCCACAATAATTAACTATGAATTAAAGAAGCTGAAGACAAGAATAAGAGGCAAAAAATTATAAACTCAGAGATCAATAACCCAATAAACCCAAATGACAAATGACTGATAAACTGACAATGACCTGACACAATAGAGCGGATAAATACAAAAGGAACCACGGAACAATGAAGAAGAAGCTAAGAACCAAATGTAATCAAGACATTAAGAATGAACATTGTAAATCCCGAATAATGACCATTATTCTGTATGTTAACAAATGAACTAATATAATTAGAGTGTAGATGAGATTTACCTAGGTTAATAATGTTAATGGAAGATAATAATGTTATGTATATTTTATTGATAAAGGAATGTGTTTATAAATATAAGTTAGGGAATTAATAATACACACACCCTAATAAATAGTGATGAATATAATCAAAATTAGTAAACATACCCTAAGGCAAATCAAGGCCACAGTTAATTACCAAGAGTGATCATTTGTGAAGGGAAAATAAAATAAACAATTATAATCAGTAACCCCATGATGATACTAACATCAAAAACAACCCAGTGAATAATTAAGTGAGTGGAAGAAGGAGTATATTAATATAAAGTGGTGACATGTAGTGAGAGCATGGTGCACATAGTGAGTGAAAGTGTATAAGTCAAAAACCTTCTATGAAGGAAAAAGTGTAGTTGGTGAACTTCAAAAAGTATTCTAATTAGTAAACTGTGTTAGAATAACAGGAAGACCAGTGATAAACTTTGTACTAGTAAGTAAGAGGAACTTATTATAATGTAAGTAAAGTAAGCCATAGGTAATAAGGATTATAGGATAAGATAGAAATTAAGGCATTGGAATGAAGGACAAACAAGAACGATAGACACTTTTTTCTAGTGAAGGAATGGAGGAATAGTATATATTGTGTAAAGTATAAATTAATGTTAGTGTAATAAGGATGTTGTTACTGTTTTAAAAGAACCAATATAATGTAATGAATTGTTAATTGAACCAGATAATAGAAGGGAGCAGAAAGGTAGTTAGAAGTTATTTCAGGCTTGAACCTGTAAAGAAAATGTTTATTACTATAATAAGAGGTGGAGTTAGGAACACCAATGTTTATTGCTTGTTTTGTTAAAAAATTGTGTTAAAAATACCAAATGTAAAGGTAAGAAGCTACTAAGAAATGTTAGATAGTAGTATAGTAAAATCTAGGCTCTAGGCCTAACTGTTAAATAAGAATTTAGTAAATTTGGGAACAAATAATAGTCCAATATCGAAGCAGAGTATACCAAATGTTTAAACAAATTAAGTGAGTATTCCTAATACCAAAAGGTATGAATAACAGCCTATTTTGAATAAAATATATGTAAAATATAAATATGAAAAATAACAAAAATGTAATTACCTACTCAAAAGTGACCATGAGGGATATCAAAATGACCCTTATGAAAAATTATGAACAATGGTATTCATGTAATAAACCTAGCTATTAATATAAGATAGAAATCTTCATTTGAAGATATTTTGTAAAATTAAACTAAAATAAGACGTTAAAATATAACAATGACATAAATTAATGACCAATGAGAATTAGCATAATTTATTAGGTAACCATAGCAACCGAAATTTATTGCCAAAAAACCGTTAGATTTTCGATAGTCCATTATTGACCGACGCCGAGGGCGGATTGAGTAGCTCTCACCCCAAAATTTAATTCCAAATAAGTGAATTTTAACTAAAATCAAAGGAAAGGAAGATTATGATAGCAGCCCAGGGAATCCTGGATAATATATTATTTATTAAATTTGTTCACAACCCATAATTACCCAAGGAAATCAAGAAGACGTCTGGAAGAATAGATGACGACTAATCCCGAAGGAAGATCATAAGGACCTACTTCAATTCAAGAAGACGGACAATCGCAGAACGAGTACGAGGCCGAAGTTTACCGGAAAAACCGTCTGGACGAGATTAATGAGATTTCGAAGATAGAAGACGACTGGATCCATCCGGCAGAAGAAGACGGCATCGCAGAAGCTCCATCGAAAATTGATGAGTATAAACAATAATCCCATTAAACGAATTCCAAATTTTTCTATCAACAATAATAAACCACAATTTTCACTTCACTGATCACTATTCTGATTTAGAACTGAAGGTATTTGTAACATCACTATTTGAACTTTAACCAATTGATAATTATTAAAATTGATATATAATAAATAGTTAACAAACATTTCTAATTGACAAATCCTAACCAAAAAAATTTACTAAATCTCATTGATTACTCACTCGAATGTATTAAAATATTGATTTTCTTGTGTACCTAGTATTAAGGATTATTATAAGTTTGTGTATTTTAGCCGTAGTCAAATATTTCTGTAGCCAAAAGGACTTATTAACACCCCTGAGTAAAACCATTTTAATTGTAAACCTACGATAACCGTCAAGACGGTGTGTATACAGAACATTGGAACTGAGCATGCCAACTGAGCAACTGTAATAGCCGGTGCTAAAAATAAAATTAATGTACTACTAAATAATTGAAATCTATCAAAGTGTTAATAAATATTCTTATTCTGCAACACTGTATGTTTAATTCAAGTAAATTAAGATAATAAATAAAAATTTATTGAAGTGAAAACCTCAAAACAAGACGTTAGCCAAGTCGACACTGCAGAAAGGCGTGCGCCAATCAGGTGGCGAGGCGGCAATATTCAAACCAAACGGTGAGAGATACGGTTTACCCGTAAATGGTAAGAGAAGGTACAATTCGACTTGCTACACGCAAAGAACAGTGACAGAATTTATTGAAATTATTAATAACTTCAATCATACACACATACTATACCACGAACCCAACGAGCGAGTTATCAAACGCTCGACACTCACACATATACTATAGGCAGAGAGAATGACTTACAGAAGAACCACATTATATTAATATTTATACACCCCACGGAAAGGTTCTCTTACAATATTCATATTACAATATTATTATTTCACTTCCTATTACCTCTCTACTCCCTTTCATCTTTTTATCATTGATTAGTCTGGGTGACTCCTGTATTCTCTATGATTTGACTTATTTTATAGGCGCTAACATTTATAATCTTACTCACTTTTCTTTCTACTAACCGCTACTAACAACCAGATTTACATATTATGACACCAATTTCTCAATTATAAACACCTTCACTAATTCCATTTTAAATCCTATGGCACTGCTCGTTTTTGTACTAAGATGGGTGTTCCCTACCTGGCTATATACATTCATAATTTTTTGCCCTTCCAAAATATCGGCAAACACTCCCTTAAACTACGCTATTACCTGCCACAGCGCTATACGATGGCCACTCCTTATCACCTCACCCCCACTACAAAATATCATCATTAACAAATATATGTTTAACCTTTACTTACTCACCTCTCTACATATAATCATTACTACTGTGTCCCTAAAATATCTAATACTCTCTTTGTATTATTTTCTTTAAAATTCTTATCTATCTAACTCCCATTAACTTTAATTGACTAACTCACATGCCTTTATTTTAATAATTTTCACCCAATCCCTGTCCCCTTTTAAACACTTTACATTTCTGTGATCATTGACAATTGCATTAGAAAATTTATCTCTCACCTACTAACAACAATACATCTCAATATTCAAATATATATTTATACTTAATCATTTATCATTCATTAGAAATTTTCTTCATTACAAAATAATACACAAACTTTCTTTTGTACCACATTAATTAAGTGATTAATTTTCAATTATTTAATTTAATTAATTATACTTTCACTATTACTTTCACTTGTTTAGTCAAAACAAAAACATGTTAATTGTTAATTATTAAAACAATTAAACTGTAATTTACTGTTACATACCTGGTGTATATAAAAGTTACCTGTAATACACAACATCAAAAATACATAAATACATTGACATTAATACAATTAACAATATACAATCCAAACTCATTATTTTATCATTGATCAAAATCAGTTCATATGCAGTCCATTTCAAAATCACTGTTCACATATATTATATGTTCATTACACAATAAAACAATCTATCCTCCATTATTGAATAACATTCTAATCTTAGGTTTATAGAACTTATTTTTTAGTAAAGAAATGAAATTATTCTTATTATCAATATAATATTTGTTTACATTTTTATATTTTTCCACTATCTCGTTAATGTTAATAGGTGTATTCCTTATTAATTTAGCATATACCATGCCACGATCGGGTATGGTTCTGTCTACCTCAGTATTATATGTCATAATCATGTTAGTCATAAAGTAATCTCTATCGTCATCATAATTATCTACTACGACACCCGTTACTTCCCAAGGTAAGTAATTGTTATCATTATTATCATCATCTACTATTATTGTTATCTCAATTTTACTACAAGGTTAGTATTCACTATAATCATCCACCATCTCTACTCCTAACCTTTCTACCAATTCGCTATACTTTCTATTTACTTTAAAAATTCTATTACTCTCTTTCCCTCTCTCTCTCAATATATTTCTCACCATAACACCAAGCTACAATCTCTCTCTCCAAATATGCAGGAGTCACTAACTCATAATTACTGCACCACCTATGAGGTACACAAAAACACCAAGGAACTCTATTTGTAGACCTTTCGTCTCCCAAATATAAATCTAAGGAACTCTCGTCCTTATTAAAAATACTTGAAGACTTGACTTCACCCCCTACCACAACATCAAAGGAAAATTCTACCCCCTGCATCCCTTTTACAAATATACTTTCTCTCAGCTCTCTCTCTGACTCAACACACACAAACATCTCATTATCACTCCCAATATTCACATCATCATTTTCTAACACCATATTCTTAATTATATCATTGTTGCTACCTGTAAACTCATTATTCAAATTATCATTGTTACTCACCTTATTAATTAGCAGTTTGTTTTTCGTCGTATTTTCACTGCTACTTACATTCTGATCCTTTATTTGAATTAACCTCTCATCTAACCTTTTAATCACTTCGTCACATTGTTTATCAAAATTATCATTACGTTTTTTAATTTCAGTCTTTAATTCATCAAACTTTACATCAAAACTATTTCTGATTTCATTTTTCTGCTCGTTAAATTGTTTATCAAAATTATCAAATTTGTCATTCAAGTTAGTATATTTAACATTAGAATCAATTTTTTGCTCATCTAACTTCTTGTCTAACTTTAACAGTAATTGCATCATTGCACTAATCTCATCTGTTGTATTTTCGTCTTGAGTTGAGATGGGTGTTAATGGAACTGGGTTTAATTCAGTGACACTAGTTTCACTGATCTGACTAATTGGGTTCAATTTAACGTCCATCTCACTCGTAACTGTTTCTTCTACATTATCACCTTTACCAGTATTCATTTTGCTTATTTATAATACACACATGCATATAATCCTACAACATAATCTCGTAGAAGATAGGTTATGTTAAAATTATAACTATTATTTCAGATAACTGTCCGCTACTTCCCGTAGGCTTACCCCACATAAAATAAAATTTTAAGTAGAGTCCCTGGTCCGAAAGCGCCAATGTTATATTATTTTATTACTGACCAATAGATCTTACTATGTAATATCAATAATTTTATTCAACTTTTGTTCCGGACGCCATCATTACAAGCAATGAAATTTTACTTACCTTAAGGCCAGAATTCGTTTAAGCGAAACTCGAAGTAGCGGAATGTGTTATTTGAAATAATAACTCTTGCTTGAAATGTTTACCAAATGACATTACCTTTTAATAACATCTTTAATTACAAACATGTGACTATCGTGCGAAATACGCACGCTTCTATACACCCAATAGGTGTTACGTCATGAGACGCCGTTACATTAAGTCAAAAATTCCCTTAAACATTTCATTTGCCCTCCAAAATACATAATATTAAAATGTTACAATGTTAAACATAGATGTATGTATAAATTTACGTATAACTTGTCACAACCCAGCACTTGTTAATAATATCTGATCATCCACTCTTTTTCTCTCTCTCTCTCACTCTCTGGTACAATTATTATGAGCTCATTATAAAAAGTTAGTTTTGTTATTTTAATGAATTTTGGTCATTTATAATTTTGGATATTAAAATTTGTTGTAGCCAATGGTACTTAGCTGCACTTTTGTGTTCCGGACATCGAACACCTCGAATTCTTTGATTCTGGACTGTCACATCACTTTTGCCAGATTTTTTGGCGTCGCTTCGTGAATTACACTCTGCCAATGTTCTAACTCAAAATTGGTTAATGTACCACTGTTATTAATACACTTTTGGTGGTGTAATACCACACTTAGTGAATACACCGGCCGGCACGGTTCACTGTCTGGACGAAAATGACACTGTTTCACCACTGTGTATTGCAGAGGTGGGGCAACAACGACGTCACTGGTTCTTTGTTCAACGGCCCAGCCTAGTTGAATACAATGCGCCTTGCATTCTTTCGTCTGACGTAATCATGGGTTGGTCTTGTTTACTTGTTATCGTGACAAACAGTTTTTTGCTGCTTTCGTAATTTTCCACTGAATTTGACATAAATCCTGTTAACTTAATATTGCGTTGTTGACAATTCTCACCAAAACTCTTATAGGGAATACAAAATAAAATTATTATTATTAAAAATTGTTATAAAATAAAAATACAATAATTATGTTTGGAACCATAGGTTTACAAATTTATTAGGGTACCAGAATTGTACCGTCACAAAATATCCATTTACCTGATTTCATGTTATCCAATCTGATGAATCAGATAATTGTTTTGTGAACGATAAGTGAATTTATAAACCGTACCTTACGGGTATTTGTTAAGAATGTTGAAGAGTTATTAGTAAGTTAAAGTAAAATTGATATTATTCAGAACCGCCAGGCTTAACCTCCAATATTGGCGTCAAACGTCCGGTGACAATTTTATGTTAGTAATTAAGAGTTGTTTTGTTATGTAATCACTCTCCTGCTACTTAATTATGATAGTAGAGTTCATCTTCCAGTTATGTATTTTGTAGACTAAAAGAACTTATACATTTTTAAATGAAATAAGTTAGCCAAACAACCACGCTGAATGATGGTTATGAATATCAGATTAGCAACCCTGAGAATACAAAAGAGAGTCTCATAAAATTAACCAGTATTGTAAAAATGAAACATTATCAATTACTAATTATTCAAAATAATTTCATTAACTTTATCGAAGAATAAACTATAATATTAACAGATAAAAGGAGTTGACAAAATTTGTTTTACTAGACTAGACAATTTAAGGTTAGAGAGACAGCTCGCAAAGTTGGCAACATTCTTAGCGGCAATTGAGACGATTTGAACAGTTTCAAATGTAAATTGTCATCTCAAATCAGTCTTGCACGCAGAACTTCACGTCAAGTAAGTACGTCGATAATCATAAACAATCTTATTTTCAGTGAGAAGTCAACCTCAACTGATTTGTCTCAAAAATAATAATAATTAATCGAACTTTAAAAAATTTTAAAAACGAAAAAATAATATCTATAAACAATTAACAAATTAAAAGAGTGAGGGTACTCATTGTACTACAAATTGACGCAACCAACGTATGGATTTTAACCCATACGTACTTCGTGTTGTATCAATATCTGTCCAGAAAAAGAGGAAGGTCACAAAATTAAAGTCTTCATCGCATTAATTATTAATGGTGCATCTTCACTCGTATCAACTGTTTCAGTCGGTGTACCCCTCAGCTTCTCCAGCTGTGTGGATATTGCTTTCACCGCATCTGCTTTTGAGCTCCACCTGGTATCACAATGTCCTTTTAGTGTAATATTTACGAAGTCTTTAAGAACAGTCCATCTATTAGTGGAACAGGAAAAGAAGGTGAATAGACGTTCTACTGTCCCAAAAAATGTCACTGCCTGAACATTTACATTAGCTGCATGAATTCCAACCAAGTTAAGTGAATGGTTGTCACAGGGAACAAACACAGCTAGTGGATTCAAATCTAATATTCTCTCTGAACTCCTGAATGGATACCAGCCATTGTTGGTTGATTGTCATACAACTGACCTTGCAAATTGCTAACATGCAATCCATCTCTCTTAAGCTTACTTGTAATAGCTTCTGTGATCCCCTCTGCTGTTTTTACTTCTAAAGGAATAAAATCTATAAAGGCTTCCTTGATATCAACAGAATTGCGTTTCATTTCGACAAACATTGTAATCTGAGACATTTAATCTACATGTGCAACATCTGGTGTTGTGTCAAATATAATACTAAAGTACTTCGCTTTCTTACATGCAGTAATAATATATTTGCGCACTTTTCTCCTAACAGGCTTAATATTTCATTTTGAATGGTTCCCGAAAGATAGGATATACTGGACACCCAGTTTTACTAGACACTGAATCCAAATGAAATCTCATGCCAGGGTCAAGTTTAACCAAGTATTTTACCAAAGCCACAAAGTTTCCAGGATTTGGATCGTTAGTAACCAACTCTCGATGTCCTCTCAGTGCCAGATTTTGTTATGCAAGAGTTTGTACTGTGGCAATGATCCATTAGAGGATTTCTTTCCATGTCTTAGCTGCTTTACTCATTTGTTCCTGAAGTAGATCATCAATAAATCCCCCTTTGTTTAAAGAAAGTTCCAATTTCTTCCATTCCAAAAATGCAGAGCGATGAACAGGACTGTTTTCATGATCCTGAATACGGGGATTTAACTTTCGTCACGACAAAAAACCATTTTCACTATTAAAATGGCTCCTTTGATACTTTTTTTGTGGAAATAAAGTGCAACAAAATCAAGAGAGATTTTTTTAGTTTGAGAAAAACACGTCCAAGTGCGATTTACCTTATCATTATGAACCGTAATTACGATGCTTGAGTATAAATAGACTAATACTGTTTATTACGCGAGGTTCATGACAATGGACAAGCTGGTTATGCTTCTTTTATGAAAGGAATAATCGTATATAAGAAACAAGTTGTTTGTAGTGTTGTAAACTGAAAACAATTTTTTCAAGTCTATGCTCACTTTGCCGCCCTCCTGGTTATGCTGCCCGGGGCGGCTGCCCCCCCCCCCCAGTGATGCCTGTGCATTGTCCAAAGAAGTTAGAGACCACAGCTGACACAAAATTTGTTTTTTTTTTTAACTGTATTTCAATAACACACAATGGGGTAGACAAAAGAAGCTGCATTAAAAAAGTAACGTACAATAATTTTTGACTCTATGCACGCACACACATGTACACTTACAGTGTTTGGCATGTTTTTGCGTGTTCGTGACGTGACAACATGTGGTGATCTAGAAGCAGCCAATCGGAGGTCACTTGCTGAACCTAAGTGTACTGACGGAGGAGACTCACTGCAACATAAAATGCGTTATAAGATTTTCCATATTGTTAATTTAAGAGGTAATCATTAGTAAAGAGGAATAAATAGTTACTACTTTCAAGTCTGGACATTTCATTCAATATTTAACTCATTATTTCACAAAAAATAATGCAAAAATTGCTACTATGAAGCACGCTGCAATCATACTGTAAACAGACTTAGCCCTACAACAGCTGTTTACAAGTCTATTCTGTTATAAAACAGTCAGTACGATCAGGAAAACTGAAACTAGAGAGCACTGTATTCCATTATATACAGATGTGCACATCTGTTGTGATAGTTATACTAACAAACACACAGACCATGATTCACTTGGAGTATATCCATTAGGCAAAACTGTGCTTCTCAACAAAAATTCTGGATCAGACCAGGAAGTGTTGCATATCAGAGTAGCGTCAGTAACACAATTTTCTTAATACTTTTATCATAAATCACTCTTGTAAGTACAATAATTCTTCTATATAAATACAAATAACTATTACACGCTATACAAACCAAGTGATAAAGATTCACTTAGTTAATAAATTAACTTGGACAGCATTTATAATTGAAGCAGTTAATGTTACTTATCACAACAGTCTCACAATAATTACTATACTCTATGCCCTATAAAGTAGTAGCTTACTAAATGGATACCTTCCTTGTGTTCTGTTTTCATAAAGGATGCAGTGAAAGTAAACATGACATAGGACTTTTCACTCAGTTTTTCTACAATTCCAACAACATTCTCAAGGGTGACGACTGATAATGGTAGATGATCCTGGATTGTTCACACTATTTAAAGTTAGTGAGACCATGTTTAAAGTTATTTGTATCATTACTGTTATGTGATGAATCATCATTTGCAAGCTCAATATAATAGTGTTCTGATGTAGATACAATAGAATGTAATAATGCAAAGACAAGAAACGTGATAATAATAATAATAATAATCAACAAGAAGTACTTAAAATATCAGCCTTTGTAATCAGAAAAATTGAAATTTTAAATTAACACGCAATTAACATCCATGTTTGTGGAACTCATGTTCTACAAGTCCTGCTATGCTCACCTTCCTTGTTAGATATGAAAGTTCAAGGTTGTCCACCTAGATCGCCTAGCTAAGAATTACTTCAGAGATGGTTTGCCAGTTTGGGGCGAACTGGCAAAGAGACTTTTCCAGACCATACTGGTCCGCGCACACTGTGTTCAAGGCCGCAATCAATTATAGCGTTTTCTAGTAGACACGTATTATGGAATATGCTGGAATCTCAGCAGCACATAAATACAAGACTTCAGCGGCATTTAGCTCAGTTATTGTCAGGTGATTACACAATGCATTTAAGTGGCAATTTACTCTAATGTGGTTCAAAGTATTGTGGCGAAGTGTTACGTGTTTTATAATTGTGCGATACTCTATTAGTTGACATCTTTCACTGTGTGTGAACAAATTTTATTTAATATGTTGTAAGAGACTATACTGTTGATGACAAACTGTTTAATTATGATAATTGAAACTGGTGATTAGTGACTTAATTGGTGTCTTGTATTTTGTTTTCCACTGTACCATATGATGATCAAGGAGACCGTCATAACAATATTATATAATTTTTTTTTAAACATATTAGTAATCAAAGTTCAGACTGTAAGTTTTTGCTGTAACAATTTTATATAATAAGCTAAATTTTGTTTTTTAATGTTTTGGTCATGCACCTCTTCAGATGAAATAAAAAGATGTTATTTGAATGTCACTGATTTCGTGTTTGATTTGTTCAAAATTCAATAGGTTTGAAAAATGTTATCACATATTTTTTCTTGAACAGAAATTAATATGGACTTGAAATCAGACCTATTCTTGTATAATAACTGTTAAACAACACTGTGGTTGACACTTACCCCAGGTAACCAGATCGGTTCGATGGTGAAGGAGGTAGTGACAGTGATGCTGATAACTTTGTTTCATTCAGTTCTTTTGGTGTTGTCGATTCTTTCACCTGTTAATGTATACATTATTATAAAGTTGTTACCATTTAAACAAGACCATACCAAAAATAATCAAATAAACATGAGCAAACACATTTACAGTGCTAACACAGACAGAGACTACACAAGACCAGAGTTTTGCAACAAAATGATAATATATACAAACATTCCAACATTGCAAAATCAACAATTCTGAACATGCAATAAAAATTATGTACTGACACTTAGCTGCTGTGTTGTATGACATAAACAAACTCAGCATGTGGTTTGGACAAACATTGTTGTGACCACACAACCACATTCTGCAATGCAACCATCAAGACTGCACGACTTGTATGATCAGGTCCCTGTTACAAGCAATTCCACCCCTGTCTACATTAATACTGTTATTACAAACTTGGACTTAAAACCCCAGTTAATCGAAGTGAAAAAATATTGTTCGCCACAAACTCACAGAAAACACAACTTTTATTCTTGTGTGTGCTACAACAAGAGAAAGGGACACTGAAATACTGCACAGAAGTAAGCTATATGACAACAAGCGTTTGAATTTTTTCACAAAATTAGTTAGAATTTCACTTTACACAACATGTAAAGAATACAAATTGGAAAGAATATAATAAATATACTTAGAATTTGGACAAAGCGTAATTAATACAATGTACCTCTTTATGTCCCTTCCAAATTCTAATTATTTACCACCGAGTTCCAAGTATTATTTCCAACAACTGCCAGAATTCATATAGTGCAGGGTATAATACAAGCAGAAAAATATTTTCAGCATTGTGTAACACATCTAGCAGAAGCGTGTTATACAATTTGAAATGAAGATGCTTTTAAGTTAAATATAAGAAAATATAATCTTCATATTTCAGGCCTAATAAAAAATTATATTATATGAGGTAGCTTCAAAAAGTTCCTAGAATTGGTGTCTTCTGTTTAAAATAATAATCGCATCAGGGAAATTATTGCTTCATAAGTTAGCAGTGCTCGTGACATCACAATATGGCCAGTCGACATGCTCTCCCTTCCTATCCTACAATAGCACAACTATATATGTTTTAACTATATCATGATTTGAGAAATAATTGCATTAGATGTTTATTATGCTGTGTTTATTCTATCTTATAAATGTATTAGTTTATTGTGTTAGAGGTAAGTGTTGATAAAATGTGTAATTTGTATAATTTTGAAATGTGTTTGTAGTAAGGCCATTCACCTTGCTAAGAAAATCAGCTGATCGGCAATAGAATGTCACGTATAAGTTGTTTGCTAATTTCCAAGGTAACTAATTTTTGAATAGAATGATTTCAATGTGTTAAAAGATTTTGATTTAAATGATGGAAGTAATTTCATATAGTTAAGAATTTTAAATGATTTGTAAAAGATAAAAAAAAGGTAGATTTTGGGTGATGAATATTTTGTTAGGACATGTTGTAATATATTCTTTACTTATTCTCTTTATTATTATTGATACACTGATAAAATATGTATAACAAATATCATAATTTGGTACCTCTAAGTACTTACCAATTTCATCGGTTGCCGGGCTCATATTCTTCTTTTATAAACGTGTTTTTACCTAAGGGGTGCCAGGGTTCATTTACAGCGAGATTTTGAGACACAGATGGTGACACAAATGAATACACGGTATTGTTGAAAATAACCATCAAAATTTAATTCTCTATAAGGTATTACAGATGCGACCATGCGGTCAAAACAATGACGTCATATAAGATGACCCAAAAACAAAATGGCTGTTATTTTGTATATCTCATTTTACTCTCTATACTTCTTTTGTCTGCTAAATTAATATCAGTGTAAATTGTATTGCTGCAGCTTAAAACCATTTATTAATTGTTAGTTCATTAATGCACAAACCAATGCCCTCAGCATCTGTGGTTATGGCCATACATTCACTCGCTCACTCTCACACACATTCATCTTTAGACCAATACATTCTTTTAATTAGTGATTCTGTATTAATGAGCTCATTAAACTATAAAAAATGATAAAATGGGACTTCTCTGCTTATCGTTTGGTGTTGTCCATCCGTTGCTGGTGGGTGATGCCCATGGTGATGGCCGGTGTTCGCCTCTAATTCTGCTGAGTTTAACTGGAGAGATATGTGCACTGATTTTACATTTTAATATTCATACTGTTAAACAAAATGAGCTTTCATTGCTCCACTATTACTGATACTTTTTTGATCTAGTTATTGTAAACTATTGGTAGAAAATTGTTCACACAGCGATACATCGCTGTGTCTCCTCTGAAGAATGGCGTTGAAATGAGAACGAGGCAAAAGTAAATTTGCGCTTGTGTGTGTGGTTCTTACGTCATACAGCTTTGTCTTACTGGACAACGCCTTGTTGCACGTATTGTAGTTAGTGCGTCATTGTTTTCGGTTATGACGGAACAGTGCTATAGTCCAATCACAATGCACATTTTAGTCCTTCGTCACAAACACCGCCATGGCCTTTTCCGATTCCAGCACGTCCATCGGCGACCTTGGTGTCATACTCTTGCTGAATTTATTCTGCTCCACCGTATATAGGGACAATGGACCTAACCCTTCTGTGTTTTACTGATTAAACAATACAAAACATTGAAAAATACCTTTATACCCATAATTATGGTACTGGGTCATTATGTACTGTTACAATGTAGATCGGTCCATGTTGAGTTTAAAGTGGTAATAGAGATGAGTAAATATTGTTATGAATAAATGTAATGTAGAGTTTGAGAAGTATTGATAGTGACACAGTAGCTATGGGGAATATATGTAGAGTATTGATTGATATATTGATGTAATAAGTAAGTGGAGATATTTTGTTGTAGTTGAAGTGATGTAATGAGAATGGTAATTAGTTGATGGGAATTTTGTAAGAGGGGGTGGTGTGGTAGGAGTCCGCAACAAAAGGGTTGGGACGGGAAGGGACCGTTTAGCGCCGGAAAGGGTCGCCTAGGTAGAATCCAGGGACCGAATAAGGGAATGAGCTTTTGGGAGGGAACACACATCCTGAGTGCAAAGGGGTAGAGAGTATATTTTTTTTATATAAGGGTAGAATGAGGCGATATGAGTTGAGTAGTAAGCTGGGTTTAGAGAATGTTTGATAGATGTTTTTGATAGAGATGGGTGTCATATTAGTTAAAGCTGTTAATGAGTGTTAGAGTCAGAAGGGGGTAATAAGGATTATAGATATATAAATGCCAAGTTGATACAATCAAGTTATTATGAATAATTAGATCACACAAACCAATGGAGATTGATAATGTTAAAGAAAGAGAGTCATAGTAAAAAATATAAAATTAATGGAAACAAGTGACAAACTTTAATAGAATTTGAGAATAAAGTAAAGTTGTAAAATGTGTAATTTTGAGTAATTTAAATGTCAATTTTATTGTTAATGGTAATAATACTATGGTAATTTTAAATGTCTTATTTTATTATGTTTGAAGATAGAATTTTAAAAGATGTTTAATGTATTTTATGATGTAGCCTCTGTATAACCTGTGTAGGTCAAGGTTGTGGACTTGACCCAGTTTGATCAGCTGATGGTTGATGTTAGAAACTAGACCAGTTTTGGCAATGAAGTGATGAAAATTTTGTGGTTTAATTGATTTAAACAATTTTAAAATTTTTTGAATATTGAGAAAAGTACATTTTAATAAATTTAAATTTTTGAAAAAAAAAAAAAAATTTTTTTTTGTGCCTGCCATCTGATTGATGTTTTGAATTTTGATTGTATTATTGTTTATGTGTATTACTAGGGTTTTATTGAATTATATTGTTTAGTATGTATGTATAATCACATGTTAGGATAAATGAATTCTTGTTTTAAGTGGATGTTCAATTTGTTTGTTTTTCTGAGTATTAAGGAAATTGATAAATGTAGACAAAAGATTTTTTTTTGGTTTTGATGAAAATAATAATAATATAACAATCTGAATTTGAACTTAAAAGAATTGTGAATTTAAAGATAAATATTTTGTGACTTTTAAATGATGAGTTTGTTTATAAGATATTATGAGAGTATGTACGAGCCCAGTAACTGCTAAAGGCAGCCCAGTGTGCATGGTAAGGGGAACATATCGGTTGAGGATCTGGCATGGTATAAGACCAGGGGTTTGGATTTTGGGGCGGCATGTTAGAGGGTTAGGTGCGATGTGGTGCGTATCTGTTCGATTTTATGGTGTTGGGATCTCGAATAGAGAAGTCCAGTGATCTCGTTCAGATGCAGCCATAGTCGCCGAGCCAGAGGGGTAGTTTACCCATGATGTATAAGAACTAAAGGGGTTGTTGGCCTTTCCTCACCGATCCTCTTAGGGGTTTAGCAATGAGATTTCTTCTGTTTTGGCAGAAGATCTCTCATTGGGGGGGTATTGTAACGGGGCAAAAGGGGGGCCTTTTATTTTATCAAACTTTGGGTTTTATTTTATTAGAATATTCACAATTCATTTTTCATCTGTGGGGACAGCCACGGGTTAAATAAAACGTAGTTCGAACAAAGAAACGGTGATGAAACAATGGCAATGGAATGTGCGGGTTGAAGATTTTTAGAACTTTGCGGCTGTGTGACACCTGCGCCCAAACGTACTAACATCGGCGGTGCGCATACCCACGCTAAGCAAAAGGTGCACAAGATGGCCCAAAGACAATATTTTTTGCCACGTGTATCGGAGGTGACGGAAACGAAACTTAGTCCTGCCCACATTTGTGACGTCGACCAGTGAACACTAAATATCGTCCACGTCTAAAACACGAAAAACCCATGTGTTGGCTGAACAGTAACTATGACTACAAGTACCAGGCATTGCTTTCCGCCTTGTCCGGCCAAAATTTAGTAGAGGGGACTTAGAGACGCTCTCGCAGTTCCTCACCGACTCTAGCCTGCGCAGGCAGCCGGTCAAACAGGGCTCAACAATAACATTTCAATATCAATCGAAAGTGAGGGCAGTATTTAAAACAAATGTGCAAGTGAGTGCAGTATCTAACAAAATTTAACAACGTAAACTTTTCGGACACTTCAAAAGAGAACTGAGTGAGTGATACGTCGCTAGCTCGAGGAGACACCACGCGGCCCGCAGGAACCTTGCGTAACAGTATGACACCGAATACATAATTATTTTGAATAAAATGGGGTATATATATAAATAAAAGGGGTTTTGTAATGAAATGAATGTGTGTGCGAGCAGGCTGGGCTGTTTTCCGTAAAAATAAGAGCTATACTTAACTTTGTTAATATAAGATGTTTCACTAATATTTAAAGAACTTTTAATTTGTCTTGATTTTGGGAAAGAATATGTCATGATTAGAGAACAATATAAAAATGAAATAATTATATATTAAAAATTTTAATCTCTTCACAAAATGCGAGTTGCGTCAGTTATTGAAACAACCTTAAATCATGCTTGCATTCCAAAGTTCGTGTGATGTAACCCTGGGCTGAGAGAAGATTTTTTTTAAGGTAAGTGGAAGATAAATAATTTTGATGATTTTAATGTATTAAAAAATGTATTTAATATCACATCAAGTTAGTGGTTCATAAGATGTCACAGCGCATTATAATAGATGTGGGGCTAAATGTTTACTACAGTTGTATTCTTTTAAGTACTTGGGTGTTCACTGAAACAGTAAGCTGTACAGTCTCTTTAAAGTACTAATTCAGACAGGTTGTGTTTATTGAATAGGCAGACTGGGCGCTGTCCATGGTTGCATAATATTAGAACACCATACAAGATGAGGGTGACCATAATTTGTATTTTTTGTTGATGAAAATTGTAAATTGTATAATATATGCCTTGTTAACCCTCTGAGGACTGATGTCAGTCTGACATATCGGATGTCATTTAAAATTGCAGCTGTTTTCACAGGAATTGATTCTAAAGTCTGTCAACATGTCGCATGTACAACAAACATTTTTAGTTTACAATTCAACCATCAGATATTGGTATTTTCTTTTTTTTTAGCCTTGACATGATAGTGAAATGGCAGTTTTTGCGTGTTAATGTTTTACTATCAGTGTTCGTGTTGGTTATGTTTATTTAGTTTTTTATCATTTTGTTTTTGATTTTGTAAGTGCTGTTAGTGAATAAACATATTTCTACGTTTATCTAGTGTAGATTTAGAAGTTTTTATGTTAAAATAATGGTGTTCATATTTCAGCAAATTGTGTTACAAATTGGTGTTGCATGAGTGTTTATGTTTTGTGCTGTAGACTGTCGACGTTTTAGGTTATAATTTGGAATTTTTAATGTATTATAATAGTAATTAGTAATAAAGTAACTAATTGTAATTATATTAGTGTCTTTTAATGGATCTTAGTAAAAACATTTGGTTTTAAACTTGGTCAAGTGATGGTGTAACGGTACAGAATTGTGTACCCAGTTTTAATTTTATTTTATATCAATTCAGTTTTAATTTTCAAATTGTCAGACTTCACCTGTGAGGTGCCTCAGTACAACACAATGTCAGCATAAACAATGATGTCTAGACATCCAGACTAGACGTATTGCGTAACCGCCCCAGTAAGCAGCAGTCCTTGTGAATTACAGTATGCAGTTTGTCACCACAAGAGTAACAACAGACAGCCAGCAGCAGCATACAGTGCAGAAAAAAGTTAAACGGTGGCCTCGGGTGTAAGCTAGGCCGAAACTATTACAATCGGCCTATCTATTAAAGTATTAAAACAGGTAATAAAAAGTGTATAAACAGTGTAGCGCGCAGCCAACCTAAAAAACATCTAAGTGCGAAAAAGTTACGTCGGCCGACTTAATATTAACATACAGAGACATTAAATCAAAGTAGTGAACTCCTCATAAACAGTTGTAGGAGTGCGTACGGACTAAGAAAGCAGTCAACTAATAAAAAGTGATCAGTGCTCGTACCAATGAAGTTACGTGAACTGATACAATTATTAGACGTGAACAATGATTTTGATAATCAGTAACAGCAGAGATAAATTATACCGTGATTTCCGAAGTGAGGGATAAAAAAACGCACATCCACAGTTGAAGCGAAGCCGCCACCAGGAGGATTTATTTCATAAATTTTAACCACTATACGGTAATATTTATTTTTACAGACACTTTATTAAAAGAGGTCTCTAAGGGAAAGATAAAAATTAAACAAACAAAAATAAACGTACTGATTCATTATAAATATTAAATATATAAATAATTTGTTACAGTCCAATAGATGTCATAGTAAGAAATGTTTAGGTTAGTAATTAGTGTGATTTCGTAAGATCATATTCATAGGTCTGAAGACCAATTAAAACTTTTGATTGTGGTCAAAATGAGAGTAAATAAGTTGTTCAATAAACCATAAGAAATTCGTTTAAATATAATTTGTGTTGTTATATTTTACCGTCCTTCCTCAATAACTTTCTGCAGCTGTTTTCGTCTGTACGACTCTGGAATAGAACCCTAAGGTAAGAGTATTTTATTATTTGCACAAATTAATAGTGTTTCACTGGCACCGAACTAGGGACCCGAGTAGTATATATTTGATAAAACTAATAGTGTTTCACTGGCCCCCCGATACAGGGACGGCGGGTGTAATTTGTTGTTACATTCGCCAGACCTAAATAAGCTGCAGAACGGGTTATTTGGAAGTGAGGGTGTGGTTAGAATGCTTTTAGATCATAGAAAGTAAATTTATTAAAGTAAAATTGATGATCATTTAATTAAACAATTTCATAATGGAGAACGTAGAGAATAAAATAAATGAAATTGGTGTAGTTGTCGGCAGTGAGGCCGAAAATAAATCGATGTATGAAGACATGTTAACTGAGTCGGCCAATAAAGGCGATTCAGGTATTCAGACAGAGTCACTGTCAATCAGTGACAGTAATGTAAACGGATATGTATTAATTAGTGAGGTGGGAGCAACTTCCACTCCTGTTACAACTAAAACAAATACAAAAGAAAAAGAATGTCAATGAATGACCTATTTAACCTTCTCAGTAAACGATTTGATAGTAATGACGCTAAATTTGAGGAACAGAATAATAAATTTAATGAATTAAATAGTCGTTTTGATAATAATGATATAAAATTTAATGAAATTAAAAGTGAACTTAACAGCAAATTTGACAGTAAATTTGATGAACTTAAAATTGATATTAATGAGGTCAAAATTAAGTGTGAGAGTAACTTTAACAAATTGAAATATGAATTAAATGAAACGTTGAGTCATTCATTAAAAAGTATGAATAACAGAATTGACAAAATAGAGAATAGTGTGGTAGAAAAAATTGATAAACAAATACAAAAGGTAATAGAAAATTTTGAATGTAAAACAAATGAGAATTATAATGATATGTGTAAAAACATGGTAGTAGAGAACAAGGAGATTAATGTTGAGAGTGAAAAGGAAGATTTTGTTGAAGTAGAGTTTAGTAATGAAGTGTTGTTAGCAAATGCCGATGAGAATGAGAGAGAGCGTGAAGACAGTTCAAATGCAGAGTATAAAAAGAGGGCAAATTTTTCTTGAAATACAGATGAAGAAAAAGCTTCACCAGTATTGTTGGAGGACAAAGGTTCCTCGCTAGTTTTTGTAGAAGACCAAAGGTCTTTAAAATGTCAAAGAAATTATCTGTGTTTATCTGGTAAAGCCAGATGTTGTAGTAACGAAGTGGTACCCTCTGTGTGGAGTGAGATTATGAAATGTTGTGGTATCGAAAGTAATTATGAGCGAGAGAAAGTGATAGAGTTGTTCAGATTAAGTAGAGATTATGAAAGTTTAGTAGTGGGAATAAATATTGAAAGAAATAATTATAGTAAAAATAGTAGAGACTTACTTTGTTTGATAAATAATGAGTATATTGATGATAATAATATACAATTACTTGCAGAAAGGGTCAGCATATTAGTAACAGCTGACGTTTATTGGGATAAAAATTTCAATGATGTGATTGTAATGACAAAAAATACTGACGGAGACTTGACAAAAAATAATAATGTCGACTTGATTTATGACAAAATAATAATGGGAAGCAACCCTAAATATTATTATTATGGTACAATGGAACATATAAATTTTTATGGTCATTACACAAAAGATAGCCATATGTGTATACATGAAATTGAACAATGTTACATGCAGAAAAGACTAATTTTTGATGATGGAGGTTGAATATAAACTCAATGAATGGACATTTTAAATATTCTAGTTTATGGTAATGACCTGGCTGATTTGGGTAATGAAGTGTGGTAAATAATAGAATTTGACGAAAAGTTGTAAATAAATGTGTTAATGTCAAATGTGTCAAGATTATCTTGTTGTAATGTTAGCATGGTAAACGAAGACAAAATTTCAACAAATTTGTGCAAAAATTTCGATCAGGATGAAAATTTGGATTTAGGTAGCTAAAGATGTATACTTTAAAATAAGAAAACCTTACCATCGCGGCGGGACCCCGTTTCCGGGAAAATCGATCGGAAATGTCGTGATTGTCGGTTTTCTTCACGTAATTGTTTAAATAATGAAAATATAGCAAAATGTTACAAATAAATGTTGTAGCTTATGATTTTATCTACAAATTTTGTCTAAACAATTTTTCGATATCTGAATTAGTTTACGAGATATAGACGATTTTCCACGACCTTCCGCCGTGCGTCCACTTTTTTAGCGTTCGTTTTTCTGTTATAGTCATTTAAAAAATGGAAATAGCGAAAAATGTTTCAAATAAATGTTGTAGCTCGTGTTTTTCTCTACAAAACTGGTTCAAAATATTTTTTGATATATTAATACGTTAGAGATAACGCCGATTTTCCACTTACACCTCTCATCATTTTTTCCTTTTTTGATATATAGCTTCTAAAAAATGAAAATTTGTAAAAAACAAGAATGTTACTGTGGTACCTCATACTTTTACCTACAAAACTTGTCTAAACAATTTTTCGATCCATTAATTTGTTTCCGAGATATAAACGATTTTCCACGACCTTCCGCCGCGCGTCGGCCTTTTTAGCTTTCATTTTCCGTCCTACTCATTTAAAAAATGGAAATAGCGAAACACTTGTATATGAATCTTGTAGCTCGTGATTTTCTCAGCAAAACTGGTTAAAAAAGTTTTTTTAAATATTAATGCCTTACGGAGATAACGCCGATTTTCCACTTACACCTCTCGTCATTTTTTCCTTTTTTGGTATATAGCTTCTAAAAAATGAAAATTTGTAAAAAACAAGAATGTTACTGTAGTACCTCATACTTTTACCTACACAATTTATGTAGTAAAATGTACAATACATGTGGGGGAATCTCGGCACCTTAAGGGTTTGTAGCTACTTTTATGTTTATTTCTTAAATTCTGTAAGGAAAATGATCAATGTAATTGTTTGTATAAACTATTCCGAATATTATAATGTTGAAAATTCATCAGTTACCGCCACCACTTTGTATAAAAATATAAAAGGGGAGTATGTTCATAATTATGATTAATTTGAAGTTCATTTTACTTCCATATTCCTTAAGGAATGGAAGTATGGTGATGGCAAAAAAAATCGTGTTCGAGATTCTTGCAGATTCTGATTCTACTACACTCAAAACATGAAAAAAAGTCGTTTTCCGAAAAGTGTCTGTGTGTCTGTCTGTCTGTCTGTGTGTCTGTCTGTCTGTCTGTCTGTAGATTTTTTTTCTATGGCAAACGATAACTGCCGCAAATTCAAACAGAATCAAATAATTTTTTGCATGCAGCCCTGATTTGCAGAGTACTCGCGACCTATTGTTTTTGGTGAAGATCGGTTGAGGGAAAGGGGTAGTTTACCTGCAACGGTTTTTTTTTAGCAAGGGTAATTTTGTTTGTTTGGCAAACGATAACAGCCGCAAATTCAAACAGAATCAAATAATGTTTCGCATACAGCCCTGAATTGTAGAGTTCTCAAGATCTGTTGATTTTGGTGAAGATCGGTTAAGGGAAAGGGGTAGTTTACCTGTAACGTTTTATGTTTTAACAAGGGTATTTCCTATGGCAAACGATAACAGCCGCAAATTCAAACAGAATCAAAGGATTATTTGCATACAGCCCTAAATTGTAGAGTTCTCAAGACCTATTGTTTTTGGTGAAGTTCGGTTGAGGGAAAGGGGTAGTTTACCTGCAACGTTTTTTTAACAAGGGTATTTTCTATGGCAAACGATAACAGCCGCAAATTCAAACAGAATCAAATAATGTTTTGCATACAGCCCTGGTTTGTAGAGTACTCAAGACCTATTGTTTTTGGTAAAGATCGGTTAAGGGAAAGGGGTAGTTTACCTGTAGCGTTTTATGTTTTAACAAGGGTATTTCCTATGGCAAACGATAACAGCCGCAAATTCAAACAGAATCAAAAGATTATTTGCATACAGCCCTAAATTGTAGAGTTCTCAAGACCTATTGTTTTTGGTGAAGATCGGTTAAGGGAAAGGGGTAGTTTACCTGCAACGTTTTTTTAACAAGGGTATTTTCTATGGCAAACGATAACAGCCGCAAATTCAAACAGAATCAAATAATGTTTTGCATACAGCCCTGATTTGTAGAGTACTCAAGACCTATAGTTTTTGGTGAAGATCGGTTGAGGGAAAGGGGTAGTTTACCAGCAACGTTTTTTTAACAAGGGTATTTTCTATGGCAAACGATAACAGCCGCAAATTCAAACAGAATCAAATAATTTTTTGCATGCAGCCCTGATTTGTAAAGTACTCACGACTTATTGTTTTTGGTGAAGATCGGTTGAGGGAAAGGGGTAGTTTACCAGCAACGGTTTTTTTTATCAAGGGAAATTTTTTTTTTGGCAAACGATAACAGCCGCAAATTCAAACAGAATCAAATAATGTTTCGCATACAGCCCTGAATTGTAGAGTTCTCAAGACCTATTGTTTTTGGTGAAGATCGGTTAAGGGAAAGTGGTAGTTTACCTGTAACGTTTTATGTTTTAACAAGGGTATTTCCTATGGCAAACGATAACAGCCGCAAATTCAAACAGAATCAAACGATTATTTGCATACAGCCCTAAATTGTAGAGTTCTCAAGACCTATTGTTTTTGGTGAAGATCGGTTGAGGGAAAGGGGTAGTTTACCTGCAACGTTTTTTTAACAAGGGTATTTTCTATGGCAAACGATAACTGCCGCAAATTCAAACAGAATCAAATAATGTTTTGCATACAGCCCTGATTTGTAGAGTACTCAAGACCTATTGTTTTTGGTGAAGATCGTTTAAGTTAAAGGGGTAGTTTACCTGCGACGTTTTTTGTTTTATCAAGGGTATTTTGTATGGCAAACGATAACAGCCGCAAATTCACACAAAATCATATAATATTTTGCATACAACCCTAAATTATAGAGTTCTCAAGACCTGTCGTTTTTGGTGAAGATCGGTTAAGGGAAAGGGGTAGTTTACCTGCAACGGTTTTTTATCAAGGGTAATTTTACTTCCATATTCCTTAAGGAATGGAAGTATGGTGATGGCAAAAAAAATCGTGTTCGAGATTATTGCAGATTCTGATTCTACTACACTCAAAACATGAAAAAAAGTCGTTTTCCAAAATGTGTGTGTGTGTGTGTGTGTGTGTGTGTGTGTGTGTGTGTGGATTTTTTTTCTATGGCAAACGATAACTGCCGCAAATTCAAACAGAATCAAATAATTTTTTGCATACAGGCCTGATTTGCAGAGTACTCGCGACCTATTGTTTTTGGTGAAGATCGGTTGAGGGAAAGGGGTAGTTTACCTGCAACGGTTTTTTTTAGCAAGGGTAATTTTGTTTGTTTGGCAAACGATAACAGCCGCAAATTCAAACAGAATCAAATAATGTTTCGCATACAGCCCTGAATTGTAGAGTTCTCAAGATCTGTTGATTTTGGTGAAGATCGGTTAAGGGAAAGGGGTAGTTTACCTGTAACGTTTTATGTTTTAACAAGGGTATTTCCTATGGCAAACGATAACAGCCGCAAATTCAAACAGAATCAAAGGATTATTTGCATACAGCCCTAAATTGTAGAGTTCTCAAGACCTATTGTTTTTGGTGAAGTTCGGTTGAGGGAAAGGGGTAGTTTACCTGCAACGTTTTTTTAACAAGGGTATTTTCTATGGCAAACGATAACAGCCGCAAATTCAAACAGAATCAAATAATGTTTTGCATACAGCCCTGGTTTGTAGAGTACTCAAGACCTATTGTTTTTGGTAAAGATCGGTTAAGGGAAAGGGGTAGTTTACCTGTAGCGTTTTATGTTTTAACAAGGGTATTTCCTATGGCAAACGATAACAGCCGCAAATTCAAACAGAATCAAAAGATTATTTGCATACAGCCCTAAATTGTAGAGTTCTCAAGACCTATTGTTTTTGGTGAAGATCGGTTAAGGGAAAGGGGTAGTTTACCTGCAACGTTTTTTTAACAAGGGTATTTTCTATGGCAAACGATAACAGCCGCAAATTCAAACAGAATCAAATAATGTTTTGCATACAGCCCTGATTTGTAGAGTACTCAAGACCTATAGTTTTTGGTGAAGATCGGTTGAGGGAAAGGGGTAGTTTACCAGCAACGTTTTTTTAACAAGGGTATTTTCTATGGCAAACGATAACAGCCGCAAATTCAAACAGAATCAAATAATTTTTTGCATGCAGCCCTGATTTGTAAAGTACTCACGACTTATTGTTTTTGGTGAAGATCGGTTGAGGGAAAGGGGTAGTTTACCAGCAACGGTTTTTTTTATCAAGGGAAATTTTTTTTTTGGCAAACGATAACAGCCGCAAATTCAAACAGAATCAAATAATGTTTCGCATACAGCCCTGAATTGTAGAGTTCTCAAGACCTATTGTTTTTGGTGAAGATCGGTTAAGGGAAAGTGGTAGTTTACCTGTAACGTTTTATGTTTTAACAAGGGTATTTCCTATGGCAAACGATAACAGCCGCAAATTCAAACAGAATCAAACGATTATTTGCATACAGCCCTAAATTGTAGAGTTCTCAAGACCTATTGTTTTTGGTGAAGATCGGTTGAGGGAAAGGGGTAGTTTACCTGCAACGTTTTTTTAACAAGGGTATTTTCTATGGCAAACGATAACTGCCGCAAATTCAAACAGAATCAAATAATGTTTTGCATACAGCCCTGATTTGTAGAGTACTCAAGACCTATTGTTTTTGGTGAAGATCGTTTAAGTTAAAGGGGTAGTTTACCTGCGACGTTTTTTGTTTTATCAAGGGTATTTTGTATGGCAAACGATAACAGCCGCAAATTCACACAAAATCATATAATATTTTGCATACAACCCTAAATTATAGAGTTCTCAAGACCTGTCGTTTTTGGTGAAGATCGGTTAAGGGAAAGGGGTAGTTTACCTGCAACGGTTTTTTATCAAGGGTAATTTTACTTCCATATTCCTTAAGGAATGGAAGTATGGTGATGGCAAAAAAAATCGTGTTCGAGATTATTGCAGATTCTGATTCTACTACACTCAAAACATGAAAAAAAGTCGTTTTCCAAAATGTGTGTGTGTGTGTGTGTGTGTGTGTGTGTGTGGATTTTTTTTCTATGGCAAACGATAACTGCCGCAAATTCAAACAGAATCAAATAATTTTTTGCATACAGGCCTGATTTGCAGAGTACTCGCGACCTATTGTTTTTGGTGAAGATCGGTTGAGGGAAAGGGGTAGTTTACCTGCAACGGTTTTTTTTAGCAAGGGTAATTTTGTTTGTTTGGCAAACGATAACAGCCGCAAATTCAAACAGAATCAAATAATGTTTCGCATACAGCCCTGAATTGTAGAGTTCTCAAGATCTGTTGATTTTGGTGAAGATCGGTTAAGGGAAAGGGGTAGTTTACCTGTAACGTTTTATGTTTTAACAAGGGTATTTCCTATGGCAAACGATAACAGCCGCAAATTCAAACAGAATCAAAAGATTATTTGCATACAGCCCTAAATTGTAGAGTTCTCAAGACCTATTGTTTTTGGTGAAGATCGGTTGAGGGAAAGGGGTAGTTTACCTGCAACTTTTTTTAACAAGGGTATTTTCTATGGCAAACGATAACAACCGCAAATTCAAACAGAATCAAATAATGTTTTGCATACAGCCCTGATTTGTAGAGTACTCAAGACCTATTGTTATTGGTGAAGATCGGTTAAGGGGAAGGGGTAGTTTACCCGCAACGTTTTTTTATCAAGCGTATTTTCTATGGCAAACGATAACAGCCGCAAATTCAAACAGAATCAAATAATTTTTTGCATACGTCCCTGAATTGTAGAGGTCTCAATGACGTTCGATTTTGGTGAAGATCGGTTAAGGGGAAGGCGTAGTTTACCTGCAACCTTTTACGTTTTAACAAGAGTAAAGTACTTGAAAATTTATTTAAACTTTTTGAAACAATGGTAATTGTTAAAAATAAAATAATTTTGTTGCCTGGCAATAAAATTATAATTTTTTCATTTTAATGTAATATAATATTTTTCATTTAATACAGCAATAAAAAGGCAGGTAAGACACAGCCTGGCTGTTTGGCTGAAAATGATTTTAAATATAAATCTTAGAATATGGAAGTCATGTATGGTTCTCCATACCGATATTTTTGTTGAACACGCCAAAAATATATTTACTACTATAGCACTGCTTATTTCAGTACATTTCAATATTTCGTTACTTTCAATACTGACAGCTTTTAATGTTTCTAAACCACGTGTCACAAGAACAACATGTTCTTCACTGTCATTTTCTAAATCTTTTTCACAAATGAAACAAGTGATATTATCAACTTTTTCACAATTCTCACTCATTGTTAACGCAAACTGTTTATTATCAAAAAATAATAACCTTAAAATGTCAGCTATGAAACAATCATGCGACAACAAGACTGACTAACTTCCTGGCTGTTTAAGGTCCTGCGCCTGCGTGGTCCCTGAGTGCGCCATGTCGCGCCGCCTGGCGTTGCGCGCTCAAATACCAAGGTCGCTTTTTTCCCTGCCACCTGCATTTTCACCTCACTTAGTAGGCCCTCTCATTTCTACCTTTACAATAGGTGTATTCTCTGTATAGGTGCAATCTCTCTTGTGTGCATTCTTTAATATGCTCTAAAATTTTCAAACAAAAATATTCATTTTGGAAAAAGTTGTATTTATTTTACTAAAATATGGCCAGTTTTGGTACCTACGCATAATAATTTAGCATAATTTAAAAAATATTATGTGTACTGAAAAAATGTTTAATCCTTTCGAAAGAGTATACTTTTAAATACTTATAAGCACATTTTTATTGATTTTGATTAATTCACATTGAAAATATGATAAATGAATTCCGGAAAAAACACTTAAAAATAAGAATGGAAAACAACCCAAACTTCGACACAAGATCATTTTTCCCCCTTAACAGTAATCCTTTTCTCATTTTAATATTATTATTATACAAACATTAAAGAAAGTAAAACCAGAAGGAATTTTCATTCTGATGATTTTCAAAAAATTTGACAACATACGAAATTTCTGTTCTTAAGATGTAGTTGCCCATTTTTAAACACATTTTTGTATATGATAAATTCTTTAATGAAATATGTAAATATATTCACGTAAAAGCTGAGGTTTTTCTCTATGTCCTATGTCATATTCAAAATTTTCCGACTTCGATAAATATCCCAAATTATCGATTAATTAATCACATGTTTGAAAATTTTCCTATTTTGGAGATGCGTGCGCATCCACGAGTAGTATAGCGAGAGTACGTGAAAAATCGTTTATATCTCGTAAACTAATTCAGATATAGAAAAATTGTTTAGACAAAATTTGTAGATAAAATCATAAGCGACAACATTTATTTGAAACGTTTTGCTTTATTTTCATTATTTAAACAATTACGTGAAGAAAACCGACAATCACGACTTTTCCGATCGATTTTCCCGGAAACGGGGTCCCACCGCGATGGTAAGGTTTTCTTATTTTAAAGTATACATCTTTAGCTACATAAATCCAAATTTTCATCCTGATCGAAATTTTTGTTCAGGCAAATGTCTTCGTTTACCATGCTATGTATATTATAGCTTATATGTAAAACATGTTTGTAATAAGAAAGAAGTTTATAATAATATTTGATTTTACTAAAATAATGGATGAGACAATAATGAATTTTATTTTGCACTGTGTGTGTAAATTAAAAGTGTTTTCAACAATGTAACTAAAACCAAATTGTTTTTAGTAGAAGTTATTAAAGTAATTTAAAAAGGTGAATTAAAATTAATTTTGATATGAACTGTAACAGATAGTAGTTGATAAATATGTTAACTAAAAGATTTATAGAAATTGAGAATTAGAAGTACAGGTATTAGGGGTGATGTAATTTTGAGTGTTGAAACTGAGAGTGTTTATAACACCAGTCTGGCAGACAACTGTTAATGTAAACAGGTGTGTTGTATGTTGTGACTAATGTCTACAGTCATGCTGAATTGACAATAATAAGAATGTTGTAGTCTGCTGAATCATTGCCATGAGTAAATCCTATTATGAAATAAAAAGAAATGCCAGATGTGAAGAAATGAAGGTAAATTTTTTGAATAATGTAGGTAATATTTTTATGTCGGATCATTTTGAAAAATGTAATTAATTTTGAGACTGTTAATTAAATAAAATCAAATTAATTTGGTAATTAAATTAATTGAAAAGATGATTTTTAATAATGAATTTAAATTTATTTTGATTCAAATTTCAAAGGTAATGATAGATTAAATAATAATTGATGAAAGCAACGTTTAAAATATTCATTTAAAATTGAAAACTGAAGGAAATGTTTGGACTGAGATAGTGTTTGGGAAAATAAGATGTTCATATAACTATTCATGTAAACTTTTACAATTGACAATCTATGTTTTATGTTTAACTGTAGATTCTCCACCTAAGTGCGGCCATGACCTCACCGGATCATGACCGTGAAAGTAGTTAATTGTGACAAATCATAAATTCTACTTGATATAACCGGCTTGTGGTTTGTTTATTTTGTTAAACCGGTGGTTTGTTAGACTTAGTAGGGGGGTTATTTTTTGGGGAATTACAAAATTTTGGAACAGATCTATTTTCACCCAGATAGGGGTGGTAGTCCATTAGGGGCGTATCAATCAACAATAGTAAGTGCAATACTGAATTTTATTGTAACGCCGAAGCAAGGATGGGGGTGGAATAAAAGAAAAAATGTCCACCCCTTCCGCATCAGTCCTTGTGGAAGCAACTGGGCGCTACAGTCCAGGGGGGGAAATAGTGAGTGTGGATGGGGGGTGACCCAGTTACAGGTCACGAGGGAGATGTGGTTTACGGCTAGGATGAGGTCTGTAGGGCCAAGAAGCCTAGTGCAGAACACAGTAATATGTAACGGGTATCAGGGGTTAGGGGATTAAAAGGGGGGTAGTAGAAAAAAAAATTTATTCTATATAAATATAGTAGTTAAGGACCATAACTTGTATTTTAGTTATAATTACTGTGAGTTAATGCAATCTGTATAATTAATGTGTCATTTTGGCTGGGCAATATTGTACAGGGAACGTTATTTAATTTGACTGGAACGCATATGTACTGCTGTAAACTTATATTGTTTTATTAACACTGTATTTTCTAGGGTTAAGTTATATTGTTGAACCATGTAACTTGTTGAAGATGATCCAATGGACATGATAGTTAAATTTCAATTGATCCAGGTAACTGTTAGACAATTTAGAAGTTATATTGCAATGTAGTCAAATGCATATTATATTTTATAATAAAAACCAAATGAACCAGTACTTTGCGGACAATGAACCAGTACGGCTAAGAGGAAACAAATCGGTTGTGGGATATGGAGTGATGGAAGGCCGTTTATTAAATTTTAATCAAATGTTTAGAGTCATGTGATACTGTGGCGGGTATCCGTCCGAGCTTATGGTGTTGGGATCTTGAACAGAGAAGTCCAGTAAGATCGGATGGGTGCTGCCATAGTCACCGGACTAGTGGGGTAAGTACCCATGATTTTAGTAAAGAGTTCAGGGGGGTTGTGGCGCCATATCCTCACTGATCCTCTTAGGTATTAGGCAATAAGAGTTTGTATGCTTCGGCATCCAATCTCTTATTGGGGGGGGGGGTATTGTAACGGTACAGAATTGTGTGCTACCCCAGTTTTAATTTTATTTTATATCAATTCAGTTTTAATTTTCAAATTGTCAGACTTCACCTGTGAGGTGCCTCAGTACAACACAATGTCAGCATAAACAATGATGTCTAGACAACCAGACTAGACGTATTGCGTAACCGCCCCAGTAAGCAGCAGTCCTTGTGAATTACAGTATGCAGTTTGTCACCACAAGAGTAACAACAGACAGCCAGCAGCAGCATACAGTGCAGAAAAAAGTTAAACGGTGGCCTCGGGTGTAAGCTAGGCCGAAACTATTACAATCGGCCTATCTATTAAAGTATTAAAACAGGTAATAAAAAGTGTATAAACAGTGTAGCGCGCAGCCAACCTAAAAAACATCTAAGTGCGAAAAAGTTATGTCGGCCGACTTAATATTAACATACAGAGACATTAAATCAAACTAGTGAACTCCTCATAAACAGTTGTAGGAGTGCGTACGGACTAAGAAAGCAGTCAACTAATAAAAAGTGATCAGTGCTCGTACCAATGAAGTTACGTGAACCGATACAATTATTAGACGTGAACAATGATTTTGATAATCAGTAACAGCAGAGATAAATTATACCGTGATTTCCGAAGTGAGGGATAAAAAACGCACATCCCCAGTTGAAGCGAAGCCGCCACCAGGATGAGTATAATAAAATTTATTTCATAAATTTTAACCACTATACGGTAATATTTATTTTTACAGACACTTTATTAAAAGAGATCTCTAAGGGAAAGATAAAAATAAACATACTGATTCATTATAAATATTAAATATATAAATAATTTGTTGCAGTCCAATAGATGTCAGTAAGAAATGTTTAGGTTAGTCATTAGTGTGATTTCGTAAGATCATATTCATAGGTCTGAAGACCAATTAAAACTTTTGATTGTGGTCAAAATGAGAGTAAATAAGTTGTTCAATAAACCATAAGAAGTTCGTTTAAATATAATTTGTGTTGTTATATTTTACCGTCCTTCCTCAATAACTTTCTGCAGCTGTTTTCGTCTGTACGACTCTGGAATAGAACCCTAAGGTAAGAGTATTTTATTATTTGCACAAATTAATAGTGTTTCACTGGCACCGAACTAGGGACCCGAGTAGTATATTTAATAAAACTAATAGTGTTTCAATGTTCTGTAAACATTTTTCAAATGATTCAAGCATATGGAATAATTGGAAAGTTCAATTTTTTTGAAATTACATAAAAATTATTTATACAATTTAAAACTTACAATATACTTTCAAAAGCCTAATACTTACTAACATTTAAAAAATAAGTGATAATATCAGTTCAGTTTCTAGTTTTGATAATGTGTACATACACCTACAAAACTAACAAAATTAGCATATTTTTTATGGCGTATAGTACATAAATTTATGTTATTATCTTTCCTTCTGTTACAGAGTATTTAATTTTTGCACAGAGTTGTACCAATATATAAGTGAATTAACTATGGCAGTTTAGTGTCTTTTGAAAAACTATTAACCAACTTGCTGGTTAAAAAAAAAAAGTATACCCAATTAAGCATTATATGTGGAAAAGGATGAAGAAAAATCACAACCACTACAAAAATGGCAAAGCTGGCCTGGGCCTTTTAGCACGTACCAGTGTAATTAATGCTGGTCCCTAAATGGTTAAATTAATACCAGACACTGTAGCTATTTGTACCATTTGTCAGTTAGTTCATATAGGACGTATATGGAGGGTCCATATGCTGGGAATATTGGTACAGCAATCTGTTGGAGAGTTATGAGAGAGGACTTTCCTGAACTAAAACAGTCGCATCAATTATTTCAGGGGCACATCATGTTTAATATTTGTCCAGAGTACCAATAACACCAAATGTAGCCTCAGTGTAGATTATATACCTACCAAAGTACATGAAAACAATTTTTTAACAACACTCTACCGAGGGCAGTCTGAAACGTTCTAGGCCTTGACCACAGGCGGCAGCACTATCGCGAATTTTTGTTCTTCTCTTGGTACTACATCTATTGTTAGCATGTTTGTGCAATTTCTGGTCATTCTACCACATAATTTTTAATATACAGCCGTTTGAAACAGAAATCTTATCCGTATTCCTGAAAATGTAGAAAACTGAGTATTGTGTAGTTTATAAAGTTCTTTGAGAAAGAAGGTTTAACACCCAGCAAAATTATTCAAGGGCCTTAAAGTGTATGGTGACTTTTCTCTCTCATTTTCAACAGTTAAAAATGGGCTGCTGAGTTTAAACATGGTAGTACCAGCCTGAAAGACAATCAACATGAAGGACATCCAAAAACAGCAACTACACCAGAAACCATCGAAAAAGTGCATGATATGATTTTGAATGATTGCCTAATTAACGTTAACGAAATTGCTGAGACTATAGGCATTTCAAAAGAACACGTCGGACATATTTTACACGAGGAATTGCAAATGGAAAGACTTTATGCTAGGTGGATACCGTGCTTGCTCACAGCAGATAAAAAATGAATGAGCATGAAAATATCTGAACAGTGCTTGGGGTGTTTTAAAAAGAACGACGCAGATTTTGTGCGTTGGTTTATTATGATGGAAGAAACTTGGATCCACCACTATAAACCAGAGTCCAAACAACAGTCAAAGCAGTGGACAGAAGCTGGTTGTTCAGTGCCAAAGAAGGGAAAGTCAATTCCATCAGCAGGAAAAGTCATGGCATCAGTGTTTTGTACATTGATTAAGGGTGCAACAATAACCAGGGAATATTATTCCAACCTTTTATAGAAACTAGATGAAAAAATTTGTGAAAAAAGACACAGTTTGCAGAAGAAAATATCGGTATGGAGAACCATACATGACTTCCATATTCTAAGATTTATATTTGAAATCATTTTCAAAATGAAATATTACCATAGAAACTACTTCTTTCTACTTACTGCTTCAGCCTTAACCACAGTACTGTGGTCACTAACGTATACCACCTCACGTTATTGCACTCGATTTTCACTGATGATGGAAGTCGATGGCATTGCCGAATCGTCTGGTTTTGTAGAAAACATTGGACTACGGCCAAATATCCCGGGAAGGAATTTTAACAAAAACTACTTCTTTGTTGCCAATAACGTTGTACACATATATATAAAAAATATGCATAAAATTAATGGCTTGTGTAAGTTAATGATTGAGCTCCATTAAGTAGTGCTCAAGTTTCCAAAGTTTTAATATTATGATGTCCGTAATTAAAACATCAGAGCAGTTTTAGTGTGAATGAGGGTACACCGTGGACAAAAATTTTCAACATTTCCTATTGAGCGTTGCTTAGAGTAAAGCTGCGAATCTACAGTGTATGTTTCACAGAACAAACACGCGAAAAAAAAGAAGCGCTCCGAAGTCACTCATTGACCCTCAGCATCTTGCAGAGGGTTCACTCCCTAAAGACGAAAAGTCTGTCTATGAATCGTTCCTCTGTAGACACATGCAGTTACACTGCCCAGCGATCCACAGGAAGCAAATTGATGTCCATTTTTTCGGCTTGCACGCGTTATGTTGTTGTGGGTTTCGGCACTTTCCATTTAAAAAGCATGCAAATGTAAGAAAATAAACATGAGTGAGGCCAGAAATAACGCGAATTGTGTGTGTGTCTTCCCTGCCTTTTTATTGCTGTAGTCATAATAATAAAATGGAAACGTAAACATTACATAACTGAGATATGCTTACCTGCCACGAACCATATATTATTTTACTAGCAAAATACCCGTGCTTCGCTACGGAGTTTCACGTTGTACGTAATTGTACAATTATTGCTCGCTTAATAGTATAGGATTAGATAAATTGTACAAATTCTCAACTCTTAGTTTGTTTATTTACATTCATAGCAACAGCTATTTATTATTTATTTCGAGAAAATCGTTAGAGCCGTTTCCGAGAAAAAAAGGACATACATTTATTAATTAATAGAACTTCGAAATTTTCTCGACTATAAGAACCTGGAAACAAAGTTTTTTTCAATTTAAAACAATGATTAAAAACTCAGGACTAAATGTACTCGGGGTTTCCAGTAAACTGAGATGTCAACCACTTCATTTACAAAATATGCAATTCCCGCGATAAATTTCAGTATTTGGTTTTTTGCCCCTTAGGAGTGAAAGTTTTTAAAACCGTTTCTTAGTGAGCACCTAAGACCTATGATGAAGCTATGTTCAAAGTTTCATTGATATCCATTCAGTGGTTTCAGAGATATCGTGATCAGTGTGTCAGTCAGTGGTATTTGGGTTATATAGATATCTACTATATCTAGCCGATTTACCCAGCGTTCCTCGGGTTCATAATTTATTCATAGGCTCATAGGCACCTATTCTTGTTCTAACGTTATATTACGTGTATATTGTATAATCTTCCTTATATTGTTACGTTCGCATTCTCACTGGAGGAATACTCTGTAGCGCACCTGTTTAAGAACATGTCATAAACTGTATTCTTATATCTGGAGAAGAATTCTGTTGCGCATGATGCTCCTGCTCGATTTCTAACTCTGGAAGAGGGCGAACAGCCAAATTAGTTTTCACTAAAGTGTCTACAGTACTTGCAGACACTGAGTATTTAACTGTCGTTTAATAATTCATTGTGTTAATGTTGAAATAAGGCATTTGTTAAATTAGTGTCTCCTAAACTTATTCTAACAATACAATACCTCTATAGATTTCAGCTTATCAATTTCTAAATTCAAACTGAAGCAAGTGCATTTATATGCTCTGAACATAGTGTCTGAACACTATGATCTGAATACATTCGCTATCAAAACTTTGTTTTTTATACTCGCTTATAACTTACTTCGATCTTAACTTATCCACTTTTAAATTCAAACTGAAACAACTCTGAATTCACACACTATTAAGAAGTTTCTTAAGATGCATACACCACCTTTGATATCATAACTTATATCTTTATTTATAAAAACCGTGGACTCTGTCCCCGCCATCTTCGCGGGATCCGACCTAAGACTCCCCGGGTTCCGTGGATGAACTCCGGGGAAGGCCCCAGACGACTCCCGCGCTATTTCCTATGCGGGAGACTTCCACCGATGCTATGGTAACCAGAATCTATACTATTGGGTTGCCATAGTAACCAGATCTAATAGTTTTTTAAGACCCAAAGGACCCCCCAAAGGATCGTATCGAAAAAACACTTGTCCTATGTTGGTTCTCCCGTTACGTAAAATATTAGCGCAAGTTTGGTTGAAATCGGTCCAGTGCTTTAGGAGGAGATGTGGAAGACCCCAAAGGACCCCCGAAGGATCGTATCGAAAAAACACCTATCCTATGTTGGTTCTCCCGTCGCGTAAAATATTTGTGCAAGTTTGGTTGAAATCGGTCCAGTGGTTTAGGAGGAGATGTGGAAGACCCCATCGAAGAAAACACCTATCCTATATTGGTTCTCCTGTTGCGTAAAATATTTGTGCCAAGTTTGGTTGAAATCGGTCCAGTGGTTTAGGAGGAGACGTGGAAGACCCCAAAGAACCCCCCAAAGGACCACATAAAAAAAAAATACCTATCCTATGTTGGTTCTCCCGTCGCGTAAAATATTTGTGCCAAGTTTGGTTGAAATCGGTCCAGTGGTTTAGGAGGAGATGTGGAAGACCCCAAAGAACCCCCCAAAGGACCCCATCGAAAAAACACCTATCCTATGTTGGTTCTCCCGTTGCGTAAAATATTTGTGCCAAGTTTGGTTGAAATCGGTCCAGTGGTTTAGGAGGAGATGTGGAACATACATACAATGTGGGGGGGGGGGGTTGCCCCTTAGGAGTGAAAGTTTTTAAAACCGTTTCTTAGTGAGCATCTACGACCCCATAAGAATATACCTTCAAATTTTGAGATCATTATCTTCAGTAGTTTTTGCTCTACGTTGATTCTCTCTCAGTCAGGACAAAGCCGCTTATATATATATATATATATATATATATATATATATATATATATATAGAGAGAGAGAGAGAGAGAGAGAGATACATGTACAAATTAACTCATACATAATTTACATTAAAATGAAAAAATTATAATTTTATTGCCTGGCAACAAAATTATTTTATTTTTAACAATTACCATTGTTTGAAAAAGATTAAATGAATTTTCAAGTACTTTACTGTTGTTAAAACGTAAAAGGTTGCAGGTAAACTACCCCTTCCCCTTAACCGATCTTCACCAAAATCGTGTAACGGGGCAAAATGGGGGGTTTTTATTTCATCAAATTTGGGGTTTTAAAATATTCACAATTCATTTTTTATATGTGGGGACAGCCACGGGTTAAATAAAACGTAGTTCGAACAAAGAAACGGTGATGAAACAATGGCAATGGAATGTGCGGGTTGAAGATTCTTAGAACTTTGCGGCTGTGTGACATCTGCGCCCAAACGCACTAACATCAGCGGAGCGCATACCCACGCTAAGCGAAAGGTGCACAAGATGGCCCAAAGACAATATTTTTCGCCACGTGTATCGGAGGTGACGGAAACGAAACTTAGTCCTGCCCACATTTGTGACGTCGACCAGTGAACACTAAATATCGTCGACGTCCAACACACGTAAATTCCATGTGTCATGGGTGCAGTTACCAAGACTTTGACAACGAAGGCTGTGCGGCGACGAAATTTGTTCGCAAGCAAGGCAGTAATGTCCGGCCTTATGTAGAGTCAGTCGAGACACCGTCGCGGCCACGGCCGGATGCTCGCTACGACTCAGTGGTCCCAAATAAACTTTTTCAGATGTAAAAGTCTAAACATCAATAAATTACCACCAAACAGTGAAACTAAAATCTCAGAGTAACGTGAGAGGAGTGAAAGAACGGGATGGTAAAAGTGGCGAATAGACAAAACATTCGAGTCGGTACAAAGTGAGGCACGAGATGAAGGTTAAGTAGGCGACTACCCATTTGGTTAAATAATTTAATGCAAAAGAGCGCTCTTAATTAAAGAAACTATTTAAATGTATGTGAATGTAGTGTGTGGATGTAAGTACTGGGCCGCTTTTCTAAGTATGTATATCTATATAAGATTTAACGTAGTAATTCAACCACAGAAATGATTGATGGTATTTTTTTTTCTATTTTATGTAACTGTTAAAAAAGTAAGTCGAACAGTAAATTTATTTGTTCCATCATATAAAATGTTTTAGCGTAGTTATTTCGTCATTACCACTTCCTCATGTTCTGTGCTACAAGATTCGTCTAAACGTTCCCGGATTTCTTCTGAATTATTATTGGGGGGTAGTCAGATTGCAAAATTGTCCTATATTTTTTTATTAAGGTAAAGTGTAAAGGTTTCAATATTTAACCAAAAATATCGTGGCGACTCTGGGCTTCTGATTGAAATTTAAAAAGATAGGTAAGTGAAAAGACCGCAGGTAAGTTTCTGGCAGTATTTTAATTTTAATTTATTTCGATTAAGTTTGTGTATCAACAATTGGCGACCAAGCTGCCAGGATCCTGATATAATTTTATACGAGGTAGACCTATTTTAAAGCACAGAAAGTAGGAATTGGTAACAGCGTATTTGTAGAAATAATCGTATATATATTTACGTTAAAAAAGGTTATGTTTTGATAGGGTTATTGCGTTTACTTGTCCTGTTGACAATGATTGTGTTAGGTGTTTTTTATTTTATGTGTGTAATTATAGGATAATAGTGGTTTTTATATATAAAGGGTATATTAGAAATAAAATTTTTGAACATGGCCGAGGCATGTGAAAATAAAGTAAGTGGATCAGGGGAGTTATGGAATAATACGGATTCATGCACGAGTTTGAAAGGGTTTTGAAAGGAATGACTGAGGATGATTGGAGTAAATTTAATAATGAACTAAGACAAATGAGAGAACAAAAAACGGGATTATATGCTTTTTTGAACGAAAATAGTGATAATATTAGTAAACAAAGTAACGAGGTAAGGGAAGGGGTAGCATTAGATAAGAAAATATTGAATAATGATAATTATCAGATTAAAATGGGGGTAAATGGTAAAGAGACAGACCAATTAAGCGAAAAAGACAATCAAGTAACAGAGAATGAAGTAAGTAAAAATAGTGTAAATGGAAATAACAAAATAACAGACGAAAATGGTGTCAATGCATATGAGAGTGTAGGGGTGACAGAAAACGGCAATTATGGTGGTAAGTTATACGCCGATGAGAATATAAATAACGAAGGAATAGTAGACAAGGTAAGTGGGAGTAATACAAGTAATTATAATGATGAAATAATGTTAAATAATAATAATGATATAGTTGAGAATAAAGTATTGGATAATGATGAGATAGAGATAGTGAGTGAGAGTGAGAGAGTAATAGGAGTAGTAATTAGCGTTGATGAATTAGAGAAAGAGTGGCAAGAGAGATTAGAAGAGTATGTAGGGCAGAGGGTAAATTTTCCCCATATATATGGTGAACCAGGGTGTTCACAGATGTTATTGTTGAAGGGCAAGAGTCCCTTGTTATTGGAAGACATGAGGTTTTTGAGTTGTTTCCCTTTTTTGTATAAGTTAGTACCCTCTGTGTGGAATGGTGTTGAGAGTATGAGATGGTGTTATGATGAGAGAGATTTAGATGGAGAGTTGTGTGTTGATAGAGAGATAGAATTATATAAATTAAGGAGAGATTATAATGAGTTGAAAGAAATGTTAGAAGCGATAAAAACAAATGATATGAAATACTTACTTTGTACAGGAGAGATTGAGAATTGTTTTGATGATACCTGTTTAAATAATAATAATAATTTACCTTATGATGAGAAAATGACTGACCTGATATTGAATATAACTACTAATGGAGACTGGACAGAAATAAATAATGCTGACTTGGTTTATGATAAAATAATTGTAATGGGAAGTAACCCTATATATGATTATTGGGGTAAAATGAATAAACTAAAATTTTACGGTTATTACACACAGGATAGCCCTATGAGGTATGTAAATAAAATTGAAAAATGTTATGTGAAACCCAGACTAATTTTTGATGATGGAGGCTGAACATAAACTTAATAGATGGACATTTTAAATATTTTGATTTATGGTTCTGACTTGCTGCTTTTGAGAATGAAGTGTGATAAAATTGAATAATTAATGATGAAGAATTGTAAATAATTGGTAGTGAAATTAATTGTGTGTATTGTAACGAGTAGATAATGTAAACAATGTGTGTAGGTAATTGTTGTGATAATAATAATAATATTTTGTAGTCTAAATAAATAACAAAAATAATTTTGAAGAGGATAACAAATAAATTGTAATTATTGTAATTGGTGAAAGTAATTAAATATGTTGTATTTCCATAAGTGATTTAATTAAAATAATTTGAGATGTTTAAATATTCTGATTGATTTAAATGTTATATAATTGAAATTTTCTAATGAGTTTAAATTATTTTATGAGATGTGAAGTTGATAAGTAATAAATAAATAAATGATAAATTGTTTCGTATGGAGTAACATTGTTGGTATTGTTTCAGAAGGTACAGGGTGTTTGGTGTTTTTATTTGTGTATTTAGGACAGTGTATGAGTGATATACTGTAAGTATAAATTTTCTAATACAATTTATGTAAAGTAAAATTTGATATAATTTTGAAATGTGTTTAAAGTAAGGTCATTCACCTTGCTAAGAAAATCAGCTGATCCACTGTAGAATGTCACGTATAAATTGTTTGTGAATTTCCAAGGTAACTAATGTGTGAATATAATGATTTTAATGTGTTAAAAGATTTTGGTTTAAATGTTGGAAGTAATTTGATATAGTTAAGAATTTTAAATGATGTGAAAAAAAAGGTAGATTTTGGGTGATTAATATTTTGTTAGGACAGGTAGATCAGTCCAGGTTAAGTTTAAAGGGGTAATAGAGAGAATAATATTGTTAGGAAGTAATGTCATGTAGAATTTGAGAAGTAATAGTGACACAGTAGCTATGGGGATAATATGTAGAGTATTGATTGATATATTGATGTAATAAATAACTGGAGATATTTTGTAAATGAGAGTATTGTATTGGGAGAGTAATTAGAGTTGATGGTGATATTTTGTAGTAAGGGTAGTGGTGTAGGGAGTCATAAGTGACAGGTGTCATGGCGGGAGGAATAGATTTAAAGAGGGTTACGGGTTACCTGAAAGGGTCAGGAACCGATAAGGGAATGAGTTGGTAGAGTTCGGGTACACACATCCTGAGTACAAAGGGGTAGAGAGTATATTTTTTTATATAAGGGTAGAATGAGGCGAATTGAGTTGAGTAGTAAGTTGGGTTTAGAGAATGTTTGATAAATGTTTTGATAGAGATGGGTGTTATGTTAGTTAAAGCTGTTAGTGATATTCGAGTCAGAGGGGATTAAGAGTATATATATATATATATATATATATATATATATATATTATAATACTTATAACTATTTTACCTCAAGATGTATTTTTTCCTTTAGGGACATGTTTCGGGAGATCCTGTTCTCCCATCTTCAACCTTCGCCATCTTGCTTCTGGTGCAGTATTTGTGTGTTGGCTTCTGGATGTTATTATGGTGGTTTGTTGGTCTTTGGTCCTTCAATGTTGCATTATTGTGTGTGGTTGTGGTATCTGTTTTTGTATTTTGTGTATTTTCGATGTTGAGTGCTTTGAATATTGTGTCATGTTTTGTATTGGTTTGTATTTGTTCTGGTATTAATTTGTTTTGTGTTTTATGTTTGTAAATCTGTAAATTTTCCCAAATGTTCATTATGGTGCCTTTGTGTGGTATATGTTTTATTAGTGTTACATTGGTTATGTCTGGGAATTCATGTCCTGTGTTTATTGCATGTGTGGCTAAATTGGATTTATATATGTTTGGTTTTTTGTATGCATTTAGGTGTTCAAAATAACGTTTTTTCAGCTGTTTTTTTGTTTGTCCTATATAACATTTATTGCGATCTTGGCATTCAATTTTGTATATACCGTTGGTTGTTGTATTATCTTTGTTGTGTGAGTTATTTAGATTTTGTAATTTATTTTTATTAGTTTTGTATGCTATTTTTATATCTGTGTTTTTAAATAGTTTTGTTAGTTTTGACATTTTATTATTTATATATGTGAATGTGGCCCATTTTTTGTTGTTGTTATTATTTATGTGTTGTTCAGTTTGATTAATTCTTAATTGTTCAGTTTTTATTTTGTATTTGATTTTATTTTCTATTTTGATCATAGTATTTTTATTGTATCCATTTGCATAACCAATTTGGTATATTATATTTCTTTCTTTGTCAGTTTCTTGTTTGTTTAGGGGTATTTTGTGCATTCTGTTAAATAACGAATAAAAAGCTGCCATTTTATGTTGTGGTGGGTGGTCAGAATGGTTAGGTATAATGATGTTAGTGGAAGTTGGTTTTCTATATATTGCATATTGTATGTGTTTGTTGTATCTTGTGATGGTTATGTCTGTAATAATAATAATAAATAATAATAATAATAATAAAGACATAACCATCACAAGATACAACAAACACATACAATATGCAATATATAGAAAACCAACTTCGACTAACATCATTATACCTAACCATTCTGACCACCCACCACAACATAAAATGGCAGCATTTTATTCGTTATTTAACAGAATGTACAAAATACCCCTAAACAAACAAGAAACTGACAAAGAAAGAAATATAATATACCAAATTGGTTATGCAAATGGATACAATAAAAATACTATGATCAAAATAGAAAATAAAATCAAATACAAAATAAAAACTGAACAATTAAGAATTAATCAAACTGAACAACACATAAATAATAACAACAACAAAAAATGGGCCACATTCACATATATAAATAATAAAATGTCAAAACTAACAAAACTATTTAAAAACACAGATATAAAAATAGCATACAAAACTAATAAAAATAAATTACAAAATCTAAATAACTCACACAACAAAGATAATACAACAACCAACGGTATATACAAAATTGAATGGCAAGATTGCAATAAATGTTATATAGGACAAACAAAAAAACAGCTGAAAAAACGTTATTTTGAACACCTAAATGCATACAAAAAACCAAACATATATAAATCCAATTTAGCCACACATGCAATAAACACAGGACATGAATTCCCAGACATAACCAATGTAACACTAATAAAACATATACCACACAAAGGCACCATAATGCACATTTGGGAAAATTTACAGATTTACAAACATAAAACACAAAACAAATTAATACCAGAACAAATACAAACCAATACAAAACATGACACAATATTCAAAGCACTCAACATCGAAAATACACAAAATACAAAAACAGATACCACAACCACACACAATAATGCAACAATGAAGGACCAAAGACCAACAAACCACCATAATAACATCCAGAAGCCAACACACAAATACTGCACCAGAAGCAAGATGGCGAAGGTTGAAGATGGGAGAACAGGATCTCCCGAAACATGTCCCTAAAGGAAAAAATACATCTTGAGGTAAAATAGTTATAAGTATTATAGTATTATATACATCAAGAAACGGACTGTAGCAGAAAGTGATTGAAATAATATATATATATATATTTAGTCACTTTTTGCTACAGTCCGTTTCTTGATATATATAATACGTTTCATATTTATAATTAAATTTACCTCAAGATGTTATTTTTATCCTTTATTGGAACATGTTTCGGGTACTATCTTGTACCCATCCTCAGCCTTCCGGTTTTTTTGTCTGGTGAAGTACATATGTTTTGTTGGTTGATTATTATTATTGTGGCTTCCTGTTGGCTTCTGGTATTTCAAATTGGTTTTATTGTGTGTGTTTGTGGTGTATGTGTTAGTTTGTGTATTTTCTATGTTGAGTGCTTTGAATATTGTGTCATGTTTTGTATTGATTTGTATTTGTTCAGGTATTAGTTTGTTTTCTGTTTTATGTTTGTATATCTGTAAATTTTCCCAAATGTTCATTATGGTGCCTTTGTGTGGTATATGTTTTATTAGTGTTACATTGGTTATGTCTGGGAATTCATGTCCTGTGTTTATTGCATGTGTGGCTAAATTGGATTTATATATTTCTGTTTTTTTGTATGCATTTAGGTGTTCAAATGTGAAAAAACGTTATTTTGAACACCTAAATGCATACAAAAAACCAGAAATATATAAATCCAATTTAGCCACACATGCAATAAACACAGGACATGAATTCCCAGACATAACCAATGTAACACTAATAAAACATATACCACACAAAGGCACCATAATGAACATTTGGGAAAATTTACAGATATACAAACATAAAACAGAAAACAAACTAATACCTGAACAAATACAAATCAATACAAAACATGACACAATATTCAAAGCACTCAACATAGAAAATACACAAAAAACTAACACATACACCACAAACACACACAATAAAACCAATTTGAAATACCAGAAGCCAACAGGAAGCCACAATAATAATAGTCAACCAACAAAACATATTGCTACGACAGCACAGAACAATCTACGCGTTTATCGAATGCGCCAGAAAGATCTCGACGTAAGCGTGTGGTGTACGTGCTACTAAACGCATTTTGCGAGAATTTTCTCGACTGTGCCAGGCTCCGCTCGGGCGCTCGGACTGTGTCAAGGCCGTAGCAATTTACGTAGTTCGCGAGAGATAAGACGCAGTTTGGAAGCTTCTGGTGTGTGAGCGTAACTATAAATACATCGCGTCGCGGCCTTAGTTTTCAGTTCAATGCGAGATTTTTGACTGCGCGGTTCGAGAGTATTAGTGCGATATATTTACAGAGCGGTTCGAGTTATTACGGTGTACGTTCAAGTAGTTATTAGTGAAGTGTTGCGTTTTATATTCGGACGGTATAATTGTAATACAGTTGAGTTTTAATATTAGTGGACATTTTATTGCGCATGAACAATTTTCATTTGATTTGTTGTAGACACTGAGTTGTTAATTACGAACTGTTTTACTATAACAATTAAAGGTGTGATTAGTGACTTGATTGGTGTCTTGTAATTATTGTGTTTCCACTGTACCTACGACGATCGAGTAGACCGTCGTAACAGTGGTGTCAGAAGTGGGATAGAACGGTTAACAGTGGGAACAGTGTACTTTGTACAAGACGAGTGTAATTCGTAATTAATCGATAAACAATGGATGCCAGTCAGATGATGGAAAATTTACAGGCGCTGCTGTTGCAAGCAGAAAGACGACAAAAAGAAGAACGAAGACAAGAAAGAGAAGAAGCAGAACAACGACAGGATGAGAAACGCAGGCAGGAGGCGGAAGAAGCAGAAAAACGACAGGATGAAAAACGTAAGCAAGAAGCAGATAAAACGGAAGCTCTCTTCGATGTTATGCAGAAACAGTTGCAAGAACACAGTACCGCAGGATTGGGTATCCTACGAGGTGAGCTTAATAAACAAGTTACTAAAATATCGGAGGTACAAGAATCAATGACATTAAAAATAGCTGAAGTAGAAAAATCTGTCTTGACTGTGGAAGAAACAAACAATGTTAACAAAAATATCTGCAGTAGAAGACTCGATTACAAATATAAAAGAGCAGATTAAAAATGAAGTCGAGGAGTGTCTGAAATTACAACCAAAACAACTTTGTGACCAGACTGTACCAGTGATAAAGACAGAAAAAGACACAGAAAATAAGTTAACAGAGAAAGTCATTTTGCCTGCAGTAGGGACAGTTCATGTCAAAGCTCCAACCTTTGACGGAAGCACTCACTGGGCAACGTACCTCCGCCAATTTGAAGCTGCTGCATGCGCAAATAATTGGACAGCAAAAGACAAGGCTGTTTCACTTGTTCTTGCATTAAAAGGACCCGCGGCAGAATTACTACAGAAAGTGCCACCTGACAGCCAGAACATCTATGCCGAGTTGATAAAAGCTCTAGAATTACGGTATGGTGATAAACATTTGCGAGATGTGTACTGCACCCAGTTGAGAGCAAGGCGACAGCATTCCGGGGGGAGTCTTCAAGAGTTTGAAGCAAGTATCGACAGACTAATTAGACTGGCCTATCCTGAAGCGCCAGAAGATTTTCGAACGCGTTTTGCGATGCAGACATTTACTGCCGGTGTCCGAGATAACGAACTACAGCAAGTGTTACGAATGGCAAGACACCAGAACAGTGCGGACGCCCTGGTACATGCTTTGCAATTTGAGGCCGCCAAATCAGTGTCTGGTTGGACAAGTCATAAAGTGCGCGAGCTAAAAGATCGAGACGGCACAGACGATGAGGAAGAAGAACAAGGAACAGAGACTCGACGGTCGGCGCCACAGAATAAAATAAGAAAGGATGGAAGACCGAAGTGTTATCGATGTGGGAAACCTGGACATCTACAACGAGATTGTCGGGTTAGAATTCAGCAGCAGGGAAACGAGCAATAGTCGGTGCAACGGGGTGTGTGCTGACTAACTGGAGGAACGAAGCCCCTAGAGAATACGCAATTTCTACGCTTCAGAAAAACACCGGGAGCTTGGTAGTTACCGGATTTGTTCAAGAAAGGCTAACCTCGATTACAGTTGACACAGGCGCAACAGTTTCTATTGTGTGCCCCGACGTGGTGAAAGATCTCAAGCCAATCTGGTGCTCTTGCAGCTTGCGAACAGCTACTGGACGGCCTGTAAAAGCGTATGGAAAAGTGGAGATACACCTACGCCTCGGTAGACTTGAGTTTAATCATCAAGTACTTGTTGCAGACATTGTGGATGAAGCAATTCTTGGTGTGGATGTTATGAACGCATACGGATTTATAGTCGACTTCAAAAACAATGTCTTGAGAATCGGAGGCGAAGAGGTAATGCTATCAACAATGACGACAGCAGAAAAATCGATGGACGTCATAAACCAAGTGGCCGTAACTGTTGCGCCAAACTCCGAAAAGATCATCATGGTTAGAACTGCGGTAGATACTAGGGGCAATCAGTGCTCTATATTCGAACCCCAGGTAGTCAGCACACCGGGCATACTAATTGCCAGAAGTTTAGTAAAACCTGACGAAACCGGAAATGTACCTATTAGAGTGGCGAATATTTTGGATCAAGGTATCACTTTACAAAGCAATACGCTCCTAGGCAAATTGACTCCTGTGGCCTGGGTAGCCGGAATAACGCAACGAAGACCCAGTTCTTCGGATACTTCTAAATTACCAGAGGAACTGCAAGAATTATTGAACAGATCTTCTAACGACCTCTCAAGTGGTGAGGTAAAAGAACTCGGACAGTTTTTACACGAATTCAAAGATTGTTTTGCAGTTCGGGGACAGTCACTGGGAAGAACCTCTCTTGTGCAACATCGCATCAATACCGGGGACACAACACCGATACGCCAACCTCCTCGAAGGCCTCCATTATCTAAACAAGAGGAGATGTCTCGGTTAGTACAGGACATGTTGACAGAGGGAGTAATTGAACCTTCGTCAAGTGCTTGGTCTTCCCCTGTAGTGCTGGTAGCGAAGAAGGATGGTGGATTGTGTTTCTGCATAGACTACCGGAGGTTAAATGACGTTACAAAGAAAGACTGCTATCCATTACCTCGCGTTGACGATACACTCGACACGTTGTCCGGAGCACAGTGGTTTTCCACATTGTACCTGAAGAGTGGATATTGGCAAGTGGGTCTTCATCAAGAAGACAAGGAAAAGACCGCTTTCTCGACCCCAAGTGGCTTATTCCAATTTAACGTCATGCCATTTGGACTCTGTAATGCACCGGCAACATTTGAGAGATTGATGGACCTGATACTCCGAGGCCTGACGTGGAAACTTGCCTTGTTTACTTAGACGATTTCATAGTGATCGGGAAGACTTTCAAAGATCATTTGGAAAACCTTAAGGAAGTTCTAACTAGAATTCACGGTGCACAACTGAAGCTGAGCCCGAAGAAGTGTTCTCTATTCCAGAAGGAAGTACAGTATTTGGGCCATCGGGTTTCGGCAGCGGGCGTTAGCATGGATCCTAATAAAGTATACACCGTAAGAGACTGGCCAGTTCCGAAGAATAAACACGAAGTTCGGAGTTTCCTGGGGTTATGCTCATATTACCGACGTTTTGTGAAAGGCTTCGCTACTATTGCTAAACCACTACATGAGCTAACGGAAAATAAACGAAACTTCCAATGGTCGAGAGAGTGTGAACAAGCATTTAGAACGTTGAAGATTGCATTATGTTCGCAGCCAATTCTCGCTTTTCCAGCTTCCGAAGGGAAGTACATCGTAGACACAGACGCAAGCAATACTGGTCTAGGAGCAGTTTTGTCTCAAGTGCAGAACGGTAAAGAACGAGTAATAGCGTATTACAGCAAAACGCTTTCTAAACCAGAGAGAAATTATTGTGTTACAAGAAGAGAGTTGTTGGCAATTGTCAGAGCTTTGGAGCACTTCCATAAATACCTCTATGGGAGAGAGTTTTCACTACGTACCGACCATGCTGCACTTGCATGGCTCTTGAGATTTAAAAATCCGGAAGGACAGTTGGCAAGGTGGCTCGAACGTCTGCAAGAGTACAACTTCAAGGTACAACATCGGCGGGCGCGCCTGCACGGTAATGCAGATGGCTTATCACGAAGACCGTGCCCGGAAGACTGCCGACATTGCCACACAAAGGAAGAACAAAACTCAAGCGAACATGTTCAAGCCATCACTGTAGATTTCCTGGCTGATGGCTGGACAACACAAGACTGTCGACAAGAACAGATGACTGATGAAGACACTGGACTGATCTTGACAGCAAAAGAGGAAGGTCGCCGCCCGGATTGGCAAGATATCTGCCATGGTTCCGAAGTGCTGAAGGGCTACTGGGCACAATGGGAATCTCTCACCTTAGAAAACGGATTGCTGAAAAGGGCTTGGGAAAGTGCAGATGGACGAGACGTGGTCATGCAGTTGATAGTTCCCCGAAGTAAAGTGCAGTCTGTTTTGAAGGAGATGCATGATGGAACATTTGGAGGCCATCTTGGCGTTAACAAAACCCTTGACAAAATACGGAAGCGATTCTATTGGCTTCATCTTCGCCACGACGTAGAGGAATGGGTTCGGACCTGTGAAATATGTGCTGCAAGCAAGGGCCCACAAACCAGAAGCAGGGGAAAAATGAGACAGTATAACGTTGGACAACCTTTCGAGAGAATTGCCATAGACATTGCTGGACCATTCCCAGTTACTGACGATGGAAACCGGTACATCATGGTTGTAGGTGACTACTTTACTAAGTGGGTGGAAGCCTACGCAATTCCAAATCAGGAGGTTACCACTGTGGCAAAGCAGTTAGTTCACAACTTCTGTTGCCGTTATGGAGCCCCTATGGAAATCCATACGGATCAAGGGAGAAATTTCGAATCAGGAGTGTTTAAAGAATTATGCCGTCTACTGGGAATTCGAAAGACCAGGACAACGCCTCTGCATCCTCAGTCGGACGGGATGGTTGAGAGATTCAACAGGACACTTGAGCAGCATCTTTCGAAAGTTGTTGACGAGAACCAAACAGACTGGGACCAACGTATACCACTATTCCTTATGGCGTATAGGTCATCAGTACATGACACAACCGGCATGACTCCAGCAAAATTGGTGTTTGGGCGGGAGATTCGTCTTCCTGGGGACTTGATGTTTGGATCACCTGAGACTCAGTCCCAAGAGCCAAAGAACTATTCCTCGCAATTAGAAAACCAACTGCGAGAAATGAATCGCTTGGTAAGAGGACGGCTCAAGATTGCCAGTGATAAAATGAAAACTCGGTATGACATTCGCAGCAACAGTGTGGGTTTCCAAGAAGGAGATCAGGTCTGGTTGTTCAATCCAAAGCACCGTCGTGGTCGCTCACCTAAGCTTCAGTCTAACTGGGAAGGAAGGACCCTACACTGTAAAAAAAAGGATTAACGATGTTGTTTATCGAATTCAACAGGAAGGACAGCGAAAGTTCAAGGTCGTCCACCTAGATCGCCTGGCTAAATACAAATTTAGAGACGCTTTGCCAGTTTGGGACGAACAGGCTTAAGGAGGGGGCAGTGCTACGACAGCACAGAACAATCTACGCATTTATCGAATGCGCCAGAAAGATCTCGACGTAAGCGTGTGGTGTACGTGCTACTAAACGCATTTTGTGAGAATTTTCTCGACTGTGCCAGGCTCCGCTCGGGCGCTCGGACTGTGTCAAGGCCGTAGCAATTTACATAGTTCGCGAGAGATAAGACGCAGTTTGGAAGCTTCTGGTGTGTGAGCGTAACTATAAATACATCGCGTCGCGGCCTTAGTTTTCAGTTCAATGCGAGATTTTTGACTGTGTGGTTCGAGAGTATTAGTGCGATATATTTACAGAGCGGTTCGAGTTATTACGGTGTACGTTCAAGTAGTTATTAGTGAAGTGTTGCGTTTTATATTCGGACGGTATAATTGTAATACAGTTGAGTTTTAATATTAGTGGACATTTTATTGCGTATGAACAATTTTCATTTGATTTGTTGTAGACACTGAGTTGTTAATTACGAACTGTTTTACTATAACAATTAAAGGTGTGATTAGTGACTTGATTGGTGTCTTGTAATTATTGTGTTTCCACTGTACCTACGACGATCGAGTAGACCGTCGTAACAATATGTACTTCACCAGACAAAAAAACCGGAAGGCTGAGGATGGGTACAAGATAGTACCCGAAACATGTTCCAATAAAGGATAAAAATAACATCTTGAGGTAAATTTAATTATAAATATTAAATGTAATATATATATATATATATATATATATATATATATATATATATATATGCCAAGTTGATACAATCCAGTTATTGTGAATAATTAGATCACCCAAACTAATGGAAGTTGAGAATAAAGTAACAGGGTAAAATGTGTAATTTTGAGTAATTTAAATGTCAATTTTATTGTTAATTATAATAATACTATGTCAACTTTAAATGTTATATTTTATTAGGTTGTTATGTTTGAAGATAAGAAATTTTAAAGATGTTTAATGTATTTTATGATGTAGCCTATGTATAACCTGTGTAGGTCAAGGTTGTTGACTTGACCCAGTTTGATCAGCTGATGGGTGATGTTGTAAACTAGACCAGTTTTGGCAATGAAGTAATGCGAATTTTGTTGTTTAATTAATTTAAATAATTTTAAATTTTCTTAATATTGAGAAAAGTACATTTAATAAATTAAAATTTTTTTTTGAATTTGAAAAAAAAATTTGATTTTTTCTGCCTGCCATCTAATTGATGTTTTGAATTTTGATTGTATTATTGTTTATGTGTATTACTAGGGTTTTATTGAATTATATTGTTTAGTATGTATGTATAATCACATGTTAGGATAAATGAATTCATGTTTTAAGTGGAGGTTCAATTTGTTAGTTTTTCTGAGTATTAATAGTAATGAAGAAAATTGATAAATGTAGATAAAAGATTTTTTTTTGGTTTTGATGAAAATAATAATAATATGACAATCTGATTTTGAACTTAAAAGAATTGTGAATTTAAAGATAAATATTTTGTGACTTTTAAATGATGAGTTTGTTTATAAGATATTATGAGAGTATGTACGAGCCCAGTAACTGCTAAAGGCAGCCCAGTATGCATGGTAAGGGGAACATATCGGTTGAGGATCTGGCATGGTATAAGACCAGGGGTTTGGATTTTGGGGTGGCATGTTAAACGGTTAGGTGCGCTGTGGTGCATGTCTGTTCGATTTTATGGTGTTGGGATCTCGTACAGAGAAGTCCAGTAATCTCGTTCAGATGCAGCCATAGTCGCCGAGCCAGGGGGGTTGTTTACCCATTATGTATAAGAACTAATGGGGGTTTGTTGGCACCATATCCTCACCGATCCTCTTAGGGGTTTAGCAGAGATTTCTTCTGTTTCGGCAGAAGATATCTCATTGGGGGGGTATTGTAACGGGGCAAAATGGGGGGTTTTTATTTCATCAAATTTGGGTTTTTAAAATATTCACAATTCATTTTTTATATGTGGGGACAGCCACGGGTTAAATAAAACGTAGTTCGAACAAAGAAACGGTGATGAAACAATGGCAATGGAATGTGCGGGTTGAAGATTCTTAGAACTTTGCGGCTGTGTGACATCTGCGCCCAAACGCACTAACATCGGCGGAGCGCATACCCACGCTAAAGGAAAGGTGCACAAGATGGCCCAAAGACAATATTTTTCGCCACGTGTATCGGAGGTGACGGAAACGAAACTTAGTGCTGCCCACATTTGTGATGTCGACCAGTGAACACTAAATATCTTCGACGTCCAACACACGTAAATTCCATGTGTCATGGGTGCAGTTACCAAGACTTTGACCACGAAGGCTGTGCGGCGACGAAATTTGTTTGCAAGCAAGGCAGTAATGTCCGGCCTTATGCAGAGTCAGTCGAGACACCGTCGCGGCCACGGCCGGACGCTCGCTACGACTCAGTGGTCCCAAATAAACTTTTTCAGATGTAGAAGTCTAAACATCAATAAATTACTACCAAACAGTGAAACTAAAATCTCTGAGTAACGTGAGTGGAGTGAAAGAACGGGATGGTAAAAGTGGCGAATAGACAGAACATTCGAGTAGGTACAAAGTGAGGCACGAGATGAAGGTTAAGTAGGCGACTACCCATTTGGTTAAATAATTTAATGCGAAAGAGCGCTCTTAATTAAAGAAACTATTTAAATGTATGTGAATGTAGTGTGTGGATGTAAGTACTGGGCCGCTTTTCTAAGTATGTATATCTATATAAGATTTAACGTACTAATTCAACCACGGAAATGATTGATGGTATTTTTTTTTCTATTTTATGTAACTGTTAAAAAAGTAAGTCGAACAGTAAATTTATTTGTTCCATCATATAAAATGTTTTAGCGTAGTTATTTCGTCATTACCACTTCCTCATGTTCTGTGCTACAAGATTCGTCTAAACGTTCCCGAATTTCTTCTGAATTATTATTGGGGGGTAGTCAGATTGCAAAATTGTCTCATACTTTTTTATTAAGGTAAAGTGTAAAGGTTTCGATATTTAACCAAAAATATCGTGGCGACTCTGGGCTTCTGATTGAAATTTAAAAAGATAGGTAAGTGAAAAGACCGCAGGTAAGTTTCTGGCAGTATTTTTATTTTAATTTATTTCGATTAAGTTTGTGTATCAACAATCGAAAGTCCTTGAGATCTCTACAATTCAGGGACGTATGCAAAAAACTGATTCTGTTTGAATTTGTGGTTGTTACTGTTTGCCATAGAAAATACCCTTGATAAAAAAACGTTGCAGGTAAACTACCCCTTCCCCTTACCCGATCGTCACCAAAAACAATAGGTCTTGAGTACTCTGAAAATCAGGGCTGTATGCAAAAACATATTTGATTCTGTTTGAATTTGCGGCTGTTATCGTTTGCCACATAAAATATCCTTGTTAAAAAAACGTTGCAGGTAAACTACCCCTTTCCCTTAACCGATCTTCACCAAAAACAATAGGTCTTGAGAACTCTACAATTTAGAGCTGTATGCAAATAATCTTTTGATTCTGTTTGAATTTGCGGCTGTTATCGTTTGCCATAGAAAATACCCTTGTTAAAACATAAAACGTTGCAGGTAAACTACCCCTTTCCCTTAACCGATCTTCACCAAAAACAATAGGTCTTGAGAACTCTACAATTCAGGGCTGTATGCGAAACATTATTTGATTCTGTTTGAATTTGCGGCTGTTATCGTTTGCCAAAAAAAAAAAAAATTCCCTTGATAAAAAAAAACCGTTGCAGGTAAACTACCCCTTTCCCTCAACCGATCTTCACCAAAAACAATAGGCCATGAGTACTCTACAAATCAGGGCTGTATGCAAAAAATTATTTGATTCTGTTTGAATTTGCGGCTGTTATAGTTTGCCATAGAAAAAAATCTACACACACACACACACACACACACACACACACACACACACACACACACACACACACACACACACACACACACACACACACACACACACACACACACACACACATTTCGGAAAAGACTTTTTTCATGTTTTGAGTGTAGTACAATCAGAATCTGCAATAATCTCGAACACGATTTTTTTTGCCATCACCATACTTCCATTTCCTTAAGGAATATGGAAGTAAAAATTAAGAGATCTCCACTACGAACTGTTGGAACATCCTCCCTATTCCCCAGATTTGGCTCCCTCAGTTTTCCATCTTTTCCCCAAACTCAAACTCTTTCTCACTGGTCAGCGTTTTTCATTGGATCAAGAGGTGATTTCAGCTGTAGAGGGGTATTTTGCAGACCTTACAGAAAACCACTTCAGGGACGGGATAGTGGTATTGGAACATCGCTAGAATAAATAAGTTACGTTCAAAGGAGATTATGTTAAAAAATAGAAATACAGTATATTGGAATTTATAGATTTGTTTTTTTATTATTTGGCCGAGAACTTTTCAAACCGCCCTTGTACTGTTGGTGGAATACCATGAAGAGGGAGGAGTGTAACTGAGGAAGGGTTATACAAAGATGCAGTAAGACGTAGTATGCAGAAGTACTAGTGGAGAAGTGAATGTGACCGCTTCAAACACCTCCATTTTAATATGAATAGTCCCTTAAATCTAATAGCCACATGCTGTAACATATAGTTTGCTAGAATTGCTCTTCCAATCCCTAGCAAAGCAATTTAGCAGATATTCAAATGACAACTCAAAATCAATTATAGTTCTATCAGCTCACTGAGAAAGTGAAAATGGCTAATAATAAGACCTTCATATTTAAAGAAAGGTGCAATTTGCATGCATGTAATATATATAAAAGGGCTTTTGTATTCACTACATCTATAATACATTTGTAGAATGCATACACTACAACAGTCGTCAGCAGAGAAACACACTTTCTGCTCAAAAGAATTGCATTTTAAAAACAGGTGCAAAGCCTGAACCCACAGTAAGCTTGAACACACTGACTTAAAAAGTTGCGACTACACCGTGCACAAGAAACATCATCACTCATGTGTCATTAGCCAAAGCTACTCTCCCTCTCTGTAACACACACACACACACAGAGCATATAAGTAGAGATCTTAGAAAATTTACACCAAATCTTACACCAAGAAGATGTCCCATGGACACAGAACCTGTCCAGCCTGTGTCATCTTTCTGTGGCTGAATAATCCCTTGTCCAGGCCACGCACAGACCTGCACTCACACATGCATATCTACACTTATATACAAGTATCAGAAAAACAAATGTGTTTTTAAAAGTAGTCTTAATTAGTAAAATATTCTTCATCTTTCTCATATCAACTGTTTGTATTTACATACTTTGTATAACACATTATTGTTTCGAGCCATTTACAGTTGACTTTAAAGAATCAATAAACCACTTATCTCCTTTTTATTACTGAATATCTTAACAGTCAACTTCTGTTAGACGATACTAAACATACAAACCACAGTGAGTCAGATGTCTCACTTTCATACCAATCAACTAGCATATCTATGTAGAATGGACATGTTCAAAATCAATGTATCTTATGAATAATGTTTGTGTTACAGGAAAATACATGGATATGGTTACATACATTATGAAAATCAGAAACTTTCTCTGATGTCTACTCAACCTGATCAATATATCTTTAAACCAAGGTTATGTAGAAATCAAGTGTTTTTTTGTGGGTTTTAAAATGCAGTGAGAAAAAATACTAGGAAAAAATCAAGAACTACAAGGAAAGATAGTTTGATTCACGCAAATTTTAAGATACTAAGTGAAAGACACTGTGACCAATGGTAGATATAAATGACAGAGATAAAAAATTAGAAGGAAAGCTTGTTTTGGGACTGTAGTGCTACAGAAGACGTGTTTTTTAATCATTCTGTAATACTACCATTTCACACTACCCTTCAGAATGATATTTAAGACTGCTACAACAACAATTTAGGTTTTCTAGAAAGAACCACAGCAAAAGGGTTTATCCCACAGTAGACTTGGAATACTCTGAGCTGATGACTGTATTCAAATTAAATTATAAGAATAAATAATAATAATAATTAATACTATCATTATAAAATATAGGGATAAATACTGCCATTACAAAATAACGTTAGGACATCAACAATCTAAACTGACTGGCATTGAGAGGATATTGTTGGATTTTTACACAAGTTAAAAATGTCTTATTTACAAGTTCTTCACAGCTTTCTTATTTCACGATATCCGTTGTTAAAGACATCATTGTCTGTGGGTTTAACACTCATTTTGTTTTTATGATCATCAAAACAAATATTCTGACCATTCTATAGTGAAGGATTCACTGAGAGCATGTTGTTATAGAACAAATAAAATATTTGGTTCATAACCAAACATTCAAATTAAAATGTGTTGGAACCAAAAAGTGTTGTTTCTTACGCTATACAAGACTGGGCAATCAAATATTGAGTGTTAAAAATGTATATTTCTGTATAAATGGTAATGAAATGTTAAATTTATTACTATCAAATCAGCTCTCATACATGTATATTACATAAAAAACATAAGGTATTTAAAAAAAAGTAAGTGAGTGAGTGATAACAAAGCTCAAATATAACTGATAACAATAATATGTCAATATCAGTTACTTTATAATGGAAAATTGTGAAGTTTTAATACTACAATTACATTAAGATTTTCGGGATAACATGAAGCTGTAAATGAGGTCATACAATTTTTATGTTTTCAGGCTGAAACCTGAATACTTGTAGGGCATAAAGAATTTATGTCTAAGAGAATTAATTTAACCAATGTGCCAAACATGTACAGTAAATCAAATTCAGTATATTAAATAAAAAAATTGAATTCTGACAGCAGTAAATAAATTAACATTAATAAGAAAGAGTATACTATTCCCATGATAATAAAAATTAATATATTCACACATAGGCTATTTCACATTTTAAGTGATTTTATGAGTGAGTAGTTGTCAAGAACTGTGTGTCAGGAAATGTTAATAAACATATGTTACATTAGTAACATCTGAAAATAATACCAGGGATTTTTTGAATCTACTTCACAGCAGTTATTACATTATTTCCTCAAACTATCTTCACTTCAGTTTTCACTTTCCTGATACTAGAGATATTTCCACCAAAATTTAAGGTAGTTCATTCAGTAAATGTATTTTCCTTAACAGCGATGTTTGTGAATTTAATGGTTCACCACAAGTATTGCACTTGTATTATACAAGTATGAAGAATGGGCAGAAGAATGCAATCTGAATGGGCAGAATTTGGACCAATTATAAGGAAAAGATATGTGGATGATTTAACACTGACCATTAAAAAATATAGAATAAAACCTGATGAATTGGGAGATAAAAACAAAAAAGGTGAGAAAGTTGTGCTGGAGAAACTCCAGTTACAACTGCTACAAGAAGCAAGAAAACATTTTGTGAAATGGAAATATAGTAGAACCCCGTTAGTCCGAACCCCGCTAGTCCGAAATTCCGGATAATCCGAACCACCTCCAGGAACCAAATAGGCAAGGAAAGCTATAAAAACAACTGCAGATTTCATGAAGTGACAAATGATTTCATTACATTTCTAATAAAATGGTTACATTTTGCAAAATCAGTAGGAAATAATACTAACCACTGTAATACATATTAATCAGTAGGCCTACAATTACTGGAATAAAATTCTTAAACAAAACTACAAACTACAAAAACAGAATTCAATTATTGTACTGTACAGTACTTAGATTACAGTTTCTATACCTTATTAATAGAATTTTCAAATAAACATTTCAATATTAACACTTCACTTATTCACTGGTTGCACAAAATCAGTTGTTCTCTGCTGGCGTAAAGACGTGAATCTAGCAGACGACGCAATATTCCACCAGCGTCTTATGAACATGATGTCCACCGCTGTAGCGTTGGCATGCTGCTCCACGTACTGCAGGGATATTTCCAGCGCCTTTGCTGCTTCTGAATGTGAAATGAGATGTTCTGAATCATCGGCTTCATCCATCACATCAGAATCTTCATCGAAGTCTTGTCTGATCAGGGAAACGATTTCCGTATCTGTCAAAACTTGGTGGTCTTCCGTGTCAGCTGCCACCCACTCGTTCACATCTGTTTCGTAAATTATAGATAAATAAATCACCTTATATCCGTCGTGTGACTTCTTTACGTGGATTAAAATGACGCGTTTCGGAACATCTGCTCCATCATCAGATTAAATCGCTCTATTGAGGTCGTTAACAGTTAAAATCACATGTTACACATAATTGTCAACTATGTAATTCACTCGCTTTCTAAATGGTGTGCACCACGACGAAGCCGATCGGACACTCAAATGATGGAGCAGATGTTCCGAAACGCGTCATTTTAATCGACGTAACGAAGTCACACGACGGATATAAGGTGATTTATTTATCTATAATTTACTATTCATACGTGACTTGGATACCAAGAACTAATATGCATTTTACATCTGTTTCATCTGTTTCTTCACAAAAGGTGTGCTAACCGTTTTAAGTAACGACACTGTGGTGACCATCGCGCGTGTAACACAATCGGATCGTCACCCTCTTTCCAACGAAATATTTCTATACCGTAAAATGAACCTCGAACCCTGTCCAGTTCATTTATGTAATGAAAGCCTGCGGTAACCATAATGGTCGGACTGATGAAATGCACAGGCCATGATGTAAAGGTTTTCAGTCTCTCGTTTTCGACTTCAAAGTCAGGCGTCAAATCTAATCCGCACATGTCGACAGTGTTGACAACAATGAGTTGTTACACCGGCGTTCACAAAATGTATACAATAATGTTGGCTTCACGTAATTCCTCCACAACGGAGATGATTTCGTTGCCGTGTCCGGTGTGACCGGCGCGTTTTGAACTTACCAGCAGTCTCAACCAGTTCGTTGGGATCATTCCAGTGTACGTAATCGATACCACGTCCGCTTTATCTTTTAGTGCAAATGAACTATGTTTCCGCTTACCAACCATTTTTATACAATACACACTTAAAAAACAACACTGAAAACGTATGTAAGTTGGAATGCATACACAACGTCTCAGACTGACAGGTGTCTCACTACTGAAAGCAAGGCCACGAGAAGAAACAAACAAGAGTGGCGGAAGTGGGATTACTAAGAAACTGGCATGAGTCATTGATGCCCTGGCGCGCCCGTGATAGTAAACAACAATACCGCACTAGAAAGCCACCGAACGTCAGTGTCAATACTGTTCACCTTATCTGTACTGTATTACAGTACTGTACGACATAATATTTTATGAAATATTCAACTCTTATAAACCGTAAAATGCATTCGTTGAATAAAAAACGGGCATATATGAGTTACATATAAGTTAAAGACCATATTTAAATCAAATAAATAATTACAATTATTTAATAATAATTATTTCGGATAATCCGAATTTTTGCCAATCTGAACTGGCCCCGGTCCCAATTAGTTCGGACTAGCGGGGTTCTACTGTACATCTTACATATGACTCAGCCTGACTCTACCCTACAAAAATACAGCAAGCCAATTCACGTCCATATAAGCAGCCAACTAAACCTGTGAATTCACCATTGTTGATGGCAAGATCAACAAAGTCAATGAAGAGAATTACAACAGATATCGTATTGTAAGAAAGTTTTGATGAAAATAAACACAAAATAAGTGTTGGCCATAGGCCAACACACAGAATAAGAAATTGAAAAGCGAAAATTACACTACAGCTGTGGTAAAATTCAAAACCAATTAAGTTCACTGATTTTTGTTCAGCACTGGATTCAATTTAATTTATTCCTACTAAAACCTTCACAGCAAAACACAATAAATATTAATCAAAGAATTTGTCGTGTTTACGACTGCTATTTCAGTATGTGTGCTGAGTCCATCCCTCATCCAATTAATTACTGTTACTCACATGGCTCCCACTTTGCCAATAAGTGTGTCAGTCTTCAACAGTGAATGTGCCGTGTTGGTTGAATTTACCCTCGAAAAATAACCTCACAATCTCACTGCTACAAATACTTAAGTTTATAGTACAAACAAGACATAATAGTAAGAACACAGAGTGAGTAAGCAAAGAATCAAGATGAAAATGATATGATTACATCTTGTCATGTAACTCTTAATGTGCATTCACTTCATTCACAATTTGTGACAAGAACACATTGTAATAACGGAACTCTCTCAAAGAGTTGAGAGTGCCCTTCCACCCATTTCTCCATAGTCGAGCAGGTGTAGTGTTTCAGTCAAGGCAGCACAAAGTACCTTCCAGATTGTTCTGGAGATCACTTGAAATACGCATTATGTTGGCATGCCACAGTACGGATGAAAAAAGTTATTCTGGAACACCTGTACTACCTATATAACCCACAGCAGCTGGCTTTGTGAGTTCATTTACAGTGAGCGATTACTTTAGTGCAGATAGTCATTAGTAAAAAGTGATTATTGTGTTATAAGTAGTGTGGAACTCTTAATAGTTGACATTATTACTGCATGGGGACAAATTTAACTTGAATTATTGTATGAGTTGATTACAAATTGTTAATTCTGATTAATTAAAGCTGGTAATTAGTGACTTCACTGATGTCTGTATTTTGTTCCCACTGTATATGACGATCAGTGAGACTGTCATAACAATATTCATTTTAGTGCAACTTTTCTCACTAAAAAAATATAAACCTTTTTTTATTCATAATTAAAAACAATTATTCTTGTTTATGAATGAGTATTAATAATAAATAATATTTTATAAAATTTACTGCTACAACAGTGTTTCGATTGTTATCTTCTGATCTGTATCATGTTTTTTTAATAACATGCCCTTTAGCACAGAGTTAATCTGTGTGTGTGTGTGTGTGTGTGTGTGCGCTGTGGTTACTCAGAGGTTCTGTATTATACAAAAGAGGCATACCTGATCACGTATGTGATCTGTTACTGTACGAGACATGTTGGAAACACCAGGAAAAGGATCGCCATCCAATGTCGCCAAACCCTGCCACATCTTCATATACACACTGCCAAAGGATAAGGCTGGAAGATTCCCCAAAAGACCACAGCTGTGACCTACAAGATATATATCAAATCTACATTTAACTAATCAAAACTGTGCACATACTGAATATCTTTTAACATATACATATATAATTAGAACTTCTTTACATTTTGAACTAACGAATAAAAAATAATAACATTATGAACTAATCTTGATTTATTGATGTGTCGTTCACCATACTAGATATTTCACAAGTTCTTGACCAGCACCATTGAGTTAAAGTGACACACTTTTTAAACCAAAACGTACATCTTTTTGACACTGAAAAAAAACTGAAGAAACAGTTTAAATTAACTATCAGAATTAAAATAAAATAAAATAAAATAAAATACAAGATTAATAACAGGAATTAAAGTTAATAAAACTATATTAAAAAATTATGAAGCTTTCACAAAATTTAATTCAAAAACAAATTGTCTGAAAATTTTGTGGAGAAAAGTTTGATTAATTTATGTAACAGTAAATTTTTCAATATGGTTTTGTGTTGAAGTAGTAAATTGTATTACTAATTTTTTTATTATCAAAAAGATTTATGATTTAAATTGAAATAAAAAACTTTTCTACTATTTTTAGTCAGTTTTGGTGTAAATAAAAATTCTAAATTTTTCAGCTTTTTATTTGTTTTCAATACAAATTTTCTCAGAACTAAATTCTTCACAAATTTTATGAAAACACATGTAGACTTTTATTTACTGGTTTAATGACCAATCGTTTCTTCGTAATTCAACAAAAAAAATTTACAACAAAGTAAGCAATATTCCTCAACTCAAATTTTCTGAACTTCACTTAAATTTTCTCTGAGTACTGGAAATACAGTTCTGGAACCCTTTTTACACTTTCTGGTCAAAAAATGTATAGAAATACAATATGCGTCTCAAGAATTTTAGTACAGATTCTTTTTCAGTTGGTGCAGAAAACATGGCAGAATGTTTCACTAGCTGTAACTTGAAAACACATAATTTCTGCACTTATTTTCTATATCCTTTTTATTTTTACCAGTAGAACATATTCTGAAATTATTTCTGCCTCTTCAAGACACGCTACACACACACGCATATAATATTTTTTTCCAGAAACTATATAAAAAATTAGCATATTCCAATTGCTAATTTCCAGTTATTGCTATATAGTCATTGCGTTTCTTCTAATTTTTTTTTTTTGCATTTTTGTGTTAATTCATAGCAGTCTCAATGTTTATCATCATATAGGATTAATTTTTCAACCAAGACACTTTCCAACTCATCCTGGATCTTCCCAATTTTCTCTTTCCCCTTTGTGTTAATCACTGGACTTATTTTAGTAATAATTTCTCATCTGTAACGGAACAGCTGTTTTGTTTTTATGACAACAGTCAATTTTGGAATTGAAGTAACCATTATATCTTAACTCTTCCATATGCAATGTCTCTTTTACATATCTCTGAGGCTTGTCTTCAAAAGTCCATTTCTGTAGAATTCAAAAGGAGCTGATATGTTCTCACTTTTACTGTCTACACCTCGAAGCTAAAAAATATAAATGGTTTTTGTTATAGCTTCCTCATTCAAACCTTTGATCAGTTGGCAATCAAAGCAACTATTATCAGTCATAATTAATATTTTATCTCTATGATGTAGTTATATCGTACACATGTTTCTGCATATAACAGAAACAAAACACCACATGGCAGCAGAGTGACTATGACACTACAGATTGGCTTCATTGAATGGCTGCAACTGATGAATGCTTTGCAGTGTAGGCCTTTGTTTACATCACATACAGGAACACATCAACAATGCAGCTACATGAGTGGACCTCAAAATTAATTATAATTGATACAAGCTGCTTTGAAATTCCACATTAATGGATAAAGTGAGGTAGTTTTGCCATGATTATCTAGAAAAGCTACATCTACAATTTTGGGGAACGGTTTATAAGACTGCTGGGTAAGACAAGACTTTATACAACTGAAGTTTAACAAGATGACCATATTTCCTATGTTTCTTTAGCGAGTTCAAAAGCATTAGCTCTGACAACTTTCAGTCAATAAAACAAGAAGTGAAGTGGAAGAAATCCAAATGAGACAAATTCTGGCAACGTATATTTACATGTGTTCTGGAACTGACTGAGAAATGTTGAGAACACAAAGTGGTCAAATCTGTTATGGAAATAAGGCAACTATCAAATAAAGTTTCATTGTCGACCACAAGTGCAAAAGACAAATGTGGGCATAAGATGCAATAGCCTGATCAGTACCAGTAAAGTCAGGATTGTAACTGTAACACTGGAATTAAGGAGTTGATGGTAATGTTGATTTGAGAGTCTTTGTATAATAGGTTCGCTGTGGTAGTAAACTTCCCTTTGTTATCTCAGCCATCATAAAATAAAAAATTATGCCACAAAAGTGTTGGAACAATTCCACTATACATAGACAACACACAAAATACACCCAATCACTAAACTAATTCTTACCTTTACCAGTGTGCAAAGTATAATACCTAGATCCATGTATAAATACTTTTAGTCTTGAATACTTTGCAACCATACTTGTAATGAAAGAGATCGTCTGGTCTAATTTTAAGCCACAGGCTGATGTGATGCATTTTTTTTCTTGAAATCAAAAAAGATTTATATAACTACCAAGTGTTATAATGCAGTGAACAACTCCTTGCATATATCTACAGTGTTCATGCAGTGATTTTCTTAGAACTTATTATCACTTCTCAACAAATAAAGTACACATGCAAAAAAGTGCAAATGTGTCACTCACTTGTTTGCCAGTGCCATGAGGGAAGAGTTACTACATAAAAAAAAATTATTCTTTTCTCTGGACGAGCATTTAACCCAATGACCATTTAAAACACACGATAAAACTCTACAGCTAATACCAAATGATGATTTCAGAAATGTCCTACGGCTAAACAACTTCCCATAAAAATATCACTACACATGTGGCACATGTCATGTAGTTCATTTGACTTACAAGTATACAGAAAATAGACATATCAGTGGTATCTTTTCAAAAAAGTGCTTGCATTATACTTTTCAACTTAAGCAGAAGTAGACACCAACTTCACAGAAACCATAAAAACTAAGAAGATATTGATATGGTTCTGAAAAAAGTTATTAATTCTATAAAAAAGATGGCCTATGAGAACAACAGCCAGAAGCAAGACAAAATTGCAACAATCTTACAACTGCCTTATCATAAAATAAAGACACGATACTTAAACAAGTATTAAACGTTTTCTTATAACAAATTAAACAATTTTCTAATACTGTATACAGAAATATTGGAATACACTCAAACCAACAGCATTATAATTAAATTATAACTTGAGCGATAAATGCGTTAATAACAATAAAACATTTATTTACCAGTGGCTCTCATACTATCAAAGATCTATCTACCTCTCTATCCCTGTGAATGAGATTACATCACCCACTGCTTCTTACATACTAGTTTCTATTTAAGTTTGACTCTCCAATCTTTCTCAGGCAAAAATCGGAAAGGCAAATATTTCTGATTTGATCAGACTATGGAGATGAGATTCGTTTGACATGGTGTAGTAACATAGACTTCGGATAGACTGGGAAATAATGACCTGCAGTAAGATGAATATCTTTATGGAACGCAATAAAAAAGTATAAAATGGACTGGATATCTAGACCAGATTAGCAGTAACTGTCAGGAACACATAGCTTTTGATAACAGCTTTACACAGTAATCAGTTAAAGCTGTTATACAATTTTATGATCTGTTCTTTGACTGAACAAATCAGAAATTCTTACTGTAGTGGATAGTCTGTATACCATGGAGTTGCCAAATTCCTATTGAATCCAACCATTTTTTACATCCTTCCGAAAGATGGCAAGGTTTGATTGTTGGTTTTCCAGTGGAAAGATTATCCAAAAGCCTTTTTGGAATCATAAGTTTAATGCTCCAAACAATATATTGTCAGATCCAGTACCGTTATATGACAAAGGTCATACAGAAAAGAAATTTTATATGGTGCACGGATGTGTGGGCTATGGATGGTCTGAAGAACAGTGACATTTATGGCGAGCAGACTATCTTTGGCACATGCAGTAAAAAAAAATATGAAAAAAGAGCTTTGGATGGCCAACCTTTTAGGTACTGAAACAGTCAATTTGAATAATTTTGTAAAACAGACAGGTTTGTAAATTAGGCTCTGCCTGCACTTCAAGCACCTTCCGACCATGGTAACCAATAATTCAGAATATTTACCTAACCAGTTGTAATCAAATTATAGAACAGAGGAGTCATTTTAACTATTTGGGATATGATATTAGCTATATAAAAAAATTATGATACAGTTGTTAAGTTAGGCAAGTTCCAAACGATCCGTGGAGCAATCAATCATATTTTTAAAACCAAAGTATGTCGAGACACAAAATTAAAGTTCTACAAAGTTCTGGCAGTCCCTGTACTGCCCTATGGGCGTGAAGTCTGGGACGTGAACTAAGAATCAGGAAAGGCCTCAAAAATGTAAAAGATGTTCCAAACTGATTGTATAAAGAATGAAGACATATGAAAAGAATTACAAGTTTTTAACTTGAATGACTGATTAAAAGACAAACAACATTGGAAAGAACCGTTAAAGAGAATTTCTGATTCAAGGATGGCCAAACATGTTTGGAAATATAAACCTATAGGACATAAGTATGTGGGCAGACCCAGGAAGAGACAGCTCGAGGATCTTTGAAGGCGAGACAAAGTAGCGTCTTGCCTATGCCATGATGTGAAGATGATGAGTTGTAATCATTAACAGCTTGCATTAAATATGTTTTATAAACATCAAATGATTTATACTGAACACGTTTCACAGGTTATGAAATTATTGTTCATGTAAGTACAATTTTATATCAATAAAATTGTGTCAATACGATTATATGACTTGTTATTAAAACCCATTTTTCTTCAATTTTTCACTTTGTAGCAATGCTATAAATGCCTGTTCCATTTCTAAGAAATCAAATCAAATTTGTTCCCGTCTTGTAAAAGAGCTTCCAAGATGCCTGTTGGTCTGTCGAATTTATTTGTCTTGGCAATGACATTTCCTCTTTTCTGTGTTTTCCTGTAGAGGATTAACCTGCAAAACTTTCTCATTGTACCAGTGCTTCAGTTGATAAAGAGCCCATTTATTTATTTTATTTTTTATGTTTATATAATTTTCTTTCTCACACTTTACATGGATAATCAACACCACCATAACATATTCTGAATACTAGTGGTTGTTACAAATGATTAAAAGTGTTTTAACATAAAATACTAACTAGAAATAATAATAACAAATCCAATATGAGTTTTTTTTTTACTTTGTTTATACAATACAGCCTAAACAAAACAAGGCGTATTTTATCTCCACAATACTAAATCATTCTGTAAATGAGACTAAGAACTATCATTCAGGGGCATCACAGGAAAGGATAAGCTTATTACACATTTAACATAGAAGTATTATTCAATGTGTACAGTATGTGAACACAAAAACTAGTATTCCAAAACAGAACCAGTAAGCTGACTAAGACAAAAAGATTTTTAAGAAGCTACAAGTCATGGTAACATGGATTTCTATTAAACTGAAATGTACTTAATCGTATCTGATCATATTTATTACTTTACAAGGAGTTATGGGTAGTTTCAGCAGTCTTTACATTAACTGAGCACTAGAAAAAAATAAATGTTTTGATTTATAGCACTGAGGCTGTAATTGGTACTACCAAACCTACAGCTCTCAAGAACTAACAAACAAATTAAGGCAATATCTTGAGCATTTTCTATTTGTTAATAAGGCATTAGTTGAGTAACCTAACACAAAATTAGGCTACACTATAACAGTTAGGCATATAATTTTTTAAGGAGCTCATCCACCTTTACTCTACATAAACACGATTCAACTGTATTGATAATTACCATTTCAAAAGAAATTCATAGTCAATATTTTTTCTGTTTCATTACTAACTAATATATTTCAGGCATATTACTATCAACCAGCAAACATTGTCTCACAACTACTTAAACAAAGTACAACAAAAAGGTTAATTAAAAAGGAAACATGTAATAGACGAACCAAAGAAGGAAACATCCAATCAACCAAAGCTACAAGGCATACAGATACAGACAACCACTGACTCTCATGCACTGTGTTTTAATCTATTCTAACTACCATGCTGCTTAACAAGGTATGTTACTTCTGGTTTCATCAACCTCATAAGTGCACACACACTTTTAGTATACAAATACACATTTCTACTGGTTAAACTTTACAAAAAGAGTATAATCATACTTAGTCTTAAATCATAAAAATAAAAAAAAAAATTAAAAGTGATATTTGATATAATAAGTATAAATAGATACGAAACAATTAGTATATCTTAAAAAACTATTAGCTGGTCACACCTTAATTTTGAAATTATAAGCACTATAATGTAAAGAAATATATATACAGTAAAATTTGCACAAAGAAGGACCTCAGTAAAGTGAAAACTCCCCTAATGTGGACAAATTTTACAGTCTCATCAAATGATATAAGTTTTTATAGATTACTTATTTTTCTATAATGTATAACCTGTTCAACACAGACATGGAAACTAACTTCATAAAAGCATCTGCAAAACATGGAATTTTTGTTTCTAAAATATTATGCATTTTTTTATAATTTCTACTGCTACTGAACTACATATAAAAATGAACACACCTATGCTTTTAGAAAATACATAATATATCTATAAAAATCATTAAGGTAAGAAATGAGTAGTCACTGCTGACTGACAACATAAATATCTAACATCTGATATTCAGTGTCTAAGCTAACAGAATACGATAGATGTTTTAACATCCTGTGCTGCTGTTTTAGTGATCTTTTCAGTTATACTGCAAAATAATAGAGGAAATACAGGTACATAATACATAAAGTACATTTTCCCACAGACTGTATGCAACAGCAGGTTCTATGCCAACAATCTGAAAAATGTTTTAAAACGGGCTACATGTTATGTATCATTACAACTTATACAATAAAAATGATTGAAGGCAATGAGAAAGACAAGGTCCCTGTGCATGAAATCATGTGTTTTGGGAGAGGAAAGACTTAAACTAAATGTGTGAAGTACTAGAACCACCAGTGATCCAAAGTCATAAAAAGGATATAGTGGTCATAATGTATGCTGAAACATTATTGCTGGTTACACTACCATCCTTGTATGTCAAAAAGCTTACACACGGCAGCCTACTATGCCTAACTCCTACACTGTTAGAATCCATTGTTATTTATTATTATAATTTTAACATTGAAAATGTTTATAAGGACGTTCGCACATTTGTGGTGGATTGCTGGTGCATGATCGAAAATGGGAACCGGTGAGTTTCCATTGAAACTACTTCTTTGTTGTCAATAACATAGTACACATATACAACTTCGCTTATGAATGCGACTACATTTAACTTATAATCCATACATTGGTAAATGAAGAATGAATTCATCGATTGGTGAATGAACATACTGTCACCGGACAAAAGGCTTGCCGCATGACAACTGGCGCCAATCGTACACTCTAGTTATTTTGGTGGCCCTAAAAAGGACCGAGTGGCGAGAACGGTGATGTTGGTAGTGCCGCGCTGAGATGTTCGGCGGCTGCGCTCACTGTTCGTGGCGTACTGCAGTCCTCCTCTTCTTTTAGCACCGGTTGTAGTCGGCTGCCTGCCCAGCGAAATCCATCGCTGGTGCGGAACTGGAGGGCGAAGACGCAAGAACGCCAGTTCTATTCTTCGGCCGTTCCTTCCGGCTGACTCCGCGCCGATGTCGTCCGAGAGAGGAGAGGAGATGAAGTGCGTCCGATGGCGTGGCGATGAAGTGCGCAAAATTTTCTGCCGGCTCGGGTTTTATTGACTAACCGGGATCGCTGATTGGCTAGCTCCGAACACGTAGTTGGTCACGTCTCGGCGGCAGCTGATGCCGGATTGGCTCGCCTCGTATTCTTCAGGTGTCACGCGCCGTGTCGCTGGTACTGGAGAGCAGATGTTCACATACCGCTGCCGTCACAATACATATATATATATTTTTTAGATTTATTGAAGCATTTCCAATGCCCTTCTCTGTGCATTGCATTTATGCAATGCCTGTAAATTTTTGTATAGCAATTATATAATGGCAAAATTATATACATTCGAATAGAAACATGTAAAATTTACAGTATAGAACTTGACTACATCTGTTTTTCGAATAATGTGGAAACTTCCCCACAATATGGAAAAAAGCTTCGGTCCCTTGCAACTTCACTTTGAACAATTTTTACTGTAGTAACAATATTCTCTATAGTTAATAACTATTAAATAAAAAATTAAACTTTATTGTCTACTCTTACATCAACTGAAACAATTACAAATAAAACAAACAAATATTAAGACTATTATACAACTAAAGTTGCAGTTCTGAAATGAAAATGATTTTAGGTCCTTTTTACCAAAGCAATTGTGGTTACATGGGACAATTTCGATAAATAAGGTGCAACATCACTCATCTGAAGTCTGGGAGAGTTGACTAGAATATGAAATTATTGATAAAACAAAATGGCGAATGCTACATGTCATATTTTCTCAGGAATGTCGCAAGTGGGAAACAACTGATAGAGTGCAGAAATGATAATGCCAGTAAAAAAAAAAAAAACTTGAAAATAAAATTATTATCTACACTAATGTTATATGAAAAGTCTGAATCAACACTGCAAACAAAGGAAGAAAAAATTTCTCACAAAAGACATTTTCTGTAGCTTTTTGATACAACTCTAATAGTAAAACTTCAGCCTGCTGGAAACAGGAAATTCAACAGGCCATCAGTGTTTGGCAGCTAAAAACTTGGGTGATGCTACAGAACCAAGGCACAGACTAATGCTGTGCAGAATGAAGACAAGTTTGTACACATTTCATTTAAACTATGAGGTATCTGTCATAAAATATGACTCCAAACACAATGCTTAAGAAGAAATGTACTGAATGCTTGTATTTAGGTTAAGTACTATAGTTCCTTATACTGAGACATTGTGAACACTGAAAACATTAAAAAATAATTTACAGGAGCTCAGGAAATAACCTTCCACTCAGCTGGGATAAATGAACTATGTTTTTTGGCGACGATGCAAATTTTGGTAACTTCTGGTGGCACAAAGAATTTTAAACAGCTACCAAACTTACAAGCAGAAATACATTTATGGCTCCTTTTAATATTCACTGAACCTGACAAAATTTATTATAGTCACGAGAGTACGCTTCTACTGATTTCATAAATAACTTTACAGTATGAAAAAATCATAATGCAACAGTTGGAAGAAACAGATAGACCAAAAGTGCTCCTAAAGGAGAATTTGCAATGGTTTTGCTAAAAAAATCACCTAAAACCAATTAGGTCAATCACAACAATATACAATGATGCCGAAACATTGGCAGGAAGCAGAATATAAAGAGCATGTAGTAGACATTGACTTAAAAACTCGGACACATGCTTCCAAAATATAATTTCAACCGTTCTTTAAATTGTGTGGAGAATGTTATGCAAAACTTATGGAGAATTATGTAATCAAATATGATATATTACAAAAGCAAATCTGTCCTTCCTAGCACTGAAATCCAGTTTTAAAGTGACACATTTGGAGAACCAAATGTAAGCTTTGAGTCCAAAGGCTCATTAAATGACTAAACATTGTGGTCTAATGCTTCAATGTCTAATACACGAGTAATGTTTTTAATACTCCACAAATAGATAAGCGGTCGAAGGCTGCCGAAGAGAACGTAGAGGTATGTCACATAACGGGTTCAGTATGTAGAGTGTACATATGCAAAAACATGCACAGAGAAAGTTGATTACTCGGAGTGGTTTTCCTTCAGGTGGTTGATTTGAGAGCCAGTCAGTTGGCAAGCCAATTTACAAGCCTTATTATTTATTCTATAATTGTCAAGTGTTAATCTGTTCATAAAAAGCCTTTATTAAATTCAACTTGTTTTAATCAATAGTTGTGAATAATACAGTAAAAGATATTTATGAAGAACTTCATTACAGTGATTTCCTATAAAAATATTAAAATTTGTGACAGTTTACTATCTATGGTGTTAAATTATTCAACCACACTATAGACAGCAGTGTTCCACGTAGCAGCATCTTTCTTCATTAATATTCTCTTTCGGTTTGTTGGGTCAAGGTTTCCTGTTAAAAATGCCAAATTTTCAATTACTGCCATAGTAGTCATCCTCATGGTCATTTGGTCCAGGTCCTGATCCTCAGGTGACTATGATGACGTGATACTCCTAACCTTTACATATATATTGATGTCTGTGATAGGGCTACTCTCTGATTGGTCATAAGCTTAACCAATCCCGTGGTTACGTTGTGCACCTGCAAGATTAGGTACTATACCACAATCCAAAATCTTTTCAGGCCTTGAGTACCAGATACCAAGCCTTATTCTGCCTGAAGCTCTTCTCCTTCCTACTTAATAAGACTTAGTATCCAATGCTGCGCAGATCTCAAATGAGAGCTCAGGTGTAAAATCTAACAAAGCAGTAAATCTGATCAACATAAATGCAACCGTTATGTGTGTCATGTCAGTTGCTAGAGGAACAGGACCAGAATTAACCACTGAGGATGACTACCATGGCAGTAGTTGAAAGAACTGGCAATTTTACAAAAGGACTACAGTGCAACAGCCTAGAAGAAAATACTGATGAAAAAAGTGACTCTAGCCATGAAATCTTTAACACTGTCATATAACAGTATGTACTGGACATAGGCTATTGCAGCAATGCACCACAGACCAGCCTGATTTAAGTTCACAATAAACACAATCATGATGAATGGAAGATCATTATACTTATACTTCAACACTGGATTGCTCAGGAGATCAATAACACAATAACTTAATAGTGTCTTCTTATCCTCTTCAGGGATAGACCAAGAAAGATTTAAAATGACGGAAAGAATTTTGCATACAGTAATAACAAAAAGAACATGATGGAAACAAGTATGAAAGTACATATGCAGTATGAAAGTACCGGGTCAACAAAGAATATACAGAAAACGACAGAATGATGACTGGAAAGATAATGTAATGTCAAAAACAAAACTGGGATAGGTTATAGGGAAATATGATAATTATAAAATGGACAAAATCTATAGTAGGATCGAGTTACTATATGTGTGTTCCTTCCATTCCTTAAAGGTACTTTCCTTATTCACTGTACAGTGTTACAAATGTTACACTGTTGTCATGTATTAGATTAAAGTTGGTAATCATACCTAAGTGGTGGCGTGGGATAAATAAGGGAAAGACAAACTATCAAGCAACCTCACACCAAACGTAGGTCATTTGTCATCCACAGTGTAGTATGAAGGAACCAGTTTTGTTTACCTTTTGTACTACACTAATAATGGATACAAAAAATTAATATTACTTTACACTAAACTATAAACGTAAAGTATGAGTGCTGCATATAATATTCCAAGAAAATGTTCTCTTACTCATTTTTATGTTAAATTAAAAAAATATATATGAAAATATTCTTTCCTGGTGGCCTCTTTAGTTATATTAAGAAGAAAATTAAAATACAAAAAAACACTACAAAGAAGCATAAGAATTAATTTGTATAGAACTAACAGTGTAAGTTTTATAGTGTAACTTTATTTGGCGAAAGTAGTATACAGAAGAACTAATATTTTCCAATACACTTGGTCTGCCCACCACCTCTGCAAAGCTGTAATCAGTAGCTAGTGAAGTAACCAAGTAACATTCGGCCAATACTTAGAATAAAAGCATTAAACACTATATACTTGTCCATTATGATGTACATTTACTGGCAACCAGGAAAGATATGTTATCTACACAAGTTAATATGGTTACTGAACTTCCAATAATATGGTTATCAGATAAGACAATGATACACATGTTTGTTTAACTACCTTATTCAGCAAAATAGAATTTTTACTACTGTTCAAAGAAGGATGGATATAATTGCCACTGCAGTTAGTATGAACATTTTATATATAAAAAGTAAAGCACACCACACGCCACAGATAGATAAATGGCAATAAAATTAAACTACATGAAAAATATATACTATATTTTGCACTGTTCTTCTGGCAATAGACATCGATACTAATATACAGGGTGTCCCGGGAGGAGCGGGAAATAATTTGAGAAATGGTTCTATAGTGTAAAAGAAGAAGAAAAGTTCATATAAACATATGTCTGGAAATGCTTTGTAAGCAAGTTACGGCTAGCGAAAGACTTCGCCCAGGTTTCGGTTCCCCCGGGTAAATGAAGACTTTCTGAAATTCTGGCAAGAGACGAATTCTGTTGTTTCTTATGGTTTTTGACCTGAAAAATCGAATAAAACAGGTCGCAGAACTGTATCTCCCATAAGTTTCATGATATCCAACGTAAAACAGAAAAATCTTTGCCTAAAAACAAATTTTGGAAAATTAGAAACAATTGGAATTTTTTGTTGATTTTTATTGACTTTATTTACACCATTTTTCTCAGAATTAAATTCTTTACAAGTTTTGTTTTTAACTTTTATGCATTTATTAGTCATTTAACAAAGTTATTGTACTTCTAACCTAAAAACACGTTTTTTTAGGTTAGAAGTACAATAACTTTGTTACAGTAGTATTAAACAGACATGAATCAGTGCGCAGGTTGTAGTGGGGGAGAAGACTGCAGCAGTGAAAGGCACGAGAGAGGAAAATGTCTACTAACGCAGTTGAAAATATTGGTCTACTCTCTGAATTGTTAATAAGACGCGAATGTGACAAGAGTAGTCTATTTTGACACGGGTTGACTTTTTATACCTAATGTGCCGAAGTTTGCTTCTTTAATAATTAAAGATGAAAGATAATAGTTAAATTTACGTTTTTCTCTGTGAAAGTAGTAAAATTTGAAAACTGATATCGCTTATATGACAGCTGAAATAAACCAGTTACACTGCTTTGTCGATTCACAATTATTTTCGTTTTATTATATTTATAACTTTATTTATTTAGTTTTCTATTGTCTATGATTCTTATAGTGTTTTCAATTGTTTTTTTTTAACGTTTTTATGTATTTATTGTTTTTTACATTTCATTAGCTACATTTTTAATTATATTACTAAATACTTTACCAAACTAAATTTTACAGCCCTACCAACACGCACGCTCGCGCGCGCATATATGTAACTTACTTTTTACTAACTTACCTAACTTTTTACTAACCAATTATTCTTATAATTTGAAAATTCTTTTGTTATTCTTTTAACTGTTTTTAAGGTTTTTACCTAAAATTTGGTTACCTACAAAATTTGGTTGTAGGTAAGTTTTGATTTCGATTACGACAGTAAACGTGGACATTTTGTAAGACGAAACAAGTGCAGACACAACAGAAAGAGACAATGTAGGCCTAATAAAGATTTCCATTATTTTGTAAACAGTGACTTGGCGTGTTGTGTCTGTTGCAATGTTTCTCGAAAGTCGAGGCTAGACATCAACAATCGTTGTATATTTTGGAATGTGTACACTTCGTGTACATGTTACGATTCACGAAAAACGTAGTAATACATGATGCACATTGCTCTGGCATCTTAATTTGTTTGAATAAGTACATTAATAACAACCTCGTACGTGAAATGATTGTGTGTGTGTGTGTGTGTGTTTTTTTAAAAAACGAGCAGATGTAAACTATCCATAAAGAACCGGAGAGACAATATTAATGCAACAATTAGACTGAAACTATTTAAGTACCATAGAGCACATTTACTTACATGCAATTACAATAATTATTTAGGTCAGTTCTTCACCCTACTAATATTTCCGTCACTGTTATCACCGTTAGCCTATTATCACTATCACTCAAGTTGCCTTCACTGCTGCTATATCGTCTTACATTATTTTCTAAACGATCTGTTACAGTATCCCTTATTCGGTTCGATCTCACGTAGTCATTTTAAATTTTCATTATGTCACGTCTTGATCTCTAGTCTGCAGGAGAAATACAATAAAATTCCTTCGACACTGTCCACAGAAAAATGCACGGTTTTTCTTTCAACACGCTTCTTCACGGTTGCCCAAGTCAGTTCCATAGGATTAAAATCCGGCTGATAGTGTGGAAGTTATAAAACAGAATGTCTTTGGTTTGCCAAAATGGCATCTATTTTAAAAGTTTTGTAAGTTGGTTTGTTTTGTTTAATTAGTGCATACAGCTCAGGCTTTAACATAGATGGACTACAAGGAATGTTATGGTTTTTTAACCAGTTAATCATGTCTGCCTTTTTTTGATAATGATGTTGGAGGTGGATTTATTTGTACATTGTGGTAGGAGGCATTATCTGTTACTATTACGCTGTTCTTATTAAAATGAAATGAAACTAAATGCTTCATATTTGATGAATACTGATGTTTTTTGAAAAGTACTCACACAATAACCTCCACAGCGTCTCAGAGAAAACTAAGCTATGTTTCTCTGTTGACGCATGCGCATTACATAACCTGCGCTGTTAGCACAAAAACGGTCGATTCATGTCTAGCTAACTTTACTGTAAATGACTAATAATAAGTGCATAAAAGTTAAAAACAAAACTTGTAAAGAATTTAATTCTGAGAAAAATGGTGTAAATAAAGTCAATAAAAATCAACAAAAAATTCCAATTGTTTCCAATTTTCCAAAATTTGTTTTTAGGCAAAGATTTTTCTGTTTTATGTCGAATATCATGAAACTTATGGGAGATACAGTTCTGCGACCTGTTTTATTCGATTTTTCAGGTCAAAAACCATAAGAAACAACAGAATTCGCCCCTTCCCAGAATTTCAGAAAGTCTTCATTTACCCGGGGGAACCGAAACCCGAGCGAAATCTTTCGCTAGCCGTAACTCGGTTACAAAGCGTTTCCGGACATATGTTTATATGAACTTTTCTTCTTCTTTTACACTATAGAACCATTTCTCAAATTATTTCCCTCTCCTCCTGGGACACCCTGTATATTCTATCTGTTATGTTTATAAAACTATAGTCAAGTCAACTCTCGATTATTAGGAGAGGGGCACGATTATCTGGTTTGCAGATGTTATGGCAGGCCAGGACAAGGTAAATAGCTTATATTTTTAATATATTATGAAACAGTGTGATTTACACTGAGGGTCTGATCAAGTATATGGAGGGAAAATAACGTATCACATGATGTAGAATAATGAACATAAAGCACTGTATTTACTTACATATAGAACTCCATTGGCGCCACTTTTGAATACTGAAAAATGTATTATACGAGTACATTACAAAAACTGTACTAAATCAGAACATCAGACATTCAGGTTAAAATTATTGTGAACTACAAGGCTTCAAGGTTTTCAATGCTAAATCTACCACTCTTGTCAGGGATAACCATATGACATAATGGTAATTTATACGTCAGAATCTAAAAAAAAAAGGGTAAAAGAACAGAAACTAGTGTAAACCATGTATTTTCATTATGGGTACATTTTAATATTTCATTGATAATACACAAATTTTATTGATGGTCACTTTCCAAATGTATACTGATGAAATACAAAACTACACTACTGCATATTGCCAAAGACTACAAGGATACAGTATGAATTATTGAGCTATAAATGCTGTGTTGAAAGAACATTTCTTGAAAATGGCCAGTATTCAGTGTTAGTAGCAGCATGAATGCAGTTTTTCAAAGCATAAAATTCTTCCTGTCTACCACTGTAGTAACAGTATTAATGTGTTTGGTTTAGTGAAGGGTCCAATGTGCAAGGCTAATATTCTTGTTTTTAAACTCTTCAAAAAATTAGAGAAGAGCCTTATATGACGGATCTTATAAGTAAGTAAATATTATGTTAACACTAACATCATTGTTTTAGTTATGTTATTATAATTTTGTCTTGTGTAATTGTTTCTGTCCATTTTTTATAGCATAAACTTTGTCTACTGTTGTGTAATAATTCAGTTTTCCATACACAGGCGCACCTGCATTTCAATACAGGAGAACTAACTTTACTGAGAATGGATCCTCAAATTCTGGAATGATGAATTATCAACGTTTCGCAGTACATGTGAATTTGAAAAAAAAATCGTGACCATATCCTATATGTAGCCACCAGTTTTTATTACTTACACTGTTGTAGTTATTGGAAGACTTTTTACTAACACCAAGGACATCATTAATGACAAGAAAATACAATGTACGAATAAAAGTTGTAGGGCAGATCCTATGCGACAAAATTTACTGTTTTTATGTTCAAAGTCACAATACAAAACACCACAGAGTTCCAATCAAGTACATAACTACCCTGGACATGAATATTTTGGCAGTAACTTGTTACAGACAAATACAAGTTTACATGAAAGATTCATATTATTTGATACAGCATTATTGTGTTTTAGTGAGATGGTTGCATGGCTAGTACAACATGTCGCCAGCCGCTAGTTGCAGTGTTGCGGTATTCACAGCCAGGAGGCACCTGTTATCTCAGTTGGCTACTCAAATTTTCCTCACCATGCTGAATGCACGCCGTACTGAGCCTCTACCGGGAATTGAACTCAGGACCCCGCACATGAATCGTGCGTGCTATACACTAGACCACCTGGAGGCTCATATATATACATATATATATATATACACACATATATATATATATATATATAATATCTCAGTTTATGACATAAAACTGAACTACGACAATATAATAAAGTATTATTATACACACATACGACAAGTGGAAAAAGTATGCGAATTAACCTTTTACTGTCTCCAAAGAAAACATTTTTCAGCATGAGTTTTACATTCAAACACGTTACAGGATTAACTTGAAAAATTTGTGCTATTTATCACTCCAAAATGTATTAAATTTGTGGTTTATATATAAGTAACATTATCAGTGCATTACTACATTATGAAAGAATCAAACAAAGCACGCACAGCTGGGAAAGATTGTCATAAGTGTACAATAAGTAGATCTGACTTTTTAAAGTCTCCTGTGAAAACTTGGTCATCCAAACATCAATAACAGTATTGAGTTTCCTATGCTACTGTGTTTTCACTGCTCAATACTTAAATTTTAACAATTAGTTTTAAATAAAATATACAACATATGTGAACAGACTGCCTGAAAGAAGTAAACACAGAAGGATTTTTGTAACATTTACCTCATCATTAGACTAGTGATAAAGAACAGAAGAAAGATTTAGATGCCACAACGTATGAAGCATAGGAATACAAGAAAACACTTCTACTTTGTAGCAGCAGTAGAACAGACACTTGTGTGTATGTGTGTGTAGTATGTTTCTAGACAAACAGAAGCCAGCAGTGTTGTGTCACATTCAAACTGATACTGACTCTACTACCTGTTAACAATTTAATCTCAACATCAACGTCTGTCTCGAGGTGGTGGTGAGCTTTAAAAAACCTTAAGGCAATTTTCCGTCCTCCTTTTTTAAAACTTTCAACACAATTACAAGGAAGGTGTGACCAACAAATAAGTGGCGCAGAAGCCGTACCAAGACTACTGATTGATGATGATGATGACACACGCTTCAGACGATCATTATGGTGTGAAGAATCCACTTCGGTGGTGCCATAGATGGAGCCGCCTGGAGACAGCCAGGATATCGTTTTCAAACGGTCACGTGATGCGTTTCTCTTCAACGATGACAATGGTGACAGAGCCACGTCTGACAGAACATCTGGGTTAATGTTAACAAACAATATAAACAATTTATATACAGTATTTATTTATTGGACCTAATATGTAAAAAAAGATACATAAAGTACAAAATAAAAAAATAAACAAACAAAATACAATCCTGTGTTTAGCATCTCCTTTATAAGATTTGATTGGATTTCCACAAAAGTAAGATAATAACTGATTAATATAAATAACTTAAAAAAATAATAATAATAAATCTTAAAGGGTTGTGGATGTTTCAAGATAGGAGTATTTTTTAAATCTTTACACTACTTTATATGCTACAATGAGTGAATGATATTATGAGTGGGCAGATGACTGTGTATAAAAATTACACAATCTCACATGGTGTATCAATACATAAATTCACTACACTGTGATTTATACAATTCTATAAATTGACACTGAGCATGGTTTAATCACACACACACACACACGCGCGCGCACGCGCGCACAGGCATACGCACACGCACAGTACTTTCAATATACTTTAATAACTACAGCAAATCCGCTCAATTTTTTTCCTAGAAACAACATTACCACACTAATCTTTAGGTAACAACATTTTACAAAGTATTACAGTTCTAGTTTTTATACATATGTATATGATACTAGAAATACATGCCATGTGATTAGGAAGTGATCTACCATAAGCATCGTTTGGTTCTGTGCCTAAGTCTCAATATGTCTTCCTACTGACAGTGCAACTTGAAACTTTTTTATTTTATTTAATACACTTGAATCTAACATTTTTTTATTGCAGAATAATCCTGCTCCATATTAACAGCGTTGTATATGAATAAAAAAATATATCCCTATACTCTTACTATACTACACAGTTCTCAAAATAAACTGACTTTTGTAAGACTCAGAACGTTGTGTCCCATGTCTAACATACATGAACCATATTAGATAGAAACTACAGGATTTCAGATGTGGCCAACCGCTGGGGATCAATTACACATAAATAAGTGAAATTGATGTGACATCGAAGTACAAGGGTAAACCAATAAGTATCTGCAATTTTATTATAATCGTCTGTAGGTTGGCAGTACCACTTCGTGCTCTTGTATGCTGACAGATGGTACCACTGTCTTTGTTGTGGACCGTTAGACCCTCTGTCGTTTCAGTCAGCTGTGGGTTGTTGCACAATAAACATGGCTGCCCCTATATCTGTTTGCACCAACGAAGAACAGCGTGCAGTGATCCGGTTTTTGTAGCCTGAAGGTGTATCAGGAGCCAAAATCCACAAAATACTTTCAAAACAATATGGGGATAATGTTTTACCATAGCAAAGTGTATATGAATGGGCCAAAAATTCAAAAAAAAAAAGGTCAGATAAGCATCAAGAATGACGAAAGATCAGGACGCCCAACCTCTTCCACTACTCATTATTGAACAGGTTAATGCCATGATTGAGACCAATCAAAGAATGACTGTCGATGAAGTGGCATACAATTTGCAAATTAGTCATGGTTCTGCATATGAAGTTATCCATAACAGGCTTGGCTTTCGTAAAGTCTATGCAAGATTGGTTCCAAAACAGCTCACTGAAGAGCACAAGTACAATTGAGTGGCCATCTGTAAATGCTTACTGGATCACTATGCTAATGAAGGTAAATTTTTTTTAAGCAAATAGTCACTGGAGATGAAACGTGGATCCACCACTTTGAACCTGAAAGCAAATGCCAGAGCCTCGAATGGAAACACCCTGAACCTCCAATCAAAAATAAATTCAAGAGTCAACCCTCTGCAGGAGATGTAATGCTCACAGAGTTTTGGGACTCACAAGGGCCAATACTGCAACAGTACTTGGAGAATGGCTCAACACTAAATAGTGCAAGTTACAGTGAGATGCTGTCCAATGAACTGAAGCCTGCAATTTGATCCAAACGCCAGGGCCTATTGTCGGAAGGAGTGCTTTTGTTGCATGACAACACACACCCACATACTGCCACCCACACTGTCCAAACCCTTTAGGAATTGCGTTTCGAGGTGTTGGAGCATCCCCCGCTCCTGCTTCATCGGCTACCATCTTTTTTGTAGTTACTTTCTGTCAATTCTCCAGAGACCAATAAGTAAAGGAAGCAGTGAATACGTGGCTTGCTGCTCGGCCAAAAAACTTTTTTTTGAGGGCATCTTGAAGCTTGGTCAACAATGGAATGGACCAAGTGTATTGAAAAGCAAGGGGACTATGTTGAAAAATGAGCTAACTGTCAGATTTGTACTATTGTTATAATAAATTATAAAAACTGTTTGCAGATACTCATTGACTTACCCTTATACTCACATGTTCTTTGAAACTGCATATCAGCCGTACCAAATTTTGTAGTGTAAATCAATGAAACTACCAACCATCCTAAAACAATAAAGTGATTTGTAATAATCATGTTTCAGTTTCTATTTAATACAAGGGTTGTCCAGAAAGTAGAGAACGTTTTGTTATTAAAAAAATCAAGAAAAGTGGTAATCAAAAAACTTTTATTTTATACTTACAGGAACCATTATACTACTTTTCTACACAGTATCCACACAAATTCAAACACTTGTCCTAGTGTAACATTATTTTTTCTATTCCGTCATTATACACTCCTGCCGCCAAGTTCTTAAACCATTCAGTGACAACTTCTTTCAGCTCATCATTATCTTGAAAGTACCTGCCTCCCCAAAACTCTTTCAACTTAGGGAACAGATGAAAATCACTAGGTGCCAAGTCAGGACTGTATGGTGGATCCTGAAAAACGTCCCAGCCAAAACGTTGAAGCAAACCTTGAGTTGTTGTAGCTGAGTGTGGGCAAGCAGTATCATGGAGAAGACGATGCTGCTGGAGTGTCTGACAGTATGCCTCTGAGTTTATGTATGTCCTCTTGGCATAAAATCAACCAATAGGATTCTCTTTCCATCCCAAAACACGGTCGCCATCACTTTCTGTGTGCTCAGAGCTTGTTTTGCTTTCTCTGGTTTTGTTGGTGATTTGAAATGGGTGTCATGTTTCTGGTGTTTTATGAGAACCCATGTCTCACCACCTGTAACAATATGATCCATCTTGACGATAACAAGTGAGAAATGTCAAATCAGCTCCCATCCTTTGTTTTTTGTGATCATTAGACAAAAATCGAGGTACCCACCTGGCACACATACTTTTTGTAACCAAGATAGATCGTGACAATTTCGTGAAGTAAGGCTCTTGAAATTTCAGAAAAGAATCTGTGTAAACCACCTAAGGTGAAACATCTATCCTCCTGAATTTTATCATCAACTTTTTTCTTAGTTAGTCAGTGATTAGAAATGGGTAACTTGAATTACGTCATTATGCGTTCAAAAACCGAATGACACTACACACTTCACACTTCGTGGAATTTTCTATTTTGTCAAACATTTTGAATGTGGGCGATAAACAAACAAATGTCTCCAAAGCATCACAGTTTGGCTCAAATTGAGCTTGTAGTGGGGGGGGGTTCAATGTCACAGAGACAATGGTCAAGGTCAAACGTTCTTTACTTTCTGGTCAATCCACGTATTTTTGCAGGGTTTATGCATATTTATTGCATTTTTTGTCTTCTACCTCGTGTCAGTGGTTAGTCTCATCATATCAATTCGTATTTTATTAGCAACAGCTCTAAACAGGCGACTGCAACTTGATCTGAACTAGTTCTTCAAGTTGCTAAGCCAAGATTTATGTCTTCCTATATGTTCTCTTGCTTTTATTTTGTCTGAAATGATTACTCTTAATATGGAGTACCATTCTCCTCTCATTTCATGACCTATGTAATTCCTTATTTTCTTTTTTTTTTTATGGCCAACAATATTTCTTCTCCTTTAATGAATATGCTGAGTAACATAACAATCATGCAATCTAGCCAGTACCACCTACTGAATAGATGTGTGTGTGTGATTCACACAGAAATGTCAGAGCAGAATGTGAGTACATTGTCTACATTAATTCCGTCCTTTTCTTCTTCTCTTGTAATAGAAACCATACATAATTCTGTTTATTCTTTTGAAATTAACATTACATTTTACCAACAGATGTTAATGGTCCCTGTCTATACTTGGCCCTAGAAAATTACAGCTAGATTGATCCTGATTCCTGTACCTTTTTATCTGCCTAATGGAGCTGTAGGAAAGGCGAAATCTGATGTCCAGTGCCTATCACATGTCTCCTCCTCTGGAGACTTCAATAAATATGAAGGGGAGGGGAGTGGGGAGGTGAAGGGGAGGGGGAGGATAAGAACAAGAAGAAGCTAACCTTGAGGAAAAGTATATTCAAAATACTTTAGAATGTTTTAGAACAAAAATTTTAGAATGTTTTTGAGCAGAACGTTGCCCCTACTATTTTAGTTCACATTGTAGTTTCTGTGTTCCTGCCATGTATTTGTCTCAAATACTACACATAATCAAATACTTCATATTAGCAATAATTATATTTACATACTACAATATGTGCTCTTGTCAGAGGCAAAAATCTTAATAAAATGTAATTAATTTATGCCCACATTACAAATGACTTACATTTTCTACACTCTTAGCTTTTAATTGTCTTGTTAATACATCCTCTTCATTTTTTTTTTAAGAGTAATATCAGGAATAGTTTTATTCAAATAAGAAATTTTTATAATGTCTGACCATCTTATACTATTTTATGTAATTTGGGTTTTATAAGGTTTCAATCTAAACATATACTCCAATTGCTATACAAACAACACAATGGTCCTGAGATATCAGATATGAAATTTAAAGAGTGCACTAAATGAAATTTTCTCAGTAAGGGACTTCAGTTTAATCACTTATTTTTAATTTATTTATGTATTGTTTTTTTAAAAAAGTCATTTTAAATCCTAACTTATCAAATCAAATATATGTTTCAATTCTAAAAGTAATTAATGTTTACATTACCTAACTTATATCCTGGAAGGAAAATATCAATATTTTTGTTATGACATGTTATGTGTGCTTTAAAATCTACACAAATAAACTTGAGGGATCCTCTTAGTACAGTAAGGCAGTAAATGATATCCAACCCCAGTACATTGTTATGCTGATGAAATAAATAGTACGACATTGTTGACTGTTGGGTACACCACGGCACACAAGATTGTTCCACATATTTACAGATCATTCTATGTGGCATGAAGTGATTATTGTGGAACTGTAATAGGGTGACATTTATTGTGCGATGGACAAATTTAACTTGAATTATTCTATAAGAGTGCTTTGTTGATTTTTAATTGTTTGTGACTAATTAAAATTGGTGATTAATGACTTTGCTGGTGTCTGTTAGTCAGTTTCCATTGTACCCACAATGATCCGGTGTGACTGTTGTAGCAGTGGTGTCAGAAGTGGGATATAACCGTTAACACTGGAAACAGAAGACACTTCAAAGCAGAGTAGTGTATGTGGTAATTAATTTGGAACATGCATACCAGTCAGATTATGGGAGCTTTCCAAGCACTACTACTGCAAACACAGGATCAAAAAAAAACTAGAATGCAAAAGGATCAGAGAAAAGACAAGATGAGAAAGCGGAAGACAGACAAAGTACTACTACTGGAAACACATTATTGTTCGATTCACAGGAATGACAAGACAAGAAATGTACGCAGGAGCCAGAGGAACAGAAGCATGACACAGAAGACATAAATGCACAACACAGGAGTAAAAACAGATGCAAGAACATACTGCTGCAGGGATATGCTTATTACGAGGTGAGCTTAATAACCAAATTACTACAAAATATGACATAGAAGAATCAATATCTACAAAATATCTGTCGTAGAAGAATCCATGTCAAATAAAATATCTGAAGTAGAGGAGACTGTAGCAACTGTGAAAGATTCAGTCTCAACTATAAAAGTCAATTGCAAACATAAAAGAGCAAGTTAAAAGTGAAGTCGAGCAGTAAATGAAAATACAGCCATGCATTTCTAAACAAATGGCTGAAGAGACAGTCCCAACTGTGAAGACAAAAAAATATGTAGAAAATAAGACAACAGAGAGAGTCAATTTGCCTGCAGTTGGGACAGTTCATGTCAAAAGCCCCAACATTTTATGGAAGCACTCACTGGATGACGTATCTTCAACAATTTGAAGCTGATCCATGGACAAATAACTGGATGGAGAAAGACAAGACAGTTTCACCCGTTCTCACTTTCAAAAGACCTGCGACAGAGACACAACAGAAAGTACCACCTTATAGCCAGAACACCTATGCTGAATTGGCAAAAGATCTAGAATTATGCTATAAACGAGATGTGTACGGCACTCAATTATGAGCAGGACCGCAGCATTTCAGGGAGAGTCCTCAAGAGTTTGAAGCAAGCATCAGCAGACTAATTAAACTGGCCTTATAATGGTACATGACCCTTGTGCACAGTAAATTTGAAATCCCACGCAAATAAAAGGTAACAATTCATATTATGAAGGCATATGTGGCAGGGTATGAGCGTGTGTATATGAAAGAAAGGAAATAATAAATGAATTTAAAGAAAATATTAATAAATGAGGCTGAAAATTGTGAAAATGGTACTGTTTTGCGATAACAGATGGAAAATATCTTTAGTGAAGCCAACAAGAACAAGTATAGTAACAGAATAATGGCTCGTAGAAGATCATGCCACATGGCAATGCGGCCGGCCACATTTCTTCTCTTCTCTTGGTCACGGCATGAGAAAGCAAGGTCATTCCAGAATTGCAAAGCGAAATTAAGTCCGTGAAAACACTTAAACATGTGTTGGCACAAGGAAATTGATCCAGAAACACTCAATTAATGCCAAATAATGAACAAATAAAAGTGTGAGATGGAAACCTTTGAACAAGAGGAAAAAATTGTAAAGCTGTAATACGGACATAAAAGAAAGACAAAGTGATTGGTGGATATCCCCGGACTTGAAATAAGTGGAAAAAATTGTAAATTTGTAATACAGACATAAAAGAAAGACAAAGTGATTGGTGGACATCCCCGGACTTGAAATCTCAAAATTAATCATTTAAAAGTCAAAATTAATTAAAAAAGACTGTGATCAGGTGCCAGAAATGCGAAATTCGGGGGGAATTGTAATAAGGTGACATTTATTGTTGTTTCGGACAATTTTAACTTGACTTATTCTATAAGAGTGCCTTGTTGTTTTTTATTTGTTGTTAGTGATTAATTAAAGTTGGTGATTAGTGACTTCAATAATGCCTGATATTCTGTTTCCACTGTACCCACGACAATCCAGTGTGACCCTCATAACAATATGAATTTACTAACTCTTAAATTCATTACAAATTTGAAATGGGGGGGGTCATTACAAATTTGAAAGTACTACTGTGTATACTTATTCTTAATGTTTTCTTTGAAAAATTTAATAGAACTGGAGAGCCGCAATGAGATAATAACTGAGATGCAGGGGTCATACAGAACTCAGACATAGTTTTTGTTTCTTGTTCCACTATACCTGGGTTTGACTTTTTTTTTCCTAAATGGCCTTTTGCTTTTATAAACAGCATTTACAAAAATATAAGGTTATCTTTTTAACTGTTTAAATTAAGTTAATTTAGGACTTGAAAAATTAGGAATTCAAGCATTTTAGACACGATTATGAAGCAGCGTTCAGCACAATGTGGTCATACGGAGAGTATATAGAATGGCCACATGTTAAATAGGATTAGGATTATACTTAATGGTAAAAGGGAAGTGAGGCAAACCTAAAATGATTACAGGAAACACGGTGTAGAGTGTGGAATGTACTGAAATGCAGTCAGAACGTGGAATGGCTAGAGAAAGTCAGAAAAGCAGTTGCCATGCCTTTCAAGTGAGTCAGTCTGAATTTCATTTAACTGCTCAGTACACTAGTAGAGTACTATGGCTGCAGTGTGGACAATATCTATTGTCAGCTCAAGTTATTGTACACACATTATTTCCACCTCCTTCGATCTACTCCCTTTTATGTGCTGTACAGTACCAGGTAAGCTGTATGTTGACAAAAAGTTGGTGTTCTCACCTCAAAAGGTCAGGAAGATGCCAACCATCCAGCAACCTCCCACCCACCTATATTTATCGTCCTTACTACAGTAAAATCCTTGAGCATTTTTAATTGTCCCGGCTGACTTGGTTCATTTGAGAGTATATGAAACAATACACTTTTGGATTGATTTTAATCTATGACACCCCCTTTGGAAATGTGTCCGACAATTTTACTATTTTCACTCTTACTAACACCATTATTGTTCTTCTTAATATTTATAACAAACAAAAATAATATCTATAATTATTTTAATTTATAAAATCGATTATTATAATTATACAAACTGTTGTAACAAAGGGGTTGACATATTATCATTTGAATATCATGTGGTTATTATCAGATGAATTATTATTACAAACAAAAACTAGTAACTATCCATTTAATTTCTCACCATTAGCTGAACCTAACAGACAATAACCTGGTAGAGGACAAAGGTGACGTTGCAATTTCAACATGCATAAAGTCTCAGAACAAGCAAGGGAAAACTTATCACAGAAAATGTTTAAAATATATATATATATATATATAACACTTTTAAAGTTAGAGAAAAAACAACATGACAAAACTACAAAACTATACATCAAACAAGTGTTACACCTACCAGTGGCAACAACAACTTGTGAACCTTCTCTGAGTTCCTGTAATGCTACTGACAAGAAGGAATTTTCAAAGACTAGTACCATCCACTGGAGAGCTGCCACTAATTCCTAGAACAAAAATACCAAATTTTGTTTGAATTTTTGATTCAGCATTTCCCAAAGTGTGGGTCACAATCCAGTGGGCTGTGAAATATATCTGGTAAATCATAAAACTATCCTCACAACTAAAAATAATAATATTCTTGTAATTTCAAATGTTGAAACTACATACGAAAAACATAACTACATGTTACATGAAAGAACTGTCAAAATAATATACAGTAAAACCCCTATTCAGTGTTCCTCAAGGGATCAACAAAAAAGAGCTTTATATGGGGGTTAGTGTTGTTATATGGGGATCAAATATATATAATGCAACAGAACACAGGATGATAAGATATGCTGTTTATATCAGAGTACATGAATGACGAGCATATTCTTGTTTAAATTTGTTTATGTGTAATATTGTTTTTTTATACGTATTATTTCTAATAACGTCCGTTTATGTTATTTATTATTATAATCCAGTCTCTCAATCAAATGTAAACAAGCCTTAATCTAACACAGATAACAATAATAATTCAACCTCCATACAGATAATAACTCTATTTTTTAAATATCTGATAAGAGAGTGTATTCAAAGTTTTATCTACACTCCCTGATAACATAGAAGGGCACATATAAATAGTTCAATGAATTTAGTCTCTATACACTCAAATAAATATTTCTTTTTTTAAAATTAATTCAAAAATCAAGCCCAACGTTGGCAAGCGCCAAATATCCTTATGCAACAGATCAAACTTTATTATTCTAATAAGGATATTGTGAGTGTGTAGAAATCGATAAAGTTTATTATGGAGGAGATGAAATATTATTTATTATAATACAAATATTGTTTATAAAGATGTATAATGTTTTTTTTAAATTGTCATGTATTGATAGTATATTAAATTGTTTGTATTGTTCGATTAATATAAATCGCTTTTACTTGTTTGCTGCAACGTCCTCCTCTCGTCTCGTCGGTCCCGTCTCGTCATCCTCTTCTACAGCTTCACTCCTTCCTGGTGTCCTCTTCATCTTGTCGTCCTTGTACAGCAAGCGGCTCCAGCGGCGATATTTCAGAGTCTCGTAGTTATGTTTAACTGCTTCCACGATATCTTGTAGTGTCTTTAAGTTCCCTATGCGTATATCTTAACTTACACGACACAGCACTGAATTTTATTTTAAATTTCATTTACTTATTTATCCTCTTGGTTCTTACCGCAAAACTTCGTTAAGAATTACAAGGTTTATAGTTTACTTTATATAAAATATTCCTACGTTTGTAAGAGAACAACTCTCTTACTCGGGCACAACTTCCCCTAGCAACTTCGACAGACAGACTGTGTCCGACCTAACTCTGCAACGTATGAATCTCACTGAATTTGGTGTAATTTGATAGGCCAAGCCCAAGTCACATGATTGATGGAACAACCAGATACACAAATTTCATGAAAAACTTTGTATAATTTTGCATAGTCCTGCATGGAAATTATCTACAATTATTATTACCCTATCATTGATAAGAGTTAAACTTGAGTTTTGCTTTACTTAAAAAATCATATTTCTAAAATAGTTACAAACCTCAGAGTATACACAAATCGAAGCTATTTATTTAAATAATTCCTTGTCAAATTTTCATGTAAATCGGTTAACTACCACTGCCGCTATAGCGATCGCAGATTATCACCCCCACACACGCGCACCAATTCATACAAAAAATACATGACAATATAGTACATTTTTTAATAGTTATCAATTTTTAAATACAAAACTTATGACTAAAAAAACAAAATATTACACAAAACAAATTTAAACAAGAATATGCTCGCTCGTCATTCATGTACTCTGATATAAACAGGAGAGAGAGAGAGAGAGAGAGAGAGAGAGAGAGAGAGAGAGAGAGAGAGAGAGAGAGAGAGAGAGAGATGCTCTTATCGAGGATTTACACCAAGCATCTTCCTGCCCAACATAAAAATCAATGTCAGAAGTAAAAAAGGAGAAACTTTGTGCTAGGTTTAACAGTAACTTATCACCACATTTTACAAATGTGGCAACTGATAAGCCAATCCTACCTAGATCACAATCCAATGCTTCTCTTGTTGAAGGTCACAGTTGCACTGGCTCACAGCAAGAGGATATTGTGACACAAGGTTTAATCCTTGTTGAAGATTATGATGATAGATGAAGATAAATAACGAACAGAACTCAAATTGCACATGCATTTGTACTCTAAAACGTAAAAGACACAATCTTGAAAATCGCGCTATGATTAGTAGTCTGAATAAGGAATCAAGTATAGTTTAGGGGTGGGGTATGGAAAGTTGATGACCACTAGCACTACCTAGAATTTTACCATCTGATTCAACAAAAACCAATTCAGGGCTTATTTATACTCAGACGGTGAGCTTTCTCTACTACTGTTGACACAAAACAGTACAGACAAAGATAACAGTGAACAGAACTTGTATACTAACAAATTTTACATGTATCTGTATTCAAAAACATGAAACAGGTGGTCTCCAAAAGCATGCTAAAGTACATGTTAATAGAGCGTTTTATTGAAGACTTCCTAACACTGTTCTTATGGAGATTTTGGCGGGAATTCATGCAATTGGCATTAAATGCAGGATAGCACTATATCAAGGAGTGATACATCAGGGTTTCACTGTACAAATTTATCATTTGAATCTAGTTTCATGCATACCTTTCATATTACCTGCCATGTTTATATAGAAAACTTTATTATAATACGGATTAATCATGTTTTGTATCTGTTACCAAAATAATTTTCATTACTACTTCATGCCAGTATTAGTCTACATTTTTGCATCTAACTGTAAAAGATTTTATTTGGAATATAAAGTACTACTTCTTTATTGTTCACCATTATAACATAACAATCACTCTACACATTAATAGTTGAATAAATAAATTACACAGGTATCTTAAACATTTCCTTACTGTGATCAAACATTTCCACAGTTATTGATAGGTCCCATGTTACTGAAATTTGGGAAACTCTGTTCATACATATTGCAGAGTTGTCTGACATTTATCATACTAATAGCTAATATAAACTTACATAATAATTGGGCTAGTTTTTTTATTTTTGTATTGTGATGTAATTACTTTCATATTATTCATACAATTCGTGTACTTTACATTGTTGGAACTGAACATACATGCGCCAGCACATTGTGAAGCTATTTTATTTGTGTCACATAAAATTAACTAATTTACTAATAAACATTGTATAATTATCGGGCGCCATCTTGTTTTTATGATTTACAAGAAACAAAACACAAAAATTGTACCTATCATTTTGGGGTTCTTTTCGGCGAACAGGAGATCAGAATTGGTTGTTCAAAGAAAACTTTATATTGTTTCCCATAATTAAGTTTTATTAACAATTGGATATTCACATCATTTAACTTTTAAAAGATCATTGACACACTACGTCTTTACCTCCCTCATCTATTATACAATTCTCATTCTAAAAAACTCACATAAAATAAAATTGAAATATAGTATAAACCTTTAATATAAAAAACCTTTAGTATAAAAAAGAATCAAGATGTTAAATAGAAATAATTTTTATACACACAAACCAGCCTTCTTAATTTACATAATTTCACTCACTCATACACACACATTTACATACTTTTAGGTTTTATGTTGAGCTCAACTTTAAAATTTAGTTAAAAGCCAGTATTAATTATTTTTGAAATGTCTACTTTCCTGTTGGTGTGTATGGTTTCATCCTGCGGGACGTCTCCTGTTGTGTGCACTGCCTGTTGTTTTCACTTTTATATCTTACGGCCGAACTGTTTGTTTAGTTTTATTGATCACTGATTAGTACATTATTTATATCTTCGAAAGTCCAAAACTAGTTAAAATTTCACATTTGTTAATTTGCGTTTATGCTGTTTATGCGGGCGAAAACGGTACTCAGCCGGCGGCGAGCGAAACTGCCCACGTCCGCTTAGTTTAGATGTTATTTGCCGACTGGCTTTGTTTGCTGTGTGTCACAACGCTGCTGGCTCTGACACACCTACATTCTTCGTTATGTTGTTTTGTGTGTCACTGGTTGACCTTGGCATAATTCCAGCTTATTAATTCTGTTCGCTTCAATAATTTTCACATATTTAATGTCAACAGCAGTGCTGCCACTGTCGCTTCCTTCGCAACCACTGAATTTATCTTTCGTTTATACGTTTTGTCCCAATCATTGTAAAAAATGCTATTTGTTTTATGAAAAAAAATACAAACTGCTTTATTACACCAAAAATAGGCCCGTTACAACATTGTAACTATATAACTGATTTATAATTACAGTGAATTATTTATAATGTTTGCCTCAACTTAATATTACTATATGTTACATTAATAAGAAACATATGTTTTTTTTTTACAAAATTACTTAGACTTTGAGGAGAAAGGAGTCTACTGTTCTTGCTCACAACCATTTTATAATTTAATTAATAATGTTGTGTTAGTGGTTGTAATCACAAACAGATAATCAGATATTTCTGATCTGATAATGAGCTGTGAACCTTGAAAGTGCTAATTGGAAAATAATCGTTTCTACAGTGGTATGAAACAGTGTTATTTCTGTTTATTTTATAGTTGTTTCGAATAAAATAATTATTTTAACACAAGTACTGAGACTGATATTAAGTAACAATTATATCAGCTTCACTGCTTTGAATGCAGTGTCACAGCAAGAATTTTTCCATGGTGGTGTTACTGGTGATGCACAAGAATGCGTGTGTTGGTGTTAGTAGAGGATTCAACAACTGTATATGATATACTTGCTGATACTGTCTGCTGTAGACCTTATCTACAAAACCCCACTGGCACCCTACCTACGGGGTTGTAATCCCCTCCAGTAAGTTTCCTTGACTAAGACACATTCCAACACACACAAGCACATACAATATACTAGTTTCACACAACGTAAGCTTAATAATTTAACACTACTCAATTCCATTCATTTACATCTACAACTCACCTACAAAAAAATACAGTTTTACTCAAAATTCAAACAAAATAGAATTTTTATAATTTTAAATATGACAACATATGTGCAAGAAAAACATTACTTTACCCTGCGGACTAAAGGACACATGTCCTGAGAGACAGTATTAATGAGTGTCATGGCTACACTTTGATCTATGTTGTTGGCATGTTCACTTCGTTCTGTAACGGAACTAATGAATGTGCCCAATGCATACACAGCCGCAGCTCTGACCTGCAACACAGCACAACACACTACAGATTACTCACTGAAGTAAAAAAATTAACTTTCTTCTCTAACACATGTGTCGGATTTAAATTAATAGAACCTCCAAATTCATCACTCTTGAACTCAAGTGGTGACAAGTTGGAGAAAATTATGAATTATGAAAGTTACAAATGTAGATTAGAGTACTCCTGAGAAAATGAAAATACAATAAACTTCCTTTAATCTGGTACATTTGAGACTTGAAGCATGGACGATTACCAAATATGCCAGTTTACAAGTTGTTCAAATATATGTGAAGATATGAGAAAAAAACTATTAGAAAAAAGGAGTTTTCATTACATATATCACTACACAGTACACATCTACAGAATTAAAGAATAGAAAAACCATTAAAATGATATTCAAGTGCTAGTAACTGGTCAAGTAAGAGTGGCATGCTGAAACTGATATATTAACAAAACTATCTGAGTATATTTTAAAAATTAATCTATGCAAAGCTAACATTAATGTAACATACTACAACGTTACATATACATACATATTGTAACGTAGTCGTGCGTACGGCTACCGTTTTATTCTGTAAAATGTGAATCATGTACAATTTGTGTATAATGGGTGTAACGTGTCTTCTCTATCCGTCGTTCCAATGAATGCAACTTCCGCAGATTTTGTCCGTTGCGAACGTACGAATAACCAGGTCTCGATGTTCTTACCTGTTGTTCACTAGGGGTGTGAAAATCCCGGTGGTGCCAAATTGTTTTATTAAAACAATTAAAAAATTTTAAATGTGTATGGCCTGCGCCGCTCAGGCGGTTTGAATAATTCAAATGTTTCCGCCTGTCTCGGCCGTCTGTAGCGGCCAGTAGTTTGTTGCGTTGGCTGTGCGGTCGCTAGTCGTCAACACTACTTGTCTGCTAAAATGTACATAAATTATTATCCGCCTCCTAATGAAATTATAACACCGTGGTTACACTCAATACTTATTTATTTTTTATTAATGATTAATTATTCATTTAATACAAATTATATTTCCCTTTGTAATACAATTGCTCCGGTTATATATGAGACAACTCTACAGGGTTTGACAAATCGATATCTGAACTGATTAACAGACTTTCAGTAATGGCGTCTGTGGAAATTATACACAAAATTATTATTGTTCGTTTGTCACGGGTTCTTGAGATTACGTTAAAAGGATTACTAATGTTTAAAACAATAAAAATACACACCCTTACATCAGTTAAACTTAAATAATATACTGTGTAGGTATAATTTGTTTAGTGTAGTGTAGTAAAAGTGTTTACAAGCTATTGGTAATTAATAACAGGTTATCTTTGCCAGTTTATAAATTTTCAGTGACTTAGTTTTTTAATCTTTGAAAGTAATTATGTTCAGTTTAGTGAGATTTCGACCTTTAGTGAGAAATAATTAACGTAAGTTTATTCAGAAATTCGGGTAATTTAATAGGTACTTATCACTTCAGTAGACAGGACGAACTCATTTGATCTGGTATTAAGGAGTTAGGCTGCAATCATCTTTAATTTGCTTTGGTTCGGGACTTCGGGCATCTTTTCCAAGTTAATCGGCAGGATTTTATTTTCTTTTTTCTTTAATTCGGCTTCGACATTAGTTATATGGTTTCAGCCATCGTCTTCATTCGTGGGGTTCACTTGCTAGTAATTTCATTTGATATTTTGATGTTTTAATTAACAATTTTGATCATTCCAAAACTAGCGTCTATTCAACAAAAGCGTCATATAACGAGTAAAGAAGTCTAACGGTAATTAGCAACCAAACGACTGTTGTCATAGTAACCAATTAATCCCGACTGGTTAATTCTGAAGTAGCCTATTGTTATCAAATTTTGAATTTTTATTCAAAATAGCTGTATATCTTCTTATTGATTATATTCTTCTGTCCTCTTCCCTACATATTAAATATTATCACCACTGTTATTATTTCCTTTCAAAGATTAATTTGGTATCACATAATTGTAACGTACCAAATTGGCAGTTGCATAAAGTAATTATTACGTCAAGTGACGGGAGATCATGAAAATATTTCAAAGTACATAAAATAATGTAGACAAAGTGTGTATCTACAAAGGTATATTATTGAAACAATCCAACAAAGAAGAAGGAAGAGTAATATAGCATCATCGAGTACAAAAGAGAGAGAAAATGACAACGAGCCAATATAAAATGTTAGAAACCAGGCCCAATAGGTCCAAACAGTGAGGGGAAACAACAAAAATAATCATTAAAATGAAGAGGAGCCAACAGAGTCCAAACAGTGAGGGGAAACGACAAAAATGACTATTAAAATGAAGAGGAGCCAACAGAGTCCAAACAGTGAGGGGAAACAACAAAAATAACTATTACGATAAAGAAGAGACAACTCAAGAACAACCGTAATGATGGTAAAACAAACAAGTTTATTTATTAGTATAAAATACTATGGAACAATGACTACCATGAATAGAAATATTGAAGAATATGACAAGAATAAGGGAACATTGATTATCACAAGTAATGTACGACCCAGAAGAACACCGATAGTGAACAACAATTAACCAGAAGAAGAAAAGAAGAAGAAGAGCAAAGGAAACATAACATGAAGAATGAAGATCATGTATGGACAATACAAGAAATCACCATTCACCAGGTATACAAGGAACTATATTAATGACCGGAAGAAGTGTAATGATTATTCGAGGATCAACTATAAAGAAACCAGTGTTTAGCATAATTGAGTAATCACAGACAATAACAGTGAAAACTTAATATAAGTGTGACAACCTGTAACAAGTTAACCAATTTTACCCCAAATAAACACCACAGACAATACAAGTGAGAATGTTTATAACAGAGGAAAATGAGTTACCATTATAAGTGGAAGAATCCAAGATTAACTAGTTCAAATGCACAGACAATTAGTGTGACCAGTTTAATCAAGATTGTAACCCAAAATAGATAATCATTAAGACCACCAAGAGAAATGTGAGATAGAACAGTAAAATAATTGTTCATAGGAACTGATAATAAAAGCTTTGTAAACCTTAAAATGAAATATAACTGAATGCCACGGCAAGACAGAATAAAATATAAATAAAATCCAGAACAAATAGTAACAAATAAGCTAGTTTGTTAGGTATCAAACAATCAATGTACCAAAAACTAGGTACAACACAACAAGAAATGTAATACCATTAGATTAAGAATACTTGTGTTATTGTTTCAACAATTAGTGTAAACATGTGTATTACTTAATAATTAAACCATTGTAGTAGAATACCATAATGAAATGATAATAGTAGAATCAAATACTGCATAAGAATATGTTGCACATTGTTACCAGATAACTGACACATAACCTCATAGAAAGTGCACCTATAACATAAGATCATGTATATTAATTAAACCAAGCAACTATCAACAATTGTTTCAACCAAACACTAATTATGAATAGTAATGCAAACTAATAAATAACATATGTACTGAAATACACAGCAAATGAATCAGATTAAATATGATATCATAAAGCCAAAAGAACAGAAACCCAATGTGACAAGTTAGTTAATCAAAATGCACTATCAAAACTTATTAAAAGATTACTAAAGTTGTTATCAGTAGTTAGAGAAATATCTGATACTACTATGAGAACATATCACAGATGTAATAGTAGTAGTTTTATAATTGAAATATTAGAAACTAACTAACTATCATTGTAAAGCCAGATGTAAACAAACACAATACTAAGAATTGGAAAGCTTTCAGATAACGAAAGACTGATATAAGTACATTAAACAAACAAGGTACTACAATTGTACACTAATTTAATTTATAACATTATATACCTTATGTGGTAAAATAATTGAAAAAGTGACAAATTAAAGAAATGAGAACAGAAGGTATTTTTGATAAGACTATTAGTATATGAAAAATAACATTGTTCATAAAATAAAATGTGAACAAATGTGAATAAATGTATATATTATTGTTAGAATGTCAAATAAATGTAATTAGGTAAGAAATAATAGCGTTACATGTAATTATAAACAATCGAATATGGTCGCTAAGGACGCCATTACCAAATATTGTTTAAATGGTAATTACACCTATTTTATGTATTAAAACGAAAGAGAAATGTACTCGAGACGTTTAATAATGAGTGTTATAGTGTAATTGGAACAAAATATGGTGAAACAAACTTGTTTATATTAAGAATCACCATATGAGTTTGTGAAACAGCTAAGTGAGTTAATAATGAACGGATTTAATCCTTGTTTAGACTTAAATTAAAGCCACAAGTGTCCGCAATTTAATGCCACTAACCGTTCGACGATACGCTAATTAATAAAAAAGTTATGACACTTATAAACTTTTCAGTCATTTTGTTTATCGATGCATACGTCACCCGTAGCCTCGAACCCAAGCGATAATTTGTAAAAAATTAAAAGTTTTATTTAACCAAAGTGTTTTGGGGTTGAGAGTTTGACCCTTTAAACCAATCAAATGGCTTAAAATAACCAGACGAGAAGGAGACGCTTTGGTGAAGCAAGCATTCGTTCCGTATCACTCAACAGGCCAGGTTCACGAAGGAAGTCGTCAAAATTATTTTAAATCGTGCGCGTCACCAACATGAGTTAGACTACATACACTAACCTATACACAACACAATACTAACGAGTGTCCAGTGCTTTAAGTGAATTAAAATAACAACTCGACCAGTGTATAATAAAGGTCATGTTTTGTGTTTTTTTTTTTTTTTTTTAAATCAGGGAGTACTCTATTTTAATTATTTTAACGAATTGAATTAAAATAATAACTTTCGTTAGTAAACGAAGAGATATTGTTTTGGGACTGCACTAGTCAAAAGTACGGAAGTGCTTAACCCATGATGAAAAATTATCAGAACTGAATAAATGAATTATAGCGCAATTATTAATTTAAAAAATAAATATTTTACGATTTTATCGTGATTGAGAAAATCGGTATTAAGTTAAATATCGACCATCCATGTATAATAAATAGTCGCTCATTTGACTAAATTTGTTTGAATTAACGAATAACTAGTTTATTGCGAAAATATTCTAAACGACTGATAATTATATATCAGATGACACATGAATAAAATGTATATGTTTATAGTATTAAGAATTTAATAAGTAATAAACTTATTCGAAATAATTACTTACGTTTGTTAAGTAACTAACCTAGAAATAACAATTATAACTTTGTCACCAAGTAATGATTCTGTTCTCAAATAATTGTAATCCAATGAAAGCTATAACAAGAGTTTTTTTATTCTAGACTTTTTCTCTTGCCAGTACATAATTTTAATAATTAACGAATAAATAATAATAGTATTTTAAACAGTGCAGCACAGAGCATGTGTTTTCATCACAACTGCTGTATGCATTTTGCTAACCGTACGATAGTACGATATATATCGGTTTATGGTACCGACTTTTATAATTTTAAATCTTTGTTTGTTTTTATCGTAATCCATTACTAAATATTGTTAAATAAGATAACATCTTGTAATCTGGTATCATGCATCTTCCAAGAACACACGAAATTGGTAATATAACTGAATAAAGAGGACATAACCTTGTTAACCAAAACCATTGTACCAGACATCAGTGTTACCAGCCTTGAGGTACAGAGCTCAAAAATTGTTTAAAATAATTATTGTTTTGTAAAGATATTATTGATTGTTTTTTAAAAGAGTTCATGCCATTTTACAATTGTTAATAAACCCCAATTTATTTACCAGTGGAACAGAGTTTTTGATTTTTTTAAAATAGTTTAATTTTTTATGAACAGTTCTATCATAAGGTGGCGGTAGGATTTGAATGTTCAATACCATTCAAATTGTAGTTAAACTATTATTTTACTTTATTGTGCATGTGCATTATTTAGGATATTCAAACAGAATATCCATATATGTGTATCAAGTGTTGTTTTGCAGCAGAAGAAGTCACCAATAAGAACATTGAAAACATCCACATATGGTAAGTGGGGAGGTTGACAGTGAAGTGTTAAATACTTTTTTAAACTAAAAAACTTAAAAGTGAACACCCATCCAACTATATTAATAATCACAATCATAATAATCAATTTAATTTAACTTCTATCTACTGAAATCTGTTTTGTAACAGATTGGCGCTCCATCGCGGGGCAGGATTGATTGAAGATAACACTTCGAATAATTATAAAATATATATCTTCTACTGTATCTGTTTGGTAATGAAAACTATTGAGAAAGAACTAGCAATTGACTACCATGTGCGTTATGGTCACATGGGAGCAGTCAAAGTAGTCAAGGCACTACAGGAACATGTATACTTCAAGGACATGAACCGCAGGGTGAGAAAATATATTCAGAATTGTCATTTGTGCCAATTAGTCAAGTGTAGCAATGAGAAAAGAGAAGGGGTAATGATACCCATTACTTCAGCAGAAAAATTAGAAAAAGTATTCTTAGATATTTGTGGACCATTTCCACGAAGCGGTGGCAGACACCAATACAAATATGTGGTGATCATATTTGACCACTATACGAAGTTCACAAAACTTTATGCCATAAACAGGGCAAAACTAACAAAATTTTAGACATTGTAATATCAAGGTACATACCCGAGATAGGAAAACCACAATCAGTAATTACAGATCACGGAACGCAATTCCGAGGCCGAAGATGGCGAGAAACTGTAATTAGTCAATGCGTGAAAACATACAAAATGTCAGTGTATCACCCTAACAGCAACCCTGCTGAGAGAGTGTTGAGAGAAGTAGGAAGGATTTTAAGAACCTACTGTCACAGCCAGCAGAGGAGATGGGAAGAATATCTATCCCCGGCTGAAGACTTCCTTAACTTAGCTTGCCACCAATCAACAGATGAAACACCCTATACGGCTATGTTTGAGCGAAGACCACCCTGGGAAATTACAGAAATTATAAAATTTCCACCAGAAAATGAATTCAGATTTAATAAAACCAAATTTTTTAATAATGCAATCGAACGAGCTGACAAACTTAGGCTCAAATACCAGAAGTCACAACCTAAGATCATAAAATACGAAGTGGGAGACAAGGTACTCCTAAAAAATCGAGAACTCCCAAGTGCAATTGAAGGTATTGCTAAAAAACCGTTACTGCTATTCACAGGCCCATATACTGTTACCAAGAATAACATGAATAACACTTATGAATTACAAGACCCTGTAACTAAGAAAATAAAGGGCACATACAACCAAACTTCCATGAAACGGTATATTGAAAATTAAATTATGAAGTGAGAGTGAAATATTGCGATGAAGATTATTTGTTATGGATACTAAGTAAAAAATTAAAATATAATTGTGAGAATAAATGTTGACTACATGAAGAAAGAGTGAAATATTGCGATGAAGACTATTTGTTGTTTATACTAAATAAGAAGTGAATATATAACTGTGAGAATAAACATTGACTATATTGTAATTTTGTAATATAAAAAAATGTGTCCTAAAGAAGTTATGTAAAGGATAAAGAAAATTGTACTTACCCATACATACAAGAATATTATACGAGATCGACACACAACAACTACGGCATGAATTAATATTTCCTAGAGCCAAGTCAACAAGTAAACAACAACTTACCCGTACTACATGAAAGAAAAAAATATAATACGAGATCGACACACAACAACTACGGCATGAATTAATATTTCCTAGAGCCAAGTCAACAAGTATACAACAACTTACCCGTACTACATAAAAGAAAAAAAAAATACGAGATCGACACACAACAACTACGGCATGAATTAATATTTCCAAGAGCCAAGTCAACAAGTAAACAACAACTTACCCGTACTACATAAAACAAAACAAAAATACGAGATCGACACACAACAACTACGGCATGAATTAATATTTCCTAGAGCCAAGCCAACAGTAGAACAACAACTTACCCGTACTACATGAAAGAAAAAAATATAATACTAGATCGACACACAACAACTACGGCATGAATTAATATTTCCTAGAGACAAGTCAACAAGTAAACAACAACTTACCCGTACTACATGAAAGAAAAAAATATAATACGAGATCGACACACAACAACTACGGCATGAATTAATATTTCCTAGAGCCAAGTCAACAAGTAAACAACAACTTACCCGTACTACATAAAAGAAAAAAAAAATACGAATCGACACACAACAACTACGGCATGAATTAATATTTCCAAGAGCCAAGTCAACAAGTAAACAACAACTTACCCGTACTACATAAAAAAAAAAAAAAAAATACGAGATCGACACACAACAACTACGGCATGAATTAATATTTCCTAGAGCCAAGTCAACAGTAGAACAACAACTTACCCATACTACATAAAAGAAAAAAAAATATAATACGAGATCGACACACAACAACTACGGCATGAATTAATATTTCCTAGAGCCAAGTCAACAAGTAAACAACAACTTACCCGTACTACTACTAGAAACAAAAATTATACGAGATCGACACCTTACAACCATGGCATATATAATGTAGAATATATACTTCCAAGAGCCACGTCAACATGTAATTAACAACTTACCCGTACATACAAGAAAAAAAAATATATATAATACGAGGCCGACACACGACAACCATGGCAAATTAACAAATTTCCAAGAGCCACGTCAACAGTAAAATAACAACTTACCCGTTCAGATAAAAGAGGAGACGATGGACTAGATGATATATAGAAGAAGAAGAAAATAAGAAGTTGGAGGAACGAAAACGAATAAATATCATTAATGTAGATAATAGATGACACACAACCACGAGGCGAGACACTCGAAGAGAGCCTATATCAAATGGGTTATATTTCATTTGACACCATGAGAATATATTCATGAATTATATCCAGAGAAGTGAATCCTGAAAATGAAGAAGATTATGAAATGACGTTTAATGTAATCCCAAGATAAAAGATTAATTGATGACAAAGAAGAATGAAAAAACAATATATTAACGAAGATGATCATGAGAGTATACCAGTGATGAAATGTAAAACAAACTATCCCTGTAAAATGTGAAGAATTTAGTTAAGTTGAATCAAGAAGAAGAGAATATAACAATGTATAAACCGCAGATGCGTGAGATGATCCCAAGGATATTTATTATTTGTCGAAAGAACGACCACTTTATATTTTTTAATTAATCTGAGATGAATTGACTGATGAAAAATGCCAGCAATCATTTATATTATTGACAGAGATGATTTGCCTCTGTATTTATTGAAGTTAGTATGGCCAGTGGAGTTGTATGCCAAAGTGAGCCACTCTGAACTGCCAAAGCTAAACTTATGTTAGGGAATTAGGGAACTAAATAAACAAGGGAGATAATTACATGGGAAAGAAATAATTATGATTCAAATAGAAGAAAGTGAAGGGATATATGAAAAAGCATAAGAGTCGACATGGAAATGTACAACAATTGATGAATTCTTCAATAAAAAATAAATATACTAAGTCAGAATTAATCAATTCTTATAGGAAGGAATATGTAACGTACCAAATTGGCAGTTACATAAAGTAACTAATTATTACGTCAAGTGACGGGAGATCATGAAAATATTTCAAAGTACATAAAATAATGTAGACAAAGTGTGTATCTACAAAGGTATATTAGTGAAACAATCCAACAAAGAAGAAGGAAGAGTAATATAGTGTTACGACGGTCTATACGATCGTCGTAGGTACAGTGGAAACAAACTAAGTACAAGACACCAATTAAGTCACTAATCACACCTTTAATTGTTATAGTAGAACAGTTTGTAATTAACAACACAGTGTCTACAACAAATCAAATGAAATTGTTCATACGCAATAAAATGTCCACTAATATTAAAACTCAACTGTATTACAATTATACCGTCCGAATATAAAACGCAACACTTTACTAATAACTACTTGAACGTACACCGTAATAACTTGAACCGCTCTGTAAATATATCGCACTAATACTCTCGAACCGCACAGTCAAAAATCTCGCATTCAACTCAAAACTAAGGCCGCGACGCGATGTATTTATAGTTACGCTCACACACCAGAAGCTTCCAAACTGCGTCTTATCTCTCGCGAACTACGTAAATTGCTACGGCCTTGACACAGTCCGAGCGCCCGAGCGAAGGCCGGCACAGTCGAGAAAATTCTCGCAACATGCGTATAGTAGCACGTACACCACACGCTTACGTCGAGACCTTTCTGGCACATTCGATAAACGCGTAGATTGTTCTATGCTGTCGTAGCACTGCCCCCTCCTTAAGCCTGTTCGTCCCGAACTGGCAAAGCGTCTTCGAAGTAATACTCGACCAGGCGATCTAGGTGGCCATCCTTGCGAAGGATAATTTTCCCGTTCTTCGAATTCAGTCTCGTGTGATCCGAACATCACGTTCCCACGAATGCGAATCTTTCGCGCAACCACTAGCTTCGCTGTAATCACTCTCGTTGCGTCATGTACTAATGACCTAAATACCACTGGCTGATCCAAGTTTGTTTGGTTCTCGTCAACAACCTCTTGCGTAACCTCATCTTCAGCCACTTTACCCTCGGGCGCTTCTATCAGCTCAGGAACAAGCAAGAGTTTTGTCTCGACACCATAGTTGGCTCTCCAATCACTTCTTTTGTCGTTATACTTATTTGTACTTCCTCTGCTAGTTCTTCCTCCATTTCCGCTTGCAACAGGGAGGTTTCCTCTTGACCAGACTTGTTGACTTTTTCTTCGACTAATGCCACTCGCTTAATCGAATGGTTGGTAGACCCTGTCATTTTAGCCATCCAAAGCTTTATCTTTTCTTGGCCAACTTTCAGGACATTCTCTCTTAAGTCCACAACGAATCCGTAGGCGTTCATAATGTCCGTGCCAAGAATCACTTCATCGACAATGTCTGCAACGAGCATTTGGTGGCTAAACTCAAGAAGACCCATGCGTACACGTACGTCTACCTTTCCTAGCACCTTGACGGGGCTTCCAGTCACAGTCTGTATTGTACAAGAGCTAATTAGAGGATGGCGGTTACAGACTAAGTCAGGGCGCATAATGGACACTGTTGCGCCCGTGTCAACTGTAAATGATGTTGGTTTACCATCCACAAATCCACTAACAATCAAGTTTCCACTGATCTTATGTAGCGTGGAAACTGTGTGCTGTTCTGGGCCTTTACTTCTCCAATTGGTGCGATCAGTCTCTTCTCTCTGTATCTTCTTCTCCCAACAGTCTACCTGTAGATGACCACGTTTTCCACAGTTGTAACATTTCGGTCTTCTGTCTTTTTCAAATCGTTGCGACTCTCTTGAACTTTTGAATTGTTTGTCCGACAACACTGTTTTTCTGCACCCATCGTAACGGTAATGTGATACAGGGATCTTCTGACTGCAACATGATGGCACAAACCCATTAATGTAGCGTGTCGCTGACTTGGCAGCTTCAAAATCTAGGGCGTGAACAAGAGCTTCTGAGCTCTCTCGGTGTCTTGCCATCCGTAACACTTGCTGAAGTTCACAATCTCCGATGCCATCAATAAATGTCTGCACCGTAAACCTTATTCGGAAGTCTTCTGGTGCTTCAGGATAGGCCAATCTAATCAATCTGTCGATACTTGCTTCAAATTCTTGAAGACTTTCCCCGGAACGTTGTCGTCTTGTTCTCAACTGAGCGTAGTACACCTCTCGCAAATGTTTATCACCATACCGTAATTCCAGAGCTTTTATCAACTCGGCATAGGTGTTCTGGCTGTCAGGTGGCACTTTCTGTAGTAGTTCTGCCGCGGGTCCTTTTAATGCAAGAACAAGTGAAACAGCCTTGTCTTTTTCTGTCCAATTATTTGCGCATGCAGCAGCTTCAAATTGGCGGAGGTACGTTGCCCAGTGACTGCTTCCGTCAAAGGTTGGAGCTTTGACATGAACTGTCCCTACTGCAGGCAAAGTGACTTTCTCTGTTAACTTATTTTCTGTCTTGATCACTGGTACAGTCTGTTCAGAAATTTGTTTTGGTTGAATCTTCATGCACTGTTCGACATCACTTTTAATTTGTTCTCTTATGTTTGCCATTGAGTTTTCTACTGCAGATATTTTATTTGAAACAGATTCTTCTATAACAGATATTTTTGTAGACATCGATTCTTCAACAGTCAAGACAGATTTTTCTACTTCAGCTATTTTTAATGTCATTGATTCTTGTACCTCCGATATTTTAGTAACTTGTTTATTAAGCTCACCTCATAGGATACCCAATTCTGCAGTACTGTGTTCTTGCAACTGTTTCTGCATAACTTTAAAGAGAGCTTCCGTTTTATCTGCTTCTTGCTTACGTTTTTCATCCTGTCTTTCTTCTGTTTCTAGCATTAGTGCTTTCTGACGTTCCTCAGCTTCTTCTCTTTCCTGCCTGCGTTTTTTATCCTGTCATTTTCTGCTTCTTCTGCATCCTGTCGTCGTCGTTCTTCTGTCTGCAACAACAGCGCCTGGAAATTTTCAATCATCTGACTGGCATCCATTGTTTTTCGATTAATTACGAATTACACTCGTCTTGTACAAAGTATTCTCTGTTTCCACTGTTAACCGTTCTATCCCAGTTCTGACACCACTGTTACGACGGTCTATACGATCGTCGTAGGTACAGTGGAAACAAAATAAGTACAAGACACCAATTAAGTCACTAATCACACCTTTAATTGTTATAGTAGAACAGTTCGTAATTAACAACACAGTGTCTACAACAAATCAAATGAAATTGTTCATACGCAATAAAATGTCCACTAATATTAAAACTCAACTGTATTACAATTATACCGTCCGAATATAAAACGCAACACTTCACTAATAACTACTTGAACGTACACCGTAATAACTTGAACCGCTCTGTAAATATATCGCACTAATACTCTCGAACCGCACAGTCAAAAATCTCGCATTCAACTCAAAACTAAGGCCGCGACGCGATGTATTTATAGTTACGCTCACACACCAGAAGCTTCCAAACTGCGTCTTATCTCTCGCGAACTACGTAAATTGCTACGGCCTTGACACAGTCCGAGCGCCTGAGCGAAGGCCGGCACAGTCGAGAAAATTCTCGCAACATGCGTATAGTAGCACGTACACCACACGCTTACGTCGAGACCTTTCTGGCACATTCGATAAACGAGTAGATTGTTCTATGCTGTCGTAGCAATAGCATCATCGAGTACAAAAGAGAGAGAAAATGACAACGAGCCAATATAAAATGTTAGAAACCAGGCCCAATAGGTCCACACAGTGAGGGGAAACAACAACAAAAATCATTAAAATGAAGAGGAGCCAACAGAGTCCAAACAGTGAGGGGGAACAACAAAAATAACTATTACGATAAAGAAGACACAACTCAAGAACAACCGTAATGATGGTAAAACAAACAAGTTTATTTATTAGTATAAAATACTATGGAACAATGACTACCACGAATAGAAATATTGAAGAATATGACAAGAATAAGGGAACATTGATTATCACAAGTAATGTACGACCCAGAAGAACACCGATAGTGAACAACAATTAACCAGAAGAAGAAAGGAAGAAGAAGAGCAAAGGAAACATAACATGAAGAATGAAGATCATGTATGGACAATACAAGAAATCACCATTCACCAGGTATACAAGGAACTATATTGAATATCACTATAATATTGACGACTCGGAACACTAAGTTTTTTATAAGTAAAAACGTAAAGTTTTACCTTACAGCCTAAACCGGCTTTCACCTATAGAAGGCTTCATCAGGTGAAGCCTCTGATGAAGCCTTCTATAGGTGAAAGCCGGTTTAGGCTGAAAGGTAAAACTTTACGTTTTTACTTATAAAAAACTTAGTGTTCCGAGTCGTCAATATTATAGTGATATTTAGTTAAGTAACGGACACGTTATGGACAACGAAATCCAAGAATTGAACTATATTGATGACCGGAAGAAGTGTAATGATTATTCGAGGATCAACTATAAAGAAACCAGTGTTTAGCATAATTGAGTAATCACAGACAATAACAGTGAAAACTTAATATAAGTGTGACAACCTGTAACAAGTTAACCAATTTTACCCCAAATAAACACCACAGACAATACAAGTGAGAATGTTTATAACAGAGGAAAATGAGTTACCATTATAAGTGGAAGAATCCAAGATTAACTAGTTCAAATGCACAGACAATTAGTGTGACCAGTTTAATCAAGATTGTAACCCAAAATAGATAATCATTAAGACCACCAAGAGAAATGTGAGATAGAACAGTAAAATAATTGTTCATAGGAACTGATAATAAAAGCTTTGTAAACCTTAAAATGAAATATAACTGAATGCCACGGCAAGACAGAATAAAATATAAATAAAATCCAGAACAAATAGTAACAAATAAGCTAGTTTGTTAGGTATCAAACAATCAATGTACCAAAAACTAGGTACAACACAACAAGAAATGTAATACCATTATGTAACAGTACAGACTGACTCAGTACCAGAATTATGGGAATTATGGGTATTTCCAATGTTTATATTATGTAATTGTTAAACATACAGAATGGTTAGGTACATTGTCCCTCTGGAAAAAGGAACAACGTAAAATTCGGCCAGAGTAAAACACCAAGGTCTCCGGTGGACGTGAAAACATCAAAATATACCATGGCGGTGTTTATGATGAAGTACAACAATATGCATTATGATTGGGCTATAACACTAGTCCGTCATCGCTAAGAACAATGACGCACTGAGTACAATGTGTGTAACGAGGCGTTGTCCAGCAAGACAAAGCGGGATGACGTAAGAACTACACACACACAAGCAAAAATTTACATTTGCCTCGCTCTCATTTCAACACAATTCTTCAGAGGAGACATAGCGATGTATCGCTGTGTGAACAATTTTCTACAAATAGTTTACAAGAACTAGATCATAATATTATCAGTAATAGTGGAGCAATGAAAGCTCATTTTGTTTAGCAGTATGAATATTAAAATGTAAAATCAGTGCACATATCTCTCCAGTTAAACTCAACAGAATTAGAGGCGAACACCGGCCATCACCATGGGCGTCACACACCAGCATCGGATGGACAACACCAAACGATAAGCAGAGAAGTCCCATTTTATCATTTATTATAGTTTAATGAGCTCATTAATACAGAATCACTAATTAAAAGAATGTACTGGGTTAAAGATGAATGTGTGTGAGAATGAACGAGTAAACTTATGGCCATAACCAGATTCTGAGGGCATTGGTTTGTGTATTAACGAAATAAATTAATAAATGGTTTTAAGCTGCAGCAATACAATTTACACTGATATTCTGTTAATAGACAAAGAAGTATAGAGAGTAAAATGAGATATGAAAAATAACAGCCATTTTGTCCTTTTTGATGTCATCTTATATGACGTCATTGTTTTGACCGCATGGTCGTGTCTGTAATACATTCTGGAGAATTAAATTTTGATGGTTATTCTCAACAAAACAGTGTCATCAATTGTGTCGTCCACTGTGTTTCGAAATCTTACTGTACCCGAAACCCTGGAACCCTTAGGTATAAAACAGTGTATAAAAGCAGAAGATGAGCCCGGCAAATAATGAATTTGGTGAGTACCAGTAATACCGAATTATGGTATTTGTTATATATATCTTGCTAATAATATGTAATAATATTATTGAAAGAGAAGTGAATGTACAATTGACGCCCTCACTGGGACTTGATAAATTATAATTATGGGTAAGATAACATTATTTATGTATTTAAAGTTTATTGACGAATTGCGTCCAGAACAGGTAGTTAATAAGTTTATTGACAAAGGTAGTATTGATACATACAAATATAAATACATTTATATTATATGACTTATTATTGAATTTTGTAGTGAATGCACAATTGGTCGCCCTCACAGTGGACTTTATATAAAATTAATTTATATAAAACAGATAGATGGAGAAACACGGAAGACGATATATAATGAATGAGAGGTTATGTTGTTAAAGGTAAATAGTTAAATACGAGTTGAGTATACTGAGTAGTCAAATACAAATAGAGATAAATAACCATTTAAAATACAAAATGGCAGAAAATAATAATAGCATAGAAATAGAAAATTCAGAGACAGAATCCATTTTATTGGAAAGACACATTAGCTCAACGCCCAAAATAGTCGAAAATAAAATTTCATTAGAAAATTTATTTATATTAATCAATGACAAATTCGAACAACAAAACAGTAAGTTCGAAGACAAATTAAATCAGATGAACAGTACACTTAACGTAAAACTAGATAGTTTGGAGAGTGAGCTAAAAAAGCAGAATACTTTACAGAATGTCAAATTGAATCAAGTAGATGAAAATTACGAGAGTAAAATGGGGGTAGAGAATAGTAGAGAATCAAATAAATTGAATGAAAATAAAGACAAGGTAAGTAGTGGTGAGAATTACAATAGAATTACAAATATGGTGTTAGAAAATAATTGTGTGAGTATTGAGAGTAGTGATAAAAGTATAATGGGAGTAGAATTTGATAATGAAGTGATAAAAAGTGTTGATGAATTAGAGAGAAAGTATAGAGAGAATTTACAGATAAAGGGGTTGCAGGGGGTAAAATTTTCCCGTAATGTTGTAGTAGGGGGTGAAGTAAAGACTTCACGTGTGTTTAGGAAGGACGAGAGTGCCTTCAATGCGTATTTGGAAGACAAAAGGTCTACAAATAAAGTGGTCCCTGGTTTTTTTTGTGCACTTCACAGGTGGTGCAATGATAAAGTAGTAGAGTCCCCTGCATATATGGAGAAAGAGTGTGTAGCTTGGTATGATGGTGAGAAATGTTTTGAGAGATATTTAGAGAAAGAGTTGTGTGTAGATGGTGAGATGCAAGTATTTAAGTTAGATAGAGGTTATAAAGAGTTGATAGAGAGAGTAGGATGGAAGAAAACAAACTATATGAAATACTTACCTTATAATGAAGCTGATATAGCAGTAGTAAGAGATGATAATGAAAATAATGACTTAGTAACTTATCTGATTGTGACGAATTATACTGAAGGTGACAGGACCATAACCGATCGTGACAAGTTGTATGTTGAATTGATAGGGAATAACCCTATTAATTATGATGGTTTTATAAAATATAAGAATTTAAATGTGTATTATATTAATGATGTTAATATAATGTATTTAATAAAAAATAAATTGTACAGACCGAAGATAAGACTATTGTTTAACGATGGAGGGTAGACCTTCTATTGTGTTATGAACATTTAAGTGTGTGGAACTGTGTTTTAAAAATGGACTGATTATGGCAAATGATTTAGTGATTATGTGAATTGTATATTTTTGTGTATTGATGTCTATGTATTTGTGTATTTACTGTTGTGTATTTTATGTAATTTTTATGTAAACATGTATTGTAGGATTTTAAATAACTAAAGGAAGTTTAAATGATATTACGAGATTCAGGTTATAAGGGTTAGTAAATGATTAAGCAGGTAATAGATTTGGGTATTGAGAGGTATTGTTGTTAGCAGATAAGTGATGAATTTTGTAATGGTGTATTACGTTGAAATGTTGTAAAGAGTTTGGGAATAAGGATAAAATCAGGGCATTGGAGTTAGTTAGTTAAAGTTATTGGGAGTTAGGAAAAATAAAGTGTTGAGATGCTGATAGTATATAAAGAGGTGTTAGATATTTTAGGGACACAGTGGTTAGTAATTATATGTAGAGTTGAGTGATGTGCATGGTAATTATAGTTGTTGTTGATGGTGATATTTTGTAATAAGGGTATTGGTGTAGGAGTCCAACGAGAGATGTTGAGACAGGCAGGGATCGTTGTGTGCCGGAAAGGGTTATCTGAAAGGGTCAGAAACCAATAAGGGAATGAGTCGGTTAGAGGGAATACACACATACTAGTACAAAAAGGCGCGGTGCCAGAGGTTTTAAATGGGATTGGTGAAAGGGGTTTATTATAGAGATATTGGTGTCATATTATATGTAAATGGTTAGAAGCGGTTAGTGTAGAAAAAAGGGGTAGTAAGGTTAGGTTGACAGATGCCAAAATAAGACAGAGAAAATAATGAATAATAGAGAGTCACCCAAACGAGTAAGGATAGAAGGGTTAGAAAAGGGAAATTCATGATAGGAAGGTAATTGTAACAGAAAGGTAAGGATAAATTTGAAATTGTTGTATAGAATCTAATGAAGGTCAAATAATTAAAAGTTAATAGAGAATTGTTGAAATAGTAAAATGTGATAAAGTTTGGTACAAATCATGTAAATTTAAATTGTTTAATGTAAGGTAAATGTAACAATGTTAATATGTAATGTACAATGTTTTATGATGTTTTATTATGTTGGGGGGCAATAGAGTGTGTGGTTAGGAGGTCGTTACAGGGGTAATGACGATAACAAGTGTTAAGAGATAGTATATTTTAAAGTTGGAAGTTTAAAGTTAAAAATGAAGTTAAATAAAATATTCTAGTAAGCTGCCATTTACAAAATAGATAAATGATTATAAGTTGAGCAACAAAGTTTAAAGAAAAAGTGTCTGCCATGATAGTTGTAAGCTGAATTTGTAGAATTAATTAGGTGAAGGTATTTTGGGGTATAATAAAGAATTGTTTATATATTGTGTTATATGTAGTTACATATAGAAGTTGTTATTTTCTTACAAATAAGAAATTGAATTTGGTGGTGGTAAAAAATCAATGTATTTTAAGTCTTGTTGTGGTTAAGTGACACTTTTGAATTAGAAACAAACCAATGCCCCAAACACAAACCAATGCGTCTAAAGGGGAACATATCAGTTGTAGATGCGTAAGTGTATCAGACCACTATTTTGAATTTTGTATTGAATGTTTCAGAGTTTTGTGGTGTTGTGACCGCAGTCCTGGGCTGGCTGGAGCGTCAGAACAGGAGTGTAGAGTGCCTCATGGCCTTATGGTGTAGGGATCTCTCAGGAGAAGTCCAGTAAGGTCAGAGGGTGCGACCAACATCATGGGACCAAGGGTAAGTGATGATAAAATTTTTTTGTAACATTCCAGGGGGTTGTGGTAACATATCTAGACTGATCCTTTTAGGAGAGTGTGAATGAGTCAAGGAAATTTTTTTATGTTCCTACACAAAAAATTTTCCTTGAGGGGGTTTGTAACAGTACAGACTGACTCAGTACCAGAATTATGGGAATTATGGGTATTTCCAATGTTTATATTATGTAATTGTTAAACATACAGAATGGTTAGGTACATTGTCCCTCAGGAAAAAGGAACAACGTAAAATTCGGCCAGAGTAAAACACCAAGGTCTCCGGTGGACGTGAAAACATCAAAATATACCATGGCGGTGTTTATGACGAAGTACAACAATATGCATTATGATTGGGCTATAACACTAGTCCGTCATCGCTAAGAACAATGACGCACTGAGTACAATGTGTGTAACGAGGCGTTGTCCAGCAAGACAAAGCGGGATGACGTAAGAACTACACACACACAAGCAAAAATTTACATTTGCCTCGCTCTCATTTCAACGCAATTCTTCAGAGGAGACATAGCGATGTATCGCTGTGTGAACAATTTTCTACAAATAGTTTACAAGAACTAGATCATAATATTATCAGTAATAGTGGAGCAATGAAAGCTCATTTTGTTTAGCAGTATGAATATTAAAATGTAAAATCAGTGCACATATCTCTCCAGTTAAACTCAACAGAATTAGAGGCGAACACCGGCCATCACCATGGGCGTCACACACCAGCATCGGATGGACAACACCAAACGATAAGCAGAGAAGTCCCATTTTATCATTTATTATAGTTTAATGAGCTCATTAATACAGAATCACTAATTAAAAGATGTACTGGGTTAAAGATGAATGTGTGTGAGAATGAACGAGTAAACTTATGGCCATAACCAGATTCTGAGGGCATTGGTTTGTGTATTAACGAAATAAATTAATAAATGGTTTTAAGCTGCAGCAATACATTTTAGACTGATATTCTGTTAATAGACAAAGAAGTATAGAGAGTAAAATGAGATATGAAAAATAACAGCCATTTTGTCCTTTTTGATGTCATCTTATATGACGTCATTGTTTTGACCGCATGGTCGTGTCTGTAATACATTCTGGAGAATTAATTTTGATGGTTATTCTCAACAAAACAGTGTCATGAATTGTGTCGTCCACTGTGTTTCGAAATCTTACTGTACCCGAAACCCTGGAACCCTTAGGTATAAAACAGTGTATAAAAGCAGAAGATGAGCCCAGCAAATAATGAATTTGGTGAGTACCAGTAATACCGAATTATGGTATTTGTTATATATATCTTGCTAATAATATGTAATAATATTATTGAAAGAGAAGTGAATGTACAATTAGATTAAGAATACTTGTGTTATTGTTTCGACAATTAGTGTAAACATGTGTATTACTTAATAATTAAACCATTGTAGTAGAATACCATAATGAAATGATAATAGTAGAATCAAATACTGCATAAGAATATGTTGCACATTGTTACCAGATAACTGACACATAACCTCATAGAAAGTGCACCTATAACATAAGATCATGTATATTAATTAAACCAAGCAACTATCAACAATTGTTTCAACCAAACACTAATTATGAATAGTAATGCAAACTAATAAATAACATATGTACTGAAATACACAGCAAATGAATCAGATTAAATATGATATCATAAAGCCAAAAGAACAGAAACCCAATGTGACAAGTTAGTTAATCAAAATGCACTATCAAAACTTATTAAAAGATTACTAAAGTTGTTATCAGTAGTTAGAGAAATATCTGATACTACTATGAGAACATATCACAGATGTAATAGTAGTAGTTTTATAATTGAAATATTAGAAACTAACTAACTATCATTGTAAAGCCAGATGTAAACAAACACAATACTAAGAATTGGAAAGCTTTCAGATAACGAAAGACTGATATAAGTACATTAAACAAACAAGGTACTACAATTGTACACTATTTTAATTTATAACATAATTTTACCTTATGTGGTAAAATAATTGAAAAAGTGACAAATTAAAGAAATGAGAACAGAAGGTATTTTTGATAAGACTATTAGTATATGAAAAATAATATTGTTCATAAAATAAAATGTGAACAAATGTGAATAAATGTATATATTATTGTTAGAATGTCAAACAAATGTAATTAGGTAAGAAATAATAGCGTTACATGTAATTATAAACAATCGAATATGGTCGCTAAGGACGTCATTACCAAATATTGTTTAAATGGTAATTACAACTATTTTATGTATTAAAACGAAAGAGAAATGGACTCGAGACGTTTAATAATGAGTGTTATAGTGTAATTGGAACAAAATATGGTGAAACAAACTTGTTTATATTAAGAATCACCATATGAGTTTGTGAAACAGCTAAGTGAGTTAATAATGAACGGATTTAATCCTTGTTTAGACTTAAATTAAAGCCACAAGTGTCCGCAATTTAATGCCACTAACCGTTCGACGATACGCTAATTAATAAAAAAGTTATGACACTTATAAACTTTTCAGTCATTTTGTTTATCGATGCATACGTCACCCGTAGCCTCGAACCCAAGCGATAATTTGTAAAAAATTAAAAGTTTTATTTAACCAAAGTGTTTTGGGGTTGAGAGTTTGACCCTTTAAACCAATCAAATGGCTTAAAATAACCAGACGAGAAGGAGACGCTTTGGTGAAGCAAGCATTCGTTCCGTATCACTCAACAGGCCAGGTTCACGAAGGAAGTCGTCAAAATTATTTTACATCGTGCGCGTCACCAACATGTGTTAGACTACATACACTAACCTATACACAACAGAATACTAACGAGTGTCCAGTGCTTTAAGTGAATTAAAATAACAACTCGACCAGTGTATAATAAAGGTCGTTTTTTGTGTTTTTTTTTTTTTTAAATCAGGGAGTACTCTATTTTAATTATTTTAACGAATTGAATTAAAATAATAACTTTCGTTAGTAAACGAAGAGATATTGTTTTGGGACTGCACTAGTCAAAAGTACGGAAGTGCTTAACCCATGATGAAAAATTATCAGAACTGAATAAATGAATTATAGCGCAATTATTAATTTAAAAAATAAATATTTTACGATTTTATCGTGATTGAGAAAATCGGTATTAAGTTAAATATCGACCATCCATGTATAATAAATAGTCGCTCATTTGACTAAATTTGTTTGAATTAACGAATAACTAGTTTATTGCGAAAATATTCTAAACGACTGATAATTATATATCAGATGACACATGAATAAAATGTATATGTTTATAGTATTAAGAATTTAATAAGTAATAAACTTATTCGAAATAATTACTTACGTTTGTTAAGTAACTAACCTAGAAATAACAATTATAACTTTGTCACCAAGTAATGATTCTGTTCTCAAATAATTTTAATCCAATGAAAGCTATAACAAGAGTTTTTTTATTCTAGATTTTTTTCTCTTGCCAGTACATAATTTTAATAATTAATGAATAAATAATAATAGTATTTTAAACAGTGCAGCACAGAGCACGTGTTTTCATCACAACTGCTGTATGCATTTTGCTAACCGTACGATAGTACGATATATATCGGTTTATGGTACCGACTTTTATAATTTTAAATCTTTGTTTGTTTTTATCGTAATCCATTATTAAATATTGTTAAATAAGATAACATCTTGTAATCTGGTATCATGCATCTTCCAAGAACACACGAAATTGGTAATATAACTGAATAAAGAGGACATAACCTCGTTAACCAAAACCATTGTACCAGACATCAGTGTTACCAGCCTTGAGGTACAAAGAGCTCAAAAATTGTTTAAAATAATTATTGTTTTGTAAAGATATTATTGATTGTTTTTTAAAAGAGTTCATGGCATTTTACAATTGTTAATAAACCCCAATTTATTTACCAGTGGAACAGAGTTTTTGATTTTTTTAAAATAGTTTAATTTTTTATGAACAGATCTATCATAAGGTGGCGGTAGGATTTGAATGTTCAATACCATTCAAATTGTAGTTAAACTATTATTTTACTTTATTGTGCATGTGCATTATTTAGGATATTCAAACAGAATATCCATATATGTGTATCAAGTGTTGTTTTGCAGCAGAAGAAGTCACCAATAAGAACATTGAAAACATCCACATATGGTAAGTGGGGAGGTTGACAGTGAAGTGTTAAATACTTTTTTAAACTAAAAAAACTTAAAAGTGAACACCCATCCAAATATATTAATAATCACAATCATAATAATCAATTTAATTTAACTTCTATCTACTGAAATCTGTTTTGTAACAGATTGGCGCTCCATCGCGGGGCAGGATTGATTGAAGATAACACTTCGAATAATTATAAAATATATATCTTCTACTGTATCTGTTTGGTAACATAATGTATGGTTTTATGAAATATCAATGTTTGTACACATCTGTTAATATTTGGTATTTACATTTCTCCTTTAAACTAAGTTCTTATTCTAATATTTTTCCTTTAAACTGATTTACAAATTATTCTCGGCTATTTACTTGCCTTGAATTTCTTAATTTCCTGGTTGTTTTTATACAGTTTGCAATTATTTGTCATTGACAGTTATACATTTCCTAGGCCTTAGTAGCCATTGATTATTTTTATTTAATTTATTCTAATTATATTTCATTTCATTACAAGGTTTTTGTTCTGTTGTTATAATTGATTTGTTTAGTGGTTGTTGTGTCTTGAGTTTGTTTTTGTTCTGATCATATGTCAAGATTATTTTCTATGTCTTAATACTTAAAATATAACAATTAGGCCTATGGACTGTAAGTTCCCTTCAGCCATATCCTCTTCATAACATTGAAATAAACAATTCTTTACAAGTTATTACTTTGAGTGATAATCATTCTTACTTCTTGTAAACTTACTAAAGTTATTTCCCCTTTTAACATGGGGTGTTTTATTCATTGTCTATTTAATTTTAAAGCAAAACCTTATTTCACTAATACTATCTCCTCCATTCCACATTAATACAAACTGTTTTTACCTGGGCTTTCTCCCCTGAATAATATTGTATCCTTTATCTATTTCTACTCTAAATACTATTTCTAATTACCCTTAACTATATAATTTTTACAATCCCACTCTTAAATCCTTCATTGGTCCATCATTGATTTATTGAGTGTTTACTTATCTATCACTATCTTTTTAATCATACTATTGTTTACAATATCCTTTTTCACACATCACTTTCACTGTTATCACTTTTTATTTTACACGTTTATTGGTGGGTAAACCCTATTATTATTTTTCTTTGTCACTTAGTTATTTTCATTATATTTCTCACTATCTCACTATCTTTACAAATTTTATTTGTATCTAATAAGTTCATGTCTTTTTCTAGATTTCTTACTTACATATACTACTAATTCGTGGGTTAGTGTATTTTTATTTAATGGGTTTTTATTAATTATGAGTTACCTTTGTCACTTAGACAATACTAATATTTCTTTTTTATATTGGTTATTCACCGGTTTCGTTTCCTTTATGATATTTGATGGTATCATCTCCCCCTTCCCTATTCTACACTATTTGTCTGTGTTTTATCACCTTGGTTCATTTTATTTTCTTTGTAGTTGGTTTGTTCCATTTTTAAATTCATTTTTCTTCTCCTTCCCTTCCATCTTGTTTCGCTTTATTTTGGTTATTATCTGGCCAATCTCTGGGGTTGGGTCAATGTCATTTGTCTGTCAGTCTAGTTTGTATTTCTTATTTAATAATCACCTTTGGTTTACTATTTTTCCTCCTTCATTCTTAATTATATTTACTATTTTCGTTCTCGTTATTATTTATTTATTAAAATATATTATTTCTTAGCATTTTTTACATACTTATTGATATCAAATATGATCTGGGTTTGGCAATGTATATAATGCCCTTCCACCAAAATTGATCATTTTATAAAACGTGATTCTAAGTTTGATGAAATTATCAATTGTATTGTATCAAAAAATTTTTTTTTTCAAATTCTCCCGCTTCTCATTCATTTTTTATGATTAATTCTGTATCTTTTATTTCCATTCTTCTTAGTCTTTTCTTCATTATTTTCTCATATTGTGAACTGGCTTATTGATTTTTTATTATAAATTATTCCCTATAAATCTTATTTTCCATAACTATCTCTACCTTGTAGTTGCAATCGATTCGGATGGGCTCTATTGGCTTACCTAACTCCGTCGTTCAAAACTACTCTTATCCTGAGATCAGGGGAACACCATCCCTGCTCAGTTAAATGATTGCTGGACACATTCAACAGACAATCTCAATTAATGATTCTTAAATACAGTCATCTCGTGATTCAAAATAATAATAATAATCATAATATTTGTTGGGAATCTTTCACTTTTATATTTCATTATTGCTCAGTTTGAGTCATATATTTTTTCATCTTTCTTTATAGATACTACTTGATAATACTTGAAGCATTGTTTTTCATGGATACAATTCATATTTTTATTCATTTTTAATTACTCTTTGTTTCATCTCATTTCACATTATAACTCTTAGAATGTTTATTTTATTTATTTCGTTTTTTTGATCATTGGTTTGGGTAATTTTACTTCCCATCTTTTTCTAAATAGTGGTGGAAGTTGATCATTTTGATTGATACTTTTTTTTTCATAATTTTTTAAATATCATAGTAAGTTAGTGCTTCTTACTAGTTAGGAATTTTTGTAGCTTATTCCTTTATAGTATGTTTTGCCTTTTATGCCTCATTTTTTGGCTAAAGATTATGGTAACTTAATCTTATTTTGTAGGAATGTTTTGTAACTCCACTCCTCTATTATTATTTTTTTTTTTAAATATTGTAGTAAGTTGGTTGCTCTTACTTTATATGGATTCCTTGTAACTTTTATCTCTCCATTTTTAATTGTTCTAAAATATTATCGAGATATTTGTGTAAGCTGTTCTTACATATCCTTTTTGAGTTTTGAAATTTTTTATTCATCATAATGGTTTTTCTAATGATTAGTGTAAGCTGTACTTACAAATTTTTTGAATTTTGAAATTCATTTGAGATCTTTTTCTTTATGATATTGGCAAACTTGTTCGTTTGTCACGTTATTTTCCTCTATTTAAAGTATTTCTGTTGGTTTTTTACTTTAAGTTTTTTCAGTTATTGTTGATCGTCATAATATTTGTCTATGTTTTCCCCTTCGATGATTATCTGTTATTTTAGTTACCTTAATATTATTTCTTCTCCGTTGGTTAGCTTGGTTGGTAATCAGTAGTTCAGTCCCATATTCCAGTGTTTTTTTTTATGCATTCCATCTGTCTGGGTAGGGTATTTCATCCTGGTCCTCTGCTATAATATGGTTTATCCAATATACTAGAGGTTCTCCATCGCTACTCGCTTGATTATGTGGTAATGCACCACCAGAATTCTCATTGTTATTACCGTTTTGGTTAGCGTTCGGCTCATGTCGATTGTTCCGGTCATCCACACTGTTCCTGTGATCTTCTTCGAATGGGCGACTTCTTGTATCAGGTACCTGGTCAGAGTGCGTTCGCCGATAGTTAGGTGAGTGATGGTTTCTTCTTGGACTCCTTTGTCTTCGTCCCCTTATGTAATTTACCTGTGGCCGGTATCCTGGATTGTTGTAGTTGTTGTTACCGTTTCCTGGACGGTAATAATTGTTGGGACCGTTCCGTTGTTGATTCCCTCTGTAATCGTTTCTGAAATTACCATTATTGTTATTGTTTGGGTGATAGTTCCTGGGCGCATTATTCCCACGTTGATTTCCTTGATAGTTATTGGTGTTGTTCGGTGGTGGCTTATTGTCACCCTGTTGGTTTGGTGGGGATGGCCCTTCATTTAGTCTACTATTTCGGAAACTCATGAATCTGTTCTTACGGTACTGCCATTCGTGTTCATGGCTCTCTAATAAACTAGCCATGTCCTGAATTGTCTTGACTTGACTATACATACGGGCTTTCTGGATCGCATCATCATAGTGGTACGATAATTGTATGACTAAACACTCTTCCGGAATGCGTGGTTCCAAATTCCTGGCCATGCAGATTTTTCCTAGAAAGTATGATGTTAGGGTTTTCATACCTTCCGTTACTTAAATTGTTACGGACCATGTTCTGGGTTGACTCTGACCAGTATTTTGCTTTGAATTGGGTTTTAAATTCTTGGATGCTCTGGATGTCTGGTCGTGTGGCGGTCCACCAGTTGTCATATGTTTCCTTAAACATGTCATCTAACATTCCCCTCACAGCTGTCCATCGTGTTTTGCGGTTCTTTATTATCAATTCTTCTACCCTTTTCAAAAACTCCATCGGGTTGCACTTATAGTTGCGAAAATTTATTGTATCTCTATTGTCATTGTTAAATATTTGGTTATGGTTACATGACTGGTCACGCCAGGCGTCCACTTCTTCCTGTAATAATTCTTCTCGTCTATGCATCTCTTCAATTCTTTGTTTATTTTTGTCCACTTTACTGTCGATTTTATTTAAATTGCTGTACACTCCTTCCATTCTTTCTCCCAGGTCTGTTCGTACAACCGCTGTCTCCTTCTGATTCTCTTCCCGGACTTGACGCATGTCCTGGTTCACTTGTTCCCACCTTTTGGTTGTTTCTTCGTGACATTCCTCAATTCTCCTTTTGGTTTCTCCTTCGAGGTTGTTTATTTTATTGATTACCTCCTCACGGACTTCTGAAACAGTTTCGTTGGTTTTCTCCAGTTTCTCCAACGTCTCCTCTAATTTTTCATTTGTTTCAGTGATCTGCTGTTTAGTTTCTAGCCAGTATTCCATCAATTGGTGTTGTAATGTTTCGTTATTCTGGTTAATGGTTTGTCTCAACTCTTCCTTAGTACTTTCGTTGGTACTAATTATCTTTTCATTGATTTGTTTCAAACTCTCCTCACTCTTGTCAAATTTTTCATTAATTTGTTTTAAACTGTAACTGGTTTCTTTCTTCATGCCGTCGAATTTATTGTTCATCTCCTTCAAGCTCTCCTCATTCTTGTCGAATTTATTGTTCATCTCCTTCAAGCTCTCCTCATTCTTGACGAATTTATTGTTCATCTCCTTCAAGCTCTCCTCATTCTTGTCGAATTTATTGTTCATATTATTCATCATTTCCATTAATTTTAGTATATTCGGGTCTCCTCTACTTTCTCCCTTGTCACCCGCCTGTAGTTCCATTTCTTCGTCTTGGGTTGGTTCCGTTGTGGTTATTGCTGTCTCCACTTCTTCAATTGATGTTCCTTCCTCTTCTTCACCTCTATTTTCTTCCATTTCCTTTTCCTTTGCCAATTTTTTCGACAATCCTCTGGTGTGCATTTTGTAACCTTTCGCAATCGCCGCTAGAATTTCGTATTTCTCTCTCTTCTAGTCCCACCGGTTGGTCGCCAACTTGTAACGTTTTCGACGTCCTCGTCTTCGTTCAAGCCCCGCGATGGAAGCCAATCTTTAATGTAGTCGTGCGTACGATTACCGTTTTATTCTGTAAAATGTGAATCATGTACAATTTGTGTATAATGGGTGTAACGTGTCTTCTCTATCCGTCGTTCCAATGAATGCAACTTCCGCAGATTTTGTCCGTTGCGAACGTACGAATAACCAGGTCTCGATGTTCTTACCTGTTGTTCACTAGGGGTGTGAAAATCCCGGTGGCGCCAAATTGTTTTATTAAAACAATTAAAAATTTTAAATGTGTATGGCCTGCGCCGCTCAGGCGGTTTGAATAATTCAAATGTTTCCGCCTGTCTCGGCCATCTGTAGCGGCCAGTAGTTCGTTGCGTTGGCTGTGCGGTCGCTAGTCGTCAACACTACTTGTCTGCTAAAATGTACATAAATTATTATCCACCTCCTAATGAAATTATAACACCGTGGTTACACTCAATACTTATTTATTTTTTATTAATGCTTAATTATTCATTTAATACAAATTATATTTCCCTTTGTAATACAATTGCTCCGGTTATATATGAGACAACTCTACAGGGTTTGACAAATCGATATCTGAACTGATTAACAGACTTTCAGTAATGGCGTCTGTGGAAATTATACACAAAATTATTATTGTTCGTTTGTCACGGGTTCTTGAGATTACGTTAAAAGGATTACTAATGTTTAAAACAATAAAAATACACACCCTTACATCAGTTAAACTTAAATAATATACTGTGTAGGTATAATTTGTTTAGTGTAGTGTAGTAAAAGTGTTTACAAGCTATTGGTAATTAATAACAGGTTATCTTTGCCAGTATATAAATTTTCAGTGACTTAGTTTTTTAATCTTTGAAAGTAATTATGTTCAGTTTAGTGAGATTTCGACCTTTAGTGAGAAATAATTAACGTAAGTTTATTCAGAAATTCGGGTAATTTAATAGGTACTTATCACTTCAGTAGACAGGACGAACTCATTTGATCTGGTATTAAGGAGTTAGGCTGCAATCATCTTTAATTTGCTTTGGTTCGGGACTTCGGGCATCTTTTCCAAGTTAATCGGCAGGATTTTATTTTCTTTTTTCTTTAATTCGGCTTCGACATTAGTTATATGGTTTCAGCCATCGTCTTCATTCTTGGGGTTCACTTGCTAGTAATTTCATTTGATATTTTGACGTTTTAATTAACAATTTTGATCATTCCAAAACTAGCATCTATTCAACAAAAGCGTCATATAACGAGTAAAGAAATCTAACGGTAATTAGCAACCAAACGACTGTTGTCATAGTAACCAATTAATCCCGATTGGTTAATTCTGAAGTAGCCTATTGTTATCAAATTTTGAATTTTTATTCAAAATAGCTGTATATCTTCTTATTGATTATATTCTTCTGTCCTCTTCCCTACATATTAAATATTATCACCACTGTTATTATTTCCTTTCAAAGATTAATTTGGTATCATATAATGTATGGTGTTATGAAATATCAATGTTTGTACACATCTGTTAATATTTGGTATTTACATTTCTCCTTTAAACTAAGTTCTTATTCTAATATTTTTCCTTTAAACTGATTTACAAATTATTCTCGGCTATTTACTTGCCTTGAATTTCTTAATTTCCTGGTTGTTTTTATACAGTTTGCAATTATTTGTCATTGACAGTTATATATTTCCTAGGCCTTAGTAGCCATTGATTATTTTTATTTAATTTATTCTAATTATATTTCATTTCATTACAAAGTTTTTGTTCTGTTGTTATAATTGATTTGTTTAGTGGTTGTTGTGTCTTGAGTTTGTTTTTGTTCTGATCATATGTCAAGATTATTTTCTATGTCTTAATACTTAAAATATAACAATTAGGCCTATGGACTGTAAGTTCCCTTCAGCCATATCCTCTTCATAACATTGAAATAAACAATTCTTTACAAGTTATTACTTTGAGTGATAATCAATCTTACTTCTTGTAAACTTACTAAAGTTATTTCCCCTTTTAACATGGGGTGTTTTATTCATTGTCTATTTAATTTTAAAGCAAAACCTTATTTCACTAATACTATCTCCTCCATTCCACATTAATACAAACTGTTTTTACCTGGGCTTTCTCCCCTGAATAATATTGTATCCTTTATCTATTTCTACTCTAAATACTATTTCTAATTACCCTTAACTATATAATTTTTACAATCCCACTCTTACATCCTTCATTGGTCCATCATTGATTTATTGAGTGTTTACTTATCTATCACTATCTTTTTAATCATACTATTGTTTACAATATCCTTTTTCACACATCACTTTCACTGTTATCACTTTTTATTTTACACGTTTATTGGTGGGTAAACTCTATTATTATCTTTCTTTGTCACTTAGTTATTTTCATTATATTTCTCACTATCTCACTATCTTTACAAATTTTATTTGTATCTAATAAGTTCATGTCTTTTTCTAGATTTCTTACTTACATATACTACTAATTCGTGGGTTAGTGTATTTTTATTTAATGGGTTTTTATTAATTATGAGTTACCTTTGTCACTTAGACAATACTAATATTTCTTTTTTATATTGGTTATTCACCGGTTTCGTTTCCTTTATGATATTTGATGGTATCATCTCCCCCTTCCCTATTCTACACTATTTGTCTGTGTTTTATCACCTTGGTTCATTTTATTTTCTTTGTAGTTGGTTTGTTCCATTTTTAAATTCATTTTTCTTCTCCTTCCCTTCCATCTTGTTTCGCTTTATTTTGGTTATTATCTGGCCAATCTCTGAGGTTGGGTCAATGTCATTTGTCTGTCAGTCTAGTTTGTATTTCTTATTTAATAATCACCTTTGGTTTACTATTTTTCCTCCTTCATTCTTAATTATATTTACTATTTTCGTTCTCGTTATTATTTATTTATTAAAATATATTATTTCTTAGCATTTTTTACATACTTATTGATATCAAATATGATCTGGGTTTGGCAATGTTATAATATACATGTGGGCATGACAGGCCTCATGTTCAAGGGATACAAAATTATACAACAAATTTATATGTAAATTCGATATAGAGTAATTCATGCAGGTTGTATAATTATACCAGGTGTATTTTTATTTAAGAGTATTTTTATTTATCAACATTTAAAACCCATATTTATTATTTATTCATTATTATAAATATTCATAAACATCATTAATAATTGTCAGTCACGATATTTCTCATTATTAAATGTTTATATCTTATGATATGCAACATTACACATATTTAAAAAATCTCTTATATCTAAACATGTTAATAATCTTATATCTAGACATGTTAAATAATTGTTTTATTAATTTATTATAAAATTAAAATATTTTTATATTGAAATAAATTGTCTTATCTCAGATCTGACCTCTACTCGCTCAGTCTGTACCAATGTTTAAAATTCAATTTAAATTTATATTAATTTCTTGTAGACTGGCTTTTGTTTTAATATTCAACTTTAAATTAATCTTTCTATACTTCAAATATCTAATCACTTTACTATTTATTTTGATAATAAACTCTACTCTCTTTACTTTAAATTCTCTTTCATTTATTAATGCTTTTATATATATATATGCGATCGCTCATTCTTACGACTAAACATTTATTTACATTTTAACATATTATTACTAAGTATAAACTTTTCTTTGTTTTAATTTACTGTCTTTTGAAATCGTCTTTATGAGGTCTTTTTTTTTTATAAATCATTTAAAATGCATTACGCATGTCACCTCGATTTCTGATGATCTTACGACTGTTGTCCGGGGTCCAGTCCAGAGTTAGTTTTCCATTCCTCTTGTCCTGGCGTGGTCCTGGATATGTCTAGAGTCTAGCGTCGTTCTACGGCAACATGTTCCTGGGTACATCTAGAGTCCAGTGTCATTCTACGGCAGCATGTTCCTGGATACGTCTAGAGTCCAGCGTCGCTCTATAGCAGCATGTTCTTGGATACGTCTAGAGTCCAGCGTCGTTCTACGGCAGCATGTTCCTGGATACGTCTAGAGTCCAGCGTCGCTCTACAGCAGCTTTCCCATATATACTCTTGGTAGACTTACTATTGCAGTATTTACTTTTTCCGTAATATTGTCGTGAATTTAACGAACGTTATTTTGTTTGTTACTGTGACTTGTAATAGAATAAAAATAAACTGTGTCTTGAAACGAAGAGAAGGGTTTTTGGTCGAACCCTTAATTTATACCCTCTCGAGATTCCGCGCCAGTCGGCTCCAAAATCGTCCTGTCGATACCTGCATATCTCGTGACAGCCCCCACTCCTGATCCTTTTCATCTATTTGCAATTATTAGCAAATAGCAATGTTTTGCACGGAATCGAGATAGCACAAATCATAGCTAATTCGATTAAGCACTCACTATATTAATTTGAGCGTCTTAGGGTAATTTGCATATTTTTTATCACGTTAATTTTGCACTGTCTTCACATAACGTGTTCTATTAACGTCATCTTTTCACTGGGGATAACTATAAATTTTACACACACTTTGGTGCCTTTGGTTTGATCATACACTAATTAGTTTTCGCACAGTGAATTAAAATAATTATTTTATTAATTACTTGGGGCGGGTTGCTGAGATTCCTGTCTTTGCCTGCATCACTAACACACACAAGATACACGTGTAACACACATACAATTGAGCAGGTGTTCACCGCTTGTCGAAACAGGTTAATCTCTCCCCTAATCTAACAATGAAATATTTTTGCAATCTCAGACCTGTCCATTTACCCGTAACTTATACAAATTATACAAAATTTATATTTATTTAAATTAATGCCTGATACAGTGTATGGCTGCATCGTTGCATTATTCCTCTGCCTGAGAAAAAAAATTTAATAAAAATTTATTTATTAAATTTTTGTCTATTTGTTCTAGACAAATATAATCATGTTATATTAACTTAACTTAAGTTTATACATTGGTAAAACAAACACATAATAATGAGTAAGTCAGTCTAACGTTCACCGTGGTGGTATGCAATATTCACCCCCTATTATACAGCTGATCGGTGCGTTGACCTTGTACTGATTCAGTGGCCTTGTCCCACTCTTACTCTCTCTTCTCATTATTCATACGTAGCTAAAAAAATTTTTTTTTTTCATTGTTCTCCTTTAATCTGGTCCCATCGACCTATTTATTTATTTATTTTTTTTTTACATGTAGCACTTCCTACACGAGTTTGCATTCTTGCACTGGTAAACATTTTGCATCTTAACATATTATGCCATTCTTCAATCTGTAACTTTACATTTCCTTACTCGTACATTCTTACCTTCGCTTCTTAACTCTTTTCTTAACATGAACATTACTTATACAATACATTAACATTTCTTACATTAATCTTATACAATGCATTAACCTTCATTACCTTCTATTATTACATTTCTTTACTATTACCTTTCTGATTGCTAATAATTTTCTTCATCCTTACCATTACTTCACAAATACACCTTTTTCGTTAGCTTCGTAGTGAGTCACTATCGGCTACAGATGACTACCTTAGAAACACGTCTATCTCCAGACTTTATGTGCTTAACTCTACTCGATGTTTTAATCGTAGTAATTGGAGCTCTAAATAATCTCTGCCCTTGACTTTCACTATCGCTAAGGTATGAAGATTTCGCTCGATCAGCCATTCTGACAATTAACATTGATTTCTCATTCTAATTATTTCTTCATATTAATAACACATCAATAATAACATTTCTTACCATTTCTTACAACATAACATTCTTTCTATTATTAATTCTTTAATCTTTTTACACATATTATTCTTATTAATTAACTCCTTTTCTTATTAATAATAATTAACAGTAATATTTTTCTTTTAAAAATAATTATTCACTTCTATAGAGCATTGAGTGCGGTGTCGTTTGATTTCCACCCCTCACTATTATAACAATTACATTGGGTCCATCAACAGGAAATTCATTGTATTTTGACGTGTAGTCGCCGTTGTCATATATTAGCCGACATGTACAGTTATTTCCATCTCGCACCCTCATTGTGTTAATGTCCCATTGTAACATAGTGACTGTGAGCTCATGTGATGGTACCAAACGTCCGTCTTAGAAATTATGGTACCAGGAAATATTTTATTGTAAATTTATGGTATTTTCAAATATAAAAACATGGTTAGGGCAAATCTCCCAATAATTAACAACACGATGCAGTTTCATCAGTGTAGATCGGTTCCAAGGTCATGGCCTACGTGCATTCGGCCGCATACAGTATACAAAACAAATTGAAAAAACAATGATCAGACGGAGAAAACTAGTAAAAACGTCATGAGTGTGACGCAAAACAATGGCGTCAGATGGAAGAAACAAAAGACGGTGATGACACACACATACGTAGAAATTGCGTATGGTCAGGCCCCAGTCTTCATACACCAGTGAGAGTGTATACACATTCAATTGTTGGCTGGCAAGTTAACGCCAGCAGAAGTGCTTTAAAATTATAAAAAATGTAATCGAAAATGTAATTAAACCAGTGAACAGTTAAACAATGAAGTGAATTAAATTCAGTGCACTCAGAAACAAACTGTAAGTTAGGCCGAACATCTGTCACCAAGTATGGAAATCGCCTGAGGAGCCACAATTACCACGACATTGCAGGGAAGTTTCAAAATTCAAAATTATAGTAATCATGAATGAGCTCAAAAAATTTTAATTAATTAACCATGTACCAATAATCAATGTATGATATGTAAAAATGAGCGCGTGAATGTGAAGGAATGCCAGCATCTAAACCATATTCTGAGGTGTTGGTTTGTGTTTGTGTTTTCAACATAAGTAAACGTAATAAGTAAATTTAAAGTTAACACTGCAGTTTAATAAAATGATCTTGTATGAAGGTAATACAAGAGATAATTTAATATTAAAATGAGATGTGGATATGCTTAGAAGGCGGAAGTAGTAGCGACACCATTTTGTTAAATTATTATGTAGAGGAGGTGACTCCATATTGTGTATTGAAAAGTGATAACTGCAAATTTGAATAAACCACAAGTCTGATTATTTCAATGCCGTTTAAATTATTATTTCAAAAACCCGACTGTCTCTGCCTTTCGTTTAACGAAGCCCTGGACCCGATTGATAAAATTAGTGTTGGTGGTAAAACCACGTGTTCATACCGGATGTATGGTGAGTACCATGTTATTTATGATTATTAAAATAAATAATAACAATAAAATCATAGAAAAAAGATGTATACCAACAATGGCGACCGAACTGGGACTTTATATAAGAAATTATTTTATATAAATGAACCAGAGTGCAGAGACAGTTGGTACCGAAATAATGAAACATAACACGTAAACATTACGATAGTTAGGTTATGTGGTTACTAGATTAAGGAGACGTAAAGCAACAATTGAAAATAAACGCTAGTTTATTAGTAAATATTATTATTATTATTAAAATGGCAGAAAACAATGAAAGTGTCTGTCTAAATGACACAGCGACAGAATCAGTAATAATGAGTGGAATCACTGCAAACTCAACACCTGTCGGTAGTAAAGTATCATTAGATGACTTGTTCCAATTAATGAAAATGCAAAGTAATGAGTTGAATGAAAGATTTAACGAACTGAAAGAGCAAATAGCAATTTAAAAAACGATATCAATGAAATCAAAAGACAAAATTTTAACTTTAATAAAAGAATCAACGAAATGCATGCACGTTTAGATGAAATGGAGTTAGAGAATAATAGAGAAATAGATAAATTGAATGAAAACAAAGATGACAAGGTAAGTAGTGGGGGGAATTATAATAATAAAAATAAAAATATGGTATTAGAAAATAATGGTGAGAATATTGGTAGTGATAATGAGATTTTAATGGGAGTAGAATATGATAATGATGAAATGTTAGTGTGTGATGAGTTAGAGAGAAAGTGGGAAGAAAATATACTTGTAAAAGGGTTGCAGGGGGTAAATTTTTCCCGTGTTGGTGAAGTAAGAGCTTCACATGTGTTTAGGAAGGACGAGAGTTCCTTCAGAGTATAATTGGAAGACAAAAGGTCTACAAATAAATTTCCCTGGGTTTTTTGTGCACTTCATAGGTGGTGCAGTACATATGAGTTAGTGTCCCCTGCATATTTTGAGAATGAGAGATATATTGAGAGAGAGAGAGAGAGAGAGAGAGAGAGAGAGAGAGAGAGAGAGAGAGAGAGAGAGAGAGAGAGAGAGAGAGAGAGAGAGAGAGAGAGAGAGAGAGAGAGAGAGAGAGAGAGAGAAAGAGGGAGATAGAGATTTTTAAAGTAAACAGAACTTGTGAAGAATTTATAGAAAGGTTAGGTGGAGAGAGAAGTAATAAAAATAAGAACTTACCTTATACTGAAACTGAGGTATAGGAGATGATGATGAAAATAATGACTTTGTAACTTACCTGATTGTGACTAATCATACTGAAGGTGACAGGACCATACCGAATGTTGACAAGTTTTATGATATAGTAATGTGGAGTAATCCTGCAGAGTATTACTATGGTATAATGGATAAAACAGATTTAAATAGTTATTATATTACAAAAGATGATATAATGTACTTAATTAAAAATGAGTTGTGTGTACGTAAGATAAGATTATTATTTGATGATGGTGGATAAATATTTTATTGTGTTATGAACATTTAATTATGTGATAGTGTGGTTTCAAGATGGACTGTTTTATGAACTGATTTATGGTCAATGATTAAATGATAATTTGGATTGTATATTTTTGTGTGTTGATGTCCAGGTATTGATGTACTTTTGATGTTGTGTATTATATGTATTTTTATGTAAACCATGTAGGTAATAGAAATGGCTTTAATAATACTTATAATGTTTATTTTGTTCTCAGAGGAAAGTAACTGTAGAATTTTAAATAACTGAAGAATAATTAATTGTGATGATGAATTTAAATAATTATGAGATCTAGATTCTAATGATTAGTAAATGAGTAAACATAATATGTTCAGATATTGAGTTGTATTATTATTGTACGATAAGTGATGAATTTTCTAGTGTTATATTAAAGTGAAATGTTGTAAAGAGGTTTGGGTGATAATGATAAATAAGGCATATGAATTAGTCAGAATTAACTTTATTGGGAGTTAGAGAGAATAAGAAGTTGAGATACAGATAATACACAAAGAGGGTATTAGATATTTTAGGGACACAGCAGTTAGTGTTATATATGTAGAGAAGATGAGTAATATGTAATTAAAGAGTAAATAGTTGATGGTGACATTTTGTAGTAAGGGTAGTGGTGTAGGGAGTCAGCAACGACAGGCGTTATGGCGGAAGGAATAGATTTAAAGAGGGTTACGGGTTACCTGAAAGGGTCAGGAACCGATAAGGGAATGAGTTGGTAGAGTTTGAGTACACACATCCTAGTACAAAGAGGTAATAGAAATTTCACTTAAAGAAGTGAACAGTATAAATAGAATTAATGTTGAAGGGGGTTGTTACGGAGAGATTGGTGCCATAATATGTAAATCTGGTTGTTAGTAGTGGTTGTTAAAAAAAAAAAAAGGAGGGGAGTAAGGTTAGATAGATAAATGCCAAAATAAGATATAGATAATAGTAAATAATAGAGAGTCACCCAAACTAGATAAGTATTGATGAAAAGGTTAGAAAAAAGAAAATTCATAGTAGAAAGGTGATGTAACAGAAACGTTAATAATAAACTTGAAATTTTTTATAGAATCTCATTGTAACAAATGTTAAATAGTGTAACGGGGAAAAAGGGAGGGGTTTTATTTTATTAAATTTTTTGCAACAATTTATTTCATATGCGTGGCCAGTCCCCGGTTGAATCTAACTCGTAGCGAACAAAGAAAGGGTGATGAAACAATTGCAATGGAATATGCGGGTTGAAGATTCTCAGAACTTTGCGACTGTGTGACACACCCACAAACGCGCCACCACCAGCAATCGCGCAACCGATGCCAAGTTGGTAAAACAACATGGCTTGAAGATGAATTTTGTCCAGCACGTGCTCTCAACATGCCGGAAACGAAATTAAGTCCTGCCCACATTTGTGACGTCGACCAGTGAACACTAAATTTTGTCAATGTGCAACACATGGGAATTGCACGTAGTACCATGAGCAGTGACTATGACTTCGCACCAGCAGGCAGTGAGTTCCCGTATTGTAAAACTGTGGAGAGGGAACCGAGAAAAAACTTCTTCCCAGTGCCTCACCTACCGACCGCTTGCGGTCCGGTTAAAATTTTATTTTACAAAATGTAATTACATAGGCCGACCTAACCGGTAAAAAACCGGCGTATTAGTCAAAAGTGCACTAGCTAAAGCAGAACTGTTATAAGTGAGTCAAATTTAAGAAGATGAACCCATAGTTTCTTTTTTCGGACATGTGAACGAGGACTAGGTGCGGGCCACGCTACGAGATCGGAGGAGACGCCGTTACCCAAGTAAACGTATTTTTACATAACAGTAATGGGGCCAAAAAAAAAAATTAATAAATGAAATGAGATCTATTAAATAAAGTAATATGGTGTTTTAAACTGGTATGAATGTTGTGAGTGGGCATTGCTGGGTCGCCTCGAAGTTAGAATTTAAGTTAATACTTTAAGAACACTATATTTTCATTTTTGTAAGAAATGATTTTAATAATATGTATACATACCTTGTTTCTATTGTTTGGAGTATAACTCCGGTTAAGAGAAAAAACATCGCAAGAATAGCAAAAAATAATTACAATAAATCAGAATAAATAAAATAATGTTTGTTTGATTTGCTTTTGGAAAGAAATTACGTAAATGTCCATAATAGTTTTTTTTGGAATATAAATAAATGAAAAGAAAGTAAAATTTAATGTCAAAGAATTGCGAAATAAATATAACTATAATGCTGAAATTGAGAGTATAATTTATTGAAGAGTGTTAACCTAAGTCACGCTTATTCTTCACGCATTCGTGCGAAGGACCTAGGGACCCGAACAAGGTAGAGTTGTATTATATATTTAAATAATTATTGTGGATATTAAGTAGTAGTATCTCAATGGCGCCACGAACTGTGACAAGTTTATAAAAATAAATTTTAATAAACCGCACCTAAATGTGAATATAAGCGTGAGTTAGGAATACGAAAAAAAGTACGTAAAATAAGGTTATGTTTTGGTTGGAGTATGATGTGTACAATGGTGTTAGATGTTTTGATTTTATGTGTGTAGTTTAATAATAGTTTTTTTTTTATATATAAAGAGGTTATATAAATAAATTTTGAATATGACTGAGGTAATGGAGAATATTGGTTTCGCATGGGATGAATGGGTAAGCGACTTTAGAGGGGTTGTAGGTGAAATGACAGACGAGGAGTGGGGTAATTTGGATGATAGTTTAGCATGAATGGAAGAACAAGAAGAGGGAATATTCGCAGAAATTAAGAAACATAGTGAGATGACGAACGATAAAGGTAAGACAGTTGCAGTAATAGTGGTAGAATATAAGACAGTAAATAGGCCTAATGTTAAGGATGATAGTATAATGGGAGTAGAAAGTGGTGAAGAGATAGACCAATTTAACAAGAAGCAAGACGATCAGGTGGCAGATAATGAGGTAAGTAATGAGATGAGTGAATCTGATTATAAAATGATAATGGATATGTTGCGAATGATTGATAAAAAATTTGATGAAAGGGCGGAAATGATGGATAAACATTTTGACGAGTTACACACAAAACTGGAGGAAACAAAGGAAGTAATGGATAAGGGTTTTGATATGATGAACAAACATTTTGACGAGATGGATAAACTTATGGGAGAGTGGCGAACAGATATAGGTGAATCAAATAAGGTAAGTGGTTGTAATGGGGTTAATTATAATGATGAGAGTGTAGGGGTGTTAGAAAATGGTACAGATATAGGTAAGTGCAGTATAAACAAAAATAACGAAGAAATAATTAACAAGGTAAGTTACAGTTGTAAAAATGAATTGATAAGTAATAGTGATAAAATAATTGAAAACGAGCTATTTAAGAATGATGTAGTGAAAACAAATAGTGATGATGAAGTTTGTGGTGAAGTAGAATTTAATAACGAAATGTTAGCGAGTGTTGATGAAATTGAGAGAGAGTGTGATGAAAGGTTAGGGTGGCAAAGGGCAAATTTTCCCCGTGATGTAAGTGGAGTAAGGACTCCGCTAGTAGTGATTTTTGAGGACAGAATTTCCTCCTTTAATTATGTGGAAGACAAGTTGTCTTCAAGCAGTCCCCGAATTTTTTGTAAACCTGGAAAAGCCAGGAAGTGGTATAGTAAGTTTGTTGTGCCCTTTGCATGGAGTGAAGTAGGTCAGTGGTGTTGTGACAGGTATTGTGATGAAAGTGATTATGAGAGAGAGATAGAATTATATAAGTTGAAGAGAAATTATAATGAGTTGAAAGAGATGTTAGGAGTGGTAAAGATAAATGATATTAAATACTTACCTGTTAAAATAGAGAGTGAGAATTATTTTGGTGATACCTGTTTAAATAATAATAATTTAACTTATGATGAGAAAATAACTGACCTGATATTGAATATAACTACTAATGGAGACTGGACAAAAATAAATAATGCTGACTTGGTTTATGATAAAATAATTATAATGGGAAGTAACCCTATGTAAGATTATTGTGGTAAAATGAATAAACTAAAATTTTATGGTTATTACACACAGGATAGCCATATGATGTGCGTAAATAAAATTGAAAAATGTTATGTGAAACCCAGACTAATTTTTGATGATTGAGGCTGAACATAAACTTAATAAATGGACATTTTAAATATTTTGATTTATGGTTCTGACCTTGCTGCTTTTGGAAATGAAGTGTGATAAAATTGAACAATTAATGGTGAAGAATTGTAAATAATTGATAGTGAAATTAATTGTGTGTATTGTAAAATGTTAGGTAAACAATGTGTGTATGTAGTAGAAATTGTTGTGGTAATAATAATAATATTTTGCAGTCTAAATAAATAACAAAAATAATTTTGAAGAGGATAAAAAATAAATTGTAATTATTGTAATTGGTGAAAGTAATTAAAATGTTGTGTTTTCAATAACTGATTTAATTAAAATAATTGGAGGTGTTTAGTTTTGATTGATTTAAATGTTATATAATTGAATTTTTCTAATGAATTTAAATTATTTTATGAGATGTGAATTTGATAGTAATAAATAAATAAATGTTAAATTGTTGAGTATGAAATAACGTTGTTGCTAAATTGTTTCAGAAGGTACAGGGTGTTTGGTGTTTATATTTGTGTATGTAGGACAGTGTATGAGTGATATTCTGTAAGTATAAATTTTCTAATACAATTTATGTAAAGTAAAACTTGATATAATTTTGAAATGTGTTTAAAGTAAGGTTATTCACCTGGCTAAGAAAATCAGCTGATCCGCTGTAGAATGTCACTTATAAATTGTTTGTAAATTTCCAAGGTAACAAATGTTTGAATATAATGATTTTAATGTGTTAAAGATTTTATTTTAAATGATGATAAAAGGATGATAAGTAATTTGAGATAGTTGAGAATTTTAAAAGTAATATAAAAGATAGATTTTGGGTGATTAATATTTTGTTAGGACATGTAGATCAGTCCAGGTTGAGTTTAAAGGGGTACTAGAGATGAAATAATATTGTTGTGAATTAATGTAATGTAGAATTTGAGATGTAATAGTGACACAGTAGCTATGGGGATAATATGTAGAGTACTGATTGATATATATTGAGTTAATAAATAAGTGGAGATATTTTGTAGTTGAAGGTGATGTATTGGGAGAATAAATAGTTGATGGATAATTTTGTAAAGGGGGGGTGGTGTGTAAGGAGTCCGCAACGACAGGCGTTGTGGCGGGTAGCAGTGGGTTTTCAGTGAGTGATTGTCGGGTAAATACGAAGGGCAAGATGTGGAGACGGAGGTGAGTTGAGGGAACACACATCCTGAGTACAAAGGGGTAAAGAGTATATTTTTTTATATAAGGGTAGAATGATGCGATATGAGTTGAGTAGTAAGTGGGTTGAGAGAATGTTTGTTAGATGTTTTCGTTAGAGGGGTGTCATAATAGTTAAAGCTGTTAGTGATATTAGAATCAGAGGGGAATTAAGAGTATATATAAATGCCAAGTTGTGAATCAAGTTATTATGAGTAATTAAATCACCCAAACTAATGGAGATTGAGAATGTTAAAGAAAGAGAGTCATAGTAAAAACAAATATAAAATTAATGGAAACAAGTGACAAACTTTAATAGAATTTGAGAATAATGCAAAGCTATAAAATGTGTAATTTTTAATTAATTTAAATGTCAATTTTATTGTTAATTGTAATAATAACCATGTTAATTCTGAATGTCTTATTATATTATGTTTGAAGATACAAATTTTAAAGCTGTTTAATGTATTTTATGATGTAGCCTATGTAGGTCAAGGTTGTGGACTTGACCCAGTTTGATCAGCTGATGGTTGATGTTATGAACTAGACCAGTTTTGGCAATGAAATGATGCAACTTTTGTTGTTTAATTGATTTAAATAATTTTAAATTTTCTGAATATTGAGAAAAGTATATTTTAATAAATTAAAAAAAAAAAATATGATTTTTTTTGTGTGCCTGCCATCTAAGTGATGTTTTGAATTTTGATTATATTATTGTTTATGTGTATCACTAGTGTTATTGAATTATATTGTTTAGAATATATGTGTAAACAAATGTTAGGATAAATGACTTCATGTTTAATAAGATGTTCAGTTTGTTTTTCTTTGTGATTGTTGTAGTGGAGAAAGTTAATAGAGTTACTAGAGTCATGTAAAAGATTTTATTTTTTGTTTTTGAAGAAAGTAATGGAGATAGAGCAGTTTGCTTTCAACTTAAATGAACTTTTGAATATGAGAATAAAATTTTGTTAGGATGTAGTAATAAGTATATGTATGCGCCCAGTATTGCCTAAAGCGACCCAGTATGCATGGTAAGGGGGAACATATCGGTTGAGGATCTGGCATGGTATAAGACCAGGGGTTTTGAGTTAGGGGTAGCATGTTAGAAGGTTAGGTGCGCTGTGGTGCATGTCTGTTCGATGTTATGGTGTTGGGATCTCGGATAGAGAATTCCAGTGATCTCGTTCAGATGCGGCCATAGTCTCCGAGCTAGGGGGGTAGTTTACCCATGATGTGTAAGAAGTAATGGGGGGTTGTTGGCACCATGCCCTCACCGATCCTCTTAGGGGTTTACCAATGAGATTTCTTCTGTTTCGACAGAAGATCTCTCATTGGGGGGTATTGTAACGGGGCAAAAGGGAGGGGTTTTATTTTATTAAATTTTTTGCAACAATTTATTTCATATGCGTGGCCAGTCCCTGGTTGAATCTAACTCGTAGCAAACAAAGAAAGGGTGATGAAACAATTGCAATGGAATGTGCGGGTTGAAGATTCTTAGAACTTTGCGACTGTGTGACACACACCCACAAACGCGCCACCACCAGCAATCGCGCAACCGATGCCAAGTTGGTAAAACAACATGGCTTGAAGATGAATTTTGTCCAGCACGTGCTCTCAACATGCCGGAAACGAAATTAAGTCCTGCCCACATTTGTGACATCGACCAGTGAACACTAAATTTTGTCAATGTGCAACACATGGGAATTGCACGTAGTACCAAGAGCAGTGACTATGACTTCGCACCAGCAGGCAGTGAGTTCCCGTATTGTAAAACTGTGGAGAGGGAACCGAGAAAAAACTTCTTCCCAGTGCCTCACCTACCGACCGCTTGCGGTCCGGTTAAAATTTTATTTTACAAAATGTAATTACATATGCCGACCTAACCGGTAAAAAACCAGCGTATTAGTCAAAAGTGCACTAGCTAAAGCAGAACTGTTATAAGTGAGTCAAATTTAAGAAGATGAACCCATAGTTTCTTTTTTCGGACATGTGAACGAGGACTAGGTGCGGGCCACGCTACGAGATCGGAGGAGACGCCGTTACCCAAGTAAACGTATTTTTACATAACAGTAATGGGGCCAAAAAAAAAATTAATAAATGAAATGAGATCTATTAAATAAAGTAATATGGTGTTTTAAACTGGTATGAATGTTGTGAGTGGGCATTGCTGGGTCGCCTCGAAGTTAGAATTTAAGTTAATACTTTAAGAACGCTATATTTTCATTTTTGTAAGAAATGATTTTAATAATATGTATACATACCTTGTTTCTATTGTTTGGAGTATAACTCCGGTTGAGAGAAAAAACATCGCAAGAATAGCAAAGAATAATTACAATAAATCAGAATAAATAAAATAATGTTTGTTTGATTTGCTTTTGGAAAGAAATTATGTAAATGTCCATAATAGTTTTTTTTTGTTCTTCGTATTGTTTAAATTAGCAGCCATCCTTACTATTTCTTTTATGAATTTGCTAACTGCTATAATTTTTTATTGTTCGACCAAGCTTTTCGTCATTTAAGACGAAATCGCTTGATCGTTTAAGACCTGAAGATGTCAGTAATGACGAAAAGCTTGGTCGAACAATAAAAAATTATAGCAGTTAGCAAATTCATAAAAGAAATAGTTTTTTTTGGAATATAAATAAATAAAAAGAAAGTAAAATTTAATGTCAAAGAATTGTGAAATAAATATAACTATAATGCCGAAATTGAGAGTATAATTTATTGAAGAGTGTTAACCTAAGTCACGCTTATTCTTCACGCATTCGTGCGAAGGACCTAGGGACCCGAACAAGGTAAGAGTTGTATTATATATTTAAATAATTATTGTGGATATTAAGTAGTAGTATCTCAATAGTTAAATGTTAAATAATTAAAAGTTGATATAAAATAATGGTAAAGAGTTAACAGAGAGTTGATAATAATAATGTTATAAAGTTTTGATACAAGTTGTGTAAATGTAAATTGTTTAATGTAAATGTAACAATGTTAATGTGTAATGTTCAGTGTTTTATTATGTTGTATTGATATTGTTATTGAACATACAAATATCGTTCTGACTCTGTTGCAAAGAAATATGAGTATCAGTATAGCTGATTAAGTCATGAGTAAAGGAAGTTTACATAAGTTAGAGTGTTGGCCATAAATAAATTATGTTGAATTTTATATGATAGAGATAGCTGTTGTTTTGGAAATTAAAAAATTGTTTTATGTGTTATGCTTAGTATAAGAATATGTTTTCTTGTGGTGAGGGAAATAAGTTAATATTGACTGGAGTCAGAAAGCTTTAAATTTTCTGGATTTTCTATTTTAAATCTTGTTCGCTTTTATTATGAAAGAATTTTAGAGTTAAGCAAACCAATGCCTCTAAAACACAAACCAACGCAGCTAAGGGGAGCCATATCAGTTGTGGATATGGGAATATATAAGGCCACTATTTTAAATTTTATATTCAATGTTTCAGAGTTTAGTGATGTTGTGACGGCGGTCCTGAGCTGGCCTGTGCGTCAGAGCAGGAACGTTACGTGCCTGATGGCCTTACGGTGTTGGGATCTCACATGAGAAGTCCAGTAAGGTCATGCAGGTACGATCATCATCATTGGACCAAGGGTAAGTGATTAAATTTTTTTGTAAACACTACAGGGGGTTGTGGCGACATATCTGGGCTGATCCCTTTAGGAAGTGTGAATGAGTCAATGATGCTTCGGCATAAAATCTCTCATTGAGGGGGTTTTGTGACGGTACCAAACGTCCGTCTTAGAAATTATGGTACCAGGAAATATTTTATTGTAAATTTATGGTATTTTCAAATATAAAAACATGGTTAGGGCAAATCTCCCAATAATTAACAACACGACGCAGTTTCATCAGTGTAGATCGGTTCCAAGGTCATGGCCTACATGCATTCGGCCGCATACAGTATACAAAACAAATTGAAAAAACAATGATCAGACGGAGAAAACTAGTAAAAACATCATGAGTGTGACACAAAACAACGGCGTCAGACGGATGAAACAAAAGACGGTGACGACACACACACACACACACACACATACATAGAAATTGCGTATGGTCAGGCCCCAGTCTTCATACACCAGTGAGAGCGTATACACGTTCAATTGTTGGCTGGCAAGTTAACGCCAGCAGAAGTGCTTTAAAATTATAAAAAATGTAATCAAAAATGTAATTAAACCAGTGAACAGTTAAACAATGAAGTGAATTAAATTCAGTGCACTCAGAAACAGACAAACTGTAAGTTATGCCGAACATCTGTCTCCAAGTATGGAAATCGCCTGAGGAGCCACAATTACCACGACATTGCAGGGAAGTTTCAAAATTCAAAATTATAGTAATCATGAATGAGCTCAAAAAATTTTAATTAATTAACCATGTACCAATAATCAATGTATGATATTATAATGAACTTTCACTCATCGTTCTTAATGTATTCTGTAAAATGTAGAAGTGTCAGAGTGTAACTTGTGTATGTGTCTTACCAATCCGTCCTCGCTCGGTAACGTAACTTACGATGCTTGAGTCTGTCGCGAACGTACAAATAACCAGGTATTGTAGTCCTTACCTGAGGTTCACTAGGAGTGTATAAATCCCGGGTGGCGCCAAATTGTTTATTTAAAACAATTAAAAATGTTATTATTATCAGCGGTTCCGCTCAGGCTGTGTGGAGAATTCAACTTGTCCCGCCGCTTATCGATTTTTTCAATCAAGCCAGCAGTTTGCTGTATTCGCTGTTTGAGCGCTAGTCGCCAATTCATAGACGTCCGCTATAATGTACAATATTAATAATACACTTTCCTACTGAAAATAAAACACATTTGTTATACACAGTATTGATTTATTAATGAATGGTTATTACTGTTTTCATTGACACCAGTTATATTTGGTTTATTATATTATTTTGCACCGGTTATTTATCTATGAGACAATCTCTCTCTGGGTTTGACAAATCGATTTTGAACGTAACAAATGGCTATTAATTACTATTTTTTCATCACATAAAATACAACATTTAGGTCTATGGTTGGTATAATTACCCCTGCCATATCCTATTCATAAGTTTGCTTAAACAATTATTTAACACTTAATGTCTAATATTGGTGTACAATTCATTACCTATGATTTATTTTTGGGTGATAAACAACCTCACCCTATTGAACTTGATTCAATAATCATCCCTTATAACATGGGTGTTTATTGATTGTTTTAAACTTCTTATTATATAAATACTCTTTGCCTTCACTCCATGGTAACTCTATCTGATTACATTTTCTTGGGGTTCTCACCTTTAAATTCTACTATGATTCTTTTCTAATCTATACAGTTAATATCACTCTTCAGTGTTTATTACTACTTAATTAATGGTTCATTTTAAATACTATACTTAAAAACTTTCTTAAATATTATTGTTCACTATTAAACCTTTAGTGTTTGTTATTTTTACTAAGTGTTTATCTTAGCTTTCACTATTTTTCCTATTGCTATCATTGACAATATTTTTATCTACTCATCACCTGCACTTTTTAAATTATCTTGTGTTTATTATAATTTACTTAGTGTTTCTTTTTCTATCATTTCACTTTAGGGTAATTTCACTTTCACTATGTTAAATTCCGTTTACTTCTCACTATTTCAATATCTCTCTCTTTCTCTAAACATATTGTATATACTTATTAATATCATGTCTTTCTCTATTAATAACTTACATGTACTTCTAATTCTTTGGCTAGTGTATTTTTAGCTATCGTGTTTTATTAATGACTAATTACAATTGTCACTCAATCAATACTAACATTTATTCTTTATATTGGTTCTTTACCGGTTTTGTTTCCTTTGTTATATTTGATTATATTATTTCTACCTTCTCTATTCTCTATTACTTGTCTGTGTTTTCTCGACTTGTTTCATTTTATTTTCTTCCTCGTGAGTTTGTTCCCTCTTTGTTCTCATTTTTCTTCTCCTTCACTTCTCATCTTGTTTACTTTTATTTTGGTTCTTATCTGGCCTATCTCTGGGGTTGGGTCAAAGTCGTTTGTCTGTCAGTCTAGTCTGTGAGTTTCTTTAATAATCACTTTTAGTTTATAATTCCTCCTCATTCTTTCTTAATTACTTACATATTTTTATTCTCTTCAGTATTTATTTATTAAAATATATTATTTTTTAGCATTTTTTACATACTTATAGTCATCAAATATGATCGGAATTTGGCGATGTTATAATATGTAAAAATGAGCGCGTGAATGTGAAGGAGTGCCGGCATCTAAACCATATTCTGAGGTGTTGGTTTATGTTTGTGTTTTCAACATAAGTAAACGTAATAAGTAAATTTAAAGTTAACACTGCAGTTTAATAAAATGATCTTGTATGAAGGTAATACAAGAGATAATTTAATATTAAAATGAGATGTGGATATGCTTAGAAGGCGGAAGTAGTAGCGACACCATTTTGTTAAATTATTATGTAGAGGAGGTGACTCCATATTGTTTATTGAAAAGTGATAACTGCAAATTTGAATAAACCACAAGTCTGATTATTTCAATGCCGTTTAAATTATTATTTCAAAAACCCGACTGTCTCTGCCTTTCGTTTAACGAAGCCCTGGACTCGATTGATAAAATTAGTGTTGGTTGTAAAACCACGTGTTCACACCGGATGTATGGTGATACCATGTTATTTACGATTACTAAAATAAATTCGTAGTCCTTCAGTCTTCGACTGGTTTGTACCCTCCCCGCATATACCCGTGGTGCGTGTGGTACTGATTCTCTCACAGGTATGTGGGACCTACAGTTTAACGCCGGATCCGAACGGCATAGTTGGGGAAGGTTTATACTAAGCAGGATACCTCTCGCTGGTTTACGAGAGGTTTACTAAAATAAATAATAACAATAAAATCATAGAAAAAAAGGTGTATATCAACACTCATCTGACATCATTGCGTAACTCACCTGTTTGTACGGCATGAATTTGTTTCTTAGCTGCGACGAATAATCTCTCTCTCCTTTCTCAGTACATTCCATAATTCTCTCGTCACTAATGCATTGTATAAGGTCAGTCCGTTTGAAGCCTATATAAACAGCTGTCGACTGTTTTTTCATTCGCCATTTATGATAACCTCTGTAGTTTTTATATTTATTGTGATTATCATTATGATTATCGTTCAATCGATACTTAATGTGCGTACCCTTGTCGCGTGTGATTTGTTTCAATCGTGTTACCTTTTTAACTTGTTTTATTTGTGTGTGAGTGTAACCACTACTTTGGATACTTCCGCTAGCACGGTACGTTTGTTTAATTAAATGTATTTTACATTCTTCCTTAGATTTTATTATTGTTTTAGAATTATCATCAGTAATTATGCAAGTCTGTTCTATCTTACTTTCAATTACAATTGTTTGTTCAGAAACCATCATTTCACATATTTGTTCCGTTTGCTTAACAATTCTTTCACATACATTTTCTGTGATTGTCTCAACATGTGAGTTGGTATCACCAAACTTTTCTGTTAATTCTTTTAGACTCTGCATGATTTTTATGGTTCCTGTTTAAAATTTTCAGTCTGTTGTCCTAATTTATTATTAAAATTTTCAGTCTGTTGTTCTAATTTGTTTTCTAAACTTTCTGTTTGTTCTTTAAGTTTAGCATTCAAATTTTCTGTCTGTTTTGTAACTACTTCGTCCATCATGGCCCACATCATTTTTCGAAAGGCCTCAATGTCCAAATTTCCTGGAGTCGTCATGTTGAATCATTTTGTATTTAAATATTTATTTATAATTTATTATTATTAGTGAACCGTATGCAAGCTTTTATTTATTTATCGTTGAACTGTTATTATTTATTTATTTTTATTTACTCATGTTACAATTACACCTGTTTATTTTGTTGAGCGCCAGTTGTGTTTTAGTACACAACAATTAACATAACATACAGTTAATGTTTAATATAACGAATTATTACATATAATATATTTTTCATTTAACACACTTTTATTTTTAGAGCAACCATTTAACTACAAAATTTCTAATAGTTAAATGGTGGGGATCATGCCACACGTTCATGTGCGCCAAAATTATACAACAAATTTAATATACTGTTTAAATTTGTGGAGCCCCATGATCTTGGAGCGCCAAAATTATATAACGAATTTTATACATACATATACATGTGGGCATGTCAGGCCTCACGTTCAAGGGATACAAAATTATACAACGAATTTATATGTAAATTCGATATACAGTAATTCATGCAGGTTGTCTAATTATACCAGGTGTATTTATAATAAGAGTATTTTTATTTATCAATATTTAAAACCCATATTTATTATTTATTCATTACTATAAATATTCATAAACATCATTAATAATTGTCAGTCACGATATTTCTCATTATTAAATGTTTATATCTTATGATATGCAACATTACACATATTTAAAGAAATCTCTTATATCTAAACATGTTAATAATCTTATATCTAGACATGTTAAATAATTGGTTTATTAATTTATTATAAAATTAAAATATTTTTATATTGAAATAAATTGTCTTATCTCAGATCTGACCTCTACTCGCTCAGTCTATACCAATGTTTAAAATTCAATTTAAATTTATATTAATTTCTTGTAGACTGGCTTTTGTTTTAATATTCAACTTTAAATTAATCTTTCTATACTTCAAATATCTAATCACTTTACTATCTATTTTGATAATAAACTCTACTCTCTTTACTTTAAATTCTCTTTCATTTATTAATGCTTTTATATATATATATATATATATATATATATATATATATATATATATATGCGATCGCTCATTCTTATGACTAAACATTTATTTACATTTTAACATATTATTACTAAATATAAACTTTTCTTTGTTTTAATTTACTGTCTTTTGAAATCGTCTTTATGAGGTCTTTTTTTTTTTATAAATCATTTAAAATGCATTACGCATGTCACCTCGATTTCTGATGATCTTACGACTGTTGTCCGGGGTCCAGCGCTGTCCAGAGTTAGAGTCCAGCGTCATTCTACGGAAGCATGTTCCTGGATACGTCTAGAGTCCAGCGTCGTTCTATGGCAGCATGTTCCTGGATACGTCTAGAGTCCAGCGTCGCTCTATAGCAGCATGTTCTTGGATACGTCTAGAGTCCAGCGTCGTTCTACGGCAGCATGTTCCTGGATACGTCTAGAGTCCAGCGTTGCTCTACAGCAGCTTTCCCGTATATACTCTTGGTAGACTTACTATTGCGGTATTTACTTTTTCCATAATATTGTCGTGAATTTAACAAACGTTATTTCGTTTGTTACTGCGACTTGTAATAGAATAAAAATAAACTGTGTCTTGAAATGAAGAGAAGGGTTTTTGGTCGAACCCTTAATTTATACTCTCTCGAGATTCCGCGCCAGTCGGCTCCAAAATCGTCCTGTCGATACCTGCATATCTCGTGACAGCCCCCACTCCTGAACCTTTTCATCTATTTGCAATTATTAGCAAATAGCAATGTTTCGCACGGAATCGAGATAGCACAAATCATAGCTAATTCGATTAAGCACTCACTATATTAATTTGAGCGTCTTAGGGTAATTTGCGTATTTTTTAGCACGTTTATTTTGCAATGTCTTCGCATAACGTGTTCTATTAACGTCATCTTTTCACTGGGGATAACTATAAATTTTACACACACTTTGGTGCCTTTGGTTTGATCATACACTAATTAGTTTTCGCACAGTGAATTAAAATAATTATTTTATTAATTACTTGGGGCGGGTTGCTGAGATTCCTGTCTTTGCCTGCATCACTAACACACACAAGATACACGTGTAACACACATACAATTGAGCAGGTGTTCACTGCTTGTCGAAACAGGTTAATCTCTCCCCTAATCTAACAATGAAATATTTTTGCAATCTCAGACCTGTCCATTTACCCGTAACTTATACAAATTATACAAAATTTATATTTATTTAAATTAATGCCTGATACAGCGTATGGCTGTATCGTTGCAATACGTTTTTAATCATTATTTTCAATTACAACTACAAATAAATAACTACTAATCCCCAAGTACTTATAATTACTATAATTAATTCCCAAATGATAACTGTTTCCTAAGCTGAACGTGAGGTTTCCTACAAGGCTAATACAACATTGGCAGTAAATTGGTTGGTACAAAATATCACTCGCCACAGTCTACAGTTTGCAACTCTCAAAATCATGGAGGAAATTTCAGCATAACAACCAACTCAACAAATGCAAGCAGCAAAAGTGGCCCTCTTAAAAAAACAGGAATTCAAGCTATAACCTAGAGACTAGATGTGGAACAAAGAAAAAAATCAAGCAACCAGAAAAGTTTAACACTTACAGTGCCAGTCTTTTACAAGACTATTAATACCAAAATATATTTTGTTTATTTTTTAAAATTAATAATTCATTCTTTGGTCAATGATAATGATTTAAACATCACAATAATGAACATTCACTTTGAAACTGTATGAAATGAGTACACACATCAATACCGTTACTGTAACAAAACCATGTTTTTATTTGCCAAAAAAGTCTAACATTTGTTTTTACAATTATGAAATTTTTATACCTACAAAACACTTATGTATATAATTATGGATAGCAGTTTACATTTTTCTGTCATAAAAAAGCAAAATTCATCAATGTTTATTGGCTAATGTTATGTCATTGTATATGTTGAATTACAAAACTTTTAAATATATAAAAAAAAAAACAGAACGATTCCGATGGTTTACATTGATAATATTGAAATAAAAACTTTTTCTGTTAGTCAATGAGTGCACAATACTACAATTAACATTCAAAAGAATTTTACAAAATGCTTTTTGGCCATTTGCAAAGCCACCAGTGGATTTTATGTAAGATTATGTATGACACCCAATGGCAACATGGGCATATGACAGCTGACTAAAACACAATCCCATGGTAGACTTGTAACGGTACATTTCAGTCCACATATTGGTTTGGGGAAAAACATATATAAATTTTATTGTTCATTCAAAAATAATGAATGTTCATTCAAATATTGTTCATAAATAATGATGGTAAAAGTTTTGTAACAACGTAGGCAAGTGCAGGAAATTGTATCAAGGTCAACATTGTAGACGCAAAAACAACGATGATAATTAGCCAAACGAACTTTGACCGATGAAATCACCATTTACATAACAAGCCAAGCCTGCAAATACGTCACATGGAATGCAATGCGTAATTCGCCTCGCCTTAAAAACTGGTTCGTCATATCCCACAAGACAATGAGACTTGGTCACGTGACACCCCTACCACCTCACGAAAGAACGCAGTACATTGCTTCCCAGTCTGCAGTCATCTTTAGTGCGAATAGCACGTAAAAGTTCCGGAACGTAAATCGCGGGCGCCCGCAAAGCCAAGCAAAGTAAAATATGTGAATATTTTGATACATTTTGATTTACAACAGTATTATACCAACCAAGTAGAGACAGTGAGGAAATCTAAGTAACTTGACAGTTCGGCGATGAGTTAGTGCGTGGTATAAGGAGAGTCGTGTGGAGGATGGTCAGATAAGTAACAGACAAATCTAAGTCACATCCAAATTCTATAAATAATCAAAATGATCATCTAAATTCTATATGCTAAAAAAGAAAATGATGAGCTCAATAAGGGAAATAAAAAAAATAAAAAGAATGTACTGTATGAAACTGCATGAGTGTGTGTGTGTGTGTGGAGGTACCTAATTAATATCTAAAAAAGCACTGGTTTACGTTAAAAGAAGGTAGTTTAGTATTTTTCAGCATCTGTTTCAAAGTTTAAAAAGTTAATTTGCAATAATATCTTGAAGAAAGGTTGATGTTAAAATAAATAATGTACTGTATTCATGTTAAAATAGTAAAAAATGTAAGAGATGGAGGGAGTAATTTTGCATTGTCAATCATATACGACAGTAAAACCAAATAATGAATAAAAACTAGTTTGCGTAAATACAAGTAGATCTGAAGTAAATCATTTCAAAGCAACCATCTTGTTATTTTTCAGCTCGTCTAATTAGAATCCTGGACCCAGTAAGTATATTTTATGTTGGTACTAGACTACATGGCGGCTGCACTAGTCGAAAGTGTAAAAACGTAAACAAAGTAAGTTCTATTAATAAATTTGTAAGAGTAAGTAAAACATAACAAGACAACATGGCAGCTGCACTAGCCAAAAGTGTAAAAACGTAAACAAAGTAAGTTCTATTAATAAATTTGTAAGAGTAAGTAAAACATAACAGACTCAGGCTTATCACTGAAAGTGTCAAATATCTAGTGGATAGAACCAACATATCTGAGAAAGAAGCCCTCACAAGATGGAAATGGTGTACCAGTTGACAAATTATCTGTTTCTCTCGATGTCAAGCTCTGACACTACATCACAGTCATTAGCCCCGAGACCCTGTACACAGTGGAATGCCTTGCAATGGTCAGGCAAGATCTAACTGAGAAACTACAAGCTGAAAAAAGAAAGATCCTGAGAAAAATCTTGGGCCCAGTCAAAGAAAATGATGAATACATAAGACAGAAAAGTACAATACAATACAAGGTGGGAAAGATAACAAACACAATTAGGAAAAGGATTGCCTTCTATGCTCCCATGTCACGAATGAGTTTAGAAAACTTGACCAACCGAATCTTTGCTAACTTTCTAAGTAAGAAAACCAAGGGGGCCCTGGTTCACCTAGGTGGAAAGGTATCTGCAAGAAGATGGGATCACATGTGAAGACATCTAGGAATGTGACCCTCTTAAGAAGAAACTTGGAGCACATAAGGATTTCTGGGAAAGGCCAAAGCTGAGGACGTGTAAAATTGTAGACTGAGGAAAGAAAGGAAGCGCATGAAAAACAAATGCAGGAATACTGGGCAAAAGTTAAAGCCCAAGTAAGAAAACAGCTTAAGTAATGTGGTCTACAGGTAGCTGAAACGTACAGAAAAAATGGTTTCAAATTTTCCCAACAAATACATAAAGAATACAACTTTAATACCAAAAATGGAAACTATGACTTTCAAAGGAGTAAACTCTATATGTGCCACAGTTGACTTAAAAGAGTGTCACTAAATTCTGTTCACTTTTTGGAAGCAACAGAACTGTGGAACAGTTATTGCTAAAACACGTGCACACGCACGCACGCACGCACGCACGCACGCACACACACACACACACACACACACACACACACACACACACACACACATGTCACCCATTGGTGACTCTCCTGACTGGGGATTCTTTTATGCAACAACTTGATAATTATTTCATGGAATCATAAAATGCTTTATCTATGTAAAACGTTTCTCCAAATTCAGAGTAAAAATCAATGAAAATTTTACCACACATAATATGAATGTGACGTACTGAGCATTAAAAACAAAGAAATAATCTTTCAGACTGCAGCAACTGTCACGAGACAAAATTATGTAAATACAATAAGCAAGAAGTGTTACCAGGATGTCTTATGTGGACAAATATTCAATAAAGTTTTATGAAGTGCTGAGTAAAATTGCTATTATGGGCCAAACTCGTAGATTTATAAAGTCAACTGTGCACAAGCCAATGTGTAATAGGTGCATAACTGATGACAGTCTGCTGGCCAGCAGTGAGTGTGAATGTATGAAAGGGATAGATGCAGAAGTCATAACTCAAGTCACTTTCTGAAAGTGTAAAGTGTATGAATAGACGAAGGGTTTTAAACATTTGAGTTGCAATATAGTAATGACTGACAACAAACTTTATTTTTAATTATTTTTCACTACTACCTCACATTTAAATATATTTGCATTATGTAAACTATTTTTGATTTTTGAGAACAAAATAAGAAAAGAAAACAATATTACAATTTAACAAAAGACACCAGTTGTAACGGTACAGAATTGTGTGTTAAAAAATAATAATTCATATCAGGCTTAATTCAAAGCAGTCAGTGTTCACCTTTAGTGTACCCCATGTTAACCAACTACACATACAATGTTATTGAAAATTGTTTATGTCTGGAGCCTGCCCGGCTAGACGTATTACGTAACCGCTGGCAACTCAGTCTCTCTGTGAATTACAGAAACACACGTAATTGCCACAAGCCAGTCTTTATCAGGGGGGCACAGGCAGTAGTTGACTAACAGTAGAGCTGAAAGCAGTATAAAAACAGAGCATTAGCACGTCGACGGGGCCTCGGGTGTGTAAGATGGGCCGAAAATAGTATAATCGACCTATCTAGCAAAGTGTGTGAACAATATATCGGTCAACAAATCTTAGTGCTCGAGAAAATACATCGCCGGCCGGCTAAATAATGAGTATTATTGTAATTCAAAACAACTGTGAAGTATGAGTTCAGGAACGATAACAATATTGGAGTAAGTTGACTATAAAATCAGAAAGTTCGGAGTGTATGAAATGAAGACAGTGGTAAAACAACGATAGGAACACCGATGGATGGGTAACTGTATTGAACAATTCATTGATAAAAATAAATAAAGAATTTTACTTAAAGCATAAGTCCCGTTTACCATTTAATATTTCAAAATTAAAATACTTTGTTAATGAGATCTCAGTAAGGGAATCAAAAGAGTATGTAAGGGAGAGAGTGGATGCAAAGTGTTGGTTGCATAAATAACGATATTGTTAAGTCAATTTTTGTAGTAGTTTATAAAGAGGGATTAGATATCCCTGTATTCTTGTTTGTATTGAAAGTTCAGTATGAAGATAAAGGGAAAGAACATAATTCATTTTAATAAAAGAAACCTAATTTATTAGGATACAAAAAACCATGTGTAGAGAGTAGTTATTATGCCCGTTTAACATAACCTGTCCTGTATGGAAAATCTCGCCTAGACGAACCTGGTAAGTAAGTAAAAAAGGGGAAAATGTATTAAGGTTTCCATATTTGTCCTTTTGTTTAAAAATATTGGTGGCGACCTATAAGTAATTTTGGAATCTTCTGTTTTGGTAAGTCAGGGCTAGTACGGAAAAAGATCACACAAGGTAAGTAGAAGTCATGTGGGGGGAAAAAAGTAATAAAATGTTACACAGTTTGCTCTTTCAATCAAATACAACTTCAACATTTGTTGGATTACAAAAATATACAAGAAAAAATAAAAATTTCACCAAAGTGGTCTAACAGGCAAGTTGACGATATGATAAAAAAAATCTTATATCAAATAGATACTTTCTACTTTATTTATAAGAGAAGATATAATCTCCCAGTAAAGAAAAATGAACATATTGGGAGAATACAAGACAACAGTAACAGTACAAGTAAAAAAATAAAAAGCTGAAGGAGCAAAACTCGCCACGGTAGACCACGGAACAACAGCTAACAAGGTTTGATCAAAAAGTTCATGGAATTTTTAAATTTCCCCATGCTGCATGGCATGTGTCTGATTAAAAAACTGTTTTAAGCAAGTTGTGTGTTGGTGTATTATGTTATTTTTTGACACTCTAGAATGTAAGATTAAAGACCATGGATTAAACTCTGTACACAGAATGAGATAAACTGCTCTATATTGGTGAAACTACTGCAGAAGGCTTCCTGCATGCATCCTATGCACAAACAAGCAGTTTACAAATAGCAAAAAACCTTCAAAGACTGTGAATGAATTGAAGATTATGATAATCAGACAATTTTGATTTGGGTTCCATGAATTTTCATCACTACATAAAACAATAAATATAAAGCACTATTCAGACATTTCACGTGAAGCTATTCATAAAAATGGCCAGATTTACAGAAAAATAATTTATGAAAACTGCACTCCGATAATGCAACAGGACACATTCATTGGACACATATGTGTCACTGCTTGTTCCAGAATTTTCTGAAAAATAAACATCATAACGACTTCAAAACTTCCGTCCTCACCAGATATGTACCAAAACAATTTTTACTCTTATCAATAATGAAAAGTGCCACAAAAGGGCACGTTTTGCAATTGATGAAGATGTAAAACAAAAATCACCAAGAGAGCTCAAGAAACTCTTTGATCAACATTGTGTAGGCAAGACTGGCTAAAATATACAGAAAAAGATTACAACAGCATCTCTTAATGCTAACAATAACAATTCTCAATAAAAAAAATCTTTTAACAGAGAGAGGGGGAGAATTTTATGACCAACCTCTGGTACAGGATCCTGCAAAAGTATGTACAGTTTTTCATGTGCAGTGTCACGTACTCCACACCATCTGGCTTTGTCATAGTTTGTCCACAACCTGCCCAAGCAGATGGCCAACCACTGACGTAGTAATGCATTGCTATCATTCAATTGTTCCAGACATATTGCAACCAAATTGCCTTGTAAAGCTGCCTCCTGACCAGCAGGGTAGTTCTGCACAATGCATGCTAACACAAACGCGGCCATTGGTCTATGTTCACTCTGAAACAACAAAAGTTAGTTCAGTATTTACAATTCAAAAATACTTATTCTTCAGGAACATATCAGGTAAGCTCCGACTCAATGTACTTTAAAAGTATTGCTTATGACATTTATTTAAAAAGAAAATAGTACTAGTTATATAATTTAAAGCCACCTGAATTTTTTACTTCATTGAATAATTGTATATGCTACATTGTCTCTGTATTCAATACAGTAAAACAAATAAATGGAAGTGGGAAAGAAAGAAACAGGATGTAATGCTCCATTTTATTAAGCTTAACACAAAAACAGATTTTTGTGGTTGTGAAAGAGAACTTCAGACCGGGCAGAATTTTTGTACGTGACTTTGGCTTGGGAAGTGCGTAATTCTTTAATGGGTGTACGTGCTCAAAAGTCATTTTCATGTAAACAGTTGAGTCCGATACTATCAGTACAGTAGTGTCGGGGTTAGAAAATGTAATTAAGAGTTTTATAAAAGTTTGTAAAAGTATTATCGGAAGTCGTGGACACCGGTGACTGCGTCTCGCCCACAGAATTCGGACTGTGGTGAAAAAATGTAGTGGAGTGAAACACTGTCAGTAGTATCTCGGATGAAATGTAATTAAAAGTATTACAAACAGTCACCTACAACAATAAGACAGTGTGGACATTAAAACTACAACAGCTCAGCTGTACAAAGTACGTGTAAGTGCAAAATACAGGGTGCGGCAGAAAAACCTCCCACATTTAAAAGGCTAACAAAAAAAAACAAGAGCAATGCTATTCTAAATTTTATTACATAATATGAAAGGATACAGAATGCAGTTTCTTTCACTTGGTTTTGAAAATGATATCGCCTAAATGGTGGCCTCCTTCCACGTTTCTAATCGATTTCTGAAGTTTTACATCACTCCCTGGGTGAGTTGCGGTGTTATCGCTGCAATTTCTTGGCGTATAGCAACCTTCAGTTCATCAATGGTTTGTGGTCGATGTCGGTAAACATTAGCCTTCAGATGGCCCCAAAGAAAAAATCGCAAGGGGTGAGATCGGGTGACCGTGCGGGCCACCGAATGTCACCATGTAACGAGACCAAGTGCCCGGGAAACAGTTCTCTCAAAACCATAGAGTTTCTGGCTGTGTGGGCAGTGGCCCCATCCTGTTGAAACCACGCATTCCGATTTCCAAGTGCGGCGAGTTTTGGTTGCAAAAAGTGTTATAACATTTGCACATACCGAGCGGAATTTACTGTAACCGTTTGGCCTTCTTCCTCGAAAAAGTATGGACCATAAACACCACAATTTCTAACAGCACACCAAACAGTAACACGTGGACTGTGTAGAGGCCTTTCATGAAGCTGTCGAGGATTTTGTTCTGCCCAATAACGAAAATTCTGCCACGATTAAGCTCGAAATGTATTCGAAAAGCTCTCTGCGTGGCGATCACAGATTCGTTAGTTATTTCGTTTTTCGTTCGTTATTTCGGATAAATGACTCAACAACAAACGCACGATGTATACCAGTCCACGCCATGATGGCAACTGAAATGGCAAGGCACACGCTACCGGAAACCAACACCACAAACCCCCCACTCCACCAGTGCCGGTGTAATGACTCGGCGAAATGGGGGAGGTTTTTCTGCTGCACCCTGTACAAGCCGTGTCTTATGCATGTAAGGACAAAAGAATTCTTGCTGGACATCGTTAGCAGATACGTAAACAAAAATAAAATTACAATTGTAGTGGAATTTTGGTCATAAAAAGAAAAGAGAAATGATGAAATAAACTTTATTCAGAAGTGTCAGAGAGTGTGTCAGAGAGAGCGAGAGAGTAAAAAGGGGGGTGAGAGGAGTGAGAGAAAGTAAATAAAACTAATAGAGTACTGATTTGCACTGACTATCCACTTAGTGATAAGATTGAGCACTATGCAATAGAATTTCTTCAAATACATTCATGTAATAATCTTTAAGAAACTGGTATATTATTTCATATGTAACAATAGGCTACATACAATTAGATTGTTAATAACGGGTAGTAAATTGGAAAATTAGATGGGGTGCAACTAAAGCATGTGTTCACAATACAATAATTGGTCAGCAAATAACAATTCAAATATTATCAATAAATGAATTTATTAGAATAACAATGAATATGTGTTATTTCTGTCACCTCAACTTAACCTAACCTGTGCTCAACGAGTTCATATCACGAATTTGGAACTTCTGTTATGGGAAAGATTCCTATTAATAAATTTTTTCATGGGGAGAGTGTACAGTTTCCACACTCCGCCTGTAAAAATGCGGTGGTGACCATGGCTTTTGGGTTTTTTCGGAATCTTCTGATACGCTAAGTGAAATAGTATCGGGGCCTTATTACCTGTATCATTACAAGGAAGGAGGGAATGATTAGAATAATTATAAGTAATGTTTCAATAGACATTAGGTTTCAAATATTGAGGTTTTAGTAATAAAAATGTTTTTGTTTTGAAAATGAGAACACAGCCTGGATAAAATGTTTATTGGAAAACAAAAATTTATGAAGTGCAAGAAATTGAGTTGGATTGCAAACTGAGGTTTCATAAAACAGTAATTCATCTACTGGTAGTATATGCAATGGACTTTGTGTGTAACATATGAGCAGTTGAGAAGAGACTACCAGTTATTGAGAGAATAGTATGGGTGTTATATGGGCTGAGAAAAGTGTAGGACAGAGTCTTACAAATTACATACAGAAGAAAAAATAAACAATGAAGACATTGTAACATATATTACAATACAAAGACTAAGATGGTTTTAACTCACCATTAGGATAAGAAATATAATTTGAAGAAGCTTGTAAAATGGAAACTACAGAGAATCGGTGTAACGGAATTAACGTTTTTACAAATCATACCCACCTTTATAATACTTACTCCGCGATCTATTCTTCGCACTTACCTTTCACTTCATCAGCATATTACAGGGTTGCCAACATGTTTTTAGGTTAACATATGTAAACTATTTCACTCTTTGCATTAAATGACACTTGCATAATTACATACTTTAGTTCCCTAGACTCAGAAGATTTTATAGGCTTGTTTAGGCGAGATTTTGATGCTGGAAACAGGTTAGGTTTCAGCACAATAATTTATACTGGTACATGGTCATTGTGACTTTGAAAATTGTATTTATTTTCATTGAGAAATTCAAATGGTATTAACCCTTATCAGCTTGTGATTAATATATCACCCAACAGTGAACACACATAATTATCATTTGAACAAACTAAGATTACTTAATTCTATTAAGGCGAACCAGTACCTTGCTTTCACACTCTCTCTCTCTCTCTCTCACTCTCTTTAAAACCCCCCTAAATTTGACATCTCATTATTATCTGAATGGAGTATTTTAGAACTTGGTAAATAGTTATTAATTGTTATGTGGTCGACCTAGTTTTGATTGTACTTATCTGTAGAAGTTATTCCATTGTTGCGCCATTACTTGTTCAGTTCACTTTTGCTCCAACACTCATAAAAACTTGTTCGAAACTGTTAATTAATTTTGCCAATTGCTTTTACACTTGAAGAGATTTATTTACCACTGTTTTATATTCATTTTCACACTTTTTGTAGGCTTACACTGACTGTTGTCCGCGGACTTGGTTCAACACCACCGTACGGCATTTGGATGTTGTTCGAACTGGGCGAATGGTGATCGGTGAAAGTATACTATATGGGCTGGTCACGTGGTCCCCTTCGCTCCCCGCTACCCCTCTCATTTGGGTCCATCGAAGAATCTAGACGTTTTCAAAAGTCAGAACTGCGTTTCGTCATTGAAAAACATGTGTTCTCTTCGTGATATTTTTGTGACATCAGACGGGACACAAAATTCCTTACCTTATAAGGTGCGGTTATTGAGTTTTGAGACGTCACACTGGCTGATTCACAACATTCAGATCTCTAAAGTCGTATTTTACTATGGATTACATAGATCGTATTATTGCACCATATTAAAATGATTCTACCCATTTTGTACCGTCACAATACCCCCTCAATGAGAGGTTTTATGTGGAAACATAAAAACTCTTCATTGACAAAACCTAAGAGGATCAGCTCGGATATTGGGCGCCATGGCCCCCCTTATTTTCTTATTAAAATCATGGGTTACTCACCCCCTTGATCCAGTGAGTGCGGCCGCACCTGCATGACTTTACTGGACTTCCTGCCTTAGGATCCCAACACCATAAAGCCAGACAGGCACTAGACGCCTCTGCCCTGACGCGCTGGCCAGCACAGGGTCGCCACCACAGTACCACCAGACTCTGAAACAATCAATAAAACATTACTAGATGGCCTTTCACTATTCCATATCCTGTACTGATTTGGTTTCTTCTTAGCCGCACTAGTTTGCCTTTTTTGAAATACTGGCTTTTTCTTAATTTCTAATACACAAATACCCTTATTTCAAGGTACATTCTTAACACAAACTAATACATTTTATGTAAACTCTTAACATTAACATTATGACAGTACAAAAAGGTGACATAATTATTTCATGTGGTGGAATAATACGATCGAGGTGAATCTAAATAAAATATGACTTTAACCATTGGGAGTGGCATGACTCAGACTGTGTGACGAAGTTATTGACGTCACAGAACGAATAAACGTAACTATATATGGATACAAAATATATATTAAACCTGATGTCACAACTAAATCATGACTTAAACACGTGCTTTATAATGTTCGGAAGCGAGAGAAACATCTCCAATGTTCCAAACGTTTCCATATGACATCACCAGTAAAGGAGGGAGTACCACGTGACCAACCTTTGTATACTACGAACTGAGGCCGTCATCGCCCTGTCTCAAACAACATCTTAACCCGGCCGGATGTGTTTTAACCAAAGTCCACGGACAATATCATTTTCGGCGTTTAACCAGTAAAAAAGCATGTAAACCGTGAAAATTAAGTGTAATTGACGATATAAGAAGCAGCAAAATGAAGTAACCGTTCTTTTAACAGTTCAGTGAGTGAAACAACCAGATTCTTCAAGAGATGACTCACACATGGATTAACTTATTCAGATAAGTAATTAAAACAACCAGAATGCACTCAACAAAAAGTGAATACAGTATAACAAATTAAATCCCGATAGTCATGAGAGCTCAATTATAAAAGGGGGGTTTTTAAGAGGAAGAATGAGAGCATGCAAAACGGAGTGCTGGTTGGCTTTTGATTAATTAAGTAGTGTTAATTCTATCTATTAATAATTATGTATGTTCATTGTAGGGAAAAACACCGTTGTTTTACATGCAAATAAACTACGAAGTTGAAGTCACAAAGACCACATGTGTAGCGTAACTTATTGCGCAGCTACCTCAGTCTGTTTGCGACATCCAAATTCTCGCCTAAACGAATTGTAACGGGACATTTTGGCCTACCCGGGGAAATGAATAAATTTGTGTTTAATAGAAAAGGAAATAAAATTTTATTGTATAATTTGGGAAACGTAAACATAAATTGATGAGAAGGTAAATTTTGATGGTAACGACAGTGGTAGGACTGTTTTTAAATATTATTCATAAAATTATAAAGATGCAATAGACAACCAGCGAAAATGAGTCAAGGTCAGCTCCAGTGACTTGTAAACTGTAAACAAATTATGTAACAACATCGGACCATGTGACGTCAATGTATACGTCAGAGACCATCCCCGCTGTGGAATGTAGGAGTGTCAACGCCAGCAGCTTCGTTGCACTCACAGAACAAAGGCAGTCGGCAAGAAACAACCAATATCTACGGACGCATGTAATCGTCGCGTCCGCCAGCTGTGCGTGATTTTCGCACCCACAAAACATATAAAATGTGAATAACATATTTAAAATATGATTTAACACAATCGAAATACATACTTAAAATGTAATTAACAGTTTGCTTTACACTATAACAGTTCGGAGATAAGGGGACGTCCATTAATTACGTGAGGTTTTTTTTTTAAATTTGGACCCCCTCCAACCCCTTGGTAAGATTTGGTGAGATGTGGTGGGACCCCCCTCCCCCTCACATGAGGTTTACCCTATAATTTTTAAATAATTAAATTTATTTGATATGTTCATGTTTTTGCTTCATACCACTAAAAATACCTAAAGCATATCTTCTATGTACTACATTTTTTCTGTGAAATTAGAGTTGAAAATGATAACTACGTTTAAGGTGCGTTATAATAATGTATATTCTCTGAATTAAAAAGATGACGTGAGATTTTCATTGGCCCCCCTCCCTTTAAATAAGATTTGGTGAGATTTTGCCGGACCCCTCCCCCCCCATTTTGAGCTCACGTAATTAATGGACGTCCCCTAATGAATTAAAGTGAAAGTGCGCACGTAAAACAATGTGACATCTTCTGGACTAGAATTCGGATTCAAAGTCAGCTAAGTATCTACAAGGATATACATAAAACCATCAAATTTTATTATTTTAACAAAGCAAGAACAGATGGGGAAAATTAAATTAAAGACGAGATCTCTAAGGGAGTAAAATAACTGTGTGAGTGTATATGTGTGAGTGAAAGTAGATATATAAAGAAGGCTGGTTTGTGTTCTCAAAATTAGTTATATTTAATATCTTGATTTTCTTGTTTATTTGAAAAATTTTGTAATATGTTTCAATTTGATTTATGTGAGTTATAGAATGGGAATTTATAACAGATGAGGAAGGTAAAGAGGTAGTTGTCAATGATCTTTTAAAAGTAAATGATGATGAAAGAGAATAATTAATTGTTAATAAAACTTAATGATGGGAAATGAGTAAAGCTTTCTTATTTCAAACAGCCATATTTCTGTTCTTGTTAGTTCGCCGAAAAGGATCTGGCCCGAATTGGTAAGTACATATTAGTACATATTTTGATTCTTGCTGTAAGGCAAGATGGCGCCCGAAGAAATTTATAAAGTAAACAATGAGTAATTAAGTTTTAATTATAATGTGACATAAAAGTTATATCACAATTGGCTTCCGAACTTAGGGACCATTTATATAAATAAATTTATATAAATATAGGCCACTTGGAGAGCAGAAATGGTTGTTTGGAATAAATGAATTCGTGTACGTGAAATAGACGTAGGTGACGAGTGTCACATAAGGTTATATTACAGTGTTATTGATGAATGTGTTATGAATAAGTAAATATAAAATAATTTAATGAAATGGATAATAACAAGATTGTAGTTGAAATGAGCGAGTCGGCTGGTGTGGGAGAACCAGGGGTTCATTCAACCCCAGTAAATCGATCAAAAGAATTCAGCCTAACTGAATCAGCTATAGATGACTCGGGTACTCTATCAACTCCAACCTCAAAGAAATGTAATAGCCAATTCGACAATGATATAATGAGTTTTTTACAAAAACAATTTCTAGTAATAAACAGTCGTTTTGATGTAAACGATATTAACATGAATGAACAGAAAAACGAAATCAAAGAAATTAAAAGTAGTTTAGTGAGAAATTCGATGAACAGAATAGTAAATTTGATGAAATGAATAAATGTCTGAACGAGATCGATGAACGTTTTAGTACATTTAAAGACCAAATAGTAGAATCAATAAATAGTAGTTGTGAGAAAAAGTTTGATGAGATGAATAAAAATTTAGAAGTTAAATTAAATCAAATACTGAATAAGAAGGTAGATGACAATGTTATAGGTATAACGAATATTAATAATGACGAAATAGTGGAAGAGGTAGTGTTAGATAATAAAGTATTGACTAGTGAAGATAATGATGTTAATTACAATTCTGAGGTGAGTAGGAGTGATAATTATGACAATATAAGTGAACATATGATGTTAAAGAATAATGGGGTAAATATTGAGAGTACTGATGAAGTTTTAGAATGTAATGATGGAATGTTAATGTGTGTTTATGAGTCAGAGAGAAAGTGGAAAGGTAGTATAGAGGTAGAGGGATGGCAGAGGGTAAATTTTCCCCAGGTTTATTGTAAACTAAGGTGTTTACAAATGTTGTTGTTGAAGGGTAAGAGTCCCTTGTTATTGGAAGACATGAGTTCTTTGAGTTGTCCCCCGAATTTTTATAAGTTAGTACCCTCTGTGTGGGATGGTGTTGAAAGTGTGATGTGGTGTTATGGTGAGAGAGATTTAGATAGAGAGTTGTGTATTGATAGAGTGATAGAATTATATAAGTTAAAGAGAAATTATAAAGAGTTGAAAGAGAGGTTAGAATGGAAGGAAATAGATGATATGAAATGCTTACCTGTTGAAAGAGAGATAAATGAATATTTTGAGAATACCATTGTAAATGATAAACACTTACCTTATGTTGTAATGAGTGTAGTAGAAGAATATGATGAGAAAATAACTGACTTTAGATTGAATAAAACTACTGATGGAGACCAGACCAAAATCAATGATGTAGACAGGTGTTATGGTTTGATAATGATGTGGAATAATCCAGTAAATTATTATGTGGGTATTACGGAACAATTTGAAGTATTAGAGAATCGTTATATTAAATTTAATAAATTGAGTGTGGACAAGAACGATTTATGTTATAAATATATTAGATTATTATTTGATGATGGAGGCTGAACATAAACTTAATAAATGGACATTTTAAATATTTTGATTTATGGTTCTGACCATGCTGACTTGGAAATGAAGTGTGGAAAACTGAACAATAATGATGAAGAATTGTAAATAATTGATAGTGAAATTAATTGAGTGTATTGTAAAATGTTATGTAAACAATGTATGTATGTAGTAGAAATTGTCTTAATAATAATAATATTATTTTGGTAGACTAAATGAATAATAAGAATTTTGTAACTGTGTTGAAGCAAGGTAATTCAAATATGTTGTGTTTTTAATGATTAATTGAAGTAAATAATTTGAGATGTTTAAAATATTGTGATTGATTTAAAATGTTATATAATTGAATTTTTATGAGGTAATTAAATTGTTTTATGAGATTTAAATTTGATAATAATTAATAAATAAATAAATGTTAAATTGTTTAGTTTGTGGATTGCCTAGGCGTGTAAATAAATAATTTTAGTGAGGCAGTGTGTTCAAACAAAATTTACTCTTTATGTAATAAAATTTATTACGTAATAATAAAATGTAATAAGGTCACGAGTAAACAGAATTTGAAAATGAAATTAAAATTGTAAGTTAAGTAATTTTGGTAAATCTAAAATGTGAATTGTTTATTTTCATGTAATGACAACATCGTTAAGTGTAAATAGATTAATTTAAGTGACTAAGTAAATATTTTGTTGTACTTATTATTTTATGTTAATGAAGGTCAAGGTAGGGAAAGTTAAGAAAGTAATGTATGAGGTTAAAACACCACCAAGACTAGAAATGTCATGTAATGTAAATTGTTAATTTTAAACAAAAATATCTTTTACTTGTGATTCCCCAACTTTTCGGGCGGTCACGGCCTCACCGAACCCTGACCGTGGAATTGATTTAGCTTTAACAGCTATGGTTGGGGCTCATTGCATCACGTTCTGCCTTAACTGGCCATAGCTGTTATCATTGTAAAGGTGAATTTAGAAATTGACAGGCGGGTAATTCAGGGGAATCACCAAATTATGGAACAGCGGCTATCACTCTGTTCGCGTAGGAACAGTAAAAAAAAAAGGTGGTAGACCCGCTTTAAGGGCATATAATATGTAACTTTAGATATTATGGTATCTAGTTTTTAAAAATGTAATGCAGAAGCAAGGACAAGGAGATGACAAAATTCCTCCAAAACTTCAGTCCTTGTGGACGCAACTGGACGCCACAGTCCAGGGGGGGGGTCATAGTGTGTGTGGATAAAGGAGGTTACTCGGGGGAGTACGAATTAAAAATTTGTTGTAATTTAATAATGATGACTCGCTACTGAGATGAATAAATAATTTGTTTTGATTCGAGAAATGGGTGCACTAGATATTTCTTATATTGTGTTTATTATGTCCGATTTAGTTAATTGCATGTAGTATGTTAGGGATAAGGATTATAAAAATGTAATAATATTTTATAGAATAAGTTTTCAATGTGTTTAAAGAATTTAAATAAATAATGAAATAAATTTGAGATAGTTAAAATTTTCAATGGGTTGTAAAAGATAGAAGTTGGGTGATAGTAATTGTTTATGTAAGACATTTGAGTAAGTCCAAGTTGAGTATAGATGGGTGTTAAAGAGAATAAGAGATGAAATACAAGTAATGTAGAATTCGAGTATTGATAGTAACACAGTAGCTAGGGGGGAAATATGTAGAGTAATGAGTGATATATTGATGTAATAAATAAATGGAGACATTTTGTAGTTGAAAGTGATGTAATGGGAGAGTGGGAATTTTGTAAAAGGGGGGTGCCGCAACGAAAGGTGTTGGGACAGGAAGGGACCGTTTAGCGCCGGAAAGGGTTACCTAGGGGGAGTCCGGGAACCAGATAAGGGAATGAGCTGGTAAGTGGGAATACACATCCTGAGTACAAAGGGGTAGAGAGTATTTTTTGTTATAAGGGTAGAAGGTGTTTTGTGATGGTAGTAAAATGAATAGATGGGAGTTAGAGTAGTAAGTTAGAGAAAATAAGTATTTTGACAGATGGGTGTCATACTAGTTAAAGATTTTGTAAGTGAGCGTTAGAGTCATAAAAGGGGAGATTATAGGTAAATGCCAAGTTGATAAAGTGAATTGTTATGCATAACTGAGAATCACCCAAATTAAGAAAATGGAATAATAAATGTGAAATGTTATGGTAAGTGAAGATTGAAAACAAAAATTTTTTTTTGGGAAATGAATTAATAAAAATTCAATTGAGATTAAAATGTAATTTTTATAATTTTATATGCAAGTTTAAAGATGTAAGGTATGTAAATTGTAGTCAAACTTAAATGTGAATTGTTTATTTTTAATGTAATAACAACAATGTTTATTATGATGTACTTAGATGATTTTGTGTAAATTTGAGATATAGAATAGGGAGATGTTTAAGGACATAATGTATTTAGATGTAGTTGATTTGGTTATGTTATGTATTCCTATATATGTTAGAGGTTAAGTGAAAACAAAACCAGTGCTTCTTAACGCAAACCAGCATAGCTAGGGGGAAACAGATCAGTTAGGGATATGGTATTGTACAAGGCCACTAGTTGATATTTGATTTGTTGTTTCAGAGTTTGGTGATGCTGTGACGGCGGTCCTGAGCTGGCCAGCGCGTCAGAGCAGGAGCGTTATGTATCTGTCTGACTTTATGGTGTTGGGATCTCGAGAGAGAAGTCCAGTAATGTCATACAGGTGCGATCACAGTCACTGGACCGAGGGTGAGTTAATTATAGTTTTTGTTTGTAAACCATCAAGGGGGTTGTGGCGACATATCCTGGCTGATCCCTTAGTAAGTATGAGTGTGTCAATGAGAGTTTTTATGCTTCGGCATAAAACCTCTCATTGAGGGGGTATTGTAACGGGACATTTTGGCCTATACGGGGAAATGAATAAATTTGTGTTTAATAGAAAAGGAAATACAATTTTATTGTATAATTTGGGAAACGTAAACATAAATTGATGAGAAGGTACATTTTGATGGTAACGACAGTGGTAGGACTGTTTTTAAATATTATTCATAAAATTATAAAGACGCAATAGACAACCAGCGAAAATGAGTCAAGGTCTGCTCCAGTGACTTGTAAACTGTAAACAAATTATGTAACAACATCGGACCATGTGACATCAATGTATACGTCAGAGACCATCCCCGCTGTGGAATGTAGGAGTGTCAACGCCAGCAGCTTCGTTGCACTCACAGAACAAAGGCAGTCGGCAAGAAACAACCAACATCTACGGACGCATGTAATCATCGCGTCCGCCGGCTGTGCGTGATTTTCGCGCCCGCAAAACATATAAAATGTGAATAACATATTTAAAATATGATTTAACACAATCGAAATACAAACTTAAAATGTAATTAACAGTTTGCTTTACACTATAACAGTTCGGAGATAATGAATTAAAGTGAAAGTGCGCACGTAAAACAATGTGACATCTTCTGGACTAGAATTCGGATTCAAAGTCAGCTAAGTATCTACAAGGATATATATAAAACCATCAAATTTTATTATTTTAACAAAGCAAGAACAGATGGGGAAAATTAAATTAAAGACGAGATCTCTAAGGGAGTAAAATAACTGTGTGAGTGTATATGTGTGAGTGAAAGTAGATATATAAAGAAGGCTGGTTTGTGTTTCTCAAAATTAGTTATATTTAATACAGTAGAACTTGGCTAATTCGAAGCTGAAGGGACCAGTAAAAAATTCGAATTATCCAAAAATTCGAATTAGGAAAGTTTTAATAAGGGTAGAAAAATCAAATCAAAAACCAAAATTCAGTAAAGCAATATGTTATTTTATTAAACAATTTCCTTATACATATGTATTACAAACGTATGAAGACGTTACAGTACAAAATATAGCATTTACAGTTTTTTAAAAAAGCTAGAAACTTTTGATTGCATATTGCAATTAATACACTGAGTTGTAGTAAACTCTTCAAGTTTATTAAGTGCTTGGAAAATAACATCACTTACGTTCTGCTGTCCTTCAACAAACCGTCTCAAGTCTTGAATGTAATTTGATGCCTGTGAAGCCGTTGGAATCGGTATCTCTGGAAGTTCTAGCTGGTCCCCTTCTTCATCTGAAGATGCACCATCATTTCATTTGTCTGTTCACCGCACACCGCCAAGTCTTCATCCATGTTTAAAAACTCTTCGTAACGAATGCCTGCGTCATGTCCAACATCTTCCCAGTTATCCGCAGTGGGTACAACTTCTCTAGCAGCTTTATTCTCCTCTTCACCTTCAATGTGGCAGAAACCACCTTTACGAAAGCAATTAGCAATTATTTTTTGCGTAACTTGGTCCCAAGCACTGTTGCAAATGCGGGCAGCTTGAAGGATGTTAATCTTGATAGTATTTTCGTGCTCATCTAAATAAGCACCTGACAGAATGTTTTGGACCACAAGCCGTCTAAAAAATGCTTAAAATTCTTTATTACACCTTCGTCCATAGGTTGAACTACTGAAGTCATGTTTGGGGGGGAAAACACAACCTTTACATTTTCCATCACAGGAATAGTGTTCTGCGCTCTACAGTTGTCAATAAACAAGACGATTCTTCTGTTTTTGATTCCGAAATTGCCTGTTGATTTTCAAAAGCCATCTTTCGAAAATTTCATCTGTCATCCAAGCTTTATTGTTTGATTCATATTCAACTGGTTTTGTTTTTACATTTTTTAAACAACGTGGGTTGGCTGACTTCCCTATCATTAGCAAAGGCAGTTTTTCAGAGCCATCCATGTTTGCTCCGACTAAAAGTGTTATGCACTCCTTGCTGTGTTTGCCTCCACTACAAATTTCTCCTTTAAAAGCAAGTGTTTTGTTGGGGGTGCATTTGAAGAATAAGCCCGTCTCGTCTACGTTAAAAATGTCTTTAGTGTCTCTATCAGAAATCACTTGCAACAAATCGTCTTTCCATGAATTTGCAGCTTCAACGTCAACAGATCCACTTTCCCCACAAACAGTTTTGAAAGACACGCCATTCCTTTCTTTAAAACCATCGAGCCCACCAGTGCTGGCCTTAAAATCATTTTTCCCTAAGCTAGATGCGAATTCCTCAGCTTTGGCTCTGACAAGGGGCCCACTGACTGGAATTTTTTTGTCCCTTGCTTGCTTAAACCACTTCACTACACATTCATCTATGTCAGGATTTTCTGGTCCTCGCGCTCTTTTCCTATCTTTGTTGCTGGCTTTACACACACTATTCAAAATCTTCTCTTTATTTTTTAGATACGTTGACAGTGTATTTGGCGGTATCCCGAATTCGTTAGCAATTTCAGATTTCTTTTTTGTCCCTTTCCACTTCCCGAATAACGGCAACTTTTTCGGCAAATGTCAATGATTTGTATTGGATCCATGTTGGTTTTGAAAGGGCCATGATGAACACAGAACACAATAAAACTGCACAATAAACGTCACTAAAACACACCAGTCTGTATATACAGGACTGTATAAAGAAAGGAACGGTCTCTCACTACAGGACACAGCTCGCACAGTAGAAAATCAAAAAGACAACCCTTCCACGAATGCAGGCAGACTGAACCTAAACTGAAAGCAACAGTGAGGGTGGCTGACTAACAAGGCGTGGAACAAGGGGCAATGGCGGACGGTACCGTTACACGAGCCAGTGATGTGTCATCGCGAGATACTGGCGCCAATTCTACGAATTTGACACAAAGGACAAGCGTCTGTTCACAAAGGGCGATGCCTGCTTGTCTGTTTCCAGTTGTGTCTCTATTGTTACGTGGTCTAGCCCATACTGCAGGCGATTTTTTGTAGTTTGAGCAACATTTTATTTCGAATTAACCAAAAAAAGTTCGAATTACAAACGATGTTTTTGCACGGTTTTACATAGGATATTCAAGGGACCACGGTAAAAGTTCGAATTATCCACGAATTCGAATTATGCACGTTCGAATTAGCCAAGTTCTACTGTATCTTGATTTTTTTGTTTATTTGAAAAATTTTGTAATATGTTTCAATTTGATTTATGTGAGTTATAGAATGGGAATTTATAACAGATGAGGAAGGTAAAGAGGTAGTTGTCAATGATCTTTTAAAAGTAAATGATGATGAAAGAGAATAATTAATTGTTAATAAAACTTAATTATGGGAAATGAGTAAAGCTTTCTTATTTCAAACAGCCATATTTCTGTTCTTGTTAGTTCACCGAAAAGGATCTGGCCCGAATTGGTAAGTAGATATTAGTACATATTTTGATTCTTGCTGTAAGGCAAGATGGCGCCTGAAGAAATTTATAAAGTAAACAATGAGTAATTAAGTTTTAATTATAATGTGACATAAAAGTTATATCACAGAATACTAGAATCTTCTGAGGCCAGGGAAATCAATTGTCAATTAAGCGTTAGTTAAAACCAAGTGGGAAACAGTTACATATTATCTACAAATATGCTGGTGACCCAAATGACGTGCTGGTGAATTATGAGGTAGGTGAGCAGAGATCGACCAGGTAAGTGGTATTTTGGGCAGGTAGATTTAAAATTTGTTAGAGTTCCTTTACAATTGGCATTGCAGCCAGGATTTTCGCATAAATTTTGCGTGAGATAGGCCTGAATTGGATGACAGGAAGCAGACTGAGGAGCGACGGAAGTTGAAATTTTAGGTTAAGATGTACACAATAGCACATGGTCTGAGAAAATTTGTGGTTAGAAAAAAGAAACACTCATATTTATCTACATAGTCAATAGTAAACAGTGATTAACAAAAAATAAATAAAATATGGAGAATAATGATGATGAAGTCTGATTGTCTGACTTAACCGTCATTAACGAAACAGAAATGCAGTCAACTACTGTAGTAAATACAGAGAGTAGTTTACCTGAATCTAAAATAATGGATGAAGTTGAAATTAATTCAACGCCAATCCAAAGTAAAAAACCTGATGATAATGACATGATGAGGTATTTATGTAGCACGTTGTGCAGTATCAATATTAAATTCGATGAACAGGGTGTAAAGTTCAATGAACTAAGTAAGTATATGAATAATCGGTTTGATGTTAACGATGTTAAATTCAAAATGAAGATGGACAAATGTTTAAATGAAATTGATGAACGTTTCCATACAATAAAAGAACAAATAAAAGAGTCAGTAAATGAACAAATTAACGAGAATAACGAAAATTTAGAAAGTAAAATAAATGAATACAACAATGACATGGAAAGTAAAATAAGCGAATGTAAACAAAACACTGAAATTCAGATTGAAAAAGTTAAAAAGAATATTGAAATGTATGAAAATAATACTAACCTTAAATTTAATACAATAGAGAATAATACTTTAATATTTATAACTAACTTTACCTCAAGATATACTCTTTTTTCCTATTAGGAACATGTTTCGAGAGTTCCTGTACTCTCATCTTCAGCCTTCGCCATCTTGTTTCTGGTGAAGTATTTGTGTGTTGGCTTCTGGATGTTATTAAGGTAGTTTGTTGGTTTTTGGTCTTTTAAAGTTGCATTATTGTGTGTTGTTGTGGTATCTGTTTTTGTATTTTGTGTATTTACGATGTTGAGTGCTTTGAATATTGTGTCATGTTTTGTATTCATTTGTATTTGTTCTGGTATTAGTTTGTTTTGTGTTTTATGTTTGTAAATCTGTAAATTTTCCCAAATGTTCATTATGGTGCCTTTGTGTGGTATATGTTTTATTAGTGTTACATTGGTTATGTCTGGGAATTCATGTCCTGTGTTTATTGCATGTGTGGCTAAATTGGGTTTATATATATTTGGTTTTTTGTATGCATTTAGGTGTTCAAAATAACGTTTTTTCAGCTGTTTTTTTGTTTGTCCTATATAACATTTATTGCAATCTTGGCATTCAATTTTGTATATACCGTTGGTTGTTGTATTATCTTTGTTGTGTGAGCTATTTAGATTTTGTAATTTATTTTTATTAGTTTTGTATGCTATTTTTATATCTGTGTTTTTAAATAGTTTTGTTAGTTTTGTCATTTTATTATTTATATATGTGAATGTGGCCCATTTTTTGTTGTTGTTATTATTTATGTGTTGTTCAGTTTGATTAATTCTTAATTGTTCAGTTTTTATTTTGTATTTGATTTTATTTTCTATTATGATCATAGTATTTTTATTGTATCCATTTGCATAACCAATTTGGTATATTATATTTCTTTCTTTGTCAGTTTCTTGTTTGTTTAGGGGTATTTTGTACATTCTGTTAAATAACGAATAAAATGCTGCCATTTTATGTTGTGGTGGGTGGTCAGAATGGTTAGGTATAATGATGTTAGTGGAAGTTGGTTTTCTATATATTGCATATTGTATGTGTTTGTTGTATCTTGTGATGGTTATGTCTAAATAGTTGATTTTGTTATGTTTTTCTTTTTCTTCTGTGAATTGTATTTTGGGATGTATGTTATTGATTTGTTTCAGTATGTTCTCTGCATTTGTGTTTTTGTTATTTGATACATATAGTCCATCATCTACATATCTTATCCATATGCCATCTGGGTCATGTGTTTTTATGATATTTTGTATTTTGGTGTCTATGTGTTGTAGGAATATTTCTGCTATTATGCTTGATAATGGTGATCCCATTGCTAAACCTTCTTTCTGTTGATAAATTTTGCTATTAAATTCAAAGTAATTTTGTTTTAGTATTAGTTGGAGACTATTTTTTATTTCGGTTATATATTGTTTGTTTTCATTTTGTTCTATAAGTTTGTTTATTATTATGTCAATTGTTTCTTCTACTGGGATATTAGTGTACATGTTTGTTATGTCATATGATGTGAAAAATGTATTTTCATTTATATTTATTATTTTTAGTTTGTCTATTAATTCGTATGTATTTTTTATGTTATGATGGTTATTTGTTAGATGGTTACTTTTTAGTTTTTGTGCTATTATTTTTGCTATTTTGTATGTAGGAGCTTTTTTGAAATTGATTAATGGACGTATTGGGTTGTTTAATTTGTGTATTTTTATTAGGCTGTTCATTTTAGGTGGTTCTGGATTATTGTTTATATATATGTCTATGTTTTTATTGTTGAAAATGTTTTTATTTGTTTTTATTAGTTTTATTGTTTGTTTAAGATAGTTTTCTGTTGGGTTTTTATCTAGTTGTACGCATTTATTATTGTTAAATAATTGTTACTAAATTAAAAATAAAGTAAAGAACAATAATTTAATAATAACTAAAGCAGACAAAAGTCAAGCAACAGTAATCATTGATAAAGCAGACTACATAAAAAAAACCGAAGACTTCATCAACAATAATAAATGCGTACAACTAGATAAAAACCCAACAGAAAACTATCTTAAACAAACAATAAAACTAATAAAAACAAATAAAAACATTTTCAACAATAAAAACATAGACATATATATAAACAATAATCCAGAACCACCTAAAATGAACAGCCTAATAAAAATACACAAATTAAACAACCCAATACGTCCATTAATCAATTTCAAAAAAGCTCCTACATACAAAATAGCAAAAATAATAGCACAAAAACTAAAAAGTAACCATCTAACAAATAACCATCATAACATAAAAAATACATACGAATTAATAGACAAACTAAAAATAATAAATATAAATGAAAATACATTTTTCACATCATATGACATAACAAACATGTACACTAATATCCCAGTAGAAGAAACAATTGACATAATAATAAACAAACTTATAGAACAAAATGAAAACAAACAATATATAACCGAAATAAAAAATAGTCTCCAACTAATACTAAAACAAAATTACTTTGAATTTAATAGCAAAATTTATCAACAGAAAGAAGGTTTAGCAATGGGATCACCATTATCAAGCATAATAGCAGAAATATTCCTACAACACATAGACACCAAAATACAAAATATCATAAAAACACATGACCCAGATGGCATATGGATAAGATATGTAGATGATGGACTATATGTATCAAATAACAAAAACACAAATGCAGAGAACATACTGAAACAAATCAATAACATACATCCCAAAATACAATTCACAGAAGAAAAAGAAAAACATAACAAAATCAACTATTTAGACATAACCATCACAAGATACAACAAACACATACAATATGCAATATATAGAAAACCAACTTCCACTAACATCATTATACCTAACCATTCTGACCACCCACCACAACATAAAATGGCAGCATTTTATTCGTTATTTAACAGAATGTACAAAATACCCCTAAACAAACAAGAAACTGACAAAGAAAGAAATATAATATACCAAATTGGTTATGCAAATGGATACATTAAAAATACTATGATCAAAATAGAAAATAAAATCAAATACAAAATAAAAACTGAACAATTAAGAATTAATCAAACTGAACAACACATAAATAATAACAACAAAAAATGGGCCACATTCACATATATAAATAATAAAATGACAAAACTAACAAAACTATTTAAAAACACAGATATGAAAATAGCATACAAAACTAATAAAAATAAATTACAAAATCTAAATAGCTCACACAACAAAGATAATACAACAACCAACGGTATATACAAAATTTAATGCCAAGATTGCAATAAATGTTATATAGGACAAACAAAAAAACAGCTGAAAAAACGTTATTTTGAACACCTAAATGCATACAAAAAACCAAATATATATAAATCCAATTTAGCCACACATGCAATAAACACAGGACATGAATTCCCAGACATAACCAATGTAACACTAATAAAACATATACCACACAAAGGCACCATAATGAACATTTGGGAAAATTTACAGATTTACAAACATAAAACACAAAACAAACTAATACCAGAACAAATACAAATCAATACAAAACATGACACAATATTCAAAGCACTCAACATCGTAAATATACAAAATACAAAAACAGATACCACAACAACACACAATAATGCAACTTTAAAAGACCAAAGACCAACAAACTACCTTAATAACATCCAGAAGCCAACACACAAATACTTCACCAGAAACAAGATGGCGAAGGCTGAAGATGAGAGTACAGGAACTCTCGAAACATGTTCCTAATAGGAAAAAAGAGTATATATTGAGGTAAAGTTAGTTATAAATATTAGAGTATTATATACATCAAGAAACGGACTGTAGCAGAAAGTGATTGAAATAGAGAATAAGTATAAACTACAGATACAGTCAATACAAGAGAACGTAGATGTTATGAACAAACATAGCATTCAGTTCGAAGGTATTGTCAATAACAAATGTATTGCGATGGGGCAAAGTATTGTTGAGGTTAAAGATGAGCTACACGTGGTGATAAGCCAGAAAGTAAACAATATTACGGAACGGGTAATGTTTACTCAGGATATAAACAATGACATTGAATTAGAATCATTCAGTTGCGACAATCGGAGGGTATACCCTCTGCAATTCTTAAATCGGGTATGCGAATATAACCGCTTCAATAATAACAGCTGGGAAGTACAGCTGCTAAAAATCATCAAATGTTTTAAGGGGAGTTCCGCGATATGGGCGGAGGTTCATAGCACCGAATGGACGAGTTATAAAATAAAAGTCTGAAATAGCTTTCAGAAACAAATACTGGTCGGAAGAGGACCAAGAAGTGCTCAGAAATAAGATAATGGGGTCGGGTAATTTTGGGATGCATGGTAGCAGTGTGACCATTTATGTGATGAGAATCTTTAATGAAGCGAAATACCTGAAACCGCCATTACCGTTTAGGTCGTTCGTGAGGCATGTTTCTAAGCATTTACCCCGTAAGGTACAGATCACGTTGATGACACGGGAGATAGTGGAGATAAGTGAACTGGAAAAGATTTTGGACATTTTTCAAAATATAAGAGACCGGGAAATGGGTAGGCGTCCGAACCCACCGGGGACCCACAATAACGGGAATAATACACAACCGAGGGGGGTCACCAACCATATATAGAGGTGTGAGGGGAGAAACTGATAATCGAAACGAGGATTGGAAATGTCCGGGATGTCAATTTGAAAATTTTGCTTACCGAATATTCTGTTAGAGATGTAGAAAGGCGAAGAACAGTCAGAGGAATGGGACACCTGCACAACAGAACAATCCAAATCAGCGAGGAGAAGATGGTCGCAACAGAGCACCTAGGAGTAGCGGGAATGTCACCAGTAGTGGAAGTGGGTATGCACAGGGTGGTGTAGCAGCTCAACCGGGAAACTGGAGAGGACAATGGAGGAAGGGACCCAGCCATTGTCAATAGATAACAACGTGGTCCAGGATGACAACGGCTATGAGAGTACTATAATCCGAACGGACTTGTCCAGAGAATTAATGGAAGAAGACAACACCGAGGTAGCGAAACCGGAGACAGGATTGACTGAAGTAATGGTCACCATAGAAGGTAAGGAAGTGAAAACCTTAGTAGATACGGGGAGCGAAGTATCAGTAATTTCTGAGCACATATTAGATGACTTAAAAGAAGTAAATAAATTAAAAATTACTTCATTACCAGTTGCCGGGGTTACTATAGTATGGATTACGGGGGGTTAGGAGTAAACGTGTAACAAAACAAGTTCAGTTAAATATGGTAATAAACGGGGGGGGGGGGTGAATATGAAAATATATTTTTAGTAGTACGAGGGTTAAATTTGGAGGTTATTTTGGGTAACGATTTTTTAATAAGACAAAGCAGTAATTGCTTTCTATAAACGGGTATTAGAATTAGATAATGAAATTAAGCCAGTCAGAATCAGTTTTGAACGGGTATTGGACGCCATAAGAATTTCGGGAATAAAAGTGATACAAAAACGGGTCAGTAGTAGGGACACAGAAGTGAGAGTGAATGTATGTAGAGAGAGCAAGAGTGGTGAAGGGATGAACGAATATGGGAGAACAGGGCACATACGTTTTGTGGTGAGGGTGGCGTTGCAGGGAGTCCCCAACGTAAGGCGTTGTGGCGGGTAGTGGAAAGTTTTAAAGAGGTGTTCACAGAGTTACCTGGTCAGGCCAGGAACTATGAATGTGAGTTAAAAGTAAGGGAACATGCACCCTACGTACAAAGAAGTTATCCGGTGCCCTATTCTAAAAGACGAGCGGTTCAAGTAGAGTTGGATAGAATGTTGGAGGGAGATATTATTGAGAGGTCGGTGTCACCCTATTCGAATCCGCTAGTGGTAGTTATCAAGAAAGATGGGAGAGTAAGATTGTGTCTAGATGCCCGTAAAATAAATCAGATAATAATTCCTGACCGGGAGTCACCCGAAGCAATAAACGAAATATTTCAGAAGTTTAGTGGCGTTAAATATGACATCGTTGGATTTAACTGCGGGTTATTGGCAGATCCCGTTAACGTTCGAAAGTCAGAAATACACTGCTTTCCTTTTCAATGTGAAAAATTATCAATTCAAACGATTACCATTCGGACTCAATACTAGTGTGGCCAGTTTTATAAAATGTTTAGATAAGATATTACAACCAAACAATTTAGACTTTTTTAACTATTTATGTGGATGACATTTTAATAGCATCACGAACATTCTTAGAACATACTGAGCATTTGGAATATGTGTTAGACAAATTGCAAAAAGGGGGATTGACTGTGAACTGGGAAAAATCAAGGTTTTTACAACAACGAATACACTTTTTGGGCTTCATTATTACACCGGAAGGAATCCAAGCCAACCCAGAAAAGGTAGAGTCAATTATGAAATTCCCCGAACCTAGAAATATTAAACAGTTGCAAAGGTTTTTAGGTTTATGCAATTTTTATCGGAAGTTTCAGAAAAACTATGCACAGATAACCGCAAAATTTAGTCCCGTATTACAGAAGAATAAACAGTGGAAATGGGGGGAAATAGAAAGAAATGCATTTAACGATAAAAAACAAATTTGTAAACATGATCATGATGAATCACCCTAATTTTGAACGTAAATTTTACCTACAGACGGACGCTAGCAATGTCGCTTTGTATCAGGAGGATGACGACAAGGAACATCATACCATCGCTTTCGCCAGCCGTACCTTGCTAGCGGCCAAAAGTTTACACAACAACTGAGAAAGAATTACTAAGTATTGTCTTTGCCATGAAGAAATTTCGTACATATCTACTTGGTGAAATACTACAGCTTATTTTGGTTATAAATTCGTCCCTAGTTCGGATGTTAATGAAATACTACTTTCCCTTTACCACATTTAAATTATTAATAAAACAGAATAAACTTACTTTACAGGCCAAGGTCCGTCACACGAACTGTGAACTATAAACGTGATTTAGGGTTACATACTTCAATGACTACACACATTTTATAGTTAACCAACTCAACTCGATTTATTGCTTTTATATAGCTATCTTTTATGATTCAACAACACATGCTCCCTCCTTCTTTATCTTCAAATGAACAACATTACTGCGGGGAGGTCAACCCCGTCTGATAAAATTTACGACACCTCAATTTAAACAAAAACACAAACCATTTATCTACTACTTCTTATACTTCAAGTTTAATTATTTATTAACTATTAACACAAAGCAACCCAGCATTTACCCACGCACACATTCATTCAGTTTATTTACAAACCCATTTAATTTAGAGTGCTCTGTATTTTTTCTTTTTTAATTTTCCACAATTATAAAAGGTTATATATGATACATTTACTTGATTTTGCTGATTCGGGCCGACCACCTGCTGTACTGGTTTCACAATTTTGTCAATGTTCTCCGAATTCAGTTCTCCTTTTAGATTTTGATACTACTGCCAATTAACGAACGTTACACATTCTGCACCACTTTATTTTATATTTCAAATTTTATTTGCGGGCGAGATGAAAAATGTGCCCAGCCGGCGGAGGCACCCAATTACTCGCGTCCGTTATGTTGAGATGTTATTTGCCGACTGTCTTTATTCTCAGCACACTGGGCGAGAAAAAAAATGTACCTGTACGTGCCGTTAGCGTGAGAACATTGGCCGCCTGAGCACGCACTTGTGGGCGAACATTGGCGCTGCTAATCTGCATTCCAACGCCAGTCACCAGCCTCAATGCTATAGTCCATACACCATATATTCTTTGTTGAATACAAATACGAAAAGATTTAAATTTATAAAATCTCATGGGTTCATACCGTTACAATAACCCCCCCCCCAAATGAGAGGTTTTCTGACGAAACAGAAAAACTCTCATTGCTAAACCCTAAGAGGATCAGTGAGGATATGGTGCCAACAACCCCCCTTTAATTTCTTAAAAATTAATGATCAGTCATGGGTAAACTACCTCCCTAGCTCGGCGACTATGGCGGCACCTGAACGACATTACTGGACTTCTCTGTTCGAAATCCCAACACCGCAAAGTCGGACAGGTAACCACCACAGTACCACCTTACCTTGTAACATTCTGAATAAAATTCCAAAATTGGCCTTATACCATACCAGATCCTCAACCGATATATCTCCTCTTACATACACACTGGGTGCGTACACATATTCAATACCAACTACATACTACCTCCACCTATCAATTATTAAAGTAAACTTCACAAGCATTCTATATTTGCTTCTACACAAATTAATTCTCCTTTTTCAAACAAACAAAATTTTTTTTTCTTGATATTATTTCAAATCAAATTAAATCAATTAAATTTTGTTCAACTAGTGAACACAACCTAGGTCTATTATCAAAATCCACATCCAAGTTAGTCTACATTATTTCTTTCCATTCATTAATTTCAAAGCAAATTTTAAATTTTTCCAAAAATTTCCAAATTCTTTCAAATGAATTTACTTTGTCATTCTTATTAACTAGATGCTAACAATCATAATAAACAAATAAAAATAAACAACTTATTTCTACCATAAATTCAAAAATAGCTACACTTGATTACAAAAGATAACATATTCATGTGTACATCATGAATCAGCCGACACCTTCTCTACTTATAGTGAACATTACAATTTAAAATAAAATTCTTTACTGCAAAGAATAGAAATTTTTTTGTTTTTAATTAATTTCCAAAATCTTTCTTTTAAAAATTTCAAAAAAAAAATTATTTAATTTCATTAATTAACAAGAGAATCCATGAGTCAATTACGAGAAACATATCATGGCTCAAACATCAGTTACCAGCTGATATCCCAGGGTCAGGTGAATGACCTTACCCTCGACACATTACAAAAAATTATATAATGTAAAATACTGTAATGAAGAGACTGGTTCGTGTCTGTAAAAAGACGTTTATATGGAGTTGTATGTGAGTACGTTCGTCTCGACTGGGGTCGTTACATCTATTCTTGCGCTAACGATGTCCGTAGCGATGCTGTAATTACCAGTACAACGCGGTAGTAACCTTACCTGTTAGTAAATAGGGATTTGTGATTCCCGGGTGGCGCCAAATTGTTTATTAAAAACAATTAAAATTCTTAGATAATATGTTATAACTAAGTTCACAGCTGTGACGGCCGGGGCATTCAAATACTTCCCGCCTTGGTTAGACGACTGACTCGATCAAGTAGTGTGTCGATTTGCAGCGTGAGCGCTGTACAGTCAAAGCTAATTCGCTAACAAACACAAATTATATGATACACTCCCTATGAAATAATAACAATGGTTACTGCCTGTACTAGTTATTTTAATGGTTGTTAAGTAAAATTTCAGTTTGACAATTAAATTATATTTGTTGATTAATAAATTTGCACCGACATTTTACATGAAACAATTTTTCTCAGGATGACGAATCGATTTTGGTAACAAGTCGTTCATATCAGCATGGCTGCTGAATGTTTAGTTATTACAATTATTCTCGTTCCAAAATCTGGGATTCTTTTGATTACAAGACAAATAATTCCTATGATTACAATACAAAGTACATTACCTTACTTAATGTGTACTTAAATAATAAGGTGTGTGGTCATAATCAGTTCTGTAGTGTCGTTAAATGTGTTTCTAAAGTTCGTATTCAAACAACAGGTTATCTTTTATGTTAACAAAATTTTCAGTGTGTTATTTTTCTTAATTAATCTTTGAAAGAGACTATTCGGTTTATAGTGAGAGTTCAAATTACTTTTAGAAATATTTAAAGTGAGTTTATTTTTTGGAAATAGGGTAATTCAAGGATACTTAACACATCAGATGACTTGGTGTTATCAATCATTGAGTCGGAAGATGATTGGGCTGCAATAGTTTTCAGTTTTCATTAATCTTGGGGCTTAAGTAGGTCTGGCGTCTTTTTCATATTAGATGTGGTCATATTTTCATTTCATTTCCTGGTAAAATGATCCTTGGCATCAGTTGACTGTTCCAGTTGTTCGTCTGCTTCTTATTCGATCATTGTTTTGAATTTTGTTTACTTTTTTACATTTTTTATTAAATATTGGTCTTCCAAAATGTGGATTCTGTTCGGCAAGAGTGACGCTTTATGAGTAACGATATTCAACGGTAATTCCGTCCCTAACGGCAGTTGCTATGGTTACTAATTAAATCTGATTGGCTTAGATTGACATAAATCCATTGTTATCAAAATCTGAATTCTTTTCAAAATCCTTGTATATCTTCTGATATACAATTCTATATTATACTATTAAAATGTGCTAAGGTCGGAAGCACTCGTGCCTCCATCCAATCCATTGCAGCCTCCATAAACCGCCCCACCAGAAACACGAACGACCCTCTTTCCTCATTAATCGCCTGCTGGCCCTTGGCAACACACCACACAGACACCGCAGATGAACAACACAGATGCCTACACTAACTAGCAAATCCGGTAACAACTCACAATCCAAATCCTACCTGATTTTCACGTCCCTCACATGAGTCCCCCGCCGTACCCTTGACGCCATCTTGTAACTTAGACGCTACCCTCCATCTTCAGCGTCCTGCCTTTCACGTCCTGACCGTTGCACTCACTAGTTTGCCACAAGCTCATTCCACTCACCCCCATACCTAATTCAGCTATCCTACTCTACATACGCACAACTCATTATACTCGGTACCTTGACCTTCTCAGCTGATGGCCTGCACTGGCGTGTGTCTCCCAGTAATTAGTTTCCAAACCGGCTGAAGGCAGCTTGTTCCCAAGACGTGCCCTTAAGTATGGTCAAGCCTCAAACATCACAAAAAATAAACTCAACGTTTAACAGTTTTCAATCAGCCCAAGAAAGTACTAATTAGGATGTCTGGAAGTAGCAACGAGAGTGAATAAAAATGCAAACAATATTTACCATGCCTACGTCACGGATGCCAAGTTTATTTCAGTAGCCTAATTATGAGTACCAGCTTTACGTCGTCGTTTACAATTCTGGTGATATATTTCTTTTTTAATGAAATTAAAAATAGAAGGGAACATATGTAATTCATAAGCCAATATTATACAAAAAGAATGAAAGTGTTTTGAACTTTATATTTATTTTTATATAATCAATTAAACTTTAACAAGTTTGCGACCTTCTTGCCAGTAAAATATGTGGATAGTAAGGTAATAATAGAATAATAGTGGTTCCGTTTGTACCACCGAAGTAGTTTAGATTGTCTATAAGATCTTTCGTGTACCAAGGAACCCACACTAGTCTTTAACACACAGGATACCCCAGCGTACTATCCCAGGTACTTACTTCCGCAGGCTAAATATACTTGAGGGGCTGACAAACGCTTCTTGATTTCACTGTGCTGCTTGGTAACTGAACCCGGCTCTCTAGGTTCATAGTATATTTATCAGAAATATACTATTCTGATATTCCTCTATCTTCCCTCCTAAGTATTAACTATTATCACTGTTATTTGTATTTCCTTTCAAAGATTAGTTTGATACCCATAAGTTTAGGTTATTTTATGTTTTATGATTTTACAATTATTTTAATATTTGCTAATTACATTTCTCTTTTAATCTAAATCCTTATAATAAAATTTTTCTTTAAAAATGATTTACAAATTATCCTTGGTTAGTTATTCGCCTCGGATTTGCTAATTACATTTTTAATTTATTACAATTTGTAGTTGTTTGTTCTTGACAGTTAGGCATTTTCATAGGCCTAAGTAGCCATTATGTGTATTTACTTATGTCGTACAAATTACATCTCTTTTTAGCTTAATGAGCTTAGCTTTGTTATTATAATTGGTTGTGTTATTTATTTATGTGTTTTGGCTCTGTCGTAATGTTATTATTATGTTACTATTATTTTATACATCATGAATTGCTAATTATTTACCATCGGGTTTTCTCGTTTACATTTCTTTACTTTCTTATTTATTTAATCTGCCAATAAAAACAATGTGGCTATTATTTACTACTTTTGTGCACATAAAACACAACATCTAGGTGTTTCTTTTTGATTTATTAAGTGTTTATATTTTTTTTATCCTTCACTATTTTTCACAATACAAACATTCTTTGTTATACATTATTTTCATTTAATCATCACCTTCACTTTTAAATTATTTATTGTTTATTATAATTTATTTAGTGTTTTTTCTTTATCACTTTATTTTGGGATTCTTACACTTCCACTTTTGCACTTCTAAAATGTTTTTGGTTTTAAGTGTTTCTAAATGGGTAATCCCTCTACAATTTCTCACTACCGTACTACCTCTTTCATTACAAATATCATTAACAATATTGTAACATGACATAAGGTAGTGAAGATTCAATTGTATTTAATTATAAAATAAAAAGCTGAAGATAAGAGTAAGAGGCAAAAACTTATAAACTTAGAGATCAATAACCCGGTAACCCAATAAATGACAAATGACTATTAACCTGACAATGACCTGACACAGTAGATCGGATAAAAAACCAAAGGAACCAAGAGACAATGAAGAAGCAGCCGAGACCTAAGTGCAATCAAATAATCCCAAATAATGACCAGTATATTGTAAATTAAATAATGAACTGATATTTGTAGTATATGCGATTTAACTAGGATAATAAGATTAATGGAAGGTAATAATATCACATATATCTTGTTGATAAAAGAATGTACTTAATATAAGGTAGGGAGTTAGAAACTAACCATACCCCAAACTAATAGTAATGATAATAGCCAAAGACAATAAACAATGCTTTGAGCCAAACAAAAGCAAAATTTAAGTAATAACTAAAAGTGATCAGAGTGATTTGGAAGTAAATTAGTTATTCATGACCATAATCACACAGTGATATAAAATAATCAGACAAATCGTGTGAATAAACAAGTGAGTAAGTTAAAAATGTGTGTGAAATTAAATAAGTGGTGAAGTGCCAGATATAGCATATAATGGAACAAAGTGAGAATGATAATAATTACAGAAACCTTCTAATGAAAGGAAAAGTGCAGTGGGGGTGTAGAATAAAATATTATATAAGCAAACTATAATAAACAGATAAACAATTTTTGATAAACTGTACATTAGTAAGAGATTAAACTAATTGTGATATTATAAATTTAGGTAATAGGATGTCAGAATTATATAATAAGGTAAGAATTAAGTTGTTAGAATGAGTAGTAAATTAAGAAGGACAGACACTGTATTTAAGTGAAGGGATTAGTAGATAAGACATATCATGTAAGGAACAGTTTATCAGTAGTATTGTAAGAGTTTTATTATTGTTCAAAAACCATAGAATGTAGTACATTATAGGATAAGCAAGATAACAGTAGAGAAAAGAAAAGGTAGTTAAAAGTTATTTCAGGCTAGAACCTGACAAGGAATCTTTCATAATAAGAATTAGAGTTAGGAATACTGATGTTTATTGTTTGTTTTGTTTATAAAATTGTATTAGAATTACCAGATATGTTATTAAGAAATGTTAGGTGGGAGTAGAATAAAATCTAGGCTCTAGGCCAACTGTTGAATATAAATTTAGTAATTTTGAGAACAGATAATTATCCAAAGTTAAGGCAGAATATGCCAAATGGTTAAACCGATTAAGTGAGTATTCCTAGTACCAAAATATATGAATAACAACTAATTCAGAATAAAATATATGTAAAATATAAAAATGGAAAATAGTAAAAATGTAATTAGCTATTCAAAAATGGGCATGAGGGATATCAAAATGATCATCATGAAAAATTAGGAAGAATGGTACTCATGTAATAACTCTAGCTATTAGTATAAGATAGTAATCTTCATTTGAAGATATTTTGGTAAAATTAGACTAAAAAAGACGTTAAATCATAACAATGACTTAAGTTAATAACCAATGAAAATTAGCATAATTTATTAGGTAACCATAGCAACAAGAATTTTATTGCCAAAAAACCGTTAGATTTTCAGTAGTTATTATTGACCAACGCTAGAGAGTGGATCGAGGAGCTCTCGTATTAAAATTAAAATTATTATTATTAAAGTAAATTCGAACATAATTTAAATCAGATGGAGATAACAATAATAGTCCAGGGAATCCTGAACAAAATTTCGTTTAATAAAAAATTAATTAACAAACCATAACTATCTGAGGAAGACGGAACGACACAGTGAAGAAGAGAGACGACAACGGGCACCAAATGAAGATCATTGGAACATCTTAATAGAAGAAGACGGACGACAACCGAAGGAATACGAGGCCTGAGTCAGCGAGGAGAAACATCGAGACGAGGGAAATAAACTTCTGGAGAGTATAAGAAGACGACAGCCCAGGAGTTATCCATAGAAGAAGACGACATCAGGATCTTCAGCAGGAAAACCGATGAGTATAAACATTATCCCATAATCGAATTCACTATTTTTGGTCAGAATTAATAAATAACTATTTCACTTCACTGATCACTATTCCGATTCAGAAATAAATGCTTTGTTAAATTCACTATTAAACTTTAATCAATTAGCAATTATTAAAAGTAAAATATAATAAATAATTGACGAACCTTTTGATAACTAAATTTGACAAACGAAAACTAACCCAAAATTTCTCTACAAGTTTTCATTGGTAATTACTTAATAGAATATAATGAGATATTAATTTGTTTATGTAACTAGGATTAAGAATTGTTATAACTTTGTGTGTGTTAGCCATAAGTATATATTTCTGTAGCCGAAAGGACTTTAACACCCCTGAGAATAACCATACAAAACTGTAAACTAACATTAAAGATGCTGTGTACACAAACTGAGCAAGTACCAACCGAACAAGTGTAATAGCCGGTGCAAAAAACGAATTTGATGTACTATAAAGTAATTGAAATATTCTAAAAGGTTAATAAATGTTCTCAATCTGCAATTCTGTATGTTTGATTCAGTTAATTTATAATAACAACTAAGAATTATTGAAGAGAAAGCGTTAAAGCAAGACGCTAGCCGAGTCAACACTGCAGAAAGCCGTGCGCCAATCAGGTGGCGAGGCGGCAACATTTGAATGCAGCAGAGCGAAATACGGTTTACCCGTAAATGATAAGAGAAGTTACATTTTGACACAATTAACACTAAATAACATTATTATTAAAACTTTACAACCCACATAAACGTCCTGTAACAATATTAACAATTTTATGTCTCTATTGATTTTAACATTACTTCTAACTCTAATATGTGGGTTAGTTTGCTTTTATATTTAACATTCTTTAATTGGGTTTCTTTCAATTGTCATTTACTTTATTATCCATTAATTGATAATAATATTTATTTATTACTTAAGTTATTTATTGGTTTCTTTTCCAATATTACGTTTGAGTGTACCATTTCTCCTGCTCCTTCTTTATTACTTGATTGTGTCTTATCATTTGTTTTCCATTTTTATTTCTCTTTACCTTTGGGTTGTTTCTTTTTCATTTTCCTCCTTCTTCATTTTCAGTGTATTTCCTTTATATCTTGTTTTTCCATCTTCTCCTTCTTCATTTGGTTTGGTCAATCACTTTTTTATTTGGTTTTATTCTCGTTTGTTTTTTGTTGTTCCCTTCTTCTTTTGTTTCCTTTTGTTGGGTCAATCACTTGGGTCGTCATGTCGTCATTTGTCGTGTCATTGTCTTTTTATTTTCTTTATATTAAACATTTTATTTTATATGAATTATTATTTTATATTCAGAATCATCTTTTTTATCCCTGGTATTGGGGTGGCTTATTTGTGTTGTAACAATACATAACACAAGTTTATAATTACTACACTCTAATATAGCACAACATAATAAATTCCTTCTCTCTTAGAATTAATCTTTTCAATCAGTAAAGTCATTTATAAAATATCATATAGAGCCACACATATTTAAATCAATTACTTTCGTACAAATTATCTACTGTAATCATCTGCCTTTAGCATAGTATCTCTTGACTCATAATAAAATCATTTAAGTAGCGCATCAGCTCACCAGCATAACTCATTTTAATATTTACTAAATGCGTTACTCCCCTGAGAAACCTCCTTATCACACACACTATGGCCCCCCCTGGACTGTAGCATCCAGTTGCTTCCACAAGAATGGAAGTTTTTTGGGGGTAGACGCTGCCTACCCTGTTCTTGCTGCGGCCTTACAAAACATTCGGAATTACTGATGTCCGAAGACACCAGTAATCCTACTAAACTTACGTATATGCCCTTAAATGGTCTACCATCCCATTCTATGGATAGCCGCTGTTCCATAGTTCTGGTGATTCCCCTGATTTACCCCGCCCCCCCCCCCCCCGGCCCGGTTAATTTCCAAATTCACCTCTTACAATGATAACAGCTATGGCCAGTTTAGGCAGAACGTGACGCAATGAGCCCCGACCATAGCTGTCAAAGCTGAGCCAACTCCACGGTCAGGGTTCGGTGAGGCCGTGACCGCCCGAAAGTTGGGGAATCACAAGTAAAAAATATTTATATGTTTGATATATTCAAATTTAACATTTACAATTCTCATTATATGAGGTTCATAGTCTTGCTTATGTGCTCTAACATCATACATTTCTTTCTTAACTTTTCCTACTTGGACTTTCATTAACATAAAATAGTGAGTACAACAAAATATTTACTTAGTCACCTAAACTAATCTATTCCTACTTATATACGCTATCACCAACCAACGATTGAATCTTTAATTATGATTTAATTTACAATTTAATAAAAAGAATTTACTCTCGCTCCTTCTATTAAAACAAACATTTTCATTTTTTTTAATTGTCTCCAAGTCACGTTACTAATATTTAGAATTAATATTAGGCAATTACCTGTATTAACTTCTGTCTTGTGACTTCTTTAGTTTTTTCCTTAAAACAACGCGTTTCGAGAATAAATTCTCATCATCAGGTTTTTTAAAAATTATAAAAACATCAAATTCACCCAAAAGGGGTCGTCAACTATTTAAAATACACAAACAGAAAAACACCACACATAATTAAACACCGACACAGTCACGGCACAGTCCGATGCGCATCGTCTCGCCGCCAACGACCAACTGGGTATTAACGATCCTAAGTATTAACTATTATCACTGTTATTTGTATTTCCTTTCAAAGATTAGTTTGATACCCATAAGTTTAGGTTATTTTATGTTTTATGATTTTACAATTATTTTAATATTTGCTAATTACATTTCTCTTTTAATCTAAATCCTTATTATAAAATTTTTCTTTAAAAATGATTTACAAATTATCCTTGGTTAGTTATTCGCCTCGGATTTGCTAATTACATTTTTAATTTATTACAATTTGTAGTTGTTTGTTCTTGACAGTTAGGCATTTTCATAGGCCTAAGTAGCCATTATGTGTATTTACTTATTTCGTACAAATTACATCTCTTTTTAGCTTAATGAGCTTAGCTTTGTTATTATAATTGGTTGTGTTATTTATTTATGTGTTTTGGCTCTGTCGTAGTGTTATTATTATGTTACTATTATTTTATACATCATGAATTGCTAATTATTTACCATCGGGTTTTCTCGTTTACATTTCTTTACTTTCTTATTTATTTAATCTGCCAATAAAAACAATGTGGCTATTATTTACTACTTTTGTGCACATAAAACACAACATCTAGGTGTTTCTTTTTGATTTATTAAGTGTTTATATTTTTTTTATCCTTCACTATTTTTCACAATACAAACATTCTTTGTTATACATTATTTTCATTTAATCATCACCTTCACTTTTAAATTATTTATTGTTTATTATAATTTATTTAGTGTTTTTTCTTTATCACTTTATTTTGGGATTCTTACACTTCCACTTTTGCACTTCTAAAATGTTTTTGGTTTTAAGTGTTTCTAAATGGGTAATCCCTCTACAATTTCTCACTACCGTACTACCTCTTTCATTACAAATATCATTAACAATATTGTAACATGACATAAGGTAGTGAAGATTCAACTGTATTTAATTGTAAAATAAAAAGCTGAAGATAAGAGTAGGAGGCAAAAACTTATAAACTTAGAGATCAATAACCCGGTAACCCAATAAATGACAAATGACTATTAACCTGACAATGACCTGACACAGTAGATCGGATAAAAAACCAAAGGAACCAAGAGACAATGAAGAAGCAGCCGAGACCTAAGTGCAATCAAATAATCCCAAATAATGACCAGTATATTGTAAATTAAATAATGAACTGATATTTGTAGTATATGCGATTTAACTAGGATAATAAGATTAATGGAAGGTAATAATATCACATATATCTTGTTGATAAAAGAATGTACTTAATATAAGGTAGGGAGTTAGAAACTAACCATACCCCAAACTAATAGTAATGATAATAGCCAAAGACAATAAACAATGCTTTGAGCCAAACAAAAGCAAAATTTAAGTAATAACTAAAAGTGATCAGAGTGATTTGGAAGTAAATTAGTTATTCATGACCATAATCACACAGTGATATAAAATAATCAGACAAATCGTGTGAATAAACAAGTGAGTAAGTTAAAAATGTGTGTGAAATTAAATAAGTGGTGAAGTGCCAGGTATAGCATATAATGGAACAAAGTGAGAATGATAATAATTAAAGAAACCTTCTAATGAAAGGAAAAGTGCAGTGGGGGTGTAGAATAAAATATTATATAAGCAAACTATAATAAACAGATAAACAATTTTTGATAAACTGTACATTAGTAAGAGATTAAACTAATTGTGATATTGTAAATTTAGGTAATAGGATGTCAGAATTATATAATAAGGTAAGAATTAAGTTATTAGAATGAGTAGTAAATTAAGAAGGACAGACACTGTATTTAAGTGAAGGGATTAGTAGATAAGACATATCATGTAAGGAACAGTTTATCAGTAGTATTGTAAGAGTTTTATTATTGTTCAAAAACCATAGAATGTAGTACATTATAAGATAAGCAAGATAACAGTAAAGAAAAGAAAAGGTAGTTAAAAGTTATTTCAGGCTAGAACCTGACAAGCAATCTTTCATAATAAGAATTAGAGTTAGGAATACTGATGTTTATTGTTTGTTTTGTTTATAAAATTGTATTAGAATTACCAGATATGTTATTAAGAAATGTTAGGTGGGAGTAGAATAAAATCTAGGCTCTAGGCCAACAGTTGAATATAAATTTAGTAATTTTGAGAACAGATAATTATCCAAAGTTAAGGCAGAATATGCCAAATGGTTAAACCGATTAAGTGAGTATTCCTAGTACCAAAATATATGAATAACAACTAATTCAGAATAAAATATATGTAAAATATAAAAATGGAAAATAGTAAAAATGTAATTAGCTATTCAAAAGTGGGCATGAGGGATATCAAAATGATCATCATGAAAAATTAGGAAGAATGGTACTCATGTAATAACTCTAGCTATTAGTATAAGATAGTAATCTTCATTTGAAGATATTTTGGTAAAATTAGACTAAAAAAGACGTTAAATCATAACAATGACTTAAGTTAATAACCAATGAAAATTAGCATAATTTATTAGGTAACCATAGCAACAAGAATTTTATTGCCAAAAAACCGTTAGATTTTCAGTAGTTATTATTGACCAACGCTAGAGAGTGGATCGAGGAGCTCTCGTATTAAAATTAAAATTATTATTATTAAAGTAAATTCGAACATAATTTAAATCAGATGGAGATAACAATAATAGTCCAGGGAATCCTGAACAAAATTTCGTTTAATAAAAAATTAATTAACAAACCATAACTATCTGAGGAAGACGGAACGACACAGTGAAGAAGAGAGACGACAATGGGCACCAAATGAAGATCATTGGAACATCTTAATAGAAGAAGACGGACGACAACCGAAGGAATACGAGGCCTGAGTCAGCGAGGAGAAACATCGAGACGAGGGAAATAAACTTCTGGAGAGTATAAGAAGACGACAGCCCAGGAGTTATCCATAGAAGAAGACGACATCAGGATCTTCAGCAGGAAAACCGATGAGTATAAACATTATCCCATAATCGAATTCACTATTTTTGGTCAGAATTAATAAATAACTATTTCACTTCACTGATCACTATTCCGATTCAGAAATAAATGCTTTGTTAAATTCACTATTAAACTTTAATCAATTAGCAATTATTAAAAGTAAAATATAATAAATAATTGACGAACCTTTTGATAACTAAATTTGACAAACGAAAACTAACCCAAAATTTCTCTACAAGTTTTCATTGGTATTACTTATTACTTAATAGAATATAATGAGATATTAATTTGTTTATGTAACTAGGATTAAGAATTGTTATAACTTTGTGTGTGTTAGCCATAAGTATATATTTCTGTAGCCGAAAGGACTTTAACACCCCTGAGAATAACCATACAAAACTGTAAACTAACATTAAAGATGCTGTGTACACAAACTGAGCAAGTACCAACCGAACAAGTGTAATAGCCGGTGCAAAAAACGAATTTGATGTACTATAAAGTAATTGAAATATTCTAAAAGGTTAATAAATGTTCTCAATCTGCAATTCTGTATGTTTGATTCAGTTAATTTATAATAACAACTAAGAATTATTGAAGAGAAAGCGTTAAAGCAAGACGCTAGCCGAGTCAACACTGCAGAAAGCCGTGCGCCAATCAGGTGGCGAGGCGGCAACATTTGAATGCAGCAGAGCGAAATACGGTTTACCCGTAAATGATAAGAGAAGTTACATTTTGACACAATTAACACTAAATAACATTATTATTAAAACTTTACAACCCACATAAACGTCCTGTAACAATATTAACAATTTTATGTCTCTATTGATTTTAACATTACTTCTAACTCTAATATGTGGGTTAGTTTGCTTTTATATTTAACATTCTTTAATTGGGTTTCTTTCAATTGTCATTTACTTTATTATCCATTAATTGATAATAATATTTATTTATTACTTAAGTTATTTATTGGTTTCTTTTCCAATATTACGTTTGAGTGTACCATTTCTCCTGCTCCTTCTTTATTACTTGATTGTGTCTTATCATTTGTTTTCCATTTTTATTTCTCTTTACCTTTGGGTTGTTTCTTTTTCATTTTCCTCCTTCTTCATTTTCAGTGTATTTCCTTTATATCTTGTTTTTCCATCTTCTCCTTCTTCATTTGGTTTGGTCAATCACTTTTTTATTTGGTTTTATTCTCGTTTGTTTTTTGTTGTTCCCTTCTTCTTTTGTTTCCTTATGTTGGGTCAATCACTTGGGTCGTCATGTCGTCATTTGTCGTGTCATTGTCTTTTTATTTTCTTTATATTAAACATTTTATTTTATATGAATTATTATTTTATATTCAGAATCATCTTTTTTATCCCTGGTATTGGGGTGGCTTATTTGTGTTGTAACAATACATAACACAAGTTTATAATTACTACACTCTAATATAGCACAACATAATAAATTCCTTCTCTCTTAGAATTAATCTTTTCAATCAGTAAAGTCATTTATAAAATATCATATAGAGCCACACATATTTAAATCAATTACTTTCGTACAAATTATCTACTGTAATCATCTGCCTTTAGCATAGTATCTCTTGACTCATAATAAAATCATTTAAGTAGCGCATCAGCTCACCAGCATAACTCATTTTAATATTTACTAAATGCGTTACTCCCCTGAGAAACCTCCTTATCACACACACTATGGCCCCCCCTGGACTGTAGCATCCAGTTGCTTCCACAAGAATGGAAGTTTTTTGGGGGTAGACGCTGCCTACCCTGTTCTTGCTGCGGCCTTACAAAACATTCGGAATTACTGATGTCCGAAGACACCAGTAATCCTACTAAACTTACGTATATGCCCTTAAATGGTCTACCATCCCATTCTATGGATAGCCGCTGTTCCATAGTTCTGGTGATTCCCCTGATTTACCCCGCCCCCCCCCGGGACGGTTAATTTCCAAATTCACCTCTTACAATGATAACAGCTATGGCCAGTTTAGGCAGAACGTGACGCAATGAGCCCCGACCATAGCTGTCAAAGCTGAGCCAACTCCACGGTCAGGGTTCGGTGAGGCCGTGACCGCCCGAAAGTTGGGGAATCACAAGTAAAAAATATTTATATGTTTGATATATTCAAATTTAACATTTACAATTCTCATTATATGAGGTTCATAGTCTTGCTTATGTGCTCTAACATCATACATTTCTTTCTTAACTTTTCCTACTTGGACTTTCATTAACATAAAATAGTGAGTACAACAAAATATTTACTTAGTCACCTAAACTAATCTATTCCTACTTATATAGGCTATCACCAACCAACGATTGAATCTTTAATTATGATTTAATTTACAATTTAATAAAAAGAATTTACTCTCGCTCCTTCTATTAAAACAAACATTTTCATTTTTTTTAATTGTCTCCAAGTCACGTTACTAATATTTAGAATTAATATTAGGCAATTACCTGTATTAACTTCCGTCTTGTGACTTCTTTAGTTTTTTCCTTAAAACAACGCGTTTCGAGAATAAATTCTCATCATCAGGTTTTTTAAAAATTATAAAAACATCAAATTCACCCAAAAGGGGTCGTCAACTATTTAAAATACACAAACAGAAAAACACCACACATAATTAAACACCGACACAGTCACGGCACAGTCCGATGCGCATCGTCTCGCCGCCAACGACCAACTGGGTATTAACGATCCTAAGTATTAACTATTATCACTGTTATTTGTATTTCCTTTCAAAGATTAGTTTGATACCCATAAGTTTAGGTTATTTTATGTTTTATGATTTTACAATTATTTTAATATTTGCTAATTACATTTCTCTTTTAATCTAAATCCTTATTATAAAATTTTTCTTTAAAAATGATTTACAAATTATCCTTGGTTAGTTATTCGCCTCGGATTTGCTAATTACATTTTTAATTTATTACAATTTGTAGTTGTTTGTTCTTGACAGTTAGGCATTTTCATAGGCCTAAGTAGCCATTATGTGTATTTACTTATTTCGTACAAATTACATCTCTTTTTAGCTTAATGAGCTTAGCTTTGTTATTATAATTGGTTGTGTTATTTATTTATGTGTTTTGGCTCTGTCGTAGTGTTATTATTATGTTACTATTATTTTATACATCATGAATTGCTAATTATTTACCATCGGGTTTTCTCGTTTACATTTCTTTACTTTCTTATTTATTTAATCTGCCAATAAAAACAATGTGGCTATTATTTACTACTTTTGTGCACATAAAACACAACATCTAGGTGTTTCTTTTTGATTTATTAAGTGTTTATATTTTTTTTATCCTTCACTATTTTTCACAATACAAACATTCTTTGTTATACATTATTTTCATTTAATCATCACCTTCACTTTTAAATTATTTATTGTTTATTATAATTTATTTAGTGTTTTTTCTTTATCACTTTATTTTGGGATTCTTACACTTCCACTTTTGCACTTCTAAAATGTTTTTGGTTTTAAGTGTTTCTAAATGGGTAATCCCTCTACAATTTCTCACTACCGTACTACCTCTTTCATTACAAATATCATTAACAATATTGTAACATGACATAAGGTAGTGAAGATTCAACTGTATTTAATTATAAAATAAAAAGCTGAAGATAAGAGTAAGAGGCAAAAACTTATAAACTTAGAGATCAATAACCCGGTAACCCAATAAATGACAAATGACTATTAACCTGACAATGACCTGACACAGTAGATCGGATAAAAAACCAAAGGAACCAAGAGACAATGAAGAAGCAGCCGAGACCTAAGTGCAATCAAATAATCCCAAATAATGACCATTATATTGTAAATTAAATAATGAACTGATATTTGTAGTATATGCGATTTAACTAGGATAATAAGATTAATGGAAGGTAATAATATCACATATATCTTGTTGATAAAAGAATGTACTTAATATAAGGTAGGGAGTTAGAAACTAACCATACCCCAAACTAATAGTAATGATAATAGCCACAGACAATAAACAATGCTTTGAGCCAAACAAAAGCAAAATTTAAGTAATAACTAAAAGTGATCAGAGTGATTTGGAAGTAAATTAGTTATTCATGACCATAATCACACAGTGATATAAAATAATCAGACAAATCGTGTGAATAAACAAGTGAGTAATTTAAAAACGTGTGTGAAATTAAATAAGTGGTGAAGTGCCAGGTATAGCATATAATGGAACAAAGTGAGAATGATAATAATTAAAGAAACCTTCTAATGAAAGGAAAAGTGCAGTGGGGGTGTAGAATAAAATATTATATAAGCAAACTATAATAAACAGATAAACAATTTTTGATAAACTGTACATTAGTAAGAGATTAAACTAATTGTGATATTATAAATTTAGTTAATAGGATGTCAGAATTATATAATAAGGTAAGAATTAAGTTATTAGAATGAGTAGTAAATTAAGAAGGACAGACACTGTATTTAAGTGAAGGGATTAGTAGATAAGACATATCATGTAAGGAACAGTTTATCAGTAGTATTGTAAGAGTTTTATTATTGTTCAAAAACCATAGAATGTAGTACATTATAGGATAAGCAAGATAACAGTAGAGAAAAGAAAAGGTAGTTAAAAGTTATTTCAGGCTAGAACCTGACAAGGAATCTTTCATAATAAGAATTAGAGTTAGGAATACTGATGTTTATTGTTTGTTTTGTTTATAACATTGTATTAGAATTACCAGATATGTTATTAAGAAATGTTAGGTGGGAGTAGAATAAAATCTAGGCTCTAGGCCAACTGTTGAATATAAATTTAGTAATTTTGAGAACAGATAATTATCCAAAGTTAAGGCAGAATATGCCAAATGGTTAAACCGATTAAGTGAGTATTCCTAGTACCAAAATATATGAATAACAACTAATTCAGAATAAAATATATGTAAAATATAAAAATGGAAAATAGTAAAAATGTAATTAGCTATTCAAAAGTGGGCATGAGGGATATCAAAATGATCATCATGAAAAATTAGGAAGAATGGTACTCATGTAATAACTCTAGCTATTAGTATAAGATAGTAATCTTCATTTGAAGATATTTTGGTAAAATTAGACTAAAAAAGACGTTAAATCATAACAATGACTTAAGTTAATAACCAATGAAAATTAGCATAATTTATTAGGTAACCATAGCAACAAGAATTTTATTGCCAAAAAACCGTTAGATTTTCAGTAGTTATTATTGACCAACGCTAGAGAGTGGATCGAGGAGCTCTCGTATTAGAATTAAAATTATTATTATTAAAGTAAATTCGAACATAATTTAAACCAGGTGGAGATAACAATAATAGTCCAGGGAATCCTGAACAAAATTTCGTTTATAAAAAATTAATTAACAAACCATAACTATCTGAGGAAGACGGAACGACACAGTGAAGAAGAGAGACGACAACGGGCACCAAATGAAGATCATTGGAACATCTTAATAGAAGAAGACGGACGACAACCGAAGGAATACGAGGCCTGAGTCAGCGAGGAGAAACATCGAGACGAGGGAAATAAACTTCTGGAGAGTATAAGAAGACGACAGCCCAGGAGTTATCCATAGAAGAAGACGACATCAGGATCTTCAGCAGGAAAACCGATGAGTATAAACATTATCCCATAATCGAATTCACTATTTTTGGTCAGAATTAATAAATAACTATTTCACTTCACTGATCACTATTCCGATTCAGAAATAAATGCTTTGTTAAATTCACTATTAAACTTTAATCAATTAGCAATTATTAAAAGTAAAATATAATAAATAATTGACGAACCTTTTGATAACTAAATTTGACAAACGAAAACTAACCCAAAATTTCTCTACAAGTTTTCATTGGTAATTACTTAATAGAATATAATGAGATATTAATTTGTTTATGTAACTAGGATTAAGAATTGTTATAACTTTGTGTGTGTTAGCCATAAGTATATATTTCTGTAGCCGAAAGGACTTTAACACCCCTGAGAATAACCATACAAAACTGTAAACTAACATTAAAGATGCTGTGTACACAAACTGAGCAAGTACCAACCGAACAAGTGTAATAGCCGGTGCAAAAAACGAATTTGATGTACTATAAAGTAATTGAAATATTCTAAAAGGTTAATAAATGTTCTCAATCTGCAATTCTGTATGTTTGATTCAGTTAATTTATAATAACAACTAAGAATTATTGAAGAGAAAGCGTTAAAGCAAGACGCTAGCCGAGTCAACACTGCAGAAAGCCGTGCGCCAATCAGGTGGCGAGGCGGCAACATTTGAATGCAGCAGAGCGAAATACGGTTTACCCGTAAATGATAAGAGAAGTTACATTTTGACACAATTAACACTAAATAACATTATTATTAAAACTTTACAACCCACATAAACGTCCTGTAACAATATTAACAATTTTATGTCTCTATTGATTTTAACATTACTTCTAACTCTAATATGTGGGTTAGTTTGCTTTTATATTTAACATTCTTTAATTGGGTTTCTTTCAATTGTCATTTACTTTATTATCCATTAATTGATAATAATATTTATTTATTACTTAAGTTATTTATTGGTTTCTTTTCCAATATTACGTTTGAGTGTACCATTTCTCCTGCTCCTTCTTTATTACTTGATTGTGTCTTATCATTTGTTTTCCATTTTTATTTCTCTTTACCTTTGGGTTGTTTCTTTTTCATTTTCCTCCTTCTTCATTTTCAGTGTATTTCCTTTATATCTTGTTTTTCCATCTTCTCCTTCTTCATTTGGTTTGGTCAATCACTTTTTTATTTGGTTTTATTCTCGTTTGTTTTTTGTTGTTCCCTTCTTCTTTTGTTTCCTTTTGTTGGGTCAATCACTTGGGTCGTCATGTCGTCATTTGTCGTGTCATTGTCTTTTTATTTTCTTTATATTAAACATTTTATTTTATATGAATTATTATTTTATATTCAGAATCATCTTTTTTATCCCTGGTATTGGGGTGGCTTATTTGTGTTGTAACAATACATAACACAAGTTTATAATTACTACACTCTAATATAGCACAACATAATAAATTCCTTCTCTCTTAGAATTAATCTTTTCAATCAGTAAAGTCATTTATAAAATATCATATAGAGCCACACATATTTAAATCAATTACTTTCGTACAAATTATCTACTGTAATCATCTGCCTTTAGCATAGTATCTCTTGACTCATAATAAAATCATTTAAGTAGCGCATCAGCTCACCAGCATAACTCATTTTAATATTTACTAAATGCGTTACTCCCCTGAGAAACCTCCTTATCACACACACTATGACCCCCCCTGGACTGTAGCATCCAGTTGCTTCCACAAGAATGGAAGTTTTTTGGGGGTAGACGCTGCCTACCCTGTTCTTGCTGCGGCCTTACAAAACATTCGGAATTACTGATGTCCGAAGACACCAGTAATCCTACTAAACTTACGTATATGCCCTTAAATGGTCTACCATCCCATTCTATGGATAGCCGCTGTTCCATAGTTCTGGTGATTCCCCTGATTTACCCCGCCCCCCCCGCCGCGGTTAATTTCCAAATTCACCTCTTACAATGATAACAGCTATGGCCAGTTTAGGCAGAACGTGACGCAATGAGCCCCGAACATAGCTGTCAAAGCTGAGCCAACTCCACGGTCAGGCGGTTCGGTGAGGCCGTGACCGCCCGAAAGTTGGGGAATCACAAGTAAAAAATATTTATATGTTTGATATATTCAAATTTAACATTTACAATTCTCATTATATGAGGTTCATAGTCTTGCTTATGTGCTCTAACATCATACATTTCTTTCTTAACTTTTCCTACTTGGACTTTCATTAACATAAAATAGTGAGTACAACAAAATATTTACTTAGTCACCTAAACTAATCTATTCCTACTTATATACGCTATCACCAACCAACGATTGAATCTTTAATTATGATTTAATTTACAATTTAATAAAAAGAATTTACTCTCGCTCCTTCTATTAAAACAAACATTTTCATTTTTTTTAATTGTCTCCAAGTCACGTTACTAATATTTAGAATTAATATTAGGCAATTACCTGTATTAACTTCCGTCTTGTGACTTCTTTAGTTTTTTCCTTAAAACAACGCGTTTCGAGAATAAATTCTCATCATCAGGTTTTTTAAAAATTATAAAAACATCAAATTCACGCAAAAGGGGTCGTCAACTATCTAAAATACACAAACAGAAAAACACCACACATAATTAAACACCGACACAGTCACGGCACAGTCCGATGCGCATCGTCTCGCCGCCAACGACCAACTGGGTATTAACGATCCTAAGTATTAACTATTATCACTGTTATTTGTATTTCCTTTCAAAGATTAGTTTGATACCCATAAGTTTAGGTTATTTTATGTTTTATGATTTTACAATTATTTTAATATTTGCTAATTACATTTCTCTTTTAATCTAAATCCTTATTATAAAATTTTTCTTTAAAAATGATTTACAAATTATCCTTGGTTAGTTATTCGCCTCGGATTTGCTAATTACATTTTTAATTTATTACAATTTGTAGTTGTTTGTTCTTGACAGTTAGGCATTTTCATAGGCCTAAGTAGCCATTATGTGTATTTACTTATTTCGTACAAATTACATCTCTTTTTAGCTTAATGAGCTTAGCTTTGTTATTATAATTGGTTGTGTTATTTATTTATGTGTTTTGGCTCTGTCGTAGTGTTATTATTATGTTACTATTATTTTATACATCATGAATTGCTAATTATTTACCATCGGGTTTTCTCGTTTACATTTCTTTACTTTCTTATTTATTTAATCTGCCAATAAAAACAATGTGGCTATTATTTACTACTTTTGTGCACATAAAACACAACATCTAGGTGTTTCTTTTTGATTTATTAAGTGTTTATATTTTTTTTATCCTTCACTATTTTTCACAATACAAACATTCTTTGTTATACATTATTTTCATTTAATCATCACCTTCACTTTTAAATTATTTATTGTTTATTATAATTTATTTAGTGTTTTTTCTTTATCACTTTATTTTGGGATTCTTACACTTCCACTTTTGCACTTCTAAAATGTTTTTGGTTTTAAGTGTTTCTAAATGGGTAATCCCTCTACAATTTCTCACTACCGTACTACCTCTTTCATTACAAATATCATTAACAATATTGTAACATGACATAAGGTAGTGAAGATTCAACTGTATTTAATTATAAAATAAAAAGCTGAAGATAAGAGTAAGAGGCAAAAACTTATAAACTTAGAGATCAATAACCCGGTAACCCAATAAATGACAAATGACTATTAACCTGACAATAACCTGACACAGTAGATCGGATAAAAAACCAAAGGAACCAAGAGACAATGAAGAAGCAGCCGAGACCTAAGTGCAATCAAATAATCCCAAATAATGACCAGTATATTGTAAATTAAATAATGAACTGATATTTGTAGTATATGCGATTTAACTAGGATAATAAGATTAATGGAAGGTAATAATATCACATATATCTTGTTGATAAAAGAATGTACTTAATATAAGGTAGGGAGTTAGAAACTAACCATACCCCAAACTAATAGTAATGATAATAGCCAAAGACAATAAACAATGCTTTGAGCCAAACAAAAGCAAAATTTAAGTAATAACTAAAAGTGATCAGAGTGATTTGGAAGTAAATTAGTTATTCATGACCATAATCACACAGTGATATAAAATAATCAGACAAATCGTGTGAATAAACAAGTGAGTAAGTTAAAAATGTGTGTGAAATTAAATAAGTGGTGAAGTGCCAGGTATAGCATATAATGGAACAAAGTGAGAATGATAATAATTAAAGAAACCTTCTAATGAAAGGAAAAGTGCAGTGGGGGTGTAGAATAAAATATTATATAAGCAAACTATAATAAACAGATAAACAATTTTTGATAAACTGTACATTAGTAAGAGATTAAACTAATTGTGATATTGTAAATTTAGGTAATAGGATGTCAGAATTATATAATAAGGTAAGAATTAAGTTATTAGAATGAGTAGTAAATTAAGAAGGACAGACACTGTATTTAAGTGAAGGGATTAGTAGATAAGACATATCATGTAAGGAACAGTTTATCAGTAGTATTGTAAGAGTTTTATTATTGTTCAAAAACCATAGAATGTAGTACATTATAATATAAGCAAGATAACAGTAAAGAAAAGAAAAGGTAGTTAAAAGTTATTTCAGGCTAGAACCTGACAAGGAATCTTTCATAATAAGAATTAGAGTTAGGAATACTGATGTTTATTGTTTGTTTTGTTTATAAAATTGTATTAGAATTACCAGATATGTTATTAAGAAATGTTAGGTGGGAGTAGAATAAAATCTAGGCTCTAGGCCAACTGTTGAATATAAATTTAGTAATTTTGAGAACAGATAATTATCCAAAGTTAAGGCAGAATATGCCAAATGGTTAAACCGATTAAGTGAGTATTCCTAGTACCAAAATATATGAATAACAACTAATTCAGAATAAAATATATGTAAAATATAAAAATGGAAAATAGTAAAAATGTAATTAGCTATTCAAAAGTGGGCATGAGGGATATCAAAATGATCATCATGAAAAATTAGGAAGAATGGTACTCATGTAATAACTCTAGCTATTAGTATAAGATAGTAATCTTCATTTGAAGATATTTTGGTAAAATTAGACTAAAAAAGACGTTAAATCATAACAATGACTTAAGTTAATAACCAATGAAAATTAGCATAATTTATTAGGTAACCATAGCAACAAGAATTTTATTGCCAAAAAACCGTTAGATTTTCAGTAGTTATTATTGACCAACGCTAGAGAGTGGATCGAGGAGCTCTCGTATTAAAATTAAAATTATTATTATTAAAGTAAATTCGAACATAATTTAAATCAGATGGAGATAACAATAATAGTCCAGGGAATCCTGAACAAAATTTCGTTTAATAAAAAATTAATTAACAAACCATAACTATCTGAGGAAGACGGAACGACACAGTGAAGAAGAGAGACGACAACGGGCACCAAATGAAGATCATTGGAACATCTTAATAGAAGAAGACGGACGACAACCGAAGGAATACGAGGCCTGAGTCAGCGAGGAGAAACATCGAGACGAGGGAAATAAACTTCTGGAGAGTATAAGAAGACGACAGCCCAGGAGTTATCCATAGAAGAAGACGACATCAGGATCTTCAGCAGGAAAACCGATGAGTATAAACATTATCCCATAATCGAATTCACTATTTTTGGTCAGAATTAATAAATAACTATTTCACTTCACTGATCACTATTCCGATTCAGAAATAAATGCTTTGTTAAATTCACTATTAAACTTTAATCAATTAGCAATTATTAAAAGTAAAATATAATAAATAATTGACGAACCTTTTGATAACTAAATTTGACAAACGAAAACTAACCCAAAATTTCTCTACAAGTTTTCATTGGTAATTACTTAATAGAATATAATGAGATATTAATTTGTTTATGTAACTAGGATTAAGAATTGTTATAACTTTGTGTGTGTTAGCCATAAGTATATATTTCTGTAGCCGAAAGGACTTTAACACCCCTGAAAATAACCATACAAAACTGTAAACTAACATTAAAGATGCTGTGTACACAAACTGAGCAAGTACCAACCGAACAAGTGTAATAGCCGGTGCAAAAAACGAATTTGATGTACTATAAAGTAATTGAAATATTCTAAAAGGTTAATAAATGTTCTCAATCTGCAATTCTGTATGTTTGATTCAGTTAATTTATAATAACAACTAAGAATTATTGAAGAGAAAGCGTTAAAGCAAGACGCTAGCCGAGTCAACACTGCAGAAAGCCGTGCGCCAATCAGGTGGCGAGGCGGCAACATTTGAATGCAGCAGAGCGAAATACGGTTTACCCGTAAATGATAAGAGAAGTTACATTTTGACACAATTAACACTAAATAACATTATTATTAAAACTTTACAACCCACATAAACGTCCTGTAACAATATTAACAATTTTATGTCTCTATTGATTTTAACATTACTTCTAACTCTAATATGTGGGTTAGTTTGCTTTTATATTTAACATTCTTTAATTGGGTTTCTTTCAATTGTCATTTACTTTATTATCCATTAATTGATAATAATATTTATTTATTACTTAAGTTATTTATTGGTTTCTTTTCCAATATTACGTTTGAGTGTACCATTTCTCCTGCTCCTTCTTTATTACTTGATTGTGTCTTATCATTTGTTTTCCATTTTTATTTCTCTTTACCTTTGGGTTGTTTCTTTTTCATTTTCCTCCTTCTTCATTTTCAGTGTATTTCCTTTATATCTTGTTTTTCCATCTTCTCCTTCTTCATTTGGTTTGGTCAATCACTTTTTTATTTGGTTTTATTCTCGTTTGTTTTTTGTTGTTCCCTTCTTCTTTTGTTTCCTTATGTTGGGTCAATCACTTGGGTCGTCATGTCGTCATTTGTCGTGTCATTGTCTTTTTATTTTCTTTATATTAAACATTTTATTTTATATGAATTATTATTTTATATTCAGAATCATCTTTTTTATCCCTGGTATTGGGGTGGCTTATTTGTGTTGTAACAATACATAACACAAGTTTATAATTACTACACTCTAATATAGCACAACATAATAAATTCCTTCTCTCTTAGAATTAATCTTTTCAATCAGTAAAGTCATTTATAAAATATCATATAGAGCCACACATATTTAAATCAATTACTTTCGTACAAATTATCTACTGTAATCATCTGCCTTTAGCATAGTATCTCTTGACTCATAATAAAATCATTTAAGTAGCGCATCAGCTCACCAGCATAACTCATTTTAATATTTACTAAATGCGTTACTCCCCTGAGAAACCTCCTTATCACACACACTATGGCCCCCCTGGACTGTAGCATCCAGTTGCTTCCACAAGAATGGAAGTTTTTTGGGGGTAGACGCTGCCTACCCTGTTCTTGCTGCGGCCTTACAAAACATTCGGAATTACTGATGTCCGAAGACACCAGTAATCCTACTAAACTTACATATATGCCCTTAAATGGTCTACCATCCCATTCTATGGATAGCCGCTGTTCCATAGTTCTGGTGATTCCCCTGATTTACCCCACCACCCCCCCGTTAATTTCCAAATTCACCTCTTACAATGATAACAGCTATGGCCAGTTTAGGCAGAACGTGACGCAATGAGCCCCGACCATAGCTGTCAAAGCTGAGCCAACTCCACGGTCAGGGTTCGGTGAGGCCGTGACCGCCCGAAAGTTGGGGAATCACAAGTAAAAAATATTTATATGTTTGATATATTCAAATTTAACATTTACAATTCTCATTATATGAGGTTCATAGTCTTGCTTATGTGCTCTAACATCATACATTTCTTTCTTAACTTTTCCTACTTGGACTTTCATTAACATAAAATAGTGAGTACAACAAAATATTTACTTAGTCACCTAAACTAATCTATTCCTACTTATATAGGCTATCACCAACCAACGATTGAATCTTTAATTATGATTTAATTTACAATTTAATAAAAAGAATTTACTCTCGCTCCTTCTATTAAAACAAACATTTTCATTTTGTTTTAATTGTCTCCAAGTCACGTTACTAATATTTAGAATTAATATTAGGCAATTACCTGTATTAACTTCCGTCTTGTGACTTCTTTAGTTTTTTCCTTAAAACAACGCGTTTCGAGAATAAATTCTCATCATCAGGTTTTTTAAAAATTATAAAAACATCAAATTCACCCAAAAGGGGTCGTCAACTATTTAAAATACACAAACAGAAAAACACCACACATAATTAAACACCGACACAGTCACGGCACAGTCCGATGCGCATCGTCTCGCCGCCAACGACCAACTGGGTATTAACGATCCTAAGTATTAACTATTATCACTGTTATTTGTATTTCCTTTCAAAGATTAGTTTGATACCCATAAGTTTAGGTTATTTTATGTTTTATGATTTTACAATTATTTTAATATTTGCTAATTACATTTCTCTTTTAATCTAAATCCTTATTATAAAATTTTTCTTTAAAAATGATTTACAAATTATCCTTGGTTAGTTATTCGCCTCGGATTTGCTAATTACATTTTTAATTTATTACAATTTGTAGTTGTTTGTTCTTGACAGTTAGGCATTTTCATAGGCCTAAGTAGCCATTATGTGTATTTACTTATTTCGTACAAATTACATCTCTTTTTAGCTTAATGAGCTTAGCTTTGTTATTATAATTGGTTGTGTTATTTATTTATGTGTTTTGGCTCTGTCGTAGTGTTATTATTATGTTACTATTATTTTATACATCATGAATTGCTAATTATTTACCATCGGGTTTTCTCGTTTACATTTCTTTACTTTCTTATTTATTTAATCTGCCAATAAAAACAATGTGGCTATTATTTACTACTTTTGTGCACATAAAACACAACATCTAGGTGTTTCTTTTTGATTTATTAAGTGTTTATATTTTTTTTATCCTTCACTATTTTTCACAATACAAACATTCTTTGTTATACATTATTTTCATTTAATCATCACCTTCACTTTTAAATTATTTATTGTTTATTATAATTTATTTAGTGTTTTTTCTTTATCACTTTATTTTGGGATTCTTACACTTCCACTTTTGCACTTCTAAAATGTTTTTGGTTTTAAGTGTTTCTAAATGGGTAATCCCTCTACAATTTCTCACTACCGTACTACCTCTTTCATTACAAATATCATTAACAATATTGTAACATGACATAAGGTAGTGAAGATTCAACTGTATTTAATTATAAAATAAAAAGCTGAAGATAAGAGTAAGAGGCAAAAACTTATAAACTTAGAGATCAATAACCCGGTAACCCAATAAATGACAAATGACTATTAACCTGACAATGACCTGACACAGTAGATCGGATAAAAAACCAAAGGAACCAAGAGACAATGAAGAAGCAGCCGAGACCTAAGTGCAATCAAATAATCCCAAATAATGACCAGTATATTGTAAATTAAATAATGAACTGATATTTGTAGTATATGCGATTTAACTAGGATAATAAGATTAATGGAAGGTAATAATATCACATATCTTGTTGATAAAAGAATGTACTTAATATAAGGTAGGGAGTTAGAAACTAACCATACCCCAAACTAATAGTAATGATAATAGCCACAGACAATAAACAATGCTTTGAGCCAAACAAAAGCAAAATTTAAGTAATAACTAAAAGTGATCAGAGTGATTTGGAAGTAAATTAGTTATTCATGACCATAATCACACAGTGATATAAAATAATCAGACAAATCGTGTGAATAAACAAGTGAGTAATTTAAAAACGTGTGTGAAATTAAATAAGTGGTGAAGTGCCAGGTATAGCATATAATGGAACAAAGTGAGAATGATAATAATTAAAGAAACCTTCTAATGAAAGGAAAAGTGCAGTGGGGGTGTAGAATAAAATATTATATAAGCAAACTATAATAAACAGATAAACAATTTTTGATAAACTGTACATTAGTAAGAGATTAAACTAATTGTGATATTATAAATTTAGTTAATAGGATGTCAGAATTATATAATAAGGTAAGAATTAAGTTATTAGAATGAGTAGTAAATTAAGAAGGACAGACACTGTATTTAAGTGAAGGGATTAGTAGATAAGACATATCATGTAAGGAACAGTTTATCAGTAGTATTGTAAGAGTTTTATTATTGTTCAAAAACCATAGAATGTAGTACATTATAGGATAAGCAAGATAACAGTAGAGAAAAGAAAAGGTAGTTAAAAGTTATTTCAGGCTAGAACCTGACAAGGAATCTTTCATAATAAGAATTAGAGTTAGGAATACTGATGTTTATTGTTTGTTTTGTTTATAAAATTGTATTAGAATTACCAGATATGTTATTAAGAAATGTTAGGTGGGAGTAGAATAAAATCTAGGCTCTAGGCCAACTGTTGAATATAAATTTAGTAATTTTGAGAACAGATAATTATCCAAAGTTAAGGCAGAATATGCCAAATGGTTAAACCGATTGAGTGAGTATTCCTAGTACCAAAATATATGAATAACAACTAATTCAGAATAAAATATATGTAAAATATAAAAATGGAAAATAGTAAAAATGTAATTAGCTATTCAAAAGTGGGCATGAGGGATATCAAAATGATCATCATGAAAAATTAGGAAGAATGGTACTCATGTAATAACTCTAGCTATTAGTATAAGATAGTAATCTTCATTTGAAGATATTTTGGTAAAATTAGACTAAAAAAGACGTTAAATCATAACAATGACTTAAGTTAATAACCAATGAAAATTAGCATAATTTATTAGGTAACCATAGCAACAAGAATTTTATTGCCAAAAAACCGTTAGATTTTCAGTAGTTATTATTGACCAACGCTAGAGAGTGGATCGAGGAGCTCTCGTATTAGAATTAAAATTATTATTATTAAAGTAAATTCGAACATAATTTAAACCAGGTGGAGATAACAATAATAGTCCAGGGAATCCTGAACAAAATTTCGTTTATAAAAAATTAATTAACAAACCATAACTATCTGAGGAAGACGGAACGACACAGTGAAGAAGAGAGACGACAACGGGCACCAAATGAAGATCATTGGAACATCTTAATAGAAGAAGACGGACGACAACCGAAGGAATACGAGGCCTGAGTCAGCGAGGAGAAACATCGAGACGAGGGAAATAAACTTCTGGAGAGTATAAGAAGACGACAGCCCAGGAGTTATCCATAGAAGAAGACGACATCAGGATCTTCAGCAGGAAAACCGATGAGTATAAACATTATCCCATAATCGAATTCACTATTTTTGGTCAGAATTAATAAATAACTATTTCACTTCACTGATCACTATTCCGATTCAGAAATAAATGCTTTGTTAAATTCACTATTAAACTTTAATCAACTAGCAATTATTAAAAGTTAAATATAATAAATAATTGACGAACCTTTTGATAACTAAATTTGACAAACGAAAACTAACCCAAAATTTCTCTACAAGTTTTCATTGGTAATTACTTAATAGAATATAATGAGATATTAATTTGTTTATGTAACTAGGATTAAGAATTGTTATAACTTTGTGTGTGTTAGCCATAAGTATATATTTCTGTAGCCGAAAGGACTTTAACACCCCTGAGAATAACCATACAAAACTGTAAACTAACATTAAAGATGCTGTGTACACAAACTGAGCAAGTACCAACCGAACAAGTGTAATAGCCGGTGCAAAAAACGAATTTGATGTACTATAAAGTAATTGAAATATTCTAAAAGGTTAATAAATGTTCTCAATCTGCAATTCTGTATGTTTGATTCAGTTAATTTATAATAACAACTAAGAATTATTGAAGAGAAAGCGTTAAAGCAAGACGCTAGCCGAGTCAACACTGCAGAAAGCCGTGCGCCAATCAGGTGGCGAGGCGGCAACATTTGAATGCAGCAGAGCGAAATACGGTTTACCCGTAAATGATAAGAGAAGTTACATTTTGACACAATTAACACTAAATAACATTATTATTAAAACTTTACAACCCACATAAACGTCCTGTAACAATATTAACAATTTTATGTCTCATTGATTTTAACATTACTTCTAACTCTAATATGTGGGTTAGTTTGCTTTTATATTTAACATTCTTTAATTGGGTTTCTTTCAATTGTCATTTACTTTATTATCCATTAATTGATAATAATATTTATTTATTACTTAAGTTATTTATTGGTTTCTTTTCCAATATTACGTTTGAGTGTACCATTTCTCCTGCTCCTTCTTTATTACTTGATTGTGTCTTATCATTTGTTTTCCATTTTTATTTCTCTTTACCTTTGGGTCGTTTCTTTTTCATTTTCCTCCTTCTTCATTTTCAGTGTATTTCCTTTATATCTTGTTTTTCCATCTTCTCCTTCTTCATTTGGTTTGGTCAATCACTTTTTTATTTGGTTTTATTCTCGTTTGTTTTTTGTTGTTCCCTTCTTCTTTTGTTTCCTTATGTTGGGTCAATCACTTGGGTCGTCATGTCGTCATTTGTCGTGTCATTGTCTTTTTATTTTCTTTATATTAAACATTTTATTTTATATGAATTATTATTTTATATTCAGAATCATCTTTTTTATCCCTGGTATTGGGGTGGCTTATTTGTGTTGTAACAATACATAACACAAGTTTATAATTACTACACTCTAATATAGCACAACATAATAAATTCCTTCTCTCTTAGAATTAATCTTTTCAATCAGTAAAGTCATTTATAAAATATCATATAGAGCCACACATATTTAAATCAATTACTTTCGTACAAATTATCTACTGTAATCATCTGCCTTTAGCATAGTATCTCTTGACTCATAATAAAATCATTTAAGTAGCGCATCAGCTCACCAGCATAACTCATTTTAATATTTACTAAATGCGTTACTCCCCTGAGAAACCTCCTTATCACACACACTATGGCCCCCCCTGGACTGTAGCATCCAGTTGCTTCCACAAGAATGGAAGTTTTTTGGGGGTAGACGCTGCCTACCCTGTTCTTGCTGCGGCCTTACAAAACATTCGGAATTACTGATGTCCGAAGACACCAGTAATCCTACTAAACTTACGTATATGCCCTTAAATGGTCTACCATCCCATTCTATGGATAGCCGCTGTTCCATAGTTCTGGTGATTCCCCTGATTTACCCCGCCCCCCCCCCCGGCCGGTTAATTTCCAAATTCACCTCTTACAATGATAACAGCTATGGCCAGTTTAGGCAGAACGTGACGCAATGAGCCCCGACCATAGCTGTCAAAGCTGAGCCAACTCCACGGTCAGGGTTCGGTGAGGCCGTGACCGCCCGAAAGTTGGGGAATCACAAGTAAAAAATATTTATATGTTTGATATATTCAAATTTAACATTTACAATTCTCATTATATGCGGTTCATAGTCTTGCTTATGTGCTCTAACATCATACATTTCTTTCTTAACTTTTCCTACTTGGACTTTCATTAACATAAAATAGTGAGTACAACAAAATATTTACTTAGTCACCTAAACTAATCTATTCCTACTTATATAGGCTATCACCAACCAACGATTGAATCTTTAATTATGATTTAATTTACAATTTAATAAAAAGAATTTACTCTCGCTCCTTCTATTAAAACAAACATTTTCATTTGGTTTTAATTGTCTCCAAGTCACGTTACTAATATTTAGAATTAATATTAGGCAATTACCTGTATTAACTTCCGTCTTGTGACTTCTTTAGTTTTTTCCTTAAAACAACGCGTTTCGAGAATAAATTCTCATCATCAGGTTTTTTAAAAATTATAAAAACATCAAATTCACCCAAAAGGGGTCGTCAACTATTTAAAATACACAAACAGAAAAACACCACACATAATTAAACACCGACACAGTCACGGCACAGTCCGATGCGCATCGTCTCGCCGCCAACGACCAACTGGGTATTAACGATCCTAAGTATTAACTATTATCACTGTTATTTGTATTTCCTTTCAAAGATTAGTTTGATACCCATAAGTTTAGGTTATTTTATGTTTTATGATTTTACAATTATTTTAATATTTGCTAATTACATTTCTCTTTTAATCTAAATCCTTATTATAAAATTTTTCTTTAAAAATGATTTACAAATTATCCTTGGTTAGTTATTCGGCTCGGATTTGCTAATTACATTTTTAATTTATTACAATTTGTAGTTGTTTGTTCTTGACAGTTAGGCATTTTCATAGGCCTAAGTAGCCATTATGTGTATTTATTAATTTCATACAAATTACATCTCTTTTTAGCTTAATGAGCTTAGCTTTGTTATTATAATTGGTTGTGTTATTTATTTATGTGTTTTGGCTCTGTCGTAGTGTTATTATTATGTTACTATTATTTTATACATCATGAATTGCTAATTATTTACCATCGGGTTTTCTCGTTTACATTTCTTTACTTTCTTATTTATTTAATCTGCCAATAAAAACAATGTGGCTATTATTTACTACTTTTGTGCACATAAAACACAACATCTAGGTGTTTCTTTTTGATTTATTAAGTGTTTATATTTTTTTTATCCTTCACTATTTTTCACAATACAAACATTCTTTGTTATACATTATTTTCATTTAATCATCACCTTCACTTTTAAATTATTTATTGTTTATTATAATTTATTTAGTGTTTTTTCTTTATCACTTTATTTTGGGATTCTTACACTTCCACTTTTGCACTTCTAAAATGTTTTTGGTTTTAAGTGTTTCTAAATGGGTAATCCCTCTACAATTTCTCACTACCGTACTACCTCTTTCATTACAAATATCATTAACAATATTGTAACATGACATAAGGTAGTGAAGATTCAATTGTATTTAATTATAAAATAAAAAGCTGAAGATAAGAGTAAGAGGCAAAAACTTATAAACTTAGAGATCAATAACCCGGTAACCCAATAAATGACAAATGACTATTAACCTGACAATGACCTGACACAGTAGATCGGATAAAAAACCAAAGGAACCAAGAGACAATGAAGAAGCAGCCGAGACCTAAGTGCAATCAAATAATCCCAAATAATGACCAGTATATTGTAAATTAAATAATGAACTGATATTTGTAGTATATGCGATTTAACTAGGATAATAAGATTAATGGAAGGTAATAATATCACATATATCTTGTTGATAAAAGAATGTACTTAATATAAGGTAGGGAGTTAGAAACTAACCATACCCCAAACTAATAGTAATGATAATAGCCAAAGACAATAAACAATGCTTTGAGCCAAACAAAAGCAAAATTTAAGTAATAACTAAAAGTGATCAGAGTGATTTGGAAGTAAATTAGTTATTCATGACCATAATCACACAGTGATATAAAATAATCAGACAAATCGTGTGAATAAACAAGTGAGTAATTTAAAAACGTGTGTGAAATTAAATAAGTGGTGAAGTGCCAGGTATAGCATATAATGGAACAAAGTGAGAATGATAATAATTAAAGAAACCTTCTAATGAAAGGAAAAGTGCAGTGGGGGTGTAGAATAAAATATTATATAAGCAAACTATAATAAACAGATAAACAATTTTTGATAAACTGTACATTAGTAAGAGATTAAACTAATTGTGATATTATAAATTTAGTTAATAGGATGTCAGAATTATATAAGGTAAGAATTAAGTTATTAGAATGAGTAGTAAATTAAGAAGGACAGACACTGTATTTAAGTGAAGGGATTAGTAGATAAGACATATCATGTAAGGAACAGTTTATCAGTAGTATTGTAAGAGTTTTATTATTGTTCAAAAACCATAGAATGTAGTACATTATAGGATAAGCAAGATAACAGTAGAGAAAAGAAAAGGTAGTTAAAAGTTATTTCAGGCTAGAACCTGACAAGGAATCTTTCATAATAAGAATTAGAGTTAGGAATACTGATGTTTATTGTTTGTTTTGTTTATAAAATTGTATTAGAATTACCAGATATGTTATTAAGAAATGTTAGGTGGGAGTAGAATAAAATCTAGGCTCTAGGCCAACTGTTGAATATAAATTTAGTAATTTTGAGAACAGATAATTATCCAAAGTTAAGGCAGAATATGCCAAATGGTTAAACCGATTAAGTGAGTATTCCTAGTACCAAAATATATGAATAACAACTAATTCAGAATAAAATATATGTAAAATATAAAAATGGAAAATAGTAAAAATGTAATTAGCTATTCAAAAGTGGGCATGAGGGATATCAAAATGATCATCATGAAAAATTAGGAAGAATGGTACTCATGTAATAACTCTAGCTATTAGTATAAGATAGTAATCTTCATTTGAAGATATTTTGGTAAAATTAGACTAAAAAAGACGTTAAATCATAACAATGACTTAAGTTAATAACCAATGAAAATTAGCATAATTTATTAGGTAACCATAGCAACAAGAATTTTATTGCCAAAAAACCGTTAGATTTTCAGTAGTTATTATTGACCAACGCTAGAGAGTGGATCGAGGAGCTCTCGTATTAAAATTAAAATTATTATTATTAAAGTAAATTCGAACATAATTTAAATCAGATGGAGATAACAATAATAGTCCAGGGAATCCTGAACAAAATTTCGTTTAATAAAAAATTAATTAACAAACCATAACTATCTGAGGAAGACGGAACGACACAGTGAAGAAGAGAGACGACAACGGGCACCAAATGAAGATCATTGGAACATCTTAATAGAAGAAGACGGACGACAACCGAAGGAATACGAGGCCTGAGTCAGCGAGGAGAAACATCGAGACGAGGGAAATAAACTTCTGGAGAGTATAAGAAGACGACAGCCCAGGAGTTATCCATAGAAGAAGACGACATCAGGATCTTCAGCAGGAAAACCGATGAGTATAAACATTATCCCATAATCGAATTCACTATTTTTGGTCAGAATTAATAAATAACTATTTCACTTCACTGATCACTATTCCGATTCAGAAATAAATGCTTTGTTAAATTCACTATTAAACTTTAATCAATTAGCAATTATTAAAAGTAAAATATAATAAATAATTGACGAACCTTTTGATAACTAAATTTGACAAACGAAAACTAACCCAAAATTTCTCTACAAGTTTTCATTGGTAATTACTTAATAGAATATAATGAGATATTAATTTGTTTATGTAACTAGGATTAAGAATTGTTATAACTTTGTGTGTGTTAGCCATAAGTATATATTTCTGTAGCCGAAAGGACTTTAACACCCCTGAGAATAACCATACAAAACTGTAAACTAACATTAAAGATGCTGTGTACACAAACTGAGCAAGTACCAACCGAACAAGTGTAATAGCCGGTGCAAAAAACGAATTTGATGTACTATAAAGTAATTGAAATATTCTAAAAGGTTAATAAATGTTCTCAATCTGCAATTCTGTATGTTTGATTCAGTTAATTTATAATAACAACTAAGAATTATTGAAGAGAAAGCGTTAAAGCAAGACGCTAGCCGAGTCAACACTGCAGAAAGCCGTGCGCCAATCAGGTGGCGAGGCGGCAACATTTGAATGCAGCAGAGCGAAATACGGTTTACCCGTAAATGATAAGAGAAGTTACATTTTGACACAATTAACACTAAATAACATTATTATTAAAACTTTACAACCCACATAAACGTCCTGTAACAATATTAACAATTTTATGTCTCTATTGATTTTAACATTACTTCTAACTCTAATATGTGGGTTAGTTTGCTTTTATATTTAACATTCTTTAATTGGGTTTCTTTCAATTGTCATTTACTTTATTATCCATTAATTGATAATAATATTTATTTATTACTTAAGTTATTTATTGGTTTCTTTTCCAATATTACGTTTGAGTGTACCATTTCTCCTGCTCCTTCTTTATTACTTGATTGTGTCTTATCATTTGTTTTCCATTTTTATTTCTCTTTACCTTTGGGTTGTTTCTTTTTCATTTTCCTCCTTCTTCATTTTCAGTGTATTTCCTTTATATCTTGTTTTTCCATCTTCTCCTTCTTCATTTGGTTTGGTCAATCACTTTTTTATTTGGTTTTATTCTCGTTTGTTTTTTGTTGTTCCCTTCTTCTTTTGTTTCCTTTTGTTGGGTCAATCACTTGGGTCGTCATGTCGTCATTTGTCGTGTCATTGTCTTTTTATTTTCTTTATATTAAACATTTTATTTTATATGAATTATTATTTTATATTCAGAATCATCTTTTTTATCCCTGGTATTGGGGTGGCTTATTTGTGTTGTAACAATACATAACACAAGTTTATAATTACTACACTCTAATATAGCACAACATAATAAATTCCTTCTCTCTTAGAATTAATCTTTTCAATCAGTAAAGTCATTTATAAAATATCATATAGAGCCACACATATTTAAATCAATTACTTTCGTACAAATTATCTACTGTAATCATCTGCCTTTAGCATAGTATCTCTTGACTCATAATAAAATCATTTAAGCAGCGCATCAGCTCACCAGCACAACTCATTTTAATATTTACTAAATGCGTTACTCCCCTGAGAAACCTCCTTATCACACACACTATGGCCCCCCCTGGACTGTAGCATCCAGTTGCTTCCACAAGAATGGAAGTTTTTTGGGGGTAGACGCTGCCTACCCTGTTCTTGCTGCGGCCTTACAAAACATTCGGAATTACTGATGTCCGAAGACACCAGTAATCCTACTAAACTTACGTATATGCCCTTAAATGGTCTACCATCCCATTCTATGGATAGCCGCTGTTCCATAGTTCTGGTGATTCCCCTGATTTACCCCGCCCCCCCCCCCGGCCCGGTTAATTTCCAAATTCACCTCTTACAATGATAACAGCTATGGCCAGTTTAGGCAGAACGTGACGCAATGAGCCCCGACCATAGCTGTCAAAGCTGAGCCAACTCCACGGTCAGGGTTCGGTGAGGCCGTGACCGCCCGAAAGTTGGGGAATCACAAGTAAAAAATATTTATATGTTTGATATATTCAAATTTAACATTTACAATTCTCATTATATGAGGTTCATAGTCTTGCTTATGTGCTCTAACATCATACATTTCTTTCTTAACTTTTCCTACTTGGACTTTCATTAACATAAAATAGTGAGTACAACAAAATATTTACTTAGTCACCTAAACTAATCTATTCCTACTTATATAGGCTATCACCAACCAACGATTGAATCTTTAATTATGATTTAATTTACAATTTAATAAAAAGAATTTACTCTCGCTCCTTCTATTAAAACAAACATTTTCATTTGGTTTTAATTGTCTCCAAGTCACGTTACTAATATTTAGAATTAATATTAGGCAATTACCTGTATTAACTTCCGTCTTGTGACTTCTTTAGTTTTTTCCTTAAAACAACGCGTTTCGAGAATAAATTCTCATCATCAGGTTTTTTAAAAATTATAAAAACATCAAATTCACCCAAAAGGGGTCGTCAACTATTTAAAATACACAAACAGAAAAACACCACACATAATTAAACACCAACACAGTCACGGCACAGTCCGATGCGCATCGTCTCGCCGCCAACGACCAACTGGGTATTAACGATCCTAAGTATTAACTATTATCACTGTTATTTGTATTTCCTTTCAAAGATTAGTTTGATACCCATAAGTTTAGGTTATTTTATGTTTTATGATTTTACATTATTTTAATATTTGCTAATTACATTTCTCTTTTAATCTAAATCCTTATTATAAAATTTTTCTTTAAAAATGATTTACAAATTATCCTTGGTTAGTTATTCGCCTCGGATTTGCTAATTACATTTTTAATTTATTACAATTTGTAGTTGTTTGTTCTTGACAGTTAGGCATTTTCATAGGCCTAAGTAGCCATTATGTGTATTTACTTATTTCGTACAAATTACATCTCTTTTTAGCTTAATGAGCTTAGCTTTGTTATTATAATTGGTTGTGTTATTTATTTATGTGTTTTGGCTCTGTCATAGTGTTATTATTATGTTACTATTATTTTATACATCATGAATTGCTAATTATTTACCATCGGGTTTTCTCGTTTACATTTCTTTACTTTCTTATTTATTTAATCTGCCAATAAAAACAATGTGGCTATTATTTACTACTTTTGTGCACATAAAACACAACATCTAGGTGTTTCTTTTTGATTTATTAAGTGTTTATATTTTTTTTATCCTTCACTATTTTTCACAATACAAACATTCTTTGTTATACATTATTTTCATTTAATCATCACCTTCACTTTTAAATTATTTATTGTTTATTATAATTTATTTAGTGTTTTTTCTTTATCACTTTATTTTGGGATTCTTACACTTCCACTTTTGCACTTCTAAAATGTTTTTGGTTTTAAGTGTTTCTAAATGGGTAATCCCTCTACAATTTCTCACTACCGTACTACCTCTTTCATTACAAATATCATTAACAATATTGTAACATGACATAAGGTAGTGAAGATTCAATTGTATTTAATTATAAAATAAAAAGCTGAAGATAAGAGTAAGAGGCAAAAACTTATAAACTTAGAGATCAATAACCCGGTAACCCAATAAATGACAAATGACTATTAACCTGACAATGACCTGACACAGTAGATCGGACAAAAAACCAAAGGAACCAAGAGACAATGAAGAAGCAGCCGAGACCTAAGTGCAATCAAATAATCCCAAATAATGACCAGTATATTGTAAATTAAATAATGAACTGATATTTGTAGTATATGCGATTTAACTAGGATAATAAGATTAATGGAAGGTAATAATATCACATATATCTTGTTGATAAAAGAATGTACTTAATATAAGGTAGGGAGTTAGAAACTAACCATACCCCAAACTAATAGTAATGATAATAGCCAAAGACAATAAACAATGCTTTCAGCCAAACAAAAGCAAAATTTAAGTAATAACTAAAAGTGATCAGAGTGATTTGGAAGTAAATTAGTTATTCATGACCATAATCACACAGTGATATAAAATAATCAGACAAATCGTGTGAATAAACAAGTGAGTAAGTTAAAAATGTGTGTGAAATTAAATAAGTGGTGAAGTGCCAGGTATAGCATATAATGGAACAAAGTGAGAATGATAATAATTAAAGAAACCTTCTAATGAAAGGAAAAGTGCAGTGGGGGTGTACAATAAAATATTATATAAGCAAACTATAATAAACAGATAAACAATTTTTGATAAACTGTACATTAGTAAGAGATTAAACTAATTGTGATATTATAAATTTAGTTAATAGGATGTCAGAATTATATAAGGTAAGAATTAAGTTATTAGAATGAGTAGTAAATTAAGAAGGACAGACACTGTATTTAAGTGAAGGGATTAGTAGATAAGACATATCATGTAAGGAACAGTTTATCAGTAGTATTGTAAGAGTTTTATTATTGTTCAAAAACCATAGAATGTAGTACATTATAGGATAAGCAAGATAACAGTAGAGAAAAGAAAAGGTAGTTAAAAGTTATTTCAGGCTAGAACCTGACAAGGAATCTTTCATAATAAGAATTAGAGTTAGGAATACTGATGTTTATTGTTTGTTTTGTTTATAAAATTGTATTAGAATTACCAGATATGTTATTAAGAAATGTTAGGTGGGAGTAGAATAAAATCTAGGCTCTAGGCCAACTGTTGAATATAAATTTAGTAATTTTGAGAACAGATAATTATCCAAAGTTAAGGCAGAATATGCCAAATGGTTAAACCGATTAAGTGAGTATTCCTAGTACCAAAATATATGAATAACAACTAATTCAGAATAAAATATATGTAAAATATAAAAATGGAAAATAATAAAAATGTAATTAGATATTCAAAAGTGGGCATGAGGGATATCAAAATGATCATCATGAAAAATTAGGAAGAACGGTACTCATGTAATAACTCTAGCTATTAGTATAAGATAGTAATCTTCATTTGAAGATATTTTGGTAAAATTAGACTAAAAAAGACGTTAAATCATAACAATGACTTAAGTTAATAACCAATGAAAATTAGCATAATTTATCAGGTAACCATAGCAACAAGAATTTTATTGCCAAAAAACCGTTAGATTTTCAGTAGTTATTATTGACCAACGCTAGAGAGTGGATCGAGGAGCTCTCGTATTAAAATTAAAATTATTATTATTAAAGTAAATTCGAACATAATTTAAACCAGATGGAGATAACAATAATAGTCCAGGGAATCCTGAACAAAATTTCGTTTAATAAAAAATTAATTAACAAACCATAACTATCTGAGGAAGACGGAACGACACAGTGAAGAAGAGAGACGACAACGGGCACCAAATGAAGATCATTGGAACATCTTAATAGAAGAAGATGTCGTTCGGTTGTCGTTCCTTCGGACGACAACCGAAGGAATACGAGGCCTGAGTCAGCGAGGAGAAACATCGAGACGAGGGAAATAAACTTCTGGAGAGTATAAGAAGACGACAGCCCAGGAGTTATCCATAGAAGAAGACGACATCAGGATCTTCAGCAGGAAAATCGATGAGTATAAACATTATCCCATAATCGAATTCACTATTTTTGGTCAGAATTAATAAATAACTATTACACTTCACTGATCACTATTCCGATTCAGAAATAAATGCTTTGTTAAATTCACTATTAAACTTTAATCAATTAGCAATTATTAAAAGTAAAATATAATAAATAATTGATGAACCTTTTGATAACTAAATTTGACAAACGAAAACTAACCCAAAATTTCTCTACAAGTTTTCATTGGTAATTACTTAATAGAATATAATGAGATATTAATTTGTTTATGTAACTAGGATTAAGAATTGTTATAACTTTGTGTGTGTTTGCCATAAGTATATATTTCTGTAGCCGAAAGGACTTTAACACCCCTGAGAATAACCATACAAAACTGTAAACTAACATTAAAGATGCTGTGTACACAAACTGAGCAAGTACCAACCGAACAAGTGTAATAGCCGGTGCAAAAAACGAATTTGATGTACTATAAAGTAATTGAAATATTCTAAAAGGTTAATAAATGTTCTCAATCTGCAATTCTGTATGTTTGATTCAGTTAATTTATAATAACAACTAAGAATTATTGAAGAGAAAGCGTTAAAGCAAGACTCTAGCCGAGTCAACACTGCAGAAAGCCGTGCGCCAATCAGGTGGCGAGGCGGCAACATTTGAATGCAGCAGAGCGAAATACGGTTTACCCGTAAATGATAAGAGAAGTTACATTTTGACACAATTAACACTAAATAACATTATTATTAAAACTTTACAACCCACATAAACGTCCTTGTAACAATATTAACAATTTTATGTCTCATTGATTTTAACATTACTTCTAACTCTAATATGTGGGTTAGTTTGCTTTTATATATAACATTCTTTAATTGGGTTTCTTTCAATTGTCATTTACTTTATTATCCATTAATTGATAATAATATTTATTTATTACTTAAGTTATTTATTGGTTTCTTTTCCAATATTACGTTTGAGTGTACCATTTCTCCTGCTCCTTCTTTATTACTTGATTGTGTCTTATCATTTGTTTTCCATTTTTATTTCGCTTTACCTTTGGGTTGTTTCTTTTTCATTTTCCTCCTTCTTCATTTTCAGTGTATTTCCTTTATATCTTGTTTTTCCATCTTCTCCTTCTTCATTTGGTTTGGTCAATCACTTTTTTATTTGGTTTTATTCTCGTTTGTTTTTTGTTGTTCCCTTCTTCTTTTGTTTCCTTTTGTTGAGTCAATCACTTGGGTTAGGTCATGTCGTCATTTGTCGTGTCATTGTCTTTTTATTTTCTTTATATTAAACATTTTATTTTATATGAATTATTATTTTATATTCAGAATCATCTTTTTTATCCCTGGTATTGGGGTGGCTTATTTGTGTTGTAACAATACATAACACAAGTTTATAATTACTACACTCTAATATAGCACAACATAATAAATTCCTTCTCTCTTAGAATTAATCTTTTCAATCAGTAAAGTCATTATAAAATATCATATAGAGCCACACATATTTAAATCAATTACTTTCGTACAAATTATCTACTGTAATCATCTGCCTTTAGCATAATATCTCTTGACTCATAATAAAATCATTTAAGAAGCACATCAGCTCACCAGCATAACTCATTTTAATATTTACTAAATGCGTTACTCCCCTGAGAAACCTCCTTATCACACACACTATGGCCCCCCCTGGACTGTAGCATCCAGTTGCTTCCACAAGAATGAAAGTTTTTTGGGGGTAGACGCTGCCTACCCTGTTCTTGCTGCGGCCTTACAAAACATTCGGAATTACTGATGTCCGAAGACACCAGTAATCCTACTAAACTTACGTATATGCCCTTAAATGGTCTACCATCCCATTCTATGGATAGCCGCTGTTCCATAGTTCTGGTGATTCCCCTGATTTACCCCACCACCCCCCCGTTAATTTCCAAATTCACCTCTTACAATGATAACAGCTATGGCAAGTTTAGGCAGAACGTGACGCAATGAGCCCCGACCATAGCTGTCAAAGCTGAGCCAACTCCACGGTCAGGGTTCGGTGAGGCCGTGACCGCCCGAAAGTTGGGGAATCACAAGTAAAAAATATTTATATGTTTGATATATTCAAATTTAACATTTACAATTCTCATTATATGAGGTTCATAGTCTTGCTTATGTGCTCTAACATCATACATTTCTTTCTTAACTTTTCCTACTTGGACTTTCATTAACATAAAATAGTGAGTACAACAAAATATTTACTTAGTCACCTAAACTAATCTATTCCTACTTATATAGGCTATCACCAACCAACGATTGAATCTTTAATTATGATTTAATTTACAATTTAATAAAAAGAATTTACTCTCGCTCCTTCTATTAAAACAAACATTTTCATTTGGTTTTAATTGTCTCCAAGTCACGTTACTAATATTTAGAATTAATATTAGGCAATTACCTGTATTAACTTCCGTCTTGTGACTTCTTTAGTTTTTTCCTTAAAACAACGCGTTTCGAGAATAAATTCTCATCATCAGGTTTTTTAAAAATTATAAAAACATCAAATTCACCCAAAAGGGGTCGTCAACTATTTAAAATACACAAACAGAAAAACACCACACATAATTAAACACCGACACAGTCACGGCACAGTCCGATGCGCATCGTCTCGCCGCCAACGACCAACTGGGTATTAACGATCCTAAGTATTAACTATTATCACTGTTATTTGTATTTCCTTTCAAAGATTAGTTTGATACCCATAAGTTTAGGTTATTTTATGTTTTATGATTTTACAATTATTTTAATATTTGCTAATTACATTTCTCTTTTAATCTAAATCCTTATTATAAAATTTTTCTTTAAAAATGATTTACAAATTATCCTTGGTTAGTTATTCGCCTCGGATTTGCTAATTACATTTTTAATTTATTACAATTTGTAGTTGTTTGTTCTTGACAGTTAGGCATTTTCATAGGCCTAAGTAGCCATTATGTGTATTTACTTATTTCGTACAAATTACATCTCTTTTTAGCTTAATGAGCTTAGCTTTGTTATTATAATTGGTTGTGTTATTTATTTATGTGTTTTGGCTCTGTCATAGTGTTATTATTATGTTACTATTATTTTATACATCATGAATTGCTAATTATTTACCATCGGGTTTTCTCGTTTACATTTCTTTACTTTCTTATTTATTTAATCTGCCAATAAAAACAATGTGGCTATTATTTACTACTTTTGTGCACATAAAACACAACATCTAGGTGTTTCTTTTTGATTTATTAAGTGTTTATATTTTTTTTATCCTTCACTATTTTTCACAATACAAACATTCTTTGTTATACATTATTTTCATTTAATCATCACCTTCACTTTTAAATTATTTATTGTTTATTATAATTTATTTAGTGTTTTTTCTTTATCACTTTATTTTGGGATTCTTACACTTCCACTTTTGCACTTCTAAAATGTTTTTGGTTTTAAGTGTTTCTAAATGGGTAATCCCTCTACAATTTCTCACTACCGTACTACCTCTTTCATTACAAATATCATTAACAATATTGTAACATGACATAAGGTAGTGAAGATTCAATTGTATTTAATTATAAAATAAAAAGCTGAAGATAAGAGTAAGAGGCAAAAACTTATAAACTTAGAGATCAATAACCCGGTAACCCAATAAATGACAAATGACTATTAACCTGACAATGACCTGACACAGTAGATCGGATAAAAAACCAAAGGAACCAAGAGACAATGAAGAAGCAGCCGAGACCTAAGTGCAATCAAATAATCCCAAATAATGACCAGTATATTGTAAATTAAATAATGAACTGATATTTGTAGTATATGCGATTTAACTAGGATAATAAGATTAATGGAAGGTAATAATATCACATATATCTTGTTGATAAAAGAATGTACTTAATATAAGGTAGGGAGTTAGAAACTAACCATACCCCAAACTAATAGTAATGATAATAGCCAAAGACAATAAACAATGCTTTCAGCCAAACAAAAGCAAAATTTAAGTAATAACTAAAAGTGATCAGAGTGATTTGGAAGTAAATTAGTTATTCATGACCATAATCACACAGTGATATAAAATAATCAGACAAATCGTGTGAATAAACAAGTGAGTAAGTTAAAAATGTGTGTGAAATTAAATAAGTGGTGAAGTGCCAGGTATAGCATATAATGGAACAAAGTGAGAATGATAATAATTAAAGAAACCTTCTAATGAAAGGAAAAGTGCAGTGGGGGTGTACAATAAAATATTATATAAGCAAACTATAATAAACAGATAAACAATTTTTGATAAACTGTACATTAGTAAGAGATTAAACTAATTGTGATATTATAAATTTAGTTAATAGGATGTCAGAATTATATAAGGTAAGAATTAAGTTATTAGAATGAGTAGTAAATTAAGAAGGACAGACACTGTATTTAAGTGAAGGGATTAGTAGATAAGACATATCATGTAAGGAACAGTTTATCAGTAGTATTGTAAGAGTTTTATTATTGTTCAAAAACCATAGAATGTAGTACATTATAGGATAAGCAAGATAACAGTAGAGAAAAGAAAAGGTAGTTAAAAGTTATTTCAGGCTAGAACCTGACAAGGAATCTTTCATAATAAGAATTAGAGTTAGGAATACTGATGTTTATTGTTTGTTTTGTTTATAAAATTGTATTAGAATTACCAGATATGTTATTAAGAAATGTTAGGTGGGAGTAGAATAAAATCTAGGCTCTAGGCCAACTGTTGAATATAAATTTAGTAATTTTGAGAACAGATAATTATCCAAAGTTAAGGCAGAATATGCCAAATGGTTAAACCGATTAAGTGAGTATTCCTAGTACCAAAATATATGAATAACAACTAATTCAGAATAAAATATATGTAAAATATAAAAATGGAAAATAGTAAAAATGTAATTAGCTATTCAAAAGTGGGCATGAGGGATATCAAAATGATCATCATGAAAAATTAGGAAGAACGGTACTCATGTAATAACTCTAGCTATTAGTATAAGATAGTAATCTTCATTTGAAGATATTTTGGTAAAATTAGACTAAAAAAGACGTTAAATCATAACAATGACTTAAGTTAATAACCAATGAAAATTAGCATAATTTATCAGGTAACCATAGCAACAAGAATTTTATTGCCAAAAAACCGTTAGATTTTCAGTAGTTATTATTGACCAACGCTAGAGAGTGGATCGAGGAGCTCTCGTATTAAAATTAAAATTATTATTATTAAAGTAAATTCGAACATAATTTAAACCAGATGGAGATAACAATAATAGTCCAGGGAATCCTGAACAAAATTTCGTTTAATAAAAAATTAATTAACAAACCATAACTATCTGAGGAAGACGGAACGACACAGTGAAGAAGAGAGACGACAACGGGCACCAAATGAAGATCATTGGAACATCTTAATAGAAGAAGACGGACGACAACCGAAGGAATACGAGGCCTGAGTCAGCGAGGAGAAACATCGAGACGAGGGAAATAAACTTCTGGAGAGTATAAGAAGACGACAGCCCAGGAGTTATCCATAGAAGAAGACGACATCAGGATCTTCAGCAGGAAAACCGATGAGTATAAACATTATCCCATAATCGAATTCACTATTTTTGGTCAGAATTAATAAATAACTATTTCACTTCACTGATCACTATTCCGATTCAGAAATAAATGCTTTGTTAAATTCACTATTAAACTTTAATCAATTAGCAATTATTAAAAGTAAAATATAATAAATAATTGACGAACCTTTTGATAACTAAATTTGACAAACGAAAACTAACCCAAAATTTCTCTACAAGTTTTCATTGGTAATTACTTAATAGAATATAATGAGATATTAATTTGTTTATGTAACTAGGATTAAGAATTGTTATAACTTTGTGTGTGTTAGCCATAAGTATATATGTCTGTAGCCGAAAGGACTTTAACACCCCTGAGAATAACCATACAAAACTGTAAACTAACATTAAAGATGCTGTGTACACAAACTGAGCAAGTACCAACCGAACAAGTGTAATAGCCGGTGCAAAAAACGAATTTGATGTACTATAAAGTAATTGAAATATTCTAAAAGGTTAATAAATGTTCTCAATCTGCAATTCTGTATGTTTGATTCAGTTAATTTATAATAACAACTAAGAATTATTGAAGAGAAAGCGTTAAAGCAAGACGCTAGCCGAGTCAACACTGCAGAAAGCCGTGCGCCAATCAGGTGGCGAGGCGGCAACATTTGAATGCAGCAGAGCGAAATACGGTTTACCCGTAAATGATAAGAGAAGTTACATTTTGACACAATTAACACTAAATAACATTATTATTAAAACTTTACAACCCACATAAACGTCCTGTAACAATATTAACAATTTTATGTCTCTATTGATTTTAACATTACTTCTAACTCTAATATGTGGGTTAGTTTGCTTTTATATTTAACATTCTTTAATTGGGTTTCTTTCAATTGTCATTTACTTTATTATCCATTAATTGATAATAATATTTATTTATTACTTAAGTTATTTATTGGTTTCTTTTCCAATATTACGTTTGAGTGTACCATTTCTCCTGCTCCTTCTTTATTACTTGATTGTGTCTTATCATTTGTTTTCCATTTTTATTTCTCTTTACCTTTGGGTTGTTTCTTTTTCATTTTCCTCCTTCTTCATTTTCAGTGTATTTCCTTTATATCTTGTTTTTCCATCTTCTCCTTCTTCATTTGGTTTGGTCAATCACTTTTTTATTTGGTTTTATTCTCGTTTGTTTTTTGTTGTTCCCTTCTTCTTTTGTTTCCTTTTGTTGGGTCAATCACTTGGGTTAGGTCATGTCGTCATTTGTCGTGTCATTGTCTTTTTATTTTCTTTATATTAAACATTTTATTTTATATGAATTATTATTTTATATTCAGAATCATCTTTTTTATCCCTGGTATTGGGGTGGCTTATTTGTGTTGTAACAATACATAACACAAGTTTATAATTACTACACTCTAATATAGCACAACATAATAAATTCCTTCTCTCTTAGAATTAATCTTTTCAATCAGTAAAGTCATTTATAAAATATCATATAGAGCCACACATATTTAAATCAATTACTTTCGTACAAATTATCTACTGTAATCATCTGCCTTTAGCATAGTATCTCTTGACTCATAATAAAATCATTTAAGTAGCGCATCAGCTCACCAGCATAACTCATTTTAATATTTACTAAATGCGTTACTCCCCTGAGAAACCTCCTTATCACACACACTATGGCCCCCCCTGGACTGTAGCATCCAGTTGCTTCCACAAGAATGGAAGTTTTTTGGGGGTAGACGCTGCCTACCCTGTTCTTGCTGCGGCCTTACAAAACATTCGGAATTACTGATGTCCGAAGACACCAGTAATCCTACTAAACTTACGTATATGCCCTTAAATGGTCTACCATCCCATTCTATGGATAGCCGCTGTTCCATAGTTCTGGTGATTCCCCTGATTTACCCCACCACCCCCCCGTTAATTTCCAAATTCACCTCTTACAATGATAACAGCTATGGCCAGTTTAGGCAGAACGTGACGCAATGAGCCCCGACCATAGCTGTCAAAGCTGAGCCAACTCCACGGTCAGGGTTCGGTGAGGCCGTGACCGCCCGAAAGTTGGGGAATCACAAGTAAAAAATATTTATATGTTTGATATATTCAAATTTAACATTTACAATTCTCATTATATGAGGTTCATAGTCTTGCTTATGTGCTCTAACATCATACATTTCTTTCTTAACTTTTCCTACTTGGACTTTCATTAACATAAAATAGTGAGTACAACAAAATATTTACTTAGTCACCTAAACTAATCTATTCCTACTTATATACGCTATCACCAACCAACGATTGAATCTTTAATTATGATTTAATTTACAAGTTAATAAAAAGAATTTACTCTCGCTCCTTCTATTAAAACAAACATTTTCATTTTGTTTTAATTGTCTCCAAGTCACGTTACTAATATTTAGAATTAATATTAGGCAATTACCTGTATTAACTTCCGTCTTGTGACTTCTTTAGTTTTTTCCTTAAAACAACGCGTTTCGAGAATAAATTCTCATCATCAGGTTTTTTAAAAATTATAAAAACATCAAATTCACCCAAAAGGGGTCGTCAACTATTTAAAATACACAAACAGAAAAACACCACACATAATTAAACACCGACACAGTCACGGCACAGTCCGATGCGCATCGTCTCGCCGCCAACGACCAACTGGGTATTAACGATCCTAAGTATTAACTATTATCACTGTTATTTGTATTTCCTTTCGAAGATTAGTTTGATACCCATAAGTTTAGGTTATTTTATGTTTTATGATTTTACAATTATTTTAATATTTGCTAATTACATTTCTCTTTTAATCTAAATCCTTATTATAAAATGTTTCTTTAAAAATGATTTACAAATTATCCTTGGTTAGTTATTCGCCTCGGATTTGCTAATTACATTTTTAATTTATTACAATTTGTAGTTGTTTGTTCTTGACAGTTAGGCATTTTCATAGGCCTAAGTAGCCATTATGTGTATTTACTTATTTCGTACAAATTACATCTCTTTTTAGCTTAATGAGCTTAGCTTTGTTATTATAATTGGTTGTGTTATTTATTTATGTGTTTTGGCTCTGTCGTAGTGTTATTATTATGTTACTATTATTTTATACATCATGAATTGCTAATTATTTACCATCGGGTTTTCTCGTTTACATTTCTTTACTTTTTTATTTATTTAATCTGCCAATCAAAACAATGTGGCTATTATTTACTACTTTTGTGCACATAAAACACAACATCTAGGCGTTTCTTTTTGATTTATTAAGTGTTTATATTTTTTTTATCCTTCACTATTTTTCACAATACAAACATTCTTTGTTATACATTATTTTCATTTAATCATCACCTTCACTTTTAAATTATTTATTGTTTATTATAATTTATTTAGTGTTTTTTCTTTATCACTTTATTTTGGGATTCTTACACTTCCACTTTTGCACTTCTAAAATGTTTTTGGTTTTAAGTGTTTCTAAATGGGTAATCCCTCTACAATTTCTCACTACCGTACTACCTCTTTCATTACAAATATCATTAACAATATTGTAACATGACATAAGGTAGTGAAGATTCAATTGTATTTAATTATAAAATAAAAAGCTGAAGATAAGAGTAAGAGGCAAAAACTTATAAACTTAGAGATCAATAACCCGGTAACCCAATAAATGACAAATGACTATTAACCTGACAATGACCTGACACAGTAGATCGGATAAAAAACCAAAGGAACCAAGAGACAATGAAGAAGCAGCCGAGACCTAAGTGCAATCAAATAATCCCAAATAATGACCAGTATATTGTAAATTAAATAATGAACTGATATTTGTAGTATATGCGATTTAACTAGGATAATAAGATTAATGGAAGGTAATAATATCACATATATCTTGTTGATAAAAGAATGTACTTAATATAAGGTAGGGAGTTAGAAACTAACCATACCCCAAACTAATAGTAATGATAATAGCCAAAGACAATAAACAATGCTTTCAGCCAAACAAAAGCAAAATTTAAGTAATAACTAAAAGTGATCAGAGTGATTTGGAAGTAAATTAGTTATTCATGACCATAATCACACAGTGATATAAAATAATCAGACAAATCGTGTGAATAAACAAGTGAGTAAGTTAAAAATGTGTGTGAAATTAAATAAGTGGTGAAGTGCCAGGTATAGCATATAATGGAACAAAGTGAGAATGATAATAATTAAAGAAACCTTCTAATGAAAGGAAAAGTGCAGTGGGGGTGTACAATAAAATATTATATAAGCAAACTATAATAAACAGATAAACAATTTTTGATAAACTGTACATTAGTAAGAGACTAAACTAATTGTGATATTATAAATTTAGGTAATAGAATGTCAGAATTATATAATAAGGTAAGAATTAAGTTATTAGAATGAGTAGTAAATTAAGAAGGACAGACACTGTATTTAAGTGAAGGGATTAGTAGATAAGACATATCATGTAAGGAACAGTTTATCAGTAGTATTGTAAGAGTTTTATTATTGTTCAAAAACCATAGAATGTAGTACATTATAGGATAAGCAAGATAACAGTAGAGAAAAGAAAAGGTAGTTAAAAGTTATTTCAGGCTAGAACCTGACAAGGAATCTTTCATAATAAGAATTAGAGTTAGGAATACTGATGTTTATTGTTTGTTTTGTTTATAAAATTGTATTAGAATTACCAGATATGTTATTAAGAAATGTTAGGTGGGAGTAGAATAAAATCTAGGCTCTAGGCCAACTGTTGAATATAAATTTAGTAATTTTGAGAACAGATAATTATCCAAAGTTAAGGCAGAATATGCCAAATGGTTAAACCGATTAAGTGAGTATTCCTAGTACCAAAATATATGAATAACAACTAATTCAGAATAAAATATATGTAAAATATAAAAATGGAAAATAGTAAAAATGTAATTAGCTATTCAAAAGTGGGCATGAGGGATATCAAAATGATCATCATGAAAAATTAGGAAGAATGGTACTCATGTAATAACTCTAGCTATTAGTATAAGATAGTAATCTTCATTTGAAGATATTTTGGTAAAATTAGACTAAAAAAGACGTTAAATCATAACAATGACTTAAGTTAATAACCAATGAAAATTAGCATAATTTATTAGGTAACCATAGCAACAAGAATTTTATTGCCAAAAAACCGTTAGATTTTCAGTAGTTATTATTGACCAACGCTAGAGAGTGGATCGAGGAGCTCTCGTATTAAAATTAAAATTATTATTATTAAAGTAAATTCGAACATAATTTAAACCAGATGGAGATAACAATAATAGTCCAGGGAATCCTGAACAAAATTTCGTTTAATAAAAAATTAATTAACAAACCATAACTATCTGAGGAAGACGGAACGACACAGTGAAGAAGAGAGACGACAACGGGCACCAAATGAAGATCATTGGAACATCTTAATAGAAGAAGACGGACGACAACCGAAGGAATACGAGGCCTGAGTCAGCGAGGAGAAACATCGAGACGAGGGAAATAAACTTCTGGAGAGTATAAGAAGACGACAGCCCAGGAGTTATCCATAGAAGAAGACGACATCAGGATCTTCAGCAGGAAAACCGATGAGTATAAACATTATCCCATAATCGAATTCACTATTTTTGGTCAGAATTAATAAATAACTATTTCACTTCACTGATCACTATTCCGATTCAGAAATAAATGCTTTGTTAAATTCACTATTAAACTTTAATCAATTAGCAATTATTAAATGTAAAATATAATAAATAATTGACGAACCTTTTGATAACTAAATTTGACAAACGAAAACTAACCCAAAATTTCTCTACAAGTTTTCATTGGTAATTACTTAATAGAATATAATGAGATATTAAATTGTTTATGTAACTAGGATTAAGAATTGTTATAACTTTGTGTGTGTTAGCCATAAGTATATATTTCTGTAGCCGAAAGGACTTTAACACCCCTGAGAATAACCATACAAAACTGTAAACTAACATTAAAGATGCTGTGTACACAAACTGAGCAAGTACCAACCGAACAAGTGTAATAGCCGGTGCAAAAAACGAATTTGATGTACTATAAAGTAATTGAAATATTCTAAAAGGTTAATAAATGTTCTCAATCTGCAATTCTGTATGTTTGATTCAGTTAATTTATAATAACAACTAAGAATTATTGAAGAGAAAGCGTTAAAGCAAGACGCTAGCCGAGTCAACACTGCAGAAAGCCGTGCGCCAATCAGGTGGCGAGGCGGCAACATTTGAATGCAGCAGAGCGAAATACGGTTTACCCGTAAATGATAAGAGAAGTTACATTTTGACACAATTAACACTAAATAACATTATTATTAAAACTTTACAACCCACATAAACGTCCTGTAACAATATTAACAATTTTATGTCTCTATTGATTTTAACATTACTTCTAACTCTAATATGTGGGTTAGTTTGCTTTTATATTTAACATTCTTTAATTGGGTTTCTTTCAATTGTCATTTAATTTATTATCCATTAATTGATAATAATATTTATTTATTACTTACGTTATTTATTGGTTTCTTTTCCAATATTACGTTTGAGTGTACCATTTCTCCTGCTCCTTCTTTATTACTTGATTGTGTCTTATCATTTGTTTTCCATTTTTATTTCTCTTTACCGTTGGGTTGTTTCTTTTTCATTTTCCTCCTTCTTCATTTTCAGTGTATTTCCTTTATATCTTGTTTTTCCATCTTCTCCTTCTTCATTTGGTTTGGTCAATCACTTTTTTATTTGGTTTTATTCTCGTTTGTTTTTTGTTGTTCCCTTCTTCTTTTGTTTCCTTTTGTTGGGTCAATCACTTGGGTTAGGTCATGTCGTCATTTGTCGTGTCATTGTCTTTTTATTTTCTTTATATTAAACATTTTATTTTATATGAATTATTATTTTATATTCAGAATCATCTTTTTTATCCCTGGTATTGGGGTGGCTTATTTGTGTTGTAACAATACATAACACAAGTTTATAATTACTACACTCTAATATAGCACAACATAATAAATTCCTTCTCTCTTAGAATTAATCTTTTCAATCAGTAAAGTCATTTATAAAATATCATATAGAGCCACACATATTTAAATCAATTACTTTCGTACAAATTATCTACTGTAATCATCTGCCTTTAGCATAGTATCTCTTGACTCATAATAAAATCATTTAAGTAGCGCATCAGCTCACCAGCATAACTCATTTTAATATTTACTAAATGCGTTACTCCCCTGAGAAACCTCCTTATCACACACACTATGGCCCCCCTGGACTGTAGCATCCAGTTGCTTCCCCAAGAATGGAAGTTTTTTGGGGGTAGACGCTGCCTACCCTGTTCTTGCTGCGGCCTTACAAAACATTCGGAATTACTGATGTCCGAAGACACCAGTAATCCTACTAAACTTACGAATATGCCCTTAAATGGTCTACCATCCCATTCTATGGATAGCCGCTGTTCCATAGTTCTGGTGATTCCCCTGATTTACCCCGCCCCCCCCTCGGCCCGGTTAATTTCCAAATTCACCTCTTACAATGATAACAGCTATGGCCAGTTTAGGCAGAACGTGACGCAATGAGCCCCGACCATAGCTGTCAAAGCTGAGCCAACTCCACGGTCAGGGTTCGGTGAGGCCGTGACCGCCCGAAAGTTGGGGAATCACAAGTAAAAAATATTTATATGTTTGATATATTCAAATTTAACATTTACAATTCTCATTATATGAGGTTCATAGTCTTGCTTATGTGCTCTAACATCATACATTTCTTTCTTAACTTTTCCTACTTGGACTTTCATTAACATAAAATAGTGAGTACAACAAAATATTTACTTAGTCACCTAAACTAATCTATTCCTACTTATATAGGCTATCACCAACCAACGATTGAATCTTTAATTATGATTTAATTTACAATTTAATAAAAAGAATTTACTCTCGCTCCTTCTATTAAAACAAACATTTTCATTTTGTTTTAATTGTCTCCAAGTCACGTTACTAATATTTAGAATTAATATTAGGCAATTACCTGTATTAACTTCCGTCTTGTGACTTCTTTAGTTTCTTCCTTAAAACAACGCGTTTCGAGAATAAATTCTCATCATCAGGTTTTTTAAAAATTATAAAAACATCAAATTCACCCAAAAGGGGTCGTCAACTATTTAAAATACACAAACAGAAAAACACCACACATAATTAAACACCGACACAGTCACGGCACAGTCCGATGCGCATCGTCTCGCCGCCAACGACCAACTGGGTATTAATGATCCTAAGTATTAACTATTATCACTGTTATTTGTATTTCCTTTCAAAGATTAGTTTGATACCCATAAGTTTAGGTTATTTTATGTTTTATGATTTTACAATTATTTTAATATTTGCTAATTACATTTCTCTTTTAATCTAAATCCTTATTACAAAATTTTTCTTTAAAAATGATTTACAAATTATCCTTGGTTAGTTATTCGCCTCGGATTTGCTAATTACATTTTTAATTTATTACAATTTGTAGTTGTTTGTTCTTGACAGTTAGGCATTTTCATAGGCCTAAGTAGCCATTATGTGTATTTACTTATTTCGTACAAATTACATCTCTTTTTAGCTTAATGAGCTTAGCTTTGTTATTATAATTGGTTGTGTTATTTATTTATGTGTTTTGGCTCTGTCGTAGTGTTATTATTATGTTACTATTATTTTATACATCATGAATTGCTAATTATTTACCATCGGGTTTTCTCGTTTACATTTCTTTACTTTCTTATTTATTTAATCTGCCAATAAAAACAATGTGGCTATTATTTACTACTTTTGTGCACATAAAACACAACATCTAGGCGTTTCTTTTTGATTTATTAAGTGTTTATATTTTTTTTATCCTTCACTATTTTTCACAATACAAACATTCTTTGTTATACATTATTTTCATTTAATCATCACCTTCACTTTTAAATTATTTATTGTTTATTATAATTTATTTAGTGTTTTTTCTTTATCACTTTATTTTGGGATTCTTACACTTCCACTTTTACACTTCTAAAATGTTTTTGGTTTTAAGTGTTTCTAAATGGGTAATCCCTCTACAATTTCTCACTACCGTACTACCTCTTTCATTACAAATATCATTAACAATATTGTAACATGACATAAGGTAGTGAAGATTCAATTGTATTTAATTATAAAATAAAAAGCTGATGATAAGAGTAAGAGGCAAAAACTTATAAACTTAGAGATCAATAACCCGGTAACCCAATAAATGACAAATGACTATTAACCTGACAATGACCTGACACAGTAGATCGGATAAAAAACCAAAGGAACCAAGAGACAATGAAGAAGCAGCCGAGACCTAAGTGCAATCAAATAATCCCAAATAATGACCAGTATATTGTAAATTAAATAATGAACTGATATTTGTAGTATATGCGATTTAACTAGGATAATAAGATTAATGGAAGGTAATAATATCACATATATCTTGTTGATAAAAGAATGTACTTAATATAAGGTAGGGAGTTAGAAACTAACCATACCCCAAACTAATAGTAATGATAATAGCCAAAGACAATAAACAATGCTTTGAGCCAAACAAAAGCAAAATTTAAGTAATAACTAAAAGTGATCAGAGTGATTTGGAAGTAAATTAGTTATTCATGACCATAATCACACAGTGATATAAAATAATCAGACAAATCGTGTGAATAAACAAGTGAGTAAGTTAAAAATGTGTGTGAAATTAAATAAGTGGTGAAGTGCCAGGTATAGCATATAATGGAACAAAGTGAGAATGATAATAATTAAAGAAACCTTCTAATGAAAGGAAAAGTGCAGTGGGGGTGTAGAATAAAATATTATATAAGCAAACTATAATAAACAGATAAACAATTTTGGATAAACTGTACATTAGTAAGAGATTAAACTAATTGTGATATTGTAAATTTAGGTAATAGGATGTCAGAATTATATAATAAGGTAAGAATTAAGTTATTAGAATGAGTAGTAAATTAAGAAGGACAGACACTGTATTTAAGTGAAGGGATTAGTAGATAAGACATATCATGTAAGGAACAGTTTATCAGTAGTATTGTAAGAGTTTTATTATTGTTCAAAAACCATAGAATGTAGTACATTATAGGATAAGCAAGATAACAGTAGAGAAAAGAAAAGGTAGTTAAAAGTTATTTCAGGCTAGAACCTGACAAGGAATCTTTCATAATAAGAATTAGAGTTAGGAATACTGATGTTTATTGTTTGTTTTGTTTATAAAATTGTATTAGAATTACCAGATATGTTATTAAGAAATGTTAGGTGGGAGTAGAATAAAATCTAGGCTCTAGGCCAACTGTTGAATATAAATTTAGTAATTTTGAGAACAGATAATTATCCAAAGTTAAGGCAGAATATGCCAAATGGTTAAACCGATTAAGTGAGTATTCCTAGTACCAAAATATATGAATAACAACTAATTCAGAATAAAATATATGTAAAATATAAAAATGGAAAATAGTAAAAATGTAATTAGCTATTCAAAAGTGGGCATGAGGGATATCAAAATCATCATCATGAAAAATTAGGAAGAATGGTACTCATGTAATAACTCTAGCTATTAGTATAAGATAGTAATCTTCATTTGAAGATATTTTGGTAAAATTAGACTAAAAAAGACGTTAAATCATAACAATGACTTAAGTTAATAACCAATGAAAATTAGCATAATTTATTAGGTAACCATAGCAACAAGAATTTTATTGCCAAAAAACCGTTAGATTTTCAGTAGTTATTATTGACCAACGCTAGAGAGTGGATCGAGGAGCTCTCGTATTAAAATTAAAATTATTATTATTAAAGTAAATTCGAACATAATTTAAACCAGATGGAGATAACAATAATAGTCCAGGGAATCCTGAACAAAATTTCGTTTAATAAAAAATTAATTAACAAACCATAACTATCTGAGGAAGACGGAACGACACAGTGAAGAAGAGAGACGACAACGGGCACCAAATGAAGATCATTGGAACATCTTAATAGAAGAAGACGGACGACAACCGAAGGAATACGAGGCCTGAGTCAGCGAGGAGAAACATCGAGACGAGGGAAATAAACTTCTGGAGAGTATAAGAAGACGACAGCCCAGGAGTTATCCATAGAAGAAGACGACATCAGGATCTTCAGCAGGAAAACCGATGAGTATAAACATTATCCCATAATCGAATTCACTATTTTTGGTCAGAATTAATAAATAACTATTTCACTTCACTGATCACTATTCCGATTCAGAAATAAATGCTTTGTTAAATTCACTATTAAACTTTAATCAATTAGCAATTATTAAATGTAAAATATAATAAATAATTGACGAACCTTTTGATAACTAAATTTGACAAACGAAAACTAACCCAAAATTTCTCTACAAGTTTTCATTGGTAATTACTTAATAGAATATAATGAGATATTAAATTGTTTATGTAACTAGGATTAAGAATTGTTATAACTTTGTGTGTGTTAGCCATAAGTATATATTTCTGTAGCCGAAAGGACTTTAACACCCCTGAGAATAACCATACAAAACTGTAAACTAACATTAAAGATGCTGTGTACACAAACTGAGCAAGTACCAACCGAACAAGTGTAATAGCCGGTGCAAAAAACGAATTTGATGTACTATAAAGTAATTGAAATATTCTAAAAGGTTAATAAATGTTCTCAATCTGCAATTCTGTATGTTTGATTCAGTTAATTTATAATAACAACTAAGAATTATTGAAGAGAAAGCGTTAAAGCAAGACGCTAGCCGAGTCAACACTGCAGAAAGCCGTGCGCCAATCAGGTGGCGAGGCGGCAACATTTGAATGCAGCAGAGCGAAATACGGTTTACCCGTAAATGATAAGAGAAGTTACATTTTGACACAATTAACACTAAATAACATTATTATTAAAACTTTACAACCCACATAAACGTCCTGTAACAATATTAACAATTTTATGTCTCTATTGATTTTAACATTACTTCTAACTCTAATATGTGGGTTAGTTTGCTTTTATATTTAACATTCTTTAATTGGGTTTCTTTCAATTGTCATTTAATTTATTATCCATTAATTGATAATAATATTTATTTATTACTTACGTTATTTATTGGTTTCTTTTCCAATATTACGTTTGAGTGTACCATTTCTCCTGCTCCTTCTTTATTACTTGATTGTGTCTTATCATTTGTTTTCCATTTTTATTTCTCTTTACCGTTGGGTTGTTTCTTTTTCATTTTCCTCCTTCTTCATTTTCAGTGTATTTCCTTTATATCTTGTTTTTCCATCTTCTCCTTCTTCATTTGGTTTGGTCAATCACTTTTTTATTTGGTTTTATTCTCGTTTGTTTTTTGTTGTTCCCTTCTTCTTTTGTTTCCTTTTGTTGGGTCAATCACTTGGGTTAGGTCATGTCGTCATTTGTCGTGTCATTGTCTTTTTATTTTCTTTATATTAAACATTTTATTTTATATGAATTATTATTTTATATTCAGAATCATCTTTTTTATCCCTGGTATTGGGGTGGCTTATTTGTGTTGTAACAATACATAACACAAGTTTATAATTACTACACTCTAATATAGCACAACATAATAAATTCCTTCTCTCTTAGAATTAATCTTTTCAATCAGTAAAGTCATTTATAAAATATCATATAGAGCCACACATATTTAAATCAATTACTTTCGTACAAATTATCTACTGTAATCATCTGCCTTTAGCATAGTATCTCTTGACTCATAATAAAATCATTTAAGTAGCGCATCAGCTCACCAGCATAACTCATTTTAATATTTACTAAATGCGTTACTCCCCTGAGAAACCTCCTTATCACACACACTATGGCCCCCCTGGACTGTAGCATCCAGTTGCTTCCCCAAGAATGGAAGTTTTTTGGGGGTAGACGCTGCCTACCCTGTTCTTGCTGCGGCCTTACAAAACATTCGGAATTACTGATGTCCGAAGACACCAGTAATCCTACTAAACTTACGAATATGCCCTTAAATGGTCTACCATCCCATTCTATGGATAGCCGCTGTTCCATAGTTCTGGTGATTCCCCTGATTTACCCCGCCCCCCCCTCGGCCCGGTTAATTTCCAAATTCACCTCTTACAATGATAACAGCTATGGCCAGTTTAGGCAGAACGTGACGCAATGAGCCCCGACCATAGCTGTCAAAGCTGAGCCAACTCCACGGTCAGGGTTCGGTGAGGCCGTGACCGCCCGAAAGTTGGGGAATCACAAGTAAAAAATATTTATATGTTTGATATATTCAAATTTAACATTTACAATTCTCATTATATGAGGTTCATAGTCTTGCTTATGTGCTCTAACATCATACATTTCTTTCTTAACTTTTCCTACTTGGACTTTCATTAACATAAAATAGTGAGTACAACAAAATATTTACTTAGTCACCTAAACTAATCTATTCCTACTTATATAGGCTATCACCAACCAACGATTGAATCTTTAATTATGATTTAATTTACAATTTAATAAAAAGAATTTACTCTCGCTCCTTCTATTAAAACAAACATTTTCATTTTGTTTTAATTGTCTCCAAGTCACGTTACTAATATTTAGAATTAATATTAGGCAATTACCTGTATTAACTTCCGTCTTGTGACTTCTTTAGTTTCTTCCTTAAAACAACGCGTTTCGAGAATAAATTCTCATCATCAGGTTTTTTAAAAATTATAAAAACATCAAATTCACCCAAAAGGGGTCGTCAACTATTTAAAATACACAAACAGAAAAACACCACACATAATTAAACACCGACACAGTCACGGCACAGTCCGATGCGCATCGTCTCGCCGCCAACGACCAACTGGGTATTAATGATCCTAAGTATTAACTATTATCACTGTTATTTGTATTTCCTTTCAAAGATTAGTTTGATACCCATAAGTTTAGGTTATTTTATGTTTTATGATTTTACAATTATTTTAATATTTGCTAATTACATTTCTCTTTTAATCTAAATCCTTATTACAAAATTTTTCTTTAAAAATGATTTACAAATTATCCTTGGTTAGTTATTCGCCTCGGATTTGCTAATTACATTTTTAATTTATTACAATTTGTAGTTGTTTGTTCTTGACAGTTAGGCATTTTCATAGGCCTAAGTAGCCATTATGTGTATTTACTTATTTCGTACAAATTACATCTCTTTTTAGCTTAATGAGCTTAGCTTTGTTATTATAATTGGTTGTGTTATTTATTTATGTGTTTTGGCTCTGTCGTAGTGTTATTATTATGTTACTATTATTTTATACATCATGAATTGCTAATTATTTACCATCGGGTTTTCTCGTTTACATTTCTTTACTTTCTTATTTATTTAATCTGCCAATAAAAACAATGTGGCTATTATTTACTACTTTTGTGCACATAAAACACAACATCTAGGCGTTTCTTTTTGATTTATTAAGTGTTTATATTTTTTTTATCCTTCACTATTTTTCACAATACAAACATTCTTTGTTATACATTATTTTCATTTAATCATCACCTTCACTTTTAAATTATTTATTGTTTATTATAATTTATTTAGTGTTTTTTCTTTATCACTTTATTTTGGGATTCTTACACTTCCACTTTTACACTTCTAAAATGTTTTTGGTTTTAAGTGTTTCTAAATGGGTAATCCCTCTACAATTTCTCACTACCGTACTACCTCTTTCATTACAAATATCATTAACAATATTGTAACATGACATAAGGTAGTGAAGATTCAATTGTATTTAATTATAAAATAAAAAGCTGATGATAAGAGTAAGAGGCAAAAACTTATAAACTTAGAGATCAATAACCCGGTAACCCAATAAATGACAAATGACTATTAACCTGACAATGACCTGACACAGTAGATCGGATAAAAAACCAAAGGAACCAAGAGACAATGAAGAAGCAGCCGAGACCTAAGTGCAATCAAATAATCCCAAATAATGACCAGTATATTGTAAATTAAATAATGAACTGATATTTGTAGTATATGCGATTTAACTAGGATAATAAGATTAATGGAAGGTAATAATATCACATATATCTTGTTGATAAAAGAATGTACTTAATATAAGGTAGGGAGTTAGAAACTAACCATACCCCAAACTAATAGTAATGATAATAGCCAAAGACAATAAACAATGCTTTGAGCCAAACAAAAGCAAAATTTAAGTAATAACTAAAAGTGATCAGAGTGATTTGGAAGTAAATTAGTTATTCATGACCATAATCACACAGTGATATAAAATAATCAGACAAATCGTGTGAATAAACAAGTGAGTAAGTTAAAAATGTGTGTGAAATTAAATAAGTGGTGAAGTGCCAGGTATAGCATATAATGGAACAAAGTGAGAATGATAATAATTAAAGAAACCTTCTAATGAAAGGAAAAGTGCAGTGGGGGTGTAGAATAAAATATTATATAAGCAAACTATAATAAACAGATAAACAATTTTGGATAAACTGTACATTAGTAAGAGATTAAACTAATTGTGATATTGTAAATTTAGGTAATAGGATGTCAGAATTATATAATAAGGTAAGAATTAAGTTATTAGAATGAGTAGTAAATTAAGAAGGACAGACACTGTATTTAAGTGAAGGGATTAGTAGATAAGACATATCATGTAAGGAACAGTTTATCAGTAGTATTGTAAGAGTTTTATTATTGTTCAAAAACCATAGAATGTAGTACATTATAGGATAAGCAAGATAACAGTAGAGAAAAGAAAAGGTAGTTAAAAGTTATTTCAGGCTAGAACCTGACAAGGAATCTTTCATAATAAGAATTAGAGTTAGGAATACTGATGTTTATTGTTTGTTTTGTTTATAAAATTGTATTAGAATTACCAGATATGTTATTAAGAAATGTTAGGTGGGAGTAGAATAAAATCTAGGCTCTAGGCCAACTGTTGAATATAAATTTAGTAATTTTGAGAACAGATAATTATCCAAAGTTAAGGCAGAATATGCCAAATGGTTAAACCGATTAAGTGAGTATTCCTAGTACCAAAATATATGAATAACAACTAATTCAGAATAAAATATATGTAAAATATAAAAATGGAAAATAGTAAAAATGTAATTAGCTATTCAAAAGTGGGCATGAGGGATATCAAAATCATCATCATGAAAAATTAGGAAGAATGGTACTCATGTAATAACTCTAGCTATTAGTATAAGATAGTAATCTTCATTTGAAGATATTTTGGTAAAATTAGACTAAAAAAGACGTTAAATCATAACAATGACTTAAGTTAATAACCAATGAAAATTAGCATAATTTATTAGGTAACCATAGCAACAAGAATTTTATTGCCAAAAAACCGTTAGATTTTCAGTAGTTATTATTGACCAACGCTAGAGAGTGGATCGAGGAGCTCTCGTATTAAAATTAAAATTATTATTATTAAAGTAAATTCGAACATAATTTAAACCAGATGGAGATAACAATAATAGTCCAGGGAATCCTGAACAAAATTTCGTTTAATAAAAAATTAATTAACAAACCATAACTATCTGAGGAAGACGGAACGACACAGTGAAGAAGAGAGACGACAACGGGCACCAAATGAAGATCATTGGAACATCTTAATAGAAGAAGACGGACGACAACCGAAGGAATACGAGGCCTGAGTCAGCGAGGAGAAACATCGAGACGAGGGAAATAAACTTCTGGAGAGTATAAGAAGACGACAGCCCAGGAGTTATCCATAGAAGAAGACGACATCAGGATCTTCAGCAGGAAAACCGATGAGTATAAACATTATCCCATAATCGAATTCACTATTTTTGGTCAGAATTAATAAATAACTATTTCACTTCACTGATCACTATTCCGATTCAGAAATAAATGCTTTGTTAAATTCACTATTAAACTTTAATCAATTAGCAATTATTAAATGTAAAATATAATAAATAATTGACGAACCTTTTGATAACTAAATTTGACAAACGAAAACTAACCCAAAATTTCTCTACAAGTTTTCATTGGTAATTACTTAATAGAATATAATGAGATATTAAATTGTTTATGTAACTAGGATTAAGAATTGTTATAACTTTGTGTGTGTTAGCCATAAGTATATATTTCTGTAGCCGAAAGGACTTTAACACCCCTGAGAATAACCATACAAAACTGTAAACTAACATTAAAGATGCTGTGTACACAAACTGAGCAAGTACCAACCGAACAAGTGTAATAGCCGGTGCAAAAAACGAATTTGATGTACTATAAAGTAATTGAAATATTCTAAAAGGTTAATAAATGTTCTCAATCTGCAATTCTGTATGTTTGATTCAGTTAATTTATAATAACAACTAAGAATTATTGAAGAGAAAGCGTTAAAGCAAGACGCTAGCCGAGTCAACACTGCAGAAAGCCGTGCGCCAATCAGGTGGCGAGGCGGCAACATTTGAATGCAGCAGAGCGAAATACGGTTTACCCGTAAATGATAAGAGAAGTTACATTTTGACACAATTAACACTAAATAACATTATTATTAAAACTTTACAACCCACATAAACGTCCTGTAACAATATTAACAATTTTATGTCTCTATTGATTTTAACATTACTTCTAACTCTAATATGTGGGTTAGTTTGCTTTTATATTTAACATTCTTTAATTGGGTTTCTTTCAATTGTCATTTACTTTATTATCCATTAATTGATAATAATATTTATTTATTACTTACGTTATTTATTGGTTTCTTTTCCAATATTACGTTTGAGTGTACCATTTCTCCTGCTCCTTCTTTATTACTTGATTGTGTCTTATCATTTGTTTTCCATTTTTATTTCTCTTTACCGTTGGGTTGTTTCTTTTTCATTTTCCTCCTTCTTCATTTTCAGTGTATTTCCTTTATATCTTGTTTTTCCATCTTCTCCTTCTTCATTTGGTTTGGTCAATCACTTTTTTATTTGGTTTTATTCTCGTTTGTTTTTTGTTGTTCCCTTCTTCTTTTGTTTCCTTTTGTTGGGTCAATCACTTGGGTTAGGTCATGTCGTCATTTGTCGTGTCATTGTCTTTTTATTTTCTTTATATTAAACATTTTATTTTATATGAATTATTATTTTATATTCAGAATCATCTTTTTTATCCCTGGTATTGGGGTGGCTTATTTGTGTTGTAACAATACATAACACAAGTTTATAATTACTACACTCTAATATAGCACAACATAATAAATTCCTTCTCTCTTAGAATTAATCTTTTCAATCAGTAAAGTCATTTATAAAATATCATATAGAGCCACACATATTTAAATCAATTACTTTCGTACAAATTATCTACTGTAATCATCTGCCTTTAGCATAGTATCTCTTGACTCATAATAAAATCATTTAAGTAGCGCATCAGCTCACCAGCATAACTCATTTTAATATTTACTAAATGCGTTACTCCCCTGAGAAACCTCCTTATCACACACACTATGGCCCCCCTGGACTGTAGCATCCAGTTGCTTCCCCAAGAATGGAAGTTTTTTGGGGGTAGACGCTGCCTACCCTGTTCTTGCTGCGGCCTTACAAAACATTCGGAATTACTGATGTCCGAAGACACCAGTAATCCTACTAAACTTACGAATATGCCCTTAAATGGTCTACCATCCCATTCTATGGATAGCCGCTGTTCCATAGTTCTGGTGATTCCCCTGATTTACCCCGCCCCCCCCCCGGCCCGGTTAATTTCCAAATTCACCTCTTACAATGATAACAGCTATGGCCAGTTTAGGCAGAACGTGACGCAATGAGCCCCGACCATAGCTGTCAAAGCTGAGCCAACTCCACGGTCAGGGTTCGGTGAGGCCGTGACCGCCCGAAAGTTGGGGAATCACAAGTAAAAAATATTTATATGTTTGATATATTCAAATTTAACATTTACAATTCTCATTATATGAGGTTCATAGTCTTGCTTATGTGCTCTAACATCATACATTTCTTTCTTAACTTTTCCTACTTGGACTTTCATTAACATAAAATAGTGAGTACAACAAAATATTTACTTAGTCACCTAAACTAATCTATTCCTACTTATATAGGCTATCACCAACCAACGATTGAATCTTTAATTATGATTTAATTTACAATTTAATAAAAAGAATTTACTCTCGCTCCTTCTATTAAAACAAACATTTTCATTTTGTTTTAATTGTCTCCAAGTCACGTTACTAATATTTAGAATTAATATTAGGCAATTACCTGTATTAACTTCCGTCTTGTGACTTCTTTAGTTTTTTCCTTAAAACAACGCGTTTCGAGAATAAATTCTCATCATCAGGTTTTTTAAAAATTATAAAAACATCAAATTCACCCAAAAGGGGTCGTCAACTATTTAAAATACACAAACAGAAAAACACCACACATAATTAAACACCGACACAGTCACGGCACAGTCCGATGCGCATCGTCTCGCCGCCAACGACCAACTGGGTATTAATGATCCTAAGTATTAACTATTATCACTGTTATTTGTATTTCCTTTCAAAGATTAGTTTGATACCCATAAGTTTAGGTTATTTTATGTTTTATGATTTTACAATTATTTTAATATTTGCTAATTACATTTCTCTTTTAATCTAAATCCTTATTATAAAATGTTTCTTTAAAAATGATTTACAAATTATCCTTGGTTAGTTATTCGCCTCGGATTTGCTAATTACATTTTTAATTTATTACAATTTGTAGTTGTTTGTTCTTGACAGTTAGGCATTTTCATAGGCCTAAGTAGCCATTATGTGTATTTACTTATTTCGTACAAATTACATCTCTTTTTAGCTTAATGAGCTTAGCTTTGTTATTATAATTGGTTGTGTTATTTATTTATGTGTTTTGGCTCTGTCGTAGTGTTATTATTATGTTACTATTATTTTATACATCATGAATTGCTAATTATTTACCATCGGGTTTTCTCGTTTACATTTCTTTACTTTCTTATTTATTTAATCTGCCAATAAAAACAATGTGGCTATTATTTACTACTTTTGTGCACATAAAACACAACATCTAGGCGTTTCTTTTTGATTTATTAAGTGTTTATATTTTTTTTATCCTTCACTATTTTTCACAATACAAACATTCTTTGTTATACATTATTTTCATTTAATCATCACCTTCACTTTTAAATTATTTATTGTTTATTATAATTTATTTAGTGTTTTTTCTTTATCACTTTATTTTGGGATTCTTACACTTCCACTTTTACACTTCTAAAATGTTTTTGGTTTTAAGTGTTTCTAAATGGGTAATCCCTCTACAATTTCTCACTACCGTACTACCTCTTTCATTACAAATATCATTAACAATATTGTAACATGACATAAGGTAGTGAAGATTCAATTGTATTTAATTATAAAATAAAAAGCTGATGATAAGAGTAAGAGGCAAAAACTTATAAACTTAGAGATCAATAACCCGGTAACCCAATAAATGACAAATGACTATTAACCTGACAATGACCTGACACAGTAGATCGGATAAAAAACCAAAGGAACCAAGAGACAATGAAGAAGCAGCCGAGACCTAAGTGCAATCAAATAATCCCAAATAATGACCAGTATATTGTAAATTAAATAATGAACTAATATTTGTAGTATATGCGATTTAACTAGGATAATAAGATTAATGGAAGGTAATAATATCACATATATCTTGTTGATAAAAGAATGTACTTAATATAAGGTAGGGAGTTAGAAACTAACCATACCCCAAACTAATAGTAATGATAATAGCCAAAGACAATAAACAATGCTTTGAGCCAAACAAAAGCAAAATTTAAGTAATAACTAAAAGTGATCAGAGTGATTTGGAAGTAAATTAGTTATTCATGACCATAATCACACAGTGATATAAAATAATCAGACAAATCGTGTGAATAAACAAGTGAGTAAGTTAAAAATGTGTGTGAAATTAAATAAGTGGTGAAGTGCCAGGTATAGCATATAATGGAACAAAGTGAGAATGATAATAATTAAAGAAACCTTCTAATGAAAGGAAAAGTGCAGTGGGGGTGTAGAATAAAATATTATATAAGCAAACTATAATAAACAGATAAACAATTTTGGATAAACTGTACATTAGTAAGAGATTAAACTAATTGTGATATTGTAAATTTAGGTAATAGGATGTCAGAATTATATAATAAGGTAGGAATTAAGTTATTAGAATGAGTAGTAAATTAAGAAGGACAGACACTGTATTTAAGTGAAGGGATTAGTAGATAAGACATATCATGTAAGGAACAGTTTATCAGTAGTATTGTAAGAGTTTTATTATTGTTCAAAAACCATAGAATGTAGTACATTATAGGATAAGCAAGATAACAGTAGAGAAAAGAAAAGGTAGTTAAAAGTTATTTCAGGCTAGAACCTGACAAGGAATCTTTCATAATAAGAATTAGAGTTAGGAATACTGATGTTTATTGTTTGTTTTGTTTATAAAATTGTATTAGAATTACCAGATATGTTATTAAGAAATGTTAGGTGGGAGTAGAATAAAATCTAGGCTCTAGGCCAACTGTTGAATATAAATTTAGTAATTTTGAGAACAGATAATTATCCAAAGTTAAGGCAGAATATGCCAAATGGTTAAACCGATTAAGTGAGTATTCCTAGTACCAAAATATATGAATAACAACTAATTCAGAATAAAATATATGTAAAATATAAAAATGGAAAATAGTAAAAATGTAATTAGCTATTCAAAAGTGGGCATGAGGGATATCAAAATCATCATCATGAAAAATTAGGAAGAATGGTACTCATGTAATAACTCTAGCTATTAGTATAAGATAGTAATCTTCATTTGAAGATATTTTGGTAAAATTAGACTAAAAAAGACGTTAAATCATAACAATGACTTAAGTTAATAACCAATGAAAATTAGCATAATTTATTAGGTAACCATAGCAACAAGAATTTTATTGCCAAAAAACCGTTAGATTTTCAGTAGTTATTATTGACCAACGCTAGAGAGTGGATCGAGGAGCTCTCGTATTAAAATTAAAATTATTATTATTAAAGTAAATTTGAACATAATTTAAACCAGATGGAGATAACAATAATAGTCCAGGGAATCCTGAACAAAATTTCGTTTAATAAAAAATTAATTAACAAACCATAACTATCTGAGGAAGACGGAACGACACAGTGAAGAAGAGAGACGACAACGGGCACCAAATGAAGATCATTGGAACATCTTAATAGAAGAAGACGGACGACAACCGAAGGAATACGAGGCCTGAGTCAGCGAGGAGAAACATCGAGACGAGGGAAATAAACTTCTGGAGAGTATAAGAAGACGACAGCCCAGGAGTTATCCATAGAAGAAGACGACATCAGGATCTTCAGCAGGAAAACCGATGAGTATAAACATTATCCCATAATCGAATTCACTATTTTTGGTCAGAATTAATAAATAACTATTTCACTTCACTGATCACTATTCCGATTCAGAAATAAATGCTTTGTTAAATTCACTATTAAACTTTAATCAATTAGCAATTATTAAATGTAAAATATAATAAATAATTGACGAACCTTTTGATAACTAAATTTGACAAACGAAAACTAACCCAAAATTTCTCTACAAGTTTTCATTGGTAATTACTTAATAGAATATAATGAGATATTAAATTGTTTATGTAACTAGGATTAAGAATTGTTATAACTTTGTGTGTGTTAGCCATAAGTATATATTTCTGTAGCCGAAAGGACTTTAACACCCCTGAGAATAACCATACAAAACTGTAAACTAACATTAAAGATGCTGTGTACACAAACTGAGCAAGTACCAACCGAACAAGTGTAATAGCCGGTGCAAAAAACGAATTTGATGTACTATAAAGTAATTGAAATATTCTAAAAGGTTAATAAATGTTCTCAATCTGCAATTCTGTATGTTTGATTCAGTTAATTTATAATAACAACTAAGAATTATTGAAGAGAAAGCGTTAAAGCAAGACGCTAGCCGAGTCAACACTGCAGAAAGCCGTGCGCCAATCAGGTGGCGAGGCGGCAACATTTGAATGCAGCAGAGCGAAATACGGTTTACCCGTAAATGATAAGAGAAGTTACATTTTGACACAATTAACACTAAATAACATTATTATTAAAACTTTACAACCCACATAAACGTCCTGTAACAATATTAACAATTTTATGTCTCTATTGATTTTAACATTACTTCTAACTCTAATATGTGGGTTAGTTTGCTTTTATATTTAACATTCTTTAATTGGGTTTCTTTCAATTGTCATTTACTTTATTATCCATTAATTGATAATAATATTTATTTATTACTTACGTTATTTATTGGTTTCTTTTCCAATATTACGTTTGAGTGTACCATTTCTCCTGCTCCTTCTTTATTACTTGATTGTGTCTTATCATTTTTATTTCTCTTTACCGTTGGGTTGTTTCTTTTTCATTTTCCTCCTTCTTCATTTTCAGTGTATTTCCTTTATATCTTGTTTTTCCATCTTCTCCTTCTTCATTTGGTTTGGTCAATCACTTTTTTATTTGGTTTTATTCTCGTTTGTTTTTTGTTGTTCCCTTCTTCTTTTGTTTCCTTTTGTTGGGTCAATCACTTGGGTTAGGTCATGTCGTCATTTGTCGTGTCATTGTCTTTTTATTTTCTTTATATTAAACATTTTATTTTATATGAATTATTATTTTATATTCAGAATCATCTTTTTTATCCCTGGTATTGGGGTGGCTTATTTGTGTTGTAACAATACATAACACAAGTTTATAATTACTACACTCTAATATAGCACAACATAATAAATTCCTTCTCTCTTAGAATTAATCTTTTCAATCAGTAAAGTCATTTATAAAATATCATATAGAGCCACACATATTTAAATCAATTACTTTCGTACAAATTATCTACTGTAATCATCTGCCTTTAGCATAGTATCTCTTGACTCATAATAAAATCATTTAAGTAGCGCATCAGCTCACCAGCATAACTCATTTTAATATTTACTAAATGCGTTACTCCCCTGAGAAACCTCCTTATCACACACACTATGGCCCCCCTGGACTGTAGCATCCAGTTGCTTCCCCAAGAATGGAAGTTTTTTGGGGGTAGACGCTGCCTACCCTGTTCTTGCTGCGGCCTTACAAAACATTCGGAATTACTGATGTCCGAAGACACCAGTAATCCTACTAAACTTACGAATATGCCCTTAAATGGTCTACCATCCCATTCTATGGATAGCCGCTGTTCCATAGTTCTGGTGATTCCCCTGATTTACCCCGCCCCCCCCCCCGGCCCGGTTAATTTCCAAATTCACCTCTTACAATGATAACAGCTATGGCCAGTTTAGGCAGAACGTGACGCAATGAGCCCCGACCATAGCTGTCAAAGCTGAGCCAACTCCACGGTCAGGGTTCGGTGAGGCCGTGACCGCCCGAAAGTTGGGGAATCACAAGTAAAAAATATTTATATGTTTGATATATTCAAATTTAACATTTACAATTCTCATTATATGAGGTTCATAGTCTTGCTTATGTGCTCTAACATCATACATTTCTTTCTTAACTTTTCCTACTTGGACTTTCATTAACATAAAATAGTGAGTACAACAAAATATTTACTTAGTCACCTAAACTAATCTATTCCTACTTATATAGGCTATCACCAACCAACGATTGAATCTTTAATTATGATTTAATTTACAATTTAATAAAAAGAATTTACTCTCGCTCCTTCTATTAAAACAAACATTTTCATTTTGTTTTAATTGTCTCCAAGTCACGTTACTAATATTTAGAATTAATATTAGGCAATTACCTGTATTAACTTCCGTCTTGTGACTTCTTTAGTTTTTTCCTTAAAACAACGCGTTTCGAGAATAAATTCTCATCATCAGGTTTTTTAAAAATTATAAAAACATCAAATTCACCCAAAAGGGGTCGTCAACTATTTAAAATACACAAACAGAAAAACACCACACATAATTAAACACCGACACAGTCACGGCACAGTCCGATGCGCATCGTCTCGCCGCCAACGACCAACTGGGTATTAATGATCCTAAGTATTAACTATTATCACTGTTATTTGTATTTCCTTTCAAAGATTAGTTTGATACCCATAAGTTTAGGTTATTTTATGTTTTATGATTTTACAATTATTTTAATATTTGCTAATTACATTTCTCTTTTAATCTAAATCCTTATTATAAAATGTTTCTTTAAAAATGATTTACAAATTATCCTTGGTTAGTTATTCGCCTCGGATTTGCTAATTACATTTTTAATTTATTACAATTTGTAGTTGTTTGTTCTTGACAGTTAGGCATTTTCATAGGCCTAAGTAGCCATTATGTGTATTTACTTATTTCGTACAAATTACATCTCTTTTTAGCTTAATGAGCTTAGCTTTGTTATTATAATTGGTTGTGTTATTTATTTATGTGTTTTGGCTCTGTCGTAGTGTTATTATTATGTTACTATTATTTTATACATCATGAATTGCTAATTATTTACCATCGGGTTTTCTCGTTTACATTTCTTTACTTTCTTATTTATTTAATCTGCCAATAAAAACAATGTGGCTATTATTTACTACTTTTGTGCACATAAAACACAACATCTAGGCGTTTCTTTTTGATTTATTAAGTGTTTATATTTTTTTTATCCTTCACTATTTTTCACAATACAAACATTCTTTGTTATACATTATTTTCATTTAATCATCACCTTCACTTTTAAATTATTTATTGTTTATTATAATTTATTTAGTGTTTTTTCTTTATCACTTTATTTTGGGATTCTTACACTTCCACTTTTACACTTCTAAAATGTTTTTGGTTTTAAGTGTTTCTAAATGGGTAATCCCTCTACAATTTCTCACTACCGTACTACCTCTTTCATTACAAATATCATTAACAATATTGTAACATGACATAAGGTAGTGAAGATTCAATTGTATTTAATTATAAAATAAAAAGCTGATGATAAGAGTAAGAGGCAAAAACTTATAAACTTAGAGATCAATAACCCGGTAACCCAATAAATGACAAATGACTATTAACCTGACAATGACCTGACACAGTAGATCGGATAAAAAACCAAAGGAACCAAGAGACAATGAAGAAGCAGCCGAGACCTAAGTGCAATCAAATAATCCCAAATAATGACCAGTATATTGTAAATTAAATAATGAACTAATATTTGTAGTATATGCGATTTAACTAGGATAATAAGATTAATGGAAGGTAATAATATCACATATATCTTGTTGATAAAAGAATGTACTTAATATAAGGTAGGGAGTTAGAAACTAACCATACCCCAAACTAATAGTAATGATAATAGCCAAAGACAATAAACAATGCTTTGAGCCAAACAAAAGCAAAATTTAAGTAATAACTAAAAGTGATCAGAGTGATTTGGAAGTAAATTAGTTATTCATGACCATAATCACACAGTGATATAAAATAATCAGACAAATCGTGTGAATAAACAAGTGAGTAAGTTAAAAATGTGTGTGAAATTAAATAAGTGGTGAAGTGCCAGGTATAGCATATAATGGAACAAAGTGAGAATGATAATAATTAAAGAAACCTTCTAATGAAAGGAAAAGTGCAGTGGGGGTGTAGAATAAAATATTATATAAGCAAACTATAATAAACAGATAAACAATTTTGGATAAACTGTACATTAGTAAGAGATTAAACTAATTGTGATATTGTAAATTTAGGTAATAGGATGTCAGAATTATATAATAAGGTAGGAATTAAGTTATTAGAATGAGTAGTAAATTAAGAAGGACAGACACTGTATTTAAGTGAAGGGATTAGTAGATAAGACATATCATGTAAGGAACAGTTTATCAGTAGTATTGTAAGAGTTTTATTATTGTTCAAAAACCATAGAATGCAGTACATTATAGGATAAGCAAGATAACAGTAGAGAAAAGAAAAGGTAGTTAAAAGTTATTTCAGGCTAGAACCTGACAAGGAATCTTTCATAATAAGAATTAGAGTTAGGAATACTGATGTTTATTGTTTGTTTTGTTTATAAAATTGTATTAGAATTACCAGATATGTTATTAAGAAATGTTAGGTGGGAGTAGAATAAAATCTAGGCTCTAGGCCAACTGTTGAATATAAATTTAGTAATTTTGAGAACAGATAATTATCCAAAGTTAAGGCAGAATATGCCAAATGGTTAAACCGATTAAGTGAGTATTCCTAGTACCAAAATATATGAATAACAACTAATTCAGAATAAAATATATGTAAAATATAAAAATGGAAAATAGTAAAAATGTAATTAGCTATTCAAAAGTGGGCATGAGGGATATCAAAATGATCATCATGAAAAATTAGGAAGAATGGTACTCATGTAATAACTCTAGCTATTAGTATAAGATAGTAATCTTCATTTGAAGATATTTTGGTAAAATTAGACTAAAAAAGACGTTAAATCATAACAATGACTTAAGTTAATAACCAATGAAAATTAGCATAATTTATTAGGTAACCATAGCAACAAGAATTTTATTGCCAAAAAACCGTTAGATTTTCAGTAGTTATTATTGACCAACGCTAGAGAGTGGATCGAGGAGCTCTCGTATTAAAATTAAAATTATTATTATTAAAGTAAATTTGAACATAATTTAAACCAGATGGAGATAACAATAATAGTCCAGGGAATCCTGAACAAAATTTCGTTTAATAAAAAATTAATTAACAAACCATAACTATCTGAGGAAGACGGAACGACACAGTGAAGAAGAGAGACGACAACGGGCACCAAATGAAGATCATTGGAACATCTTAATAGAAGAAGACGGACGACAACCGAAGGAATACGAGGCCTGAGTCAGCGAGGAGAAACATCGAGACGAGGGAAATAAACTTCTGGAGAGTATAAGAAGACGACAGCCCAGGAGTTATCCATAGAAGAAGACGACATCAGGATCTTCAGCAGGAAAACCGATGAGTATAAACATTATCCCATAATCGAATTCACTATTTTTGGTCAGAATTAATAAATAACTATTTCACTTCACTTATCACTATTCCGATTCAGAAATAAATGCTTTGTTAAATTCACTATTAAACTTTAATCAATTAGCAATTAATAAAAGTAAAATATAATAAATAATTGACGAACCTTTTGATAACTAAATTTGACAAACGAAAACTAACCCAAAATTTCTCTACAAGTTTTCATTGGTAATTACTTAATAGAATATAATGAGATATTAATTTGTTTATGTAACTAGGATTAAGAATTGTTATAACTTTGTGTGTGTTAGCCATAAGTATATATTTCTGTAGCCGAAAGGACTTTAACACCCCTGAGAATAACCATACAAAACTGTAAACTAACATTAAAGATGCTGTGTACACAAACTGAGCAAGTACCAACCGAACAAGTGTAATAGCCGGTGCAAAAAACGAATTTGATCTACTATAAAGTAATTGAAATATTCTAAAAGGTTAATAAATGTTCTCAATCTGCAATTCTGTATGTTTGATTCAGTTAATTTATAATAACAACTAAGAATTATTGAAGAGAAAGCGTTAAAGCAAGACGCTAGCCGAGTCAACACTGCAGAAAGCCGTGCGCCAATCAGGTGGCGAGGCGGCAACATTTGAATGCAGCAGAGCGAAATACGGTTTACCCGTAAATGATAAGAGAAGTTACATTTTGACACAATTAACACTAAATAACATTATTATTAAAACTTTACAACCCACATAAACGTCCTGTAACAATATTAACAATTTTATGTCTCATTGATTTTAACATTACTTCTAACTCTAATATGTGGGTTAGTTTGCTTTTATATTTAACATTCTTTAATTGGGTTTCTTTCAATTGTCATTTACTTTATTATCCATTAATTGATAATAATATTTATTTATTACTTACATTATTTATTGGTTTCTTTTCCAATATTACGTTTGAGTGTACCATTTCTCCTGCTCCTTCTTTATTACTTGATTGTGTCTTATCATTTGTTTTCCATTTTTATTTCTCTTTACCTTTGGGTTGTTTCTTTTTCATTTTCCTCCTTCTTCATTTTCAGTGTATTTCCTTTATATCTTGTTTTTCCATCTTCTCCTTCTTCATTTGGTTTGGTCAATCACTTTTTTATTTGGTTTTATTCTCGTTTGTTTTTTGTTGTTCCCTTCTTCTTTTGTTTCCTTTTGTTGGGTCAATCACTTGGGTTAGGTCATGTCGTCATTTGTCGTGTCATTGTCTTTTTATTTTCTTTATATTAAACATTTTATTTTATATGAATTATTATTTTATATTCAGAATCATCTTTTTTATCCCTGGTATTGGGGTGGCTTATTTGTGTTGTAACAATACATAACACAAGTTTATAATTACTACACTCTAATATAGCACAACATAATAAATTCCTTCTCTCTTAGAATTAATCTTTTCAATCAGTAAAGTCATTTATAAAATATCATATAGAGCCACACATATTTAAATCAATTACTTTCGTACAAATTATCTACTGTAATCATCTGCCTTTAGCATAGTATCTCTTGACTCATAATAAAATCATTTAAGTAGCGCATCAGCTCACCAGCATAACTCATTTTAATATTTACTAAATGCGTTACTCCCCTGAGAAACCTCCTTATCACACACACTATGGCCCCCCCTGGACTGTAGCATCCAGTTGCTTCCACAAGAATGGAAGTTTTTTGGGGGTAGACGCTGCCTACCCTGTTCTTGCTGCGGCCTTACAAAACATTCGGAATTACTGATGTCCGAAGACACCAGTAATCCTACTAAACTTACGTATATGCCCTTAAATGGTCTACCATCCCATTCTATGGATAGCCGCTGTTCCATAGTTCTGGTGATTCCCCTGATTTACCCCCCCCCCCGGGAAATTTCCAAATTCACCTCTTACAATGATAACAGCTATGGCCAGTTTAGGCAGAACGTGACGCAATGAGCCCCGACCATAGCTGTCAAAGCTGAGCCAACTCCACGGTCAGGGTTCGGTGAGGCCGTGACCGCCCGAAAGTTGGGGAATCACAAGTAAAAAATATTTATATGTTTGATATATTCAAATTTAACATTTACAATTCTCATTATATGAGGTTCATAGTCTTGCTTATGTGCTCTAACATCATACATTTCTTTCTTAACTTTTCCTACTTGGACTTTCATTAACATAAAATAGTGAGTACAACAAAATATTTACTTAGTCACCTAAACTAATCTATTCCTACTTATATAGGCTATCACCAACCAACGACTGAATCTTTAATTATGATTTAATTTACAATTTAATAAAAAGAATTTACTCTCGCTCCTTCTATTAAAACAAACATTTTCATTTTGTTTTAATTGTCTCCAAGTCACGTTACTAATATTTAGAATTAATATTAGGCAATTACCTGTATTAACTTCCGTCTTGTGACTTCTTTAGTTTTTTCCTTAAAACAACGCGTTTCGAGAATAAATTCTCATCATCAGGTTTTTTAAAAATTATAAAAACATCAAATTCACCCAAAAGGGGTCGTCAACTATTTAAAATACACAAACAGAAAAACACCACACATAATTAAACACCGACACAGTCACGGCACAGTCCGATGCGCATCGTCTCGCCGCCAACGACCACATCGTTGGGCGGCGAGACGATGCGCATCGGACTGTGCCGTGACTGTGTCGGTGTTTAATTATGTGTGGTGTTTTTCTGTTTGTGTATTTTAAATAGTTGACGACCCCTTTTGGGTGAATTTGATGTTTTTATAATTTTTAAAAAACCTGATGATGAGAATTTATTCTCGAAACGTGTTGTTTTAAGGAAAAAACTAAAGAAGTCACAAGACGGAAGTTAATACAGGTAATTGCCTAATATTAATTCTAAATAACAAACATTTAATTTGCAGCTGAATAAAAATTACAAACATTTCAAATTTAGTTTGAGTTTCAAATTCTATTAACTCTTTATCTTTTTACATTTTATTATTACACTTCAATTATGAATTCCTATTAATTATGTTCATTATCAATTGGTTTGGGTGATTCTCAGTTATTCATACTAATTCGATTTATTAAAAAGGGCATTAAAATATAACCTTACCCCCTTCTTCCCTTTAACAATCACTAACAGATTTACCTAGGGTGACACCAATCTCTCAAAAATATTTACCTCCATTAACTTCTCTAACTCAACTTAAATCATCCTACTCTTATAACAAAATACCCGCAACCCTCTTTGTACTTAGGATGTGTGTTCCTACCTTATACTCATTCCCTTATTAGTTCCTGGTCCTTTCCCAGGTAACTCCGCCAAACCCCATTTTAAACTATTCACCTCCCGCCACAACGCCTTTCGTTGAGGACTCCTTATCATACCACCCTCTTCACAAAATTTCACCACCACCTGTTTATTCCCCAATTACATCACTCTCATTACTCTACATATATGCACTATCGCTACTGTGTCCCTACTACTGACCCGTTTCTGTATTATTTTTATTCCAGAATTCTTATTCTGTCTAACACCCATTTAAAATTAACTCTGACTGACTCAAATGCCTTATTGAAATAATTATTGTCAACCAAACTCTATTTTTTACAACATTTTTCATTAAGTTACCCATTGAAAATTACATTAGAAAACTCATAACTACCTCAAATTAGTTTCATCATTTAATTTAAACCTTTAAACTCGTTTAAAATTTATTATTCAAACATTTTACTCTATTTCCATTGCATTATAAACTTCATACTTACAGTACATCACTCAATTGAATAAACACATGATCCCTGTCATAGGGACAAAATTATAAACCTTCATTACTACAAATATCACGTACAACCATATGTACGTACCTTCTGAAACATTATAACAACATATGACTCCACACCCTAACACATTTTACACTTATTCATTTACTATTTATTCTCAAGTTCAAATCTCCTAAAAATAATTTAGATTCATTATCAAAATTTATTTCTACCACGTTTAAATCAATTAATTCATCTACAATTTATTTTAATTCAATCAGTTATTTAAACACAACATTACTTTAATTACAATTCCAAAACAATTACAATTCATTTATTACAAACTCTCATTATTTATTTAGTCTGCCAAAATGTTATTATATTATTATATATGTAAACTTTCACAATATGAACTTACCTTCTTTACACTTTCCCAAACGTTTCGAGGTGATGTTCCTCTTCCTTAGTGGGAGTAAATACTGATTGTCAGTTAACAGAATAACGGTTATGGACTTAGGTGTGAGTGGTGGGGGTTGATGGTGGGAGGGAATTGGCTCTGAGGTTCAAATTGTGTGTTTGGATCAGTGTATCGAATAGTGTATGTGATCTATAATGTAATTGTGCATTTAATATGTTGTTTGGTTGTAGTGTGTGATATCTGTATATTTCAAATTGTTCAGCTGTGTTTAGTTTTCTACTTTTAGGTAAGTAGTGAAATATTTCCATGTTGTGTTGTATGTTTGTGTAACTGTGGTTTTCGTTTTGTAAATGTGTGGCAAATGTGGAATGTATGTAGTTTGTGGTGAGGGCTTTTAAATGTTCTGAAAATCTGGAGGAAAAAGATCTTCCCGTCTGGCCGATGTAGAATTGGTGGCAATCATTACAATTTAATTTATATACCCCTGTTTTGTTGTATGTGTCTGTGTCTTTGTTAGTATTATAGATCACATACACTATTCGATACACTGATCCAAACACACAATTTGAACCTCAGCGCCAATTCCCTCCCACCATCAACCACACCACACACACCTAAGTCCATAAACGTTATTCTGTTAACTGACAATCAGTATTTACTCCCACTGAGGAAGAGGAACATCACCTCGAAACGTTTGGGAAAGTGTAAAGAAAGTAAGTTCATATTGTGAAAGTTTACATATATAATAATATTTTATAAAGTGAACGAAGAGGATGGATCAACCAGATAATTATTATTATTATTATTATTAAATCAATTTCTACTACATACACATTGCTTACATAAAATACTTTTTATAACACAAACACAATTAATTTCACTACAAATTTATTTACAATTCTTTCATCATTATTTTTCTTGTTTACCACACCTCATTTCATAAGTTAGCTAGGTCATCACCATAAACTAAAATAATTAAAATGTCCATTCACTGATTTTTTATTTAACCCACATCATCGTACAATCGTCTTATTTTTATATAACAATTATCATCTTTAATTACACTCCTTACATCATTGTTATTTATATAATAACCCGTTAATATTTCAAATTGCTCCGTAAAACCCACATAATAATCTACTGGATTATCCCACATTATTATTAAATCATATAGCCTGTCTACATCATTAGTTTTGATCTGGTCACCGTCTGTATTATTATCTATCACCCTTACGTATTTTAACCTCTCAATTTCAAAATCATTTACTACTAATACTCCATGTCTAAGCACTGGTAAGCTTCCCATATAATTATCAACGTTATCATCATTTATTTCTGCAATATCTTCACAACAAGGTAAGTCTTTCATATCATCTATTTTTTCAAATTTTAACTTCTTTTTTAACTCCTTATAGCTTCTACTTAACGTGAATATCTCTATCTCCCTACCTACAAACAACTCTCTCTCTAAATATCTCTCATCGTAACATACATAATCTTTGTCTCTGTCATTCCATACAAAGGGTAACTCAATGTTATCATGACCCATCTTGGCTTTTCCAAGGAACTCATTATACACAAAAGGGGACCTACTTAGAGATACCTTGTCTCTATAACCACGGGAGGAAACTCTGTCCTCATAACTCACTATTGGAGTCTTTACTCCAATTAAATCATAGGGAAAATTTGCCCTTTGCCCACCTAACCTCTCTTCACACACTCTCACAATTTCATCAACACTTTCTATGCTCACAACCTTACTCTCTAACACCACGTTTTTACTTATATCATTGTTATCACTCTTTATTTTGCTACCACTTGTTGACTCATTATTAGAATTATCATTATTACTTACCTTGTCTACCGTCACCTGTTTTTCATTTAAATTAACACCATTATTCTTAACACTTCTATCTCCACTATTTTCATTTATTTTGCACTTACCTATCTCTGTTCTCCACTCTTTCATTCTCTCAAAATTTCGTTCTAAGTCGTGTTTTAATTCGTTAAAATTACTCTCACACTTATTCTTTACCTCATTGATATAATGGTATAAGAAGTGGTAAATAATTAAAGGTTGAGTATTAACAGGTTCAATTGAAATTAAAGTTTTGGAATGTTGGGAAATTTTATTCAGATGCAACTGAGATGTTTATTTTAATGTAATGAGGTTTATGTTCATTGTGAGTGTTTATTATGTTTTATTATGTTGTATTGTTAGTGTGTAGGAATCATAAACATATATTGTATACAAGATATATGGTAAATGTGATTCCCCATTTTCGGGCGGTCACGGCTTCACCAAACCCTGACCGTGGATTTGGCTTAATATTCTAAATTGGTGAACTTAGAAATACAACTGGGGGGGGGGACGATAATCAGTTAGATCAGGGGAATCTAAGATGATATAACTTTGGAACACGGCTATATACATAAGTATGGGTGATAGACTGATTAAGGGAGTGTGAATATTAATTTAGTAGGATTACTGGTATCCGGGATATCAGTAATGCCGAATTTTGTATAACGCCAAAGCAAGGATGGGGGAGAAAGAAAAGAAAAGTGTTCACCCCTTCCGCTTGTCCTTGTGGAGGCAACTGGGCGCTACAGTCCGGGGGGGGGTAATAGTGTGTGTGGAAGGAGGAATTTAAAACAAATTCATAATTTAATAAATTATAATAAATTATGTGATGATGGAGAAGGTGGTTACTAGGTTGTTAGTAATGAAATATTAAAATGAGTTACATCAATAAGGTAGGGTATGTAATTGATTTTCTGATGTAAATGAATGATGTTGTGTTGACGAGGAGTATTTTATTTTGATGTATTAAGGAGTAATATAAAGATGCTTAACGATTGTTAAGTAAGTAATTTGTTCTACTGTAGTTGATTTAATGTGTTTTACTCTATATAAGGAGTTTGTTAATTTTGAAATGTGAATGGAATATTTATAGTGGAAGGTATTTATACATGGTAATGGAAATGTTTATTTAAATTTTGATGGGAATCAGAGCGATCATTTTGAATTTTGGGGTAAGAGTTAACGAGAGAAGGTTATACAGAATGTTGGTATGGAATTCTTATAATGTATTATACTTAGACTAATTATTCATCCATGTGTACGATCTATAAAAAAAAAAGCTCAGTACTTCTTAACGCAAACCAACACAGCTAAGGGGAACCAGATCAGTTAGGGATATGTTATTATACCAGGCCACTATTTGATTTCATGTTTCAGTCTCTGGTGATGCTGTGGCGGCAGTCCTGTGCTGGCCAGCGCGCCAGAGCAAGAGCGTCATGTGCCTGTCTAGCCTTGCAGTGTTGGGATCTTGAAAGAGAGTCCAGTAAGGTCATTCAGGTGCGGTCACAGTCACTGGACCAGGGGTCAGTTAACCACAATGTTGAATAAAACGTAGAGGGGGTTGTGGCGACATATCTTGGCTGATCTCTTTAGAAAGTATGAGAGTGTCAATGAGAGCTTTTATGCTTCGGCATAAAACCTCTCATTGGGGGGGGGGTATTGTAATGGGTCTAAATTTACATAAATATTATTTTCAAATTTTATGAATTCTATAACATGTGCAGATGAGGCCCCTTAAGCTGAGACGATTGCCAGTAAATGTTTTCATGACTATATATGGTTATGCAGCAAATCTCGAGTTTATTTGCAGTCAGTGACTAATAACGAAAGAATGTTGTTGATGAAAAACAGTTCGTGGCAAGTTAAAAAGGTGATACTAAGTTCAGCGAAACTTTTCAATACTGAGGACGAGACGTATGGCGGGGAGCGGAGTGAACCAGTTTAGAGACAACACAAACAGAAATTTTTAACACTGAACGCCAGTCGGCAAACAACATCTAAATATAGCGGATGTGGGCAGTTCGTTCGCCGCCGGCTGAGTACCGTTTTCACCCGCACAAACAGCATAAAACGTAAATCAAACAATGTGAAATTCTAACTAGTATTGGAACATAAAAAATATAAATCATGTAAATAATCTGTGATCAGTAAAAATTTGGAGTGACAGTTTCGGCCGTAAAAACATAAAAGTGAAAACAGCAAAACAGTGCACGCCACAAGGAGACGTCCCATGTGATGAAACTCTACGCACCATTAAAGGAAAGTAAATATAATTAAATACTGGCATTTTTTAAATTGAGCTCAATAAAAAGAAATGTAGAAGTGTGAAAGTGTGCATGATTGGATGAATAAAATACATGAAAATAAGAAGTGTTGAGTTTGCATAATCTTGATATACGTATTCGTATTTTGATGTAATAGTTTTGGAAATCAGTTTTACGCCTTAAGGCAGAATAAGAGTGTTCATGATCTTTTTTATGTTATCAAAAGAAAATAAATAATGTTATATTTTACTTGATATATGCATTTTGTTATTTGTATTTGCCCACTGTTCTATGCCGAAGTACACTAAACGAATTCCTGGATTAAACCTTGCAGATAAAATCTATATTACATTAATAATCAATTACTGAATAATACTACAACAATGGTCTTCCTCAATAAACAAATTGGTGGAAGTAGAAATTGTGAAGGGTGGAGAACGGGGAGGGGGACCCACCCCTAATAAAACTTGAGTAGACTTTAAGGTAATAAGTGCATTGTTGACATTGACACCACTCAAGTGTATGTATAAAAAAAAAATTTTTTTAATTTTCTATTGTTTGTGGAAATGTTTAGCATTTGTATTTTATGGGTAACTTATGGATATTAATAGACGAATATCAGGTACAATTAAAAGAAAATAATGGTGAATCAACCAAGTTGTTGATTTGTACCCACTGTTGTGAATAAAAGTATAGAAAATATAGTAATTGAAATGTGACAGAGAACTGTATGATATGAGTTGACACTTTCTATGTGTTATAAGTTGTTATGTAAATAGAATTATAAGGTTTTGATTTGCTATACAAATCTATTTTAACTATTGATTTCCCAACTTTCGGGCGGTCACGGCTTCACCGAACCTTGACCGTGGTTTTGGCTGCGACAAGCTATGGGCAGACTTATTGTACCCTGACCATAGTTTGTTGTCATTGAAACTGGTGTAACTTAGAAAGTTAACTGGGGGGTGAACAAGGGAAATCAACCATAAACTATGGAACGGCGGCTATCCACCAAATGTGGTGGTAGACCGTCATAAGGGTGTTTGAATAATTATTTTAGTAGGATTACTGGTTCAAGCTTTACGATTTTCTATGTAAATAATACTTACTAAGTTTATCAAAATTTTATTTCCTTTTCTTACCTTGTGATACGTCCAGGGTCGTATAGACGAAAACAGCTGCAGAGGGATTATTTGGGTTAAGTTGCAAAATGATTATGTTAACACAGTTTATGCTGACTAAAAAAATTACTTTTCATTTATTAGGCAAAATTGATATTTGTTTCCCTTTTTAATGACAATTACTTAAATTCTTATCTTTTAAAGTTAAAGGTATGAAACTAACAAATGAACCATTCTTATGTAACTATCACAAAATAATATATATGATTACTCAACCAGTACTTTTCCTTATTTTGTATAATTCCCCTTTTTAACCCCGTTTATAGAGCTCTTTAAATGTCAAGTATTTTAAAAGGTGGTTGATTAATTTATTTATAGGTTTACATGTTTTAAATGGTACTCATCCTGGCTGTAGCCATTGTCCAATTATCTCACCACAGCTGCAGATTCGTTGTTTTCACAAGACACTCCAAAATATGTTCTGAACTGTTTAAAACTGATGTTGTGGGAGGTCTGTTCACATTACACACTTATACTGATTTTAAAACAATTTAGGTAACATTTTTTTTCTTTTTAGAGTCTTTTTAGTCGGCCGACGTAACTCGTTCGAGCACTTGTTGTTTTTTATGACCGTGCGGCCCAAAAGATACAAGTTGACTGCTATTGTTCACACACACACACTGATTACTAGAACCGCGCGCTCCTGTACTGCCCTGCGCGGCTCTCTAGCTTGTGGCAATTACGTGTTTTTCTGTAATTCACAGAGAGACTGAGTTGCCAGCAGTTACATAATACGTCTAGCCAGGCAGGCTCCAGACATAAACAATTTTCAATAACATTGTATGCAGCTTTGTGAAAGCAGGGGTTCCCAAGAGGTGGTACACTGTATGAATTGACAACATTTTAAAATTCTTTACCACCCAATTCTGTACCGTTACAATACCCCCCCAATGAGAGGGTTTATGCCGAAGCATAAAAACTCTCATTGCATAAAACCTAAGAGGATCAGCGAAGATATGGCACCACAACCCCCCTTAACTCTTTACTAAAATCATGGGTACTTACCCCCCTAGTCCGGCAGCTGTGGCTGCACCTATCCGACCTTACTGGACTTCTCACTCGAGATCCCAACACCATAAAATCAGATAGGCACGCCACCACAGTATCACCTGACTCTGAAACATTCGATCAAAATATCAATAAACAGCCTTCCATTATTCCATATCCCCAACTGATTCGTTTGTTCTTAGTCGTAATGGTATGTCATTAACAAAGTACTGGTTTGATTTTTTGCAAAGTACTGGTTTCGTATCTAATTTGTTAATATACAAATACCTCTGTTCTACACTCATCACTCTTAAACAGAATGCAACATAATAAACCTTCCCATTGCTACATTAAAACAAATATTCCCCTTTGAGTGTACCTAATTACCTCAACTTAATTTAATTATATTGATTACCAAGATATAAACATTGTACCTTGATTTCAAATAAACCTCTAGCTTGACTATAGAAAATACAATGTTTACATGGCAATATAAACTTACTGTCCACTTACATCTAATACATAAAAATCCCATACAAGTTGTATATTGGTACTTTTCTCCCCTAGCAAAACACTATTCCCCACCAAATTACAAATTGATTACATAAAATACAAATAAATCATAACAACCTTACTATAAAATACAGGTTACACACACAAGAATACTTTATTATCAACTCACAACTCAATCTTATGCTAATTTTTTTTTTACACCCCCAACCCCCTTCTCCACAGATACCCTGTTACATTTGGGCAAAATACCTCACACCCTCGCCGGTTTTAGTATTCATGGTTGCATAAACATTTCGTTTTATGCCCTGGCAGTAACATGGCCAGCACCCTTCCACACACACTATTACCCCCCTGGACTGTAGCGCCCAGTTGCCTCCACAAGGACTGAAGCGGAAGGGGTGAACATTTTTTCTTTTATTTCACCCCGCCCTTGCTTCGGTGTTACAATAAAATTCGGTATGACTGGTCTATTTAGTACCAGTAATCCTACTTCAGTAATTATTAATAATGAGCCCTTGGGCGGTCTATCACCTCTTTCGGTGCCTAGCCTTGGACACTTTTTTTTCCCCCTAACTACCCCCAATTAACATTCACAAAACACCAGGTTGACAAAAACAAACCATGATCCGGTTACAACAATTTTATTCATGGCTTGCTATAAATTAACTACTCCACGGTCATGGTTTGGTGAGGCCTTGACCGCATTTAAACGGGGAATCTACAGTTAAACATATAACATAGGTTCACTATTCATACCTATTTACATCATCAGTTGTATACACGACTTGTTTTACAAATACTACCTCAACCCAAACATTTCCTTGTTAAATTCAAATAGGGTTTACAAAGATGACCACTTTAGCTTCAATTCTCAATTTGCCTACATATTTTAGTCATTATGTTTTAATCAGTCACCATTTATTTTACAGTTCCAATCAAAATTCAAATCAAAATAACTTTAAATTCATTACTGACATTCACATTTTTAAATTAGTTTAATCTGACTCCAATCAAAACAATTTAAGTTACTTTAATTAATAAAATATTATTGTTGTCACCTCCATGATAACTGTAAACATTAGTCACACAAATACAAAGTACATGTCAACAACATATCAGCTGATGCACTACCAAAATATCAACATAACCTTAACACAATACATTTAACACAAATACGAATTTATTTACAAATTTTCGTCATCCTGTTATTATTTACCACATCTCATTACATAAGTGGGCCAAGTAATTATACCATTAACTCAAATAATTAAATGTTCATTCACTATTTATCTCACCACCATCATCGAAAATTAGTCTGATGCCCACATTACACATTGCATTTTTATTTACATACATTTTACGATTACCATTTGTGTGATGATCATTTAAATCTTTTTTATCCGTTTTACCATAATAATAATCCCCAGGGTTATCTCCTATTATTATTCTATCATAAGCCATGTTGCGGTTTGGAAGCTCTTGATGAATCGCCAGTTATTCCAAAGACGCTAAGCAGGAAAGGCTGGTTGTATATTAGAAAGAAGTGGACTGTATTACGAATATTTGACATGCGTTTATTGAAAATTTAATTATTAGTTGTGATCGGCACGTGCGGATGCATTTGAGGCAATAACGCCCGAAAATTAATTTTGAACGAAATCGTGGTCCATTGTAGATGGACGCAGGTAATCTGAATTAAATTGAATCTTATGAATACATATTAAAAAATGTCCAGAAGCCGCGGCTGGAAGAGAAGTGTTTTACGAGAGATCCGCTCGGAGCCTTGTTATAAACTAAACTAAACTTGTCTGCCGACGGCCGAACTGGCCGGCGGCAGCGTTTGATAAGCACGTGACGTCATCCGCTCGCGCCGCATTGCGGCAGCACACCGCGTACAGCCGATAAACAAGTACAAAGTTTAAACATACTGCCCGCCAAAATCGGGACGATTTTGTACATTTAACGTTAAATTGGATAATACAATAATTAGACTTACATGGCGAAAGCGATACAATAACTGGCGTATTGGCCACAGTGCAATGACATAATAACCATAATATGAATTCAATTAACAATCACAAGGTATACAATAAATTGACCCTTATGCTAATAGCAAGGGCAAACTGACATTAAAATTACTCAAAACATAATAGTAACACAATACACACAATAATGCAATGATTAAGTAGATATTGATCTTTCCCAAATAATACCCATTGATATTTGCCAAGCATTACAATAACAAGTGATAACACCATAAAAAATATAATAATTTCCCCATGATATTGACACAACAACCCCAATGAATTTCATAATATGTGACCCTTAGAAATACAATACATATGTAGAATAATTGACACTATAAGTAACACTTGTAGTTCTCAGAATTTGAATTATATAAACATATTGACAATACACAACATCCATAAATAATTGATAGTACATATGAAACACAGTCACTATTGCAGTAATAGCTAGCGGCACGTAAACAATATTACAATGCTTATGATACTTACAATGTTTATGATACAATTGACTTGTATGCTCGCCCGGGGAATGTCCCGGGCGTGGTCCAGGCTATGTGACAAATTCACAATCCTAGTATGTCTCGTATGGCGCGCATACGATTAGTTTGTAGCCACCGGGAGGGGGCATAATTTGTGGATGGGTCGGCGTAAGATACCTAGCGCGGTGCGAACTTCTGCGACGCGTACTAAGGAATCTTGACCCGGAAAAACATTGGTAATTACCCCCATGCTTCCACTCTAGAGGGGGGGAATTGTCATCCAAAATGAGGACAAGCTGTCCGACATTCAAATTCCTTAACGGGGTGCGCCATTTATTGCGCTGCTGCAGCTGGTGCAGATAATCCCTAGACACACACACACACATGCATATGAATAGCGCAATGTATGCCTTGGTCGTGGACTTAGAGCGCTGCCCGCCATGGCGCAAAAGTACAGGACCGGCGTAGTCCACGGCCGACTGTGAAAATGGCCTTGAAGGCGTGACCCTAGAAGGGGGTAACTGACCTAGTAGTTGATTCGCGCCTTTAGCCCGGAAACGAAAACAAGTGACACACTTATGTATCACTGAGCGGATATAGGATTTGTCGTGTATGATCCAATACTTTCGCCTAAGCGAAGCTTGAGTTGATTGCACTCCAGCGTGCAACAAACGGATGTGTTCGTATTCAATTATTAATCTCATAAGATGAGAGTGCGGGTGCAAAATTATTTGGTGTTTACTCTCGTAGCTAAGTGGGGAGAATTGCAAGCGTCCACCCACTCTTAAAATGCCCGATTCATCCAGGAATGGGTTCAGAGCAAGAATTTTACTACTGCGAGGAAGGCACCGGTGTGCCTCAAGTTCCATAACTTCTACGCCGAAATGCAACTGCTGAGATTGCCGGACAAAAATCAAGAGCGTGTCAGACAATTCCCGAGCCGACAAAAAGGACATGTCTCTATCAACAACCGCGAGCCTAGAATTGCGAAAAAATCTACGGCAATATGCGAAGACGCGAATAAGCCTCGTAAGTGATGAATAATTTTCAACATAACTATGTGTTGAGGACGCGGCAATTAGTGAGGTTTGAACCTGCTTGCGACGTTCCTCCTCAAGGTCGGGAAAAGTACAGGGAGTATTAATGTCGAACGCGCTGACTGGCCATGATGCTGACTCATGCGCTAACCAGGACGGACCATGCCACCATTGAGTATGACAGTGCAAACTACGAGGGAGGCAACCGCGCGATAAAATGTCGGCAGGGTTGTCATTTGATACTACATGACGCCAAGTTCCCCTGCTGCTAACAAGACGCTGTATTTCCGTGACACGGTTGGCCACAAATACCTTCCAGCAGGAAGATTGTTGATGTATCCAATACAACGCTATCATCGAGTCCGAATAGAGATATAGTCCGTCAAAATTGTAATTGATGGTGTTTAAAACCTTGGACGTTAATTGCGCCAGCAATAAACAAGCACAAAGCTCAAGACGTGGTAGCGTTATCTGTTTCAGCGGCGCGACCCTGGATTTAGCACACAGCAAGTTTGATATGGCGCCGTTCGAATAGACCGCCTGCACATAAATGCAACACGCGTAACCTTTAGCCGAAGCGTCGGCGAATCCGTGCAGCTGTAATGAACTAATTGGGTAATTGTTCGAACTCTTAACCGACCTCGTAATCTCAAAATGAGTGTCGGAGACTAATTGAGCGTATAATTCCAACCATTGATTGGCTAATGACCCAGATAGGGGTTCGTCCCAATCTGTGCCCGCCGACCACAACTGTTGCACGAAATGCTTGCAGTAAAATGTGATGGGAGCGATCAAACCTAATGGATCATAGATCCCGGCGATGACCGACAACACGCTTCTCTTGTTGAACACGGTTAAATTATCATCACCCCTAACGGTGTATAAAAAGTTATCCTTTTCAACGTTCCATTGGATTCCCAATATACGCACATTTTGACCTTTGCTGAAGTCACGGGTTACTTGGGCGCGAAGGGTCATAATCTTATGGTGGTTAGAGAACCACTTATGTAACGTAAAACCATACCTACTCAACAACTTCACGATCTCGCATTTCATTTCAGCTAAGCCGTTCGGATCATCCGAACCCATTATGAGATCGTCTACATAAAAGTCATTTGCTATGGCCCTAGAAGCTGTAGGGTAGTCGGATTTATTTTCGTAGGCTATTTGAGCCAGACAACGTGTAGCAAGGAAGGAGGCACTAGCAGTGCCATATGTAACCGTCCTTAAAGCGTAATGTCGCAATTCCTTATGCAGCGCATCACGCCAAACGATGCGTTGCAGGTTTGAATCCTTAGGATTAACAATGATCTGGCGATACATCTTTTCTATGTCCGCAATAAGTACGTATCGGTGGGTACGGAACCGAACCATTATCGAAAACAGATCCTGCTGGATCGTAGGACCGACCATTAAAGTATCGTTGCGGGACAAATTATTTGTGGTTTTAGCGGAGGCGTCAAATACCACGCGCAATTTAGTGGTTAAGCTAGAGTCCTTGAAGACTGCGTGATGTGGCAGATAAAAAATCTCTGACCTGTCAAGCGACAAATCGTAGTCATTAAGCGGCGACATGTGGCCAAGTTTCAAGTAGTCACTCATGAACTCGCTATAATCCTTATAAAGGATAGGGTTCTGCTTGAACTTGAACTCTAACGATTGGAATCTGCGGATGGCTCCGCGGAGAGAATCTCCCAAATGAAATTTATCAGATCTGCGGGGCAGGGATACCACGAATCTCCCATCGCGGTTACGGCTAGTGTTTCCCACGAAATGTTTTTCACACGGCGAGTCCTCAGATCGGGCTTCGTGACTAGAGATCTCCTCCAACTTCCAAAATTCCTTTAGTTGCGAGGAAATCTGATTGTCATCCTTGCAGACCATAAAGGACGAAACTGTTTTAGTTATATCGACGTTGAAGGGTAAGTCACCGGCCAAAATAAATCCTAACTTGGTTTCCTGAATTATAGGAAAGTGTGGTCCGCGCGTAAATTTCATAGGTTCTATTAGTTGGAGAAAATATTGAGCGCCGAGTAATATATCGACTTGCGCCGACCAATGTAGGTGAGGATCAGCCAAGAATATGCGCTTGGGTAAATTCAAAGAGGCAAGATTGAACGACTCCGCCGGTAAATTATTAGTTATACTGGGTAATACGGCACAATGCATGTTTAACGTGAAGGATTTATAGCGTGAATGTAGCCTTACATTAGTACTGAAGTCAGCCTGGGAAAGCGAGTTGTTTATACCCGTGATGGGTAGTTGCGATTTAACCAATTGGAGGCCCATTCTGCGGGCGAAATCCATTGTGCAAAAGTTCGCTTGAGAACCGGAATCCAGTAATATCCTAACGGGAAATTTTTTACCGACCTTATTAGCGGTCATACAGACGGCGGTAGATAACAATACCGATTTATTGGTCTGTGATTTCAGTGAACATTGGTTGTTAACAGAAGTTACGTCCCTGTTGGGGACATGAATCGTGGTGTGGTGACGCCTAGAGCATTTTTTGCATGAGAATTTTGAGGGACATTTTGAGCTTTCGTGTCCCGAACGGAGGCAGTTTAGGCAAAGTTTGTTTTTTATTAACACGTTTTTTCTGTCAGGGATAGACAGCGATGTAAATTGTAGGCAGTCGATGATTCTATGTTCACCGTTACACAGCCTACATAAATTGTTTCTGATATGAGAATGGAATGCGCCCTTTGGAGCGCTCATCTGTTTAACTGCCTTGCGATAAGGAGACTTATCGCTTTTGTTCAACCTATCGAGATTTTGCAGTAATTTTCTTCGTGAATTTAGAAAATTCATAAAATTATTAAAATCAGGGAACTTATGCTCCGACAAACTCTCTTTCCACAAACGGAAAGTGTAATAATCAAGTTTTTTGGCTAAATAATTTACGACAATAATTTCGAACGTGTTGACTGGCAGTTTGAGATTATTTAAAGCGTTTATATTGGCAGAGATTTCATCAATAAATTTCGATATGCTGACTTGGGATTCTTGTTGAACTAATGGTACGTCCAGGACATTCCCTACATGATGGGCGGAAACAATTACCTTACTGTCATATCTATTCCTCAACAGATCGATAGCCACCGCATAATTCTCATGAGTGATTGGCAACGATTTTATTAAGTTAAGCACCTCGCCATGTAATGACGAGTGCAAATAGTGAAGTTTCTGTATATCTGTCAGATCTGCTCTGACGTGAATTCAAGAAAAATATGGTAATAATGTTGCCACTCAACAATACTACCCGCAAACTGTGGTAATTTTATTGGTTCCAATTGAATGGGGGGTGTTTTAGGCTGTTTACTTTCAGCATTAATTACTGGTTTTTGGTTCATATCCTCAGCTTGCTCCAGCAGGTGTTGCAATTTACATTCTATATTACAAAGATCGTCCTCCGTTTGTACTCTATCACTCGTTAAAGCAACGTCCGCTTCCTCAGCTTCGATTTGAGACTGAATCTCATCATATTTGGTGGATAATTCCATCAAATGACGCAGTTTTATTTTCAGCGCATGAGGATCGCTGGTTAACAAATCGAAGTTATCCGCGAAAGTATTTACTCGTCATATTGAGGCTTTAATTGTGCCTCGTTTTCTTATTAGAGCCCTTACATCGGCCATTATTACAATTTAAGAGAAAAAAGAAAAATATCTTGAAAGAAGTTGAGCATAGAGCATGTGAACCATAAACTTAAGTTTGAATGAATTTGAATACGTTTCGGTAGCTAGCGATCGTTGTTTAGAACATAAACTTACTCTCTCTTACTAATCAAGCTTTGTTGGCAATTAAATTATTAAAATTATGAATTTAAATGATAACAAAATATATCTTTATCTTTAAAGTTTTAACTGACAATGAGCTGCCAACCATTTATTAAGCTGTATTGTGTAATGACGGTGTTTATTTATACAAATGTGTTAAGAAATAACCACTAAAGTGAAATATTATTAAACATCAAATATAAGTAAAAAGTTTATAGTCACGTGGCCGTTGATCCATTCGTGATGAAGCTGGCTTCGATCCCGTTGTTCGATCCTGTTAGGAGCTGTTGCACCTCCTGTCTCTGCTGGTCAGATGACGCCTCATGTTGTACCCTCCATGAATTAAAGCTGTTGAATCTTTTTTGATGACCTCGCAAATGCTGTCCTGCCGTGTCCCGTCGTCTCTGGTCTACTGCTTGGCCGAATCTTGTCGAGATGACTGCGATGTGATTCACAACAATGGTGTCGCTCAGGACGAGAATGATGCCCGTAGGGCGTGACTAAATTCAGATCGGTTGGACCAGAAATGATGCGTATAAAGAAATGCTGTCGCTTGTGGACCCAAACATGAGAAATCCGTCCCGTGGGAACAAAAATGTCGTTTTTGGGCCCAAAAATATGAGATCCGGCCCGGAGGACCAAAAATATTGCGGTTTGGAAGCTCTTGATGAATCGCGAGTTATTCCAAAGACACTAAGCAGGAAAGGCTGGTTGTATATTAGAAAGAAGTGGACTGTATTACGAATATTTGACATGCGTTTTGTCACCGGACAAAAGGCTTGCCGCATGACAAATGGCGCCAATCGTACACACTATCGTTTTTGGTGGCCCTAAAAAGGACCGAGTGGCGAGAAAGCTGGTGTTGGTCGTGCCGCGCTGAGATGTTCGGCGGCTGCGCCCGCTGATCGTGGCGTACTGCAGTCCTCCTCTTCTTTCGGCACCGGTTGTAGTCGGCTGCCGGCCCAGCGAAATCCATCGCTGGCGCGGAACGGGAGTGCGAAGACGCAAGAACGGCGGCGGTTCTATTCTTCGGCTGTTCCTTCCGGCTGACTCCGCCCCGATGTCGTCCGAGAGAGGAGAGGAGATGAAGTGCGTCCGATGGCGTGGCGATGAAGAGTGCTCAAAATTTTCTGCCGGCCCGGGTTTTATTGACTAACCGGGATCGCTCCGAGCACGTTGTTTGATTGGCTCGCTGTGTCCACCGCTGGTACTGGAGAGCAGATGTTCGCATACCGCTGCCGTCACAACTCCACCGGGTCTTGAATGCTCTCCGGTACCCAGTCTACTGCTCTTCTCCGGATGTTGTGGAGGTGTCTGTTGGGCGCCATGTTGATTGGTGTGCCGGCTGGTAGCTCGCTGGCGTGGCTGGATCTAGCATCCGCAAGATGATCGCTGCCCCACGTTGGGCGCCACTTGTCACCGGACAAAAGGCTTGCCGCATGACAAATGGCGCCAATCGTACACACTATCGTTTTTGGTGGCCCTAAAAAGGACCGAGTGGCGAGAAAGCTGGTGTTGGTCGTGCCGCGCTGAGATGTTCGGCGGCTGCGCCCGCTGATCGTGGCGTACTGCAGTCCTCCTCTTCTTTCGGCACCGGTTGTAGTCGGCTGCCGGCCCAGCGAAATCCATCGCTGGCGCGGAACGGGAGTGCGAAGACGCAAGAACGGCGGCGGTTCTATTCTTCGGCTGTTCCTTCCGGCTGACTCCGCCCCGATGTCGTCCGAGAGAGGAGAGGAGATGAAGTGCGTCCGATGGCGTGGCGATGAAGAGTGCTCAAAATTTTCTGCCGGCCCGGGTTTTATTGACTAACCGGGATCGCTCCGAGCACGTTGTTTGATTGGCTCGCTGTGTCCACCGCTGGTACTGGAGAGCAGATGTTCGCATACCGCTGCCGTCACAGTTTATTGAAAATTTAATTATTAGTTGTGATCGGCACGTGCGGATGCATTTGAGGCAATAACGCCCGAAAATTAATTTTGAACGAAATCGTGGTCCATTGTAGATGGACGCAGGTAATCTGAATTAAATTGAATCTTATGAATACATATTAAAAAATGTCCAGAAGCCGCGGCTGGAAGAGAAGTGTTTTACGAGAGATCCGCTCGGAGCCTTGTTAGAAACTAAACTAAACTTGTCTGCCGACGGCCGAACTGGCCGGTGGCAGCGTTTGATAAGCACATGACGTCATCCGCTCGCGCCGCATTGCGGCAGCACACCACGTACAGCCGATAAACAAGTACAAAGTTTCAACAAGCCATGTCTACATCAATATTTGTGGTTAAGTCTCTTAAGTCTCTGTCAGTATTTTCTGTCACATTTAAATAGTTTATACTTTCATTACTATAGTCATCAGCTATTACTAGCCCGCTAACTCTCACAACAGGTAAGTGTTTATTATTATCAACCTCAATATAATCATAGTTTGCTACTACACAAGGTAATTCTCTATTATTTATAATAATTCTCTCATTATTTAACTTCTCAGCTAACCCTTTATAACCTCTATTCAAGTTAAATATCTCTATCACTCTCTCTCTCTTTATGATCACTTTCCCAGCCCAATTTCACATTCTCACTCCACACAGAGGGCAATACAACAAAATTATTTAAACACCATCTGGCCTTACCAGATACACTAACAACCCAAGGACATTTAGAAGATCTTTTATCTTCTACAAAAACTATCGAGGAACTCTCGTCCTCCAAAAACATTTGTGAAGTCTCTGCTTCACCATCACAGTAAAATTTTACCCTCTGTACCCCCTCTACATTTAGACGGTCTCTCCATTCTTCCTCCAATTCATCAATACTTATCACTACTCCATTACTAATGCCAACTAACTTTCTACTCTCAACATCACTAACGCTATTCACTGTATTAACCACATTACTCACCTTATTTACTGTCACCTGATTTGCATTTAAAAGTATCAGCTTTCTGATTATCACTTGTATTAACATCACCTACCTTGTCGTTTTTTATCTCCACTACACTGGAACTAGCATTATTATTTGTAAAAGTATCATCATTACTACCTACCCTATCAAAACTACTCACCTGGTTTAGGTCACTTTCTTTATTATCTTTTCTATCTCTTTCCCACTTCTCGTTACTTTCGTCAAAACGTTTAATTAAATCGTTAAATCTACTTTCACATTTTGTTTTCTGTTCATTTACATTACTACTCAATTCATTCAATTTTCCATTTTGTACATCAAATTTATGATCATTTACATCAAAGCGTTTGTTTAATTCATCAAACTTGCTTTCGACTTTATTGCTTTGTTCATCAAACTTATTATTTAACACTGTGTATTGCTTTTCTGAACTTTCTTTCATACTACATATTATACCATACAAATCTATTAACATACCACTGTCATCAGCTTTCTTATTTTGACTAATTGAAATTGGCGTTGAATGAATTTCAAATTCATTAATTATTTTTTATTCCATTACCTTACTTTCATTAGTTAGCATTAAAGCTGTTTGAATTCCCGAGTCACTCGTGTCAGCTAACACGGTTGACATATTTTCTTTATTTACACTCATTGACTTATTTTCATATTCATCGTTGACAGTTACGTCAGTTTCAATTATTGTACTCTCAGTATTTTCCATGTTTTATTATTATTATTATTGTTTTTATATATGCACTCTATTCCTAACCTACACAACCGCTCTCACTTACAAATAATCCGTTTCTGCAACTTACATTAGGTCTAATTTGTGTGATTACAATAAATCACACAAATCGTCCCCGAGTTCGGGCACCATTGAAGCTTTACGATTTTCTACGTAAATAATACTTACTAAGTTTATCAAAATTTTACTTCTTTTTCTTACCTTGTGATACGTCCAGGGTCGTATAGACGAAAACAGTTGCAGAGGGATTATTTGGGTTGAGTTGTGAAATGATTATGTTAACACAGTTTATGCTGACTAAAACAAATTACTTTTCATTTATTACACAAAATTGATATTTTTTCCCTTTTTAATGACAATTACTTAAATTCTTATCTTTTAAAATTAAAGGTATGAAACTAACAAATGAACCATTCTTATGTAACTATCACAAAGTAATATATATGATTACTCAACCAGTACTTTTCCTTATTTTTTATAATTCCCCTTTTTAACCCCGTTTATAGAGCTCTTTAAATGTCAAGTATTTTAAAAGGTGGTCGATTAATTTATTTATAGGTTTAAATGTTTTAAATGGTACTCATCCTGGTTGTAGCCATTGTCCAATTATCTCACCACCGCTGCAGATTCATTGTTTTCACAAGACACTCCGAAATATGTTCTGAACTGTTTAAAACTGATGTTGTGGGAAGTCTGTTCACATTACACACTTATACTGATTGTAAAACAATTTAGGTAACATTTTTTTTATTCTTTTTAGAGTCTTTTTAGTCGGCCGACGTAACTCGCTCGAGCACTTGTTGCTTTTTATGACCGCGCGGTCCGAACGATACGAGTTGACTGCTATTGTTCACACACTGATTACTAGAACCGCGCGCTCCTGTACTTCCCCGCATGGTTCTGCTGTCTATTTGGCTGGTTCAACGATGACTACTGACTACTGTGACCTCCTGATGAAAACTAGCTTGTGCCAATTACGTGTTTCTCTGTAATTCACAGAGAGACTGAGTTGCCAGCGGTTACATAATACGTCTAGCCGGGCAGGACATGGCATTGAACAATTTTCAATAACATTGTATGCAGCTTTATGAAAGCAGGGGTTCCCAAGAGGTGGTACACTGTATGAATTGACAACATTTTAAAATTCTTTACCACCCAATTCTGTACTGTTACATGGTATCCTATTGTACCAGTAATGCCGAATTTAATATGAAGCGGAAGCAAGGACGGGGTAAATAATTTTTACACCCTAGCCGATCCAGTCCTTGTGGAAGCAACTGGGCCCTTCCAGCCTGGGGGGCAATGGCGAGATGGATGGCCGGTAGCAACGTTACATGCTGCGAGGGAGAAACTTTGTTTTAGAGAGATTGTGTAAATGCCGAGATTCGGCTTGCCTGTGAGGTCATTTACACTGTGTAACGCGGGGTATCAGGGGTTAAGGGATTTATAAGGGGGGCTGGTATGGATGATAAGGAGGAGAGTAAATAATTGATGAAATAGAGGAGGATGATGATAAAATCACGGTGACGAGTATTAATACAGTGTTAACGATTTTATTTGTTATTTCTGGTGTATCTTATTTTTATAAGTCCGTTACACCAGATTTTATTTAAATATAATAAAACACTTCTTATCTAAACACTTTGAGTCTATATCTCAGTCGGTTTAATTTACAATTTGGGAATAACTGTTCCCTACACAAATCTCGTTACGGCATCATTAAGCGTCCATGTTAGATTTTTCATAAACATGCTTAGAACTAATTTTTCTTATTTAAAATGATCATATTACTATCTAATAATATTAGTAATGTTTATTTACACAATTTTACACTATAATATTTATGTATGACTGTGGTTAATTTAATATTTACATAAGTTCAAACCTCTCCTATGTTACTTATACAATTTTTTCATCTTATTTTTTGGTCTCTTTATATAAATCATATCATTTAATGATTGTAATTAGTGTACACACATAGTACCTAATCTATTATATATAATGGTTATCTTTTAATTAGCTCAGAACTCTTTAATCTTTCAGTAATGGCTCTGTTCATGTTGTGTCATATCATAATAGTCATTTATTTTTTCTAATACAACAACTAAATTGTTATTGTCCTATTTGGTTTGGATTCCCAAAGTAGCATTAGATATTATTCTAACTTTTGGTTATGTTTCCAATTACTTTTACACAAGTTTATATGCTATATTTTTCATAAATAACTTGTTGGTCATTGTTTGTTTACATTTGGTTTTCTTCATAATGGTCATTTGGTTTTTAAATGTTTGTATATAATATGACTGCTTTTATGGTCATTATCTGTTCTCAAAGTAGCATTGGGATTTCCTCTTACTACTGGTAACAATTGTAACAATCTGTGCTCAATATTTGATACAGTATTTTTCTTAACTAATTAGCTATACAATGGTTCAGCTTACTTCTGGTCATATGTACATTGTTAGTTGGTTTACAATAATTTAGTTATAATACTGTTCTTATCATGTTCAGAATCTGTTCTCAATGTATTATCAGATATTTATCTCACTACCGGTAATACTCTTATAAACATTGATATTGGTTTTGATACTGTACTTTGCTTAACTAAACTGGTATACTTTTCTCATTTCTGCTATTCTCTGTGTCATTATGTTTGACTTGTTCTATTTACATTGTTTTGCATTATATTACATTGTCTCTTAATATTTATTATTATTACTTATAATAAATTCTCGTTTGATAACATATTTGATGATCAGATATTTATACTAATATGTATCATTTTCTGTTGTAATAGGTCTCTTCCTTGTGGGTTGTGTAACAATGTACCATCTGTTTTAGTGCAGTATTTTTCTACTACTAAACTGACTTCACTACGGTATATTAACATAATACTTTAACTAATTTGTTACACATGTTTATATAATTCCTTCTTAAACACTAACACAAATCTTTCTTGTATTATTTACAATGTTTTTCTGGTCAATGGTGGAAATTTAATTCCTGTCATGTTTGATACTTAACAAATGTCTTTTATTTGTTGTCAGTTCTTTATGAACAATAACATAATTGTTCTATTTTGTTCTAATCTGGTGGTCTTATGATCATGTGTATTGGTTACAACTTTATTAAATCAGTCACACTCATTGTCTGTGTTTATTTGACTATTTTTAATTTTTGTTGTTTCCTCATGAAATTAACATATTTTTCACACTGTAAACTTCATCACTGTAATTGTTTGTGTGGTTTATTCAGCTGAAATGGTTAGTTATTCACAGGTTTCATATTTGTATTAAGTACACACTGTAATTGTTTGTGGTTTCTTAAATGTTTCACACTGGTTTTCTTGTCACACTTATAATCATTTCTTTTGTCACTTACATTGTTTTTAGTACATGTGGTTTATGTTGAGTCCTTATATCTTCTGTCCATCTTCTTTCTTCTTCTTGGTGCTCTTCCTAGTCCTTCTTCTTTCTTCTTTATTCTATATTTTCATTGTAGTTGCTATTTTTATTTATCTCCATTGTTGTTGGAGCTTGTTGATCCTTGTTTCGTTGATTCCCCTCACTGTTGGATCCTATTGGGTCTATTTACTGATATTTTGTTTTGGGCTTGTGGCATTTTCTTTCTTCATTTTGTATTTAATGTTGATATATTCGTATTCTCTTCTTCATTGTTGGATTTTTTATTAATATATTTGTAGATACACACTTATATACACTTAGGTTTATTTATCTAGATATATTCCCATGTTTTTTCTCATACTTGACGTTACATTCGTTTATATTATGTAACTACCATATTTTTGGTACTGTTACATATGCCTTCCTATAAGAATTGATTAATTCTGAATTATTATAATATATTTTTCATTGAAGAATTCATCAATTGTTGTACATTCCATGTTGATTCACATGTTTTTTTCCATATATCCCTTCACTTTCTTCTATTTGAATCGTATTTATATCTTCTCTATGTAATCATCTCCCTTGTTTATTTAGTTCCCTAATTCCCTTACATAAATATAGCTGGGGCAGTTTAGAGCGGCTCACTTTGGCTATTCAACTCTACTGGCCATACTAATTTCAATAAATATGGAGGCAAATCATCTCCTTCAATAATAATAAATGATTGCTGGCATTACTCTTCAGTCAATTCATTTTAAATCATCAAAAATAATAATAGTGGTCGTTCTTCCGACAAATAATAAATATCCTTGGGATTAATTCACGCATCTGCGGTTTATACATTGTTATTCTCTCTGTTCTTGATTCAACTTAACTATATTCTTCACATATTATAGGGATAGTTTGTTTTACACTTCCTCACTGGTATACTCTCATGATTGTCTTCGTTAGTATATTATTTTTTCATTCTTCATTATCATTGATCAATCTCTTCATTTTGTTGTCACCTTGAATGTCGTCTCGTCATAGTCTTCATCTCAGGTTTCATTCTTCTAGATATAATTCATAAGTACATTTGTTTTTCTTCTTCTTCATGGTTTGTATTTGGTATTCATATTCCATGTGGTATTGTTTAAATTAGCAGCCATCCTTTACTATTTCTTTTATGAATTTGCTAACTGCTATAATTTTTTTTTCTTTTTTTTTTTTTTTCGACTAAGCTTTTCGTTGTTTAAGACCTGAAGATGTCAGTAATGACGAAAAGCTTAGTCGAACAATAAAAAAAAAAAAAAAAAAAAAAAAATATAGCAGTTAGCAAATTCATAAAAGAAATAGTACATGTGGTATTGGTTTCTTCTCTAGTAATATACATCATAAACGATGTGGTTGTGTGTGGTGGTTTGTCTACATTAATACCTTACTTGGTTTCATTTTTCCAACTTCTCGTTTGTTCCTTCTTCTTTCTTTAATAGTACGGGTAGGATGTTATAATTACTTGTTGACTTGGCTCTTGGAAATGTTTTTGCCATGGATGGAGTGCGTCGATCTCGTATATTTATACTCTTCTTTAGTTAGTACGGGTGAGATGTTATAATTACTGGTTGACTTGGCTCTTGGAAATTCATACGTGCCAAAGATGTTATTTGTCTTTCTCGTATATTTATTTTATTAGTACGGGTGAGATGTTCTAATTTACTGGTTGACGTGGCTCTTGGAAATGGTTATGCCTTGAATCTAGGGTGTCGATCTCGTATATTCTTTTTATTATAGTACGGGTGAGATGTTATAATTACTTGTTGACTTGGCTCTTGGAATTCATACGTATCATACATATATGCCGTGGATCTAGGGTGTCGATCTCGTGTATTCATACTCTTCTTCTATAGTATATTCATTTTAATAGTACTTTATTATTAACAACACAATGTTCTGAATCCTTTACATTAATTCTCTTGAAGTATGTTTTCTCACATTATAAAATTACAATATATTCAATGTTCAATACATAATTATACAGTTACTTCTCATTTAATATACACACATAAATAATTTCATAAATCACATCCTTTTTTCTTTAATCAATATCTATTTTTATAATCATATTTTCATTTTCCACTCTTAAATAACAATAATCTTCATAGCCACTTTTCATTTTTCATTTTGATATAGTCAACAGTTATATTCATAATTATACCTTCATTTTTCATAACAAATATTTTCATCCTTTACATTATCAACAATAAAATAATCCTTATCGCTATCTTTTCACTTTTTGGTCCCATAATTTAATTTTCAACATATTTTTTCATTGAGGTTTGATTATAGGTACCTTTTATCTTCTTTGTAATAGGGTTCTGCAATTCATATGTGTTGTTTAGATTGTTTTTAGTCACAGTATATGGTCCGGTATATAGCAGTAGTAGCTTCTTTGCAATGCCCTCAATAGTACTAGGGAGCTCTCGATTTTTGATAAGCACTTGGTCTCCCACTTCATATTTGATAATTTTGGGTTGTAACTTTTTGTACTTGAGCCTCAATTTATTCGCTCTTTCAACTACATTATTATAGAATCGGGTTTTGTCAAATTTGACTTCGGCGCTGATTGGAAAATTAATTATCTCTGTGATCTCCCGGGGTGGTCTTTTCTCGTACATAGCCATGTATGGTGTTTCGTCAGTCGATTGGTGGTAGGCTAGATTTAGGAAGTCTTCAGCCGGGGATAAATACTCCTCCCACTTCCTCTGCTGGCTGTGACAGTAGGTTCTTAAAATCCTTCCTACTTCCCTCAACACTCTCTCAGCAGGGTTGCTGTTGGGGTGATACACCGATGTCTTGTATGTTTTTACTCCCAGATGGATCAGTGTTTCCCGCCACTTTCGTCCTCGGAATTGCGTTCCGTGATCTGTAATTATCATCGATGGTTTGCCCACTTCGGGTATATATTTATTTATAACTATCTCTAATATTTTACTGGTTGTCGCTCGATTGAGTGGGTACAGCTTAGTATATTTGGTGTAATGATCAAATATTATTATGATATACTTATACTGGTGTCTCCCACCACTCCGTGGAAAAGGTCCACAAATGTCCAAGAAAACTTTTTCTAGTCTTGCTGTTGATGTAATCGGTATCATGACTCCTTCTCGCTTTTCGTTGCTGCATTTTGCCAGTTGACAGATATTACAACTCTGGACATATTTTCTGACCTTTCTACTCATGTCCTTGAAATGCACATGCTCCTGCAAAGACTTTATGACCTTCACTGCGCCCATATGACCATAACGTATGTGGTAGTCGATGGTCAATTCTTTTTCTAGGGCTTTGGGGATAACTACCTTCCATCTCTCATCACCTTTATTGTGTTTGGTGAATAACAACTGATTATGAGTACAGTAATACTGGTTTATGTTTGCATCATTGTCGGCTAGTTTTTTGATAATTAATGATATTTTGGGATCTTGTTGTTGATGATTGATTATGTCAGATAATATATTAGTGAGTTCGGATTTACTCTTCAGTAAGTGGTATACTCTCGCAATGGTTTCCCTCTCTCCTTCAAATGTTTGGGCGTTAATGTTTATCCGGGACAACACGTCTGCAGCTGTGTTGCTTTTTCCGGGTATGTACTCCCATTGTATGTTGTATTCTTGAAGTGTAAGAGTCCATCTTGTCAGTCTTCCGTGTTTTAATTTGCAGTTTTTTAGAAATGAAATGGATTTGTGATCTGTCCTCACTGTTACTGTATATCCTAAAATAAATGTCCTAAATTTTTCACATGCAAACACTATACTCAATAATTCTTTTTCTGTTGTATGGTAGTTACGTTCGCATTTGTTTAACGTACGGCTTGCGAAACTGATCACTTGATGATGCCCTTCTTGGTCTTCTTGATAGAGTACAGAACCAAGGCTTAGGTCGCTAGCGTCACAATTCATGAAAAACTGTTTATTAAAATTGGGGTGATGCAGCATAACGGTTTCCAGGAATTTTACTTTAATCAATTCAAATGTGGAGTCTTGCTCTGCTTCCCATTTCCATTTTTCTTTTGATGATAGCTGTGCTGAGAATCGAGCTGTCAATTCGGAATAATTATTTTGAAATTTCCGATAATAATTGCAGATTCCGAGGAACGATTGCAGTTGCTTTTTGTTCTTCGGGACGGGGAAACGCTGAATTGCCTCCATCTTCTCCTGGGATTGTGTAATTCCGTATTCAGACAGGTTAAACCCCAAGAATTGCACTTCCTTTGCAATTAGTTGAGACTTATCTAGTTTTAAAGTAATGTGGTTGTCTTCCAATTTTTTCAGTACTTGTGCCACCCGGTCACAGTGCTCCTCCCAATTGTTAGAGGCTATTAAGAGATCGTCCACATAGACTGTCGTGAACTGTAGTGTGTTGTGGCCCAGTATCTCGTCCATGCATTTGACGAATATTGCTACTGAGTTTACTAAACCGAATGGTAGCCTTTTAAAATGGTAGTTTCGGCCTTCCAAGATAAAAGCAGTGTATTTTCTACTGTTCGGATGCAGCTCAACCTGCCAATATCCACATACCGTATCCCATATACTGTAAAATTTTGTACCATAAAATTTCTTTAATATTTCATCGATTTCTCCAGGTGATGTCCTGTCATTAATTATGGTTTTGTTAAGTTCACGAGCATCTAAACAAATTCGTACTGCACCATTCTTTTTTGGTACAGCGACAATAGGGTTGGTGTATGGTGAATTGCTTACCTCTATTATGTGATTCTCTATTAAACGCTGAATCTCCTCTCTTACAGCTTCTTTTAGTGAAAAGGCGATAGGATATGATTTCCTCTTGAACTCCGTCTGGTCTTTGAATTTCAGTTCACATTGGAAATTTTTTATTTTCCCAGGCGTATCTGAAAATATGTGGCGATACTGGTAGTATATTTCTATTAATTGTTCCCGTTGTTCCCAAGTTACTTCTTGGCTATTCTGGCTGGTTTTAAATTCTCGGATGCCATTAATTTTCTCCAACCATAAAGCTTCCTCTGGACTGTTGTGTATTCTTTGGTTGATGGCGCCTTCTTGGTGTTCACGGCCTTCTCTGATGTAGTATATTACATGTTCCGAGGGTGCCTTCTTGTATTCTGTCAAATTGGCTGTCCACTCCATTTCTTCTGTTTTCATCACCACCGTATTAGTATCCATATTGATGATTGAGGTGTATTTTCTTAAAATGTCACAACCAATTAGTAGCGTGAACGGTAGCCCACTGGCTACTAGGAATACCATCTGTATTGTCTTCCCATTGCCGGATACATCTAATTGTACTTGCTGTCAGATAGCCTTATTCTGACGTCCGGTAGCACCGATGAGAATTATGTTACTAATTGGCAATGTGGGTATTGTAGCTTTGTTCTCCGATTGAATTCTGTCCAGTTCCAACTTGTCGATTAGTGATACGTTTGCACCGGTGTCTATCATTGCTGTGGCATCGGTGTTGTTTACTTTAACGGATATATATGCAATTTCTCTGTTGCTTGTATCGCCGATAGTATTTTCCTTTTCTTCCATCAAATCTTTCCTTATATTTTTTAGGTAATTGTTGTTATACACTTTGCGATGCTTTGAAGATTTTGCCAAAACATCAGACCCAATAGGCCGGTTCAGTGAGGGTGATCTTGGGTTTTTCACTGCCGGTTGGTGTTTAAATTCAGGTCACCATTTTCGCGTCGGTCCTGAGACGTTGAAGCTACTGGCTCCTGATTTCCCGGTCCATGTCCGTTGTGGTATACCTCTGTAGTTTGTGTGGTTGTTCTAGGACTTCCACTGCTGTCACTTCCATTTGACCGATATCCGGACTCTCTCTCATCCCTGTCACTATTGTTGGAATGATGGTGCTGGTGTGGGGAACTCCTTCTTCCTTGATAATAAGTTCTATGGTTTCCACCTCGACTGGCATGGGTATAGTGGACTCTTCGAAACTGACTGTTATTATTATGACCATTACCTTGTCTTGGTTGGTGATTAGGGGACTGGTTCTGATACGGCCTGTAGTAAGTGATTACCTCTTTGGTAATTCGTATTTCGTTGGTAACCACCAGGATGATGGTTATTATGGTTCCCTCTATTTATGTTGTTTCCACCTCCGTCTTGACGTGGTGTGGGTTGATTCTGGAATCTCGGTGGGTTATGAGAATTCCTTCCTTGGTTATTACCATTATTGTGAATAGTGGGATTATTGTTTCCAGGCCCTCCTCGATCGTATGTTTGGCTTGGTACCTGTCGACTCCGTTGATAGTATCGTTCCCTCTCGTGGCTTTCGAGTAGGTCGCACATTCCTTGGATTGTTTTTATCTGCGCATTTAGTCTTCCCTGTGAGATACCCTGATTAAAATGGTAAGCCAACTTTGTGACCAGGCATTCTTCTGGGATTGCCGGTTCCAGATTCCTTGCCAGGCAAATCTTTCCTAAAAAATAGGTGGTCATGGATTGCCTTCCATTCACGTCGAACCTTCCGTTGGTAATATCGTCCCTTATGATGTTCTGTGTGGCCTCCGACCAATATTTTTGCTTGAATGCTGTCTTGAAGGTGTCATAATTACCCACTTCGTGTCGGGTTGCTGTCCACCAGTTGTCAAACGTGTGTTTAAATGATTCATCTAACATACCTTTTATGACAGACCATCTGCTCTCACGATTCCTTTGTATGATTTCTTCCATTCTCTCTAGGAATTCCAAGGGATTTTTTGAATAAGTCCGGAAGTCAATCTGATCTCTTCCTTCTAAATGACTCAAACCGGATAGGAAATTTGGTACGGTTTGTAGACGATGCATTTCGTCTCGGAGGTCGTCCAATTCCCTCCGTTGACGTTCTGTGGATTGTGCCTTGTCATCGTGTACTTGCTGCTTGATCGCGTCTACCCTTCCAGCAACTTCTTCACACTTATCCTTTAATGTTGACTGCGCTGCCTTCATCTTAGTCTGCTCTTCTGTTATTACATCTAGTTGGGTATCGTGAGTTTTCTTCACATCACTAATACGTTGGTTAAGGTCCATTCCCGTCTGTATTAGTTTTATGTTGGTACTTTCTCCTTCTTTACGCACTTCCGATATCTCGACATTAACTTCAGTCGTTAGTATGGCCATTTGTTTCTCGATTTCTTCGACGCTTTCTCCCAATCTTCTCTCAACGATTTCTACCGTCTCCTTAGCGGTCTCCTCCATTTTATTATTGTTGACACTTATCTGTTGCCATATATTTTCGTGATCGGCTTGTATGGTCTCAACATCTCGATTAAGTTTGGCGTTGATCCCATCAATTTTCTGGTTAGTCTGATCAATCTTCTCTCCCAACTCTGCTGATAAATCTTCTTTCATGATGGCCATTCCCTTCTCCAACAATTCTTCGGTTTTCCGTTGACCCTCTTCCATTCTCCTATTTGTTTCACTTATTTGGTTATTAAATTCTTCTTTTAACAACTCTATATGTCTCTGGTTATCCTTCTGGCCTTCCTCTATTTTTTGGTTAGTGGATCGGCTGGCTTCTTCTATTTTATGGTTTAGGTCCTCCTTAGTGGATCGGCTGGCTTCTTCTATGTTATTATTTAAGTCTGCTTTGGTGGATCTCAGGCCTTCTTCTACTGATGCTCTCATAATAATTAGCATTTCGACAATGTATCTATCTTCTGGTTGTACCAGTCTCTCGGGTTGGTTTGTTTCTGGTAGGATTTCTTGAATCATCACTTCCGGTTCCTCCATAGGCTGCTGAACCTCCTCCGCCGGTTCAATTGTTTTTTCCTTCGTTTCTAGTACAACTTCTTCTACATCTTCCGTCGACATGGCCTCTTTTTCTTCTCTTCTGGTCTCCTTTTCCACTTCGGTTGCCCTCTTCCTCGATGTTGATCTCGATTTTGATCTTGATTTTAATCTGTTGGTGTACATCTTGCTGTTCTGGTAATGTACCTGCTGTCTTTTTCACGAATTGGGGTGATTGGGTCACTAGTTATGGTGTAATTTCCCTTAAATCGTGCTCAGACGTTGGGCACCAATCTATAATATAAATTATAGATTCAGGATATTTATTTATATTTTGGTGTGTTCGTGTGGGTGTAGACACGCACCGGTATCTACGATAATGTTGTTTATCAAAAGGTGTAATCGTAATCGTAGAGGTTATTGGTGTTAATGTATTGTTTTTTATGGGTACGTAGTAATAGTTCACTCCTTTTATTTTAATATGGTTCGCACACTTTGTTGTGTATCTCACTTACTTACCACACTTGAATACTTCAATTCTGTTCTGTGACGTTCCTTCTGAAATACATGCACTTCAAATACAAGAAAATATTCGGATTGAATATTTAATATATCATCACACACAATAGTAAATGAAGCAATATCTGATGAATATCCTGAATTATGCTAAATCTTTTTAAATTCTTCCGCCACCTGTGTCAGAACTGATTAAAAAATAAATGAATTTACTTTTAATAGAAATGATACTCCTTTTGTGGTAATAAAATTGGAGGTTTATTAACAATTTGATAAGTGATAAAATCTTTGACAATTAAAAACAATAATTAACAACCTTTCAATTACTGATTACAGTAAAAATTCAATAAGACTCTGTCTAATTCCTCAAGGCTGGTAGACCTATTGTTAGTACAATAATTTAACTGCATAGGTTATGTTACTTTGATTCAGTGAATTACCATATTTCGTTAGGTTCTTTGAGGTAACATGATACCAGTCACAAGATGTAATACAATTAATGATATAGAATTAACAATAATGAATAATAATCGAACAAATATAAAAAAATCAAAAATTGGTACCATATGTCTGGTATTTATGAAACTATCGTACGCGGGTATGCGCACGCATCTCTAATACTAGTTTGTAATTATCAAGCTGTATGACTTGTACAGTATTTAAAAATGTATTACTTTCGTTTAATAATTAGTTTTAAAAATCATCTATTCACAAGAGAAAAATTTCTCAAAAAACTCTTGTTAGTAATTCTACTTGATTTGAATGTTACTTGAGAACAGATCGGTAATATTGAAAATATCAAGTTACCGTAACGATTTCTGAGGTTAGAATTAACCGGTGTTGTTACAAAGGATAAGTATTTCTTAATAGCTATTATTTCTTAGACTATACATGTAAACATATTATTCATATACTTTAATATATTATTATCAGAATTACATTTATTCCGATTGTATGAAAATTAATAAAGTAGATTTCGAAACATCGAAAATTTCAAGAAAAATACGTTTAGTCAAATGAGTGACTGAATATTCTTGTGTTCATTAAGAATTATTTCCAAACATTATATTTTAAATTATTATAATTAATTAAAATATTTTTATAATATTTTAATAATGGCGATTTAAATCTTTCCTCAATTCTGATAATTTAATTACTGTTTTTCGATACTCAGCATTATCTGACTTGCGTAGTATCGAAAGTTAGCTTTTCACAAAAATTATTATTTTCGTTCAAATATTGTTTAAATAAAATTGTACTCCCTGTTTCCTATTTAACACTTCACTCGCAAGTATGGTCGACATTATACACTGACCTACTTGTTCAATTAAAACAATTCCGCACTTTTTCACTCGTATGTATAAATGTTGTATTAAGGTTAACTGTATGTTGTTTACTGACGTATATGGCGCGCACAGTTTTAAAATATAAACTCCTTCTTTTTGTCTCGAGCGGCGTGGCCTATACGTTTGATGGTTGATCGTAGACTGTCTTGCTCCTCTGAAGCGTCTCTCGGTGGTCTGCTGAAAGTCATTCATTCCATTGGCTGGATGCGTTATACTCTCTGACCCAAACGCCTTCGTTTTATTAAAATATTTAATTTTTTGACAAAATCGAGTTTGGTGTGGAGGCTTTTTTATGTCATCACTGGTACAAAAATTTAACTGGAAAGTTTAAAATTATCATAACTTTCTTATCTTACGTTCTATCGTTAATTGGTTGATATCAATGAATTCAGGGCGTTTTGCTTGTTAAAATAAGTCCAAAAACGCTTATTTTCCGTTCATTGCTACTATCACAATAACGATTTTATTTGTTATTTCTGGTGTATCTTATTTTTATAAGTCCGTTACACCAGATTTTATTTAAATATAATAAAACACTTCTTATCTAAACACTTTGAGTCTATATCTCAGTCGGTTTAATTTACAATTTGGGAATAACTGTTCCCTACACAAATCTCGTTACGGCATCATTAAGCGTCCATGTTAGATTTTTCATAAACATGCTTAGAACTAATTTTTCTTATTTAAAATGATCATATTACTATCTAATAATATTAGTAATGTTTATTTACACAATTTTACACTATAATATTTATGTATGACTGTGGTTAATTTAATATTTACATAAGTTCAAACCTCTCCTATGTTACTTATACAATTTTTTCATCTTATTTTTTGGTCTCTTTATATAAATCATATCATTTAATGATTGTAATTAGTGTACACACATAGTACCTAATCTATTATATATAATGGTTATCTTTTAATTAGCTCAGAACTCTTTAATCTTTCAGTAATGGCTCTGTTCATGTTGTGTCATATCATAATAGTCATTTATTTTTTCTAATACAACAACTAAATTGTTATTGTCCTATTTGGTTTGGATTCCCAAAGTAGCATTAGATATTATTCTAACTTTTGGTTATGTTTCCAATTACTTTTACACAAGTTTATATGCTATATTTTTCATAAATAACTTGTTGGTCATTGTTTGTTTACATTTGGTTTTCTTCATAATGGTCATTTGGTTTTTAAATGTTTGTATATAATATGACTGCTTTTATGGTCATTATCTGTTCTCAAAGTAGCATTGGGATTTCCTCTTACTACTGGTAACAATTGTAACAATCTGTGCTCAATATTTGATACAGTATTTTTCTTAACTAATTAGCTATACAATGGTTCAGCTTACTTCTGGTCATATGTACATTGTTAGTTGGTTTACAATAATTTAGTTATAATACTGTTCTTATCATGTTCAGAATCTGTTCTCAATGTATTATCAGATATTTATCTCACTACCGGTAATACTCTTATAAACATTGATATTGGTTTTGATACTGTACTTTGCTTAACTAAACTGGTATACTTTTCTCATTTCTGCTATTCTCTGTGTCATTATGTTTGACTTGTTCTATTTACATTGTTTTGCATTATATTACATTGTCTCTTAATATTTATTATTATTACTTATAATAAATTCTCGTTGATAACATATTTGATGATCAGATATTTATACTAATATGTATCATTTTCTGTTGTAATAGGTCTCTTCCTTGTGGGTTGTGTAACAATGTACCATCTGTTTTAGTGCAGTATTTTTCTACTACTAAACTGACTTCACTACGGTATATTAACATAATACTTTAACTAATTTGTTACACATGTTTATATAATTCCTTCTTAAACACTAACACAAATCTTTCTTGTATTATTTACAATGTTTTTCTGGTCAATGGTGGAAATTTAATTCCTGTCATGTTTGATACTTAACAAATGTCTTTTATTTGTTGTCAGTTCTTTATGAACAATAACATAATTGTTCTATTTTGTTCTAATCTGGTGGTCTTATGATCATGTGTATTGGTTACAACTTTATTAAATCAGTCACACTCATTGTCTGTGTTTATTTGACTATTTTTAATTTTTGTTGTTTCCTCATGAAATTAACATATTTTTCACACTGTAAACTTCATCACTGTAATTGTTTGTGTGGTTTATTCAGCTGAAATGGTTAGTTATTCACAGGTTTCATATTTGTATTAAGTACACACTGTAATTGTTTGTGGTTTCTTAAATGTTTCACACTGGTTTTCTTGTCACACTTATAATCATTTCTTTTGTCACTTACATTGTTTTTAGTACATGTGGTTTATGTTGAGTCCTTATATCTTCTGTCCATCTTCTTTCTTCTTCTTGGTGCTCTTCCTAGTCCTTCTTCTTTCTTCTTTATTCTATATTTTCATTGTAGTTGCTATTTTTATTTATCTCCATTGTTGTTGGAGCTTGTTGATCCTTGTTTCGTTGATTCCCCTCACTGTTGGATCCTATTGGGTCTATTTACTGATATTTTGTTTTGGGCTTGTGGCATTTTCTTTCTTCATTTTGTATTTAATGTTGATATATTCGTATTCTCTTCTTCATTGTTGGATTTTTTATTAATATATTTGTAGATACACACTTATATACACTTAGGTTTATTTATCTAGATATATTCCCATGTTTTTTCTCATACTTGACGTTACATTCGTTTATATTATGTAACTACCATATTTTTGGTACTGTTACAATATGCTGGTGACCCAAATGACGTGCTGGTGAATTATAAGGTACGTGAGCAGAGATCGACCGGGTAAGTGGTATTTTGGGCGGGTAGATTTAAAATTTGTTAGAGTTCCTTTACAACATACTTTTGGAAGTTATAATTCCAACTTCAAAATGATTTACTAATTCAAGTCTGAATTCAAGTAAACAACAATTTCATCTTACTTTTTTCATTTAAACATCTCATCTTATATCTCAATTTCCTCATCATTAATGCAGATTACTACCGTACTGCTATCTTTATACAATACAAAACCTGGTTATTTGAAACAGCAAATTAGGCAATACAACAAGTACAGCCAACAAAATGTATATTTCAACACTGTATGATTAATCGTGTTATCCAGTGGCGAAGCTAGTAGTTAATGAATGGGTAGGCAAAATTCTTACCTTAAATTTTTTTTAAGGAATCACTAAAAGGACGGTGGTTCAAATCGGACGCTGAGGTAGAGTTTGCTGTTAGCGAATGGTTCCGGAAACAGCCGTAAGAATTTTACTAGCAGGGAATCTACAGATTAGTCCAAGAGTGGGACTCATGACTTAATGTTAATGGAGACTTCTTTTAAAATCGTTGAATAAAAAATGCTTAACAGCTCTAAACGTGTTTCTATTGAACAATCCTTGTATAAGTCATACACAATAATACATCTGATTGAACTTCAAATTTTTAAACTTGATTAGTTTCTATATTATATGTTTAATGTTACAAACAATTCAAAAAACAATCTTGATCATCTGTTTAGTTCAGCAGAATAACAGGCACACTTTTAATAACCGCAGAAAATAAGCACACTTATAAACAACACAGCGCGCTTTAACTTAACTGTTTGCACCATAGAAGTGAGACATGCCTCAACGCTCCTTGTGTACAGCACGGGACAATCCCCCTCCCCCACACTTCCCAATCACGCCAGCACATTGCTTACATACGATGTATACAAAAAACTCTGAGGCAAGTTCACGTTGCCTCATTCGCTTTATGCCGAATCTCACCTGTCACCATCTAGCGGTCGCTCAGTAAAGCACATTTCGGCTTAATAAATTCGACAGTCACTGTAACAATGTATAATCTTTACGTTACGTAGTTCATACGTATTTATAATTTGTAGTCTACAGAATTTTTAGGGTAGGCATTGCCTCAATTGCCTCCATGTAACTTCGCCACTGGTGTTATCGTGATTTAATCATCACTCTTCTCTACTTTATTATTCATTTTAAACTCCTCCACTCACATCATTTCATAATATCCCCCCTTCTAAATAAACATTACCATCATCATGTTAACATGAAACATTTCACCTCTGAATTTGAATAAAATTACAAACATTACAACTTTACTTGTAATCCTCTATTGACTCTTTCAATGGTCACTTTGTAACTTGAACTCTGAATTTCTATTCAACACTTTAATCATCACATTTTAATCATTTACCATTTATTATACAATTCAAATCTACACAAATTTCTCAAATTTACTACCAAGATTTCTATCTTGTAAATTAATTAAACCATCTCAAATTAGTTTAATTCCATTATAAAAATTCATAATTACATAGATGTCAATTAATACTAACAATCAATCCTCATTATCATAATACACTCAATCAGAATTATTAATGTTGAGTATACATCATACAACACTCTGTATCCTCTGATACCTTCTCATAATAACAACATAAGCTAACACATAAGTACATTTAACACCAATACAAATTTATATACAATCTATGTCATATTAAAGGTCATTGTTTACCAAAACTCATTACATTATTTAGCCAAGTCTTTAAACCATTAACTAAACTAATTAAATGTTCATTAGCACCATATATCTAACCTCCATCATCAAAAGTTAATCTGATTTACTCCTACACAATTCCTTTGTAACTAAGTTTATTATATTATCTTTTTTTAATATAATGCCCATCTAAACTTGTTTTATCCATTATATCATTACAATAATCTACAGGATTACTCCTTATTGTTAAATCATAAAACTTGTCAACATTAGGTATGGTCAATTCGCCCTTGATATTTTTCGTCATAATTAAGTACATTATCATTTCATCACCATAGTCATCATCTGCTACTAGTACCATTTTATCCGCAGGTAAGTGCTTATTATAACCAGCGTTATCATCATTGACTACTGCTCTAATTACGTCACAAGGTAAGTCTTTATTGTTAACCATTCTATCAATATTTATTCTCTTGACTAACTCTTCATAACCTCTATTAATCTTACACATTTCTATCTCTCTCAAAATACCTCTAACATCCCCATTTCTTTCTCTCACTCCACACAGAGGGCAATACTACATCATTAAAGCCCATCCTGGCTTTACCAGGGAAACCATAATACATAAAGGGACTATTTGTACACCATTTGTCTCCCAAATAAATTCTAGAGGAACCTTTGTCCTCCCAAAACACTTGTGAAGCCTTTACTTCAATACACTGCAGGGAAACTTTGCCCTCTGCCCCCCAGATTCACTTAAACTCTCCTCGAACTCTCTCTCAAGCTCATTAACACTTATTATTACCCCATCATTACTATTATTCACTGTATCACTTTTTGATACCCCATTTTCAACTATATCAGCATTATTCTTATTCAACATTATCTCACTATCATCATTATAATTATCACTTGTATTAACACCATCACTTACCTTGTCACATATTCCTTTCATTATTTATATTTTCATTTACACTTAACTTGTCATCATTATGATTATCACTTATATAATCACTATCTTCACTATCAGAACCGATTACCTTGTTCTCTATTATCTCGTTATTATTATTTTCATTACTCTTACCTGTATCTCTTTTACTCTCCTTTCTTTTTCTGATATTATTTACATCATCTTGTATTTGTTTTACGATGGTACTACAATGTTCATCTATCTCATTCAGACATTTATTCAAATTACTTTCAAATTTAACATTATTTTGTTTCATATCATTAAAATTACTTTAACTTTTAATATTTTGTTCATTGATATCCCTCTTCATTTCATTAAATTTAATATCATTTACATCAAAACATTTATTGATATCACTACTTACTTCATTAAGTTTAATGTTTTGTTCATCGAATTACGTATTTACTTCATTAAACTTTTCATCGCTATTATCAAAACGTCTTCTCATAAAATTCATTATATCGGCCATTGACCACTGTTTTCTTTAGTTGCCACGGGAGTAGATTCTGCTCCCACTTTACTCATTATAATTGACTCAGTTAAAGTGTTCTCTTTATTTAATACATGAGTTGACTGGATTTCTGATTCTTTCATGATAGTTGAGTCAGACAAGCTGACTTCATCTTCATTATTCTCCATGTTTAATTAGTTTTAATTAAATACTTATTACAATTCAATATTGAGATAAATGAGAGTTTATATATATTAAACACAAACTTTTTTACACCACGTGCTATTTTTAATGTCTTATAACCAACAAATGTAACGGGACATATCAGGGACGGAAATGAATTTTAATAATTGAACATAATTCAAAAAGCAGTCAGGGTTCACCTTTGGTGTACCCCATTTTAACCAACTATACATACAATATTATTACAAAACACCACATCTGTGTTTGTTCCTGGAGTCAGCCAGTCCAGACATATTACGTAACTACATACAGTTCGTGGCATCCGTGAATCACGGAAAAAATGAAGCCAATGTGCAGATTTCACCAGGCGGCAAAATATTGCAGAATTCTCCGGCCTAGGTTCTAGAACTTTTTAAAAACCACCAATCAGGGCTGGCATTGGTGATCAAGTGACTGGCCTAAAAACCCCGAGCACTGCGCCCTAACGCCAGATTAAGCGTCAGTGAACTTGTATCTTTCGACCGTGCGGTCGTAAAAGAAAACAACAAGTACTCAAGCTCAATTAACGTCGGCCAACAAATTATTACAAAAAGGTAATCTAAAATAGTAGTAAACTACATAATACGGAGTGTGCAGCTACAGTGAATTAACATTTGAAACACCAAAGTGCGGAGTGATCGGGGAAATGGTAATTAACACGTGGTGGTGGTGAAATCGACTGGAACTTCTCCGGATTTGGTTAAGTACCAAGAACAAACTATCAATTAAATATCTTAAGCATCTCAAACAAATAATTTAATATTGCAAAATAAAGATTTGAAGAGCTCTATAAACGGAGTTAAAAATGGAATTATAAAAGTGTGAGAGTGAATTAAATAAGGAAAAGTACTGGTTCATTAAGCATATAAATCACTTTGTTATAGTTAAGTAAGAATTGTTCATTTGTTAATTTTATGTTTGAGACGAATGTCTTAATTTACAAGAAAAAATAAGAATTTTTATTGTCATCCAAGTGAGGAAAAATAATCATTTTCCGTAATAAACAAAAAGTAATTTGTTTTAGTCAGCATAAACTGTGTTACTATCATTTCACAACTCAACCCACATAACACAACACAACTCATCCCTCTGCAACTGTTTTCGTCTATACGACTCTGGAGCTTAACCCGAAGGTACGTAAATTTTGATAACTTAGTAAGTCTCATAAAATAATAAAATTTATTATTTGAGCAAAAAAATGGTAAAGTCTCAGTGGCGCCTGAATAGGGACTCGATTTGTATGATTTATCATAATCATACAAATTAGACCTAATATAATAGTTGCAGAGAAGGGTTATTTGGGAGTGAGGGAGGTTGTGTAGGTTAGAAAGCATAGTTATATATATAAAAACAATAATATAAAAAAAAATAATGGAAAATAAGAGTGACGAAGTCAACAAAATTGACTTAACTAATACAGAGAATCAAATAAATGCAACTGGCGTTAATGAGTCAGAAATCCAAGCAATGACCAAGTCAACGGTCATGATTCATTCAACTCCAATCGTAGTCCAAAATGGAGAATTAAACGAATCAGGTGTTACAGATGACTCTGGAATTCAATTAACACCAATTTCAACTAATAAAAATAATCAACCTGATAGTAATGATATAATGAGTATTTTACGAGCAATATCGAGGAATATTAATGAAGTAAAAATGATTTCACTGAAGTAAATGTTAAATTTGATGTACAAAATGCAAAATTTGATAAATTAAGCAGTGATGTTAATGAGTTAAAAGAATAAAATACAGAAGTAAAAAATAATTTGAATGAACAAAATAATAAAGTTGATGCATTAAGTAGTGACATAAATGCAAAACTGAATGAATTAAGCAGTAATGTAAATGAACAGAGAACAAAATGCGAAAACAATGTTAACGAATTAAATAAACGCTTTGATTTAAATGATGTTAGATTTGATGAACTAAAGAGCGATATTAATAATATGAAATTACAAAATGCTAACGTTGATAAGCGTATAAATGATCTAGATGAACGATGTACTATTATTCAAGAACAAGTAGTAGAGTCAGTAAAGGAACAAGTTAAAGAACAAATTAATGAATTTAAAGAAAGTGTAGAAAGTAAACTAAACGATGTAAATGCACAAGTACCAGATAAGATAAAAGTACAAGTTAGGGAACAATGTAGTGAGATAGAAAGTAATTGTGAAAGTAAAATAAATTAATACAGTCCCGATGTTGAGTATAAAATAAATGAATGTAAATTCAATATTGCAAACAAAATTGAAGAAATTAATGAAAATAGTGACAGTAAGATTAGCGAAATAGAAAGCAGCTATAAGTCAGAAATACAGTTATTAAAAGGTGCTGTAGAAATGGTAAATAATGCCAGTATTCAATCTGAGCGTGTAACTAACAACAAGCTTAATTTAATTGAACAAAAACTAATCAATGTCAAAGATGATTTAAATGCGGCAATAAGCAAAAAATTAGATAGTGTCAGCGAGCGAATAGTAATTACCCACAACGCAGATAACGAGATCGAGTTAGAGTCGTTTAATGGGGACACCAGGGGGGTACACCCTATGCAATTCCTAAATAGAGTAAGAGACTTCAATCAATTTTGTAATAATAATTGGGAGGTGAAATTGTTAAAAGTTATGAAATGTTTTAAGGGAAGCCCCGTGGTGTGGGCGGAAGTGCATAAGGAGATTGGTTAAATTACCGAAGTTTTGAAAGTGATTTCAGAAGTAAATGTTGGTCAGAGGAGGAACAAGAAATATTAAGAAGTAAGATCATGGGGCACGGTAATTTTGGGGTCCACGGGAGTAATGTAACTGTGTACATCATGCGACTATATAACGAGATAAAATATTTAGAACCACCGTTACCATTCCGATCATTCGTGCGACATGTAAGTAAACACCTACCCCGAGAAATACATACCAACCTGATGACAAGGGAAGTGGTAGACATAAATGAACTAGAACGAATATTAGATATTTTCCAGAATATAAGGGACCAGGAGATGGGTAGGTGCCCAAACCCGCCCGTGTCGCACACTAATGAAAACCATAATCGACCTAGTGGGACACCAACAGCATACAGAGGGGCGAGGGGAAATAATAATAATAACAAACGTGAGGATTGGCGGTGTTCGGAGTGCCATTTTGAAAATTACCCTATAAGAACGACCTGTTATAGATGCAACCGGGCAAGAAATTGCCAACGCAGCGAACCAGTGATCAACCAAAACAATCAACACCAGAGAGGAGCAAGCAGTAGCAGAGAAGCATCAGGAAGTGGCGGAAACTCTACTAGAGGCCGTGGTGGGTATACCCCAGGCAGTGCCACCGCCCCACCGGAAAACAAACGAGGACAGTGGACGAGAGGACCCAACCATTGTCGACTGCGGGGTCCAAGACAATAACGGCTATCGAAGTAACGTCATCCGCACCGACCTGTCCAAGGAACTGATGGAGGAGGATGACATAGAGGCAGTAAGATTAGAGACAGGATTGACTGAAGTAAGGATCAAAATCGAAGGTAAGGAAGTAAAAACTTTAGTAAACACAGGTAGCGAAGTATCGGTTATTTCTGAACATACACTAGATGAATTGAAAGAAACAAATGTAAACATTCCATCTTTGCCAGTTGCTGGGGTGACGATAGTGGGGATTACAGGGGCCAGAAGCAAACGGGTAACCAAACAAGTGCAATTGAATATGATAATTAATGGGGGAGAATTTGAAAATACTTTTTTAGTAGTACGGGGTTGAACTTGGAGGTTATATTGGCCAACGACTTTTTCATACGACATAAAGCCGTGATTGATTTTCAGAGACGGGTGTTAGAGTTAAATAATGAGATTAAACCGATCCGGGTCAGTTTTGAGCGGGTTTTAGATATGTTAAGAATATCGGGGGTAAAGGTGATACGGAATGGGGTTACTAATATTGATACAGTAATTAGTGTGAACGCATGTAGAGAAAGAGGGTGTAGCGAAAGTAGAGAACAAATATAGGAGGAAAGGGCACATAAGTTTTGTAGTGAGGGTGGCATTGTAGGGAGTCCCCAACGTAAAGCGTTGTGGCGGGTGGTAGAGAGTTATAAAGAAGTGTTTTCTCAGTTACCTGGAAGAGCCAGGAACTACGAATGTCAGTTAAAAGTAAGGGAACACACACCCTACATACAAAGAAGTTATTCGGTGCCATTTTCCAAGAGGGGGATATAATTGAGAGGTCGGTGTCACCATATTCTAATCAGTTGGTAGCAGTTATTAAAAAAGATGGTAAAGTAAGGTTATGTTTAGACGCCCGCCGAATAAATCAAATAATAATTCAGGACCGGGAGTCACCCGAAGCAACTGATGAGATTTTTCAAAAATTCAGTGGAGTGAAATATATGACCTCATTAGACCTAACCGCTGGGTATTGGCAAGTTCTGTTAGCTTCAAACAGTCAGAAGTACACTGCGTTCTTATTCAATGGTCGCAATTATCAATTCAAACGGTTACCATTCGGGCTCAACACCAGCGTAGCTAGTTTCATAAAGTGCCTAGATGAGATACTACAACCAAAAAACTTAGATTTTTTAACGATTTAAGTAGATGACATATTAATAGTGTCGAGGACTTTCGAGGAACACGTAGTATGTCTTGAATAAATTGTATCAAGGGGGTTGACAGTAAATTGGAAAAAGTAGAGTTTTTTGGAGAAAGAAATACATTTTTTGGGGTTTATCATTACACCTGAAGGCATACGAGCTAACCCAGACAAAGTAGAATCTATAATGAAGTTCCCTGAACCGAAAAATATCAAAAAACTGCAGAGTTTTTTGGGCTTATGCAACTTTTATCGGAAATTCCAGCAAAACTATGCCATCATAACATCAAAATTGAACACCGTATTGCAAAAGAGTAAATTATGGAAATGGGGTGAGCGGAGAGGGATACATTCAACGAGATAAAGAAAAAGTTTGTAAACATGGTGATGATGAATCACCGTAATTTTGAACAAAAATTTTACTTGCAGACAGATGCTAGCAACGTCGCCCTGGGAGCAGAACTTTACCAGGAGGATGAAGATAAGAAGCACCACACCATCGCTTTCGCCACCCGGACCTTGCTAGCGGCCGAACGGAATTATACCACCACACAAAAGGAATTGTTGAGTATAGTCTTCGCAGTAAGAAAGTTCTGCACATACCTGCTAGGGAGTCGTACTATCATCCGGACAGACCACAAGGCGTTATCTTTCCTGAACACCTGCAAACTGACTCACAGTCGACTAACAAGGTGGGTACTAGCATTACAAGAATTTAATTTCTCTTGGGTATACATAAAAGGGGTAGAAAACAGGGTACCTGACATATTATCATGGGTAGATACAGAGGGGAATAGAACGGGTAGAGATATAAAAGAGATAGAAATTTATAGATTATCCAGGGAAGATAGACGTTTTGGGGAGGAGCTCAAAGATATAAACACAATGCAGAGAGCAGACACTAAATTAAACAAGATCATAACAAGTGTAGTCAGATGTAGATGAGTTTGGTTACACGCAATATTTCCAAGTTTTCAAAGGGAGTTTATTTAAAAAAGTAGAGGGTAGTGAAAGGGATTGCAGGTTAGTCATACCAGAAGGGTTGGTAGAAAAAATAGTATGGGATTGTCATTATAGATATGGCCATTTTGGAGCAAAGAAGTGTGAGAGTATACTAAGAGAGTCCTGTATATTTAAGAATATGGAGAGGCGCGTGAGGAAAATAATCCGAAGTTGTGATTTATGCCAAAAGTCTAAAGTAGTAAATTATCGATTGGAAGGGGAGTTAAATTATATCAAAGTAGAAAAGTCATTTGACCTAGCCGTAGATTTATATGGGCCATTGCCAAAGGGGAGGGGCGGAGTAATGTATATTTTTGTAGTGCTCGATACATTTTCCAAATATGTAAGGTTATATAGTGTGAAGCGAGCGACGAGTAAGGTGTTGAGCAAGATCACACGCAACTACATGATCAACGTGGGAAAGCCTAAGGTGATACTATCAGACCATGGACCGCAGTTCATCAGTGGGAAGTGGCGTCAGACTCTAGGATGGGAAGGAATCATCCCAAAACACACTGCAGTATATCAACCACAATCAAACCAGGCAGAGAGAGTCATGGAGAGTTAGGCCGGATTTTAAGAGCATACTGTCATGCGAAACATAGTGAGTGGCCATTATATGTTCAGAAGATTGAAGACTGGCTGAACTGTACAACCCATGAGTCAACGGGATTCACACCTTAAGAGTTGGTACGAGGGAGGCGTCCGCCAAGGATTTTGGAGCAATTATTTGAGTACCCACCAAAGACTAATATTATTGATCGTAATGTGAAACTTAGGTTGGCGAATGAAAGCTTGTTGACTAAGGGAGAGAAGAGAAAACAGAGGCATGATATGAAAGGTAAATGGATGAAGTATGAAATAGGACAGTTAGTGTTAGTGCGACGGCATGATTTGTTGAGTGCGCAGGATAAGGAGATCAAAAAGTTTTTCTTATTATACGAGGGACCGTATCAGGTAACTGAAGTAAAAATGAACAATGCGTACGTGTTGGAAGACCAAGCAACGCGGGAGATAATAGGTACACAAAATGCAACGAATTTGAAACCATATTGGTCAGCATAAATATGAATTGTTTAAAATAAATTTTAATATATATATTTTTTTAGAAGGGACCCTCCCCCATTTTTTCGGGCGGCCATGGTCTGTAATGGGACAATTTTTAAGGGTATATATTTTTTTTTTATTTAATAATTTTGGGACTAATCTGTTTGGGCACCATTTATGGTCACGAAAACTTAATTTGTGTAACACCCTGTATTCACTTCGTGCCAGGCGACACTAGGTACGGAAGCGATAAAAGCATTGGAATGCGAGTATGTGTGCGGGTGATTGCGTTTTCCATTGGAAACCAACAGAAATTTGGGGCGAGCCCCAGGACAGAACAAAAATATATGGATTCGCTACCAAGAACGGAAACTATAATTTCACTAATGACCATACCACGTGAGTGAATCAACGAATCAGAGCGCAAGCTGGCGGATGTAACAGGACTGATGCCAAGAGTAGTGCGTCCCAGTCGACTTAGAACTCCTGACCGTACGGTTATATAAAATATCGCTCGAGCTAATTAGGGTCAGCCGACCAGTAAATCTTACTATTTTAATGTAAAGTAACAGTCAACCATGTTATAGTGATGTTATAATAACATTTTAAACTTATATTCGGAGTGTGCCAGCAGAATCAAATATTAACAGTGATGGCGAAACCACGTGGATGAAGGGATGAGTACATAATTTAAACAATTTGAACAGACAATATATTTCAGTTTTAATTAACTTCAATTCACTAATATTAAATTATAACAATTCAATAAGAAAGCGCTTTATGGTATAAAAAGTATGAGGAATGAATGAGTGAGTGAGCAAGCTGGGCTGCTTTGAAATAAATATGGTCTAGTTTATTAAATAGAGTTAAGTATATTTCACAATCTATTTTCAATGTAACGTAAAAGATATATTTCACAATCTATTTTCAATGTAACGTAAAAGAAAGACGAAATTGGTGATGTGGGAGTTATGGTAGTATTTGATGGCAAGATAAAATGAAATAAAAAATGTGTTAAGTGAGCATATAAATATGTGTTTGTCAATTGCATTCCCTGTTCTTCTCTGCTAAAGTACACCAGATGACACCTTGGTAAATTACCAATAAAGGTAGGTAATACAAAATTTTAATATTTTAAACCTTTACTTAACTCGTACTACTTCAAATGACGCCCTAAACAGGGACGAATTTACATATTTTAATTAATAATCAGCTTGTCATACTTCAGGTCTTACCAGCCCTGGTCGTGGATTTTGGACATATAGGGACGGACCATGGTTGTAGCCACCTCCCATTGGGGTGGGACAAAGATGGTCTTTCCCTACCAAATTGTTAGAAACTAGAAATTTACACAGTATAAAGAACGGGGAGGGGGACGTGGTTAAAGAATTACAGAAAAAAAGGTGCATAAATTGGCACATCCCACGGACCAAAGATTGCCTTAATTCTAAATTACAATACATTAAGGCAATCTTCAAGTTTTGAAGCCAGTGTTGTTTGCGGGTTGTAAACTCATCCCTTAATAAGTAGGTAGTGGAGAAGTTTTGTGGCTGAGTAAACAAACCAAAATAACAAATTTTCAGTATAGTCTGACCGAATTATGGCATAGCGAGATGGGGTCGTGGACTTGCGAGTGTTTTGTTCATTCTCTGGATAAGGGGGTAGATAGAGAAAGTAGTTTTGCTGAGGAAATAGTTTGAAAATAACAGACTTTTTTCATATAATAAATTATATTAATACTTCTTAATAACACGTTTTAAGAATGTTCGAATAATAAGTATAAGTTGGGGAGGAGTGTTTAATTCACATCCATTGAAGTATAGGGTTTGTCCGTTTTAGATCGCATCTCGGTATACCATTATTCTGTACATATAAAATATGATCTATTGTCAGGTAGTTAAAGAAAAATAATTTGTGCAAAAATTCTAAAATAAAACAATCATGTAACCTAAAGGTTAAACTATTATTTTGTGGTACCTCCTATGTTAGACCATGAGTAGAGATATTTGGGTGAGAATGCAATCATGGAGGAACTTAAGGAAAGATTTGAGCCAAACAATGTGATGTCTGTAAACTTTATTAAAATGCTAAGGCGACACTAGAATCATTTTGAATATAATGTAATTAAAGTAACTGAAACTGTTTTGAACAAATGAGTTGGAATTAAATTAATTTAAAATGTGAAGGTCAGCAATGAATTTAAATTTATTTTGATTTGAATTTTGATTTAAATTGTAACATAAATAGTAACTGATTAAAACGAAACGATTAAAATATTTGATCAGATTGAAAATTGAAGCTAAAGTGGTCAGATTTGTAAACTCTATTGGAATTCCAGAAGGAAATGTTTATGTTGATGCTGAGGTAGTGTTTGTAAAACAAGTTGTGTATACAACTGATGATATAACCTGGTATAAATAATAAACCTACGTTATATGTTTAATTGTAGATTCCCCGTTTAAGCGCGGTCGGTCATGACCTCACCGGATCATGACCGTGAAAGTAGTCAATTATAACAAATCATAAATTTTAATTGTTATAGCCGGCTTATGGTTTGTTTGTGTTTTGTTAACCCGGTGGTTTGTTAAATTTAGTTGGGGGGTTATTTTTAGGGGAATCTACCAATTTTTGGAACAGGGCTATTTTCACCTATATAGGGGTGGTAGTCCATTAGGGGTGTATTCATCATTATTACTAGGTATGTAATACCGAATTTTATTGTAACGCCGAAGCAAGGATGGGGGTGGAATAAAAGAAAAAAATGTCCACCCCTTCTGCATCAGTCCTTGTGGAAGCAACTGGGCACTACAGTCCAGGGGGGGTCATAGTGAGTGTGGATGGGGGGTGCCAAGTTACAGGCCACGAGGGAGATGTGGTGTACGGCTAGGATGAGGCCGGCGATGGCCAAGACCTAGTGCAGAACACAGCAAATTGTAACGGATATCAGGGGTTAAGGGATTAGGGGGGTTGTAAACAAAACAAAAATTTAGCCTAAGATTAAGTTGTGAGCTGATGATAAAGTATTCTTGAGGGTGTAACCTGTATTTTATAGTAAGGTTGTTATGACTTTATGGTGGTGAAATCGACTGAAACTTCTCCGGATTTGGTTAAGTACCAAGAACAAACTATCAATTAAATATCTTAAGCATCTCAAACAAATAATTTAATATTGCAGAATAAAGATTTAAAGAGCTCTATAAACGGGGTTAAAAATGGAATTACAAAAGTGTGAGAGAGTGAATGAAATAAGGAAAAGTACTGGTTCATTAAGCATATAAATCACTTTGTTATAGTTAAGTAAGAATTGTTCATTTGTTAATTTTATGTTTCACACGAATGTCTTAATTTACAAGAAAAAATAAGAATTTTGATTGTCATCCAAGAGAGGAAAAATAATCATTTTGCGTAATAAACAAAAAGTAATTTGTTTTAGTCAGCATAAACTGTGTTACTATCATTTCACAACTCAACCCACATAATCCCTCTGCAACTGTTTTCGTCTCTACGACTCTGGAGTTTAACCCGAAGGTACGTAAATTTTGATAACTTAGTAAGTTTCATAAAATAATAAAAGTTATTATTTAAGCAAAAAAATCGTAAAGTCTCACAAATTTTTTCAAAAATTGCCGCCGCTTCCAAGCCTATCCCCTAGCGTCAAATTTCAGGCATATTTTGTATAAAAATTACTGGCAGGGTCGCCAATTGTAACGGAATTAACATTTTTACAAACCATACCCACCTTTATAATACTTACTCCGCGATCTATTCTTCGCACTTACCTTTCATTTCATCAGCATATTACAGGGTCGCCAACATATTTTTAGGTTAACATATGTAAACCATTTCACTCTTTGCATTAAATAACACTTGCATAATTTAAATACTTTAGTTCCCTGGACTCAGAAGATTCTATAGGCTCGTTTAGGCAAGATTTTGATGCTGGAAACAGGTTTCGGCACAATAATTTATACTGGACACGTGGTCATTGTGACTTTGAAATTTGTATTTATTTTCATTGAGAAATTCAAAGGGTGTTAACCCTATTCAGTTTGTGATTAACATATCACCCAACAGTGAACACGCATAATTATCATTTGAACAAACTACTCTTACTTAATTCTATTAAGGCGAACCAGTACCTCGCTTTCACTCTCTCTCTCTCTCTCTCTCTCTCTCTCTCTCTCTCTCTCTCTCTCTCTCTCTCTCTCTCTCTCTCTCACTCACTCTCTTTAAAACCCCCCTAAATTTGAGATCTCATTATTATCTGAATGGAGTATTTTAGAACCGGGTAAATAGTTATTAATTGTTGTGTGGTCGACATAGTTTTGATTGTACGTTTCTGCAGAAGTTATTCCATTGTTGCACCATTACTTGTTCAGTTCACTTTTTCTCCAACACTCACAAAAACTTGTTCAAAACTGTTAATTAATTTTGCCAATTGCTTTTACACTTGAAGAGATTTATTTACCACTGTTTTATATTCATTTTCACACTTTTTGTAGGCCTACACTGATTGTTGTCCACGGACTTGGTTCCACACCACCGTACGGCATTTGGATGTTGTTCGAACTGGGCGAATGGCGATCGGTGATCGTATACTATATGGACTGGTCACATGGTCTCCTTCACTCCCCGCTACCCCTCTCATTTGGGTCCATCGAAGAATGTAGATGTTTTCAAAAGTCAGAACGGTTTCGTCATTGAAAAACACGTGTTCTCTTCGTGATATTTTCATGACGTCAGACAGGACACAAAATTCCTTACCTTATAAGGTGCGGTTATTGAGTTTTGAGATGGCAATGCCTACGTCACACTGGCTGATTCATAACATTAAAATCTCTAAAGTCGTATTTTACTATGGGTTACATAGATCGTATTATTGCAGCATATTAAAATGATTCTACCCATTTTGTACCATCACATCAGGTCCAAAAGGAATGCAACAAGACGGGACTACATAGTAATTGGAGATTCTGAAATGGTTATTTGATATACTATTACAACTGAGACCAATGGAAACAAGAATATACCTCTATACCACTCTAGTATTAAATAGGGCCTGACACTGGCTGTCATACAACATTCAGAAATCTGCAGAATGCATTTTATCCATATTAGGTTATTTGACTTTGAGCAGAGTACTCAAATCAAGTGAATAAGACCTCTCTGCAAATACCCACGGTGTTTTTCTGTTCAAAGATTCATTCAGTGGCATGTGGGACCTACAGTCTAATACCAGCTGTAATCTAGACTGGGAAGTAACTCAATAGAAGGAACATTCAACAGATCCCTTCACTCAGGAACTGCTGCCGTTAGGGAAACTCATTAACATAATTTCTAAATGTTCCACCTTAAGCTTAAAGTGAACGTTGACAAACTCGAGCCATATCAGCCTCACTCTCTCTTTTCAATTTTGAATAACTCCTTGTCTGTATTCATCCTCGTCTATCATCTTGTACATCATTTAACTGTATCCATGTAATTTCTCACTTTGTGAATACCATGTAAACATTTGTACACCCAGCATCTCCTTGACCATGTTCATCTTTTCTCTTACTGTTTTATTCAATATTTTAATTTCAAATTGTACATATAATATTGATTGAAAAACATGTGATAACTGGACAAGCGTATACAAAAAGCCATGCAATTCTTACCATTATATGTATATTCTGATGATACAACTTCTGAATGGTTCGATTTATGTTAGTAATTTTACTCTACTATTGATATTAAATATCAGAAACCAGCCACTGAGCATACTGCATCACAGAATGGACAAAATATGTGTTAATCATAATGAAACATGTTGAATCTCTATTTATGCTATTAAATGGCTCAGTTGCTAACACCTAGTTTACATCTAACTTACTGGAATTGTTGTGTCTTGTAGAATGGCAAGAAAGTATTTATGTCCGTTGTCCCGCACGAGATCTGCTTGACAGGTCTGAAATAAAAGATGCATAGTATCAATCACACATGCATTATACACAAAATGTATCAAAGTTGATAATAGAAACAAATGTTTTTATTTCTAAATAAATATCACATCAAAACACCTGAGTAAATGAATATGGTATATTACAATATATATGTATGTAACCATATGGAACATTACATATTCACCTTGTGTGTGTATGTGTGTGTTAAGATTATATTGTAAATTCAATTGTATGTGCATGTAACAAGTGACTGTATGTTGCTTAGTTCTGATTGGGCAGCACGCGTGACGTCCATTCCCCCCACTATTTTTAGTTGCAGTAATGTAAGGGCCTTCGGGCGATACACACCTCAATCTCATCCAGCGTAATTCTACATTATTCAAGAAATTCGTTTAGTTCTACAATTTGTTATTCAAAGTTCAGTGATGTATTTAAATCAACATACATTTACACGTTACATGTGCAGTGTAAAATCAATGTACATTCAAGTTAGGAATAAACATTTACTCATACAGTTCACTATTCTTTTATTTTAAGTAAAACTCCAGTGATCTACTACTATTATGAATAGTTGCCACCCTTAATTTATAACAGGGACAACAAGTTCACTTAACATTGGTCCTCCGGGTCGGATCATTCAAGATGTTCAAACGTTCAGCATGTAAACATATGTGTCAAGTATAATACAATAAATACAAGTGTGAAGTGAAAATAAATACTTAAGTGAGGTCCAAATCATATGTGCGCGTTCAAAAACTGAAATCGGCGTTTTTGAAAACATAATACGCCTTAGTATTCTAATATTGCACAATCGTTTGTCAGCAGTTGTGCAACACGGCAGCAGAACACGGCAACACGAGTCACTACTTGAGGCTCTCAATAGCGCAACCTTGGCCACGGTCATTACTCCCAAGATGCACCCATGTACTACGCAGCTACTACGCATCTCGTAGATTCTACTAGGCTGTTTACGGCAACATAAACTTAATCTTTTCTGATTTCCAGTAACGATGATCTTCGTCCTCAAACTGTACGTATTGACATTCAATATTTCTTATTACAAGTTATGGAAGATACTCAAATACAACATTCATATCGTCGAGCATTATTAGTTATATATTATATTATAGCATTATTCTATTATATATTTATATTATGTTCATCCTTGCATTAGCCCATTAATTAATAAGATTCAAAATGACTGACACAAAACAGCTAATAAAACAAACAGCTGTTGTTAAAGCCTCAATTACTAGGATTAATAACTTTGCTGATAACTTTGTCATTACAAAAAATAATGTTCATTCATTACGCATAAAATTGAGATCGTTAGGCGATCTTCAACGAAAATACGATGCCATTCAGTCTGACTTAGAAATATCTGAAGAAAAGATAGCATATTTGGAGAATGACAGATTCAAGTCGAAAATGATTTATGTAATGCAGAATGTAAGTTACACAACCTCTTAGATAAGTTTTCAGCTAATCCTACCGACAATGCTAACACAACACCTAATGAATTAAGACAGAAAGGCTTGTTCATCCAATACAATTAAAGCCTATCAAACTTCCAAATTTTAGTGGAAATGTTTTGGAATGACAACATTATATGCATATGTTCAATGATCTAGTAGATTCTAGGGTGGATCTTACTAAGATTCAAAAATTATATTACTTGCATACTTCCTTAGAGGGAGAGGCACTCGAAATAATAAAAAACCTGCCTATTACTAATGAAAATTATCACATAGCTCTAGAGCCACTTAAAAACAGATTTGATTACAAGTTGATTATTTCTTTTCATCATGTTGAAACACATTGAAAATCAATTCAATTGACAAAGTATCAGCGAACAATATATCTAACTTTACCAACAAAATAAATTCAACTGTAAATACACTTAAGGTCATGAATTTGCCTGTAAATATTTTTGAGCTTATTGTTACTCAATTTCTAACGTCCAAACTGACCAAACTACTTCCAAACGCTGGAAAGAAACACTTTCAAGTGAAAATTTTCCTGATTTTGACAAATTTACTGAATTTCTAAACACTAGAAGATGTGACGGTACAAAAGGGTGATGTTGCAATAATACGATCTATGTAACCCATAGTAAAATACGACTTTAGAGATCTGAATGTTATGAATCAGCCAGTGTGACATAGGCATTGCCGTCTCAAAACTCAATAATCGAACCTTATAAGGTAAGGAATTTTGTGTCCCGTCTGACGTCATGATAATATCACGAAGGGAACACGTGTTTGTCAATAACGGAACACAGTTTTGACTTTTAAAAACATCTAGATTCTTCAATGGATCCTAATGAGAAGGGTAGTGGGGAGCGAAGGGGACCACGTGACCAGTCCATATAATATACGATCACCCGTCGCCATTCGCCCAGTCTACGAACAACTCAAAGCCGTGTAATAGTGTCGGGAGGCCTACGGACAATAATCACTGTAGGCCTACAAAAAAGTGTGAAAATGAATATAAAACAGTGGTAAATAAATCTCTTCAAGTGTAAAAGCAATTGGCAAAATTAATTAACAGTTTCGAACAGTTTTGGTGAGTGTTGGAACAAAAGTGAATTGAACAAGTAATGACACAACAATGGAATAACTTGTACAGATAAGTACAATCAAACCTAGGTCGACCAAACGACAATTAATAACCATTTACCCAGTTCTAAATTACTCCATTCAGATAATAATGAGATCTCAAATTTAGGGGGTTTTAAAGATAGTGAGAGAGAGAGTGAAAGTGAGGTACTGGTTCGCCTTAATAAAATTAAGTAAGCTTAGTTTGTTCAAATGATACTTATGTGTATTCATGTTTAATATGGTAACCAAATCACTTGTACGAATTAATAAATTAATTACCTTAATTATCAGCCGTGTGATTTCCTATGCTTCGTCTATGACGCGTTTCGGAGCATATACTCCATCATCAGATATTAAAAGTTAAAACAGTCACTCATACGAGATCGTTAAAAAGTTAAAATGTCAAGATGCATATGAACCGTACGCGGATTTGGGTGCGCACCCGTTCAAGTTCATTCTGCTACTGAGCGGTTGCTACCTTATCGTAGCCCCAGCAAGCAGACTCAAGGCAGTATCGTACAATCGGTTGGATACAAAGTTCAGGTGGTTATTTAGCACGATATCGCGACTCATTGGGTTTGCATATGCACTTGACATTTTAACTTTTTAACGATCTCGTATGAGTGACTGTTTTAACTTTTAATATCTGATGATGGAGTATATGCTCCGAAACGCATCATAGACGAAGCATAGGAAATCACACGGCGGATAATTAAGGTAATTAATTTATTAATACTTATGTGTGTTCACTGTTGGGTGATATGTTAATCACAAGCTGAATAGGGTTAACACCCTATTTAATTTCTAAATAAAAATAAATACAAATTTCAATGTCACAATGACCACGTGTCCAGTATAAATTATTGCGCCGAAACCTAACCTGTTTCCAGCGTCAAAATCTTGCCTAAACGAGCCTATAGAATCTTCGGAGTCCAGGGAACTAAAGTATTTAAATTATGCAAGTGTTATTTAATGCAAAGAGTGAAATGGTTTACATATGTTAACCTAAAAATATGTTGGTGACCCTGTAATATGCTGATGAAGTGAAAGGTAAAGTGCGAAGAATAGATCGCGGAGTAAGTATTATAAAGGTGGGTATGGTTGGTAAAAAACGTTAAGTTTACAACTGGCGACCCTGCCAGGATTTTTATATAATATTTATGTAAAATAGGCCTGAAATTAGACGACAGGAAATTGGTTTGGAAGCAGCGGCAAATTTTGAAATTTATAGGTTAGAAGATGTTCAAAATAACACATGGTGGATAAAAAAAGTTTTGTTTAATATATATAAACTCTCATTTATCTCAATACCGAATTTTAATAAGTATTTAATTAAAAGACATGGCTGAGGCACAAGAAGCTAAAGTAAGTGTAACAAGGCAAGAGGGGTTTATGTATTGTATACAAGTGCTTTTAGAGCTAAAGGCTACGTTGTGATGGTACAAAAGTCCGTCTTAGGATTCATTGGTAAAGGAGAAATAATTTTATTGTTTCTATATATTTAAAATTGTTAGGTTAACTTTCCCAAATGAATTACACTCGACGCAGTTTTGCCAGTACAACTCGACTTCAAGGTCATGGCGTACGTGAGGTTCTACACACATATTTGGACAAAGCCAGTTGAAAACACTGTTGAAACATCATTAATCATCTAAAAACATAACAACTGTGACGCAGAACAATGGCGTCATCCGCTTTAAACAATAGAATGATGACGGGATAACCCTTCCACATGCGAAAACGGCACTAGTTGTTCGTTCCCAGTCAGCAGCATACCTTCAAAGCGCTAACACGCAAAAATTTCGCTGGCGAAGTTCTGCCAGCCAAAGTGTTTTTTTTTTTTAATAATAAGTAGAATGTAACTACAAGTAACCAGTGTTTCTAATGCAATAAACAGCATAATGTAAACTCAGTGCACAGAGGACAGACAAAACTGGAAAGTACACTGACCACCTAAGTACGCCGACCATCTGGCTGCCATGGAGAACGTCTGAGCTGAAACACTCCTACTAATTCCGGAAAGTCGAAATTTACAATAATATTCTTTTATAAAATCGAGCTCAAAATTACAATAAATAAAACAAAAATATACCGTTGATAAAATATGTAATGAGAGAGTGTGAAAGAGAGAGAAAGAGAGAATGCCGGCATTTACCAAACCGAGGCATTGGTTTATGTTTTAAATATAATATGAAACTGAGTAAATAATTTCAATCACAACTGCAGTATATTAAATGTTCTTGTGTCTAATTACATTCCAGTACCAAACCGAGGCATTGGTTTATGTTTTAAATATAATATGAAACTGAGTAAATAATTTCAATCACAACTGCAGTATATTAAATGTTCTTGTGTCTAATTACATACCAGAAAGAAATAACGAAAAGTAATTAATAACTAGTGGAGCGGAACTGCAAAGCCGCCATCTTGTTGGGGTATAAGACTCCATTTTGATTTTGTATTTTGTAACGTTGATCATGATACTTGAGAAATATTAAAACTAGAGTTTTGTTGTATATACATGTGTGCGAATCTTTATTTCGACAATCTCAACTGTTTCTGTTTCTCGCTTAACGATACCTGGACCCAGATAAGAAAATTAATGTTGGTTATAGAGACACGTGGCAAACCGGATGTATGATGAACCATGCGGTAAGGACCAAATACTAATTTATTATGAATAAATTAAATGGTAAAATAGAAAGTAAAAGCAACATTGGCAGCCCGAACTGTGACTTTATATAAAAATTATTTTCTTATATAAATAAGCCAGAGTACAGAAACAGAGTGAATATATAATGGTATATAACATAACACGTAAACATAATATTACGATTGTTAGGTTATGTTGTTATTAGGTTAAGGAGATATAAAGTAACAGTAAAAGAAACAGAATTTTCTTTTCTCTGTATTTAAAATGGCAAACAACAATGAAAATATCAGCCTCACTGTAAATGAAAGTCAAACAAGCATAACCGAATCACAAATAATGAGTGAAGGAGTTCACTCAACACCAGTCACGAGTAAAAAGACTGAAGACAATGAAATGATAAAGATGATGAAATTGCTTTTTAACGAACACAAAAGTGAGATTAGAGAAATCAAAAATAATTTTAATGATAAATTTAACCAATTGGATGAGAAGTTCAATGAAATAAAAAATGAAATCAGAAAACAGAATGTTAATTTTGATAGACGAATAAATGAAATAGATGTACGTTGTACAAAGATTCAAGAACAGATAGTAGAAAATAGTAGAGAGTCAAATAAATTAAATGAAAATAAAGACGACAAGGTAAGTAGTGGTGAGAATTATGATAATAGAAGTAAAAATATGGTATTAGAGAATAAAGTGGTGAATATTGTTAGTGATAATGAAATTTTAGAGAGAGTAGAATACAATGTTGGAAGGTTAGTATGTGTTGATGAGAGAGAGAGAGAGAGAAAGTGGAGAAAGAATATACAGGTAGAGGGGTTGCAGGGGGTAAATTTTTCCCGTAATGTTGTAGTCGGGGGTGAAGAAATGGCTTCATGTGAGTATTTGGAAGACAAAAGGTCTGCAAATAGAGTTCCCTGGATTTTTTGTGCACTTCATAGGTGGTGCAGTAATTATGAGTTAGTGTCCCCTGCATATATTGAGAGAGAGTGTGTAGATTGGTGTTATGGTGAGAGATATTTTGAGAGAGAGAGGTATTGTGATGAGAGAGAGAGAGAGAGAGAGAGAGAGACTTTTAAGGTGAATAGGAATTATAGAGAATTTGTAGAGAGGTTAGGTGTAGAGACGGTGCATAATTATATTGAAATGTTACCTTGCACTGAAACTGATGAAGCAGGAGATGATGTTATAAAAGATGATAATATGACTTACCGGAGTGTGACAGACAATACTAAAGGTGACAGGACCATACCCGATCATGACAAATTATGAGATTGTGGAAAATTATAAAAAATTGAATAGTCTGTACATTTATGATACTAACATAATGTATTCAATGATAAATAATATATGTAGACCTAAGATTAGATTATTATTTGATGATGGTGGATAAATTGTTTTATGGTGTAATGAACATTTAATTATGTGGACAGTGGTTTTAAAATGGATTGTATTATGAATTGATTAATGGTCAATGATAAAAGAATAAGTTGGATTGTATATTTTTTTTTGTGTGTTAATGTTAAATGTATTTTTGTATTACAATATGTTATGTATTATTTATTATATGTATTTTTATGTAAACCAGGTATGTAATAGGAAGGAATAGCAAATGAGTAAACATAGATATGGTAATAGAGTGTGTGGTTAGGAGGTTGCTACAGGGGTAGCAGCGTTAACAAATGTTAAGTATTAAATAAATGATGTTAATAATGGTATTGAACACAAAAAATAGTACTGATTCTGTAGTAAAGAAATATTGAAATCAGGAAAGCTGATAGATAAAATTTTAAAAGTTAGTTGGTTTGCCATGATAAAAGTTATGTTTTGAATTTTATATGATAGAGATAGATAGTTGTTGTTGCTTTTGAAAATTTAAGAAATTGTTTTACGTGTTATGATCTTAGTATAAGAATATATGTTTTTTCTCTTGTGGTGAAAAGAGTAGAGTGGTGTTGACTGGAGTCCAGTTTTGGTAAAGGTAGGAATGTAAAAGGAGAAGGACATTCTGTCTTAAATCTTGTTGTTTGTAATTTGAAAACTTAGGGGTAAGAAAACCAATGCCTCTGAGCATAAACCAATATAGCTAAGGGGAGACATCAGTTATGGATATGGGATTATATAAGGCCACTATTTTAAATTTTGTACTCAATGTTTCAGCGTTTGGTGATGCTGTGATGGCGGTCCTGAGCCGGCCTGCATGTCAGAGCAGGAACATTGAATGCCTAAATGGCCTTGCGGTATTGGGATCTCACATGAGAAGTCCACTAAGGCCATGCAGGTACTGTCACCATCATTGGACCAAGGGTGAGTTATTGTATTTTTTTTATGTAAACACTACAGGGGGTTGTGGCACCATATCTGGGCTGATCCCTTTAGAACATGTGAATGAGTCAATGAGAGTTTTTATGTTTCGACATAAAACCTCTAAATGAGGGGGTTTTGTCACAGTACAACGTCTTAGGATTCATTGGTACAGGAGAAATAATTTTATTGTGTTTCTATATATTTAAAATTGTTAGGTTAACTTTCCCAAATGAATTACACATGACGCAGTTTTGCCAGTACAACTCTACTTCAAGGTCATGGCGTACGTGAGGTTATACACACATATTTGGACAAAGCCAGTTGAAAACACTGTTGAAACGTCATTAATCATGTAAAAACGTAACAACTGTGACGCAGAACAATGGCGTCATCCGCTTTAAACAATAGAACAATGACGGGATAACCCTTCCACATGCAAAAACGGCACTAGTTGTTCGTTCCCAGTCAGCAGCATACCTTCAAAGCCCTAACACGCAAAAATTTCGCTGGCGAAGTTCTGCCAGCCAGTGTTTTTTTTCTGAATAATAAGTAAAATGTAACTACAAGTAACCAGTGTTTCTAATGCAATAAACAGCATAATGTAAAGTCAGTGCACAGAAGACAGACAAAACTGGAAAGTACACCGACCACATAAGTACGCCGACCATCTGGCTGCCATGGAGAATGTCTGAGCTGAAACACTCCTACTAATTCAGGAAAGTCGAAATTTACAATAATATTCTTTTATAAAATCGAGCTCAAAATTATAATAAATAAATAAATAATGTACCGTTGATAAAATATGTAATGAGAGAGTGTGAAAGAGAGAGAGAGAGAGAGAGAGAGAGAGAGAGAGAGAGAGAGAGAGAGAGAGAGAGAGAGAGAGAGAGAGAGAGAGAGAGAGATTGCCGGCATTTACCAAACCGAGGCATTGGTTTATGTTTTAAATATAATATGAAACTATATAATAACTATATAATATAATATCCCGTCCAACATAAAATATGTTTTTCATTGGGCAAGGTATGTTGATGATATATTTTGTATCTGGACGGGAACAGATAGACAGCTCCATATGTTCTTAGATTATATTAATTCCTTTTATAGTAGCGTGCAATTTACACTTGAAACAGAAAATATGAAAAGTTTAAATTTTTTGGATCTTACCATTACTAGATCACAAAATAATCTTAGTTTTCAGATATATAGAAAACCTACTTTTACAGATACCGTTATACATAAACAATCACTAACATCATGGCATATAAAATTAAGCAGTTTTCATGCAATGGTTAATCGTCTCCTTATAGTTCCTTTATCCAAAGAAAATTTCAATAAAGAGGTAGATATTATAAAAGCCATAGCACAAAATAACGGTTATGATGAAAGAATAATTAACTCTTTAATTTTAAAAAAACAGAAGAAAATTACTTTAAAAGAATTTTATTCCATAGAGCCAGATCAGGGTAACAAAAAATTTCACTTAACAAATTACATTCCGTGTATAACAGATAAGATTAATAATAGGTTAAAAAACCATGGTCTTAACATGGTATCAGTAAACAAACGTAATCTTTTTTCACTACTAGTCAATAATAAAGAAAAATCTAATACACTGGAGAAAAATGGAGTTTATGAAATACACTGTGCAGAATGCGATGCTATTTATATCGGACAATGTGGCCGTGCTCTGAAACATCGCATTTCTGAACATAAGAAAGCGATTTTAACCAATACATCTAATACAGGTTTTGCAGATCATTGCTTACAACACAATCACTTTATAGACACAAAAAACATAACACTACTCCACAACATACAAAAAGGTAGAAAAATGGATTTGTTAGAAATTTTAGAAATTAAAAAAGCAATAAAAAATAACAAAAATTTAACCAATGAACAGACTGAATTTTGTGTATCCCCTTTATTAAAATCTGTTATTTAGTTTAGTTTATTTTATATTATTTTGAATGTTCATCATTATTTTAAATTTTGCATTCAGTTTATATTTAGTTCAGTTAATTTTATATTTTGCATTCATGATTGTATTTAGTTTTTAAAGACACCAGACCTTCCCTTGTCTCATGCACACACTCCCCACCCCTCGCCATCACAACACAGATGTTCCAGATACGCCCTAAACAGATGTTTACCACCTACACTACTCTAACATCCTGTGTTCAGTAATTTCATTCACTCGCTCTTTGACAATGGCTTAAGTTAGTCGAAACAGCTGTCAGAGTTAATTAAAAAATTTGTGAAACTTACCAAGTGTTTTTATATATTTTACAAAACCTTTGTATTTCGAATTAATTGTATTTAGAAAATAAAATTATAAACCAGTTTAAAAAATGTCTGAGCACACAGAAAAAAGCAATGTAACAGACGTAGATATGAGCGAAAGTGGCCTTGAACCACAGGCATTGAATGAAAGTGAAATATAATTGGCATCAATTAAATGTTATTGTTAATCTTCTGCTGCTTACTGGTTCTGCTTTTTGAATTTTGGTTACTTTTTGTACATTTTAAATTAAAATTTAGGTAATTCAAGATCTGGCGTCTAATCTGGATGAGTGTCACATTGAGTACTATAAAATTAACAGAAAATTCGTAACCAACGGTCTGTTGTCATGGTTACAAATTAATTCTGATTTGTTAATCTTGTCTTTATAACCATTGTTATCAATTTTTAATTATTATTCAAAATTACTGTATATCTTCTAATTGCTTTTATTCTTCTGTCTTCCTCCCTATGTATTAAATATTATCACTACTGTTAGTATTTCCTTTCAAAGATTATTTTGATATCCCATATGGTTGGGTTCTATAAAATATTAATGTTTGTACAATTATGTTAATATTTGTTAATTACATTTCTCTTTTAAGTTAAGTCCTTATTCTAACATTTTTCTTTTAATATGATTTACAAATTATCCTTGGCTAGTTACTCGCCTTGGATTTGTTAATTTCCTTGTTGATTTTATACAATTTGTAGTTATTTGTTTTTGACAGTTAGGCATTTCATAGGCCTAAGTAGCCATTGATTATATTTACTTATTTTATACAAATTATATCTCATCTTACTTTAATGTGTTTTGTTTTGTTATTATAATTGGTTGGTTTATTTGTTGATGTGTTTTGGAACTGATTTTATACTATTTGTAGGTTTCTATTATTTTCTATATCATGGCTTGTTAATTATTTCCTAGCTGATTTTCCAGTGTAATTGTATCTGTATTGATTCACCTTCTTATTTATCTATTTTGCCCTTGTTAACAATATGGCTATTACTTACTATTAAAACATAACATCTAGGCCTATGGTCTGGACAATTCCTTCAGCCATATCCTATTCATAAATTTAATTAAACAATTTTTCAACAGTTATTAGGTAATGTTTGTTTACAATTCATTTCATTCTTTATTATTTTTTTGGTGATAACATCACCACACCTTTTAACCTTATTCAATTGATTATCCCTTATAACCTGGGGTGTTTATTGATTACACTTTTAATTTCTTATTTCTTAAATAATCTCTACCTTCTATCCATGGTAACACCAACTGTTTACCTTTCATGGGATTCTCCCTTTTAAATACTATTGTATACTATTAAACTTAATTTTATTAGCAATAAGATTCTTTTTTAAATAATAATGTCACCATCAATATTCAGTGTTCATTACAGGTTATTATCTGTTTACTTCTAATACTATAATTATTAATATGGTTCACCATTAATCATTTAGTGTTTATTCTAGATTATTAAGTGTTTATTCTAGATTATTAAGTGTTTATTCCTATTAATATGGTTTCTAATTATTTTGGGGTTTTACACTTTCACTTTTGCACTCCTTAAATGTTTATATTAAGTGTTTATTAGTGGGTAATCCCTATAATTACTTTTTGTTTGTCACTTAGTTGATTTTATTTTCTCACCATATCACTATCTCTCTCATTACAAATATTATTTATACTATTAATAAGTTTTTGTCTTTATAGAGTTTTTTATCACATCTAACTCTAATTCTTGGGTTAGTGTACTTTTGTTTTTCACATTACTTTATTGGGTTCTATCAAATCATTTACATTTATCTTTCAATCGATAATAATAATAATTTTTTTACATTGGTTAGTTATTGGTTTCGTTTCCAATATTACATTTGAGTGTACCATTTCTCCTTTTCATATTCTATATTATTTGTCTGCGTTTTCTCATTCGGTTTCACTTTATTTCCTTTATACTTGTTTAGTTTCATGTTCATTTTCCTTCTTCTTATTTTGTTTCATCTTATTTTAGTTATCTCCTTCTCACTTGGTTTCATTTCATTTGGTTGTATGGAGTCATTCACTTATTTGGTTTCGGTTTTCCCTTCTCCTTTTGTTTCTATATTATTTGGTCAATCACTTGGGTTAGGTCATGTCGTTGTTTGTCGTGTCATTGTCGTTTTATTTTCATTATTTTACACATTTTATTTTGTACGAATTATTTTTTATATTGTGGATTCATCTTTTTTATCCCTGGTATTGGGGTGGCTTATTTGTGTTGTAACAATATATATATAGGAAATTAAATAAATAATCATAATTGTCAGTAATAATAATAATTCAGATAGAAACATGTAAAGCGGACAACAAATTTGCCTGTTCGAACAGGGGAGTCACGCCACACACAGCTGCGTCTGTGTACACATGAGAAGTTACTCACCTTTATCACATTTATTAATTATTATATAAAACAAACTTACCTTGATTAGCCCAGGATTCGGCACACGAACTGTGAAACTATAAACGTGATTGAGGGTTACGTATTTCAATGACTACGCTCATTATCTATATTGATCATCTCTGTTTATTATTCATTCAGCATTTATTTTACTTTTCTTTTAAATTTAATTATTATTCATTTCTTCTGCAAAACCACTACTGTTTATTTTAGTTACTTTTCTTCAAAAATTACAAAAACATTTAGTCTACTTTAACATAACAACTAGTTACAAACCTTAACAAAAATTAATTCAATTATGGTAAGGCAACCCAGTTTGCTCACTCACACAGTCATCCAATTTACAGACCCATTTAATTTAGAGAGCTCTTTATATTAAAATTTATATAACTGATTTGGAAAGTGATTATTTTATATGTTACTTGGCTGTGTAGATTCCCGCCGACCACGTGTTACACTTGTATGTTTTAGTCCGTAAAGTTGCTGTTGTTAACTGTGTTCATTACATCAAAATTCACTGTTTTATTTTAGTTGGTTCTCATTTTTATACATTTTAATAAACTTTCGGCTCGCGAGCCCGTTATGTTCAACTGCCCACGAGCCACAGCTGTTGACGACAGACACAGTTTTCTTCACATTTTTATATGCGGACGAGATGAAAACTGGCAGCCGGCGGACACACACAATTACTCGCGTCCGTCGTATTGAGATGTTATTTGCCGACTGTCTTTGTTCTCTGCGCACACAGCGCTGAGGAATGTATTCGAACGTGACAAAAGGCCTGAGAACGTTGGCCGCCTGTGCGCGCTCTTGTGGGCAAATACGCACCCTCGTTGACAACTTTACATTCCTGTACCTCACAGCGGCAGCCTCGGCGCTATAATCCATTCACCATATATTCTTTGTTGAATTAAAATTGAACAGATTTAATTTACAAAATCTCATAGGTTTGTACCGTTACACACATGTATCTTACGTATGTGAGTGCAGCTAGTTAATTCCTGCAAAGCGTCACCCCTAAATAAACGTTAATAAATATATAAATTATTTAAATTGTGATAAGTGTGTATGAAATATCACAAAACAAAATACGCCAGTGTAAATAATATAAAGACGCACGCGTATACGAAAAATTGTGCGAAAACAATAAAAAATGCAAATACAGTGCAGATAAATATAAATAAAACCCATAATAATTGAGATAGATAAAAACGGTTAACACACAGTTGTACACATAAAAATTACCGACCAGATGGACATTGGGTAATTTGCAAAAGATTTCGCATGTTGCGAATATCAGTGAAATAAGTGTGTAAATAATCGTGTTTATAAAAGGACGCTATGACAGACTGATTGCTGCAGAGAATTGTCGAAACATGATTTTTGCACCCTAGACTATAAATACACGAGACACACCAGCCTTGTTCTTTCCCATTCAACTACAGCGGCAGCCGGAGGCTATGCCCGGCAACTTCAACTCTTTCTCGTTCGACTACAGCGGCAGCTGGAGGCTATGCCCGGCAACTTCAACTCTTTCTTGATCAACCACAGGGGCAGCCGGATGCCATGTGCGACAACAATTAAAAAAACTTTTTTAACCAATCTTGCTGAGAAAATCACGAGCTACAAGATTCATATACAAGTGTTTCGCTATTTCCATATTTTAAATGAGTAGGACGGAAAATGAACGCTAAAAAGGCCGACGCGCAGCGGAAGGTCGTGGAAAATCGTTTATATCTCGGAAACAAATTAATGGATCGAAAAATTGTTTAGACACGTTTTGTAGGTAAAAGTATGAGGTACCACAGTAACGTTCTTGTTTTTTACAAATTTTCATTTTTTAGAAGCTTATATCAAAAAAGGAAAAAATGATGAGGTGTAAGTGGAAAATCGGCGTTATCTCTGTAACGCATTAATATATCAAAAAATATTTTTAACCAGTTTTGTAGAGAAAAACACGAGCTACAACATTTATTTGAAACATTTTTCGCTATTTCCATTTTTTAAATGACTATAACAGAAAAACGAACGCTAAAAAAGCGGACGTATGGCGGAGGTCATGGAAAGTCGTCTATATCTCGTAAACTAATTCAGATATCGAAAAATTATTTAGACAAAATTTGTAGATAAAATCATAAGCTACATTTATTTGAAACATTTTGCTATATTTTCATTATTTAAACAATTACGTGAAGAAAACCGACAATCACGACTTTTCCGATCGATTTTCATGGAAACGGGGTCCCGCCGCGATGGTAAGGTTTTCTTATTTTAAAGTATACATCTTTAGCTACCTAAATCCAAATTTTCATCCTGATCGAAATTTTTGCACAAATTTGTCGAAATTTTGTCTTCGTTTACCATGCTATAATACTTGTAACACAATCTGAAAATATCACTCGCAGTGAGAATACACAACACAATTATCAACCGCACAGTAATCACAACAGTAATTATAATCACAGCAGTACTAATTGTAACGGGCCAAATTTGCGGGTTATTTTATTTTATTGAATTTTTGGGGTTTTATTGGAATGTTTGTGAAGTTTATTTTCAATGGTGACCAGGCCACATGTTGTAGTGTATGGAACAGTTTCTAACAAAGACAAAATACGCCTCGACCATTTTGCAATCGCGAACCAGGAATGCACAGCCTCAGTTTCCAAGAACTTTGCAAGTGTGTGACAGCGCGCCCATATGCATCACACGACCATGCGCGCGGACCCACACCGGAGTGAACCGCAAAGATGGCCAAGATGTTTAAATTCTGTTCACTTAGCTTGCCAAGGTGACGGATGTAAAACTTAAGTCCCGCCTACCTTGTGACGTCAGCCAGTGCCTAGCGAATATCTTACACTAACTGCACACAAATAACTACATGGGTATAAATCGGACGAAGCTACGGCGAAGAACCATGAGGCTTTGGCTTCCACCTAAAACGATGGAATTGAGTTGGCCGCGAACAGATAGACGCTCTTCCCAGTTGCTCTTAGAAACAGTGTCGGGTCAGACATCTGCCCCAGGGGGCGCTCTTAATTTTATCAATTTCAAGTAAAAAGTGATTTATAAATTAACACTAATGTGACAGTGGAGTGAGTACTCGACTAGAAAATATCAAAGTCTATTTCGGACACACAACTAAATACAAAAAATGAATAACGAGCTCGAGCGATCACCACGTGCCGGCAGGGAGGGGTATTTCTTTTAATATGTTAAGGGTTTAATAAATTCAGGAATCAGGGAAGGGTTTTTATTTTAATAAAGAGCGAAAGTGAGCATGTGTGGCAGGCTGGGCTGTTTATGTTTGTGTGTGATATAAATAAGGTAAGGTATTTATTATGTTTGTGTATTAATTATTATGCATTTCTAATGCTGTACTTCAAAATTTAAAAACCATGTGGAGAGAGTAACATTTTTTTTCATATTTTATACATGTCTAAGATGTTTAACAATCATAAAATAAAATAAAAACATTTTTCAACTGATATATTTTGGTAAACAAAATCATTTAAAAAACCTTATTTCATTTGATGTGCTGTCAAGTTCGCCGTACGAATGGGGTTCGTCCCCACTTAGAGATCCGGCCAGATCGAAAATTAAAGGTAAGTGGAAGTTTATAATATAATTCATAAATAAAATAGTAACCGAGGGTTACAATTGGGGCCGTGACAGCAGGATGTAATAGAATTAAAAGTTGTATTATGCCGGCCTATTTTGACAGTGCATTGAATGAAGTACGGTCATGAAAGCAAAATTGTATTTAGGTAAACTTACGTAGTTATGGTATAAGGTTGATTTTATGTATGCTGTAATATAAGGTTTTGAAAAGAGATTAATCATTGGTAGTTATTACAAAAGTAAAAATAAATCAGTTAAAAATGTCTGAGAATACTAAAAGTAATATAACTAACGTAGAAATGAGTGGAAGTGACCTTGAGTCGCAGCCACTGAATGAAAGTGGTATGCGGACAGCTGAGCCGAGCGCTGTTACAGAAACAGCTGTTGGCGGCAATGTCATAATTCATTCTACCCCAATCGCTGCCCAAATACAATTAAGCGAAACAGATGTTGATTCTGGGATTCAGTTGACCCCAGTTTTAACCAATAAAAATAAACAATCAGATTAAATGGATATAATGAGTTTTTTGCAGCAACAGTTTAATATAATAAATGTTAACATGAGGGAACAGAAAAACGAACAAATTAAATTAAGCAATGTTTTTGACAACAAATTTGATATTCAGAATAACAAGTTTAATGAATTAAATAAGCGTCTTGATAGAATGGACGAAAAATTTGAGAGTCGTTTTAACACTAATGACGAGAAATTTGAGATGTTAACTAATGACTTTAAAGAACAGAAAATAAAATGCGAACAGCAAAATATTAAAAATGATATTATTTTTAAAGAAATTAAAGAACAGAATAGTCAGTTCCAACAGAGTATAAGTGTAAAATTTGATGAATTAATAAATGATGTACAAGAAAAGAATAAACGTTTAGAAAATGCCAATGAAATAATAAGAAATAATATTGAGAATAGTAATGTAATTAAAAAGGTAGTATCTGAGAGTGATGCGTTGAAAATAAATAGTGAGAATACTGATGAAGTTGTGGAATGTAATAATGAAATGTTAGGGTGTGTTTACAAGTTAGAGGGAGAGTGGAAAGATAGTATAGTGGTAGAATGGGGCAGAGGGTAAATTTTCCCCTTATTATTTATGATGAACCAGAGTGTTTACAAATGCTGTTTTTGAAGGGCAAGAGACCCGTGTTAATAGATGATTTTTGCTTCCCAGTTTTGTATAAGTTTTAACCCTCTGTGTGGAATGATTTTATAAGTATGAGATGGTGTTATGTTGAGAGAGAGATAGAAGTATATGAATTAAAGAGAGATTATGATGAGTGGAAAGAAATGTTAGAAGTGTATTTAAATAAGAATGATTTAATTTATAATAAAGAAGTAACTGACCCGATATTGGAAAAATTTACTAATGGAGACTTAACAGAAATACTTAATGTTGACTTGTTTCATGATTATTTTGATAAAACGGATGAATTTGATTTTTGTGGTTACGACACACAAAATAATTATATGTGTGCCAATAAAATCGAAAAGTGCTATTTGAAACAAAGACTAATCTTTGACAATGGAGGCTAAACCAGAAAACAATTAATGGACAATTTTAAATATATTGTTTTATGGTTTTTGACCTCGCAACCCTGGACATTGAAGTGTGGTATAACTGAATAAATAATGAGGACGATTTGTAAATAAATGTTTAGTAAATTTCTTTGTGTGTATTGTAAAATGTAGGTAAACAATGTGTAGGCAGGTAATTGTTGAAATAATAATATTAGTATTTGCAATCTAAATAAATAGCAAAATTAATTTTGAAGACAGTAATTAGTGAATTGTAATTGTTTTGATAGCAATAGAATTTGTATTTTCAATAATTAATTTAATTAAAATAATTTGAGATGTTTTAAATATTTTGATTGATGTAAATGTTATATAATTGAATTTTGATAATGAATTTAAATTATTTGAGGAGATGTGAATTTGATAATTAAGTGCTAAATTGTTTGATTTGAACTAACATTTCGTTAAATGTTTCAGAGGTAAATTGGAGATATGGGTGTATGGTGTATATATTTTGTGTATGTCAGGGTGTGAATAATATAATGGACTGTAAGTATAAAATTTATCATACTAATTAAATGGAATAAAATGTTTGCAGATGTTTAACGTAATGGAAAGAATTTTAACTTCAGTAATGAAAATAACTTGAAATAATAATTTGAAAAATAATAATAACTGAAAGATAATATAAAATAAATGTTAATGATAAATTTGAAAATTTTAAGGAATATAATTGTAGAAAATAATGAATGATTTAAATGTTGATGGATAAAAGGATTAATGAAAAATGTTATAATGTTGTATATAAAAAATTTTAAGTTAGTTATTAAGGCGCTATTGCTGGGGTGGCCTGTGCCCCAGTAGATAGTGGAATGGGTTGGGAGTAACAGTGAGTGTTACCTCCATCGGAGGCCAACATGGCGGAAATGTGCGGCACACCTTTTTGTACAATTGTACCATGATAGATTTTCGTGCCGTACATAATAATGATGCATAGAACAGGCATTGAAGTGAAGTTTGATTTCCCCAACTTTTCGGGCGATTACTGCCTTACCAGCACTAATCGTGGTTTTGGCTAGCGGTCAGCTATGGCCATATCAAGTCCCTTGACCATAGCTGACTTAAAATTGGTTGATATTAGAAATTAAATGGGGGTGAAACTAGGGGAAATCACGGAACACTATGGAACAGCGGCTGCCACTCTGTCCGCGTAGGGACAGCATAGCCAGGTGGTAGACCCGTTTTAAGGGCTTATCAATATAAAACGAGGATATGTCGATATCCACAATCTTTAAAATGTAAAGCCGAAGCAAAGGCACGGAGATGTCCAATTCCTCCAACTATGCAGTCTTTGTGAAAGCGAATGGGTGCTACAGTCCAACATAAATTACAATAGTGTGTGTGGATTAGAAGGTTGTTCAGATGAACAACGAAATTAAATTTCATAACATAAAAAATGCTAACTCTAATTTTGCTCTAATAAAATGCTTGCATTACGCTTTGATAAATAGGGGTTCATACATTCAGTATACTGTGTTCATTCTATATTTTAGCAAGGTGTTATTTTATTGTAGTATGTTAGATATAAGAATTGATAAAAAGTATGTGTTTTATATAATTTGTGATTTTGAAATGAGTATAATAAAGTAAATAACTAAACTGACTGGCAGGCGGTTTGCATAATTGTACCAGAGTCAAAGAAAGGGGAAACAATGATGTGTGGTATGTTAGATAGAAGAATTGATAAAAATATATATTTCATGTAATTTGCATAATTTTGAAATGTGTTTGCAGTGAGGCTATTCACCTTGCTGAGGAATGTCAGCTGATCAGTAGTAAAATGTCACTGTTAAATTGTTTATTAATGTCCAAGGTAATTACTGTTAAATATAATGTTTTGATGTGTTAAAGATTTTATGTCAAATGATGAGAAGAGTAATTTGATAAAGTTAAGATTTTAAATAATTTGTGAAAGTTAATAAAAGATAGATTGTGAGTGATGAATATTTTGTGGGACATGTAAATCAGTCCAAGTTAAAGTTAAAGTGGTACTAGAGATGAAAATATTGTTTTGAATTAATGTAATGTTGTTGTGAGTTAAGGTAATAGATTTTGAGAAGTATTGATGTTGACACAGTAGATATGGGGAATATATGTAGAGTATTGATTGATATATTGATGTTTATGTATGATGATGTTATTTTGTAGTTGAAGTGAGGTTATAAGAATGAGATTTGGGGATGGTAATTTTGTAATAGGGGATAGTGTAATGGAGGAGTCCGCAACAAAAGGGTTGGGACGGGAAGGGACCGTTTGTCGCCGGAAAGGGTTACCTTAGGTAGAATCCAGGAACCAACATAAGGGAATGAGCTTTTGGGGGGGGGGGACACTTATCCCAAGTACAAAGGGTTAGAGAATATTTTTTTATATATCGAGAGAATGTGGCGATTTGAGTTTAATGGTAAGTTGGGTTTAGAGATTGTTGGATAGATGTCGTGATAGAGATGGGTGTCCTGATAGTTGAAGTTGTTAGTGGTATTAGAGTCAGAGTGAGAAAGACTGTATACGAATACCTGCCAAGTGGCATGTCGAGTTATTATAAATGATTAAGTCACCCAAATTAATGGAGAATGAGATTGTTAAAGAAAGTTATAGTTAAAAAATAGAAAATTTTTATTGCAACCAGTGACAATTTTAATAGAATTTGAAAATGTAAAGCTATAAAGTGTTTATTTTGAATAATTTAAATATTAATTTGATTGTTAATTCTAATAATATTTTGTTATTTTAAATGTTTTCTTTATTATGTTTTATGTTTAAAGATAGAATGTTAAAGGTGTGCAATGTATTTTCAGATGTAACTTATGTATAAAGTATGTAGGCCAAGGTTCTTGACTTGACCCAGTTTTGATCAGCTGATAGGTGAGGTCCTATACTAGACATGTTTGGCAATGAAGTAATGCCAATTTTGCTTTTAATTAATTTGAATAATTTTAAATAATGTCAATATTGAAAAAAAATATATTTTAATGAATTTAAAATTTTTTTGGAAAAAAAAATTTTTTCTTGATTTTGCGCCTGCCATCTAATTGATATTTTGGAACTTTGATGATGTTATTGTTTGTGTACTAATCGTGTTTATTTTATTGAATTGTATTGTTAGAATATAGCTGTAATCGCCTGTTAGGTTAAGGATGTTCCTATTTTAAGAAATGTTCAATTTGTGCATTTTCTAATAACAAAAAACTAATGAAGAGAATTTTTTCGATAAAAGATTTCAGTTTGATTTTTTGGATTGTAACTTAAATGAAATGGTATAGCTAAGAGTATATCAATGTTTACAGTATATAGTATAAGTGTGTGTGTGTGAGCCCAGTATCTGCTAAAGGCAGCCCAGTTTGCATATAAGGGGGCACATATCGGTGGAGGATCTGGCATGATCTAAGCCAGGGATTTGGATTTTTTGGGGTAGCATGTTAGAAGGTGAGGTGCGCTGTGGTGCGTATCAGTTCGATTTTTTCGGTGTTGGGATCTCGCAAAGAGAAGTCCAGTGATCTCGTTCAGATGCGTCCATAGTCGCCGAGCCAGGGGGGTCGTTTACCCTTGAGGTGTAAGAGCAAGAGGGGATTTTTGGCACCAGTTCCTCACCGGTCCTCTTAGGGGTTTTAGCAATGAGATTTCTTCTGTTTTGGCAGAAGACCTCTCATTGGGGGGGGTATTGTAACGGGCCAAATTTGCGGGTTATTTTATTTTATTGAATTTTTGGGGTTTTATTGAAATGTTTGTGAAGTTTATTTTCAACGGTGACCAGGCCACATGTAGTGTATGGAACAGTTTCTAACAAAGACAAAATACGCCTCGACCATTTTGCAATCGCAAACCAGGAATGCACAGCCTCAGTTTCCAAGAACTTTGCAAGTGTGTGACAGCGCACCCATATGCATCACACGACCATGCGCGCGGACCCACGCCGGAGTGAACCGCAAAGATGGCCAAGATGTTTAAATTCTGTTCACTTAGCTTGCCAAGGTGACGGATGTAAAACTTAAGTCCCGCCTACCTTGCGACGTCAGCCAGTGCCTAGCGAATATCTTACACTAACTGCACACAAATAACTACATGGGTTTAAATCGGACGAAGCTACGGCGAAGAACCATGAGGCTTTGGCTTCCACCTAAAACGACGGAATTGAGTTGGCCGCGAACAGATAGACGCTCTTCCCAGTTGCTCTTAAAAACGGTGTTGGGCCAGACATCTGCCCCAGGGGGCGCTCTTAATTTTATCAGTTTCAAGTAAAAAGTGATTTATAAATTAACAGTAATGTGACAGTGGAGTGAGTACTCGACTAGAAAATATCAAAGTCTATTTCGGACACACAACTAAATACGAAAAATGAATAACGAGCTCGAGCGATCACCACGTGCCGGCAGGGAGGGGTATTTCTTTTAATATGTTAAGGGTTTAATAAATTCAGGAATCAGGGAAGGGTTTTTATTTTAATAAAGAGCGAAAGTGAGAATGTGTGGCAGGCTGGGCTGTTTATGTTTGTGTGTGATATAAATAAGGTAAGGTATTTATTATGTTTGTGTATTAATTATTATGCATTTCTAATGCTGTACTTCAAAATTTAAAAACCATGTGGAGAGAGTAACATTTTTTTTCATATTTTATACATGTCTAAGATGTTTAACAATCATAAAATAAAATAAAAACATTTTTCAACTGATATATTTTGGTAAACAAAATCATTTAAAAAACCTTATTTCATTTGATGTGCTGTCAAGTTCGCCGTACGAACGGGGTTCGTCCCCACTTAGAGATCCGGCCAGATCAAAAATTAAAGGTAAGTGGAAGTTTATAATATAATTCATAAATAAAATAGTAACCGAGGGTTACATAATTATAAACAGCAAACGCAACACACGCAAAACAAAGCACCTATTAATATAGTGCACAAGCCAACGACTCAGCGTGTAGAAGGCATTCGTCAAGAGAAGGAGAGAAGCAGTGAGAATGAGAGAGAACGTGGAAAGGAGGAGAGAGGCTATGTGTCTATGTGTGTCCTACTTCTAAGAAAAAATTCCCAACACCATATGATCACCCACTCTATGCGGTACAGATGAACAATAGCACAAAAAGAGGGTGTGAAACGGAAGCAAGTGAACAATCAACTTCTCAACAATGACTGGAGACGCATACACGGCAGTACACTACATATTTCCTGCTGATATACGGGAAGAATTGCTTAGCACGAACGAGGGTGTAAATCAAGCGGAACATCACACACAATTGTCTACGCACTTAAAAAATTTCGATATTATATTTATGGTACCGTACTCATTTTGAAATACATACTGACCATCAAGCATTGTCATTTCTACTGAAATGTAAAGTAATGAACTCTAGTTTACTGAGATGGATTTTAGCCACTGGAGAGTACTCATTCACTATAAAGTACTGCAAAGGGAAAGATAATAGCATTGCAGATATATTAAGTCGTTATGTTACAGAAGAATGTGAGGAGATCTACAATAAGGAGGATAGCGAAGTACATCTATTACCTATACGATTTGAAACTAGTAATGAAGTAAAAAGAATGCTACAAAATCTAGCGGAAGAACAAAATCAAGATCTTGCATAAGAAATTTAAAATGTCAATCTCACCTACCAGCTCAATAAAATCTACATAACAACATTCTTTTCAAATTAATAAGTCATGATTGGAAAATTGTGTTGACTAACGAGATGTTATTTAAACTGATAACACCAACTCATGAGAGCTTAGCTCATGCCTCGGCAGGAAAATGTTATTTATCCCTTAGAGAAGATTAAAAATCAACAACATGTTTAGTAAAATTAAAAATGAGTTGAAGAAATGTTGGATTGCCAGACTGCTAAGCAACCTAATCTTCACACATACGTGGAAATGCAAGGTATACAGATGGAGGCGAAAGGGGAGTTAATAGCAGTGGACTTCTTAGGGCCATTACCACAATCAAATCGGGGGGTTAAACACATACTAGTCTGTATAGACGTGTTTTCTAAGGCAGTTCATCTGTATCCTATAATGCGACCCACAACGAAAGCTGTCCTAAAAATTTTGTTACAAAAATATATTCCAATATATGGTAAAATGAAGAGGATTCTTAGTGCTCAAGAAGTGCAATTTCAAAGTGACGTATGAAATAGAGTATTAAGGGAAAATGGGATCCAACCCATACTCACATCCATCAGACATCCACAGGGAAATTTAGCCGAGAGAGTGAATAAAGAATTGGGTAAGTACCTATGTATTAACTGCCATAACCAACACAATAAATGGGCAGAATATTTACCATTTTTTGAAAAAGCCATTAATAATAATTATAGCGAAGCAACGAGCTACACACCGACAGAGATTGAACAAGATCGTCAACCCGACAGATTTTGGAAGTGGTATGTTCACAAACCTGCTAATCAGAACTTACAGGTACCTTTAAGCATTAAGATTGAACATGCTAAAAGAAGAATAATTGAAAAAGGTAATAAGAGAATAGAAAGATTCAACAGAACTCACAAGTTGCAGAAATTTAATGTTGGAGAGAGAGAGTATTATTAAAAACAAATCCAGTTGGAAAACGTATTGACAATACTGCTAAAAATTCTTCAGATTGTATACTGGACCTTACACTTTGCTAAGACAAGTTGGCAAACACACTTTCATGGTATATGATGACACAAGACAGAGAGAAGTAGGCAAGTACCATGGGAGCTGTTTAAGGAAATTCTACGAATGAATAAATAGGTCACTGTGACAATTAAAGGTGAACACGCATTAAAGTGGATACTACAAAACCACGCAGCAAGTCAACATGTATGGGAGGGGAATATTTTGTTCAGCCCACCTCACATAAGGCTAATGGTAAAAGCATCATTCATTATTATGAGCATAATTAATGTAAATAAATATTGTATTAGTAAAATGTACTGTAAAATTTTGTCTAATGTAAAAAGCAAAAATTTAATAAACAAGTTTATTATAAACTTTTTTTATTAAGCAGGGAAATAATGCAACAGTACGAATGTATATGGTACTGTGCATTGCACAATTAGTTAAGATAATTTGTATAAATTAAATAAATAATCAGTATTGTCAGTAGTAATAATAATTCAGATAGAAAGCTGTAAAGGGGACAACGAATTTGCCTGTTCGAACAGGGGAGTCACGCCACACACAGCTGCGTCTGTGTACACGTGTATCTTACATGTGTGAGTGCAGCCAGTTAATTCCTGCAAAGTGTCACCCCTAAATAAACCTTAATAAATATATAAATTATTTAAATTGTGATAAGTGTGTGTGAAATATCACAAAACAAAATACGCCACAGTGTAAATAATATAAAGATGCACGCGTATACGAAAGATTGTACGAAAATAATAAAAGTGCAAAATACAGTGCAAATAAATATAAATAAAACCCATAATAATTGAGATAGAGAAACGGTTAACACACAGTTGTACACATAAAAATTACCGACCAGATGAACATCGGGTAATTTGCAAAAGATTTCGCATGTTGCGAAGATCAGTGAAATAAGTGTGTAAATAATCGTGTTTGTAAAAGGACGCTACGACAGACTGATTCCTGCAGAGAATTGTCGAAACATGATTTTTGCGCCCTAGACTATAAATACGCGAGACACACCAGCCTTGTTCTCTTTCATGTTCAACTACAGCGGCAGCCGGAGGCTATGCAACTCCATGGCCGGCAACTTCAACTCTTTCTTGTTCGACTACAGTGGCAGCCGGAGGCTATGCCCGGCAACTTCAACTCTTTCTCGATCAACCACAGAGGCAGCCGGAGGCCATGTCCGACAACATCACTTTTGTGAGATCACCACTGCAGACAGAGGCTATTACGGAAGACGAGAGAGCAGCACATTACATGGCATAGATTCCAGACATAGAGTACGAGTCATCAGACTACTGAGAGGATCCGGAGGACAGGGAACGGACTTCAGGACTACACGACTATGCAGAATCAACCAGGATCAAGGACTCAGGACCAGAAGAGGATACGCTGAGGAACCGCCACGATTAAGGTGAAAGAAAGCCATGTATTCAACCAAACGAAAGACTTAATCAAAGACAATTAAACATTGAAAAAAGAAAGACAATATAATTTCAAAAAGTGTAATTAATAATTTGTAAATGTAACTGTTCTTGTATAGTAATTATAGTAATATCTGAATTATGAAAGTATATTTTTGAAATGATAATTTATTGGAAATATTTAAGTTAATTTTGAAAGAATAGTAATTTTTCTAAAGTAATTAATAAGTCATAAATAAGAAATGCATATGCAACAACAATAAGAATTTGAAAAAAGAAAGATTAGAAAATTTAATAATAATTTAATCATAATAAATTGAGAGCAAGTTGAGAGCAATATTATATAATAAGCGATGTTAGTTATAGTTATAAGATTATTTTATGTTTCTATGTAATATTAGATTACTTGTATTTATTAACAAGGAGGTGTACTACGAGTACACATACATATGCAAATAATAATGAGTTTTTAGCTCGCAATTTAAATGAAAGTTTTAATTAATACATGTTTTGAAAGATTCTAAACAATTCACGTTGTTATTATTATTACGATTACACCCACTGAATATTTATAATGTAAGTATCATCAACGATATAGATAGACAACATAGTCAAAAAACGTTATAATATATATTGTAACGTTACATAACCCCTGCCCAAATATGATAACATAATCACCAATAAAATGATGATAATATATCAAATAATACTATGTTAGCAAGATGGCATGTAAAAAATAGTTTAGAGTAAGGATACATTAGGTGAATTATAAATCATAAATAAATTAACATAAAAGGGATTAAAATATAAAATACCAGTGTACAAGTTTAAGGAAAAATATAAAGAAAAACCTTAAATAAATTAAATTTGATAATAAATAAAATCTATAAAGGATTGTTTTTCTAAAAAGAAGAAATGAAATTATAATAATTATTAATGGTCTATATACTAAAAGGTATATAGATTAGCCAATAAAAAACCATAAAAATTCTTGGTTACTAAGAGTAACTAACTAACAAGAATTGAATTTAATTTTTAAAATATATTGGAAGAGAGCAGTTTGAAAAGTGTAATGTCTATAAAATTTAAGAAATTAATAAATACCATTCGAAATAATCAGTGTTAAATTACTAAAATTAACGAGTGATATCCACTACAGATTAGACCTCCTGCGAACAGAATAATTCACGCCTGTAAATTGATGAAAACTTGAAAAAATCAGTTTCGACTTCCAAACCTAGCCTACAGAAATTCGACATTTTGGTGAGATCGTTACCTAGTAAAATTTAACTAAATTACACCTCAACTATAAACTTATAACACTAGAACCAGCACAATCCCTTTAAATACTTCTGGAAAAGAGGTGAACATAAACTTTATTATTTTTGTTAAACCAAAAACAGCAAAACGTAGTTTTGTTCCTAACATTCCGTCCGCCATGATGTCTATTATTTGTTGTCATCTGTGAAGAAACGTAATCTGCGCTCTAGCAGTCAACAAATCAACTGCATAATATAAATAGTACAAAAATTAAAAATCATTTATGTAAAGCTTGGTATTGACCCATATACATTTCTGACTTTCTCAAAGTACAAAGAACTCTAAAATAACCCTGGGAAATTAATTCATTATTTCTTCCTTGTGATTAAAATTAAAATAAAAAAATTTGTTATATGCTATATGTTTGAAAAATAAGATCGAACTAACTCTGTGTTTTATGTGAGAATCGATTATCCCTTAATGTTTTGGGAGATTATAAAAAATGCTAAATAAATTCAAGGAATGCCTTGTTGTTCGAATAAAATGTGTATTATTTTCAGTAGATGGTAGTTCGTTACAGATTGCCAGAAGACCGAGAAGAGAACGGACATCCAGAAATTATTACGGACCATTTGGAGTTAATTTAACCTCAAATGTGTTCGTAAACGTAGTAGTCAGCTGGTACCACGAGCGGAAAATTTTGAAATAATTAATCGTATACTAAGAGAGTAATTCTCTTTGCACTCTCTCTCCTAACTACTGTCAAACAACGGTATTGATTTCACCTAAATAAATTTAAGGAAATCTTTACATAATCACACACCTTCGATTTTGAAAGCACATAACATAAAAAATAACAAATTCTGTGACTCTTAATAAAGCGAGATTTTCGAAGAGTATAAATAGACGTAAAATTACTACTACTCCGAGAGATAACCGCGAGACGTTACAAGATTACGTACAAACGTGGGGATTAATTAGGAAACCCTTTTAGGAAACGTATATTATAACTCAGAGAAGACCCGCGAGATGTTACAAGATGGCGCCCAACGTGGGGCTTAATTAGGAAACCGTTTTAGGAAACGTATACTATAACTCAGAGAAGACCCGCGAGACGTTACAAGATGGCGCTCAACTTAAAAGGGCTTTAATAGTAAAGAAATTTCGGGATATACGCAAGGTAATATAACGAAAAAACTAATTTTTGTCGGCAACTATGAGAAGACAAAGAAATGCATAATACCAGAGGCAGATCGAAGAATAGGGCAGAAGACAAGGAGGAGGAAGAAGGTGGACAGTAACGAGAAATAGAAGTAGTCACGGACAGTGAAATGGAACAACAGATAGGCGATAAAGAAGAAACTGAAGTAGTTACAGATACGGAAAATGAGAAACAAGCGGGGAACAAAGCAGAAGCCCGCGGAAAACCAAATTGGCAGGAAATGATGAAATTTATGGCAGAACAATTTAGGAAACATAACGAAAGATTAAATAAAATAAATGAAAACTTTAGGAAACAGGAGGAAACTTCAAAGAAACAAAATGAAACTTTGAAGGAACAAAACAAGCAAACTAATGAGAAAATAGACGGTATTCAGGAAAGTTTAGTCAAACAACTAAACGAAAAATTTGAGACCATTCGTGGAAATATCAGACAAACCATGGAAGAGTGTAACACAGAAGACGATAGCAAAATGCTTTAGTAAAGCACAACTCGTACATGAAAATTTACCCGATGATGACGAAGACGACGACTTGCCGCTATTAACGGACAAAGGGAATATATGAACACCAAATTTGAAGAAAGTAATAAAAATATAAAACAAATTCAGGAGAAGATTGAAATGATCATTAACACACTTAGCCAAAAAGCAGATACATACAAGGGGGAGACAAATAAGCAAATGGATGAAAGTTTCGGAAAGTTAGAGGAAACAATGGACAGTGATTTTAAGAATGTGAATGAAACACTAGATAGCACTTCCGAAGGTATTAAAGTAAGTCCGAATACAGAAGAGAGCAGGAAGGAAATAGAAATTACAGAATACCAAGGCGTAATGCCATCGGAAAATAAAAATAACAGAGACAAAGAAAAGATGATGCACATAGAAGTTAACATTAAGGGAGTAAAGAAACAAATAATTAAGAAAACGAAAGAAAGAGGAATAATACGTCCTAACAAACGGAAAAATACACGGGAAGAAGTAGATATGATTAAGAGTGGGCTGGTTAATGTACTTAATCTCCCAATCGTTAATTACAGAGAATTGACTTTTTTGAAAAGTTATAGAAAAAACTTAACTAAATCTATATTTAAATTAAATATACCAGTACATAAAAGGTCAGTGACATCACCAGTAAATGATATATCATCAACATATTTGTGTAATAGACTACATATAAATATGATAGAAATAAGTGTATTAGAAAAATTACAAGACATGGTAGTAGAAGAATGTGTTACAAAGAAAGAAAGAGTTCGGAAAACGATGGTAACCATTGAATTTAATGAAAATTCAATATCGGCAGAGTTACAATATCAGATGATAGAGAGTTATTTAACAAGGACAAAAATCATTATGGACACTGCAGTAATCCGAACGACGAGTGCAGATGAGTTAATGGACAATGGTTAAACTAAATAATACCCAACCAGAAAAAGGGGACTGATTTTCTGATACCGACCAAGCAACCCATTGGAAAGAAAAACCCCAAAATTCAAAAAGTATGTAAGTACAACTTACTTAAGATATTTCGCAACAATTTGATTTAATAAACAGCAAACCACCAAGAGTATGTAAGGACAGATTATTAAATAATATTTATAAATAACTGATTTAAACTGAAATAATAGAAAAAATAATATTTTGATGGGAACAAAAAGAAGAATAAATAAATAAATAAAAACAATTAATGGTAATGTGCTCCGTTAAGAAAGTAAAATAAGAAGAATAACGAATAATTTAATGACTACAATGAAGCTAAAGAAGGATAATAATTAATACAACTATAATTTAGAATTTCTTGGAGTAGAAAATGATATAGGAAGAAATGATACGGAGAACATAGGTCAAAAGAAGGAAAGTCAAAAGGATTTTTAAATAATGCCTATCAATAATGTTATCTGCATAATTACTGAAAAATAAGAAGGAATCAAGAAGAAAAAGAAATATATAATTAAATGCAAACAGCAACAGCGTGAAGAAACCCAAAAGTGTTTAGCATTAGTCGCCAATCGACTACTTGTAAGTTTTTTATTATAATGAATTGACTGTAGAAATGTTCCAGCAATCATTTTACTGAGTAGGGATGATGTTCCCCTTATCTCAGAAAAGATGTAAGGATGGACAGCGGAGTAATGGACCCAAAAGTGGCCACCCGAACTGAACCACCGCACAGGATAGGGAAAAATTGTTAGGGAAATTGAATATTTAAGGGATAATAAAATAGCTGAAAAGATTGATATCAGATTCCAGAAGTATGAAGGAAGAAAACAGAAGGAAGATAGCAGACAGAAGCTCAATTGAGAAAGCAAATTTATAAAAGTAAATAGAAATATGAGTGTTAAAATAAGTTTTTATTGATTAGTGTGACCAGTCCTTATCAAGGGATGTTTGAAAGACCAACACCATGAGAAATTAAATCATTAAGGAATTTACCTCCAAGAGAGAGAGAGTTGAGTATGAAATCAAGCCTATTACCATTTAACCGAATAACAGGTGTATAACGAATCAGAAATAAAGAGATATTATGAAGAATGATGAAAGAATCCGAAGATTGAAGAGGTCAACGATTATTTTTAAAAAACAAGTAAATAAAAATAAATCTGTTCTAGTGGGGGAGCTTTATGTAACGTTACATAACCCCTGCCCAAATATGATAACATAATCACCAGAGTTAAAACCAGTAATTACCCATTTTTAAAAGTCAGAAATGGGGATTAGGTACCAAGCTATAAGAAACTTTGTACTCCAAAAACACTGTAAACAATAATAATAAAAGTGCAGTGTACAAAGTGGAACATAGTGTACTTGGTGAAAGTGTAAACCTTTAAAAAGAGCATCTCACAGATTTGTGCTGGAGATGAAAAACAATCAATATTGTAGCAGTGGACTATAGTGCTGTTGACAAGCTTTGTATTTTTTGTATGTTTTGTAATTTTATATTGTGTAGGCCACAAAGGTCTTGTACCTAGGAATAATATTTGTGTTTAATATAATTATTGTGTTTAAATATAAGATAACCCAGGGTTATATATATAATGATGATAATATATCAAATAATACTATGTTAGCAAGATGGCATGTAAAAAATAGTTTAGAGTAAGGATACATTAGGTGAATTATAAATCATAAATAAATCAACATAAAAGGGATTAAAATATAAAATACCAGTGTACAAGTTTAAGGAAAAATATAAAGAAAAACCTTAAATAAATTAAATTTGATAATAAATAAAATCTATAAAGGATTGTTTTTCTAAAAAGAAGAAATGAAATTATAATAATTATTAATGGCCTATATACTAAAAGGTATATAGATTAGCCAATAAAAAACCATAAAAATTCTTGGTTACTAAGAGTAACTAACTAACAAGAACTGAATTTAATTGTTAAAATATATTGGAAGAGAGCAGTTTGAAAAGTGTAATGTCTATAAAATTTAAGAAATTAATAAATACCATTCGAAATAATCAGTGTTAAATTACTAAAATTAATGAGTGATATCCACTACAGATTAGACCTCCTGCGAACAGAATAATTCACGCCTGTAAATTGATGAAAACTTGAAAAAATCAGTTTCGACTTCCAAACCTAGCCTACAGAAATTCGACATTTTGGTGAGATCGTTACCTAGTAAAATTTAACTAAATTACACCTCAACTATAAACTTATAACACTAGAACCAGCACAATCCCTTTAAATACTTCTGGAAAAGAGGTGAACATAAACTTTATTATTTTTGTTAAACCAAAAACAGCAAAGCGTAGTTTTGTTCCTAACATTCCGTCCACCATGATGTCTATTATTTGTTGTCATCTGTGAAGAAACGTAATCTGCGCTCTAGCGGTCAACAAATCAACTGCATAATATAAATAGTACAAAAATTAAAAATCATTTATATAAAGCTTGGTATTGACCCATATACATTTCTGACTTTCTCAAAGTACAAAGAACTCTAAAATAACCCTGGGAAATTAATTCATTATTTCTTTCTTGTGATTAAAATTAAAATAAAAAAATTTGTTATATGCTATATGTTTGAAAAATAAGATCGAACTAACTCTGTGTTTTATGTGAGAATCGATTATCCCTTAATGTTTTGGGAGACTATAAAAAATGCTAAATAAATTCAAGGAATGCCTTGTTGTTTGAATAAAATGTGTATTATTTTCAGTAGATGGTAGTTCGTTACAGATTGCCAGAAGACCGAGAAGAGAACGGACATCCAGAAATTATTACGGACCATTTGGAGTTAATTTAACCTCAAATGTGTTCGTAAACGTAGTAGTCAGCTGGTACCACGAGCGGAAAAATTTGAAATAATTAATCGTATACTAAGAGAGTAATTCTCTTTGCACTCTCTCTCCTAACTACTGTCAAACAACGGTATTGATTTCACCTAAATAAATTTAAGGAAATCTTTACATAATCACACACCTTCGATTTTGAAAGCACATAACATAAAAAATAACAAATTCTGTGACTCTTAATAAAGCGAGATTTTCGAAGAGTATAAATAGACGTAAAATTACTACTACTCCGAGAGATAACCGCGAGACGTTACAAGATTACGTACAAACGTGGGGATTAATTAGGAAACCCTTTTAGGAAACGTATATTATAACTCAGAGAAGACCCGCGAGACGTTACAATATAAATATATATATATATATACTGTAACGTCTCGTGGGTATTGATCGGATAGTATCGTTAGATCTTATCGTCACTCTTGCGATCATCACAGAATTCGTTATATTTTATGTTTACAGTTCAAAAAAAATGAAATCGAGGGTGTGTGATTTGGGAGAATTCAATGAAGTTGTTTGACTGTACTTAGGAGAGAGAGTGCAAAAAGTATTATCCTCTTGGCACAAGTTCAATGGCTGTGCGGGACGAAGGGCTTGCCCGTCGCCCGCTCGTGTACTACGTTCCGAGCTTCAGAAAGAGCTCCTGCCGTAGGGACTACTGATTATCTGGATTTAGGGTGTGGCCTGCTACCGGCCGTGGGTTATCAATTAATTACTTAATTGAGGGTGAGTGTTCGCCGAGGCCGGGTCCAAGATTCTCCTGGCACAGATTGGTATCCACTTGGCATACAATTACTTAATTTAAATTTCTCCACTCATGAAACCAGCTGATTTTGACGTTTACAAACAAATTGGAGGTTAAATTAACACCAATGGTATGTAATATATTCTGGTTGTCCTTCCTCTTCTTTGTCTCCTGACGATCTGTAAACAACTACCCTCTACTGAAAATCATACACATTTTATTCAAATAACAAAGTATTCATGGTATTTATTTAATAAATACAATTTTTTTTTATCTTCTCCCAATACAGAAAGTTATAATCGATTCTTCCTTTCAACACAACATTAGTTCGATCTTATTTGGTAAACATAGAAAGTATAACAAATAATTTTATCCTTTATAAAATATAAAACAATAAAGAATTAATTTATTAATTTCCCAGGGTTATTTGTAAGTTCTTTGTGCTATGAGACGGTCAGAAATGAATAATTTAATACCAAGCTTTACATAAAAAAATAGATTATATTTGTTTTTCTTTAGTATGTAGTTCCGGGTTTATCCGCCAGATCGCAGGTTACGTTCCTTCGCTATACACAAAAACTATTTAATGGCGACTAGAAATTCACAGAGATTCGTTATGATTTTTTGGTTAACGAAAATAATAAAGTTTGTTTTCACCTCTTTTCCTGAAGTGTTAAATATATGGTGCTGTTTCTAGTGTTAGAAGTTATAGTTGAGTTGTAATTTAGTTAAATTTATTTGGATACGATCTCACCCAAAATCTCGAAGTGCTGGAGACTAGGCCTGGAGCTGGTACTTTTATTTTTCAAATTTCATCAAATTAAGGACGTGAATGTTGATACTTGGAGGAGTTCTAACATAAGGTGTACATCACTCATCAATTTTTATTAAATTTCGCACTGGTTATTCCAAAAGTACTCATTAATTTTCAAATTTTAAATAGGCATTACACTTTTTTTCAAACGTTCACTTCCCAATCGTTTTAACAATTAATTCAAATCTTGTTAGTTGGTTACTTGTAGTAACCAAGATTTTTTATGGTTTTTTATTGGTGAATCTATATACTTTTGAGTATATAGGCTATTATTAATTATTATAAATTTATTTCTTCTTTATAGAAAAATAATCCTTTTTAAATTTTGTTTATAATCCAATTTAATTTATCTAAGTTTTTTCTTTCTATTTTCTCTTAAGCTTATACATAGGTCTTTAATATTTTAATTTCCTTCAATTGTATTTATTTATTATTTACTATTTGCTTAAAGTATCCTTACTCTAAACTATTTTCCTATCCATCTTGCTCACATAGTATTATTTTATATTATTATTATTTTATATCGAACCCTGGGTTATCTTATATTTAAACACAATTATTATATTAAACATAAAATTATACCTAGGTACAAGACCTTTGTGGCCTACACAATAAAAATTACACAAAATACAAACAAAATACAAAATTTGTCAGCAGCAATATAGTCCACTGCTACAATTGATTGTTTTTCCATCTACAGTATAAATCTGTGATATGCTCCTTTTTAACAATTTACCCTCTCACTATGTACACTATATCTCACTTTGTTATTGTTTATAGTGTTCTGTAGTACAAAGTATTCTATAGCTAGGTACATAATACCCATTTCTGACCTTTAGAGTGGGGTGATTGTGTTATCATTGTAGCGGGTCATTTTTGGGTGTTTTTATTTTTAACCGTTTGGGGCATTATTATATTTTTATTTATTTCGTTCCCGGGCGGACTGGTATAATAAATTGGAAAAAACTGTAATTGTATTGTGCAACGTTATTTTCCAAGCAACAGCACGATGTTGAGAAACAGCGTTTGGAACAAAAGCGACGCGCAATTTCAGTGGTGTAACACGGCAGAAGAATTTACCTCCACAAAATTCTAAGAACTTTGTACTTGTGTGTGGCAGCGCACATACGCAACTGCTCAATCACGCTCCAAGTGACGCTCTGACAAAAACTCAAGATGGCCAGAGAGTGAAATTTTCATCGTTCCGTTGGGTTCACTACGGAAGTGTCGTTTAGACCAAGCCCACTTAAATGACGTCAGCCAATGCCTGTAGAAGATCATATGCGGCATTGATTCAAAAAACAACATGCATGGCATGGGCTGAAGCTTCGGCGACGACACCCAAGGCAGTGAGTTCCAGTGTTGAAAACTGTGGAGAGGGAACAGAGAACCAACTTATACCCAGTGCGTCTCACCTACCGACCGCTTGCGGTCTGGTTAAAATTTTATTTTCAAAATGTAATTACATCGGCCGACCTCACCGTTAACCGTTGTAATGTAATCAACAGTAAAATAAGAGATTATCAACAGTCAGGAGTGAGCTTAAGAGAGTGAATAGTTTCGAATACCTTTCGGACATTTGAACGGGGACTTAGCACGGGCGCGATGACCGCGTGGTCGATGTGGGGGCTTTATCATATGAAGATGTGTTAGGGGGTTTCTGATTTGTATAAAATGTGAAGGGGTTTTTAGTTTGGTATAAATGTGAGTGTGGCAAAGCTGGGCGGCTTTCTGTGTATATTTGTGTTTGCATTTTATGTTTGTGTCCTAAAAAAAAAAATAAGGTAAGCCGTAGATTGTAAGTCATATTACAACAGAGTCACGTGTTGCACAACACCTGAAACATGTATTTACTAAATGTATGTTCTTAATTTCACTAAAGTAACAGTAAAACATTAAATGGAAATTCTCTTCATATAAATGTGTTGTGCAAATTATTCTCACGACCTTAAGAAATTACGTCTGCATCCCAAACATACGTATGACGCAACCTTGAAGCCACGCAATGGTAAGTAGGAGTGTGTTAACATTAATTTTAAATTATTATGATATCATTTTAAATATAGAACGCTTCATTGGCGCCACGAAAGGGACGAATTTAAAAAATAAATTCCATACCTATAAATGGGATGCAATCGTAATTTGGAGGTTGTGTGAGAATACGCAAAAGGTACTTATGTAAAGTTAAGTTACGCTAAGTAAGTAAAGAATATTTAAAATATAAATATATATTTAAAATATATATTATTTATATTGTAAACAGAATAAATACCTAAAAAATAATAATAATAATGGAAAATACAATAGAGAACGGAGTCGATTTATCCGACTCGACTGTGACAAGTGAAACAGCTGAAGTTGAATCAGCTGTGATGAGTAGTCCTGAAATACATTCAACACCGAATGTAGGTCAAGACGATAAAAATATGAATGTAAATAACACAAATGAAAAAGATAATACAGAGGATTCAGGGATTCAAGTAACCCCGACCTCAACAAAATACAATAAGACGGATGACGATCTAATGAGTATTTTCCTTAATCAATTAGAAAAAATGAATAATAAATTATTTGAAAAAATGAGTAATAAATTAGATAGTCGCTTTGACAATAATGACATAAAATTAGATAAATTTGATAGTCGTTTTGACAGTAATGACATAAAATTAGATAGACAAAGTAGGGAGATTAATGAGCTGAAACATGAAATACAAGAAATTAATAAACATTTAGAAAGCACTAACGAGACAATAATGACCAGTCTGAATAAGTTAGAACAGAGTGTTGAGCGAATGGGAGTACACATGATGAATCTAGGGAAAAATAATACAAATGAAACTTGTAATGACAAATACAAAAATGTAGTACCAGATAAAGAATTAACAAATAATAACAATAATGTCAAAAATAATGTGTTTGAGAAATTGGTATCAGAAAGTGATACAGTAAAAATAAATAATGAGAGTATTAATGAAAGTGTAGAATGCAGTGATTATGAGATGTTAATGTGTGTTAGTGAGTTAGAGAGAGAGAGAAAAAATAATGTTGCAGTAGAGTGGGGACAGAGGGGAAATTTTCCTTTTATTATTTATGATGATTTAATGTGGTCACAAGAGTTTTTGAAGGGCAAGGGTCCCGTGTTAGTAGAAGATTTAAGTTTATTTTATTTGTATAAGTTTATACCCTCTGTGTGGAACGATTTTATAAGTATGAGATGGTGTTATGATGAGAGAGATTTAAATAGAGAATTGTGTGTTGAGAGAGAGATAGAGTTATATGAATTAAAGAGAGATTATGGTGAGTTGAAAGAAATATTAGAAGTGTATTTAAACAAGAATGATCTAATTGATAATACAAAAGTAACTAACCCGATATTGGAAATATTTACTGACGGAGAGTTAACAGAAATACTTAACGTAGACTTGGTGAATGATTATTATGGTATAACGGATAAATTGAAATTGTTTGGTTATGACACACAAGACAACAATATGTGTGTCAATATAATTGAAAAGTGTTATTTAGAACCAAGATTAATCTTTGACGATGGAGGATAGACTGTAAAACAATAAAAGACATTTAAACATTATGTTTTATGGTTTGTTGACATGGCAGAATGGGACAATGAAGTGCGGAAAAACTGAACAATAAATAAGAGTGTGTAAATAAAATATAGTGAATTTATATGTGTGTATGTAAGATAATAATATTGAAATACTTGCAATTTAAATAAATAAACCAATTTAATTTTGAAAACAAGTAATTAGAGAATTATAATTGTTTGGATGGTAATGAATTTTATATTGTTAACAATTAATTTAATTAAAACAATTTGATATATTTTAAATATTTTAATTGATCATGTAAATGTTGTATAATTAATTTTTTTGTAAATTCAGTTTGTTTTACGAGATGGAAATTTGGTAATGAATGATAAATTATTTACGTTAAATTAATAAATTTTGTGAAATGTTTCAGAGATGGTGGTGATTATGTTTTGTGGGCATATCATGTTAAATGGATTGTAAATAGAAAAATTTTATAATCATGTGTAATAAAAATATTTACAGGTGTAATTGAGATTCTAATTCAGTAATAAGATGTTATTTGGAAATAAGTTGGTTCAAGAAATAAAGATAATTAAAAAAATTCTAATAATAAATGAAAAATGATAAATAATGATTATCAATAATAAATTTTGAAAATTTTAAGAAAGTTAAACGGTAAAAGGTTATGAATGGGTTAAATGAGTGTTGATGTAAATATTATATGATAATGTATACAAAAATTCTAATTAGTTTTCAATTGTAATTAGTTACTAAGTGGCTATTGTGGGGGTGGCCTGTGCTCTCACAAGTAGCGAAAAGGGTTGGGGGTAGCAGTGAGTGTTACCTCCATCGGAGGCCAAACTGGCGATAAATGTGCGGGGCACACCTTGTCCGTGTAAATAAAAACTTTTACACACAATATTAAATGACGTGTCGCACATAATGGTATTGATGAAACAGGCAGTGAAATTAAAGTTAGATTTCCTCGACTTTTCGGGCGGTTACTGTTTTACCAGCACTAACCGTGGTTTTGGCTAGCGGCCAGCTATGGTCATACCAAGTCCCTTGACCATAGCTGACTTGAAATTGGTATATATTTGAAATTCAATGGGGGGACCTTAGAGGAAATCTCCGGTACTATGGAACAGCGGCTGCCACTCTGTTCGAGTAGGAACAGCAGAGCCAGGTGGCAGATCCGTTTTTAAGGGTGTATGATTTTATAACAAGAACATGATGATGTTCACAACTTTAAAACTTAACAGCGGAAGCAGAGACACGGAGAGGTAAACCCTGCTCCAAAATATACAGTCTCTGTGGAAGCGAAAGGGCGAGACAGTCCTCCATAATCTGAAATAGTGTGTGTGGCTGGGAGGTGACGCAAAGGAGTCACGAATTTAAAATTTTATGACGTAAAAGTTTTGCTTATTCAAAGTTTAATTCAATCAAAAAATGCTTGTGCTCTGTCCACATAATTATATGCTCAGACTTGTAAATTAAGGTGTTAATGCTATAATTTTAAGTGTATTATATTATTGTTGTCTATTAGATAAGCCTTGATAAGAATATGTAATTTTATTATGTGTGTATTTGTTTAAGCCAATAAGTAAATCGTCTGGCAGGTTAACATAAGCATCAGAATCAGAGAAATGGGAGACAATGAGGTGAGAAGGGAGAATAAATAAAAATAAATATGTATATTCCATGTAATTTGTTCAATTTTAAGATGGATTTTCATTATGTTAGGATATCAGCTGATCAACAATACCATGTCACTGGGATATTGGTTTGTAAATGTTACAAGTAATTAATATTTAGTGTACTACAGGTATTTTGAAGTAAAGATAAAAAGAATATGCAAATTAATAAAAGATAATTCATGGGTGATAAATGTTTTATGGGACACGTAGACCTGTCCAAATTGAATTAAACGTTAAATGTGAAATGATAGAGATGAATATAATGTAATGTTGTTTTTGAATTGATGTGATGTAACAGAGTTGGTGGAGTATTAATGTTGACACAGTGGTAATGGAGACTTTATGTAGATTTTGAGTGACATATTGTTGTTTTTATAGTTAAGGAGATTATTTTGTGTATTTGTAGTAATGTAATGAGATTGAGATTTTTTGGGGATGGCAATTTTGTATTAGAGGGTAGTGTAATGTAGGAGTCCGCAACAAGGGTTGGGACGGGATAGGATTAGCTTTTAGTGGGGAAGGGGCCGCCTTAGGTAAAATCCGGGGGCCAAATAAGGGAATTGAGTTTTTGAGTAGGGGAAACACGTATCCTATACAAAGGGTTGGAGAGTATTTTTTTTTATATATGTAGAGAAGGCGGCGAATTGTGTTAAATGGTAAGTTGGGGTTTAGAATGTCCTGATTAGTAGATATTTTTGATAGAGATGGGTGTCATGGGAGTTGTAGTTGATGAATATTAGAGTCAGAGGGAGAAAGTTTATATATGTATAGAAATCTCATACAGAAAAATGAGAATAAATAATTTACATCACCCACAGTATATTAAAGTAAGATTGTTGAAAAGAAAGAGGAATTTATAATAAAGAATATATAATTGTTTATTTTTTTCCACCAGTGACAGAATTTTGATAAAATTTGAAAATAATGTAAAGTCAAGAAGTGTTTATTTTAAATAATTTAAATGTCAAGTTGATGATTAATTATATTAATATTTTGTTTATTTTAAATATTTTATGTTATTATGTTTTGTATTTCAAGGTAGGATATTACAGATGTTTAAAGTGTTTTCAGAAATCATACATAACATATGTAGGTCAAGGGTTTTGGACTTGACCTATTTTCGATCAGCTGATGAGGTCAGACACCTACTAAGCCTGTATAGTAGGAATCCAATTTTAATTTGTTTGTTTGATTAATTCAAACCAATATTTGAATAATTTTAATAAATGTTGTTTAATAAATAAATTTAATAAAATTTTTTTTAATGAATAAATTTAAATTTTTTTGGATTGTAAAATTTTTGAAAATTTTAATATTTTTTTTTTTTGAAAAAAAAAAAAAAAAAACGATTTTTCGCCTGCCAGCGAATGGCTATTTCAAATAAGGATTTTATTATATGTGTGTATTAACCATGTTTCTTTTATTGTATTGCTTTATATTGGTAGGCTATCAATTGTTCTCATGCTAGAGTAAGGATGTATTTGTATTAATAGGAATGTTTAGGTTAAGTCATTTGAAACAAAAATTAGAAAAAAGAGGAAGAGAATTTTTTGATAAAAGATTTTTTTTTGAATTTTGAATTTTTTAAATTTTTGATAAATTTTAAAAGAAAGTTTTATTCTTATGTGTTATGGTAATATGTAATGTTAGAGTGTGTGAGCCCAGTATTTGCCAAAGGCAGCCCAGCTTGCAAAAAGGGGATCCATATCGGCGGAGGAGCTGGAATGATTTTAGCCAGGGATTGAGGATTTTTGGGGGTAGTATGTTGAAGGGCGAGGTGGGCTATGGTGCGAGTCTGATCGATTTCTCGGTGTTGGGATCTCTTACGGAGAAGTCCAGTGATCTCGTTCAGATGAGTCCATGGTCGCTGAGCCAGGGGGGTCATGTACCCATGAGAGTAAGAACCAGGGGGTTGTTGGCACCAGTTCCTCACCGGTCCTCTTCGGGGTTTATCGATGAGATTTCTTCTGTTGTGCACAGCAGAATTCTCATCGAGGGGGTATTGTAGCGGGTCATTTTTGGGTGTTTTTATTTTTAACCGTTTGGGGCATTATTATATTTTTATTTATTTCGTTCCCGGGCGGACTGGTATAATAAATTGGAAAAAACTGTAATTGTATTGTGCAACGTTATTTTCCAAGCAACAGCACGATGTTGAGAAACAGCGTTTGGAACAAAAGCGACGCGCAATTTCAGTGGTGTAACACGGCAGAAGAATTTACCTCCACAAAATTCTAAGAACTTTGTACTTGTGTGTGGCAGCGCACATACGCAACTGCTCAATCACGCTCCAAGTGACGCTCTGACAAAAACTCAAGATGGCCAGAGAGTGAAATTTTCATCGTTCCGTTGGGTTCACTACGGAAGTGTCGTTTAGACCAAGCCCACTTAAATGACGTCAGCCAATGCCTGTAGAAGATCATATGCGGCATTGACTCAAAAAACAACATGCATGGCATGGGCTGAAGCTTCGGCGACGACACCCAAGGCAGTGAGTTCCAGTGTTGAAAACTGTGGAGAGGGAACAGAGAACCAACTTATACCCAGTGCGTCTCACCTACCGACCGCTTGCGGTCTGGTTAAAATTTTATTTTCAAAATGTAATTACATCGGCCGACCTCACCGTTAACCGTTGTAATGTAATCAACAGTAAAATAAGAGATTATCAACAGTCAGGAGTGAGCTTAAGAGAGTGAATAGTTTCGAATACCTTTCGGACATTTGAACGGGGACTTAGCACGGGCGCGATGACCGCGTGGTCGATGTGGGGGCTTTATCATATGAAGATGTGTTAGGGGGTTTCTGATTTGTATAAAATGTGAAGGGGTTTTTAGTTTGGTATAAATGTGAGTGTGGCAAAGCTGGGCGGCTTTCTGTGTATATTTGTGTTTGCATTTTATGTTTGTGTCCTAAAAAAAAAAATAAGGTAAGCCGTAGATTGTAAGTCATATTACAACAGAGTCACGTGTTGCACAACACCTGAAACATGTATTTACTAAATGTATGTTCTTAATTTCACTAAAGTAACAGTAAAACATTAAATGGAAATTCTCTTCATATAAATGTGTTGTGCAAATTATTCTCACGACCTTAAGAAATTACGTCTGCATCCCAAACATACGTATGACGCAACCTTGAAGCCACGCAATGGTAAGTAGGAGTGTGTTAACATTAATTTTAAATTATTATGATATCATTTTAAATATAGAACGTTTCATCATATTTGGGCATGGGTTATGTAACGTTACATAAAGCCCCCCCACTAGAACAGATCTATTTTTGTTTACTGGTTTTAAAAAATAAATTGTTGAACCCTTCAATCTTCGAATTATTCCATTAATCTTCATAATATTCCTTCCTTTCTGATTGTTTATACACCTGTTATTCGGTTAATGGTAATAAGCTGGATTTTATATTCAACTCTCTCACTCTCTCTCTTGGAGGCATATTCGTTAATGATTTAATTTCTCTGGGTATTGGTCCTTCCACATATTACTTGATAAGGGCTGGTCACACTAATCATAAAAAACTTGTTTTAACACTCATATTTCTATTTGCTTCTATAAATTCGCTTTCTCAATTAAGCTTCTGTCTGCTATCTTCCTTCTGTTTTCTTCATTCATACTTCTGGAATCTAATATTACTTTTTTCACCTATTTTATCATTATCCCTTAAATATTCAATTTCCCTAACAATTTTTCCCTATCCTGTGCGGTGGTTCAGTTCGGGTGGCCACTTTGGGTCCATTACTCCGCTGTCCATCCTTACACCTTCTGAGACCAGGGGAACATCATCCCTGCTCAGGAAAATTATTGCCGGAACATTTCTACGGTCAATTCATTATAATAAGAAACTTATAAGTAGTCGATTAGCGACTCATACTAAACACTTTTGGGATTCTTCACGTTGTAGCTGTTTGCATTTAATTATATATTTCTTTTTCTTCTTGATTCCTTCTTCTTTTCAATTAACTAATAGCATATAACATTATTGATAGGCATTATTTTAAAATCCTTTTGACTTTCCTTCTTGTGACATATTTTCTCCGTATCATTTCTTCCTATATCATTTTCAATTCCAAGAAATTCTAAATTATAGTTGTATTAATTATCATCATTCTTTAGCTTCATTGTAGTCATTTAATTATTCGTTATTCTTCTTATTTGAGCACATTACTATCAATTGTTTTTATTTATTTATTTATTCTTCTGTTTGTTTCCATCAAAATATTATTTTTCTATTATTTCATTTTAAATCAGTTATTTATAAATATTATTTAATAATCTGTTCTTACATTTTCTTGGTGGTTTGTCTTTTTATTTTATCAAATTGTTTCGAAATATTTAGTAAGTTGTACTTACATACTTTTTATTAAATCAAATGGTTGCAAAATATCTTAAGTAAGTTGTACTTACATAGTTTTTGAATTTTGGGGTTTTATTATTTCAATCCTTTTCTCAATATTTTATTGAAATTTAGTTTAACCGTTTTCGGCATCATTCACAACACGGATTGATCCACTCTTATATTTTTCCCGTAGATTCTGTTGGTTAAACTTGTCAATAAAATTCGCTATTGGATTGCCCCATTGTGGATCACTACCATACATTTCAATGTTATCGTACGTATATAGTCTCTCATCTTTATTACTGGGACCAGGATCAGGCCCTTGGTTTTTCCCACGGTCAACTCGTTTGTCCACCTTTCTTTGTTGCTGTTCATCTTGTCTCCTCGAATCCCTCTCATCAGCCATTATATAATTTACTTGGGCTTGATTAGTTCCCTGATTGTCACTTGGTGGATCACCCGAGGGTATGTCCCTATTTCTATCCCCACTTCTGGACCTCCGATATTCATCATGATCATTCCATTGTTGTCTGTTGTAGTTGTTTCTCTCATCTCGTCTATCATAATTTTGTCTCTGGTTAAAATACGGACGTTTTCCTTGGTAACGATTACTGTAATAATTGTTGTTGGCACTGACATAATTTACTCTTGGTCGATTATCTCTAGGTGGTTCGTTTTTCCGCTCCTCTGTATTCCCTGACCTCCATCTACTCCTGTAATATGATTCTTGCTCATAGTTCTCTAGTAGCGTTTCCATACCTCCAATGGTTTTTATTTGTCCACTTAATCGAGCACTGATAATCTTTTCCTCGAAGTGATACGCGATTTTGGTCACTAAACACTCTTCAGGGATCTTTGGGTCTAAATATTTGGCCACACACACCTTCCCCAAAAAATAAGCAGTAGGTGTCTGTCCTATATTGCGGTCATACCTACCATGACAGATATCGTCTCTAATAATGTTTTGCACTGACTCAGACCAGTACTTAAGCTTGAACATCATCTTAAAATTCCCATAATCACACACCTCGTTCCGGATTACAGTCCACCAATTATCGTTAATGTTTTTGAAAGATTCATCTAGTATTCCTTTAATCATGTTCCATCGGTTCTCCTTCGACCTATTTAAAATTTCATCTACTCACCCTAAAAATTCGAGTGGGTTTCTTCGATAATCTCGAAAGTTTACACTCTCCCTACTATCTTGGATAGTATGTTGAGTGTTGCATGTAGATCTGGAACCTATTCTATCTACCTCCCCTTGTAGGTTTGTTTGTAGTTGTTGTAAATTGTCTAATTTTTCTACTTGGCTATGGAACTGATTCTTGACATTTTCTACGGTTTCGTTAAAATCTGTAACTTTACTGTTTAGGTTGCTTTTTAGACCATCTAACTGATCATTATTTTCCTGGCGTACGGCCATTATACGAACTTGATTAGTTTGTTCCTCTCGGTCCATTCGGGCATCTATTCCTGTTTTAATTTGTTCCATCTTTACTTCTGTTTTATTTAATCTTTGATTATTTCTATTATTTTCTTTTCTGTCTCCTCCTTATATTCATCTACTCTTTGGCTGAGTGTATTACTGACCATTTCAATTTTCTCATGAATTTGTTTTATATTTTTATTATTTTCTTCAATTTTGGTGTTCATATCTTCCCTTTGACCGTTAATAATTTCTCTCAATCCCTGGTTTTGTTCATTCATGGTTTCTCTGATATTCCCATGAATGGTCTCAATTTTTTCGTTTAGTTGTTTTACTAAACTTTCCTGAATACCGTCTATTTTCTCATTGGTTTGCTTGTAATTTTCCTCCTGTTTCCTAAAATTTTCATCTATTTTATCAAATTTTTCGCTCAAGGTTTCATTTTGTTTCCTTGAGTTTTCCTTAAAATTTTCATCTATTTTCTCCATCATTAGCCTCATCATTTCTTGCCAATCTGGTTCTCTTCTGGCTTCCGCTTTATCTGGTTGGTCCCCTTGGGCATCCTCTTCAACTATCTCCTTTTCCATGTCCGTAACTACTTCGGTTTCTTCTTTATCACCCGTTGGTTGTTCCATTTCACTGTCCATGACTACTTCTATTTCTCGTTCCTGTCCACCTTCTTCCTTCTCCTTGTCTTCTGCCCTCTTCTTCGATCTGCCTCTGGTATTATGCATTTCTTGTTTTCTCATAGCTGCCGACGAAAATTAGGTTTTTTGTGATATTATTTTTCGTATATCTCAAAATTTCTTTCCTAATTAAAGCCCTTTTAAGTTGAGCACCATCTTGTAACGTCTCGCGGGTAATGATCTAATTATCGTTCCGAATAATCGTCTCTCTCGCGATCGTCACTGTAATTATTTCTTTCTTTTATTTGCCACACGTTGTTAGCGTCATCTTGTAACGTCTGGCGGTTAATGATCTCTCAGAGCCTTTTATGTACTATCGTTAATTTGTTAAGCTTTCCTAATTAAGCACCACGTTGGTACGTCATCTTGTAACGTAATCCTTTACTGTTACTTATTGATTATATTTGCAAATGTTCAAAAGCCCCAATGTTGGGTTCGCCAACTTGTAACATCTCGCAGTTAATCTGATAGTATCGTTAGATCTTATCGTCACTCTTGCGATCGTCACAGAATTCGTTATATTTTATGTTTACAGTTCCAAAAGAATGAAATCGAGGGTGTGTGATTTGGGAGAATTCAATGAAGTTGTTTGCCCATAGTTAGGAGAGAGAGGGCAAAAGGTATTATCCTCTTGGCATACAATTACTTAATTTAAATTTCTCCGCTCATGAAACCAGCTGATTTTGACGTTTACAAACAAATTGGAGGTTAAATTAACACCAATGGTATGTAATATATTCTGGTTGTCCTTCCTCTTCTTTGTCTCCTGACGATCTGTAAACAACTACCCTCTACTGAAAATCATACACATTTTATTCAAATAACAAAGTATTCATGGTATTTATTTAATAAATACAATTTTTTTTTATCTTCTCCCAATACAGAAAGTTATAATCGATTCTTCCTTTCAACACAACATTAGTTTGATCTTATTTGGTAAACATAGAAAGTATAACAAATAATTTTATCCTTTATAAAATATAAAACAATAAAGAATTAATTTATTAATTTCCCAGGGTTATTTGTAAGTTCTTTGTGCTATGAGACGGTCAGAAATGAATAATTTAATACCAAGCTTTACATAAAAAAATAGATTATATTTGCTTTTCTTTAGTATGTAGTTCCGGGTTTATCCACCAGATCGCAGGTTACGTTCCTTCGCTATACACAAAAACTATATAATGGCGACTAGAAATTCACAGAGATTCGTTATGATGATTTTTTGGTTAACGAAAATAATAAAGTTTGTTTTCACCTCTTTTCCTGAAGTGTTAAATATATGGTGCTGTTTCTAGTGTTAGAAGTTATAGTTGAGTTGTAATTTAGTTAAATTTATTTGGATACGATCTCACCCAAAATCTCGAAGTGCTGGAGACTAGGCCTGGAGCTGGTACTTTTATTTTTCAAATTTCATCAAATTAAGGACGTGAATGTTGATACTTGGAGGAGTTCTAACATAAGGTGTACATTGTAACCAGACGCTGTTACAAATAATTATTTCTTCGTATTGTACCAAGAGAGAGAGAAAAAAATGTTATTTAAAAAAAAAATTTCCAAAAAAAAAATTTTATGTTTGCTTGTTATTGTAATAATTTAGAAATTATCCTGGTTCTGCGTTTTGGTTAAAATTTTTAAATTCTGTGAGTTTATTTTGGTTAAATTTTACACTTCTGGTTGACCTTAACTAAATCTGGAGTTAATCAGATTATCTGCTGACAGTAATCGATTTGTGATTTTCAGCTTTGCTCCAGTATATCACTTTCAGTTGATCCTTGTCGTCTCCCAGTAAGTCCTGTAGTTAGTTAAACTCTTAATTTAATATGTGAAATAATTGTAAAATCCAGATAATTGAAATAATTTAATTTATTAATAATAATTCTTAAAGATAGATTTAAAATCGATGTTGAGCAAATATTCGACTCTTTCACAGGGAGATATCGATTTGCAATTACAGCTTATTTTTTATATAAATATTGTAACATAACAAAATGTTACCTAACCTAAATGTATGTTATCAGATTTTATAAGGACAAAACAACAATGTAAATAGGAATATAGTAGTAAAAATAACCAAGAAAGGAGAAATCAAGAAAGAAGAATGAAGCAGAAGTGCCACATGAAACAGTAACCCAAAGACTGTTTGACACTACAACTAGACTAAGACTAAGACAAATTGATGGACAGAGTAAATTTACATTCAGCTGTCAATCAAGTCAGTAGTTGATATAAACCGAATGTTATATGTAAATAAAAAATGAATTAATAAGCAGTTAAATACTGTGAAATCAGAATTAGTATTTTGCTGATAGTAAATTTGACAATGACTAGTAAATTATGAATGCCAAAACTAAAATTAGCAATGGCTACATAGTGAGAACAATGATGTATTTCAATATCAAATATACTTGTGAGAAAGAAAAACTATTTATAAGAGAGAATCTTATACAAATAAGATACCTCCACAAATTACCGAATTGAGAACCAATGAACGTTATTAAGGCAAAATTCCCATATGAGCGATATGTCTTAACAACGCCTAGACCAAGCATTAGTCAGTAAATTGACTATTGGGAGTTAACATAAGTGTAAATTAAAATACACCGAACAATGGTTATGCCCTGACATAACAAAAACATTATTAAAACAATATGTTTAATCATAATTTTAATTGTTAAATAGTGGATTAGAACGAGTTAGCATAAAACGAAATGTCATAGTAAGTAGGATCATTCATTACAATGTATAGAGTTTAGGTGTACACATAATGTTCAGTAAAAATGTCAGTACAGAGTTAATGGTGTTCCCACATAAACGTTTGAATAATAAAATGATATGTGAACACAAACAATATTAACCAAAAGTGTAAAATCGGCGATTCAGAAAAAGCAGACGACAGTGAAAATGCTGTACCCGAACATTGATGTTATAACAATGTCGGTCAAAGTGAAAGTAATTCGATATCGAGTGATATCAAATTAAAGAAGAAAAAATGATCTTTAATTTGATAATGATATCAACCCAATCGCAACTGTATTAAGTGCGGGAAAGATGTTAGCATCATTTTCAAAATATGCATCAGAAATTTGTTTATGAATAACAACAACAATGAAAGCTATCTGTCACATCAGCGTCTGACGGTTAAAAAACCGTTATCAACGGCCAAAATAATAATACGTCATACCTTCACACCTGCCAGGACCAATCAGAAAATTAGTTAGTAATTAACATTTTTACCTAACGCCGATCAAAGAACGGGGTATATAAGGAGGAAGCAGCCAATTTCAGACAGACTCTTACCAAACTTCATATAGCACGACGTGCGCTCGCTACCTCTACATTCTTAATAACTATTAGCGTCATCTACATGTTACATCGAAACAAATAGTTCAACATCTAGAAACAACTACTTCAAGTTAATCTGCAGAAAACAACAGTGATTATGTGCAGTATTATTTCAATTTTGTGCGGGAAATAATGAACAGAAATATTTAATTGTTATCATACACGATCCATTTAGGCAGAAGAGGATCGCATTATTCTGTTCTTGTGCGAGTGTTGTGCAAAACCCAGTAATCATTATAATCCGATTACTGAAGTGATTAATGAGTTTTAATTAAATAATTAAAACCAGAAGGTAACAGTGCAATCATTATTAATTTTTATCTGAGCGCCATAACCTGTACATTTTTCAACACTGGTCTGTACTGACGCAAAACACAGAAACATTTCAAGATTACACCACGTCTCAATTTATTATATGAATTTGTTATTATGAATTAAGCTATATGTTAGTTGTAAGGGTTCTCACATGATAAATTTTGTCAATCAAAAAGCAAGCGTTGACGAACGCGCGACCTCTCAACAGGTCATTTTTATTTTGTTTACTTTATGAAAGTAACCTCAAAAAACGTTGTTGATCAATTTTATATCAAAAAGATTATTGGATATTGTGTAGGCATAAATTTCTTTTTGTGTTTCAAAGAATTCACATCCGAGATTTTCATAATTTTAATGTTAAAATAAATAATATCTGGACTTAGCCAGATTTATAATTCATGTTCTGAGCAAGCCGTATAAGGCATATAATAACTGATTTATAATTGTACAACTTTGTATGTTTGCATTATATTTGTTTTTTTTTTTAATTCTCTATGAGGGTGTAAATAAACCCATTATTAACAGCATCACTTGATTTGATTTATTTCTATAGGATAATTAAATATTTTATTTAGAAACTTAAACAACCTTCCGTTGTGTTTAATATTTTGGAATAACATTGCCAAAAGGTGATACACAATCATTTTAAATTTTCTAATCATTCAGTAATTCTATGTGTGGGTTTTACACGGGATTTTCCCTGAATAAATCCGTGTGGCGCCCACTAATTAAGAAACAAGGTAATCTAACCTTGCAACCAAAGTGAGTTGATGTTGGTAAACTGAGTTGACAGCTTAGTGAACTTCTAGTAAACACAACCAGGTACGTAAAAGTATATTTTTGTTTATGATATTGCCCAGACATTACGAGACGGAACATACTAAGACTATCAGCAACCTGGAGAAGAAGTTTTACAGCCAATATCAACCAGACTTCATCAATATCAAGCAACCAACTATTGTATTTCACATTTCAAATTAAGCAAATTTAGCACTTAATTATTATCAACTTAACTATTTTATTTGTTTAATATAAGGGAATTCGTTTCAAACAAGTATAATTAAACCATTGTAAACACACTGAGAGTAACCTCGAATGTTACATTGTAAATTACTTTATCACGTTAGTAACCTTCAATTAGAAACAACTATTTCAAACTTTGATTTATTTCAAAAGAATATTTCACACATTGAACTTTGTTTAAACAAGATCTTTAATATTTTAAACACAACCATACATAATTTTAAATAACAGCAGCAACACTTTTATTTTATTACAAGTTAACGTGCACACCGTATTCGACCGATTTATTTACAGAATAAACATAAAAACCAAACACACCCGATATTTGTTTAGTTATAAATTGGCGCACCAACTAGTGTGGCTTAAAAAATATTAAATAAAAATATTTTTTATATTTTATATCAGCCCGGTAGACACGAAAAAATTAACATGCCGCACACCCACCAATATGATACGAGATATAAGGACAGTAGGATAGAAGAAATACAATGGGATATAGAGACTTCTGAAGCACAACCCATACACGAAATGGAAGTTATTACAATCAATAACATCGAAACTAGTACCGACGAAATACCTCATGTAGAACCAGAGATGGAAATAATAGTCAGCGACCGACCAGACAGACCATCCGAAGAGGCAAGATGGGATCACATGATGAGAATGATGATGGAACAATTCGGACAGGTTAAGGAAGATAGTCGATCTCTAAAAGAAGATGGTAGGAAATCCCGGGAAGAGAATCAAAGAAATATTGAGTTATTAAATAGAAATATAGAGCCAATAAAGGAGGACCATCGTGACTTAAATAGGAATATGGAGTCGCTTAGTAAAAATATGGAATCGCTGAAAGAGGACCTAAATAAAAGGATTGACAATACTCATAAGTCCATGGACGCGCTGAACAGTAAAATCGACGATAACAGTCAAGCCATCAGAGAAGAATTGAACACCACATTGATTGAAATTAGTAGGAGGATGGAAGAAGGCAATGAGAAGATTAACACGAGAATAGACGTGGAGATTGCTGTTGTGAGGGAAGAAATCGTAGAAGTAAACAAAAGGTGCGAACAACACGACCAGGACTTGCAGCGAACTAGAGAAGAGGTCGATGGGAGACTCAATACCATGGAGGAGGTGACTGAAGCAAGAATAGAATCTTTGAAAAGGATGAATCAAGATGAGATTAAATGGGTAAGGATAGACGTAGGTGAGCGCTGCGAAGAAGTAAGTACCTCAGTAGACGCAGTAAGGAATTTAACTGTCGCCAATCGAGAGAGAATTGAAGAACTCAGACAGCAGGAAATAGTGCAAATGCGGGAGGAGATTGAGGTTATCCGCAACCGTCCGATCCAAGGTCAGTATCTGCTACCGAATGATAACCGCGACACGATCAATTTTAAAAATTATCGACGAAACCCTATCGAATTCTTAGCGCGTGTGGAAGAACACTTGGCACGGATTAGAGACCAGGTGGAACAACATAAAAAGCTTGATCGACGAATACTTCAAAGAAATATACGATAATTGGTGGACCGCAACGCGCCACGAAGTTCACAATTACGAAGAATTCAAAATTCAATTCCGCGCAAAATATTGGTCCGAGGCGACGCAAAACATCGTACGCGATCATATATGTCACGGAAAATACGATGCGAACAGAGGAGGAACCATGACTTCTTACTTTTTGGGTCAGGTATGTCTCGCACGAAACCTAGAAACAAAGATACCGGAAGAATGTCTTGTCACAAAACTGTCTTACCACTTTGAGGAGGGTGTCGCGAAAGCACGTCAGTGGGGGCAGATTAAGACAATAGCAGCTATGTCCGCATTGCTCGAGGATCAGGAGCATGAGGGATATTACCGTAGGAGTCGTCGGAGGAATGACCATTTTAATACCACGGGTGGTAACACGAACAATAATAATAATAACTACCCCAGAAATTATCGAAGTAATTTTAATAATAGTAGCCATACAAACCAAAATTATAATAACATTAATCATAATAACAATAATAATAGGCCGAATAACCCGAGTAATAATAATAACAATAATAATAATGGCAACCAGAATAACAATAATAATAACAATAACCGGCGACCCAATTTTAATAATAACACCAATCGACCATCAAACCAAGGCGGAAATAATCCACCTTCACAATATCGCCGAGCCAATTATGTACAAGCCAATTACAACTCCGATAGAAGGCGACGATACCAACGTAGAAACAGCTACAGTGGAGACAGAGGAAGTAGTGGAGGACGATGGAGGAGTAGTAGCATTGAGGGCGACCACCGCAACAGCGACTACCGGCCACAAGTGAATTTTGTGCAAGCCCATGACCAGTCCGACCCAGGGAGACCTGATGCCCGATCGCAGCCAAACACCACGAATAATGATGACGAAGGAGATTGGGTGCCAGTCTGTGAGAGGCCTGGCTTTACAATAGTGCATAACCGAGCAGGCAGCGCTAGAGAGTCCAGACCCGGAGATGGCAGCCGACCCAGCACATCCCAAGACGCCAGAATACAATACCCATAAATAGAGTGGAAGAGCACAAATAACCCCATGAATATCAACTATTTAAAAAATAATTACTATTAAGAACGGATAATATGTAGTAGTAAGCAACATTTATCACCCGAATGTTTAGGGTAGAAAAGAAAAAATATATATGTTTAAAAACCATTACTGTAAACAAACTCATTTAATGTTTAACAGAATCACATACTAAGATACAAATTATTGAAGGTAACTAATTGACTATAACTAATCAATTTGCCCTATCGAGTTACAAAAATGTGTAGAATTAAGATATAAGCCAAACTATTTGTTACTGGTGAAAAAGAACCAGATCTATCACACCAAGGGATAGAAAGTTATGTAATGTCAACTAAATGATTTAATAAGAAAAGGGACATCTATTATGTCACAAAGAGCCAGTAGTGGCATATAACTACAATTACTATACTATACTTAGAAAAAATGTGTATCCAAATGAATATTCTATGTAACTTAATGTTTATAAAATGATTATTATGTACCTCTCATAAAACTCAAATATTATATAAAATCGTCCAGAATAAAGGTTCACCCAACTAACCTTTGAAGGAGTAGAGAGGCAGTATAACAAAGAGTGTTAATTGTAAGGATAACTATTGTTATAATGGAATGTAAGGAAAGAAAAAAAAAATGTTTGTAAAACAAACCATGTAAACCCCAAGAATGTCTATAAAATTAGATATTAGTATGTTATTATATTGTCACATGAAATTATAATTATAGAATATTGTATATTATATAAAATCATCCAGAATAAGTGAGAACCACCATCACTTGAAGGAGTAGAGAAGAAAAATAACAAAGAGTGTTAATTGTAAAGATAACTATTGTTGTAATGGAATGAAAGGAAAGAAAAATGTTTGTCAATCATCAAATATTGTACATCACCAGAATATGTCAGAGAACATCAAACAAAAAACCATTTAGTATACAAACAATGTAAGCCCTGATAATTCAGGATGAATATAACTTGTTAAGAAAGATTTAATGAACTATTGTGAAAACAAAAATATTGTAGACTCTAGATAGAACAAACCAAATGCATGAGTACTATAAGCATCAAAATAAGTGTATAATCTTAAGAATATTCAAGCGAACCAAAGCAAATGGTCAACTAGTACAAAAGGTAACAATATAGCTAATAAAAGCATAGCTAAGAATATCAAGTCTAAAAAGAAGTAATTACCTGTAAGAAAGAAAGTATGTTAGCAAGTATAAAGATGGAAATGTGATCTAAATGAAAACCTCTGATACTTTGAATATTATAGTGAATATATTATATTATTGAATATGAATGATAATGTGTTATATTTTTTTTGAGTTGTGATAGTGCAACTATTGCCAGGTGCAATGTTTATTTTTTTCTCAGACAGAGAAGAGTAATGCCTCTGAATCTGAGAATGTGTATTGAGGAACGGCAGAGGATGTTAGCCACAGTGAGCCACCCTGATTCCGAAACCTCTACAACAGTTAGGGAATTATATTGTATTAATATATCAAGGACTATTATGAAAGAATCTGTGAGGTATGAATTATAATAACCATTAAGATAATCACGAATGCAAAGATATGTGATAAGAAAGTAGAATGTGAATAAGACAGGAAATTGTTAATTTAAGGAATGAGATCTATTGTAGTTAATTGACTTAGAAAGTAAGCTACTTGAAAATACTAGTAAGTTAATAGTTATATCACTAGACAAAAATCAAGCTAGAGTAATACACCAATAGTATGTTTAAAAAACCAAAGAGTACAAGAAAAAAAAACTATACGAGTATACTAAGAAACTGACATGAATTGATAATTTTATAAAAAATAAATTTTTCTCAAATGATCAATTTTAAAGAGGGTGTATATGTAACATAACAAAATGTTACCTAACCTAAATGTATGTTATCAGATTTTATAAGGACAAAACAACAATGTAAATAGGAATATAGTAGTAAAAATAACCAAGAAAGGAGAAATCAAGAAAGAAGAATGAAGCAGAAGTGTCACATGAAACAGTAACCCAAAGACTGTTTGGCACTACAACTAGACTAAGACTAAGACAAACTGATGGACAGAGTAAATTTACATTCAGCTGTCAATCAAGTCAGTAGTTGATATAAACCGAATGTTATATGTAAATAAAAAATGAATTAATAAGCAGTTAAATACTGTGAAATCAGAATTAGTATTTTGCTGATAGTAAATTTGACAATGACTAGTAAATTATGAATGCCAAAACTAAAATTAGCAATGGCTACATAGTGAGAACAATGATGTATTTCAATATCAAATATACTTGTGAGAAAGAAAAACTATTTATAAGAGAGAATCTTATACAAATAAGATACCTCCACAAATTACCGAATTGAGAACCAATGAACATTATTAAGGCAAAATTCCCATATGAGCGATATGTCTTAACAACGCCTAGACCAAGCATTAGTCAGTAAATTGACTATTGGGAGTTAACATAAGTGTAAATTAAAATACACCGAACAATGGTTATGCCCTGACATAACAAAAAACATTATTAAAACAATATGTTTAATCATAATTTTAATTGTTAAATAGTGGATTAGAACGAGTTAGCATAAAACGAAATGTCATAGTAAGTAGGATCATTCATTACAATGTATAGAGTTTAGGTGTACACATAATGTTCAGTAAAAATGTCAGTACAGAGTTAATGGTGTTCCCACATAAACGTTTGAATAATAAAATGATATGTGAACACAAACAATATTAACCAAAAGTGTAAAATCGGCGATTCAGAAAAAGCAGACGACAGTGAAAATGCTGTACCCGAACATTGATGTTATAACAATGTCGGTCAAAGTGAAAGTAATTCGATATCGAGTGATATCAAATTAAAGAAGAAAAAATGATCTTTAATTTGATAATGATATCAACCCAATCGCAACTGTATTAAGTGCGGGAAAGATGTTAGCATCATTTTCAAAATATGCATCAGAAATTTGTTTATGAATAACAACAACAATGAAAGCTATCTGTCACATCAGCATCTGACGGTTAAAAAACCGTTATCAACGGCCAAAATAATAATACGTCATACCTTCACACCTGCCAGGACCAATCAGAAAATTAGTTAGTAATTAACATTTTTACCTAACGCCGATCAAAGAACGGGGTATATAAGGAGGAAGCAGCCAATTTCAGACAGACTCTTACCAAACTTCATATAGCACGACGTGCGCTCGCTACCTCTACATTCTTAATAACTATTAGCGTCATCTACATGTTACATCGAAACAAATAGTTCAACACCTAGAAACAACTACTTCAAGTTAATCTGCAGAAAACAACAGTGATTATGTGCAGTATTATTTCAATTTTGTGCGGGAAATAATAAACAGAAATATTTAATTATTATCATACACGATCCATTTAGGCAGAAGAGGATCGCATTATTCTGTTCTTGTGCGAGTGTTGTGCAAAACCCAGTAATCATTATAATCCGATTACTGAAGTGATTAATGAGTTTTAATTAAATAATTAAAACCAGAAGGTAACAGTGCAATCATTATTAATTTTTATCTGAGCGCCATAACCTGTACATTTTTCAACACTGGTCTGTACTGACGCAAAACACAGAAACATTTCAAGATTACACCACGTCTCAATTTATTATATGAATTTGTTATTATGAATTAAGCTATATGTTAGTTGTAAGGGTTCTCACATGATAAATTTTGTCAATCAAAAAGCAAGCGTTGACGAACGCGCGACCTCTCAACAGGTCATTTTTATTTTGTTTACTTTATGAAAGTAACCTCAAAAAACGTTGTTGATCAATTTTATATCAAAAAGATTATTGGATATTGTGTAGGCATAATTTTCTTTTTCGTGTTTCAAAGAATTCACATCCGAGATTTTCATAATTTTAATGTTAAAATAAATAATATCTGGACTTAGCCAGATTTATAATTCATGTTCTGAGCAAGCCGTATAAGGCATATAATAACTGATTTATAATTGTACAACTTTGTATGTTTGCATTATATTTGTTTTTTTTTTTAATTCTCTATGAGGGTGTAAATAAACCCATTATTAACAGCATCACTTGATTTGATTTATTTCTATAGGATAATTAAATATTTTATTTAGAAACTTAAACAACCTTCCGTTGTGTTTAATATTTTGGAATAACATTGCCAAAAGGTGATACACAATCATTTTAAATTTTCTAATCATTCAGTAATTCTATGTGTGGGTTTTACACGGGATTTTCCCTGAATAAATCCGTGTGGCGCCCACTAATTACGAAACAAGGTAATCTAACTTTGCAACCAAAGTGAGTTGATGTTGGTAAACTGAGTTGACAGCTTAGTGAACTTCTAGTAAACACAACCAGGTACGTAAAAGTATATTTTTGTTTATGATATTGCCCAGACATTACGAGACGGAACATACTAAGACTATCAGCAACCTGGAGAAGAAGTTTTACAGCCAATATCAACCAGACTTCATCAATATCAAGCAACCAACTATTGTATTTCACATTTCAAATTAAGCAAATTTAGCACTTAATTATTATCAACTTAACTATTTTATTTGTTTAATATAAGGGAATTCGTTTCAAACAAGTATAATTAAACCATTGTAAACACACTGAGAGTAACCTCGAATGTTACATTGTAAATTACTTTATCACGTTAGTAACCTTCAATTAGAAACAACTATTTCAAACTTTGATTTATTTCAAAAGAATATTTCACACATCATTGAACTTTGTTTAAACAAGATCTTTAATATTTTAAACACAACCATAATTTTAAATAACAGCAGCAACACTTTTATTTTATTACAAGTTAACGTGCACACCGTATTCGACCGATTTATTTACAGAATAAACATAAAAACTAAACACACCCGATATTTGTTTAGTTATAATATCAAGAAAGGTTCTTTCAACGATTATAATTATATAGTCAGAGAAGGGTGCAGGCATAGAAAGTATAACATGTACAAAAATAATTCTTAAAAGTAATAATTGACAATTTGTTAATAATATATAATGTTTGTAGTATACACTTTATACCCAATAGTTGACTCGACGACTTCGTTGCTGGTTGATACTTTGCATCACGGGAAGATCAAAATGGCGGCACGTCTCGCTGTAGAATATTACTGTGAATTGATGTTTGAAAATTCTGATAATAAAATCACCTTCACAACTGTTTTATTGGTCTCCGTGATAGTGTATATTGTCTATTGTGTTGTTCTGTTATCCTGGAGAAGTGTTCAGTGTTCACTGGTGTTAATTGTCTTATTTTAGATGTATTGAATGTTTGCTGGTTATGGCGAAAAAATCGAGAAGTTGTTACGAAGTGAATTATTAATGTTAGGTTGTTTGACCGGTTTAATTCACTTGTATTGTGTAGTGTATTGTTTGTTTTCACTGTTGTGGTAGAGTATTTCACTGATTTTAAGTCAAAAAAATGTCAATTTAGTTAACTCTCGTTTCACTGATTTTCGCTTTATACTCCATTACAATTCGTTATACGGTTTTAGAATGCGATCGAGCATCAACCGTTCCCGTTGAATGTTAATAATGAACTGTTTTTACTTCCTTCGTCTTAGGAAATATCTTGCCAAGTTAATATTGGAAAAGTATTGTTAAAATAATTTTCACTTCCTATTTAGGTAATTATAAAGTACATTATATATGGAATATTTTTAGTTTATTGATTGCTTTCATGAACTATTAACCACATAATTGGTTTATTTATCTCATTCTGTTTAATTTGATATGTCATAGTCCATATTTGTTGAGATTTTTGTTAAAATAGCCATATTTCTGTCTTTTTGGAAATCTAGGCCCAAAATTCGGTTTCCTGTTCTTGTACAAAATTCCTGCCATTTTAGGTGTTATAAATATAATTATAATAAATTTCAAATGGTCACAAATCTTTCTCTTTCCTTAATTCCTTATATTTAACATTTGAACTGTCTTTTAGTGATAATTCACTAATTTACTACTTCTCCTCTGAAATAGTTAGTTTTTACATTCCGAAAATTTTTAATAATTTAAGACTTTTTCTATATTACTCTTTTAAAGCATAGGATCATTTACAGTAGTTAGTTATCGATCCACCTTACATAAATCTTTTTAGTTTACATGGTTCATTGGTTAATTAACTAGTTTATATTAATTTTTGGGAATTCATTATTTGGCCTAGAGTTTAGTATTTTACATATGTGGTTTTTTCAAATAAAGTTAATTCTACACCTCCTCTGACTTTTAAAAGTTAACACAACATGAAATAAAATTACTTACATAACTACTGATACCAGTAGCATATAATTCATGCTACTAATACAAAAAAAAAATATTTTACATGAATTAGCAGTCTTCAAAGTTAGACATGTTTGTTGGAACTATTTTGAACATACATTTTAAACATTTTATTAACTGATACAGCATCCATACCCAAACATTTTAATCTGTATGCATGCTGTTATTTAACTAAAACATCTTACCCTAAATATAAACCTTATTCTATAGGAACTCTTTGAAAGTTGGAGTTCCTAGGCTCTAAACATTATTAGCCATTTAAATTTCTTAAACTTTATTTAACTTAAGTTACTTTCAGTCTTTTCTGATTATACTATATTATTTTATCTTTAATCCCCTTGTACAGTAAACATTCCCCACATACTTTCTTTATTATTGGCATTACTATGAATGTTTTGATATAAAAAAGTGACCTTATTTATGAAATATAGGAAATATTTGTCATTTCAATATTTCATCACCTGTTAATTATAAAATATAAAAGTTATTTAATAGCACTTTGTTTAAGTTATAGTTACACATTAACTTGAAGTTTATTATACTTAAAACCACTTCCACTGGTACACATTCACTGTTGGTTCTGACTTATATTTGAGTTTTATTATATTCTCAGACCAAACCTTTTGTCATAATGGACTGTGAAGATTTGTTTATTTTACCATATAATAACTTTAGTTGGTTCACTTCTTATCATACTACTAAATACTTTTGTCTATAATTAAGTTACAATTTCATAAGGTTTTGGGGTGTTATACTTTCTTTTGTGGTATTAACATTTGGTTTGGGGTTCATGGTCGTTAATAATAGGTTTTTATTGTGGTTTTTCCATCCTGTATCTTCCTTTCTTCTCTTCTTCCTTCGTGGGTTTGGGGTATCTTCTTTATCATGCTACTAAACTTCCTCTTCTCTCTTGGGTTCGGAGTATCTTCTTTATTGCTACTAACTTTACTCTTCTTTCTTGATTTCGGGATATCTTGTTTATCACCTGCTACTAAACTTCCTCTTCTTTCTTGGGTTCGGAGTATTGCTACTAACTTTACTCTTCTTTCTTGATTTCGGGATATCTTGTTTATCACCTGCTACTAAACTTCCTCTTCTTTCTTGGGTTCGGAGTATCTTATTTATTGCATGCTCCTAATCTCCTGGGTAATCTCCTGATTTTTTAATATGAGTTTCCTTTAATTTATTTTCCTGAATTTTATTGTTGCATTTTTATTACTTAATTACTGTTTTTTCTTTTATAGTGGTGTTTTTCTTTGAAGTGTAATTTTATTTTCATTTGAAATTCTTGGTTATATGTAATTTGTTTTTATGATCTTAATGGAATTAATTTTTAGTGGCTTATCTGTCATGCTACAACATCACTCATCAATTTTTATTAAATTTCGCACTGGTTATTCCAAAAGTACTCATTAATTTTCAAATTTTAAATAGGCATTACACTTTTTTTCAAAGTTCACTTCCTAATCGTTTTAACAATTAATTCAAATCTTGTTAGTTAGTTACTTGTAGTAACCAAGATTTTTTATGGTTTTTTATTGGTATATACTTTTGAGTATATAGGCTATTATTAATTATTATAAATTCATTTCTTCTTTATAGAAAAATAATCCTTTTTAAATTTTGTTTATAATCCAATTTAATTTATCTAAGGTTTTTCTTTCTATTTTCTCTTAAGCTTATACATAGGTCTTTAATATTTTAATTTCCTTCAATTGTATTTATTTATTATTTACTATTTGCTTAAAGTATCCTTACTCTAAACTATTTTCCTATGCCATCTTGCTCATATAGTATTATTTTATATTATTATTATTTTATATCTAACCCTGGGTTATCTTATATTTAAACACAATTATTATAGTAAACATAAAATTATACCTACGTACAAGACCTTTGTGGCCTACACAATAAAAATTACACAAAATACAAACAAAATACAAAATTTGTCAGCAGCAATATAGTCCACTGCTACAATTGATTGTTTTTCCATCTACAGTATAAATCTGTGAGATGCTCCTTTTTAACAATTTACCCTCTCACTATGTACACTATATCTCACTTTGTACACTACATGTCACTTTGTTATTGTTTATAGTGTTCTGTAGTACAAAGTATTCTATAGCTAGGTACATAATACCCATTTCTGACCTTTAGAGTGGGGTGATTGTGTTATCATATTTGGGCATGGGTTATGTAACGTTACAATATATATATATATATATATATATATATATATAATTTTCTATATAAGTAACTCGACGTTTCTTGCAGTAATTATATAAATTTGTGATGTTATGTTATTCAATTTCTTTCTTCTGCAAGTAGTATAATTGCAGAATTATATATTCTTAAAAAATATATATATATACTACTTGCAGAAGAAAGAAATTGAATAACATCACAAATTTATATATATATATATATATATATATATTGAAATAAACCACGATCTCTGGTGTGTTTAATTATATTCGAGGATGTGTGAAAGCCCCACTGTTGGGTTCGCCAATTTGAAATAAATCGTGGTATAAGGAGTACTTCTTAATTCAGCCCCACGTTGGAGTCGTCAATTTGATACAGAACGTTTATGGTGTTTTATTTACTTATGTGACACTCCCGTGCATCAACGTCAAGTAATACGTTGAAGGTGGCAATTTGTAACAATTAAAATGTTGTTACCTGTTTTTAATCAATGTGTCATTAATGAATGTATCTATTAGGTTGTTACCGATGAAACCTCCTGAAAATATATTATTAAGTAAATATAGTTATGATTATGTTCTTTTAACTTATAATCGTACTACGATATAGGTTTAACTTAGTATTCAATAGTTGGGCAATATCAACTTTATCTATAGTGTATTGACTGAATGTATTGTATATTCTTGTCAACCCTAGTCCCTCGATATTAGAGAATTCTATTCAAATTTGGTACTGAAAACACGCTAGTTCGGCAATCTCCCGTTCCACCAGCTGTTGGCAATTAGCGCTGTTATTTGTAATAAACTTGCTTCTAGGTTAGTCGTTCATCGGGTTTTAATCAACCTTTTATTGTAAATTATTCCACCCACAACATATAGTACCTATTCTGTAATAACATGAAACAATATCTCATACAATAAAGATCCTTTATTAATTTTATACGTTATTTCACAGTAACCGTTATCTCAAAAATAATAATATTGTCGAATCGATTATACAAAGATATATCGATTATCAATTGATCAAGTTCCTTTGACTTATACAAATTAAATATAACAATAAATATTTCTTATCACAGGGTTCGTAAGATTCTTTGAACCATTAGTAAGGCCAGGTAAAATGCAAAATTAAGGTTACTCAAGTATTACAAAAAAATTATTAACTCTAAATATATTGAATTTAAAAATAGGTTGTTTTTTACCGGGTTGGCAGAACTCAAACTGGCACTGGACGTCTGTAAACAGTGAAGATGATCGGCTTAAGTTACGTTCATCCAGGGAAAATTGTTCTGGGCCTTAATAAAATTGATGGTGTAGTATCCAGGGAAGCTCTCAGGAACTCTTCTAACTGCCGTTCTTCTCTTATGATCTTGATAGCTGCCAGTCACATTGGAATGAAAATAGTATTCCAGCTTCTTCTTGCAAGTGAAGGTTAACTCTGCAAAACGATGTCTTCGTATGTCTTCTCAATAATTCCGTTAGTTTCGACCTTTATTTCCCTCTAATATTTAGTCTTCTAATTACATGGGAAATCGGTTTAATACCGAATCCAGCGGAATTATTCTGGTGAATGAAGTGAAAAATTTTCGACTCTTTTCGAGGTATTCAGTTATAATTTGGAAGTCTAATTGGTTTTATTACTCATCAATAGTATTAGAGAATTAAGTTTCAAATAGGCTTTATTAATTTAGATTCATATTTTGTTCAAATTTTATCATTCTTTCTTTTAAATGTGTCTGCCCATCTCAACTCAATAGCTTGTAACAATCGGAACAAATGATTCAATATCAACAACTCTTGTACATTTCAGTTGCCTTAACAACCACTTTTTCTGTCATTGGATGAAATTAGATATCCTAGAGCCAGAATTATAGAATATTACTACTCTTTTTCAATAAAATACTACATGCTTGGAATAATACTAAATTACCTAAAATTCTCACCTAACCTTCCTTCTTAAACAGTATATGTTTTACTATAGTTTCATTGGACTGGGCTTCTTAAAAAGGTATTAATTTCCTTTCACAAATATTAAATTTAGGCCTATAGGTTTTCTTACAACTGTTATAACATTGTTTGGTTTTTTAACTTAATTTTCTTTTACCTGACCTACTGTACAATTAATTATTGGTTAATGGTTATTTACATTAATTTTAACTTCCTGGTTTTTATTTTATTACCTTAATTAACTCGTCTTGGAACCCTTCATTAGTTTACAATATAATTATCAGAACTACTTGTCAAACTTTGACCACTTATTGCCATCCTGGCCAAGTTCACAAACATTAATTAAAACAACTTCATTATTCGATTTTAGCAAATACTTAAAACTTAGTATAATGCCTAACACAGGTAACTATACTTGATTATCTAAAGACAAATTTAACATAAATACAAACATTATCACTGATTGAGTATTCCTATTAAACGACATTAGTTCACTCTTAACATACTCAAAACATAACATAAATATTCTGTGAACATTAACATGCTACAGTATAAAACACAAGTACAATTTATTATATTAACCATTAATTGGTATAGTATTTTATACTCAAAGTTATCTATTATATCTTTTGACTTGAGGTACATCTCAGATGTACTCATTACTGAGCAACCTTAATTCGGGGTATGGTCCTTGACCATAGTTAATTCAATTTTTTATGTAATGTTGGGGACTCAACTCTGTTTCGTTACATAACACCCCCCTTTCAAAAGAAGTTTATTTTGTCTCAACGAAGTTTATTAAAATAAACTTATAACTTGTATCTGACCAGTTGGTTCTCTTACTCATAATACTTTTTTGTTTCAGACTGGCTGTATGTACCTTTCACCCTATTATTTGCGTATGGAATTATCCATTGTATTACTATTATTTCTTCTTTCCTTCTTAAAATCAATTATTTCCCAAGTTTAAATCTTACTTCTATAATCATTCTTGTGACATTCTTTATTAATTATACATTTTGGATCTGGTTTTATTTATTTATCTATATTTATTTGTGAGTTTTCCCTCTAATATTTAATTTTCCTAAACCTCCCTAACATTACAACTGGAATCGAATCGGTGGTGCTCTATCGGCTTACCAAATACCGTCGTCCGTTACATACCTTCTGGGATCAGAGGAACATCATCTCTGCCCAGTTAAATGATTGCTGGAATATTCTACAAGTCAATCTTCATTAATAAACCTCGCAAGGTAGTCATCATGTGACCTTCAATAAAATAATTAATAATAATAATACTCTAGGGATTATTCACTGTACTTTAACTCAGATCATATTATTTCTTCATATTAATTCTTCCTTCTATTATACACTTCTCCTCTCCAATACTTGGCTATTTTATTGACATTTATTAATTGGCTTTCTTACGGATAATTCTTAAATATTTGTTCTTTTTTGACATGGAATCCATAGGTATGTAATGTCTTACTCGCACGTTTCGCGAAAATCGACCGTTATGTTTCAAATGTACTTTCGGCATACCACTATCTCACGAACCGCTCAACCAATCCCAGCAAACCAGGTGTCAGGTGATCGAGTCACTCGGCCCCCTTCCAACAATAGTACTGAGAATTTTGACAACTGACTTCAGTCGCCTCTAGGCTTTGTCTGCGTGAGGGTGTTTTTGCGCCGAAAATTTCTAAATTGCTCCACTAAAACTTAAATATCTCGGGAACTACAAGTCCGATCGCGAAAATACAAAGTGCGTTGTGATCCTCAGAACTAAATCTCACCAATAACACCAATTCCGAGTACCAGAAGCACTCACAGAAAATAATAACAACATTTGAACTCAAAAATTTGAAATGCCTCGACCTAAAAATCGCGATAAAACTCGAACCAAAAATTTCAAACCGAAAACCGGCAAATCCTATGCAGAGCGTCAACAGGCCTATCGTTTGAGACTAAAATCAAAGAAATTGGCTGAGAACTTAGAAAATGGCAACCATTTGAAGATTGACAAAACCCCATCAGCGCCCAAGCGGCCCGCATCTCCGATACCTGGGACATCCGGCGTGCCCCCAAAGCGACTCAGATCGAGCGTACGGCTAGCTAGCAAGAAAACAGACGATGAGAACATTAATAACTTGTGCTTCGACAACATTGGACCCTCGATGCTCTGCGCAGAACAGCCCGGTCCATGTCGCCGCTTCAAAGGAGTCGACGAGGAATTCTCTAAGCACTTTATTAACAATCCGTTCGGCTCGGTGTGTGGGAGCTGCGATCGCTTGTGGTTCAAGAGTGATCTAAGACCGTGCGTACCATCATACATAAGTCTCTTGGCCACAGTGTTCGGAGCGGACGAGTACTCAAGTGCGAGTAATATGGAAGGCGTGTGCTCTACGTGTGTTGCAAGTCTCAAACAAGGCAACGTACCGCCGCTGTGCAAATCATACGGCTTCCAATATCCACTGATCCCACCAAACTTGCCGCCTCTTGTCCCGTTGAAGAGAGACTTATATGCCCGCGGTTACCGTTCATGCAGATTCGTCGGCTCCGCTATGTAGACGGTATGTATGGGATCGTGGGCCAAGTCATAAATGTGCCAGTGAAGGTAGACAACATGGTTAACGTGCTGCCTCGCACTCTCGAAGACGATTACGCCATCAACGTTAACATCAAGAGGCAGATAATTCACAAGTCCTCATATCTCTCCGGGACTGTGCGCAAGTCAGTACTGACTCCTTGGTTGAAGTATGCTCCCAAAGCACAAGTCTACCCATGATTCCATGTCTACCGGTAGTCCCACGACTACCAGGTTTAATTTTTTTTCCTTTATATTAGTTTAAAGTAATTTCTTCTGAATTATATAGTAAGGTGTTCTTACTTATTTTTTGAATTTTGTTGTTTTTATCTTCAAAATTCTCTTTTTTATATATCTCATAAATTGTTTTCTTAAATACTTGTTTGTAAGGTGAACTTACTTCATTTTTTGAATTTTGGGGTATTTGTCTTCAAAATTCTCTTTTTTATATATCTCATAAATTGTTTTCTTAAATACTTGTTTGTAAGGTGGACTTACTTCATTTTTTTTTTTAATTTTGGGGTGTTTATCTTCAAAATTCTCTTTTTTATATATCTCATAAATTGTTTTCTTAAACACTTGTTTGTAAGGTGAACTTACTTCATTTTTTTGAATTTTGGGGTTTTTATTTTTTATGCATTCCACCTGTCGGCCGTGGTTTCTTCTTCATCTATTTCTTGTTTTACATCCTGGGATGTGCTAGGTCGGTGGCCATCTCCTCTTAGGGGAATCCAGCGTTCTGGTGGATTCTGTTGATTATAAACTATTCGGACATTCCTAGATGGATCGTCCCTTCTTTGGTTCTCGCTTCCGGATCTGGATTCTCCAATGCCATTGCTCCGTGGTAAATGCTCACTATCATTCTCCCTTTGGTGTTGCTCCCTCCTTGGACCATTCTCTTCGGCCCTTATAAAATGCACCATTGGTCTGGAGACCCTATTGTTATTATTGTGGTTATTTGGCTGGTAATTTCGATTATTATTATTATTATAATGTTCTGCATTACCTTGGTTGGGGTTTCTCTGACTACTGGAATTATGATTATTCTGATAATGATTATTTCGATTACTTGGGTAACTGTTGTTATTCCTGCTAGGATTTTGGTAATTAGGGAAATTATTATTATTATTAGTGTTATTATTTCTATTATAGTAATTCGAATTGTTTCGGTTCCCTTGATTGTTGTTGTTATTTTGCCGTTGGTACGTCTCATTACCATAATTACCTGGCCTGCCATTATAGTTCGGCCGGTTATGCGTCTCATGACTGTTATGGTTATTGTTTCTGTTGTAGTCTGGGATATCCCTGATCCCGTATCGGTCGTTTCTCTGCCGCCTCCTTCTATAATGCACCTCACGCTCGTGCTCTTCCAATAGCGTTGACATGGCCTGTATCGTTTTTATCTGTCCGCCCGATCGTGCTATTGATATCCCATTATCATAGTGGTATGCTAACCTGGTGACGAGAATTTCCTCCGGGATTTTTGGTTCAAGGTGTCTCGCCAAGCATACTTTTCCCAGGAAGTAGGCGGTAAGTGTTGTTCCCCTGCTGGCGTCATACCTTCCATAGCTGATGCTCTCCCTTACTACGTTCTGGGTGGCGTCTGACCAGTACCTGGCTTTAAAAGCTATTTTAAATTCTTCGTAGCTTCGGATGTCGTGTCTGGTGGCTGTCCACCAGTTATCATAGGTTTCCTTGAAATGTTCGTCCAAGTAACGACGAATTATTGGCCACCTGTTTTCACCAATTCTCTTTAGTTGTTCGCCGACCCGTTCCAAGAATTCCATTGGGTTTCTCTTGTATGACTTAAAGTTGATGGTCTCCCGGTCGTCTATATGTTGTGTATATGGAACAGTGATCGATCGGTTGTCAACTGACCATTGTAGGTTCTCGATTCTCTCCTGGTTACGTTGTCCTTGCTCCTGTACTTCGTTCACGATTGTATCTAAGTTTCGATGCTGGTTTCCGCAATCTGCTCGTATTGATTCTATTTGAATTCGGTTTTCTTCTTCTATATGGCCTATCTTGACCTCTAGTTCAGCCCTATTTCGTGTAACAGCTTCATCGGTCACTCTCAGTTTTCTATTTGTTTCAGTTATCTCCTGTTTTCTTTCGCCGTCGTTCTTACCGACCTTCTGGTTGATTGCCTCACTGGCGTCCTCGATTTTCTTATTGAGAGCTTGTCTTAATACTTCATTCTGTTTATCAACAGTTTCCCTTAATTCCTTGTTAGAATGCTCAATTCTTTCATCAATTCGTATAAGATTGTCCTCATTGATTTTCTGAAGATCTTCTTTCATTCGTTTATTGTTTTCCTCAAGTTTTTCGTTCATTAGTTTGTTATCGTCCTGAATCTGTCTCAAACTCTCGTCATTCCTGTCAAACTTTTCATTCATTTGTTTGATTAAATTCTCGCTCAAAATTTCATTTTGTTTTTTTGAGTTTTCATTAATACCGTCTATTTTATTTTCCAGCCTTTCATTGATTTGTCTAAAATCGGCCTTCAATTGTTCATTATTTTCATTTATGGTTTGCCTTAAGAGTTCACTAGTACTTTCCTTAATACTGTCTATTTTTTCATTAGTTTGTCTATTATCTTCCTTGATACTGTCTATTTTATTTTCTAGCTTTTCTGAATTTTCATTTATGGTTTGTTTATTGCTTTCCTTAATGCTATCAATTTTCTCCATCATCATCCTCATCATTTCTTGCCAATCTGGTTCTCTTCTGGCTTCCGCTTTATCTGGTTGGTCCCCTTGGGCATCCTCTTCCACTATTTCCTTCTCTGTGATAATTGCTTCAGTTTCTTCTTTATCACCCATTGTTTGTTCCATTTCACTGTCCGTAAATGTTTCTATCTCTCGTTCCTGTCCACCTTCTTCCTTCTCCTTCTCTTCTGCCCTCTTCTTCGACCTGCCTCTGGTATTATGCATTCCTGTGCCTCTAATGGTTGCCTGCTCAAGTTAAGTAATAATTAAAATGATTTTTTACTTAACTTAAGCCCCACATTGGGCGCCAATTTGAAATAAACAACGATCTCTGGTGTGTTTAATTATATTCGAGGATGTGTGAAAGCCCCACTGTTGGGTTCGCCAATTTGAAATAAATCGTGGTATAAGGAGTACTTAATTCAGCCCCACGTTGGAGTCGTCAATTTGATACAGAACGTTTATGGTGTTTTATTTACTTATGTGACACTCCCATGTATCAACGTCAAGTAATACGTTGAAGGTGGCAATTTGTAACAATTAAAATGTTGTTACCTGTTTTTAATCAATGTGTCATTAATGAATGTATCTATTAGGTTGTTACCGATGAAACCTCCTGAAAATATATTATTAAGTAAATATAGTTATGATTATGTTCTTTTAACTTATAATCGTACTACGATATAGGTTTAACTTAGTATTCAATAGCTGGGCAATATCAACTTTATCTATAGTGTATTGACTTAATGTATTGTATATTCTTGTCAACCCTAGTCCCTCGATATTAGAGAATTCTATTCAAATTTGGTACTGAAAACACGCTAGTTCGGCAATCTCCCGTTCCACCAGCTGTTGGCAATTAGCGCTGTTATTTGTAATAAACTTGCTTCTAGGTTAGTCGTTCATCGGGTTTTAATCAACCTTTTATTGTAAATTATTCCACCCACAACATATAGTACCTATTCTGTAATAACATGAAACAATATCTCATACAATAAAGATCCTTTATTAATTTTATACGTTATTTCACAGTAACCGTTATCTCAAAAATAATAATATTGTTGAATCGATTATACAAAGATATATCGATTATCAATTGATCAAGTTCCTTTGACTTATACAAATTAAATATAACAATAAATATTTCTTATCACAGGGTTCGTAAGATTCTTTGAACCATTAGTAAGGCCAGGTAAAATGCAAAATTAAGGTTACTCAAGTATTACAAAAAAATTATTAACTCTAAATATATTGAATTTAAAAATAGGTTGTTTTTTACCGGGTTGGCAGAACTCAAACTGGCACTGGACATCTGTAAACAGTGAAGATGATCGGCTTAAGTTACGTTCATCCAGGGAAAATTGTTCTGGGCCTTAATAAAATTGATGGTGTAGTATCCAGGGAAGCTCTCAGGAACTCTTCTAACTGCCGTTCTTCTCTTATGATCTTGATAGCTGCCAGTCACGTTGGAATGAAAATAGTATTCCAGCTTCTTCTTGCAAGTGAAGATTAACTCTGCAAAACGATGTCTTCGTATGTCTTCTCAATAATTCCGTTAGTTTCGACCTTTATTTCCCTCTAATATTTAGTCTTCTAATTACATGGGAAATCGGTTTAATACCGAATCCAGCGGAATTATTCTGGTGAATGAAGTGAGGAATTTTCGACTCTTTTCGAGGTATTCAGTTATAATTTGGAAGTCTAATTGGTTTTATTACTCATCAATAGTATTAGAGAATTAAGTTTCAAATAGGCTTTATTAATTTAGATTCATATTTTGTTCAAATTTTATCATTCTTTCTTTTAAATGTGTCTGCCCATCTCAACTCAATAGCTTGTAACAATCGGAACAAATGATTCAATATCAACAACTCTTGTACATTTCAGTTGCCTTAACAACCACTTTTTCTGTCATTGGATGAAATTAGATATCCTAGAGCCAGAATTATAGAATATTACTACTCTTTTTCAATAAAATACTACATGCTTGGAATAATACTAAATTACCTAAAATTCTCACCTAACCTTCCTTCTTAAACAGTATATGTTTTACTATAGTTTCATTGGACTGAGCTTCTTAAAAAGGTATTAATTTCCTTTCACAAATATTACATTTAGGCCTATAGGTTTTCTTACAACTGTTATAACATTGTTTGGTTTTTTAACTTAATTTTCTTTTACCTGACCTACTGTACAATTAATTATTGGTTAATGGTTATTTACATTAATTTTAACTTCCTGGTTTTTATTTTATTACCTTAATTAACTCGTCTTGGAACCGTTCATTAGTTTACAATATAATTATCAGAACTACTTGTCAAACTTTGACCACTTATTGCCATCCTGGCCAAGTTCACAAACATTAATTAAAACAACTTCATTATTCGATTTTAGCAAATACTTAAAACTTAGTATAATGCCTAACACAGGTAACTATACTTGATTATCTAAAGACAAATTTAACATAAATACAAACATTATCACTGATTGAGTATTCCTATTAAACGACATTAGTTCACTCTTAACATACTCAAAACATAACATAAATATTCTGTGAACATTAACATGCTACAGTATAAAACACAAGTACAATTTATTATATTAACCATTAATTGGTATAGTATTTTATACTCAAAGTTATCTATTATATCTTTTGACTTGAGGTACATCTCAGATGTACTCATTACTGAGCAACCTTAATTCGGGGTATGGTCCTTGACCATAGTTAATTCAATTTTTTATGTAACGTTGGGGACCTCAACTCTGTTTCGTTACAATATATATATATATATATTCAATCACTTTCTGCTACAGTCCGTTTCCTGATGTATATAATACATTTAATATTTATAAATAAATTTACTTCAAGATATACCTTTTTTTCTTATTAGGAACATGTTTCGGGTACTATCTTGTACCCATCCTCAGCCTTCCGCCGGATTTTATATTTATTTATAAATATTAAATGTAATATATATATATATTTTCTATATAAGTAACTCCATGTTTCTTGCAGTAATTATATAATTTGTGATGTTTTCAATTTGTTTCTTCTGCAAGTAGATAATATTGTATATTCTTTTTAACACCTGACGCACGTTTCACTGAAAAATATCAGTATCATCAGAGGTTTCTAAGACTTAGAAACCTCTGATGATACTGATATTTTTCAGTGAAACGTGCGTCAGGTGTTAAAAAGAATATACAATATTATCTACTTGCAGAAGAAACAAATTGAAAACATCACAAATTTTATATATATATATATATATATATATATATATATATATAATAGTTCATACAACCTATATTCTCTCAGTTTTTTTGTTCAGTTAGAAAAAAAACTTACTGTATCAACTGCTAATATTTTGGCCCAAATGAAAACCAGTAATGGTCGAAGTTCTTTTGCTGAAGACTGGAGAAGTTTGAGAACATAAGGAAAAATTCCAACGGAAAGTGCTAAATTAACAGCCCATGGTCCTAAGTCAAGAAATCTACCAAGAAGTTCAAGCGCTCTCAGCCGATGTACTTGACTCAGTAATACCTGCAGAAGGAAAATTAGATTAATAAAGAATCTGTTGCATAATTGGAACAATCTATTGTATGAAAAATAGTCTAAGAATGAAAACGTGAACTGATCTAGTGGGGGAAGAGGAAGTTACAGTGGAAGAGGAAACTGTGAGTTACACAAATGTTTTATTTACACTACATTTTTGTTTCTTATCATATCACTGGAAGTATCCACCACCTATCCTGTGTAAATTCCTTCATCATCTTGTCTGTTTTACACTATTTGCAAAGTTATACCTGCTCTTTTGAGTTCTTATGACTAATGAAAGAAAGTGGGACACTCTTTTTTTGCCTTGTCAACCAACAACTGTACATCATTCTCACATTCCACTCTGGCAGACTCCTACGTTACAAATCCCCATTTACTTAATAGTCCCATCTCATTCTTTGCAATCCTTTGGGCCTTTTTCTCTACACTTTCCATTTTACAAGTATCTAAAAATTATATCTTTTAGTCTAGTTGTTTAAACTGTCTTAGTCTGTGTTTTAATATATAATTTCTTCAGTGTTTATTTTTCCTCCTACTTGTGATTTGTGAGACCCTCTCGTCTACTTTCCTCAGCCTGTACGACACTTGTACTATTCTTTTCTCAATAACTGTCAGCCTCATAACCTGCAGCCTAAACTGCACATATGTTACACACAAATCCATTGCATATACTACCAGTGGATGAATTACTGTTTTATGAAACCTCATTTTGTAATACCACTCAATTTCTTGCACCTTATCAACTTTTGTTTTCCAATGAACATTTAAATTCAGCCTGTATCCTCATTTTCAAAATACAAACATTTTTATTACTAAAACCTCAATATTTTGAAACCTGATGACTCTTGAAATTTAAAATCATTTATAATCATTCGAATCATTCCCTTCCCTCCCTCTATCTTTCCTCTACACTTGTATTTGTTTTTTCCTTTATTAAATACATATAAATGTAACATATGCAATTAGTCAATTAATTAAGAAGTTAAAAAATTATGGTGACTTTGAATTATATAAGTATTATTTAATTTTTAAATAAATATGATTTGTAAATTTGAAACACATGTTTTGAATGGTATCCAAGTCACTTATTGACAAAATCCATTCCTTGATAAGAACCAAATTCCTTGGATCTTAATGGTTAATTGAAATTCTCTTTGTGACTGAAACTTAATTTATGGTACTTAGTACAACACTTTTTATTTATTGACCCCAGCAGCTGAAAATGTTTAAACTGAATTTGAGCTTAAAGAAATATTGTTGTGATGGAGAAGTTATTATTTGTCATCTCTTGAGTTTCTCTCATTACGTCAATGTACTTGAAAATATATTAAGATTTATAATACTAAGATTAATAAGATTGTGATAATTTACAAATCAAAATCTGTATAATATTTACCTTATTCTGTCGTGTGACTTCATTTTGCGTTTTGGTTTACTTTACGCGTTTCGAGACATATGTCCCGTCATCAGAAAATAAAATAAAAATTCACTCTTACGAGGTCGTTATACATTAAAATACAAATATTTAAAAATGATTACACACATGCCCGCTTTACTTGAGTGCGCACTCGAGTCGGACCAATCGGACACTGATTATCAATAGCTACCGCGTAGACAGGTTTATTGTGGTATAGTAGAGCGGGTTTGATTTAAAATTTAAATGGTCGTTTAGCACGAAGTCACGACTGTATATGTCATGTATGCCCTATATATCTCAAATTCTTCCAAGGCGTTCATGTAAGTGCCTTTATTACAAAAATGCATGAGTTTCAAGTTGGAAACAAAGCTTGTATATTGTAGCATGACAGATAATGCCCATAGTTCTGAATGGAGAGAAAGATCATAAAATAAAATAAAAACATTTTAAATCCAAGAAAGCAACATCAAAAAATTAATTAAGAACCACCGTAAAGCACAATCATAGACTGAAGAAAGAGTTTCATTAAAACCAATATTATAATGAGTGATGAGTAATCAAAATAAACTTCAAAACTAAAAATAAAGTAAAGTAATACCCAGGTAGGATAGGAGTAAGTAAGGAAGAAACCCAGAACAAGACAACATCCACCATAAAAGGTGATACTTTTATAAGGAACAAGGAGAATAGGAGTAATTAATGAAGAAACCAGAACAAGACAACATCCACAAGAAGAAGGAGTGCTCTTAAAAGAAACCAAAACAAAACCCCAAAAGAAAGTAATAAAAATAATGACCAATGAAAGTATAGCAAAATCCCAAATTTAGAAAACCATGTAAAATAGATACAAACCAAAAGTTTATAAAGTAGAATTGAAAGTGAACCAATGTGAATTAATTATATAATGCAAAAAACAAACCTTCATTTCCTCTATAAATAGAGTTCTTGATTTTAATAAGACTATAAAACTAATTAGAAATAAAATCAAAGAATAAAAAGGGGATCAGTGCAAGTTTTTATGTTATATTAAATAAACCTAATGTGTCAATATTGGAATTCATAAACTGAGTAAATTGTGAAATTATACAACTTTAAAGTGTTTATATTGTGTCAATGAATAATATTAAATAGAGTATTATAATGACCAATAATACAAGTGTTTCTAAATAATAACTGCCACTCTTTACATACAACATTCATTAGAATGACAGTAAATAAAACAAGAGCAGGCCATATAAAAAGTGAAGTGAACAAGAATCATTACCCCAAAAATCAAACAAAAAACAGCTAAAACTGAAAATAAAACTAGGTATAAGAAGTAGTGTAAACGATGGAAGGACAGATATGTTTTGTTTAGAATAAGTTCAGATAACTCAATACTGAAATGTCAGAGTTAAATACCATTCTTTTATTATGAAAATGTTTATTATGTTTTAAGAATAGTTAATCCAGATTAAAATGTCTGAGATTAAATACCATTGTTAACTTTAATTATGTGTTATGAATTAATAGTATAAATTATATACTAAATGTTCTTTTGTTAAAATAAGGAAATGTTAATCAATATTATATTAGAATAGAAAGTCAGAAAGGGTATAAACAAGATGTATTATTTAAAAACTTTGTATGTAAAAACAGTTAAAATCTAGGCCAAATGGTAAATCTAAACAGCATTATAATTGATGAATTAAGTACAGAAAAACAATTAAACTGATGGAATTTATATAAGGTAAATCAGTCACAGAGTCATATAACTGGAACTATAATTAAGAAAGATATTGTAAAAAGATAGTAAGAATTATTGTTAAAAATGCAAATGTAAAAACTGAAAAAGTTCAAAGAGGGGAGTCACAAATTAATGTATAATACTTTAAAAGATAACCAATTAATCAAATTACAAGAAATTAAGGGAAGATAAACCTTTTATGTCAATCTGAGATTTAATACAATCATGTAACAGTACATAATGGCCCAATACCATAATTATGGGATTTAAAGGTATTTTTCAATGTTTTGTATTGTTTAATCATTAAAACACAGAATGGTTAGGTCCATTGTCCCTATATACGGAGGAACAAAGTAAATTCAGCAAGAGTATCATACCAAGGTCACCGTTGGAACGTCCGGGAATCGGAAAAGGCCATGGCGGTGTTTGTGACGAATGACTTTAAATATGCATTGTGATTGGATCATAGCACTGTTCTGTCATAACCAAAAACAATGACGCACTGACTACAATACGTACAACGAGGCGTTGTCCAGTAAGACAAAGATGGATGACGTAGGAAACACACACACAAGCGCAAATTTACATTTGCCTCGTTCTCAATTCAACGCAGTTCTTCAAAGGATACACAGCGATGTATCGCTGGGCGATCAATTTTATAACAAATGTTTATTATAACTAGAATCAAAATTACCAGTATAATAGTGGAGCAATAAAGGCTCGAATTTAATAACAGTATGAACTATAATATGTAGAATCAGTGCTTATAATTACTTCATTAAAACTCAGCAGAACTAGAGGCAAACACCGGCCATCAACATGGGCGTCAACCACCAACAGCGAAGGAACAACACCGAACAACAATAAGAGAAGTCCAATTTTACCATCTTTCTTATAGTTTAATGAGCTCATTAATCAAGAATAATTAATTAAACGAATGTACTTGTTCAAGGGTGAATGTGTGTGAGAGTGAGTGAGTGAACTCATGGCCATAACTATATATGCCGAGGGCATTGGTTTGTGTGTAAATTAATTACTAAGTAATAAATGATTAAAGCTGCAGCAATATAAACGTTACAATGATCTTGATTGAGAAAACAAAAAAAGAAGTATTAAGAATAATGTTGGATATTAAACTAACCGCCATTTTGTTTTTGGTCATCTTATATGACGTCATTTGACCGCATGGTCATGTATGTAAAACATTCTGGAAAATTAAATTTTGATAGTTATTTTCAATAATACAGTGTTATCATTTGTGTCATCATCTGTGTATCAAAATCTCGCTGTAAATGAATCCTGGCCCCCCTTTAGGTAAAAGCACATTTAAAAAAGAAGAATATGAGCCCGGCAGTGACTGAAATTGGTAAGTACCCAGAAGTACCATATTATGGTATTTTTATAAATATAAATATCAATATATGTGTAGTAATAAATAATAAAGTAGGGGGAAAGTCACAAATGCCGCCCAGAACTGGGACATTTATTAGTAAAGTCACAAATGGCGCCCTTACTGTGGACATTATATAAAAATTAATTTATATAAAACAGCCAGATTGAGAAACACAGAGGATGATATAAGACGGGACATAACCTAATGAACGAGAGGTTATGTTGACGAAGTCAAGTAACTAGTAATTGCATAGTTAAGTACAAATAAAACAGTCATTTAAATATTTAATTAACGATGGCAGAAAATAATAATAGTCTAGAAATGGACAATACAGACACGGAACCCATTTTATTAGGAAAACATGTTAGCTCGACACCTAGAGTAGCTGAAAATAAAATCTCGTTAGAAGATTTATTCACGTTAATCAGTGACAAATTTGAACAACAAAATAGTAAGTTTGAAGACAAATTCAATCAAATGAATAGTACATTTAATGTAAAATTAGATAGTTTTGAGAATGAGCTCAAGAAGCAAAACGATTTGAAAAACGTAAAATTAGATAAGTAGAGGAGAAATTAGACAAGATAATTAATGAGATACAGTTAGAAAATAAGAGTAGAGAAATAGACATATTAGATAAAAACAAAAACAAGGTAAGTGGGGTAGAAAATTATGATAATATAAATAAAAGTATGATGTTAGAGAATGATTGTGTAAACAGGAGTAGTGATAATGAAATTTTATGGGGAATAGAATATAATAATGATGGAATGATAGTGTGTGTTAAAGGGTTAAAGACAGTGTGTAGAGAAAGTATAATTGTAAAAGATTTGCAGGGGTTAGATTTTTCCCTTAATGGTGTATTTGGGGGTGATATACATGTTTTTAGGAAGGACGAGAGTCCCTTCGATGTAGATTTTGGAGACAAAAGGTCTGCAAGTAGTTGTCCCTGGATTTTTTGTGCACCTGATAGGTGGTGCGAGAATAAAGTTGTAGTGTCCCCTGCATATATTGGGAGAGAGAATGTGATTTGGGGTTATGATAGGAGTTATTGTGACAGAGAATTGTGTGATAATTGGGAGATAGAGTTATATAGAGTATGTAGAAATTATGAAGAGTTGATAGAAGGGTTAGGTGGAGATAGAAGTGATAAATATAATGAAAACTTACCTTGTATTGAAACTGAAGTAGTAGAAGGTGATGTGGATAAGAATAATGACTTTGTAAAATACATGATCATGACTGATTTTACTGAAGGTGACAGAAACATACCCGATCAGGAGTTATATGAATTTGTGGAAACGGATAAAATTTGAATAATTGGTGCATGTATAAGGATGTTAGTATAAAATATCTAATATTAAAACATGTATGTAGTTTTAAGGTTCGATTATTATTTGACGATGGAGGGTAGACCTTTTATTGTGTTTATGAACATTTAATTATGTGAACAGTGTTTTTTAAGATGGACTGATTATGACTGATTTTGGTAAACGATTAACTGATAATGTGGATTGTATATTTTTGTGTATTAATGTCAGTGTATTTGTGTATTTTTGCTGTTGTGTATTTTATGTATTTTTTATGTAAACTGTGTATTGTAGAATTTTAAATAACTGAAGAAAGTTTAAATGATATTATGAGGTTCAGATTCTAATGGTTAGTAAATGAGTATATATTTGGATGTTGAGAGGTATTGTTGTTAGTAGGTAAGTGATGAATTTTCTAATGGTGTATTAAGTTGAAATGTTGTAAAAGAGTTTGGGTAATAGTGATAAATAAGGGCATTGGAGTTAGTTAAATAGAGTTATTGGGAGTTAGGGAAAATAAAGTGTTGAGATGCTAATAATATATAAAGAGGTGTTAGATATTTTAGGGACACAGTGGTTAGTGATTATATGTAGAGTTGAGTAATGTGCATGGTAATTATATCTGTTGTTGATGGTGATATTTTGTAGTAAGGGTATTGGTGTAGGAGTCCGCAACGAGAGGTGTTGGGACAGGAAGGGACCGTTGTGTGCCGGAAAGGGTTATCTGAAAGGGTCAGGAACCGATAAAGGAATGAGCATAGATAGGGAACACACATACTAGTACAAAAAATGAGCGGTGCCAGAGGTTTTAAATGGGATTTGTGAAGGGGGTTATTATAGAGATATTGGTGTCATAATATGTTAATGGTTAGAAGCGGTTGTTAGTAGAAAAAAGGGGTAGTAAGGTTAGATTGACAATGCCAAAATAAGAGATAGAGAATAGTGAGTAATTGAGAGTCACCCAAACTAATAAGGATAAAAACGTTAGAAAGGAAAATTCATGGTAGAAAGGTAATTGTAACTGAAAGGTAACTGATAAATTTGAAATTGTTGTATAGAATCTAATGGATGTTAAATGATTAAAAGTTAATAGAGAATTGTTGAAGTAGTAATGTTATAAAGTTTTGGTACAAGTCATGTAAATGTAAATTGTTTAATGTAAGATAAATGTAACAATGTTAATGTGTAATGTCTAGTGTTTTATGTTTTATTGTTATTGGTAATGACGTTAACAAGTGTCAAAGAATAGTAGCTTTTAAAAGTTGAAAGTCTAAAGGTACAAATGAAGTTGTGCAAAAATATAGTAGGATGCCATTTACAAAATAGATAAATGATTATAAGTTGAGTAATGAAATTCGAATAATAAAAGTTTCTGCCATAGTAGTTGTAGATTGAATTTATAGTAATAATTAGGTGAAGGTATTTTGGGGAATATTAGGGAATTGTTTGTGTATTGTGTTATTTGTAGTTGTATACATAGTTTGTTTTCTTACAAGGAAGAAATTGAGTTTGGTGGTGGTAAAAGAATGTACATTTTAAGTCTTGTTGTTGTTATGTTAAACTTTTGAATTAGAACAAGCCAATGCCCCAAACACAAACCAATGCGTCTAAAAGGGAACATATCAGTTGTAGATATGGAGGTGTACTAGACCACTATTTTAAATTTTGTATTTAATGTTTCAGAGTTTTGTGGTGTTGTGACCGCGGTCCTGGGCTGGCTGGAGCGTCACAACAGGAGCGTAGAGTGCCTCATGGCCTTATGGTGTAGGGATCTCTCAGGAGAAGTCCAGTAAGGTCAGAGGGTGCGACCAACATCATTGGACCAAGGGTAAGTGATGACAAATTTTTTATAGTAACATTACAGGGGGTTGTGGTGACATATCTAGACTGATCCTTTTAGGAAAGTGTGAATGAGTCAATGAAAGTTTTTGTGTCTCGACACAAAATCTTTCATTGAGGGGGTTTGTAACAGTACATAATGGCCCAATACCATAATTATGGGATTTAAAGGTATTTTTCAATGTTTTGTATTGTTTAATCATTAAAACACAGAATGGTTAGGTCCATTGTCCCTATATACGGAGGAACAAAGTAAATTCAGCAAGAGTACCATACCAAGGTCACCGTTGGAACGTGCGGGAATCGGAAAAGGCCATGGCGGTGTTTGTGACGAATGACTTTAAATATGCATTGTGATTGGATCATAGCACTGTTCCGTCATAACCAAAAACAATGACGCACTGACTACAATACGTACAACGAGGCGTTGTCCAGTAAGACAAAGATGGATGACGTAGGAAACACACACACAAGCGCAAATTTACATTTGCCTCGTTCTCAATTCAACGCAGTTCTTCAAAGGATACACAGCGATGTATCGCTGGGCGATCAATTTTATAACAAATGTTTATTATAACTAGAATCAAAATTACCAGTATAATAGTGGAGCAATAAAGGCTCGAATTTAATAACAGTATGAACTATAATATGTAGAATCAGTGCTTATAATTACTTCATTAAAACTCAGCAGAACTAGAGGCAAACACCGGCCATCAACATGGGCGTCAACCACCAACAGCGAAGGAACAACACCGAACAACAATAAGAGAAGTCCAATTTTACCATCTTTCTTATAGTTTAATGAGCTCATTAATCAAGAATAATTAATTAAACGAATGTACTTGTTCAAGGGTGAATGTGTGTGAGAGTGAGTGAGTGAACTCATGGCCATAACTATATATGCCGAGGGCATTGGTTTGTGTGTAAATTAATTACTAAGTAATAAATGATTAAAGCTGCAGCAATATAAACGTTACAATGATCTTGATTGAGAAAACAAAAAAAGAAGTATTAAGAATAATGTTGGATATTAAACTAACCGCCATTTTGTTTTTGGTCATCTTATATGACGTCATTTGACCGCATGGTCATGTATGTAAAACATTCTGGAAAATTAAATTTTGATAGTTATTTTCAATAATACAGTGTTATCATTTGTGTCATCATCTGTGTATCAAAATCTCGCTGTAAATGAATCCTGGCCCCCCTTTAGGTAAAAGCACATTTAAAAAAGAAGAATATGAGCCCGGCAGTGACTGAAATTGGTAAGTACCCAGAAGTACCATATTATGGTATTTTTATAAATATAAATATCAATATATGTGTAGTAATAAATAATAAAGTAGGGGGAAAGTCACAATCATTAATATAACATATAAAATTGCCAACAGTTTGAGAAGGGCAGGAAGTAAAAAATTAAAACTTACAATTTTCAAAATGAAGTAAATATAGAATTTTAGATAAAAAACTTAGTATAACTATCTTATTTGGGATCAAATCAAGCAGAATGAACTGAAGAAGAAGATTATGTATTTAATATTTAATAAATTTAAATAATAGTAAAAATATATTCAGTAGTATAATGTAAAAATTTTAAATGTAGCAGAAGCTAGAAAGTTTTGAAACAATGGATTGCTAATATTAAATTGGCTAAGACTTTAGTAGAAGACGAAGGAAATGAGTTAGTTCATTATTAGACATTGTGAAGCACACTTAAGACGAGCTCTAACTAAAATATTAACCTAATAGTGAAGACATGTATGGCGTACATTCGACAAGCCTAGTCTACTGCGAAAAACGCGAGTTTTGTAAAATTATATTTAAACCTTAACTTCAGTGAAACTAACACCTACAAACATTAAATTAACTTAAAACAGAACAGAAAACCAGTGAATACACAATTTAAATGATTAAAACATTAATTCCACTTAACGAAACGAACAGTGCAATTATCGACCTAATAGACTAAAGTGAAATATAACTTAACACAACACATTTTATCGAAGTGAACCACAAACACTTAACCAAGACCACTCCACTAACACCAGAAGGAATAATCGCAGCTGCAGGAACGAGAAATCATAGGAAAAGCAGCCTTTATTGGAAGCAGAATCTGCGAGGTGCATTCATCAATTACATCTGAACACGGAGCGGCCATTTTTTACTTCCCACAATTCCAAGAGACACTGCCTGTAAATCTGCACGGTTCGAAAATTTCTTTACTTACTATTATATATTGACTGTTATATATGTATTTTAATTAATAAGCCGATATATTGTAATGTTATACTTTCAATACTTTGCCCTTTTTCTCTGACTATACATAAAATAACTGTTTAAAGAACCCGATAATAAATAATTGTCTTGATTATTCATCTCTTCTTTCACAGCACTAACACTTAACTAAAAATGAACTTTTTTCATGTGAAAAACTTACTATTTTATTGTACGTGTTTCGGCTTAGTATCCGCCTTCTTCAGCTTTGGTAACAGACTGCCAGCATTTTGTAACGGTTGTGTGGAAGGTGAAGTGGGGGCGGTGTGTGGAAGAAGGGGATTGGCGCGGGGATTCAACTTACTGTTTGTTTCAGAAAACTTACTCACCTTACAGAAAACAAACAGTAAGTTGAATCCCCACGCCAATCCCCTTCTTCCACACACCGCCCCCACTTCACCTTCCACACAACCGTTACAAAATGCTGGCAGTCTGTTACCAAAGCTGAAGAAGGCGGATACTAAGCCGAAACGCGTACAATAAAATAGTAAGTTTTTCACATGAAAAAAGTTCATTTTTAGTTAAGGGGAATAAATAATTGTACAATCTATTGATATACCCTGAGAGAGACGATTAATCAATCGATAGAAAATCGATTATATGATAATTTGTGAATAAAATTTTTTCAATATTATAAAATTGAATACTAATTATTCCTAAATTATAACTAGCAAAATATATCATTTTAATAGAGACTTAACTACCAGAATTTCATAACTTTGAAGGAAGATAACCTACAAATAAGGAAAGTTCACCAATCACCGTTCCTGGAGACAATCCTATTAACTGGTAAAAGAATTCCAAATACAGAAAAGGATATAATTCTTTTAAAACAAATAATAAGAAGTTCGAAACACCACGAAAAATTTTAAAATAATTAATATTGAATTAATTTAAAACAAAAAATATATATATAAATAAAAAATTTTTTTATCAAATAAATTTATTTAATTTGTTACAATATTAATGATTTTCATCTATCAAGTGACGTGCATAGTTGGAATTTATGTTTGATGATGTCTGACCCTTCAGATTGTGCTTAGGTATATGTTCAATAAAATGTTTTTGGAAACCTCTTCCCGTCTGGCCAATATAGAAGCAATCACAATCGTCCCACGATAATTTGTACACCCCCGTTTTCTTTTCTAAAGGGATAGTTATTTTATTGCGGAGTGTATTCAAAAGATTATTGTTAGTTTTAAATATTACTGTACTATTATTATTATTTAACACACTAGTTAAAATTTTTGGCATTATTTGGGTGTATGTCGTTAAAATAATAGTGTCTATTTCTTGTAACGTGTCAATTTTGGGTAAATTTATTTTCTTACAGTAGGGGGCATTGTATTGGTATTTATTTCATTTTGGGTGGGATTCTATAAATTTATTGTGCAAATTTTAGTTCCCGGCGAACGTTATGTCTATTATAACAGAACGCATGGCAAGTGAAGCAGTTGGAAACAAAGCAGAGACGCAGCTGCTGTTGAGTAACTCGCTGAGGAATGCGCCACCTTAAAAATTCTAAGAACTCTGTGTATGTGTGGCGGCGCCCGTACGTAACATTACAGGGCGGAGCGCTGTTAGTGACGCCGTGAAAAATCCGATGAAGCTGTAAAACATGGCGATGGAACGAACAGTGTGTAGCAGCCACCGGCCAACTACAGGAAATGTCGTTAAGCCACGCCTACTACTAGTGACATTAGTAAAGCAGAGACCAATATCGTCACCTGTTACCACACATATACCAGCTATATTCCATGCATAAAAGGAATATGCCACAACAAATTCAGCATGAACGGCGACTAAATCTGTTGGCCGTGAATGCGCATTTCCTGCCGCTCAAAGAGGCACGCTGCAGTTAAGCTATAGTTGCCGGCCGGCACAGAGAGTTAAGTAAGCTCTCTACAAAAAATTTTGTTTTAATTCTTCCAGTAAGAGTTGTAACACCAGTAAAAATTTCATGTGACCGCGGTCGATCCATCGAGTGGACCTTAACCAAAAGTTTTTTCTTTCGGACAATAAAAGAAGTATTACTGAACTATGAGTGTGCGCGAAGACCGCGTGGCCGGCGTGGGGGGGAAATTTATCATTATTATAAAAATGTTAAGGGCATCATAAATTTTGTGTGTGTGTAAAATATGCAGGCTGGGCTCTGTATGTATGTCCGTATAAGTATAAGGTAAGCTAGAATATAAGTTAGAGTAAGAACGCTGAGTATGTAACCAAGCAATAGATTTTTTTCTCACAGAATTATTTCAGATGCCGTAGAATGTAAAGAAATTTCGAATGAGTCAAAATTAAAGTGAAAGGTAATTCTCTTCTCAAACATGTGTTATGTAAATTATTTACGCAACCTTAAAGATTGTACTTGTATCCGAACGTACGTATGACGCAACCCTGAAGCCGAGGTTAATGAGTGATTGTAAGTAGAAGTTTCTTCACTCTTATTTTGCATTTTTATTATGTCATTTATTAATGAACATCTCAATGGCGCCCGAACAGGGACGAATTTAATAATATGAAATTCCATACCTACAAATAGGATACAAGTGCAATTTAGAGGTTGAGTGAAAATATGTAAAGTTATGCAAAATAAGTAAAGAATATTTGTTCACATAAGAAACAGAGTACATATTTAAAAATATAATAATGGAAAATACAGAGAACGGAGTCGATGTGTCCGACTCGACTGTGATAAGCGAAACAGCTGAATTTGACGAATCAGCTGTGATGAATAGTCTTGAAATACATTCAACACCGAATGTAGGTCAAGACGACAAAACTATGAATGAAAGTAACACAAATGAAAAAGATAATACAGAGGATTCAGGGATTCAAGCAACCCCGACCTCAACAAAATACAATAAGGTGGATGATGATATAATGAGTATTATACTTAATCAATTAGAAAAAATGAATAATAAATTATTAGAAAAAATGAATAATAAATTTGATAGTCGTTTTGACAGTAATGACATAAAATTAGATAGACAAAGTAGAGATATTAATGAGTTGAAATATGAGATTCAAGAAATTAATAGACATTGTGAAAGTACCAAAGTAGAGTTTACTGATAAAATTAACCAGGTAGAAACCAGGTTAGATAATTCAATACAGCAGATACATGTTAAATTTGATGAAATCGATAATCAGATAAGTAGAGTTGAGAAGCAAATCAATGAGAATAATGAAAAATTAATTAATTCAATGAATGAGTATAACGATGACATAGAATCTAAAATTAATAAATGTAATACTGAAACTGAATGTAAGCTGAGTAGTGTAGTAATGACAGTTGAAAAAATTAGTCAAATATTAATGAACACCAAAATAAGATAGACTCTAAAATAAATGAAATTGAAAATAATTATAAGACAGAAATACAAGCAGTAAATGAATCTATCGATGTAATATCAAAAAATAATGTACAGTCTGAATATAGTAATGACAAAAAATTATATTCTCTTGAACAAAACATTAGTAGTATGAGAGACGAATTAAGTTTAGTAAGAAATCAAAATTTAAACAATGTTACTGAACGCATATTCATGACATGAGACACAAACAATGAAACAGAATTAGAAACTTTTAGTAGTGAAAATAGGAAAGTGCATCCAATGCAATTTTTGAATCGAGTATGGGAATTTGACAGGTTTAATGGTAGTAGTTGGGAGGTTAAACTTATAAAAATTTTGAAATGTTTTAAAGGCAATTCGGAGATATGGGCGGAGACACATCGAAACGAATGGGAGAGGTATGAAGATTTTGAAAAAGCCTTTCGGAATAAATACTGGTCGGAGGAGGAGCAGGAGATACTACGAAGTCAAATAATGGGAACCGGGAGCTTTGGGAGGAACAACCAGAATATGACCGTCTATACGATGAAGCTATACAACGAAGCCAAGTACTTATAACCACCGTTGCCATTCCAGTCGTTTGTACGCCACATCAGTAAACATCTACCGAGGGAAGTACAGATCACTTTAATGACCAGAGAGGTAAGTGATATCAGTGAAGTAGAAAAAATATTGGATGTTTTTCAGAATATTAAGGACCAGGAAGACAGCAGACGCATACAACAACTTAATATGCAAAATGGAGGTAACTATACACCAAGAGGAGGACCAAACGGGGGAACCACACACAATGGTCGAGAACGGGACAGACGATACCCGATGTGGAAATGTGATGGGTGTCTGGGGGAAAATTATGCTGACCGCAATTTTTGTTATAGATGTAGAAGGGCGAGGCCCGGACAGCAGCAAAGGACACAACAGAGATTCAACAATCCACAGCAGAGGAATGGGGACCGACGAGCAGAGAATACGAGAAACGAAGGAGGAAATCAGCATATGGGTAGAGTGTATACGCCCCGAAGTGCAGACGAGAGGACAGGAAACTAAGGAGGACAATGGATGAGGAGGCCCGGCCATTGTCGAGGAATAACCACGGGGTCCACGAAAATAAATACAGGAATAACATGATTCGCACGGACTTGGCTACGGAATTGATGGAGGAAGAGGAGGCGGAAACGAGGAGACAAGAGGCGTGGTTGACTGAGGTAAAACTGGAAATAGAAGGTAAGTCAGTCTTGACACTTATAGACACAGGTAGTGAAATATCCGTAATAGCAGAACATGTACTGAATAAATTGAAAGAGACTAACAAACATATTCCGTCTTTGCCAGTAGCGGGAGTAACAATTGTAGGCATTACGGGTGTTAGAAGTAAACGGGTTACAACACAGGTCCAGTTGAACATGTTAATAAATGGGGAAAGCTATGAGAATACATTTCTAGTTGTAAGGGGTTTAAATTTAGAAGTGATTTTGGGTAATGACTTTTTAATAAGGAATAATGCGGTCATCAATTTTAGAAAAAGAATTTTAGAATTGAGTAATGAAAATAAACAAATAACGGTTAATTTTGAACGGGTTTTAGACACAGTAAAGATTTCGGGTATAAGGGTTATACCAGATAAGACCATAAATAGGGATATGGAATTTAGTATGCATGTGTGTAGAGGAAGTGTGAGTGAAGAGAGTGGGGAGAGAATATGGGCGGATAGAGAGGTTAAATTTTGCGGGGAGGGTGGCGTAATAGGGAGTTCTCAGCGTAAAGTGCTGTGGCGGGTAGTCGAGGATTATAGGAGAGTGTTTGCCGGGGAACCAGGAAGGGCAAAAGGTTATGAATGCGAGTTGAAGGTGAGGGAGCATGCGCCATATGTCCAACGTAGTTATCCGGTACCATATTCGAAGCGGGAGGCCGTACAATTAGAATTGGATAGGATGTTAGCAGGGGATATTATAGAAAGGTCGGTATCAACTTATTCCAACCCTTTAGTAGTAGTGATTAAAAAAGATGGTAGAGTGAGGTTATGTCTAGATGCCCGCAAAATCAATCAAATAATTATTCCAGACCGGGAGTCACCCGGAGCTATTGAAGAGATTTTTCAGAAATTCAACGGTGTGAAATATATGACCTCTTTAGACTTAACCGCCGGGTATTGGCAAGTCCCGTTGGCAGTAAATAGCAGGAAGTATACCGCGTTCTTGTTCAACGGAAAAAATTATCAATTTAAGCGTTTGCCGTTTGGTTTGAACACCAGTGTAGCCAGCTTTATTAAGTGTCTTGATGAGATTTTGCAACCCCATAACTTAGATTTTTTAACCATATATGTGGATGACATACTGATAGCTTCTAGAACATTTGAGGAGCATGTCGAACATTTGGAGTATGTATTGGAGAAGTTACACCAGGGAGGTTTGACGGTGAATTGGGACAAATCAAAATTTTTGCAAACTGAGATACGTTTTTTAGGTTTCATCATAACACCTACAGGAATACGTGCTAATCCGGATAAAGTAGAATCCATCCTGACGTTCCCGGAGCCTAAAAATATAAAACAATTGCAAAGTTTTCTTGGTCTCTGTAATTTTTACAGGAAGTTCCAGCGGAACTACGCCCAGACGACGGCCCGACTCAGCGCAGTGCTGCAAAAGAACAAACAATGGAGGTGGGGCGATAACGAAAGAGCAGCGTTCAACAAAATCAAAAATAAGTTCGCTGATATGATTTTAATGAATCATCCCAACTTTAATGATAAATTTTACTTACAGACCGATGCCAGCAATATAGCACTGGGGGCGGAACTTTCCCAAGAGGATGAGGCGAAAGAACATAAAACCATCGCCTTCGCCAGCCGGACGCTGCTAGCGGCAGAGCGCAACTATACTACCACCGAGAAGGAGCTCCTCAGTATAGTGTTCGCCGTGAGGAAGTTCCGTACGTACCTGCTGGGTAATAGAACCATCATCAGGACGGACCATAAAGCGCTGTCGTTCCTGAATACTTGCAAACTCACACACAGCCGGATAACCAGGTGGGTGTTAGCTCTTCAAGAGTATAATTTTTCTTGGGAATACATTAAGGGTGTAGAGAACAGGGTGCCAGACACACTATCACGAGTAGACATAGACAGAAATAGAACGGGTAGAGATATCAAAGAAATAGAGATTTATAGATTGTCCATGGAAGATAAACTTTTTGGGGAAGAATTGAAGAATATAAATGTAATGCAAAGAGCTGATAGTAAATTAAATAAAATAATTACTAATGTAGAATGATGAATTTGGGTATAAACAATACTTTCAAGTGTTTAAAGGGAGTTTGTTTAAAAAAGTAGAGGGGAGAGAGAGAGATTGGAGGTTAGTTATACCGGAAGGCTTGATAGAGAAAATAGTGTGGGACTGTCACCTTAGATACGGGCATTTTGGGGCACGGAAGTGTGTGAATGTGTTGAAGGAATCCTGTCTATTTAAAAATATGGAGAAACGCGTCCGAAAAATACTTAGAGTTTGTGAGCTATGTCAGAAATCTAAAGTTGTGAATTATAGGTTAGAAGGAGAACTAAATTATATTAAAGTAGAAAAACCATTTGATTTAGTAGCTGTAGATTTGTACGGCCCATTGCCAAAGGGTAGGGGCGGGGTGATGCATATTTTTGTTGTACTTGACACTTTTTCCAAATATGTAAGGTTATATAGCGTGAAGCGAGCAACAAGCAAGGTGCTGAGTGAGAAGATCACACGCGACTACATGATCAACGTGGGAAAGCCGAAGGTGATATTATCCGACCATGGACCGCAGTTCATCAGCGGAAGATGGCGCCAGACTCTCGGTTGGGAAGGTATCATCCCAAAGCACACCGCAGTGTATCATCCACAGTCCAATCAGGCGGAGCGAGTCATGAGAGAGTTGGGCAGAATTTTCCGGACATACTGCCACGCCAAACATAGCGAGTGGCCACTCTATGTGCAGAAAATTGAAAATTGGCTTAATTGCACCACCCACGAGTCGACAGGGTTCATGCCTTATGAGTTAGTAAGAGGAAAGCGTCCACAGAGAAGTTTGGAACAATTAATTGAGTATCCACCGGAAACCAACACTATTGGCCACGATATTAAACTTAGGCTAGCGAATGAAAGTTTGTTGACGAAGGGGGAAAGGAGAAAACAGAGACATGATATGAAAGGTAAGTGGACGCAGTACGAGGTTGGACAGCTGGTATTGGTGCGACGCCACGATTTGTCGAGTGCACAAGATAAGGAGATTAAGAAATTTTTCTTGCTCTATGAGGGGCCGTACGAAATAGTAGAGGTAAAAATGAAGAATTCGTATGTGTTACAGAATAGAGAGACGAGGGAGATAGTTGGAACGCACAACGCTACAAATTTGAAATTATTTTGGTCAGCATAAGGATTTTTATCAATGAGTAAATGTATGAATGTCATTTAATTGTTTTTTTTATGTTTCTAGAAGGGATCCTCCCCCATTTTCGGGCGGTCACGATCTTACCAGTCCTGGCCGTGGAATTTGGAACTCGGAGGCGGGCCATGGTTGGCGGATCTTCCTTCGGTCAGTGAAAACAACGATGGTCCGGCTCCACCAAAATTGGTACAAACTGGAAATTTAGCTACACATCTGAACGGGGAGGGGGACCCCAAAAGGTACGTGACAAATTATCATTAATACACTCCAGGTGCATCAGTTTTGATGTACCTGTCACGTGCCGGCACTGCCTTAGAGTGTTGTATATAATGGAGGCTACACCTAAATACAAGGCAGTGCATACAAACTTAAATATTTTTAGTGTCAATGGCAAAATTCAAATTGAGCCATTGCCAATAGTTTTGCTTACACCGAAATGAAGAGTTTTGCGGAGAAAGATCGGGAATGTCAGCTCAGACGACGGGGTAGTAGAGATGAGAAGATGAGGTAGTACAATTTGCACAGTTGAAAACAAGGGGAAGTAACTGCACAAAGTAGATCTGAGTTGACATGCCTGTATCTTTCATCGCAAAACACCCCCGTTTCAGGTGCGTCCATAGTCGCCCAAGAAAAAAAATATATATATATATATATACCAAAATAATTTTGGATGTGTATAATTTTAAATGTAAATAAATTTTAGAATTAAGTGACCAAATATAATTGTCAAGTTTTAGTATCAGTGAGCATGGGAACGTTTAAAAGAGATGCGAAATAAAATAAAAACTTGTTATCAATACAAGAAGTGGGGATAATTTTGGGGGGTAGATTGGTGCTCAATGAAGTGATAGAACAATGGAGTGTGGAACTGCAATTGTAGAAAGTTTAGTTTTCAATTGTAATTAGTTAGTAAGTTGCTATTGCGGGGGTGGCCTGTGCTCCCGTAGATGGCAAAATGGGTTGGGGGTAACAGAGAGTGTTACCTCCATCGGAGGCCAAAGTGGCGAAAATGTGCGGCACACCTTTTTCGTGTAAAATAAAATTTACACACTGATAGACGACCGTGTCGCACATACTAGTGATGAATGTAACAGGCAGTGAAATGCAAGTTAGATTTCCCCGACTTTTCGGGCGATTACTGCCTTACCAGCACTAATCGTGGATTTGGCTAGCGGCCAGCTATGGTCATATCAAGTCCCTTGACCATAGCTGACTTGAAATTGGTATATATTAGAAATTCAATGGGGGGAGACAATTAGGGGAAATCTCCCGGAACTATAGAACAGCGGCTGCCACTCTGCCCGCTTGAGGGCAGCAAAGCCAGGTGGTAGACCCGCATTAAGGGCATGTAAATATAGACCAGAACATGTTGATGTTCATAACTTTTGAAATGTAATAGCGGAAGCAAAGACACGGAGAGGTAAAACTACTCCAAAATATGCCGTCTTTGCCGAAGCGAAAAGGGCGATACAGTCCTCCATAACTTGAAATAGTGTGTGTGGGTGGGAGGTGGCTCAGATGAGCTACGAATTTAAATTTTACAACATAAAGAATTTTTGATAATTCAAATTTAATCCAATAAAACTGCTTGTGCTCTGTTAAGTAACTAGCTGCTCAGACATTTAATATAAGGTGTTCATTACATGCTTTTAAATGTATATTTTATTGTTGTACGTTAGATATAGGTGTTGATAAAATATGTGTTTTCATTATATGTGTATATTTTAAACTAAGCTAATAATTAAACGTCTGGCAGGCGGGTAACACAAAATGATCAGAATCAGTAAAAGGAGAAACAATGAGGGGAGAAGTGAGTATAAATAAAAATATATATTTCATGTAATTGTTCAATTGTGAGAGGTATTTTCATTGTGTTAGGAATATCAGCTGATCAGCAATAAAACGTCACTGGTAAAATGGTTTATAAATATTCCAAGTAATGTTTTAAGGTATTACAGATGTTTTAAAGTAATGATAACAATAATTTGATAAAGTGAGAAGTACAGTAATGATTTATGCCAGTTAATAAAAGATAGTTTTTTGGGTGATGAATATTTTGTGGGACGTATAGATCTGTCCAAGTTGAAGTTAGAGTTGAAGTAATAAAGATCGAGATATTGTTTTGCAGTAATGTAATGTTGTTTTTGAGTTAATGTAATGTAATAGAATTTTGAGAAGTATTGATGTTGACACAGTAGTAATGGAGAATAATTGTGGAGTTTGAATGATACATTGTTGTTTATAATTGAGGTTGTTATTTTGTTGTAGTTGTAGTAAGGTAATGGGATTGAGATTTCTGGGGACGGTGATTTTGTAAAGGGGGTGGTGTGATAGGGAGTCCGCAGCGACAGGCGTTGTGGCGGGAAGGGACCGATTGGCACCGGAAAGGGTTACCTAGGGGGAGTCCAGGAACCAACATAAGGGAGTGGGCTTTTGGGAGGGAACACACATCCTGAGTACATAGGGTGAGAGAGTATTTTTTATATTGAGAGAAGGTGGCGAATTGAGTTTAACGGTAAGTTGGGTTTAGAGTGGTTTGATAGATGTTTTAATAGAGATGGGTGTCATGGTAGTTGAAGTTGTTAGTGGTTAGAGTCAGAGGGAGAAAGTTGATCTATGTATACAGATCAAGTAGTAAATTAAATGAGAATAAATAATTTACATCACCCACAGTAATGTAGAATCAGATTGTTAAACCCAGAAAGAGATTTATAATAGAATATAAAATTTTTATTTTTTGAAACCAGTGACAGATTTTTGATAGCATTTGGTAATGTAAAATTGAGAATTGTTTATTTTGAATAATTTAAATGTCAATTTGCCTATTGTTTATAATAATATTTTGTTAGTTTTAAATATCTTATTTTATTATGTTTTGTGTTTCAAGTTAGATTGTTACAGATGTTAAATGTATTTTCAGAAAGTATACATAACATATGTAGGTCAAGGGTCTTGAACTTGACCTAGTTTCGATCAGCTGATGAGGTCATATGCATACTAAGCTTGTATAATTGGAAGTCAATTTAATTTGTTTATGTAATCAATTTAAACCAAATTTTAAATAATGTCTAAATATAAAGCAAACATTTAAATAAAATTAAGTTTTTTTCGGGAATTTTAAAATTTTGGAAATTTTAATTTTTGAAAAAAAAAAATGTCTTGATTTTTCGCCTGCCAGCGAATGAATAATTTAAGTATTGATTATTTTATTATTTGTGTGTTAACCATGTTTATTTTATTGATTTATTTTGTATTGCATTGTATTGTTAGACTCTAAGTATTCACATGTTAGAGTAAGGATAGGTTTTGATTAGGAGAAAGGTCTAAATCAAGTAATTTTAAATAAAACAGAAAAACAAGGAAGAGAATTTTTTTGTCAAGTATAGTATTTTGAATTTTTAATTTTTTTAATTTTTCGTAAATTTTAAAGAATTTGTCACAGGTAATATGTAATGTGAGTGTGTGTGAGCCCAGTACCTGCTAAGGCAGCCCAGCTTGCATAAAAGGGGAAACATATCGGTGGAGGATCTGGCATAATCTGAGCCAGGGATTGAGGATATTTGGGGGTAGCATGTTAAAAGGCGAGGTGTGCTGTGGTACTTAGCTGTTCGATTTTTCGGTGTTGGGATCTCTTACGGAGAAGTCCAGTGATCTCGTTCAGATGAGTCCATAGTCGCTGAGCCAGGGGGGTCGTGTACCCATGTAGATTAAGAACAAGGGGGTTGTTGGCACCAGTTCCTCACTGGTCCTCTTCGGGGTTTATCAATGAGATTTCTTCTGTTATGGACAGCAGAATTCTCATTGAGGGGGTATTGTAACATGTCAATTTTGGGTAAATTTATTTTCTTACAGTAGGGGGCATTGTATTGGTATTTATTTCATTTTGGGTGGGATTCTATAAATTTATTGTGCAAATTTTAGTTCCCGGCGAACGTTATGTCTATTATAACAGAACGCATGGCAAGTGAAGCAGTTGGAAACAAAGCAGAGACGCAGTTGCTGTTGAGTAACTCGCTGAGGAATGCGCCACCTTAAAAATTCTAAGAACTCTGTGTATGTGTGGCGGCGCCCGTACGTAACATTACAGGGCGGAGCGCTGTTAGTGACGCCGTGAAAAATCCGACGAAGCTGTAAAACATGGCGATGGAACGAACAGTGTGTAGCAGCCACCGGCCAACTACAGGAAATGTCGTTAAGCCACGCCTACTACTAGTGACATCAGTAAAGCAGAGACCAATATCGTCACCTGTTACCACACATATACCAGCTATATTCCATGCATAAAAGGAATATGCACAACAAATTCAGCATGAACGGCGACTAAAATCTGTTGGCCGTGAATGCGCATTTCCTGCCGCTCAAAGAGGCACGCTGCAGTTAAGCTATAGTTGCCGGCCGGCACAGAGAGTTAAGTAAGCTCTCTACAAAAAATTTTGTTTTAATTCTTCCAGTAAGAGTTGTAACACCAGTAAAAATTTCATGTGACCGCGGTCGATCCATCGAGTGGACCTTACCCAAAAGTTTTTTCTTTCGGACAATAAAAGAAGTATTACTGAACTATGAGTGTGCGCGAAGACCGCGTGGCCGGCGTGGGGGGGAAATTTATCATTATTATAAAAATGTTAAGGGCATCATAAATTTTGTGTGTGTGTAAAATATGCAGGCTGGGCTCTGTATGTATGTCCGTATAAGTATAAGGTAAGCTAGAATATAAGTTAGAGTAAGAACGCTGAGTATGTAACCAAGCAATAGATTTTTTTCTCACAGAATTATTTCAGATGCCGTAGAATGTAAAGAAATTTCGAATGAGTCAAAATTAAAGTGAAAGGTAATTCTCTTCTCAAACATGTGTTATGTAAATTATTTACGCAACCTTAAAGATTGTACTTGTATCCGAACGTACGTATGACGCAACCCTGAAGCCGAGGTTAATGAGTGATGGTAAGTAGAAGTTTCTTCACTCTTATTTTGCATTTTTATTATGTCATTTATTAATGAACATCTCATTCTATGCGAGGTTTAGATAGCTTATGCTTTTGTTTCCTAAGGAGGTTGTCAATCAAGGAACTATTGTAGCCATTGGCTTGAGCTATGTATTTTATTGTGTTAAGTTCATCATTAAAATCCTCGTCGTCAAGGGGTACTGTTAAAAGTCTGTGTATAAAGTAATTAAAGGCTGCCATTTTTTGCGAAAAGGGGTGATGAGCCGACAGGTATGGTTACATCAGTGGTAGTTGGTTTCCTATATATATTGAATTTCAGTTTATCAAAGTGTTTAGTAACTGTTAAGTCCAAAAAGTTTAATTTATTATTTGTTTCAGTCTCAAGAGTGAACTGAATGTTCTCACTTATATTATTCATAAAGTTTTTAAAATTTTCGATCTGTCGTAGAGTACCTTTATATATTATAAATGTGTCATCAACATAACGTGCATAAAATATGATGTTATGTTTGTGGATGTTGTTAGAAAGCATAAATGTGTTTTCATAGAAATTCAAATAAATGTCAGCAAGCAAACCAGACAGCAGCGAGCCCATTGCTAAGCCATCACGTTGACTGTAAAATTGCTCATCGAAAGTAAAATAATTTTGACCCAAAATGACTTCAAGTAGGCTCATTAGCTCTTTTGTCATTTGGGCGTTTAATTTGTTACTTTCAAACAAGTTATTCCTTAGAATCTGCAGCGTTTCCCTAACTGGTATGTTAGTATACAAGTTGATAATGTCAAAGGAGGCCAATTTATAATTAGGGGGTAACTTAACATTCTTAACCTTATTTATAAAGTCAGTGAGATTTGCAATAGTATGGTTGTTTTTTATATCTATACTGTCCCTAATGATTTTTACAAGTTTTTTGGCTGCACGAAATCCTGGTGCTGTAGTAAAATTAACAAGGGGTCTAATTGGTACGTTGCATTTATGAATTTTGGGGAGACCTGTAAACATCGGTGCTTTAGCATTGCAGGGTTTTAGGTAGCGACGTGTACGTTCATTGAGTAGATTTACGCATTTATTAATTTCCTTGTTTAAATTTTTAACGTAAATGTGTGTCGGATCAGACTTCAGAGTTAATATATTGTTATTTGAGATAAAGTCGTTGACCTTCATTGTATACGATTCACTATCCATGATAACAAGGGTTTTACCTTTGTCCGCTTTTGTGATAAGTGCATTATTCTCGATTAACTTTGTTTTTATCTGTTTCAATATCTTGAATTCCTTGGAACTGTTTGTGTATTTATTAATGATGAACTTAACACAATAAAATACATACCTCAAGCCAATGGCTACAATAGTTCCTTGATTGACAACCTCCTTAGGAAACAAAAGCATAAGCTATCTAAACCTTGCATAGAAATATACACTAAAACCATTTTTATTTCAACGACAAACACCCAAATAATGCCAAAAATTTAACTAGGGTGTTAAATAATAATAATAGTACCGTAATATTTAAAACTAACAATAATCTTTTGAACACACTCCGCAATAAAATAACTATCCCTTTAGAAAAGAAAACGGGGGTGCACAAATTATCGTGCGACGATTGTGATTGCTTCTATATCGGCCAGACGGGAAGAGGTTTCCAAAAACGTTTTATTGAACATATACCTAAGCACAATCTGAAGGGTCAGACAACATCATCAAACATAAATTCCAACTATGCATGTCACTTGATAGACGAAAATCATAAATATACAAGCTTTGTTTCCAACTTGAAACCCATGCATTTTTGTAATAAAGGCACTTACATGAACGCCTTGGAAGAATTTGAGATATATAGGGCATACAATGACGTACAGTCGTGACTTCATGCTAAACGACCATTTAAATTTTAAATCAAACCCGCTCTACGATACCGCAATAAACCTGTCTACGTGGTAGCTATTGATAATCAGTGTCCGATCAGTCCGACTCGAGTGCGCACTCAAGTAAAGTGGGCACTGTGTGTAATCGTTTTTAAATATTTGTATTTAAATGTATAACGACCACGTAAGAGTGAATTTTTATTTTATTTTCTGATGACGGGACATATGTCTCGAAACGCGTAAAGTAAACCAAAACGCAAAACGAAGTCACACGACGGAATAAGGTAAATATTACACAGATTTTGATTTGTAAATTATCACAATCTTATTAATCTTAGTATTATAAATCTTAATATATTTTCAAGTACACTGACATAATGAGAGAAACTCAAGAGATGACAAATAATAACTTCTCCACCACCACAATATTTCTTTAAGCTCAAATTCAGTTTAAACATTTTCAGCTGCTGGTGTCAATAAATAAAAAGTGTTGTACTAAGTACTATAAATAATTTTCAGTCACAAAGAGAACTTCAATTAACCATCAAGATCCAAGGAATTTCAATTTTTTTAAATTATTTTTCCCACATTTGTAAGGAACAAATTAATTTTGTTTATTTACTACTAAGTCACCCTCCATATCAGTTTCAAATTTAAGAGTTTTTGGCATTCTATTTACAAGTACATACACGTTTAAAAAGCAGCAGTACCATGCACCATGTTAGTAAATAAAATATTTTTTAGTTCACAGCTACACTTTCCCTATATATTGTCACACAACAAATGGCAGCAAGCATACATCATGCGGCATTATTAGGGCCATTGGGTGAGAACACTAGTTGCAGCTGTGGAAAGTGTTCCGCTCAGGTCGCGGTGTGACATCTGGCGGCTGCCCTCACAGTTGTTTCTCCACCACAGTTGTCTTCACTCAGCAGCAAGACATAGAGCCTACTGATGTCCCAAATTGATGAGCTGTATCTTCCTTATTCTCCATATTGTACCTCTCCTTTCCTGCTGCTTTCTCTCTGGTCTTATTTACTTCCTTCTCATTGTTCAACAGGATGAATGTCACAATTTTGCTATGCATCTTTTATACCCATGGTTAGTGGTTGCTGCTGGCCTATCACAGGGCTCCCTGCTCCTGCTAAGCTTGTGTTTCACGAGGTTGTGTTTGCTAGTGACCTATCAGATGACTTCCAGTTTCTGATAGGTTTGTTGCAATTTCTCCTGTTTTTATCAGGCTGACACAGGGAGCAGACATCTTTGCCATTGAGGTCACTGTATATAGCACCGTCACCAGAATGAGAAAGGCACTTCGTGAAGATCATGAAAGATTTCCTAAAACTCTGTGTATAACTGAAAAATACACTGAAAATAAGAATTATATTTAAAAAATATAAGAAACCAGTTTAAATTTTAATACTTATAATTTTTTTATTAATTTACACTTTCAAGTAAAACTGGAGGACTAAAAAATTACAGAATCGAGACTATTGTATTTCAAAAGAAAAGATTAACCTCAAATCAGCAACTGTGAAGGATTTAAACACAGAACTGAAATTTGGAATACAAATTTTGATTCACGTTTACACTCAAATATGGCAAATCTTTGAGATTCAACCCACCACTAGAAGAAATTAAACAAGCTTACCTGTAAAACGATAGGAAGTTGTTCAGGTGGGTTTCTTTTCTCTGATCCCAGTTCCAGCCACACCTGGAATGCTGTAAGCTGCTCTTCAAAAAATGGTGAGTACTTAAAGGAAGATTCAGAAACAAGAACATTAGGAAGCTGCGAGAGAGACAAATCGAGGGCAAGATCCCAAGCCTGCCACATTGGGTGCTGATATGTCGGTGGAAGTTTAGGTGAAGATACAGGTGCACAATCATACGATCTCATTATACGTTCAGCCAGCAAAAAATTCCGGAATAAACTTGCAACAAGCAAATCTTGGCGAAATAATTTCTGAAATAAATCTGATGATACGTATGTTATTAGTAAACTCATCAAATACATGTGCAGAATTCATTATTATAATAATAAACTGTATTAGCATGCATGAATACATTCATAATAATATAAACTGGTTTCATGTGGATTAAAATTATAATTACACATTACAGGGAAACCCAGTGAACTTATCAAATTTACTGTTTTGTAATAAACATACAGGTATAGGAACAACTGACACTGGTTTCAAATCCTTGCTGCCCTGCCACAAACACCTGACTCCACTTCATCATCAGTCATGGAGAAATATAAATAACACAAACAAATCAGGACAGTCGAACCCAAAACCCAAAATACTATTTTGTTTGTGCTGTGTATATTTTTCCATGGCCGATGACTGTTGCAGTGAAAGTGCATGTGCAAAAACAAGTGCAGTGCTGATTTTTCCTACAAGTGTGTTTTATGGACATTGTGAATTTGATTTGATGCTTTTCTTTATAACAAGTACAAGGTTTTGGGAACAATAACCAATCAACATGGGATAAAACTGAAAACGTTCAAGCTATAGAGTCAAAATTTTCAATGGGTAAACAAAGTCTCACCCATTAGTGGCGTAATAATTATATACTATACACCATGGATATCAGGTACACAGTAAACCGGGAAATAAACTTAATGGCTTAATTAAGACAGATAACAAGTTTTTAATACCGTCATTATCTGTTACATGTATAGTATCATAGCCCCATTAAATTTCTGGACAAATTCTGAATATTTTCAGAAATAACTCCTATCTACAGCTAAAAAAAAGAAAAATCTTATTTCATATTGTGACGAAAAAATATAGTTGATAATACATGGTTACAAAGAATTATTTAAAACAAGTAATAAATACAGGATTGCTTTACATTACTCAATATTTTTCTTGCAACCAAATCCCTTGCATTTCTACACACAGGAGGAGTATTATGGATGAGGTGTCAAATGCAAATTATCTCCACATGGTTGAATGATAAGGCTTCTAAGTTTAAGAGAACATTTTATACTATTACATACTACAACATATTACAACTCCAACTTATAGCTACATTATAATAATTAACACACGTAAGTTCTTTCAGAAAAACAATCTGTAATCTACTGTATATCACTTTAAAAAGTAATATAAGTTTAATTATATCAATATCATGCCTAAACACATTTTGGAAACATGACTATGTCTAACTGATTTTGCCCACTTTTGTAATACCTTAATGTAGAATGTACTTTCATTGCAGAGAACATCATTTCCCAATCATTTTGTTCATTATAGCAAGAGGCAACTGTAACCTCTGTGAACACTGTATTCAAAAATGGAAGAGTACACACTATAAACTAGTGAATGAGTTCTCAAATAAAACTAAGGAAAACTAATTAATGAAAATCATATGTGACAATCACATCAACTGCTAACCCTGTAACGGTAAATAGGGCCGTGTAGGAATTTGTAGGTACATGCAAATATAATTTTATTGTGATTTAATGTATTAAACAACATAAGGTTAGAATTTCCCAAATATATCATGCTACGCAGTTTGCCAGAATGACTCAACGCCAAGGTCACTGGTGTACGTGACATACGGCAGATGTTCAGACGAAACGACAAACGGACAATGCTGAAACATCATAATAAATGCGACAGACGTAACAACTGTGATGTAAAACAATGCCGTCGTCAGCTGTGAACAATAGGTTGATGACGATTAATCCCTTCCACCTGACGAATTTACACAAATATGTCTGCCCCAGTCGTCAAACTACTAGCAGAGCAGGAGCACGGTATAAAATTCGCTGGCAAATTATTGCCAGCAAAAGTGCTTTAAAAGTATCAAAATGTAATTACAAATGTAACCAGTATAATCAGTGAACAGCTAGAATAAAAAATGTAAGTAACTTCAGTGCAGTAAAAAGAACAGACATGAAACAGTAAAGTTCGGCGAACACCTGCTGGCAAACGGAGAACGTGTGACGAGGAACTGCAAGACTTCAAATTCAGGAAAGTCCAAATTTAAATCCATATCTTTAGTCAATTGAGCTCAAAATTCCAAATCAAAATGTACCAGTAAATTAAGGTATGGGGTGAAAGAGAGTGTGTGCGTGCGAATGAGTGCCGGCATCTACAAGCAAAGCCATGAGGCATTGGTTTGTGTTATAATATAATTAGAAACGTAATACGTAAAATCGATGATAACTGCAGTTTAGTAGAAATGCTCTTGTTTATAAATTAAATACAGGAGATAAAAGTTATTAATAATTGAGATTGATGTATAGTTAAACGGCGGAAACACATAGCCAGCATTTTGTTTTTGGGTGATTACGACTCCATTTTGTTTTGTAAATTTTAATAATTGAAATTCAGAATATTAAACCACAAGTTTTGTTTAAACCAAATGTTGTTTAACTCATTATTTCAAACGCCCAAACTGTGTTTGCTATGTTCGCTTAATACGACCCTGGACCCTAGAAAGAAAAAGTTATGTTGGCAAAACGTGCTGTACACAACGTAAATAGTGTGAGTTGCAAAAGGTAAGTCACAACAAATACAAAATATATATTAAAAAGTAAACTTAAAGTTACAAATGGTGCCCGAACTAGTGACTTTATATAAAATTTTATTTATATAAATAAGCCAGCAAGCAGAAACAGAATGGGTGTTGGATTAATGGATAACATAACACGTAAATAATAGGTTGTATTACGATTGTTAGCTTATGTTGTTGTTAGGTTAGATATACATAGAGTAACAGTTTGAAAGAAACAAATTTTTTTTTCTCAAAATGGCAAACAATTACGAGAATGTCAGCCTCACTGACGCTGTAAATGAAAGCCAAATAAGCGTGACTGAATCGCAAATCATGAGTGAAGGAATTCACTAAACGCCAGTCACGACTAAAAAGGCTGAAGATAATGATATGATAAAGATGATGAAATTGCTTTTTAATGAACAAAATGCAAAGTTTGATAAACTTGATGAGAAATTTGACGAACTTGGTAAAAGATTAGATAAAAGGGTGGAAATGATGAATAAACATTTTGACAAGTTAAAAACAGTATTAGATGAAAGTGAGGAACTGATGAATAAGGGTTTTAATAAACTAAAGGATGTTCTTGATAAACAAGACTAGAAATTAAATCAGATAAGGAATAAGAAGGTAAGTAACAGTGATAATATGACGAAAAATAGTGAAGAAATAATTAATAACAAGGTGAGTAATGATGATGATTTTAATAATGAGTTCACAAGTGATAACAACAATATAAGTAAAAATATGGTGTTAGAGAATAATGGTGTGAATATTGAGAGTGGTGATAAAATTATAGTGGGAGTAGAATTTGATAATGAAGTGATAAAAAGTGTTGATGAGTTAGAGAGAAAGTATAGAGAGAATTTACAGGTAGAGGGGTTGCAGGGGGTAAATTTTTCCAATGATGTTGTAGTCGGGGGTGAAGAAAAGGCTTCACGCGCGTATTTGGAAGACACAAGGTCTGCAAATAGCCGTCCCTGGACTTTTTGTGCACCTGATAGGTGGTGCAGCAATAAGGGTGTAGCGTCCCCTGCATATACTAAGAGAGAGAGTGAGACTTGTTGTTATGGTGAGAGATATTTAGAGAGAGAGTTGTGTGTTAATTGGGAGATAAAATTATATAAGGTGAATAGAAATTATAGAGAATTTGTAGAAAGGTTAGGAATAGAGAGGGTGGATAATTATAGTGAATACTGTAACGTAACAGATTTGAGGTCCCCAACGTTACATAAAAATGTTTTAGTGGATAGTTAGTGAGGATCGGTCAATAATACAACTTTTAGTAATTTTGCGTCGACGTTTCGACAATATTTATTGTCATCTTCAGGACCTGTGTATGAAATACAGTAGAAATATCAAACATAACGATATGTTCTACTGTATTTCATACACAGGTCCTGAAGATGACAATAAATATTGTCGAAACGTCGACGCAAAATTACTAAAAGTTGTATTATTGACCGATCCTCACTAACTATCCACTAAAACATTCACTGATTGACGGTCACTAAAAATTTAAGGGTTACATAAAAAATGAAGTAACTATGGTCTAGAACCATACCCAATTATTAAGGTTACTCAGTAATTAATACATCTGAGGTGTACATAAATTTAAAGGATGTAACAAATAATATGAAGTATAAAATACTATTCCAATTAATGATTAATGTGTTACAAATTGTACTTGTTGTTATGCTGTAGCATGGTAGTGTTTACAGGATGTTTATTTTATGTTTTGTGGATAGTAAGAGGGAAACTGTTGTTTTATAGAAGTACTTAGTCAGTGGTACTCCTTTCATTTTTGTTAAAATTGTCTTTAGACAATTAAGTATAAATACCTGTGTTAGGTATTATATTATGTTAAATGTATTGACTAAAATTGATTGATGAAGTTGTTTTGAATTAATGTTTGTAAACTTGGCCAGTATGGCAATAAGTGTTTGAAAGTTGACAAGTAGTTCTTATAATTATGTTGTAAAATAATGAAAGGTTCTAGGATGAATTAATTAAGATAATAAATTAAAACCAGGAAATATAAATTAATGTAAGTAGCCATAAACCAATGACTATTTGTACAGTAGGTCAGGTAAAGAAAATTAAGTTAAAAAAAACAAAATTATTATAACAGTTGTAAGAAAACCTATAGGCCTAAATTTAATATTTGTAAAAGGAAATTAATACCTTGTTAATAAGTCCAGTCCAATGAAACTATAATAAAACATATACGGTTTAATAAGGTAGATTGGGTGAGAGTTTTAGGTAATTTGGTATAATTCCAAGCATGGAGTATTTTATTAAAAGGGAGTAGTAATATTTTATAATTCTGGCTCTAGGATATCAAATATTATCCAATGACAGAAAGTAGTGGTTGTTAGGGTAACTAAAATGTAAAAAATCTTGATGATTTTCAATTTTTCAATTCAATTGTTATATGCTATTGAGTTCAGATGAGGAGACACTTTTAAAAAGAATGACACAAATTGAAAAAAATGAATCTAAATTAATAAATTAAAGTTGAAACCGAATCCTATAAACAACTGATGAATAATAAAATAAATTAGACTTCAAAATTATAACCAAATACCTCTAAAAAGGTTGAGAATTTCTTACTTCAATCATCAAGATAATTCCGTTGAGTTTAGTATTAAACCCGATTTCCCATCTAACCAGTAGACTAATTGATGGAAGCAAAAGGCCTAAACTAATGGAATTATAGAAAAAATATACAAGGACCTGCTTTGGAAGAAATAACCTTCATTTTCAAGAAGAAGTTATAATATGACTCCATTTCCAACGAAACCGACAACCACAAGGATCGTAAGAGAAGAACGAAGGTCAGAAGAGTTCCCGGGGCTTTCCAGTACATCACACCATCAATTTTATTAAGAATCGGAACACTTTTTCTGGATGGAAGTAATCTAATTTGTCAATCTTCAACTGTTTGCAGACGTACAATGCCACTTTGAGAGTCATCAAGCCGGTAACACCAGCTTATTTTTAATTTCAGTATATTAAGAACTAATAACATTCTGTAATACTAAAGTAACCTTAATTTTGCATTACCTGGCCTTACTAATCGTTAAAAGAATCACCCGTACCCTGGGATAAGAGATATTTAATATTATATTTAATTTGTATAAATTAAAAGGAACCTGGTCAACTGAACAATCGATCTATCATTGTATAATCGATATCATGCTATTATCATCTTGAAGAGAACTGTTAGTTTGAATTAAAGTACAAAATCAATAAAGAATCTTTCTTGTATATGATAATGTTTTATGTTATTGTAGAATAGGTATTATATGTTGTGGGTGGAGTAATTTACACGTAAAAGGGTGATTAAAATCCGGTGAACCAGTTAACCTAGGCGCAAGCCTATTACGAATAACAGCGCTAATTGTCAACAGCTGGTGGAACGTGAGATTGCCGAACTAGCGTGTTTCCTGCACAATTTTTGAATTGAATTACACAATACGGAGTGACTAGGGTTGGCGAGAATTCTTAATTCATTAAGTCAATACATGAAGTATATCATTGATATTGCGTAAACATAGAATAATTAGGTAAACCTGTATTATAGTATACATAAAAGTTATAATAACATAAAAACAAATATATTTGTCTATTAAATTTGAGTTACAGGAGGTCACCTATAAGAAAAAACATTATAACATAATTCGTTGGTTTGTTTCAATACGTACCTTGCATTGAAGCTGATATAGAAGCAGTAGATGATGTTATTAAAGATGATAATATGACTTACCTGGTTATGACAAATTATACTAAGAGCGACAGGACCATACTCTATGATGACACGTTATATGACAAAATAATAAGGAATAATTCTAATGATATTGTGGAAGGGTATACAAAATTAAATAAGTATTATATTGAGTGTACTAATATTATATATTCAATAATAGATAATGTGTGTAGACCTAAGGTTAGACTGTTATTTGATGATGGTGGATAAGTATTTTATTGTTTATGAACATTTAATTATGTGAACAGTGTGGTTTTGAAATGGATTGTCTTATGAAACGAGTTTTGGTCAATAATAACAAATAATAAGTTGAATTGTATATTCTTTTGTGTGTTAATGTCAAGGTATTTGTATATTACATTATGTTGTATATTATATGTTGTGTAAACCATGTATGTAATAGGAATTTATAGTGGAGTTGATTTAATAATAATTATAATATTTCTGACTAAGTAAGTGATGAAAGTAATGGTGAAATTTTTAAGTTAATTGAATTAAATCATTGAAGATTAATTACTTAATTAATGTTGTATAAAAAGGATTTAAAAATGAAGTTAAATGAGTTATGAGATTTAGATTATCTAAAGAATAGTAAATGATTAAACATAAATAGGGTCATAGTGTGTGTGGCGAGGAGGTTGCTACAGGGGTAGTAACATCAAACAAATATTAAGCATTAAATATATGATGTTGATACTGGTGTTGAACATAAAAGATAATTATGATTCTGCTTTAAAGAAGTATTAAAATCAGGAAAACTGATCAATGAAGTTTAAATAGTTAGATCGTTTGCCATAATGAAGTTGTGTTTTCAATTCTAGATGATAAAAGAGATATAGATAAATTGTGTCGATTTTGTTAAACTTAAGGAATTATTTTACGTGTTGTTATCTTAGTATAAGAGTATATTTTCTTGTGGTGAAAAGAGTTGAAATATTATTGACTGGAGTCAAGATTTTGGTAAAGGTAGGAATGTAAAAAAAAAAAAAGAGGAAGAGACATTCTGTCGTAAATCTTGTTTGTTTGGTATTTGAAAAATTAGGAATTAAGAAAACCAATGCCTCCTAACATAAACCAATGCAGCTAGGGGAGACATATCAGTTGGATATACGATTATACAAGGCCACTATTTAATTTTTTGTATTCGATGTTTCCGAGTTTAGTGATGCTGTGATGGTGGTCCTGAGCTGGCCAGCGCGTCAGAGCAGGGACGTCAAGTGCCTGGATGGCCTTGCGGTGTTGGGATCTCGCAAGAGAAGTCCAGTAAGGTCAGGCAGGTACTGTCACCATCATTGGACCAAGGGTAAGTGATTTGTATTTCTTTTATATAAACAGTACAGGGGGTTGTGGCGACATATCCGGGCTGATCCCATTAGAAAGTATGAATGAGTCAATGAGAGTTTTTATGTTTCGACATAAAACCTCTCATTGAGGGGGTTTTGTAACTGTACATAGGGCCGTGTAGGAATTTGTAGGTACATGCAAATATAATTTTATTGTGATTTAATGTATTAAACGACATAAGGTTAGAATTTCCCAAATATATCATGCTACGCAGTTTGCCAGAATGACTCAACGCCAAGGTCACTGGTGTACGTGACATACGGCAGATATTCAGACGAAACGACAAACGGACAATGCTGAAACGTCATAATAAATGCGACAGACGTAACAACTGTGATGTAAAACAATGCCGTCATCAGCTGTGAACAATAGGTTGATGACGATTAATCCCTTCCACCTGACGAATTTACACAAATATGTCTGCCCCAGTCGACAAACTACTAGCAGTGCAGGAGCACGGTATAAAATTCGCTGGCAAATTATTGCCAGCAAAAGTACTTTAAAAGTATCAAAATGTAATTACAAATGTAACCAGTATAATCAGTGAACAGCTAGAATAAAAATGTAAAGTAACTTCAGTGCAGTAAAAAGAACAGACATGAAACAGTAAAGTTCGGCGAACACCTGCTGGCAAATGGAGAACGTGTGCGAGGAACTGCAAGACTTCAAATTCAGGAAAGTCGAAATTTAAATCCATATTTTTATTCAATTGAGCTCAGAATTCCAAATTACAAAATGTACCAGTAAATTAATGTATGGGGACAGAGAGAGAGTGTGTGCGTGCGAATGAGTGCCGGCATCTACAAGCAAAGCCATGAGGCATTGGTTTGTGTTATAATATAATTAGAAACGTAATACGTAAAATCGATGATAACTGCAGTTTAGTAGAAATGCTCTTGTTTATAAATTAAATACAGGAGATAAAGTTATTAATAATTGAGATTGATGTATAGTTACATGGCGGAAACACATAGCCGCCATTTTGTTTTTGGGTGATTACGACTCCATTTTGTTTTGTAAATTTTAATAATTGAAATTCAGAATATTAAACCACAAGTTTGTTTAAACCAAATGTTGTTTGACTCATTATTTCAAACGCCCAAACTGTTTTTGCTATGTTCGCTTAATACGACCCTGGACCCTAGAAAGAAAAAGTTATGTTGGCAACACGTGCTGTACACAATGTAAATAGTGTGAGGTTGCAAAAGGTAAGTCACAACAAATACAAAATATATATTAAAAAAGTAAATCTAAAGTTACAACCCACTAAATTTCATGGCCATTTTCCCCTTATCAGAAGACTTAAAAAACTGAAACAACTTCAAGACTTCTCAAAACCTTTGCACTAGAAATGATAGACCTTCGTTATCCCAAAAATTGATGGCTAAGAATGTATACTGACAGATCACAAGTAGAAAAAATAAACACACCAGGAATAGGAGTACACTGTATACTCTTTTACAATATGCTCCTGTAGAATAAACCAATCAAACTTCGATAGTGAAATAGAGGCTATCTCTCTGGCCATACAGCAACTTCTTTATAGACCCAAAGCATTTGACAAAGCTGTCTTCCTAGTATATTCAAAAGCACAAAATCCAATATGCAGGCAAAATCAAAGAACATAATTACATAAAATAGGCCCTAAAACACCCACAGGCTTTCAATAAACCTATTATATTTCAGTGGGTTCCATCTCATGTCAGTCTAGAAGGAAATGGGATGGCAGACAAACTTGAAAAAAAAGCAGTATAATATGTACAAAAGATACACCACTACAAGTCAACTCATTAACTAAACTCTTGAACCATAAAGTATCAGAACAATAAAACGAAGAAACTGACAAGCTGGACTGACAAGAGCAAATCCAAGAAGCATGCAGTAGCAAATTTTGGACTGAAGACTGGCCACAACTTAACAAAGACCTGCAAATACATGATATGTCACCAGCCAAACTACATCACGGGCCTACTCTGCTGGCCGTAGGTTGGCACACACCAACAGAAGCCGAAGAACATCTACAATCTCAACTGGCATTCCAGACAATAATGATTAACTTCAGCAACTGCCATTGAAACAACAAAACAATAATTCATAGTATGATAGCTGGATATGAGAACTAACTTGACACACAGCATTGTTACATCTGGGGAGATTAGAAGGCTACCCATCTCTGCTAAGCAGCACTGCATATTGTATCTACCCATTTCATCTCATGTGCTGTGTTGGTACTGTACAGACCTTGCATAGGGTATTCAAATCTGCATTCACTCCCACCAGACGCAAGAACGTTCTCCACTGTACCATTACTACATTTAATTACTTGATCAAATAATTTGTTTCTAAAACAATTTAGAATTTTCTTTAGAGTACTGAATTTCCATTTTTACATTAAGATAGGCTTTCAAAATATGCTTATGAGAATAAAATCAGACTGCTTATGAGAATACAATCAGACCAATATGTGTTTATAACATATACACAAAATAACTCTATTGCTAACCTCTCGGAAGTGTGTTCCAAGCTATAGTATCAGTGATAGCTGTAAAGATCCAATTAAGTTCTCCCAACATTGTCCGCCTGTCATTCAGCTGTCCCGGAATTCTACAGAAAAAATTTGATCACTGATGCACACTTCAACTATTTCAAAATCTATCAACTTTTCTTTTTGTATATGGCACAGTTTACAAAAAACCAGACATAGTCTATTACAAGAATACAATGATAATTATTATCATATGATATTATATTCAATTTTCTATTTGTTCTTCACAATAAATAAATAATTTTTGTTTTTACAAGAACATTTTTATATATATTCATATATTTACATTATTTCAACAATATCAATGTCATCTTAAGAATATATATCAACTGAAGATAACAGTTAATACTATTGAAACAGTGAAAATATATAAAAAATAATGGAGTGCATTATAATATATACAAAAATCAGACAGATGTCTAATGTCTTGTGGAAACTCTACAAACAAATTCGACAAAATGAATTTGTTCAACTCCCCAGTAATTAAGTGCTTTGCAGGCAATCTTTCACGGAATACAGCAAAATGGATTCAGCCATGTCCTCTGTCGCCATGTCTTGACCTTGAACTTGTTATAACATAAGCCTGTTGATTCATGTTACACATGTGGCAAGCCTGTGCAGCTGGTGAATCTTACAAAAGACAGTACAGTTTTGCGGGTACAAACACAAAATTATTATTATGTTAGGTTATATAAGACGGGTACAGTTTTTGGAAGGGTATTTAAGGAAAAAATCACCATCTTATATTCAAATGTAAAAAACAAATATTATTCATTTATTATTAAAAATAATTGCACAAGAATAATGTCAGAACATATAAATGTAATTTCCTATTCTATAACTATTAATATACAATAATTATAATATTAATAATATTATTATGAATTATTTGAACTCTTTACTGTATTATTATGTTTATGAACAGCATTAAATTTTTTAATTTACAAACTGCTTAATTAGTAAAAATACAAATAAATACTCATAATGTTTTGGAATAGTTTACTGGCACTAAAATCTAGATCATTAATTAAACAGATATTAACAATTAGCTACACAAATAATAATTAACCATTCTTAAATACTTAAATGTTAGGCACACACTGAAAAAAATTGAGTACTGTTTACTGAATAGATAACTGTTCAAAGACATTTAATGCATACCACACACACACACAGTGTCAATTATTCTTAACCTCCACTTACTTATCAATGAGATCTATGGTCACTTTAGGAACAAGTCTTGCAGACTTCTGCATAACAAACCTATACAACACAAGACAAATGACCAAATAAATTTACCAAATATCTACAAGAATTTACTTAATGTTCATCATTATGAGTATTGTTATTTCTCTTATCAATGTTGTTATAAACACAGCTTTTTATCATTACCATTTTAATGCAATCTTGATAGGTGTTGTCAGACATGAAGTGAAAATGTCCGCTGGCAGGTCAGGGTTCATAGGAAGTATCTGGTCTGCTGAGCATGCCGCCAGCTGTATGCAGTTCTTGAAGCTTGGAGGCATTATTCTGCTATTACCTGCATTCAATTGTTGCTGAAACAGGTACAGCACAAATCTGTCATTTTGTACTCTGAAGGCAACATTTTTCACCAGGGTGGTTACTCTATTTGAAAGAAAACAAAATAGAGTGGGACGTCTAGACTATAATAATCCAAATACAAATTAACTAAATTTAATAAATGTTACAAATAAAACAGAAACACAACTACATATAAATCAATACAGAAAATTTAATGTACATTAATTAATACCTAAAAGGAAGGTATAATAAAATTGAAAAAAGTCAGTTCATAAAGTAATAATGAATCAAACAATAATTGAGTAAATATCATAAATTGTGTGACATGTATCCCAGAAATCCAGGATTCATCCGGATTATAAATGCTGCCCCCAGTGTCTCAGGTATGCACTACTGAGCACTCTGGTTTGTCTCATATTTTAAACATTGTAAAGTATGAATTTTTGTTTTGATGATGAGGATAAAAAACAAGGACAAAATAAAAAGAAAAACCTCGTCACAAGTGGGTAGATTTCATTTTCAATTGTGAAGGGTGAAGAACAGTGCATCTGAATTTCTTAACTGTGCAACTATTTATTCACGATACCGTCTCACAATGTGCCTACTTTCCTAATTTCCTTTATAACTTCTTTTGTGCTTTATGATTTTGTTAAAGATTTTTCCTATCGCAGAGTACTATGATCGTAGCAATTTTTGAACCCTATCTTAACAGGCTAATTTTGTATTAAATTGTTCACAAATTTTAGATTCTGATTTTTCTATGGGGAGGTTACACTTTTCAAAAACCATACTACTGTACCACAATAAATGATACCATAACCCAAAACCATACTGTGAGCTCTCCTCTCAATTTATCAATCCCCAATGCTTATTCTTCAGCCTCTACAGCGATCATTCAAATTCCTCTCTCAGTGTGGCGTGACATAGGTTTTCTGTTTCCATTTCACTTTACCCTCTAAATTTTCGCTTTATTTTCCTCCAAATTTTCATGTTTGTTCAAGTTCTTTATGTACTCTTTGGTCCTTTGCAACCAGTGGTGGCGCTACGGGTGGGCCCGTGCCCACCCAGATAAGACGAAGAAATTTCAGAGGTCAAAGACAAACTATCTTTTATCAAATTCAACAAGAAATGTTTTCCACGTGTTTAGAACGAAACTAAAAGATCTTTAGAATGGAAACATGAAACAAACAACCGTCAGAGTGTACACAAACTGTCGGTCGGTCAGTCTTGGTTTCTCGGTCTGCAATCGTACTTTCGTTTTCGTTAAGTCAACGATTTTATTTTTGTGTCTGTGGTTTTGTGGTTTGCATAAGCAGAGTTAACGTGTTTAACTGCCAATTTTATTTTAAATATGGACAGCAGTTTGTCTCATGTTCGATTCATTCTTTCGATTTTTATGTTATGTACGTTTCAATACGTTTGAGGTTCATTTGCATATAAACAATAAAAGGTCTCATGACAGTAATCTGTGTTTCGTGTTTGACCGTTTGTGTAGAATATTGTGCGTCTTATTGTAAGTGAATGTGGAAAAGTGACAATAAAAATGGCAAAACGTCCTAGCATTTCGGACTTCTTCATTCTGCAACAAAAAAATTGTTAAACCAAATGAAGAGGACATTACAACGCCTACAACATTTACACCTGTAACTGCTGAGGTTAGTTTTCAGGATCCCGAAACTGAACCTGAAAAAATTGTGTTCAATGATGATGATATGGAAGTAGGGAAAGAAGGAAAACAGTCAGAAAATGAAGAAGAACTCGGTGAAAATAAAGGTACTGATTTATTTTCTATTCCTAGCAACAGCAGCACTAATCCATCTGGTTCAATTAGTGATATAGCTACGAAACCTACTGATGAACAAAAACAACCACTATTATGACATTTTCCTCTTCACCAGTTTGGAGATAGAAAAAGGAATTTCCAGCCAGGTTGGTACAAAATCCACCCATGGCTTGAATACAGTACTATAAATGATGCTGCATTTTGTTTTGCCTGTTGATTTTTTCGTCCCCAAACTCAAGGCACAAAAAGTGAATTGCTTAGTTTTGTAAATGAAGGTTACACTAATTGGAAAAGACCAACAGAATCTAATTCCGGTTTTAAGCAGCATGAGAACAGCTCATCCCACAAACATTCTTTAGTTGCTTGGGAGTCTTTCAAAAATTTAAAAAGTACGTTTGGGGAGGAAGCATCAATTGCTGCTCTGCTAGATGAAACGTATGCTCTTGAAGTTCAAGAAAATAGAGGATACATTGAAACAATTTCTGATGTACTTCGATTCACAGCCCTACAAGGAATAGCTAAAAGAGGTCATGATGAATCGAAACAGAGTAAAAACAAGGGAAATTTTTTAGAATTAATGGATCTTATAGGAAAAAAAGATCCAACTGTTAAAAAAAAGCTTGAACATAAAAGAGAAAAATACACTCATCATGGTATTCAAAATGAAATTCTTAGCACCATGAGCAATATTGTGCTAGAACATATAACAGATGAAGTAAAAAAAGCTCAGTATTTTGCTCTAATGGTTGACGAGTCAAAAGATTGTTCAAAACCTGAGCAATTATCAATTGCTACTATTACCAATAATACCAATTACATTACCAATTCGTTACTATTTAGATGGGAATATATATGAAAGATTTCTAGGCTTTGAACCTGCAAAAAAATTGGATGCTTCTTCTTTATTAATTTGTATTAAACAAAAACTAGCAAACTGTGGAGTTGATTTAAACTACTGTGTTGCACAAACGTATGATGGAGCTGCAGTCATGAGTGGCTCTTGTGCAGGTGTTCAAGCTCTTTTAAGCAGGGAATTTCCACAAGCCATCTACACACACTGTTTGAACCATAAATTGAATCTCGCTATAGTGGCAACATGTAGAGGGATCAAGTCAGCTACAGATGTTTTTATGATACTGCAGGGGTTGTATGTTTTCATGAGTGGGTTGGCAGTACATCAAATGTTTATAGATACACAAATAAAAAGAAGATAGAAAAAGTGGAATTGAAAAAGTTAAGTGACACCCAATGGGCCTGTCAGTACGCTACATGTTTGGCTGTGAAGAAGACAATTGAAGCTATTATTGTAACACTAGTAAATATCCAGAGTGAAAATTCAGAATGAGCTGCAGAAGCGTCAGGATTCAGTGCCAAGTTGAACTTTTCTTTTATTTTTCATTTATGCCTGTTCACACGTTTGTTGAAAGAATGCAAGTCACTGTCTGATTTCCTCCAGGGCAAAGACTGTGATATTGTTGCTGCAATCAATTTGGTCGAAACTACAAGAGATCTTTTCATCCAAATGCATGAATCTGATACAGGTTTCACTTCTGTGTTGAAAGTGTAGATGTAGCAACAAAAATAGGCGCTGATATTCCCACAGATCCCTCTACTCTTGGCAGAATTCGAAAGCTACCAAAACATCTTGTGGAATATGTTTGTGATATGCCAAATAAAGACAGCTTGAAACCTTTACACCCAACTGATTTCAAGTCTCTAGTATTTGATGAAATTCTATATATCATAGATAGCGAACTTGAGAGACGTTTTATTTCAAACTCTGCAATTATTAAAGGAATCACTTGTCTGAATCCCAAAAGTAAAATGTTCCTGAATAAAGAAATGTTAATGCCGTTGGCACAAAATTATTCATGCAACACTGATTCGTTGGAGGCAGAAATAAAAATATTAAAAAATCTCATCCTAAGGCATGAACAACAAACCGGAGTGGAGACTGTGAATCTACTTGCATTGCTCAAGTTGTTAGAGTAATACAAACTAGCGTTCAATGACTTGTACAAATTGACTCAAATAGCAGTGACTATTCCAGCTTCTTCTGCATCATGTGAGAGAACATTTTCGTGTATGCAACGTGTTAAGAGTTATTTACAAAATTCGATGTCTGATGAACGTCTTAGCTATTTGTCTGTACTTGCAATAGAAAGGACTTTGACCAAGAACATTGACTTGAAAAGAGTCGTTGATGTTAATTACAACAATCGAAGAATTAATCTGTTTTAAAAGTAAGTAAAAGCCTGTTTACTATTTTGCATTCATAGTATTTTATTTTGCTTAATATTTCAGCTATTCAGTTTTGGCCTATCAATTATCATCTTTATTGTCAGCACTGATTTAAACATTGTACAGTTAAGATATTGTCATTTTGTACAAATAATATACACATATACATAAATATATACAGTAATTACATTCACACAACACAAACATATGTGACAGTACGAAAATCCTGATGTCGGAATTATGGTATGAGTGGTAGCAAATTATTGTATTTTATTGTTTTACACACACATACATGGGTAGGACTTTTTCCCTTTGTAAAGAGACAACGACGCAGATTTCAGCAGAGCAAAACGATTCCAAGGTCAGGAGCGGACGTGTGAAGCCGAGCATACACAATGGCGTTATAAGTGGAAACAGACTTTCAATATCCATTCTCATTGGTCCATATGGCGGGGCGTCATTAAAATATAAAGATGACCTAACAACAATGACATGACAACAGGGCGTGAGCCAATTTGAAACAAAAGACAATGACGTAGATGCGCTAACACATATGCAAAATATGTGCTTTGCATCCGCCCCAGTCAACTACAAGTCGTCATGAAGTAAACATGTATTAAAGTGTACTGGTGCCAAATAGGCCAGAAATAGTGTTTATCAGTAGTTAAAAAATGTAAAAATCAGCAAAAATATAACTCAACTAAATAACAGCCTAACAATGTAGAATCAGTGCCAACAAGACAGACAATCAGAATCAAAATACGCCGAACATCGGGCGAGCCATGGGCAGCATCTGAACCACACGGAAACCTCAACATTTCAGGAAAGTGCAACATTTAAATAATACCTTTTTCTTTATAAAGTAATCGAGCTCGAGATAATATGAACAGCAAAATTTAGTAAATCAAAATTGTTAAAGATGTAATGAGAGAGAGAGAGAGAATGATAGAAATTGTGAGAAAACAGGCCGGCCGCTTTCTTTTTAGAAGAGGCGTTGGTTCGTGTTCAATAACCCGATTCAATGATAATATTAGAAAAATTAAATACTGCAGTATAAAATGCTTTTTTTTATGTAATAGAAGTAAAGAGAGAATAATTATTGGAAACGTAAGATAGTAATAAGGAGCGGAAGTTAACTGGCCGCCATTTGTATTTTAAATATTAACTATGCAAAGGAAGTAACAATTAAACAAAGTTTTTTTACACCTTTCAATGGTAATCAGTCTTATTATTTCGTACAACCCCAATGTTTCTGCACTTTCACTTAAAGAACTTTGGACCCTGGGTATAAAACAGATATGTGTGGGTAGCATGCGTCTACGGAAGTGTGATCAACACGTGGTAAGTACCATAAGTACACATTGTTTTACATATTTATGTATTTATATATGTGTAAGAAAAGAGAGTAAGTTAACACATATAAACTCAATCAGAATTACAGTCCAAATTTGGCTCTCTGTCATTGATAAAACTATTTTAAACTCCAATTTATACCAGCGAACTCAAGGTTAGGCCCACCCATGTGACCTACGCTAGAGCCGCCACTGTTTGCAACATCACTGAGGTCATCAATGATACTGCCTCCTCAATGAAAGATTTTAACAGGTGACATTCCAAGTTAAAACTATGATTAGTCAGATTTTTTGACATTTTGAAAAAAAGATAATAAAAAATTGAAATTTCCTATCTAAACAAACAGTTGTGGTCAATTGTGGCATGTGGAGGTATGTTAAGTGGCATGTAGTAACAACAAAAAATTTCTTTACTGAATCTTGTTACTTGTTATAAAACTTTTATTGCATTTATAATAAAATTTTAAATCTGGCTTATTAATAAAGCAAGAAAATAATACTTGATTGTATGTTATGTACTAGGTCACAAGTTTCATAAGAATTATAACCATTCCAATGTTTATACTTACTATGAATAATAACCAAGGTTGTTAAGCTACATAATTACTTACAGCCATGCAATTATCTTTATGTAGAACCAAACAATGAATCAGATGTTCACTCAATAACACTGTTTCAACATATTATATTATTGTTCACTGTTTAATTATTTTATCCAGAATTATTTTAACTTAAAACTAACTTTCTTTCAACCATTTATTGTCAATTGAATTTAATAATTCTGCTAACCTAAAATGTCCAGAGCAGACACATGGTTATTATTTTGTATGTTAATTATAAGTGACGACTGAATTGTAGTCAATATCAAACTGCCTAATAACGGTAGAATAATAGTTCTATTCAATGATTTGGTATTCTGTCAGCTCAAAGAACCCACGCAGGTATTCAATTATTTTAACCAAAAAAGCATTTACATAAACTAACTTTGTAAACAGTTCTGCCACCCTGAGGCAAATTTTATAAAACCCAATGTCTCATGCTACTTATTCTGAATTAAATTATAAATGATACTTAAGATCATTCAAGCAGAGCACATTAACTGAATAAAATATTATTTGGCACAAGAAAACGGAGTCAGTTAGTTTATTTCAAAATACTAAGTTTGAAAACAGGTGAACGAATTTCGTTGGTCAGTTCGACAAGCAGCGGCGAATACAAACACGGTAAGTCCGTATACAAGTTGGATTGTGATATCGACCCTGCAAGATCGACAAGACTCACCACAAGTAAGTGATTGTTCACGCAAAATATTTGTGTTTTCAATGCGGAACATACATCACCATTTCAACGAGTCGACGGAAGAACAACCGTATAAATAAACTAACCGAAGTAGAAAATTACTTCGATAAATAATCTCAAGTGCATCAACCAGATTTATTTAAGTTAGATTCAACGCTAGGTTGAATTGAAATAAATAAATCAATAATAATAAAATATTAAACAAAAGTTATTGCAAATTTTAAACAAAAATAAACGCGCAGTTAGCTCCCCAGAACCCCAAAAACGTTTAGTTACATTATTAATAACATTAAGTTTAATTGTAAGAGAGGGATACAATAGTATTCAAAAGGGGGAATCCCATGGAAGGTATTAACAGTTAGTGTTACCATGGATAGAAAGTAGAGATTATTTAAGAAATAATATAGTAAAGAAAATAAGAGAAAAATCAATAAACAACCCATCTTCTAAGGGATATAATTAAGTAGATTTAAACAATGTGATGTTTTATCACCTAAATATAAGTAAGAATGAAACAAATTGTTAACAAACATTGCTTAATAGCTGTTAAAGAATTGTTAGTTTAAATCTATGAATAGGATATGGCTGAAGGAATTATACAGACCATAGGCCTAGATGTTATGTTTTATGTAATAGAGAATAGTAGTAATAGCCTAATTATTAACAATGGCAAAATAAATAAATAAAAGGGTAAAATAATACAAATCTAATAACACTGGAAAAACAGTTAGGAAATAATTAAGAAACCATAATATAGAAACTAATGGTAACACACAATTATTATAAAAACAGATCCAAAACACATCAATAAGTAAACAAATCATTTATAATAGCAAAACAAAACATGTATGAGGATAAATTAAAATGTAATTTGTATAAAATAAGTAAATATAATCAGTTACTACTTAAGCCTATGAAATGCCTAACTGTAAAAAACAAATAACTCCAAATTGTAAAAAAATCAACAAGAAAATTAGCAAATCCAAGGCAAAAAACTAGTCAAGGATAATTTGTGAATCATATTAAAAGATAAATGTTATATTAAGGACTTAAAATAAGAAAGAAATGTAATTAACAAATATCAACATAACTGTCAAATTTTAATACACAAGAGAACCCAACCTTATGGGATGTCAAAATAATCTTTGAAAGGAAATACCAACAGTAGTGATAATATTTAATACATAGGAAGGAAGATGGAAGAATAAAAGCAGTCAGAAGATATATAGTGATTTTGAATAAAAATTCAAATATGATAACAATGGACTTATGTCAAGCTAAGCCAATCAAAATTCATTAGTAACCATGACAACGAACGTTGGTTACGATTTTTCCGTTAAATCTTAGTATTCAATAAGTGACGCTCTTCCAGAATAGACGCCAGGCCGTGAATGACCACAATTTTAATCTAAAATGTATAAAAAGTAATCAAAATTCAAAAAGATGAAATCGTAAGAAGCAGACGACGAACGAGAACATTTAACTGATGCCAAGGACCAATTTAAATAAATTTTAAATGAATAAATTGCTACAACTAACATGAAAAAGATGCCAGAAGTACTTAAGCCCCAGATAATTGAAAATTGACGACTATTGAAGCCCCATTCCATTACAACTGACTGACAGTCCACAACAAGTCGACCGATTTGATAAGTATTATTAAATTACCCGAATTTCTGAAATAAATTCACGTTAAATTTTTCTCACAGTAATCTGAACTCTCCACTATAAACTGAATATTATTTCTTTCAAAGATTAATTAAAAAAATAAAACACTGAAATTTTGTTATCTAGTAAAATAACCTGTTTGAAAATTATGAACTTTTGAAACACACTTTACCACACTTCAGGAACAAATTATAATTACACATTATATTATTTAAGTACAAATAATGTAAGGTAGTGTACTTTATTGTAATCATTATTAATATCTTTTTCTAATCACAAGAATCCAGATTTATTGAAAGACAAATTGTAAAAAGTAAACATTGTTCTTTAGACGCCATATTTGACTGGATAATTCGTTCAAAATCGATCTTCGCCTACCTTGAGATATTGGTCTCATAATAATTGTCGGTGCAAATTTGTTGAATAACCAAATATATTTTTTGTCAAACTGAGTAATTACCAATCACCAATAAATAAACTAGTACAGAGTGTAACCACTGTTTTTTATTCCATAGGAAGGTATATTATAAATTGTGTATTATTTAGCAGAGCGAAAATGACGGTAAGCGCTTACGTCGCAAACTCAGCGAACTAACTGCTCGATTAAGAAGGTCGAACGAAGGTGGGAGTAAAATTTGAATACTCCAGACTGTCATAGCGAAACGCGCTCAACTATACTATTTGTGAATTTAATTGTTTTAATTAAACAATTTGGCGCCACCCAGGATTTATGAACACCTAACTAAGAAACAGGTAAGGTTTCCACTCATGTTGTACTGGTAAGTGAAGGATCGCTATGGACATCGTTAGCGCAATATATAAGTAACGACCACTGGTGTGAGGCGAACACACAACTTATACACATTTACAGAGTACGTAAGAATCTCCGCGTTACAATATATATAAATATATATATTTAACATAATATGAAACATTTCAAATTTTACTCTCAACATTCTGATACCCCTCACTCGCTAATTCTTATCCCAAAATTTAAAATATTTCCCTGATTCCCATCAGAAATTAAATAACCACTTCCCATCACATCATTACAAGTATCTTTCATTTCCCAAATTACATCTAAAAATATTTAAATTCATTATTAAAATACTCTTAACACATTTAAATCAACTACGTAACAAATTATTTACTTATACCTTTCTCAAAATCTGTTAATCATCTCCACAATACTCCTCATAACAATACAAGAATCATTTAATTTCATCATAAGATAACTCCATTTAACAGGGTCACTCACCCAAGTTACTATAATCAACTTCCTCCTCCACCCATCATTTTCTAATACCCCTTTAACCCAGTTACAATTAGGTAAATCACCTTCCGGGTAAACCGGACGAGGCATTTACCTTGTTACATAAATACTGTATTTATGTCCCTGGCTTGTAACGGCCAGCTCCTTTCCACACACACTATTGCTTTGTGATGTTGGACTGTATCGCCCATTTGCTTCCACAAGAACTGTAGTTTATTAGGGTGTAAATGCTGCTTACACCGTTCTTGCTTCAGCGTTATATAAAAAATTCGGCATACTGGTATCCGAGGACACCAGTAATCCTACTATAATGATTCATATGCCCTTAATACGGTTCTATCACCCCATTCGGTGGTAGCCGCTGTTCCAAAGTTATAGTGATTCCCCTGATTTAACCCCCTGTTAATTTCTAAATTGCACCAATTTTAAAGGCAACCAACCATGGTCAGTTTACAATAAGTCTCCCCACAACTGGTTGTCATCCAAAACCACAGTCTGGGCTGGTAAGGCCGGGACCGCCCGAATGTGGAGAATCTATTTAAAACATATAATACATGTTTAAGATTCCTACACTTACACCCTACTCAATTACACTTAATCAACATAATAGACACTCAAAATGAACATTGCTATTATTACATCAAGACAAACATTTCAAATTTAAGTTTGGCCAAAAATTACACACCTTACAGCTTTACTTTAGTTTCAAATTCTATTAAATCTTTCACTTGTTACATTATAATTTCAACTATGAATTTCTATTAAGCATTTTCATCATTAATTGGTTCGGGTGATTCCCAGTCATTAATAATGATTTCATTTATTGAACGGGCATTTAGATATAACCTTACTCACCTTCATCCTTCTAACAACCACTAACGGATTTGCATAGGGTAACACCGATCTCTCAATAATATACCCCTCCAACCCTTTATCTAACTCTACTTAAATCCTTCTCCTTTTATAACAAAGCACCTGCTACCCTCTTTCTACATAGGATGTATGTTCCCTTCCCTCCAGCTCATTCCCTTATCAGTTCCTGGCCCTTCCAGGTAACTCCGCAACCCTTTTTAAAACTTTTCACCTCCCGCCACAACGCCTTGCGTTGAGGACTCCATATACCTCTACCCTCAATACAAAATTTATGTACCCTGCTCTCACCTATTTACTCTCCACTTTCTCTACATACATCCACCCTCGCTACTGCATCCCTCCTACTACCCCGTTTCTGTATTTCTTTTATTCCAGAAATTTTATTTTGTCTAATACCCATTTAAAATTAACTCTGACTGTCTTAATGCCTTATTGAAATAATCATCACCCAAATTCCATCGTTTACAACATTTTACATTAAGTTAATCGTTGAAAATTACATTAGAAACATCATAACTACCTCAAATTAATTTAATCACCAAATTTAGATTCTTTCAACCTCATTTAATTTCATTATTAAAACATTTTACTTTACTTCAATTTCATTATAAAATTCATACTTACATATGCTCAATCATTCAATCAAATAAAAACATGACCACTGTCATAGACTCAAAAATATAAACATTTATCACAACAAATATAACGTACCTAACCATATGTACCTTCTGATACCTTATAATAACAATATAACTCAATACCTAAACACATTGTATGTTTAATCATTTACTATTTATTATAAAATCTAAATCTCAGAAAAATCATTTTATCACCAAAATTCCTCTGTACAACATTTTAAATTAATTAATCTCCAATTATTTAATTCAATCATTTTTTTAAAACACTAAGTTACTTTAATTACATTATAAAATTCACAATTACTCTCATTATTTATTATTTATCGCATCATTGTTTACATAAAATACAGAGTACACAATAACCTATTACACAAATACATTTGACATCAACACAAAAGTATATACAATCCACACTATTATCTGTTATAGTTTACCACAAATCAGTTCATAATTCAGTCCATTTCAAAACCCACTACACTCACATAGTTAAATGTTCATGAACAATAAATATTTACCCTCCATCATCAAACAATAATCTTGTCTTACGTGTACACAATTCATTTTTAATTAAATACACATTGTTATTATTATTATAATAACCATCATCATCAATTTTATCCCTTGTATCAAGATAGTATTTAACATTATTGCATACTATTAATTCATAAAACCTGTCGACATTCGGTATGGTCAATTTTCCTTTAGTATTACCTGTTACGATTAAATTTTTTATTATTTCCTCATTATAGTAATCATCTACTACCAGTAACCCCACTTTATATACAGGTAAGTTACCAACATTATTATCGCCTCTTGCTGCGCTAACCACATCGCAAGGTAAGAATTCAATATCATCAACTCTCTCACTATTCATTCTCTCTCTCAACTCTTTATACCTTCTATTAACCTCAAACAACTCTATCTCCCCCTCTCTCTCAAAATTGCTTACACTACCCCATTTCACACTTTCTCTTTCTATCCATGCAGAGGGTACTACTACATAAAAACACCTCCTGGCTCTTCCAGGAACACCACCAAAACTCCAGGGACAATTATTTGTAGATCTTTCATCTACCAAATACACTCATGAAGACTTTTCTTCACCCCCAACAACACCACGGGAAAAATTTACCCCCTGCAACCCCTCTACCTGTAAACTCTCTTTCCACTCTTTCTCTAACTCATCAACACTATTAATTTTCATTGTATCACCCTTAAATACCCTGTTTTCAACTATCTTACCACTACTACTTGTTCTCATTTTTATAACTAACACTTACCTCGTTACTTATTTCTTTGTTATTTTTCATTATCGCCTCCTCGTTATAATTATCACTTGCTTTAAAAGCATCACTTACCTTATTATCTGTACCATTTTCTACCCCCTCTTTTCTCTTTCTACTTTCGTTTACTTCATCTTGTAATTTTACAATAGCCTAAATGTTCATCAACTTCTTCTAAAATTTTATTAATATAGACATTTTGTTGTTTTATTTCGTCTCTATCTCATTGAAATTACTATTTATTTCATTATTCTGTTCTTTCAGCTTTTCACTAAAATTACTCTTTATTTCATTATTCTGTTCTTTCAACTTTGTAATGGGGCAAAAAGGAGGTTTTTATTCTTTATTAAATTTATTTAACTTTCAATTGTAATTCCCACATAACCAGGCTCTATTCAAACAATGAACAGTGACATAGCTTTGTGAACAGCGTGTTGTAATAGAACGCAATACTGTTTTAGTAAATCGAGTGTTTTGTCACGCACAGAGTACGCGCAAAGATAACGCACCTCAGACTGAAACGACGCTTCGAAAAAATGGCGAGGTTAAACAATTATATCACAATGTGCTCTGATGCTGAAGGAAATTAAGTAGAGGCCACACCTACCTGTGCCTCCTGTATCGTCGCCGGTTAATATCATCAACAACTTGGGCACATTGAAAATCCACGCTACATTTACGGTGACGAACAGTTCGTAATCCGAAGGCAGTGCCTTTCCTGTTAAGCCACCAGCAAAGGTGGGGAGCGCTGTACAGAGTTGAGTCCCAGTCGATTTAAACTCCAGACCACGCGTGGTCAGTAAAAACCTTTGTGCGAGTGAATTAGGGTCGGCCGACCAACCAAGTGTGTGTCTAAGATGTAAATCAGTTGAAGACTTTGGAACAAAATGGAACACAGTAAGACCAAGTGAGTTCTTTATCAAAAGTGGAATGACAACAGTTTGGACATAGTGCGAGCGAACCATGCAGGACGCGCCACGCGGTCGACAGTGACGCCGTTTCAGAAAGTAACAGTATTCCACCAAACCCATTAATTGTAACATTAATTATTTATTAATATATTTAATAAATATTTAAATCACAAAATTATCTGTCTTCCACTTACCTTAAAAATTTCCTCTCAGCCCAGAGTCCGTCACACGAACGTTGAAATGCAAGAGTGATTATAAGGTTACACAACAAACGTACGCTACACTCATTTGTTTGGTGGAATTCAGAATTTATTATATCATTACTTCATTTTAAATAAAATTTCAATTAACTCAACTTTTCTCTCCTTTTTCAACAGATAAAACATGTACATTTATTGAAACATTTTCTTATTCTAATATATATTTTACTAATCAAGGCGAACCCAGCTTGCCACACTCTCACATTCAGACAATTTTTTAAAACCCCCACATTTACTTAATTTAGGCCTTTGTAAGAAAAATAATTGAATGGAATACTGTTACTTGTTTCCGTAGCGTCACTGCCGACCGCATGGCGCGTCCTGTAATATTCTCGCACTATGTCCAAACGATTGATAGTTCCTTTTTTTCTACATGCTCACTGTTTTTTACATCTTCACATATTACTCTCAACTTTTTATACTGCTTTTTACAAACTTGGTAGTCGGCCGACTTAATAAAATGAAAATTTGACTGGGCAGAAAGTTCAGATGACCGCGCCCGGTCTGTGTTGGTAGTCGACTAAGTATTTTGTGTGGCCCTTTGCATGGAATGAGATAGTTCAGGGGGGTAGTGACAGGTGTTATGTTGATGAAAGATGTTTTGAGAGAGAGTTGTGTGCAGATAGGGAGATAATAATATATCAGTTAAAGAGAAAATATAATGAGTTGAAAGAGAGGTTAGAGTTGAAAGAAATATATGATATAAAATACTTGCATTATGAAACAGAGAGAGATTAATATTTTGATAAAACTGTTACAAATGATAAAATAACTTACCTGATGTTAACCAATAATACTGATGGAGACGGACCAAAATAACTAGCGTTGACAAGGTTTATGAAATAATAAAAGGAAGTAATCCTATAAATTATAATGGTATAATGAATGACATCGAGTTAATGGAGTATTATAACAATAATAATAATAGATTGAGTGTGAGTAAGAATGAGAAATGTTATAAAAAAGTAAGATTATTATACAACGATGGCGGTTAGATAAGAAATCAATAAATGGACGTTTAAATATATTAAATATTTTAATGTATGGTTATGACCTTGCTGAATTTGGAAATGAAGTGTGGTAAAATTGAACAATTATTGACGAAGAATTTGTAAATAATCTAGTGAAATTAATTGTGTTTGTATTGTAACAAGTATGTAAGGTAAACAATATGTGTATGTAGTAGAAATTGTTTTAATAATAATAATATTCTGTCAGATTAAATAAATGATTACAAAGGTGATAATGAAGTGCAATTGTTGTGAAAGTAATAAAAAAATGTTGTGTTTTTAATAATTGATTGATTAAAATAATTTGAGATGTTTAAATATTTTGATTGATTTAAAAGGTTATATAATTGAATTTTGATGATGAATTTAAATTATTTTATGAGATTTAAATTTGATAATACTTAATAAATAAATAAATGTTAAATTGTATTTAGTTTATGGAATAACATTGTTAAATGTTTCAGAAGGTACATGGAGGTATTGGTGTTTGATGTTTATATTTGTGTATTTATGACAGTGTATGAGTGACATACTGTAAGTATAAATTTTATAATGCAATTTATGTAAAGTAAAACTTGATATAATTTTGAAATGTATCGGTAGTAAGGTCATTTACCTTGCCAAGAAAATCAGCTGATCAGCTGTAGTATATCACTTATAGTGATTTGCAAATTTTTCAATGTAGTTAAAGGTTTGAATAATAGATTTTCAATGTGGTTAAAGATTTTAATGTAAATGATGGAAGTAATTTGAGATAGTTAAGAGTTTTAAATGGTTTGTAAAAGATGGTAAATGTTAGAATTTGGGTGATTATTGTTTCGTTGGGACATATAGATCAGTCCATGTTGAGTTTAAAGGGGTACTACAGACAATAATATTGTTATGAATAAAAGTAATGTAGAATGTGAGATGTAATAGTGACACAGTAGCTATGGGAAAAATATGTAGAGTAATGATTGAAATATTGAGGTAGTAAATAAATGGAGATATTTTGTAGCTGAAAGTGATGTAATGGGAGAGTAATTAGTTATTGGTGATTTTGTAAAGGGGGGTGGTGTGTAAGGAGTCCGCAACAACAGGCGTTGTGGCGGGAAGGGACCGATTGGCGCCGGAAAGGGTTACCTAGGGGGAGTCCAGGAACCAACATAAGGGAGTGAGCAGTGGGTAGGGGAACACACATCCTGAGTACAAAGGGGTAGAGAGTATTTTTTTATATAAGGGTAGAATAATGCAAAATGAGTTGAGTAGTAAATTGGAGTTAGAGAATGATTGTTAGATATTTTGATAGAGGGGTGTCATATTAGTTAAAGCTGTTAGTGAGTATTGAAGTCAGAAGGGGGGTAAGATGATATATCTACCAATGCCAAGTTGATAAAAATGAGTTATCATGAATAATTGAGTCACCCAAACTAATTGAGAATGAGAATATTAAAGAAAGAAAGTCATGGTCAAAATGTAAAATCAATTGAAACAAGTGACAAATTTTAATAGAATTTGAGAATAATGTAAAGCTATAAAATGTGTAATTTTGGTCAATTCAAATGTAACTTTTATTGTTCTAAATATCACTATAGTATTGACGACTCGGAACACTAAGTTTTTTATAAGTAAAAACGTAAAGTTTTACCTTACAGCCTAAACCGGCTTTCACCTATAAAAGGCTTCACCAGAAGCTGTCGTAGGTAGCGCTGTTCGTCTTGTTGTTGGCGATGAGATAGTTTTTTGAAAGATCAAAGCTGTGTGTGTGTGTGTGTGTGTGTGTGTGTGTGTGTGTGTGTGTGTGTGTGTGTGTGTGTGTGTGTGTGTGTGTGTGTGTGTGTGTGTGTGTGTGTGTGTGTGTGTGTGTGTGTGTGTGTGTGTGTGTGTGTGTGAGATGTGATCGAATAATGCGTGCGATTTGAATGTGTCTGTTCCTTTAGGATGTCGTTTTTATTTGTTTTTGTGTGTTTGTATATTTCTAATTGTTCTAGAGTGTCTAGTTTTCGGCCTTTTGTGTGTACGTGTAGTATGTTCATGTTATTGTCAATGTTTTTATATGTGTGGTTTGCTTCAATGAGGTGGTTTGCAAAGGTAGATTCTGTAGTGGTGTGGAGTGCTTTTGTGTGTTCAATGTATCTCTGTTTGAAGCTACGTCCTGTCTGGCCTATGTAGAATTTATTGCAATTTGAACAATTTAGCTTATATACACCGGGTAGATCAAATTTGTTTTGTGCTTTGGGCATGCGTTTTGATAGTGTGTGTTCTGTTTTGTTAGTAGTTTTGTAAGTGATTCTGTATCCTGCTTTTTTGAATTTGTGGGCAATTTTTTCTGTTTGTTTGTTGATGTATGTTAGTGTTATTGGAGGTGTTGTGTATTAGTGTGTCAGTTGTAGTTGGTTTTCTGTATATACTGAATTTGTGCCTGTGTTCTAGTTTTGTGATGGAGAGGTCTAAGAAGTTTATGGTATTGTTGTGTTCGTATTCGGCAGTGAAGGTTATGTTTTTATGTATTTTGTTTATGTGCGTTAGTAACTGTTCACATTGTCTTTTGTTTCCCCTGTATAGTATTAGGATGTCATCAACATATCTGTGCCAATATAGTATTTTATGTGAGTGTCTGTCATTGTTTGTGAGTATTTTTGTTTTTTCTAAGTGTTGGAGGAAGACTTCTGCTAGAATGCTGGATAATAAAAAACTTAGTGTTCAGAGTCGTCAATACTATAGTGATATTTAGTTAAGTAACGGACACGTCATGGACAACAAAATCCAAGAATTTTATTGTTCATTGTAAGATAATAGTAACCATGGTAATTTTAAATGTTTTATTTTATTATATTATTGTATTTGAAGATAAAGAATTTTAAAGATGTTTTATGTATTTTATGATGTAACTTTGTGTAACATATGTATGTCAAGGTCGTTGACTTGACCCAGAGAGATCAGCTGATGGTTGATATTATAAACAAGACCAGTTTCTGGCAATTGATTGATGCAATTTTGCCGTTTCATTGAATTAAATGAGTTTAAATGTTTCTAAAATACTGAGAAAAGTATATTTTGATAAATTTAAATTTTTTTTCTTTGTATTGTTTAAATTAGCAGCCATCCTTACTATTTCTTTTATGAATTTGCTAACTGCTATAATTTTTTTATTGTTCGACTAAGCTTTTCGTCATTACTGACATCTTCAGGTCTTAAACACCTTCAGGTTGTTTAAGACCTGAAGATGTCAGTAATGACGAAAAGCTTAGTCGAACAATAAAAAAATTATAGCAGTTATTAAATTTTTTTGAAAAAAAAAATTTTTTTTTTATTTTTTAGGTCTGTCATATACTGTAGATGATGTTCAAGTTTCAAGTGTATTATTGTTTATGTGTGGTACTAGTGTTTATTGAATTATATTGTTTAGAATATATGTTTTAACAAATGTTAGAGTAAGCGAATTCATGTTTAATAAGGTGTTCAATTTGTTTTTCTTTAGGATTGTTATTAGTATTGAAGAGAATTAATAGAGTTGATGGATTCATGTAACAGATTTTGTTTTTTTGATTTGTGAGGAAGTAACTTAAATGATTTTTTAATTTAACGATAAATATTTTTGGGAACTGTAAATGATGAGTTTGTTAAGAAAGTAGTTATGAGTGTGTATACGCGCCCAGTACTTGCCAAACGCGACCCAGTGTGCATGATAAGGGGGAACGTATCGGTTGAGGATCTGGCATGGAATAAGGCCAGGAACTTGGATTTTGGGGGTGGCATGTTAGAAGGTTAGGTGCGCTGCGGTGCGTGTCTGTTCGATTTTATGGTGTTGGGATCTCGAATAGAGAAGTCCAGTAATATCGATCAGGTGCAGCCATAGTCTCCGAACTAGGGGGGTAGTTTACCCATGATGCGTTAAGAGTTAATGGGGGCTGTTGGCACCATATCCTCATCGATCCTCTTAGGGGTTTAGCAATGAGATTTCTTCTGTTTCGGCAGAATATCTCTCATTGGGGGGTATTGTAACGGGGTGAAAAGGGGTATTATATTTTGGTGTAATTTTATTCTGTTTTATTTACTTTATGCGGGCCCAAAACGGCAAGTCACCTACATAAAACGGTTCAGTGCGTTGGAAGACGGCGTGGTCAACAACGGTTTAATTCACAGAATTCCAGTCCGCACATGCCTGTGCTTTCCGTTGGGGAGGAGAGTAAAAAACTTTGTAGCCAACAACCATCTACAATAGAATGCATCAGGTATGCAACAACGCAATACAATTCTAAGAACTGTAGTACTGTGTGACACGCGCAAACACCAGCGGGCACGCAACCGACGCCGAGAAGCTAAAACAACATGGCTTGGAGGTGATATTTTCCAAACATGTGCTTCAGTGCTGGCGGAAACATGATTAGAAGTCACGCCTATCTTTGTGACGTAACCAGTGGCAGTGAAATTTCGTCAACGCCTTGGGAGCACTCACAAACCATGTTCCCGGTGCCACTGGTAACAATTTGACACATGAAGGCTATGAACAGCAACGAAATTTGGTAGCAGGAAAGGCAGTGACGTCCGCCCTCATGTAACACCAGTCGACTACCAACACAGCCCGGGCGCGGTCATCTAGACTTTCTGCCCGGGTAAATTTTCAGTTTATTAAGTCGTCCGACTAACCAAGTTTGTATAAAGCAGTATAAAAAGTTGAGAGTAATATGTGACGGTGTGAAAAACAGTGAGCGTGTAGAAAAAAGGGAACTATCAACCGTTTGAACATAGTGCAAGAATATTACAGGACGTGCCATGTGGTCGGCAGTGACGCTACGGAAACAAGTAACAGTATTCCATTCAATTATTTTTCTTACAAAGGCCTAAATTAAGTAAATGTGGGGGTTTTAAAAAACTGTCTGAATGTGAGAGTGTGGCAAGCTGGGTTCGCCTTGATTAGTAAAATATATATTAGAATAAGAAAATGTTTCAATAAATGTACATGTTTTATCTGTTGAAAAAGGAGAGAAAAGATGAGTTAATTGAAATTTTATTTAAAATGAAGTAATGATATAATAAATTCTGAACTCCATCAAACAAATGAGTGTAGCGTACGTTTGTTGCATAACCTTATAATCACTCTTGCATTTCAACGTTCGTGTGACGGACTCTGGGCTGAGAGGAAAATTTTAAGGTAAGTGGAAGACAAATAATTTTATGACTTAATGTGTGAATAAATAATTAACTTCACAACTGGCGCCCGAACAGGGACACCTGACGTTGGGAACCTATCTTTTGTGACGTTAATTACTTATTCACACATTAAATCATAAAATTATTTGTCTTCCACTTACCTTAAAAATTTCCTCTCAGCCCAGAGTCCGTCACACGAACGTTGAAAATGCAAGAGTGATTATAAGGTTATGCAACAAACGTACGCTACACTCATTTATTTGATGGAATTCAGAATTTATTATATCATTACTTCATTTTAAATAAAATTTCAATTAACTCAACTTTTCTCTCCTTTTTCAACAGATAAAACATTCACATTTATTGAAACATTTTCTTATGCTAATATATATATTCTATTAATCAAGGCGAACCCAGCTTGCCACACTCTCACATTCAGACAGTTTTTTAAAACCCCCCACATTTACTTAATTTAGGCCTTTGTAACAAAAATAATTGAATGGAATACTGTTACTTGTTTCCGTAGCGTCACTGCCGACCGCATGGCGCGTCCTGTAATATTCTCGCACTATGTCCAAACGATTGATAGTTCCCTTTTTTCTCCACGCTCACTGTTTTTTTTTACATCGTCACATTATACTCTCAACTTTTTATACTGCTTTATACAAACTTGGTTAGTCAGCCAACTTAATAAAATGAAAATTTACCCGGGCAGAAAGTTTAGATGACCGCGCCCGGGCTGTATTGGTGGTCGACTGATGTTACATGAGGGCGGACGTCACTGCCTTTCCTGCTACCAAAGTTCGTCGCTGTTCATAGCCTTCATGCGTCCAATTGTTACCAGTGGCACCGGGAACATGGTTTGTGAGTGCTCCCAAGGCGTTGACGAAATTTCACTGCCACTGGTTACGTCACAAAGATAGGCGTGACTTCTAATCATGTTTCCACCAGCACCGAAGCACATGTTGGGAAAATATCACCTCCAAGCCATGTTGTTTTAGCTTCTCGGCGTCGGTTGCGCGCCCGCTGGTGTTTGCGCGTGTCACACAGTACTACAGTTCTTAGAATTGTATTGCGTTGTTGCATACCTGACGCATTCCATTGTAGATGGTTGTTGGCTACAAAGTTTTTTACTCTCCTCCCCAACGGAAAGCACAGGCATGTGCGCATTGGAATTCTGTGAATTAAACCATTGTTGACCACGCCATCTTCCAACGCACTGAACCGTTTTATGTAGGTGACTCGCTGTTTTGGGCCCGTATAAAGTAAATAAAACAGAATAAAATTACACCAAATAATACCCCTTTTCGCCCCATTGCAATACCCCTCCAATGAGAGATCTTCTGCCGAAACAGAAGAAATCTCATTGCTAAACCCCTAAGAGGATCGGTGAGGATATGTTGCCAACAACCCCCCATTAACTCTTAACGCATCATGGGTAAACTACCCCCCTAGTTCGGAGACTATGGCTGCACCTGAATGAGATTACTGGACTTCTCTATCTGAGATCCCAACGCCATAAAATTGAACAGACACGCGCCACAGTGCACCTAACCTTTTAACATGCCACCCCCACAGACTCCAAACCCTTGGTCTTATACCATGCCAGATCCTCAACCGATATGTTCCCCCTTATCATGCACACTGGGTCGCCTTTGGCAAGTACTGGGCGCATATACACACTCATAACTACTTTCTTAACAAACTCATCGTTTAAAGTTCCCAAAAATATTTATCGTTAAATTAAAAAATCATTTAAGTTACTTCCTTAAAAATCAAAAAAAAAAAAAATTGTTACATGAATCCATCAACTCTATTAATTCTCTTCAATACTAATAACAATCCTAAAGAAAAACAAATTGAACACCTTACTAAAACATGAATTCGCTTACTCTAACATTTGCTTACACATATATTCTAAACAATATAATTCAATAAACACTAGTAACATACATCAACGATAATATACTTAAAACTCAAACATCATCTATATGGCAGACATAAAAATCAAAATTTAAATTTTTTTTTTCAAAAAAATTTTAATTTACCAAAATCTCCTTTTTCATTTTTCAGAAAACAAAAATATTGAATTCAATAAAAAAACAAAATGGCATCAATCAATTACTAGAAACAGGTCTTGCCTATAACATCAACCATCAGCTGATCTCTCTGGGTCAAGTCAACGACCTGGACATACATGTGTTCATCAAAGCTACATCATAAAGTACATAAAACATCTTTAAAGTTCTTTCTCCTCCAACATAGTACAACATAATAAAATAAAACATTTAAAATTAACATGGTTATTATTACCTTACAATCAACAATAAAAGTGACAATAAACTGATCAAAATTATACATGTTGAAGTATCAAGTTATTTTCGAATTCTATTAAAATCTGCTACTTGTTTCAATTAATTTTATATTTCGACTATGACTTTCTTTCTTTAACATTTTCATTTTCAATTAATTTGGGTGACTTAATTATTCATAATAACTCATTTTATCAACTTGGCATTGGTATATATATTGCAAGAAATCAAATTACTATGTGTTAATAGAAGATGATGATGCCCCACGTTGTGAGTGTCAATTTGAAACAAAACGTTTATGGTGAGTCCTTCTTAATTCAGCCCCCACTTTGGAGTCATCAATTTGATATAGAACAAGATCAAATGTTTTTGTCACTTATGTGTGTCCACGTTAAGCCCCACTGTTGGGTTCGCCAATTTGAAAGAAAACGTTTATGGTGTTTTATTTACTTATGTGAGACTCCCGTGTATCAACGTCAAGTAATACGTTGAAGGTGGCAATTTGTAACAATTAAAATGTTGTTACCTGTTTTTAATCAATGTGTCATTAATGAATGTATCTATTAGGTTGTTACCGATGAAACCTCCTGAAAATATATTATTAGGTAAATATAGTTATGATTATGTTCTTTTAACTTATAATCGTACTACGATATAGGTTTAACTTAGTATTCAGTAGTTGGGCAATATCAACGATATATATAGTGTATTGACTGAATGTATTGAGTATTCTTGACAACCCTAGTCCCTCGATATCAGAGAATTCTATTCAAATTTGGTACTGAAAACACGCTAGTTCGGCAATCTCCCATTCCACCAGCTGTTGGCAATTAGCGCTGTTATTTGTAATAATCTTGCTTCTAGGTTAGTCGTTCATCGGGTTTTAATCAACCTTTTATTGTAAATTATTCCACCCACAACATATAGTACCTATTCTGTAATAACATGAAACAATATCTCATACAATAATGATCCTTTATTAATTTTATACGTTATTTCACAGTAACCGTTATCTCAAAAATAATAATATTGTCGAATTGATTATACAAAGATATATCGATTATCAATCGATCAAGTTCCTTTGACTTATACAAATTAAATATAACAATAAATATTTCTTATCCCAGGGTTCGTAAGATTCTTTGAACCATTAGTAAGGCCAGGTAAAATGCAAAATTAAGGTTACTCAAGTATTACAAAAAAATTATTAACTCTAAATATATTGAATTTAAAAATAGGTTGTTTTTTACCGGGTTGGCAGAACTCAAACTGGCACTGGACGTCTGTAAACAGTGAAGATGATCGGCTTAAGTTACGTTCATCCAGGAAAAATTGTTCTGGCCCTTAATAAAATTGATGGTGTAGTATCCAGGGAAGCTCTCAGGAACTCTTCTAACTGCCGTTCTTCTCCTACGATCTTGATAGTTGTCAGTCACGGTGGAGTGAAAATAGTATTCCAGCTTCTTCTTGCAAGTGAAGGTTAACTCTGCAAAACGATGTCTTCGTACGTCTTCTCAATAATTCCGTTAGTTTCGGCCTTTATTTCCCTCTAATATTTAGTCTTCTAATTACATGGGAAATCGGTTTAATACCGAATCCAGCGGAATTATCCTGGTGAATGAAGTGAGGAATTTTCGACTCTTTTCGAGGTATTCAGTTATAATTTGGAAGTCTAATTGGTTTTATTACTCATCAATAGTATTAGAGAATTAAGTTTCAAATAGGCTTTATTAATTTAGATTCATATTTTGTTCAAATTTTAACATTCTTTCTTTTAAATGTGTCTGCCCATCTCAACTCAATAGCTTGTAACAATCGGAACGAATGATTCAATATAAACAACTCTTGTACATTTCAGTGCCTTAACAACCACTTTTTCTGTCATTGGATGAAATTAGATATCCTAGAGCCAGAATTATAGAATATTACTACTCTTTTTCAATAAAATATTCCATGCTTGGAATAATACTAAATTACCTAAAATTCTCACATAACCTTCCTTCTTAAACACTATATGTTTTACTATAGTTTCATTGGATTGGGCTTCTTAAAAAGGTATTAATTTCCTTTCACAAATATTAAATTTAGGCCTATAGGTTTTCTTACAACTGTTATAACATTGTTTGGCTTTTTAACTTAATTTTCTTTTACCTGACCTACTGTACAATTAATTATTGGTTAATGGTTATTTACATTAATTTTAACTTCCTGGTTTTTATTTTATTACCTTAATTAACTCGTCTTGGAACCCTTCATTAGTTTACAATATAATTATCAGAACTACTTGTCAAACTTTGACCACTTATTGCCATCCTGGCCAAGTTCACAAACATTAATTAAAACAACTTCATTATTCGATTTTAGCAAATACTTAAAACTTAGTATAATGCCTAACACAGGTAACTATACTTGATTATCTAAAGACAAATTTAACATAAATACAAACATTATCAATGATTGAGTATTCCTATTAAACAACATTAGTTCACTCTTACCACACTCAAAACATAACATAAATATTCTGTGAACATTAACATGCTACAGTACAAAACACAAGTACAATTTATTATATTAACCATTAATTGGTATAGTATTTTATACTCAAAGTTATCTATTATATCTTTTGACTTGAGGTACATCTCAGATGTATTGATTACTGAGCAACCTTAATTCGGGGTATGGTCCTTGACCATAGTTAATTCAATTTTTTATGTAACGTTGGGGACCTCAACTCTGTTTCGTTACATAACACCCCCCCTTCAAAAGAAGTTTATTTTGTCTCAACGAAGTTTATTAAAATAAACTTATAACTTGTATCTGACCAGTTGGTTCTCTTACTCATAATACTTTTTTATTTCAGACTGGTTGTATGTACCTTTCACCCTATTATTTACGTATGGAATTATCCGTTGTATTACTATTATTTCTTCTTTCCTTCTTAAAATCAATTATTTCCCAAGTTTAAATCTTACTTCTATAATCATTCTTGTGACATTCTTTATTAATTATACATTTTGGATCTGGTTTTATTTATTTATCTATATTTATTTGTGAGTTTTCCCTCTAATATTTAATTTTCCTAAATCTCCCTAACATTATAACTGGAATCGAATCGGTGGTGCTCTATCGGCTTACCAAATACCGTCGTCCGTTACATACCTTCTGGGATCAGAGGAACATCATCTCTGCCCAGTTAAATGATTGCTGGAATATTCTACAGTCAATCTTCATTAATAAACCTCGCAAGGTAGTCATCATGTGACCTTCAATAAAATAATTAATAATAATAATACTCTAGGGATTATTCACTGTACTTTAACTCAGATCATATTATTTCTTCATATTAATTCTTCCTTCTATTATACACTTCTCCTCTCCAATACTTGGCTATTTTATTGACATTTATTAATTGGCTTTCTTACGGATAATTCTTAAATATTTGTTTTTTTTTTATATTAGTTTAAAGTAATTTCTTCTGAATTATATAGTAAGGTGTTCTTACTTATTTTTTGAATTTTGTTGTTTTATCTTCAAAATTCTCTTTTTTATATATCTCATAAATTGTTTTCTTAAATACTTGTTTGTAAGGTGAACTTACTTCAGTTTTTGAATTTTGGGGTTTTTATCTTCAAAATTCTCTTTTTTATATATCTCATAAATTGTTTTCTTAAATACTTGTTTGTAAGGTGAACTTACTTCATTTTTTGAATTTTGGTGTCTTTATCTTCAAAATTCTCTTTTTTATATATCTCATACATTTTCTTAAATACTTGTTTGTAAGGTGAACTTACTTCATTTTTTGAATTTTGGGGTTTTTATCTTCAAAATTCTCTTTTTTATATATCTCGTAAATTGTTTTCTTAAATACTTGTTTGTAAGGTGAACTTACTTTATTTTTTGAATTTTGGGGTTTTTATTTTTTATGCATTCCACCTGTCGGCCGTGGTTTCTTCTTCATCTATTTCTTGTCTTACATCCTGGGATGTGCTAGGTCGGTGGCCATCTCCTCTTAGGGGAATCCAGCATTCTGGTGGGTTCTGTTGATTATAAACTATTCGGACATTCCTAGATGGATCGTCCCTTCTTTGGTTCTCGCTTCCGGATCTGGATTCTCCAATGCCATTCCTCCGTGGTAAATGCTCACTATCATTCTCCCTTTGGTGTTGCTCCCTCCTTGGACCATTCTCTTCGGCCCTTATAAAATGCACCATTGGTCTGGAGACCCTATTGTTATTATTGTGGTTATTTGGCTGGTAATTTCGATTATTATTATTATTATTATTATTATGTTCTGCATTACCTTGGTTGGGGTTTCTCTGACTATTGGAATTATGATTATTCTGATAATGATTATTTCGATTACTTGGGTAACTGTTGTTATTCCTGCTAGGATTTTGGTTATTAGGGAAATTATTATTATTAGTGTTATTATTTCTATTATAATAATTCGAACTGTTTCGGTTCCCTTGGTTGTTGTTGTTATTTTGCCGTTGGTCTGTCTCATTATCATAATTACCTGGCCTGTCATTATAATTCGGCTGGTTATGCGTCTCATGACTGTTATGGTTATTTTTCTGTTGTAGTCTGGGATATCCCTGCCCCCGTATCAGTCGTTTCTCTGCCGACTCCTTCTATAATGCACCTCACGCTCGTGCTCTTCCAATAGCGTTGACATGGCCTGTATCGTTTTTATCTGTCCACCCGATCGTGCTACTGATATTCCGTTATCATAGTGGTATGCTAACCTGGTGACGAGAATTTCCTCCGGGATTTTTGGTTCAAGGTGTCTCGCCAAGCATACTTTTCCCAGGAAGTAGGCGGTAAGTGTTGTTCCCCTGTTGGCGTCATACCTTCCATAGCTGATGCTCTCCCTTACTACGTTCTGGGTGGCGTCTGACCAGTACCTGGCTTTAAAAACTATTTTAAATTCTTCGTAGCTTCGGATGTCGTGTCTGGTGGCTGTCCACCAGTTATCATAGGTTTCCTTGAATGTTCGTCCAAGTAACGACGAATTATTGGCCACCTGTTTTCACCAATTCTCTTTAGTTGTTCGCCGACCCGTTCCAAGAATTCCATTGGGTTTCTCTTGTATGACTTAAAGTTGATGGTCTCCCGGTCGTCTATATGTTGTGTATATGGAACAGTGATCGTTCGGTTGTCAACTGACCGTTGTAGGTTCTCGATTCTCTCCTGGTTACGTTGTCCTTGCTCCTGTACTTCGTTCACGATCGTATCTAAATTTCGATGCTGGTTTCCGCAATCTGCTCATATTGATTCCACTTGAATCTGGTTTTCTTCTTCTATATGGCCTATCTTGACCTCTAGTTCAGCCCTATTTCGTGTAACAGCTTCATCAGTCACTCTCACTTTTCTATTTGTTTCAGTTATCTCCTGTTTTCTTTCACCGTCGTTCTTACCTACCTTCTGGCTGATTGCCTCACCCCTATCTATATTATTTAATTATTATACAAAGATATATCGATTATCAATCGATCAAGTTCCTTTGACTTATACAAATTAAATATAACAATAAATATTTCTTATCCCAGGGTTCGTAAGATTCTTTGAACCATTAGTAAGGCCAGGTAAAATGCAAAATTAAGGTTACTCAAGTATTACAAAAAAATTATTAACTCTAAATATATTGAATTTAAAAATAGGTTGTTTTTTACCGGGTTGGCAGAACTCAAACTGGCACTGGACGTCTGTAAACAGTGAAGATGATCGGCTTAAGTTACGTTCATCCAGGAAAAATTGTTCTGGCCCTTAATAAAATTGATGGTGTAGTATCCAGGGAAGCTCTCAGGAACTCTTCTAACTGCCGTTCTTCTCCTACGATCTTGATAGTTGTCAGTCACGGTGGAGTGAAAATAGTATTCCAGCTTCTTCTTGCAAGTGAAGGTTAACTCTGCAAAACGATGTCTTCGTACGTCTTCTCAATAATTCCGTTAGTTTCGGCCTTTATTTCCCTCTAATATTTAGTCTTCTAATTACATGGGAAATCGGTTTAATACCGAATCCAGCGGAATTATCCTGGTGAATGAAGTGAGGAATTTTCGACTCTTTTCGAGGTATTCAGTTATAATTTGGAAGTCTAATTGGTTTTATTACTCATCAATAGTATTAGAGAATTAAGTTTCAAATAGGCTTTATTAATTTAGATTCATATTTTGTTCAAATTTTAACATTCTTTCTTTTAAATGTGTCTGCCCATCTCAACTCAATAGCTTGTAACAATCGGAACGAATGATTCAATATAAACAACTCTTGTACATTTCAGTGCCTTAACAACCACTTTTTCTGTCATTGGATGAAATTAGATATCCTAGAGCCAGAATTATAGAATATTACTACTCTTTTTCAATAAAATATTCCATGCTTGGAATAATACTAAATTACCTAAAATTCTCACATAACCTTCCTTCTTAAACACTATATGTTTTACTATAGTTTCATTGGATTGGGCTTCTTAAAAAGGTATTAATTTCCTTTCACAAATATTAAATTTAGGCCTATAGGTTTTCTTACAACTGTTATAACATTGTTTGGTTTTTTAACTTAATTTTCTTTTACCTGACCTACTGTACAATTAATTATTGGTTAATGGTTATTTACATTAATTTTAACTTCCTGGTTTTTATTTTATTACCTTAATTAACTCGTCTTGGAACCCTTCATTAGTTTACAATATAATTATCAGAACTACTTGTCAAACTTTGACCACTTATTGCCATCCTGGCCAAGTTCACAAACATTAATTAAAACAACTTCATTATTCGATTTTAGCAAATACTTAAAACTTAGTATAATGCCTAACACAGGTAACTATACTTGATTATCTAAAGACAAATTTAACATAAATACAAACATTATCACTGATTGAGTATTCCTATTAAACAACATTAGTTCACTCTTACCACACTCAAAACATAACATAAATATTCTGTGAACATTAACATGCTACAGTACAAAACACAAGTACAATTTATTATATTAATCATTAATTGGTATAGTATTTTATACTCAAAGTTATCTATTATATCTTTTGACTTGAGGTACATCTCAGATGTATTGATTACTGAGCAACCTTAATTCGGGGTATGGTCCTTGACCATAGTTAATTCAATTTTTTATGTAACGTTGGGGACCTCAACTCTGTTTCGTTACATAACACCCCCCCTTCAAAAGAAGTTTATTTTGTCTCAACGAAGTTTATTAAAATAAACTTATAACTTGTATCTGACCAGTTGGTTCTCTTACTCATAATACTTTTTTATTTCAGACTGGTTGTATGTACCTTTCACCCTATTATTTACGTATGGAATTATCCGTTGTATTACTATTATTTCTTCTTTCCTTCTTAAAATCAATTATTTCCCAAGTTTAAATCTTACTTCTATAATCATTCTTGTGACATTCTTTATTAATTATACATTTTGGATCTGGTTTTATTTATTTATCTATATTTATTTGTGAGTTTTCCCTCTAATATTTAATTTTCCTAAACCTCCCTAACATTATAACTGGAATCGAATCGGTGGTGCTCTATCGGCTTACCAAATACCGTCGTCCGTTACATACCTTCTGGGATCAGAGGAACATCATCTCTGCCCAGTTAAATGATTGCTGGAATATTCTACAGTCAATCTTCATTAATAAACCTCGCAAGGTAGTCATCATGTGACCTTCAATAAAATAATTAATAATAATAATACTCTAGGGATTATTCACTGTACTTTAACTCAGATCATATTATTTCTTCATATTAATTCTTCCTTCTATTATACACTTCTCCTCTCCAATACTTGGCTATTTTATTGACATTTATTAATTGGCTTTCTTACGGATAATTCTTAAATATTTGTTTTTTTTTTATATTAGTTTAAAGTAATTTCTTCTGAATTATATAGTAAGGTGTTCTTACTTATTTTTTGAATTTTGTTGTTTTATCTTCAAAATTCTCTTTTTTATATATCTCATAAATTGTTTTCTTAAATACTTGTTTGTAAGGTGAACTTACTTCATTTTTTTGAATTTTGGGGTTTTTATCTTCAAAATTCTCTTTTTTATATATCTCATAAATTGTTTTCTTAAATACTTGTTTGTAAGGTGAACTTACTTCATTTTTTGAATTTTGGTGTGTTTATCTTCAAAATTCTCTTTTTTATATATCTCATACATTTTCTTAAATACTTGTTTGTAAGGTGAACTTACTTCATTTTTTGAATTCTGGGGTTTTTATCTTCAAAATTCTCTTTTTTATATATCTCATAAATTGTTTTCTTAAATACTTGTTTGTAAGGTGAACTTACTTTATTTTTTGAATTTTGGGGTTTTTATTTTTTATGCATTCCACCTGTCGGCCGTGGTTTCTTCTTCATCTATTTCTTGTCTTACATCCTGGGATGTGCTAGGTCGGTGGCCATCTCCTCTTAGGGGAATCCAGCATTCTGGTGGGTTCTGTTGATTATAAACTATTCGGACATTCCTAGATGGATCGTCCCTTCTTTGGTTCTCGCTTCCGGATCTGGATTCTCCAATGCCATTACTCCGTGGTAAATGCTCACTATCATTCTCCCTTTGGTGTTGCTCCCTCCTTGGACCATTCTCTTCGGCCCTTATAAAATGCACCATTGGTCTGGAGACCCTATTGTTATTATTGTGGTTATTTGGCTGGTAATTTCGATTATTATTATTATTATTATTATTATGTTCTGCATTACCTTGGTTGGGGTTTCTCTGACTATTGGAATTATGATTATTCTGATAATGATTATTTCGATTACTTGGGTAACTGTTGTTATTCCTGCTAGGATTTTGGTTATTAGGGAAATTATTATTATTAGTGTTATTATTTCTATTATAATAATTCGAACTGTTTCGGTTCCCTTGGTTGTTGTTGTTATTTTGCCGTTGGTCTGTCTCATTATCATAATTACCTGGCCTGTCATTATAATTCGGCTGGTTATGCGTCTCATGACTGTTATGGTTATTTTTCTGTTGTAGTCTGGGATATCCCTGCCCCCGTACCAGTCGTTTCTCTGCCGACTCCTTCTATAATGCACCTCACGCTCGTGCTCTTCCAATAGCGTTGACATGGCCTGTATCGTTTTTATCTGTCCACCCGATCGTGCTATTGATATTCCGTTATCATAGTGGTATGCTAACCTGGTGACGAGAATTTCCTCCGGGATTTTTGGTTCAAGGTGTCTCGCCAAGCATACTTTTCCCAGGAAGTAGGCGGTAAGTGTTGTTCCCCTGTTGGCGTCATACCTTCCATAGCTGATGCTCTCCCTTACTACGTTCTGGGTGGCGTCTGACCAGTACCTGGCTTTAAAAACTATTTTAAATTCTTCGTAGCTTCGGATGTCGTGTCTGGTGGCTGTCCACCAGTTATCATAGGTTTCCTTGAATGTTCGTCCAAGTAACGACGAATTATTGGCCACCTGTTTTCACCAATTATCATTAGTTGTTCGCCGACCCGTTCCAAGAATTCCATTGGGTTTCTCTTGTATGACTTAAAGTTGATGGTCTCCCGGTCGTCTATATGTTGTGTATATGGAACAGTGATCGTTCGGTTGTCAACTGACCGTTGTAGGTTCTCGATTCTCTCCTGGTTACGTTGTCCTTGCTCCTGTACTTCGTTCACGATCGTATCTAAATTTCGATGCTGGTTTCCGCAATCTGCTCATATTGATTCCACTTGAATCCGGTTTTCTTCTTCTATATGGCCTATCTTGACCTCTAGTTCAGCCCTATTTCATGTAACAGCTTCATCAGTCACTCTCACTTTTCTATTTGTTTCAGTTATCTCCTATTTTCTTTCGCCGTCGTTCTTACCTACCTTCTGGTTGATTGCCTCACCCCTATATATATTATTTAATTATTATACAAAGATATATCGATTATCAATCGATCAAGTTCCTTTGACTTATACAAATTAAATATAACAATAAATATTTCTTATCCCAGGGTTCGTAAGATTCTTTGAACCATTAGTAAGGCCAGGTAAAATGCAAAATTAAGGTTACTCAAGTATTACAAAAAAATTATTAACTCTAAATATATTGAATTTAAAAATAGGTTGTTTTTTACCGGGTTGGCAGAACTCAAACTGGCACTGGACGTCTGTAAACAGTGAAGATGATCGGCTTAAGTTACGTTCATCCAGGAAAAATTGTTCTGGCCCTTAATAAAATTGATGGTGTAGTATCCAGGGAAGCTCTCAGGAACTCTTCTAACTGCCGTTCTTCTCCTACGATCTTGATAGTTGTCAGTCACGGTGGAGTGAAAATAGTATTCCAGCTTCTTCTTGCAAGTGAAGGTTAACTCTGCGAAACGATGTCTTCGTATGTCTTCTCAATAATTCCGTTAGTTTCGGCCTTTATTTCCCTCTAATATTTAGTCTTCTAATTACATGGGAAATCGGTTTAATACCGAATCCAGCGGAATTATCCTGGTGAATGAAGTGAGGAATTTTTGACTCTTTTCGAGGTATTCAGTTATAATTTGGAAGTCTAATTGGTTTTATTACTCATCAATAGTATTAGAGAATTAAGTTTCAAATAGGCTTTATTAATTTAGATTCATATTTTGTTCAAATTTTAACATTCTTTCTTTTAAATGTGTCTGCCCATCTCAACTCAATAGCTTGTAACAATCGGAACGAATGATTCAATATAAACAACTCTTGTACATTTCAGTGCCTTAACAACCACTTTTTCTGTCATTGGATGAAATTAGATATCCTAGAGCCAGAATTATAGAATATTACTACTCTTTTTCAATAAAATATTCCATGCTTGGAATAATACTAAATTACCTAAAATTCTCACCTAACCTTCCTTCTTAAACACTATATGTTTTACTATAGTTTCATTGGACTGGGCTTCTTAAAAAGGTATTAATTTCCTTTCACAAATATTAAATTTAGGCCTATAGGTTTTCTTACAACTGTTATAACATTGTTTGGCTTTTTAACTTAATTTTCTTTTACCTGACCTACTGTACAATTAATTATTGGTTAATGGTTATTTACATTAATTTTAACTTCCTGGTTTTTATTTTATTACCTTAATTAACTCGTCTTGGAACCCTTCATTAGTTTACAATATAATTATCAGAACTACTTGTCAAACTTTGACCACTTATTGCTATCCTGGCCAAGTTCACAAACATTAATTAAAACAACTTCATTATTCGATTTTAGCAAATACTTAAAACTTAGTATAATGCCTAACACAGGTAACTATACTTGATTATCTAAAGACAAATTTAACATAAATACAAACATTATCACTGATTGAGTATTCCTATTAAACAACATTAGTTCACTCTTACCACACTCAAAACATAACATAAATATTCTGTGAACATTAACATGCTACAGTATAAAACACAAGTACAATTTATTATATTAACCATTAATTGGTATAGTATTTTATACTCAAAGTTATCTATTATATCTTTTGACTTGAGGTACATCTCAGATGTACTGATTACTGAGCAACCTTAATTCGGGGTATGGTCCTTGACCATAGTTAATTCAATTTTTTATGTAACGTTGGGGACTTCAACTCTGTTTCGTTACAATATTCGTACCCCCCTTTTGACTCTAATACTCACTTAAACAGCTTTAACTAATCTGACACCACTCTATCAAAATATCTAACAATCAGTTTTTAACCCCAACTTACTATTCAACTCATATCGCATCCTTCTACCCTTATATAAAAAATACTCTCCACCCCTTTGTACTCAGGATGTGTGTTCCCCTCCCAGTGCTCACTCCCTTATGTTGGTTCCTGGACTCCACCGAGGTAACCCTTTCCGGTCCCTTCCCGCCACAACGCCTGTCGTTGCGGACTCCTTATCACACCACCCCCCTTTACAAAATCACCATCAACTAATTACTCTCCCAATACATCACTTTCATCTACAAAATATCTCCACTTATTTATTACCTCAATATATATCACTCATTACTCTACATATTTTCCCCATAGCTACTGTGTCACTATTACCTCTCAAATTCTATCTTACTTTTATTCACAACAATCTTACTTTATTCAACTCCCCTTCTAAACTCAACTTGGACTGATCTATATGTCCTAACTAAATAATAATCACCCAATTCTAATATTTACCATCTTTTACAAACCATTTAAAACTCTTAACTATCTCAATTCATTTTACCATCATTTAAATTAAAATCTTCTAACACACTGAAATCATTATATTTAAACATTTAACTACATTGAAAAATTTTCAAATCTATATATAAATATAAGTGATATACTACAGCTGATCAGTTGATTTTCTTGGCAAGGTGAATGACCTTACTACTGACATATTTCAAAATTATATAAAGTGCACATGTTCATAATTCTTACCACTAACACACTGTATACAATTAATATAAATACACAAAATTACATATAAAATTCATACTCACAGTGTGACTCATACACTGTCATAAACACAAAATATCAACACCAATAACTCCCTGTACCTTCTGAAACAATAACGATAATATGATTCCACAACTAAATACAATTTATCATTTATTTATTTATTAAGTATTATCAAATTTAAATCTCATAAAATAATTTAAATTCATTAGAAAATTTCTTTATACAACATTTAAATCCATCAAAATATTTAAACATCTCAAATTCATTAAAACACAACATCAACACAATTACAATTTATTTATTATAAACTCATTATTTATCTTGTCTGATAAAATATACCAAATATTATTATTATTAAAATCAATTTCTATTACTTACACATTATTTACCTCACATACTTGTTACAATACAAACACAATTAATTTCACTAACATTTATTTACAAATCTTCATCATTAATTGTTCAATTTTACCACACTTCATTTCCAAATTCAGCAAGGTCATAGCCATACATTAAACTATTTAATATATTTAAAATGTCCGTTTATTGATTTCTTATCTAACCGCCATCGTTGTATATAGTCTTACTTTTTTATAACATTTCTCATTCTTACTCACACTCAATTTATTATTATTCTTATTATAATAACCTATTAACTCTATGTCATTCATCTTCCCTTTTATTATTTCATAAACCTTGTCAATATTGGTTATTTTTGTCCAGTCTCCATCAGTATTTTTGGCTAACATCAGGTAAGTTATCTCATCATTCACAACAGTCTCATCAAAATATTCATCTCTCTCTGTTTCATAATGCAAGTATTTTATATCATATATTTCTTTCAACTCTAACCTCTCTTTCAACTCATTATATTTTCTCTTTAACTGATATATTATTATCTCTATCAATACACAACTCTCTCTCAAAACATCTTTCATCATCGTAACACCTGTCACTACCCCCCTGAACTATCTCACTCCATGCAAAGGGCCACACAAAATACTTATTACATCTCCTGGCTTTACCAGCTAAATCACAAAAAACTGAGGGACCATTTTGAGACACCATGTCTCCCACTGGAGGAAACTCTCTCCTCATCAACAACCTGTGAAACCTCTGTTTCACCATAAACTAGGGGAAAATTTGCCCTTTGCCCTACATACTCATCTAATCTCTCTTGCCACTCTTTCTCTAATTCATCAACGCTAATTACTACTCCCATTACTCTCTCACTCTCACTCACTATCTCTATCTCATCACTATTCAATATTTTATTCTCTTCCACTATTCTGTCATTATTAATATTCATAACATTGTCATCTAACTTCTTATTCATTATCTGATCTAATTTTCTGTCTAGATTTTTATTCACTTCGTTAACCATCTTCTCACAATTATTATTTATAGATTTTATTATCTGTTCTTTCATATTATTAAAATTTGTATTAATTATATTTACTTGCTCACTAAGCTTGAAATTCTGTTATTTAATTTCATCTCTCATTAATTTTATCTCATTATTCTGTTCATTAAATTTCTCATTGACACTATTTTTAATTTCTTGGATTTCGTTTTTCTGTTCATCGAATTTGCTATCAAAACTATTCTTTTGTTCATCGAATTTAATATTAATATCCCCTCTTAGTTCACTGAAATTACTATACATCATATTATACAATCGTGTTAACATATTGTCCTCATCAGACTTCTTATTTTGGTTGACTGAAATAGGTGTCAATTGATGTTCGACATCTTTCATTATTTTTGATTCGGTTAATTGACTTTCTAGATTACTGTCAATTGTTTGAATTCCCGAGTCGCTACTTATCTGAATTTCTGTTTGACTGTCAGAGAAGCTGACTTCGTTATTAATACTCTCATTAGTATCCATTATTTATTCTTTATAAGATTTGTTAATTTACTCTAATTAATTTAATTCATTATAACACAATTTCAATCTTATATTCAATATTTTTTCATCTTATATGTCTTAACTACGTATACTATATGTCGTTCAAGCTGTACTTAATTTACGCACTTTTACGTATTTTTTTCGTACCGTTACTTAACCTTGAATCAAACTTGCATTCATCTGTAGGTGTGGAATTTTAATTATTATTTAATTAGAACTCGTCCCAGTTCGGACGCCAATTGTGACGTTAATTACTTATTCACACATTAAATCATAAAATTATTTGTCTTCCACTTACCTTAAAAATTTCCTCTCAGCCCAGAGTCCGTCACACGAACGTTGAAAATGCAAGAGTGATTATAAGGTTACGCAACAAACGTACGCTACACTCATTTGTTTGATGGAATTCAGAATTTATTATATCATTACTTCATTTTAAATAAAATTTCAATTAACTCAACTTTTCTCTCCTTCTTCAACAGATAAAACATTCACATTTATTGAAACATTTTCTTATGCTAATATATATTCTATTAATCAAGGCGAACCCAGCTTGCCACACTCTCACATTCAGACAATTTTTTAAAACCCCCACATTTACTTAATTTAGGCCTTTGTAACAAAAATAATTGAATGGAATACTGTTACTTGTTTCCGTAGCGTCACTGCCGACCGCATGGCGCGTCCTGTAATATACTCGCACTATGTCCAAACGATTGATAGTTCCCTTTTTTCTCCATGCTCACTGTTTTTTTTTACATCATCACAGTATACTCTCAACTTTTTATACTGCTTTATACAAACTTGGTTAGTCGGCCGAGTTAATAAAATGAAAATTTACCCGGGCAGAAAGTCTAGATGACCGCGCCCGGGCTGTATTGGTGGTCGACTGGTGTTACATGAGGGCGGACGTCACTGCCTTTCCTGCTACAAAATTTCGTCGCTGTTCATAGCCTTCATGCGTTCAATTGTTACCAGTGGCACCAGGAACATGGTTTGTGAGTGCTCCCAAGGCGTTGACGAAATTTCACTGCCACTGGTTACGTCACAAAGATAGGCGTGACTTCTAATCATGCTTCCGCCAGCACCGAAGCACATGTTGGGAAAATATCACCTCCAAGCCATGTTGTTTTAGCTTCTCGGCGTCAGTTGCGCGCCCGCTGGTGTTTGCGCGTGTCACACAGTACTACAGTTCTTAGAATTGTATTGCGTTGTTGCATACCTGACGCATTCCATTGTAGATGGTTGTTGGCTACAAAGTTTTTTACTCTCCTCCCCAACGGAAAGCACAGGCATGTGCGCACTGGAATTCTGTGAATTAAACCGTTGTTGACCACGCCGTCTTCCAACGCACTGAACCGTTTTATGTAGGTGACTTGCTGTTTTGGGCCCGTACAAAGTAAATAAAACAGAATAAAATCATACCAAATATACCCCTTTTCGCCCCATTACATTATTATTTTACATAATCTGTATGTGTGTGAGTATGAGCAAACTGGGTAGCCTTATTATTATTACTATGATTATAATTTAAGATTGTTAGCAATAAGTAATTCAACAAGTTTTTATTTCATGTATAATAGATAAATAACAATGTTTTCTGAGAAAAAGGGAAAATATTAAAGAAGTAACGTAAAATCAAATATTTCAATGAATGTGAAATAAATAGTAGTTTTTAGAAGACAATGAGTAATACATAAATTAAAGTTGAATGAATATTCCAGCAGTTATTATCGATGTAACGTAAAAGAAATTGTTGATGTGGGAGTTTTGGTATCATTTGATGATGAAATCAGATAAAATAAAAAGGTGTTAATTAACAATATAAACATGTATTTGTCATTGCATCCACCTGTTTTTTCTCTGCTAAAGTACACCAGACGACACCTTGGTAAATTACGAAAGGTAGGTAACATTTCAAATTTCAATAATTTAAGAATTAATTAACGTGTACTACTTCAAATAATGTCCACACAGGGACGATTTAAATATTTCAATCTTTAACTAACCTAAACTGTTTCAGTTGGCGCCCGTAAACAGCGACGTTGTAAATTAAAAATTAAAATAAATTAATTTACAACCTGGTCGAAATGGCAGAGAAAAACAAGAGTGCAAATTTTTGTGAAAGTATTGTGGAGGGGTCAATTTTAAATGTTACGCAAGACGATTTAATATTCACAAATATTAACGAGAGCGTAGACAATACAACAGATGAATTAACGACTGAGATGGTAGACGCTAAGAGTAGCAGAATCGACAATGTAGATGTACTTAGTCAATTAGCATTATTTATGGAAATGATGAGTAGTAAATTTGATCAACAAAATGAGAAATTTGACCAACAAAACACGAATTTGAACGAATTTAGAACGGAAGTCAAATCAGAAATAAACGTCGTAAATATGAGTTTAAATGAGTTGAAATCAGAAAATAATAAATTAAACATGAGTTTAGATGAGTTAAAGTCAGAAAATAATAATTTAAATGCATGTTTAAATGAATTTAAAACCGATATGAAATCAGAAAATGATAATTTAAAAACGAGCTTGAATGAATTTAAGATTGAAATCAAGTCAGAAATAAATGCTAGTAACATAGTACTGAAAACGGAAATAAACAAACAAGACAAAAAATTAAGAGAAATAGACAATAAGTTAGAAGAACAGAATAAGACTATTGCGGGAGTGAAAGATGAATTGACTATAGATATAAATAAAATACAAACCGAGATGAAAAATGATATAAAAATAATTAACGAAAAACAAAATGAGAAAATTCTAGAGACAAATAAAAAATCTGACGCGTTAACAAATAAATTTAATGATAAAATTACAAAACAAAATGCCAAAATTGACAGTAATGTTCAAGGTGTAATTGATGAGTGTGAGCAAATTAAACAAGCAAATAAAATACAAGAGAATATAAATGACGAATTCAGAAGTAACTTTGAGCAAGTTGATGCAATTAAAATTAATGTAACTAGTTTGAAAAATAAACAAACAGAACACGAACGAGAAATAATTAAAGTCAGAGAAGATTTAAGTGTAGCAATTAACCAAAAATTAACTAATGTGAGTGAGAGAGTGAACATGGAAGTTGAATTAGGCTATTTCAGTAATGAAAGTAGGGGGTGAACCCCATACAATTTTTAAACTCAATTAAAAGTTTCAATAAATATAACCAAGAAAGTTGGGAAATTAAATTAGTACGAATTTTAAAATATTTTAAAGGGGATGCAAAAATATGGGCGGACGCTCATAATGATAACTGGGCAAATTTTAATGAGTTTGAACAAGCATTTAAAAATATACTGGTCGGAAGAAAAACAAGAGGGTTTGCGCAGTACAATAATGGGATGGGGTAATTTCAATATTAAACATATGAATATTACATCGTATGTGACAAGACTATATAGCCAGTTTCAATATTTAGAACCACCAATGCCTCTTTCATCTTTTATAAGATACATTAGTAAGCATTTACCTAAGGACATACGGTCCACAATCAGAACCCGAGAGTTTGTAAATATTGCAGAATTAGAAAAAAAAATACTAGAACCATACCAGAGTATGAAAGAGGAAGAAGATAATAAATATCAGTTTAGAATCAATGAATCAAATCAAACAAATACCGACGTAAGACAACCAGACCATTTTGTTAGTAATATGAGTAGATCGGGGGAGGGGGCATGGTTATGCCCAAACCCTAGTTGCAGAGCTAATGGTTATAATGGTTCGCAGAATCAATGTTATAGGTGTCAGGGTCCGAGGGGTAGTGCTCAAGGGAGAGTAGAGAATTATAATAGAGGTTTCGATCATAGTGAGTTTAGAGGGAGTCATAGGGGGAGAGGCTTCACCAGTAATCGGGGAATGCCGGGGAATTTCAACCACAGAGGTAGAGGGGGATATGTTGGTAACTCAAACGACACTAGGGGTGTAGAAGCACCTTCTAATAACCAAAACAGTAGAGGGGATCATAAGGAGGTTTACAGCGAACCACCACCTCCAGTTCAGTTAAACTAATCAGGGCGGTTGAAAAGGAAAGCCCCCAGCCGTCTAGAGATCACATGACAATAGGGTCACTTATTACCAACATACATAATGATTTACCGATGAAGAAGTGGGGGAGAGTAGCAATACCTTTGGGATAGCAGAATTTGAAGCCGAAGTGTTTAATTCTAAATACATTTTTCTAGTAGATTCAGGGAGTGAACTGACTGCAATAGATAAAATTTTTGAAAAAATAAAAAATAAAACTACAGAGACAATTCCACAACTACCAGTACTGGGAATTAGTGTTATAGGGGTAACAGGTGTTCGCAGTAAAAAGGTAACTAAACAAATAATGCTACAATTAAAGGTAAATAAAGACACAATAAATGTGCCTTTTTTGGTCATTCTAGGGTTAAATATGGGAGCTATAATGGGTAATGATTTTTAAAATAATTTCAAAGTGGAGTTAAACTATTACACACAGACTATGAAATTAAACAATGATAATAATATAATTGAAATACCATTTATACGAAAGAAAACAGTAGAGATGAAAGCATTAAAAATAATTAGTAAGGGGATTTTAATTTCTGATAATGATATAAACGAATGTAGGCCCTTGATGATTAATTATTGTAACTTGAGGGTAAATAATAATGAATTATTTGAAATTGAAGATAGTTGGGGTGAAAAAATGAATAAAATCTTATATCAAGATGGGGAATTTAGTTATCAAGATAGGGAAAAAGTAGTACAAATAATAAATAAAAATAAGTTAGTTTTTTCAAACAAACCAGGTTTAGTAAAAAATTGTAAGGGTAAATTAATCGTTAAAGAAAAAAACACCTTTTGCACCTAAAACCTATCTGGTACCATCCAAGAGGGGGTTAGTACAGGAGGAAATAAATAAGATGATGAGAGAAGGTATAATAGAAAAATCCACCTCACCATATTCCAACCCTTTAGTAGTGGTTACCAAGAAAGATTTATCGATAAGACTGTGTTTAGACGCGAGACAGGTAAACAGAATAATTGTTCCAGACAGAGAATCGCCAGAACCAGTGAGTGAAATTCTTCAACGTTTCAGTGGAACCAAGTACATAACAACGTTGGACTTAACAGCCGGGTACTGGCACATAGAGCTGGAGGAAGAATCCCGTCAATATGTGGCTTTTTTATACAACGGCAGGAACTATCAATTTCGAAGGTTACCTTTTGGACTAAACGTAAGTGTTTCAATTTTCATTAAATGTTTAGACTACGTATTAGGGAGGGAGATTTTAGAATTCACCACCGTTTATGTGGACGATATAGTTATTACGTCACCAGATACTGATACACATTGCGAAAGGATAGATAGAGTGCTAAGTAGGATGCATGAATATGGTATAATAGTTAAGTTTAAGAAGTCAGAATTTTTGAAAGAACAAGTTAATTTTTTAGGCCATATAATTTCAGCCCAGGGTATCAGTACAGACCCTAAGAAAGTAGAAATAATACAGAATTTTCCAGTACCAAAAAATATTAAACAGTTGCAAAGTTTATTAGGTTTGTGTAATTATTATTATCGGCAGTTTGTAGACAAATATTCCTATTTAACAGTACAATTAGGGCATTTGCTAAATAAGGATAATCGATGGCAGTGGAATTCAAAAGAGCAAATTATATTTGAACAAATAAAAAGTAAATTTTTAAACACAGTTATATTAGCTCATCCTAATTTTCTAGAACCATTTTATATACACACAGACTCATCAGATATCGCTTTGGGAGTAGAATTGTTTCAGTTAGATGGAAATGGTAACCATAAAGTAGTAGCTTTCGCTAGTAGGTCTTTATTAACTAGTGAAAAGAACTATACAACCATGGAAAAGGAAGCGTTATCAATAGTTTTCGCCTGTAGAAAATTCAGAACATACTTATTAGGAAATAAAGTAATAATAAGATCAGACCATCAAGCTTTAACATTTTTAAAAAACTGTAAACTAACGCATGGTAGATGCGCTGGATGCTAATATTACAAGAATATGACTTAACCATTGAGTATTGTAGGGGTAAAGAAAACGTAGTAGCTGACGTCCTATCCAGAACCGATTTTAACAATAGTACAGAAGTAGACATTGCCAATACTTATAAGACATTTATAATACAAGAAGTTGTTATCTCACACTCATCTCACACATTTAATTTTATATATTTACTGGTATAAAATAAACACATGTACTTACCATGACACTTTCGGTATGAGCACGTGATTCATCTCCAATATAAATTTCTCTTTAAGGGGCCAGGGTTCACTCTCGGCGAGATTCAGACACATAGAGGTAATCGAAATAACAACTCTGGTTACCATTTGAATATAATTAACTTGTTTTTTAATTTTCAGAATTAAAATGTACACTGAATCATAACCCAAAGATGGCGTCACATACAAATACCAAAACAAAATGGCGTCTACATTTTCTTACGCCCTATTTATTAATTATTACTTTACGTTATGGTGAAGCTTGGTCCTATTTTAAATTTGTTTTTAGCTGCAGCTCTAATAACATGTGATTAATTTAATGTTTGTATATTCCACAAACCAATGCCCTATTTATTCTATTATCATGGCCATTCGTTTACTCCCTCATGCACTCACTCACACACATTATCACAGATACATTTTATTAGATTTATTTTCTTATTGAGCTCATTTAAATATAAAAATATGGTAATTCTTTCGACTTCTTTGTATGTAGACTCTGGTAGCTCCACCGCTGGTGTTAGATCTTACGTATTGGCATGGCAGGTGGTCGCCTCATGTCTCTCGTCTATTTGTTTGGCTAGCACTGATTTTACATTTGATATTTAAATATTAACTGGTTGGCTCGAGTCTTTAAAACTCCACTGTTACATTTTTATGATGAATAGTAATTTGTCTAAAACTTCTGATTAAAACTAAGTCAACAGCGATACATCGCTGTTGACCCTTTGGTGTGCTGTGTGGAACTGAGAACGGGTAACATGCAAATTTTCGTATGTATTAGTGCATTTGATGTCACCGTCTTTTGTTTTCTCGACCAATGCCTTGTTTCATACGCTGTTGTTTCTGCGTCATTGTCGTTTATTAATGACAACACAGCCTTGTGAACCAATAAAAATTGTTATTAAGAGTTCGTCTTCACATACACCGCCATCATCTCTGCTCGACTTCGCTCGTCCACCGGTGACCTCGGAATTATTCTCCTCTTACTGAATATGCGTTGTTCTTTCCTACAGAGGGACAATGGACCTAACCATACTTTATTTAACTTTGATACAATAAAACATTATAAAATATCCTCAAATCCCATAATTAAGGTAATGGGCCTTTATGTACTATTACAAACCCCCTCAATGAAAGGTTTTGTGTCGAGACATAAAAACTTTCATTGACTCATTCATACGTTTCTAAAAGGATCAGCCCAGATATGTCGCCACAACCCCCTGTAATGTTAATATATAAAAAAAATTATAATCACTTACCCTTGGTCCAATGATGCTGATTGTACCTGTCTGACCTTACTGGACTTCTCAGGAGAGATCCCAACACCATAAGGCCATGAGGCACTTAACGTTCCTGCTCTGACGCACCGGCCAGCTCAGGACCGCGGTCACAACACCACCAAACTCTGAAACATCAAATACAAAATTTTAAAATAGTGGTCTAATATACTCCCATATCTATAACTGATATGTTTCCTTTTAGATGCATTGGTTTGTGTCAGGGGCATTAGTTTGTTCAATTAATTTCTCCCAAAACAACAACAAGAATTCAACATAGATTGATTTTTCACCAACACCAAACTCAATCTCTTCCTTATAAGGGAAACATATTGTAACGTGGCGGTTACTTAGCAAAACGTCCGTCTTATTCAAGCCCCACTGATGGGTTCGCCAATTTTGTAACGCTGCGTCTTTTTAGAGTATGTACCTTCCGAGATGTTTTTGTATGCGGCCTATTGAGTGCTCGTCTTATTTAATTAAAACGCACTCGTAAGCGCCAATTCTTGTAACACACCGCCTTTAGAGTGGGTGTGTGACGTTCGTCTTTTTTACAGTCTCAGATCGGTCAGAACACCTCTTTGCAGTCGCCACTTATGAATTATAAAGACTGAAGTTTAAATAAAGTTGTTGGTAATGTTACTCAAACAAAGCAGAAATCGAGTGTGTGTGATTTGGGTCAAGTAGGGAAGTTGTTTAGCCTTATTTTGAAGAGAGAGCAAGTACCGTTTGTTTACCCTCGGTTTGGAAGATTTCTAAATTTCAAATATTCGCCGTGAACCGAACCAGCTGATTTTGACACTAGTCTCCAAATATAGGTTAACCAGACGACACTGTGGCAGAATACGACCCGGTGGATCGTCCTCTTCTTATTTATTCTGAAACCTACTACAACTACCCACTACAAGAAAGGAAACACATTTTTATTTTTCAATATCAATTTCTCAATAATATTTATTGTTTATATTATTGGTTTTTTCCCTTCCGCCAAAATACAAATATTACAATCGATATTTTCATTAACTAGTACATGATATCGACTTCATTGAGTAACAAGGAATTGTCAAAAAAAAATATACAGTTTTAGAGATTTTTTACAATTTTATCTTTTGTTTAAACATCAATCAACATATAATTCTTTGAGTTATTTTCCCCAGGGTTAAGGGTAAGTTCTTTTTGTTATGAGATGGTCAGAAATGGATAATTATACTACGCTTTACAAATATAGAAAAATATTCAAAAATTTGTTTATTTCGCTTAGTACGTAGTTCCGGAAATGTCCGTAAGAGAGCAGAGTGCGTTTGTTTTTATTAAAACATGTGGTTACACTTTAATCGTTTCTGTACTACACGACCATTCGGTTTGAGTTTTCTTCGTTAAATATTAAAAGAAATGTTTATATTACCTCTCTTCTTGAAGTTCTTACTTGGGTGAAGCCGTTTCTCAGGTGGTGTTCGTATTTGGTTGTAATTTCATAACCGTTTGTCACATACAAACTCGTCAAAACTCAAAACTCGGCTAGGCGATGCCTAATCGTCCAAAAAATTTTTTTTTTCACTTTTATTATGGAGTATAGCAAGTTAACTTGAATAATTAAGGTAGTAGTACATAATGTTTATACTGTTGTTTAATTTTGTAACAATTTTGTGCTTTTCAAAGATTTCTAAAGGATATTTTAATAAAATTTTTGTCTCATCATTTTGTCAACCGGACAGGTTTAAATTTCAAATTCGATTAAACAATACTTGTTATTTTCGTTACTCTTAGTAACCCATAATTTTTATATATCTTTTTATTGGTTCTGCTATTTACTTTTTAGTATATAGGCAGTTTGTAATTATTATAAATTTATTTTTTATTTACAGAAAAATAATTCTTTTTAATCTTGGTTTCTTTCCCAATTTGATTTACATAATACTGTTCTGTTTATTTTCTTATAACTTTGTATATAAGTCTTTATTATTATTATTAACTTTAAATGAATTTATATATTATTTATTAGTCTCTTATAGTATTCCTACACTGCACTACTTCCTTCTACCATTTCCCTCATACAGTATTATTTTAATTTTTATTATCATCTGATATTTAAATCTTTTATGTTTTTAAAACAAACCCTGGGTTATCTTATACTATAACACAATTATTTTAAAAAATATAAAATTAACCTAGGTATTAAATTTTGTTGTCTACACAATATAAATACTACAATAACTTAACAAAATACATAATTAGTTAGTAGCATCATAGTCTACTATCATCGTTTATAATTCTCACACCTACAGCACAATTCTGTAAGAAGTTCCCTTCACTTTCACTTATTACCTCATTGGGTACACTATAACTCACTTGTCACTGTATATCACTTTAATCGTTTATAATGTTTAGTGATACAACTGAATTTTGAGCTCGTTATAGTTTACCCATTTCTGACCTTTATGGTATTACAAGAGTTATCACTTATTGGGACCGGGTTATGTACCGTTACAATATATATATTCCTATAAATAACATAACACGTAAACAATTCTTTTAATATTCCCAAAACACCATCACGTATTTATTTCTATAAAATTCAACCTACAACTACTATGGCAGACAAGTTCATTATTCAAATTTTTATTACTCAACTTTACAATCATTTTATATTTTTTGCAATGACATCATACTATATTTTGTTCAACACCATTTCTAACTTTATCTTTTTAACATTTACGCTCTACTATCTCTTAACATTGGCTAACGTCGTTACCCCTGTAGCGACCTCCTATCCACACACTCTATGGCCCCCCAACCGAACTGTAGCGTTCGGGTGCCTCTGCAAGGACTGAATTTGTGGAGGAATTTTGTCATCTCCTTGCCCTTGCTTCGGCGTTACATTGAAAATAACAAGATATCATAATATCTAGAATTATATAATTACACGCCCTTAAAACGGGTCTACCACCTGGCCTTGCTGTTCCTACTCGAACAGAGTGGCAGCCGCTGTTCCATAATTCCAGGGATTTCCCCTAAGTTCACCCCCCATTGATTTCTACTATCCACCAATTTCAAGCCAGCTATGGTCAAAGGTTCTTAATTTATGGCCATAGCTGACCGCTAGCCAAAAACACGATTAGTGCTGGTAAGGCAGTAATCGCCCGAAAAGTCGGGGAAATCAACTTCATTCGCATGTCTTACACTTTAACATCATTGATACACTGTACTGTGTAACAATAAAAAATAGCCGAAATATATAAAATAAATAAATACACTACCAGGACTTACCTGCACGCAATTACAACACTTACCTGTTATTGAAATTCTACCAGAAGACCAAGGTCGCCACGATTATTTTTTTTCATAGGATAAAATATCGAAAACCTTTACACTCCACCTTAAATAAAACGGACAATTTAGCAATCTGACCCACCCAATTAATAACTCAGAAAGATTCCGGTCCGGTAGACGAATTTCGCAACACAGAAATGAGAAAATGGTAATGACGAAATAACTTAGACTAACACATTGTTTTGAAGTAAACTAAATAATTTTAATTAATTAAAAACCGTTTTAATGATTAGCACAAGAACACTAAAACACATTTACATACTACACTAAAATACATTTATGGATCATATTTAAATATTATATAAGACAGCCCATTCTGCCCACACACACTCTCACACAATTTAATACTTTACCCCTTTGTTTATTATACTTTACAAATCCCTTTTTTGTATTGAAACTGTCCACTACCGCGATTCCGTACGAACACGTGTTTTGTCCCCGATTCAATGTCCGTTAATTCGCTTTGTCGTCATTTCACTGTACTAACTTCTGACGGCGATATGTTTAGTAAATTCTGGGGTCCCGGTCGGTCTTATTGAATTAATTACACTTTATAACACTACCGACCGGGCCCGAAACCAAAACTGTGAGCGTCTGTTACTGGATGCGGCTCTAGCTGACTGTATGGCGTCTCTACTTAAAGTTGACTGTTCCGTCACGGTGACAAAATAACAGGTACATGTACCTGTTCCTGGTTCTCTACTGCCACAATGTTTTCGTCGCTCCGGCTTCATTTGTTGTTATGTAACCATTTTATATAGGGAATGGAGCTGACATATGTGGATGACCAGAGCTTAATATTGGGCTTGGCTCTGCTGATGTCATTGGAAAGACCGGATTTAGCCATGACTTCCTGCCGCTCAAAAAGCACATTGCGGAATTTTGTTCGTACCAGGACATCCGGTTTTGTGGCTGGCTGCGTCACTCAGATTTGTAGTGATACAGTTGAGTCTGTGTGCTGTTTACACAAGTACAGAGTTCTTAGAATTTTGGTGGAGGTAAATTCTTCTGCCGTGTTACACCACTGAAATTGCGCATCGCCTTTGTTCCAAACTCTATTTCTCAACATCGTGCTATTGCTTGTTAAATAACGTTGCACAATAACACAGTTATTTCGTCATTTTTTATAAGGCTCCCGACCAAAATGAAATGAATAAAAATATAAATGTATACCCCAAACCGTTAAAAATAAAAACATCCAAAAATGACCCGCTACAACTGTCAAGAATCACATATAATATAAAATAATATTCAAAGTGCACAGTGTATATACGCCTACTTGAGGCCTCCAATGATGGCAACGGTCTGTGCGTTACTCATCAACCCACTTCGCTAGCCACAGTAGTACATGCCACTACTGTACTAGCCCAATTAATTCTAACTTAATTCCTCCTACATATGCTGTTCTCACAGTCCATTTTTGACTTACATTTTACTAACACCAAACAACTATAAAAAACACCCTTCAACTTGCTCAAAAACAAGTTCGTTAATGATTTAAAAATGTTCACATAGACACTTTGCAAGTTCGAGCTTTCACTTTTCATAACTATCTTCACTTCTATGACAAGATAGGAACTACAACAATGGATCATCTGATATGCTTACATTACACACATACATTTCCTTGTTTTCAGAGGGAAAACCAGCACTTAAAAAACGGTTATCATTTAAATTACAATAATTTTAAATATTTCGTTTCATATTTTCTCAACGAAACTACTTGAGTTAGTGGAATATATTTTTTTTTTTTTCATATATGACTCTACTCTCCCTTTCCACGAACTCTGGGTCCCCTTCCCCGTTCTTGCGTGTTAAAATTTCTACTCACACCTTTTTGTGGAGTCAGACCACCATTAGTTTCACCCCGCTGTTGAGGCTACCGCCAACCATGGTCTGACCCTCATTGCCAAAAACCACGATCAGAGGTGGTGAATCTGTGATCGCCCGAAACTGGGGGAAAGTCCCTTCTGGAAAAAACAATTAACAAATTAATGATCATTCACACATTTAGTTAAGTACCCATTGTTCATTTCTACGCTGTACAGTATAACTTTAAATTAGTAGCATTGTGTGTTCCTACTATTTCCTTAGTCTCCCTACCTTGCAATACATAGGCATTCTGCATTTTGACCTCGATTACCTCATAAGGTCCTTCATAGAGCAGGAAGAACTTCTTAATTTCCTTCTCCTGCGCATTTGACAAATCGTGCCTCTTCACCAACACCAACTGTCTAATTTCATATTTCATCCATTTACCTCTTGCGTCGTGTCTACGTTTCCGTCTTTCTCCTTTGCTCAACAGGTTCTCATTTGCCAAACGGATCTTGATGCTCACGTCCATGGGCGCACTCTCAGGTGGGTAACTAAACAGCTGTTCCATAATTCTCGGGGGGCGTGTTCCCTTGATCAATTCGTGAGGCGTATAGCCGGTGGACTCGTGGGTGGTACTGTTCAGCCAACTCTCTACCTTCTTGACGTACAACGGCCACTCGCTGTGTTTAGCGTGACAATAGGCTCTAAATATCCTGCCTATTTCTCTCATTACACGCTCAGCCTGGTTGGACTGGGGATGATACACAGCCGTATGCTTCGTGATGATTCCTTCCCATCCTAGAGTCTGACGCTATCTACCACTGATGAACTGTGGCCCATGATCTGACAAAATTACCTTCGGCTTACCCACTTGTATCATGTAATCTTTAGTCACTTTTTCGCTCAATACCTGACTGGTAGCTCTTTTTATACTATACAGCCTCACATACTTGGAAAATGTATCTAACATTACAAACACATACTGTACTCCACCTCTACCCTTCGGCAACGGTCCAAACAAATCCACCGCAACTAAATTGAACGGTCTCTCCACTTTTATAAAGTTCATCTCCCCTTCAACCCTGTAGTTTACCACCTTTGATTTCTGACATAAATCACAACCCTTTAACAACCTTCTAACCCTTCTTTCCATATTTCTGAAAACACATGACTCTTTCAATACACTCACACACTTCTTCGCTCCGAAATGACCATACCTTAAGTGACAATCCCAAACAACCTTCTCAACTAAACCTTCTGGAATTACTAATTTCCAAACACGCTCACCCCCTACTATCCTCTTAAACAACAACCCATTATAAACTTGAAAATACTGACTATACTCTGATCTACTTAACTCATTTTATAAACTCTCTATAACCTTACCTGACTTACCATCTGCTCTCTGCATGGTTTTGATGTCTCTCATTTCCTCTCCAAAAATCCTGTCCTCTCTGCTGATCTGAAAAATTTCGATTTCTTTTAAATCCCTACCTGTTTTGTTTTACATGTCGATCCTCGACAGAGTGTCCGGTACCTTATTCTCCGTTCCCTTGATATATTCCCACTCAAAATTATACTCCTGCAAAACAAGCACCCACCTGGTTAGACGGCTGTGAGCAAGTTTACATGTGTTCAAAAATGACAAAGCTTTGTGGTCCGTCCTAATTACTGTGCGATTTCCTAGGATGTACGTTCTAAATTTTCCAACGGCGAATACTATACTCAACAACTCCTTCTCCGTCATTGTATAGTTCTTTTCTGCCTGTATTAACGATCTACTTGCAAATGCTATAGTCCTATGTTCCTTTTCCTCGTCTTCTTGATATAATTCCGCACCTATGGCCACGATGCTTGCATCCGTTTGTAAATAAAACACTCTCTCGAAGTCCGGGTGGTTCATCATTACCATTTTGCTGAATTTTCTTTTAATCTCTTCAAATGCTTTACGCTCCACTTCACCCCACTTCCACTGTTTGGTTTTCTGGAGTACAGAGGTCAACCTTGCTGTTAGATCTGCGTAGTTTTGCTGAAATTTTCGACAGAAATTACATAGCCCCAGGAAACTTTGCAATTGCTTCACATTCCTCGGTTCAGGGAAACGCATGATAGATTCGACCTTGTCTGGGTTTGCTGAGATCCCTTCCGGCGTGATAATAAATCCTAAGAAATTGATTTGTGTCTGCAGAAACGTCGACTTGTCCCAGTGTATCGTAAGTCCTCCTTCCTCCAGTCTAGCTAATACATATTCCAAGTGATCTAAATGTTCCTCGAAGGTCCTGGATGCAATCAAAATATCGTCCACGTACACCGTCAAAAAGTCTAAATCTTTGGGTCTCAATATTTTATCTAAACACTTTATAAAGCTGGCGACGCTAGTATTTAATCCGAAAGGTAGACGCCGAAACTGGTAATTCTTGCCATTAAACAAAAATGCTGTATACTTTCTACTCACCTCTGCTAAAGGTACCTGCCAATATCCAGCTGTGAGATCCAGCGATGTCATATACTTCACTCCACTGAACTTCTGGAAGATCTCATTGATCGGCTCTGGTGACTCTCGGTCGGGTATTATCATCTGATTTATTCACCTTGCGTCCAAACATAAACGTACTCGTCCGTCCTTTTTAATTACTACCACTAGTGGATTAGAATAGTGCGATACTGACCTTTCTATAATTTCTGTTTCCATCATCCTGTCCAGTTCTCTCTGCACCACTCGTCTTTTTGAGTAAGGGATGGGGTAGCTCCTTTGCATGAATGGTGCGTGTTCCCTTATCTGCAATACACTCATACTCTCTTGCCCTTCCTGGAACCTCGGCAAACACTCCCCTATACCGCTCTATCACTTGCCACAACGCTGCACACTGGCCACTCCTTACCACCTCACCTTCACTACAAAATTCATCCGCCCTTAACTCCCACACTGCATTATTAATATTACTCTTTTCACCTTAATACTCGTTCATATACTCCGCCTCTATACATGCATTTATTCTAGTATCTATACTATTCTCGCTTACACCCTTCTGTAGTATTTTCACTCCACACGTTCTAACTTTGTCTAGTATCTGTTCAAAATTTACTCTTACCGACCGGTCACCCCCATCTAATTCTATCACCTTCTCCTTAAAATTTATGACGGCTTTCGTCCTTTGCAAAACATCATTACCCAGTATGACATCTAAACTTAAACCTCTTACTACCAAAAATGTGTTTACAAATTCTACATTGTTTATTAGAAAACACAAATGTATCCGTTTCGTCACTCTCTTGCTGCATACACCCGTAACTCCTATCACCGTGACTCCTGCTACTGGCAAAACTGGAATATCTTTGTTAAACTCTCTTAGTTCTATTAAAATGTTCTCTGCTATTACGGAAATTTTGCTACCCGTATCTATCAATGTTCTATAAGTCTTATTTACTACTGTTACCTGAATTTCTGTCAGTCCGGCTCTCACCTCGCTTGTTGCATTGCTTTCTTCTTCCATCAGGTCTGCTACAATATCTGCTTTAATTACGTTGCTGTGTATCTCCTCGACTGGTTGGACCTCCTGCGTTTCCCTGAACAGTGGTCGGGTCCTGGCTACCACTGTCGATTCTAGTTTTCCTGGTGTTTGCTGGTGGTGGGGCCTCGATGTCCCTTATTTGGTCCCTGGTTATTGTTCACTGCTTCTCTCGTGTCCGGTGTTTCTCTGCCTTGGGGTTTGTCCTGTTTCATCTCCTCTCTCCTCCGTTGTACTTCTCTCGGTAGTCTACACTTGAAACACTGCTGACGGAATGCAAAATTCTCCTGTTGACACCTATAACATCTCCACTCACCTGATTTATAGTGATAATTTCTATTCATATTATTATGTTCATTGTACCTATTTCTTTTAGAACTATATTCTACATGGTTAGGTTTATAATTACCCGGTGGTAATCGCCTATTCACTTCCCTATCCCTAATGCTTTTTAAGATATCAAGTACTTTCTCAAGCTCACTTAAATTCGCTATTTCCTTAGTCATCAATGTTATTTGTACTTCCCTGGGTAGGTGTTTACTGACGTACCTTACAAAGGACTTAAAGGGAATTTGGGGTTCTAGATACTTGGCTTCGTTATATAATTTGGTTACATAAATTGTTATATTATTATTTGGGTAACCCCCAAAACTACCTGTTCCCATTATTCTACTCCTCAATGCTTCTTGTTCCTCTTCTGGCCAATATTTTCCCTTAAAGGCTTGTTCGAACATTTCATAATTGCCCCACTCTACTCTGTGTGCTTCCGCCCATACCGTTGCACTACCCTTAAAACATTTAATTATCTTTGTCAATTGTATCTCCCAATTACTGTTATTGAAATGGTGGTACTCCCTGGTTTGGTTGATAAATCGCATGGGGTGTATTGTTTGGTTTTCATGACTGAACAATTCTAATTCTATCTCGTTGTAGAAATCTCTAGTAATGACAACCCTTTCCGTGGTTCCCGTTAATTTTTGGTTAATCTCCCCCCGTAACTCATTCTTCACCCTTGTTAAGTCACTCTCAACTAAGTTATATTTATCATGCACATCGTTATAATTTTGTATATGTAAACTATCTATTTCTTTAATTCTACTCTGTAATATACTTATTTTATCAGTTGTACTGTTTTCATATTCAGATATTGTGTTATCTATTGTTTGAATACCTTTTGTTAGGTCTACTACATTTGATTCACACTGTTCTAATTTGTTTTGTAAAACATGAGTTCTCAATTCTAACTGCTTATTTATCTCATTCTTAGTCTTAATTTCTAACTGTTCTACTGTCGCTACATATTTATTTTCTACTTCTCTACTCTGGATTTCTATCTGGTTTCTAATGGTTTCATTAATTTGATTAACTTTATCGTCTACATTACTCATCTTAGTCTTACTATTTCTTTTCTGAATTTGCTAACTGCTATAATTTTTATTGTTCGACTAAGCTTTTCGTCATCACTGACATCTTCAGGTCTTAAACAATTTGCTCATTTACAGTTTCTGTTTGTTTTTTAACATCATCACATTGTGTCTCTATCTTATTAATTTTCTTGTTAACATCAAAATTTTGTTTATGCATTTCATTTTTAATTCTTCAAATTTCTCCTCTACTTGATTTAATTTTACATTTTGCAAGTTATTTTCTTTCTTTAGTTCGTTTAATTTGGTATCAAAACTGTCAAACTTTACATTAAATTTAACACTTTGCTGTTCAAATTTTTCATCAATTTGTTCTCTTAATACTTGAAATTGGTTATTTTGTGTTTTAATTAATATAAATAAATCTTCTAATGACACCTTATTATCGATTGCTCTAGGTGTTGAATTGGCACTTATTTTGTTTAATATTATTGATTCTGTATCTGTGTTGTTCATCTCTATGCTTTCATTGTTTTCTGCCATTTTGACAAGCTTTTCTTTTTTTTCTTTAATATTAAAATAACTATTTGATTACACTTGTCTTTGATATGCTTTTGTCAATATAACCTACATAACCTCTCGTATATTAGGTTATGGATCATTTCGTCACTCTCTTTGTCTCTGAATCTGGCTTATTTTATATAAAATAATTTTATATAAAGTCCACTGTTCGGGGGCCAATTGTTATCTCACACATTTAATTTTATATATTTATTGATATAAAATAAACACATGTACTTACCATGACACTTTCGGTATGAGCACGTGATTCATCTCCAATATAAATTTCTCTTTAAGGGGCCAGGGTTCACTCTCGGCGAGATTCAGACACATAGAGGTAATCGAAATAACAACTCTGGTTACCATTTGAATATAATTAACTTGTTTTTTAATTTTCAGAATTAAAATGTACACTGAATCATAACCCAAAGATGGCGTCACATACAAATACCAAAACAAAATGGCGTCTACATTTTCTTACGCCCTATTTATTAATTATTACTTTACGTTATGGTGAAGCTTGGTCCTATTTTAAATTGTTTCTAGCTGCAGCTCTAATAACATGTGATTAATTTAATGTTTGTATATTCCACAAACCAATGCCCTATTTATTCTATTATCATGGCCATTCGTTTACTCCCTCATGCACTCACTCACACACACTATCACAGATACATTTTATTAGATTTATTTTCTTATTGAGCTCATTTAAATATAAAAAATATGGTAATTCTTTCGACTTCTCTGTATGTAGACTCTGGTAGCTCCGCCGCTGGTGTTAGATCTTACGTATTGGCATGGCAGGTGGTCGCCTCATGTCTCTCGCCTATTTGTTTGGCTAGCACTGATTTTACATTTGATATTTAAATATTAACTGGTTGTCTCGAGTCTTTAAAACTCCACTGTTACATTTTTATGATGAATAGTAATTTGTCTAAAACTTCTGATTAAAACTAAATCAACAGCGATACATCGCTGTTGACCCTTTGGTGTGCTGTGTGGAACTGAGAACGGGTAACATGCAAATTTGCATATGTATTAGTGCATTTGACGTCACTGTCTTTTGTTTTCTCAGCCAACGCCTTGTTTCTTACGCTGTTGTTTCTGTGTCATTGTCGTTTATTAATGACGACACTGCCTTGTGAACCAATAAAAATTGTTATTAAGAGTTCGTCTTCACATACACCGCCATCATCTCTGCTCGACTTCGCTCGTCCACCGGTGACCTTGGAATTATTCTCCACTTACTGAATATGCGTTGTTCGTTCCTACAGAGGGACAATGGACCTAACCATACTTTATTTAACTTTGATACAATAAAACATTATAAAACATCCTCAAATCCCATAATTAAGGTAACGGGCCTTTATGTGCTGTTACAAAGTGGGGGAGTAGATATGAAAAAATTAATAAATGACCTAGCAACAAACCAAGAAAAAGACGCCGAACTTGACAAGATGTTAGCTTTAAGTCAGATACCCAACACACCTCACAAGTGGGAAAAACGTTTTAGTTTGTATAATAAACATTTATTTCACCGTACAAATGAACAGGGAGATGATTGGAAAGTATGCATCCCTAAAGTTATAATACCTGAAGTAGTGAGAGATTGTCATTTAAGGTATGGTCATATAGGCCCCAACAAATGCAGTGACATATTGAAAGAGTCATGTAAATTTAATAATATGGAAAGAACAGTGCATAAAATATTAAAAACATGCGAAATCTGTCAGAAAGCCAAAGTGAATAATCGTAAACAGGAGGGTTTAATGCAACATGTAATACCAGACAGTCCTTTAGCAATAGTTGCCGTCGATTTATATGGCCCCCTACCCAAAGGTCGAGGAGGGGTGAATTATTTATTTGTTGTACTAGATGTTTTTACCAAATTTGTAAAATTGTACCCGATTAAAAAAGCTACCTCCTCGGTATTAGCTAGGAAGATAGTAAATGAGTACATTACTGAAGTAGGTAAACCCAAAATAATATTATCAGATCATGGTTCTCAGTTTACCAGCAACACCTGGCGGGAAACTTTAAGTTGAGAAAACATTTTAGTCAAACATACATCAGTGTATCATCCACAATCAAATCCTAGTGAGCGTGTCATGCGGGAGTTAGGCCGAATGTTTAGAACTTTCTGCCACAAAAAACATTCATTGTGGGCTACGTTTGTGTGCAAGATAGAAGGGTATATTAACAGTAGTTTACATGAATCCACTAGCTACAGCCCATATGAGTTGATGTTTCAGAGAAGGCCGTCACGCATATTAGAGGAACTGATAAAATTTCCAACCCGGGCGGATACACCACATGGTAGGAAGTTGGTGATTGCAAAGGAGCGGCTGCTAAGTAAAGCTGAGCAGCGTAAACGAAGACATGACCGGAATTTAACACCCATACAATACGAGGTAGGACAGCTAGTATTAGTAAAAAATCACGATCAATCATCAGCTTTGGACAAAGAGATTAAAAAATTTTTCCTATTACACGACGGTCCCTATGAGGTTAGCGAAGTGAAAATGGAGAATGCTTATGTTTTATTAGACTTGCAAACCCGAGAAATAAAAGGAACATATAATGTGACCCAATTAAAAAAGTATTATCTAGCTGAGTGATGTTAAAAATTTTTTTAAATATTAATACATAAACACCCATTTATGGTATACTTAAAGGAGACGGTATCCTCCCCCGTTTTCGGGCGGTCACGACCTTACCAATCCTGACCGTGGGTTTTGGCACCTTGGAGGCGGACCATGGTTGGCGGAACTTCCTTTGGGTGGTGAAACGACGATGGTCCGACTCCATAAAATTGGTCTAAATTAGAAATTTCACTATATTATTGACGGGGAGGGGGACCCTAGTTTCGTGGAAAGGTAAGGTAGATTCATATACCTATAAAAAAAACTTTGATGGTGGTAGTATTTTCCACGAACTACAGTAGTTTGTTTTAGAAATTGAAACTAGAAAATTAGAAAAATTTTAGAAATTAGAAAAAATTAGAAAATGAAACAATCAAAATTATGTAACTTAAATACTTAACTTTTCAAGGAGTTGTTTTCCTTCAGAAAACAAAATGTATTTTACTTTTAAGGTAAATTTGTAAGATGATCCATTGTTGTAGTTCCTATTTTGGTCATAGAGAAAATGTTAGGGAAAAGTGAAAGCCTGGACTTGCAAAAGTGTCTATGTGAAAATATGTTAAATAAAATAAAAGAACTTGTTATCATACAAGGTTAAAGGGTGATTTTGGGGGGTTGTTTGGTGTTAATCGAAGTGTAAATCAATTATGGCATGTAGAGACTGCAAATGTAGAAAGATATAAGTTTAGATATAGGTAGGCTATTGCAGTGGCAGCATGTGCCACTGTAGATAGCAGTAAGTGTTGATGAGTAACATCAAAGTATGTTACCATCATCGGAGGCCTAAATAGGGCGTAAAATACACTGTACAACCTTATATAATATTATGTTGTATATTAACTGCTATTGTACAGTGTATAGAAATAATGACAAAAAAACATGCTAATGAAAGATGATTCATTTCGGGCGATTACTGTCTTACCAGCACTACTCGTGGTTTTGGACGACAGCCAGCTGTGGGCAGCAATTGTAAAACTGACCATGGTTGGTTGTCCTTTGAAATTGGTGAAAATTGAAATTAACGGGGGGCCACTTAGGGGAAATCCCCGGAACTATGTAACAGCGGCTATCACCTTGTTTGAGTAGGAACAGCAAAACAGGTGATAGACCGGTCTTAAGGGTATAACTATGTAACATTCAGATATTTTGATATCTGGCATTTTAAAATGTAAGGCCGAAGCAAGGACAGGAGATGTCAAAATTCCTCCACAAATTCAGTCCTTGTGGAAGCAGCTGAACGCCACAGTTCAGTGGGGGGTCATAGTGTGTGTGGCAAGGAGTTACTCAGGGGAGTAACGAACTAAAATTTGAAACTTAATGACGCTGACTAGCTGACAAGCTAATTAAATAATTGTAGTTTGATTTGAGAGATGATTACCGTAGACAACTTGTACGAATTTATTTACATGTAAATATTTAGACATGTAATTGATTTACATGTGTTATACTCTGTACGATATTTTATAGATGACTTTATTGATTTTTAAAAGATTATCTCAAGTAGGGAAGGTGTTTATTCTGTTTTATTTTGTTGTATTATGTTAGAGTGTAAGGATTATAAATATGTTATGTATTTTTCATGTTATAGTTTTGTGTAGTGTATCTGAGGTAAGGTCATTCACCTGACCCAGAGAGATCAGCTGATGGCTGATGTTAGGCCATAATATGTTTCTCGTAATTGACTCATATATTTCTTGATCAATTGAGATAGTTAGATAAATTTGTTGTTTTGGAAATTTTAAGAATTTGGTAAAAGAAATATTTTTTGGAGATTAAAAATTTTTTTTTGAGAAACGTTTTGGCCGTAAAGAATTTTATGTAAAATTTTGTGTTTCAGTGTAGATAGAGCAGAGGTTAGCTGATTCATGATGTGTATTTTAGGTTATTTTGTAATCAAGTGTAGTTATTTTGAATTTATGGTAAAAACAAGTTGTTTAATTTTATTTGTTTGTTATGATTGTAAGCATCCAATTGGTAGAAGTAGACATAAAATAAAGGCAGTTGAAGAATTTTGGAATTTAAAAAAAAAAATTATGATTAAGTTCATTAATTAACAAATGATACGAGAAAATGGAAATTATTTTTGGATTTTGGTACCAAAGTAAATGTATAGTTAATGTAATGAAGAGTATGTGTACGCACCCAGTATTTGCTAAAGGCAACCCAGTATGCGTGTAAGGGGATACATATCGGTTGAGGATCGGGTATGGTATAAGGCGTTTTTTATTTTTTTGACGGAATGATTTGAGGTTATGTGGTACTATGGTGAGTATCTGTCCGATGTTATGGTGTTGGGATCTTGAACAGAGAAGTCCAGTAACGTCGTTCGGGTGCAGCCATAGTCGCCGAGCTAGGGGGGTAGTTTACCCATGGAATGTAAAGAGATTAAAAGGGGGTTGTTGGCGCCATATCCTCACCGATCCTCTTGGGGTTAGCAATGAGTTTTTATGCTTTCGGGCATAAAACCTCTCATTGGGAGGGTATTGTAATGGGGCAAAAAGGAGGTTTTTATTCTTTATTAAATTTATTTAACTTTCAATTGTAATTCCCACATAACAAGGCTCTATTCAAACAATGGACAGTGACATAGCTTTGTGAACGGCGTGTTGTAATAGAACGCAATACTGTTTTAGTAAATCGAGTGTTTTGTCACACACAGAGTATGCGCAAAATGAGCACGCGCGCAGATGACGCACCTCAGACTGAAACGACGCTTCGAAAAAATGGCGAGGCTGAACAATTATATCACAATGTACTCTGATGCTGAAGGAAATTAAGTAGAGGCCACACCTACCTGTGCCTCCTGTATCGTCGCTGGTTAATATCGTCAACAACTTGGGCACATTGAAAATCCATGCTACATTTACGGTGACAAACAGTTCGTAACCCGAAGGCAGTGCCTTTCCTGTTAAGCCACCAGCAAAGGTGGGGAGCGCTGTACAGAGTTGAGTCCCAGTCGACTTAAACTCCAGACCACGCGTGGTCAGTAAAAACCTTTTGTGCGAGCGAATTAGGGTCGATCGACCAACCAAGTGTGTGTCTAAGATGTAAATCAGTAGAAGAGTTTGGAACAAAATGGAACACAGTAAGACCAAGTGAGTTCTTTATCAAAAGTGGAATGACAACAGTTTGGACATAGTGCGAGCGAACCATGCAGGACGCGCCACGCGGTCGACAGTGACGCCGTTTCAGAAAGTAACAGCATTCCACCAAACCCATTATTATTATTTTACATAATCTGTATGTGGGTGAGTATGAGAAAACTGGGTAGCCTTATTATTATTACTATGATTATAATTTAAGATTGTTAGCAATAAGTAATTCAACAAGTTTTTATTTCATGTATAATAGATAAATAACAATGTTTTCTGAGAAAAAGGGAAAATATCAAAGAAGTAACGTAAAATCAAATATTTAAATGAATGTGAAATAAATAGTAGTTTTTCGAAGACAATGAGTAATACATAAATTAAAGTTGAATGAATATTCCAGCAGTTATTATCGATGTAACGTAAAAGAAATTGTTGATGTGGGAGTTTTGGTATCATTTGATGATGAAATCAGATAAACTAAAAAGGTGTTAATTAACAATATAAACATGTATTTGTCATTGCATCCACCTGTTTTTTTCTGCTAAAGTACACCAGACGACACCTTGGTAAATTACGAAAGGTAGGTAACATTTCAAATTTCAATAATTTAAGAATTAATTAACGTGTACTACTTCAAATAACGTCCACACAGGGAAGATTTAAATATTTCAATCTTTAATTAACCTGAACTGCTTCAACTTTTCATTAAAATCACTATTTCTTACCATATTCTCAGACATGGTTTTCATAAGATTAAATATATCCTCCATCGACAACTCTTTTACTCTAGTTGTCGGAGTAGACTCTGCTTCTACATTACTCATTATTATTGATTCGGTAAAACTACTTTCGTTATTTGCCATTTTAATCAATTAATACTTACTCATTACTTATAGCATAAACATGAACAAATAATAACCTCCCCACCACTTGATATTACTATATAACCTTCATACTTAAATTTATTTCTATCTTTTTTAGTTACCTTAAATAACTCCTTCTGTTCTCCAAAGTAGGCCTATAAAATTAAAAAATTTCATGTTGAAGTCCCTGTTCGGATAGCGCCATTGTAACTGTAACTTTTATTTTATTTTACTTTTATTAAATTTTGTTTGTTTACAAACAGCTGTTTCCGTCCACTATTTGGACGCCATCTTGCATTGTTGCCAACTATAAAAAATTTGTTACTTACCAGGGTTCGGGTAGATGAACTGGAGAACAGACTGGGGTTATTCCATTAAATAAATTAGTCATCTATCTGTTCACAAATACTTCTGACCTTTTATTATTGCGATCAAAAAATATAACACAAAAGAAAACATTATTGCCTCAGCCATGTGGCCCATGATATAAAACCTAATTACCCGAGTTTGGGTTTTTTAACATTTTATCCCTTATATTCTTAAATTCATTTCAAAAAAATCATTTCATTACATAACTTCAAATAGAAAGAAAACTTTACTTAAATTTACTATTTTCGCAAACCAGTGCTTCATATGTTATCATTTTTTTTATTCACTCACACACTCGTACATATCCCGTTCCCTTACATGAGATCTCAATAAAAATAAAATGTTGAAATTTTTGTTTAGCTCTTCCCCGTTACTTAGCTGCAATTGCGTCCAACACCGTCCATCCTCCTTACGTTTTCTTTTTCTTCACTACGCACATTTTCTTTTTGACTATTTTACTTTTCCACCATAATTTCCGCCAGGTAACTGTTGATTCAAATGAAACTGTTACTTCATGTTATATTGATAAAATAACTGTTCTACAAGGGTCATTTCATAAATAATGTACATAATTTTTTTATTTGCTTACATGTTTATTTTCTGACAATATCTCTTTACAATCCTTCAATATAGTCTCCCTGCTTCTCAATTACCGTGTTCCAACGTGTAGAAAGCTTTGCAATTCCATCTAATACGCCATCTTTGTATATCTGACGAACGGCTTGGGTAACGGCGGCAGAAAGCTCTTCAAGAGATGAATAACGATGTCCTCGCAAGGGTTGTTTCAACTTTGGGAATAAGTCAAAGTCTGGAGGACCCATGTTAGGACTGTAGGGAGGATGAGGTAACACTTCCCAACTATATTCACGCAGCTTTTTAGCTACGGTACTGGTGACGTGCGGGCGAGCGTTGTCATGGAGAATGAGTGGCCCAGCTTTGAACAACTGAGGTCGGGTTTTGTGCATTTTTCTGTTCAGTTTTTGAATAAAATCACGATAATACAGTCCTGTGACATTTCAACCACATGGAACTCTGTCTGTCATAATGATTCCATGATGATCGTAAGCGAAGATCATCATTTGTTTCACCTTCGATTGAGCTCAACGAAACATTTTTGGATGTGGGGAGGACTGACCTCTCCACTCGTTTGACTGTGATTTCAACTCCGGTTCAAAGTCTCTAACCCACGTTTCATCAATAGCGATGGTTTGATGCAGGAAAGCTTGACAACATCAAATCTTTGTTTCAGCAAGGTCGCAATGTCCAGGCGACATTCCTTCTGTTCAGCACTCAAGCAGTGAGGGACCCATCGCGCAGAAATTTTTCTCTTGTTCAAATTTTGTGTCAGAATTCGGAATACGGACGTTGTTGAAATGCCTGTGCTTCAGAAATTTCCTCACATGTCACACGACGATCTTCTTCAAGAGCATCTGCCACAAGTTTCACACTTCTTTCATCTGTTGCTGTTTTCGGCCTTCCTGGTCTTGCGTCGTCGTTTATGCTTACACGACCTTCAAGAAAACGATTTGCCCAGTGAGAAACTGTACTACGGTCCACTGTTAACGCACCGCACACTTCACTTAAAACACTGTGAACTTCGGTTGGGTTTTTGCCACGTAAAGTTTCGATCTTAATGTATGATCTTTGATCCTCAACAGTCACAGTACCCAAGACCGGTGCAGGCTCCATTTCTAAATCGCGTTATTAAAAAACAATACACGGTATTGATGAAACAAAAGCACGTGCTTCTTCCTCAAGCCTTGAACTACAACTGACGTAACAATCACTATCGACGCGTCCTTCACTACGCAGTGTTGCCAACCTGTGCATTATTTATGAAATGTCCCCCGTATGCCAAACTTAACATTTTACACCTTTTGGTGTCCGGGCGCCCGAAATTCGTCCGCGGAACTTTTACGGCTGTACAGCACCAGAGTATATTGACGACTGGGTTTTTTCGAATTTACGAGCGAGCACACGGCCCGCGTCCATCGCCGTTAGGTGTTGTATGACTGGGGCGATTCAAAAAGATGACGCTTCTTAGCTGGACGAACGGTCACGTGATCTGGTTTTATTGTTCTATTTGTGTTATGTAGCCAGATTTTAAGGCATTGTTTAATTCGCTCGACATTCCAAAGTGACGTAAACAAAGGTTTGCCCCTTGACGTCATATGGCATGATCTCTTAGTGTATAGTTCAGAGTTCATGTGGCTACAAATGTAACTGTTTCCAGCAGCTTACTTCACTTGACCTTGACACTAATACGTTCACATTGCGTACTATGTTGTTTCTTCATAACATTCTCAAATACAATTTATTATTTAAAGTTATTACAAAATTATCCCTGGGTGGGTTACCTGTCCCGTTACAATACGGCATACAATGAAGGCAGTGTGGCCAGCACTACGCTTCAGCCGTCCATTATTATCCCCAGGATGTTATCCCAGGTACTCATTTTCAACAGGCTGAGTTGACCTGGGGGCTGAAAAAACGCACCTTGATTTTATGGTGTGGGTCCGGGAATCGAACCCGGGACCTCTAGATTAGTAGCCAGGTGCCATACCCACTGGTCTACTGAGCCGCCATTATAAAGGGATTATAATTTATCCCTTTATTTAAAAGCTTCATTTCATTATCATCAAAGTTTATTGTAGTTAAGTTCATGACACTAGTATAAAATGTGTGTTTACAAACAATGGCAGACTCTTGGCGATGTTTATGTTCTAACCTACGAAGTTTGCGTAATTGATTAAAATGTGTATGGCGTACAATAATAGATATGTATTTGTGTACAGAATTAAAACTTCATTGACAAAGACAGGATGAATACTGTTAAGAATCTGCTAGTGTAATTTAAGTAAACGAGTGTTGAGGAGAGATTTTCTAATGTACAATGCCTTAATTTCTTCCTTGATGCGAAGTCGTTCAGTGTATTGTTGTGTTATTTTCGCAGCCTTGGAAGAGCAATTAATTTTCACAGTAGCATACTTAGGAGTTATGTTCTTTTGTAAACAAATTTTATTGAACTTAATATGCAAGTTAGTTTTTAATAACTGGATTTTGACATTTTGGAATTTAAATACCATGCTTGCTTGGCTAGGCTCTAATTTAATATTCATGTCTAATCTAGTATCCAAGTCACTTGATCGAATTAATAAATTAATTTACCTTCAATATAAAAAAATTTGTATATCCACTAATTATACAAGCTTTATGCCTAAGATTTTGTCCTCTGTATTGAATAATAATAGTTTTACTATTTCATTCAGAACTAATAATAAGTTACTAAGCATTCTCAGACCGAAAAGCACCTCCAGAAGAAAAAACAGATATATATAAGTTAATATGCAATGATTGCAATTGCTTCTATATTGGACAGACGGGGAGAGGTTTCCTCAAACGTTTTCGGGAACATATACCCAAGAAAATAAGAAATGATAATAGCATCAAATCTAATTACGCCCAACACCTGACTTCACACAATCATAATTACACATACTTTAATTCCAACTTAATACCATTGCATGTATGTAAGAATGGCTGTTTCATGAATGCCTTGGAGGAGTTTGAAATTTATAGTGCATACGAAAACCTAAGCAGTCGCAATTTCGTATTAAATGACCAACTGAACTTTGGATCCAACCGCTTGTACGATACCGCCTCGAGTCTGCTGGCTAAGACTACGATAAAGTAACAACCGCTCAGTAGCAGATTGAACTTGAACCAGGTGCGCACCCAACATCGCGTACAGTTCATATGCAAATTGACATTTTTATTATGTAACGATCTCGTAAGAGTGATAGTTTTATTTTTTATTTTACTATCTGAAGATGGGGCATAGTCTCCGAAATGCATAATAGAAGAGATTTACAAGAAGTCACAAGGCGGATTATTGAAGGTAAATTAATTTATTATAAAAGAATCTTTTGCTAAACTTGTGTTGCTACCACTAATACTCACTTACACTTCCATGAGCGCTTTCAAGCCTCTCGGCTCATCTTCAGATGGAAACAACCTTGTGAGTATGGAAACCTTGTGTGATGTAAAGTGTAAGTGAGTACTAGTGGTAGCAACACAAGTTTAGCAAAAGTTAAGACTTAACCACTAAATTGTATTTATCGTTTAAGTATAAAAGAATCTATAAAAAATACACAGATCCAAAATCCACATTAGACAGTTTCTTAATGTTAGAAATCAAATGCTTCTGTGTCAAATGTAATCTGTTTTTTAATTATAAATGTACAAAACTATGTTCTTTTTTTTTTAATCTCAATATGTACAAATAAAATATTGATGTGCCTATTGTTATCCCTAGTGAATTAAGGCCGACTAAACACCTGTCTGAATGCAAAAACTGTTACTACATGGCTTGCCGTAACATAATTATAATACTGTCACGGGTTTTGAAAACCCTGAAACTTTCTATATTATTAAAAAAGAATGATATCGTAATAATTTAAAATTAATGTTAATTCACTCCTACTTACCATCGCGTGGCTTCAAGGTTTCGTCATACGTATGTTTGGGATGCAGACGTAATTTTTTAAGGTTGTGAGAATAACTTGCACAACACATTTATATGAAGAGAATTAACATTTTAATTTAGTTTTGAATCATTTAAAATTTTTTACAAACTTTACTACATCTGAAATATTTTCGTAAGAATTGATCCTTTGCTTGGGTTACATGATTATCACTCTTATTCTATCTTATACTACAGCTTACCTTATTTATATACACACACACAAGACTGCCCAGCCTGCAATTTTGCACACACACAAACACACAAAAAATTATAGAACCCTTAACATTTTTTAATAATATCCCTCCCCGTCGGCAACGTGGTCCTCGCGTGCACTCCTCATTCCTTTGTATTTCTTTTTTGTCCGAAAAATATATATATGTATAACTATGTTCTGCACTTTTACTCGACCGCGGTCACATACTTTGTTATTGTTAGTTGTTACATTAATTATAAAAATTTGTTTCTGAGCCCGGTTGACGGGCGGCCTGCGCAGGCGGGAGTCGACAACGAACTGCCGGCGTCTCTCAGTTCCCCACTCCGGGAGCATTTTAGTGAAGACGACGGACATCAATGCCTTCCAGTTAGTCGTCCCAGTTTCGACTCATACTAGTCACGTAGTTGTTGGAGTGACGATAGCAGACGATTTCAAATAGGCACTGGCTAATGTCATAAAAGTGGGTGGGACTTAAAACAGCATTTCCGTAGTGAAACCAAATGAAGGATGAAAATTTCCCTCTCTGGCCATCTTAGTTTTTTGCCAGAGCGTCACTTGGAGCGTGATTGAGCAGTTGCGTATGTGCGCTGCCACACACAGGTACAAAGTTCTCAGAATTTTGTGGAGGTAAATTCTTCAGCCGTGTTACACCACTGATTGCGTTTCGCTTTGTTTCCAACTGTTTCTCAACACTGGTCTGTTATACGAACAAATACGTTGCACAATGACAATCCGCCCAAAAACGAAATAAATAAAAATATAAATATATGCCCCAAACGGTTAAAACAAAAACACCCAAAAATGACCCGCTACAATACCCCCTCGATGAGAATTCTGCTGTCCACGACAGAAGAAATCTCATCGATGACCCCGAAGCGGACCGGTGAGGAACTGGTGCCAACAACCCCCTTGTTCTTAATCTCATGGGTACACGACCCCCCTGGCTCAGTGACCATGGACTCATCTGAACGAGATCACTGGACTTCTCCGTAAGAGATCCCAACACCGAGAAATCGATCAGACTCGCACCACAGCACACCTCGCCTTCTAACATGCTACCCCCAAAATCCTCAATCCCGGGCTAAAATTATCCCAGCTCCTCCGCCGATGTGGATCCCCTTTTTTGCAAGCTGGGCTGCCTTTAGCAGATACTGGGCTCACACATACTAACATTACATATCATCATAACACATTAAAATAAAACTTCCTTTTAAAATTTATTATAAATTCAAAAAATTCAATATTCAAAAAAATCTTTTACCAAAAATTCTCTTCCTCTTTTTTCTAATTTTTGTTACAAATGACAACCTAGACATTTCTACTAATACAAATACATCCTTACTCTAGCATGAGAACAATTTATAGCATACCAATATAAAGCAACACAACAAAAGGAACATCATTAATACATACACAATAAAATAATAATTATCTAACATATTCACTCGCTGGCAGGCGACAAATCAAAAAAAAATTTTTTTTTTTTTTCAAAAAAAATTTAAAATTTTCAAAATTTTAAAACTCAAAAAAAATTATTCATTAAATATTTATTAAATTTATTTATTAACTAACATTTATTAAAATTATTCAAAGATTAGTTTGAATTAATCAAACAAACAAATTAAAATTGAATTCCTACTATACACAAGCTTAGTAGGTGTATGAACTCATCAGCTGATCATAACTAGGTCAAGTACAAAACCCTTGACCTACATATGTTATGTATGATTTCTGAAAACACATTGACATTTACATTATTTAAAACAAACAATTCTCGACTTTACATTATTTTCAAATTTTATCAAAATTCTGTCACTGGTTTAAAAAACAATTGTACATTCTTTATTATAAATTCCTCTCCTGCTTTTCAACAATCTTACCTTAATATACTGTGGGTGATGTAAATTATTTATTCTCAATTACCGTATTAGATCTCTATACATATATAAACTTTCTCCCCCTGACTCTAACATTTATCAACTGCAACTCCCATGACACCCAACTCTATCAAAAATATCTACTAATCAGGACATTCTAAACCCCAACTTACCATTTAACTCAAAACGCCGCCTTCTCTACATATATAAAAAAAAAATACTCTCCAACCCTTTGTACATAGGATACGTGTTTCCTTCCCAAAACTCATCCCCTTATGTTGGTCCCTGGACTCCCCCTAGGTAACCCTTTCCGGCGCCAATCGGTCCCTATCCCGTCCCAACCCTTGTTGCGGACTCCCCAAATACACTACCCCCTAATACAAAATTGCCATCCCCAAAAATCTCAATCTCATTACCTCACTACAAATACACAAAATAACCTCATTAACTATAAACATAAATATAGATCATTCAAAACTCTACATAAAGTCTCCATTACCACTGTGTCAACATCAATATTTCACAAAATTCTATTATATCACATCAACTCAAAAACAACATTACATTATATTCATCTCCATCATTTCACATTCAACTTTTAATTCAACTTGGGCAGGTCTGCATGTCCCATAAAAACTTTATCACCCATGAATTATCTTTTATTAATTTGCATAAATTATTTTATTTCTCATATTCTTTTTGTCTTTACTTCAAAATGTCTGTAGTACACTAAACATTAATTACTTGTAACATTCATAAACCAATATACCAGTGACATGGTATTGCTGATCAGCTGATATCCTAACATAATAAAAACACCATGAATACCATTCAAAATTGGACAATTACATGTAATACATTATCGACACTTACTTCTATTATGTTGATTGCCTGCCAGGCGGCTAATTATTGGCTTCGAGAAAAAAAATACACATAATAAAAATACATTTTGTCAACAACTATATCTAACACACAACAATAAAATGATACCTTTAAAATTATAGTATGAACACCTTAATTTACGAGTCTGAGCATATAATTATGTGGACAAAGCACAATCATTTTTGATTGGATTACACCTTGAATAAGCAAAACTTTTACGTCATAAGATTTTAAAATTCGTGACTCCTTTGCGTCACCTCCCAGCCACACACACTATTTAAGATTATGGAGGACTGTTTCGCCCTTTCGCTTCCACAGAGACTGTATATTTTGGAGCAGGGTTTTACCTCTCCGTGTCTCTGCTTCCGCTGTTAAGTTTAAATTGGTGAACATCATCATGTTCTTGTTATAAAATTATGCACCCTTAAACGGATCTACCACCTGGCTCTGCTGTTCCTTCTCGAACAGAGTGGCAGCCGCTGTTCCATAGTTTGGTGATTCCCCTTTTATTTACCCCCCATCAATTTCAAAATACACCTTTACAACGATAACAGCTATGGCCAGTTATGGTCAGCGCGTAATCGTAATGTGCCCCAACCATAGCTGTTAAAGCTAAACCAATTCCACGGTCAGGGTTCGGTGAGGCCGTGACCGCCCGAAAATTTGGGGAATCACAAGTAAAATATCTTTCGTAACATTAAATTAAAATTTAAATGACAATATTAATTGAGATGGGGTTTTAACCCACTCTATATGGAAGCTTAACCATTAGTAACATAAAATAATTAATACAAAATCTACAACCTTCCCCCATAGCAGTTCCACACTACACTGTTATGTCCCTTCATTGAGCACCAAACTACCCCCCCAAAATTATCCCCACATCTTGTATTGATAACAAGTTCTTATATTACCACATTTCTTCAAAGCGTTCTTATACCCACTACTACTAAAATCCAACAATTATATTTGGTCACCTAATGCTAAAAAATTTAGAAGAAAAAAATTATATATCTTAAATTTAAAATTATACACATCCAAAATTATTTGGGTTTTTTTTTTTTTTTTTTTTTTTTTTTTTTTTTTTTTTTCAAAAATCTATTTACACTGGAGGCTGACTAACCTTCTCAAATCGAGATTAATGCTAGTAAGACAGTAACCGCCAGAAAAGTCGGGTTTCGCTGCAAAACGGATCGGAACCCGGTAGATATACTACGTGAATTCACGTCCCCCCTCTGAAACACACTACTCCCCTCTCCTACCATTTCTTCTACCCCGCTTTCTACCGTGCTCCGAAACGTCTTGCCCCAAAACTCGTCGTTTCAGGCCAATCAGAAGATATTGTCAAAGGCTCCATTTTAATTTTGCCCTTGACACCAAAAAATTTAATTTGAATGCACTGCCTTTTAATTAATGCAGCCTCCATTATATACAAACACTCTAAGGCAGTGCAGGCACGTGACAGGCACACCAAAACCGCTGCACCATGAGTGTATTAAAAAATTTTAAGTCGAGTCACGTACCTGTTGGGGTCCCCCTCCCCGTTCAAATATGTATGGTTAAATTTCTATTTTGTACCAATTTTGGTGGAGCCGGACCATCGTTGTTTTCACTGCCCGAAGGAAGATCCTGCCAACCATGGCCCGCCTCCGAGTTCCGAATTCCACGGCCAGGACTGGTAAGATCGTGGCCGCCCGAAAATGGGGGAGGAGCCCTTCTAAAAACATAAAAGAATAATTAAATAACATTCATACCTTTACAAATTAACGAAATACTTATGCTGACCAAAATAATTTCAAGTTTGTAGCGTTGTGCGTACCCACTATCTCCCTGGTTTCTCTATTCTGTAACACATATGAATTTTTCATTTTTATTTCCACTACCTCGTACGGCCCCTCGTACAATAAGAAAAACTTCTTGATCTCCTTATCTTGTGCACTTGATAAATCGTGTCGTCGTACCAATACCAGCTGTCCAACCTCATACTTCGTCCACTTACCTTTCATGTCATGTTTCCGTTTTCTCCTCTCCCCTTTTGTCAACAGACTTTCATTGGCTAGTCTCAGCTTAACATCGTTACCGATAGTGTCGGTTTCCGGTGGATATTCAATTAATTGTTCCAAAATCCTCTGTGGACGCTTTCCTCTTATTAGCTCATAAGGCGTGAACCCCGTCGACTCGTGGGTGGTGCAGTTTAGCCAGTTTTCAATCTTCTGCACATAGAGTGGCCACTCACTATGTTTGGCATGGCAGTATGTTCGAAAAATTCTGCCCAACTCCCTCATGACTCTCTCCGCTTGATTCGACTGTGGATGATATACGGCAGTGTGCTTTGGGATAATACCTTCCCATCCAAGAGTCTGGCGCCATCTTCCGCTGATGAACTGCGGACCGTGGTCGGATAATATCACCTTCGGCTTTCCCACGTTGATCATATAGTCGCGTGTGATCTTCTCGCTCAGCACCTTGCTCGTGGCTCGCTTTACACTATATAGCCTGACATATTTAGAAAAAGTATCAAGTACAACAAAAATATGCATCACTCCACCCCTACCTTTCGGCAGTGGGCCGTACAAATCGACAGCTACTAAATCGAATGGTTTTTCTACTTTAATATAATTTAATTCTCCCTCTAACCTATAATTTACAACTTTGGATTTCTGACATAACTCACAAACTCTAAGTATTCTTCGGACTCGTTTCTCCATGTTCTTAAATAAACAAGATTCCTTTAATACATTCACACACTTTCGTGCCCCAAAATGCCCGTATCTAAAATGACAGTCCCACACTATTTTCTCTATCAACCCTTCAGGTATGACTAACCTCCAATCTCTCTCTCTCCCCTCTACTTTTTTAAACAAACTCCCTTTGAACACTTGAAAATATTGCTTATACCCTAACTCATCTACATCTGATTCTATACTAGTAATTATTTTATTTTATTTATTATCAGCTCTTTGCATTACATTTATATCTTTCAATTCCTCCCCAAAAAGTTTATCTTCCCGGGATAGTCTATAAATTTCTATCTCTTTGATATCTCTACCTGTTCTATTTCTGTCTGTGTCTATTCGTGATAGTGTGTCTGGCACCCTGTTCTCTACACCCTTGATATATTCCCAAGAAAAATTATACTCTTGAAGAGCTAACACCCACCTGGTAATCCGGCTGTGTGTGAGTTTACAAGTATTGAGGAACGATAGCGCTTTATGGTCCGTCCTGATGATGGTCCTGTTACCCAGCAGATACGTTCGGAACTTCCTCACGGCGAACACTATACTGAGGAGCTCCTTCTCTGTGGTAGTATAATTGCGCTCGGCGGCTAGCAATGTCCGGCTGGCGAAGGCGATGGTTTTATGTTCCTTCTCCTCGTCCTCTTGGTAAAGTTCTGCTCCCAACGCTATGTTACTAGCATCTGTCTGTAAATAAAATTTGTCATTAAAATTGGGATGATTCATTAGTATCATGTCTGCGAACTTAATTTTGATGTCATTGAACGCTGCTCTTTCGTTGTCGCCCCATCTCCACTGCTTGTTCTTTTGCAACACTGCGCTGAGTCGGGCCGTCGTCTGTGCGTAGTTCCTCTGAAACTTCCTGTAAAAATTACAAAGACCAAGAAAACTTTGCAACTGCTTTGTATTTTTTGGCTCCGGGAATGTCAAGATGGATTCTACTTTATCCGGATTGGCACGTATTCCTGTAGGTGTTATGATGAAACCTAAAAAATGTATCTCAGTTTGCAAAAATTTTGATTTGTCCCAATTCACCGTCAAACCTCCCTGATATAATTTCTCCAATACATATTCCAAATGCTCTACATGCTCTTCAAATGTTCTAGAAGCTATTAGTATGTCGTCTACGTATATGGTTAGAAAATCTAAGTTATGTGGTTGCAAAATTTCGTCGAGACACTTAATAAAACTAGCTACACTTGTGTTCAAACCGAACGGTAGTTTCTTAAATTGGTAATTTTTTCCGTTGAACAAAAACGCTGTATATTTTCTACTATTTACTGCCAACGGGACTTGCCAATATCCGGCGGTCAGGTCTAAAGAAGTCATGTATTTCACACCACTAAATTTCTGAAAAATCTCTTCTATCGCTTCTGGTGACTCCCGGTCTGGAATGATTATTTGATTGATTTTGCGGGCATCTAGACATAACCTCACTCTCCCATCTTTTTTGATTACTACTACTAAAGGGTTGGAATAAGTTGATACCGACCTTTCTATAATATCCCCCGCTAACATCCTATCTAATTCTGACTGTACAGCCTCCCTTTTCGAATATGGTACCGGATAACTACGTTGGACATATGGCGCATGCTCCCTCACCCTTAATTCACATTCATAACCTTTTGCCCTTCCTGGTTCCCCGGCAAACACTCCCCGATAATCCTCAACTACCCGCCACAGCGCTTTACGCTGAAAACTCCCCATTTCACCACCTTCCCCACAAAATTTAACCTCTCTTTCGGCCCATATTCTATCTCCCCTCTCTTCACTCACACTCTCCCTACACACATGTATACTAAATTCCATATCCCTATTTATGGTTTTATCTGGTATAACCCTTATACCCGAAATCTTTACTGTGTCTAGAACCCGTTCAAAATTAACTGTTATTTGTTTATTTTCATTACTCAATTCTAAAATTCTTTTTCGAAAGTTAATGACCGCATTATTTCTTATTAAAAAATCATTACCCAAAATCACTTCTAAATTTAAACCTCTTACAACTAAAAATGTATTCTCATATTTTTCCCCATTTATTAACATGTTCAACTGGACTTGTGTTGTAACCCGTTTACTTCTAACACCCGTAATACCTACAATTGCTACCCCTGCTACTGGCAAAGACGGAATATGTTTGTTAGTTTCTTTCAATTTATTGAGTACATGTTCTGCTATTACAGATATTTCGCTACCTGTATCTATAAGTGTCAAGATTGACTTACCTTCTATTTCCAGTTTTACCTCAGTCAACCACGCCTCTTGTCTCCTCGTTTCCGTCTCCTCTTCTTCCAACAATTCTGTGGCCAAGTCCGTGTGAATCGTGTTATTCCTGTATTTATTTTCATGGACCCCGTGATTATTCCTCGACAATGGCCGGGCCTCCTCATCCATTGTCCTCCTTAGTTTCCCATTCTTGCGTCTGCGTTACAGGGCGTGTATACTCTGCCCATCTGCTGATTTCCTCCTTCATTTCTCAGATTCTCTACTCGTCGTTCACCGTTCCTCTGCTGTGGGTTGTTGAACCTCGGTGGTGTCCTCGGCTGCTGTCCGGGCCTCGCCCTTCTACATCTATAACAAAAATTACGATCAGCATAATTTTCTACCAGACACCCGTCACATTTCCACATTGGGTATCGTCTGTCCCGTTCTCGACCATCGTGTGTGGTTCCTCCGTTTGGTCCTCCTCTTGGTACATAATTACCTCCATTTTGTATATTATGTTGTTGTATGCGTCTGCTGTCTTCCTGGTCCTTAATATTCTGAAAAACGTCTAATATTTTTTCTAATTCATTTATATCGCTTACCTCTCTGGTCATCAATGTGATCTGCACCTCCCTTGGTAGGTGCTTGCTAACGTGGCGTACAAACGACTGAAATGGCAACGGTGGTTCCAAATACTTCGCTTCGTTGTACAGCTTCATCGTATATACTGTGATACTACGGTTGTTTCTTCCAAAACTCCCAGTTCCCATTATTTGACTTCGCAGTATCTCCTGCTCCTCCTCCGACCAGTATTTGTTCCGAAATGCTCTGTCAAAATCTCCATAACTCTCCCATTCGTTTCGATGCGTCTCCGCCCATATCTCTGAATCACCTTTAAAACATTTCAAAATTTTTATAAGTTTAACCTCCCAGCTACTACCATTGAATCTGTCAAACTCTCGTACTCGATTTAAAAATTGCATTGGATGCACTCTCCTATTTTCATTACTAAAAGTTTCTAATTCTATTTCATTGTTTGTGTCACGTGTCATAAATATGCGTTCAGTAACATTGTTTACATTTTGATTTTTTACTACACTTAATTCATCTCTCATATTATTAATATTCTGTTCAAGTGAATATAATTTTTTGTCATTACTATATTCAGACTGTACGTTATTCTTTGCTATCACATCGATAGATTCATTTACTGCTTGTATTTCTGTCTTATAATTATTTTCAATTTCATATATTTTAGATTCTATCTTACTTTGGTGTTCATCAATATTCTGACTAAATTTTTCAACTGTCATTACTACACTATTCAACTTACAATCAGTTTCAGTATTACATTTATTAATTTTAATTTCTATGTCATTGTTATGCTCATTCATTGAACTTATTAAATACTCGTTATTCTCATTTATTTGCTTCTCAACTCTATGTATCTGACTATCTATTTCATTAAATTTAACATCTACTTTTTGCATTGAATCATCTAATTTAGTTTCTACTTGGTTAACTCTATTGGTAAATTCTACTTTGGTATTTTCACAACGCTTATTAATTTCTTGAATCTCATTTTTCAACTCATTATTCTGATTTTTTAATATATTGAATTTAGCGTCAGAATCACTCTTCTGTTCACTGAATTTCATATCTAACATTGTTTGTATAATTGTAAACATTTCGTAATTATCGTCAGACTTTTTATTTTGGATAGGTGTCACTAGATTTTCTATTTTGTCGTCGGTGATGCCGAATTCATTGTCATTATTTTTATTTTCTCTATTTGATTTTGGGGTCGTTTGGATCCCCGAATCATCTGTATTATTTGATTCATTTATACTACTTGTGTTTAAAGTTTTGTCGCCTTGACCTACATTCGGCGTTGAATGTACTTCAAAACTATTCACAACAGCTGATTCATTTAATTCAGCTATTTCGCTTATCACAGTCGAGTCGGACAAATCGACTCCGTTCTCTGCTGTATTTTCCATTATTATTATTATTTTTAGGTATTTATTCTGTTTACAATATAAATAATATATATTTTAAATATATATTTATATTTTAAATATTCTTTACTTACTTAGCGTAACTTAACTTTACATAAGTATCTTTTGCGTATTCTCACACAACTTCCAAACTACGATTGCATCCCATTTATAGGTATGGAATTTATTTTTTAAATTCGTCCCTTTCGTGGCGCCAATGAAACTTTCTATATTATTAAAAAAGAATGATATCGTAATAATTTAAAATTAATGTTAATTCACTCCTACTTACCATCGCGTGGCTTCAAGGTTTCGTCATACGTATGTTTGGGATGCAGACGTAATTTTTTAAGGTTGTGAGAATAACTTGCACAACACATTTATATGAAGAGAATTAACATTTTAATTTAGTTTTGAATCATTTAAAATTTTTTACAAACTTTACTACATCTGAAATATTTTCGTAAGAATTGATCCTTTGCTTGGGTTACATGATTATCACTCTTATTCTATCTTATACTACAGCTTACCTTATTTATATACACACACACAAGACTGCCCAGCCTGCAATTTTGCACACACACAAACACACAAAAAATTATAGAACCCTTAACATTTTTTAATAATATCCCTCCCCGTCGGCAACGTGGTCCTCGCGTGCACTCCTCATTCCATTGTATTTCTTTTTTGTCCGAAAAATATATATATGTATAACTATGTTCTGCACTTTTACTCAACCGCGGTCACATACTTTGTTATTGTTAGTTGTTACATTAATTATAAAAATTTGTTTCTGAGCCCGGTTGACGGGCGGCCTGCGCAGGCGGGAGTCGACAACGAACTGCCGGCGTCTCTCAGTTCCCCACTCCGGGAGCATTTTAGTCAAGACGACGGACATCAATGCCTTCCAGTTAGTCGTCCCAGTTTCGACTCATACTAGTCACGTAGTTGTTGGAGTGACGATAGCAGACGATTTCAAATAGGCACTGGCTAATGTCACAAAAGTGGGTGGGACTTAAAACAGCATTTCCGTAGTGAAACCAAATGAAGGATGAAAATTTCCCTCTCTGGCCATCTTAGTTTTTTGCCAGAGCGTCACTTGGAGCGTGATTGAGCAGTTGCGTATGTGCGCTGCCACACACAGGTACAAAGTTCTCAGAATTTTGTGGAGGTAAATTCTTCAGCCGTGTTACACCACTGATTGCGTTTCGCTTTGTTTCCAACTGTTTCTCAACACTGGTCTGTTATACGAACAAATACGTTGCACAATGACAATCCGCCCAAAAACGAAATAAATAAAAATATAAATATATGCCCCAAACGGTTAAAACAAAAACACCCAAAAATGACCCGCTACAACCCATGATGGAGATAAAGTAGACAAAATATTGATAAATTTTATAAGTTAACATTTAAATATTCCAAAACATTGTAAAGCAATAGTCACAAATGAATCTGGTTTTACTAGAGCTTTAATAATACATCAACAATCATTTGCCTGTACATCCTACACTCATACCCATATACGATTTTTATGAGAAAATTCGTTCACATGTCATGCCTAAGTTTCACAGTTAGGTGGCATGAAAATGCTGGCCAACATAAAAGTAAACCAAAAGTGGATTAAACTTTTATATGAGATTAATCAAAAACAGAATTATGTTAAAATGAACAGTTTTGTGCTAAACAATATCAAAAGAAAAAATAATAGAAAAGAAACATCCTGCTGTTCAAAACTTGCTAACTGACTATAACTATGTACATAAACGCATAACGCTAATGGACAATTTTGTTACACCTGTAACATTCAGTCTCCTGTCTCTAAACACAAGCTATACAGAGTGATTGAACAATCACTCATCTTAAATATATTACAAGAATGGTAGATACATTTTTCTAAGAATATTTTCTTAGAAATATTTGTAGGGGTATTTTTCCTGTGACACTACCATTTGTGATATTAGAAGATTCTGTCATGCAAGTAACATGGGGCCACTTGCCACAGAATGAGGGACTTGCTTCATTTACTTAATGCGAATTTTGGGAACCACATAATTTCCTCTGGAACAGACTATCCATAGTCGTTTCATTCATCTGATCTTACACTCCCCTGATGCTTACACTGGAGTATGCTACAGGAAACCATTTTTCAAGAGAACCCTCCAGCAACCATTGGTGAAATACGTGACACATGTAAGAGGAAATGAAACAACCTCTAATTAGGAATGTTAACTCACATCCTTTTTAACAATACAATTACATAAATATGTGAGTAATATACATTTATGTTACTTACCACGTGTTGATCACACTTCCGGTAGACACGTGCTACCCACATACATATTACGTTTTATACCCAGGGTCCAAGTTCTTTAAGCGAAAGTGCAGAAAACCATCGGGTTGTATGAAATAATAAACTAGTTGGCATTTAGAGGTATAACATTTTGTTTAATGACTGCATTTTGATGATAATTCTACTTTACAAATGGTGACTTACACCACACCCAACTTGGCGGCCCTTTTCTTCCGCTCTTTATAAATATACTCTGTTTTACAATATTTATTTTCTCTATATGTGTCACATATCAGAATTAGTTTCTCACTGCAGTATTTAAATTTTTATTTAATGTTACCATACTAAAAGATCTTTTAAAACACAAACCAACGGCTCTTTTATAAGACGTGGCCGGCCCGTACTCTCTCTCTCTCTCTCTCTCTCTCTCTCTCTCTCTCTCTCTCCCTCTCTCTCTCTCTCTCTCTCTCTCATCATGTGAAGCTACAAATTAGTGTCACATAAAATTTACCTAGCAAATAAACATTGAATAATTATCGGGCGCCATGATGGAAATCTGTGCAAAAACATATGATATTAGGCTTACCTTTATTAGGTCCAAAATTCGTGTTAAACGAACCAGTAATAGCGAAATGTACCAGAAATAATTCACTCGTACTTGTATTTTTTACCAATGACCCTTTATTCAAATCACATATTCCCATATATTATTACAAAAAACAAATTGTGCCAAACATGCACATTTTTACGCCTCGGGGCGTGTTCCCATTTATCTGAACATTAATAAGAATTACAGGTTTTTTAACCCTCCAAAATAAACATTGGTAATAACATATAGTATAATATAGTATGATAAATAACATATAAATATAGTATAATTAGTATAATATGCTAAACAATACCTGCACAACCCAGCACTTAAATTATTTAGGTCTCTCTCTCTCTCTCTCTCTCTCTCTCTCTCTCTCTCTCTCTCTCTCTCTCTCTCTCTCTCTCTTTCTCTCTCTCTCATTCTCTGGTACAATTTTATTTTATGAGCTCATTATTGAATGAATTTTGAATTGGTCATTATTACACAATGATGTTGATGTATTTGAATAATAAAAAGAATATTGGAACGATCTCACCAAAATATCGGACAGGTCTCACCGCACTGCTAGGATCCGTCTATCGTGCACAATCTGTTCTCTTTTACTCCGTCTTCGGGCCCACACCGTCGTGTCTACCCTCGAAAACACTTTGGGCAGATTCTAGCCGCACTTAGTTCGACGATCCTTGGCCGATGACACCTGTTCAATTGATCACCGCCCCAACATGTCTGATATTTTTAAAATAGTTATTTAACCACTTTTGGTGGTGTAAAAATTAAAATTCACACTTAGTGAACCTCTGCCGGCCGGCTCCGTTCACTGTCTAGGCGAAAATGACACAGAGTCTCTGTTTAACATTGCGTAGGTGGGGCAAAAACTACGTCACCAGGCTTTTGTTCATTGTTTACAGCTTCGAGTTGTTTACAGAAATGTGCATTCCTTCCACTGACGTCATCAGGGCTCGTCTCGTTATCGCTATATGTGACACACAATTTTTGCTGTGTTTGCCGTTTTACAATGAAAGCGATCGGAATCCTGTCAATTCCCATCTGCATTGTATAAAATAATTATATAGTCCACTCACCAAAACTTTATAGGGATTATGTAATATTCCAAAATTGATTACCAATAATTGTTAAAAATTATAATTATGGTCTTTTGTACCACGTTTTTTAAATTTAGGATTGTACCAGAATTGTACCATCACAAAACCCCCTCAATGAAAGATTTTGTGCCGAAGCATAAAAACTTTCATTGACCCATTCGTACTTCCTAAAGGGATCAGCCAGGATATGTTACCACAACCCCCTTACAATTTATATTAAAGGAAAATCAATAACTCACCCGTGGTCCGATGACGATGACAGTACCTGCATGACCTTACTGGACTTCTCCTTCGAGATCCCAACACCATAAGGCCAATCAGGCGCGTAACGCTCCTGCTCTGACGCGTTGGCCAGCTCAGGACCGCCGTCATAACATCACCAAACACTGAAACAATAAATTAAAAATATCAAAATAGTGGCTTGGTATATTACTCTATCCTTAACTGATCTGGTTCCCCTTAGCTATGTGCTGGTTTGCGTTAATAAGCACTGGGTTTGCTTGAACTACTAGAAATACAAATATAAAAAAATATATAAAATACAAGAATTACATAGAATTGCCATTCTCTTCGTGGACTACCCTTTAATTGTTAAAATTGTTTCGATTCCCATCGATAATAATTAACTCTTTCTGTTTCATAATTAATGTAATTATAAAAGAAACAAATATTTAAATAAAACATATGGAAATCCACATATAAATACCCAATATTATTTAAATCTCCCAAATATTACTCAAACATGAAGAAAAATCTTTTATAGAAACAAATAATTAATAAAATCTTATTGAAATTAATATTATTATTATTATTATTATTATTATTATTATTAACAGTTAGTAACTGGTGCTGTTAATAATATTTACCCCTCTTTCTCCTCCACACACACTATTTCCTATACATCATGTTAAAATTTCTATATTAATACATAATACATAATACATGATACATCATAATTAATATTGATACATTAATACATTTAATACCTTGAAATAGTTAATTCATATTGAATCTTGATTAGAATTTACACATTCTACATCTTTAAGTTTGCATTTAAATTATAAAAATTTCAATTTCAATTAATTCATTAATAATTCTAAACTTTCATTAATTAGCCATCAATTATTTATTATAATTATAAAATTTATTATTATTAATATTCATACTATATTATTATTATTTCATCATTCATTTCCTATTTCCTTTCTACTCTGATTTTCTACCTACCTAACTACCTAACCTTTCACATTTTTATCATTGTTTAGTCTGGGTGACTCCTTTATTCGCTATGCTTTGACTTATTATAATCTTACTCACCTTTCTTCTAACTAACAACCAAATTTACCTATCATGACACCAATTTCTCAATTATAAACACCTTTCACTAATTTCATTCCGACGATAAATCCTATAGCACCGCGCGTCTTTGTACAGAGATGGGTGTTCCCTACATACCTATATACATTCATAATATTTTGCCCTTCCAAAAAATTCGGCAAACACTCCCTTAAACTACGCTATTACCTGCCACAACGCTATACGTTGGCTACTCCTTATCACCTCACCCCCACTACAAAATATCATCAACAACAAATATGTTTAACCTTTACTTTACTTACCTCTACAAATAATCACTAACTACTGTGTCCCTAAAATATCTAATACTCTCTTTGTATTATTTTCTTTAAAATTCTTACCTATCGAACTCCCATTAACTTCAATTGAATAACTCACCTGCCTCTATTTATACCCAGGTTCTATCCCTTGTTTAAACATTCTACCTTACTGTAATCATTGACAATTGCATTATAAAATTTATCTCTCACCTACTCATAACAGTACATCTCAGTTTTCAAATATATATATTCTTACTTAATCATTTATTATTATTCATTAGGAATTACCTTCATTACAAATTAAATAATAATTTAACTTCATTAGAAACTTTCTATTACATTTAATAATTTACAACTTCCGTTACAAAGTTAGTACAACTTTCTTTTGTACCATATTAATTCAGTAGTTAATTTACAAGTATTTAATTATTTAAAAATTGTCACTATTTTAGTTAAACAAAAACATGTTAACTGTTCATTATTGAAACAATTGAACTGTAATTTACATACATGGTGTATATAAAATTTACCAGTAATACACAACATCAAAATACATAAATGCATTGATATTAACACATAAAAAACAATGAAAAATATACAATCCAACTTCATTAGTTTGTCATTAATCAAAATCAGTCCATATGCAGTCCAATTCAAAACCACTTTTCACATATATTAAATGTTCATTACACAATTAAACAATCTATCCTCCATCGTTGAATAACATTCTAATCTTAGGTCTATTTATCTTATTGTCTATTAAATAACTTTTATTATTATAATTATTATAATAATTATCAAACATTTTATAAATTTCTTTTACAATCTCCATCGGTTTATTATATATCAAGTCACGATCGAGTATGGTTCTGTCTACATCAGTAAGATCATATGTTATAATCTTGTTAGTCATATAGTAATTATCCTCATAATTTTCTACCACTACACCTGTTACTTCCCAAGGTAAGTGCTTGATACCATTATTATCATCATCTATTATTATTTCAATTTCACTGTTACTACAAGGTAAGTATTTATTATTTCTGTCCACCATCTCTACTCCTAACCTTTCTACAAGTTCTCTATACTTTCTATTTATTTTAAAAATTTCTATTACTCTCTTTCTCTCACCATATCTCTCACAATACCTTTCTACACTTTCTCTCTTAATATATTTCTCACCATAACACCAAGTTACACTTTCTCTCTCCAAATATGCAGGGGTCACTAACTCAAAATTACTGTACCACTTATGAGGTACACAAAAACACCAAGGAACTTTATTTGTAGACCTTTCGTCTCCCAAATATAAATTTAAGGAACTCTCGTCCTTATTAAAAATACATGAAGACTTGACTTCACCCCCTAACACAACATCAAAGGAAAATTCTAACCCCTGCACCCCTTTAACAAAACTACTTTCTCTCAGATCTCTCTCTTTCTCAACACACTCAAACACTTCATTATCACTCCTAATATTTTCATTATCATTTTCTAATATCATATCATTCTTACTACCTGTAAACTCATTATTCAAATTATCATTGTTACTCACCTTGTTAGCACTTAAACTAACAATATTTTCTGTGAATGTATCATCATTACCACCCCCACTATTATTCTTGTAATTCTCGTCTACTTTACTGTTCGGTATATCAAATATCTCGTCTACTAACGTTACTGTTTGTTTTGTCAATTTATCGAAATGAGCATGCATTTCGTCTATTCTTTTATCAAAGTGAGAATTTCGGCTTTTAATTTCATTTTTTATTTCATCGAACTTCTCATTGAAATCACTTTGAATTTGAACGTTTTGTGTTGTAATTTCATTTTTTATTTCAGTAATTTCACTTTTTTGAACATCGAATTCAAAATTCATGTCCCCTCTTGTTCATTAAAATTACTACACATCATGTTATATAAATGTGTTAACATCTCGTCTGTTTTATTTTCTGACCTAGTTGAGATGGATGTAGTGACTTTCTCTGTCTCTACAGATGCAAGCGTATTAGGCTCGTCAATCTGACTAGTTTGTGTTGATTGAACATCCATCTCACTAGTCAAATCTACATCAGTTGTACTGATTTCTATAGTTATATTGTCATTGGTACTCATTTTTGTTACTATATCTTTAACACATATAGGTTTATAACCTAGTAATTTAACCCTATCTTACTCACGTATTTGCGTACTTTCGCAATTACTTCAGGTAATTATTTCGCTTTCCTGGTAGGTGTTACTCCACATAAAATTAAGTTTTATGTCGAGTCCCTGTTATTTCGGGAGCCAAACGTGAAGCTACAGTCCCTTTTCGGAAAGCGCCCAAATGTGAAGCTACAAATTAGTGTCACATAAAATTTACCTAGCAAATAAACATTGAATAATTATCGGGCGCCATGATGGAAATCTGTGCAGCAACATATGATATTAGGCTTACCTTTATTAGGTCCAAAATTCATGTTAAACGAACCAGTAATAGCGAAATGTACCAGAAATAATTCACTCGTACTTGTATTTTTTACCAATGACCCTTTATTCAAATCACATATTCCCATATATTATTACAAAAAACAAATTGTGCCAAACATGCACATTTTTACGCCTCGGGGCGTGTTCCCATTTATCTGAACATTAATAAGAATTACAGGTTTTTTAACCCTCCAAAATAAACATTGGTAATAACATATAGTATAATATAGTATGATAAATAACATATAAATATAGTATAATATGCTAAACAATACCTGCACAACCCAGCACTTAAATTATTTAGGTCACTCTCTCTCTCTCTCTCTCTCTCTCTCTCTCTCTCTCTCTCTCTCTCTCTCTCTCTCTCTCTCTCTCTCTCTCATTCGCTGGTACAATTTTATTTTATGAGCTCATTATTGAATGAATTTTGAATTGGTCATTATTACAAAATGATGTTGATGTATTTGAATAATAAAAAGAATATTGGAACGATCTCACCAAAATATCGGACAGGTCTCACCGCACTGCTAGGATCCGTCTATCGTGCACAATCTGTTCTCTTTTACTCCATCTTCGGGCCCACACCGTCGTGTCTACCCTCGAAAACACTTTGGGCAGATTCTAGCCGCACTTAGTTCGACGATCCACTGGCCGATGACACCTGTTCAATTGATCACCGCCCCAACATTTCTGATATTTTTAAAATAGTTATTTAACCATTTTGGTGGTGTAAAAATTAAAATTCACACTTAGTGAATCTCTGCCGGCCGGCTCCGTTCACTGTCTAGGCGAAAATGACACAGAGTCTCTGTTTAACATTGCGTAGGTGGGGCAAAAACTACGTCACCAGGCTTTTGTTCGTTGTTTACAGCCTCGAGTTGTTTACAGAAATGTGCATTCCTTCCGCTGACGTCATCAGGGCTCGTCTCATTATCGCTATATGTGACACACGATTTTTTGCTGTGTTTGCCGTTTTACAATGAAAGCGATCGGAATCCTGTCAATTCCCATCTGTGTTGTATAAAATAATTATATAGTCCACTCACCAAAACTTTATAGGGATTATGTAATATTCCAAAATTTATTACCAATAATTGTTAAAAATTATAATTATGGTCTTTTGTACCATGTTTTTTAAATTTGGGATTGTACCATCACAATCACATGTTTAATAATTTTGATTAGTTGCGGTTTATAGTTCAAATTTGGTTTATGAGCTCATTCTTTTACTAAATTCTTTGAAAAAGTGCACTTCCTTGACTGTAGAGGTTTCCAGATTATGGCCGTTCCATGGCTAGTCTGATGTTCGACGTGCTGATCAACTGATTGTCTGTTTGTTGTCACTGAAGTTACATTATTATACTGTTATTAACTTTAGATATATTTTGCTGCCTTTTACATTTTTTAATTAATTATGAACAACTTTACTGGCCCATTTTGTACCAGCACACAACAACGTGCTCACAACGTGCTCACTGCATGACGACTTGTAGTTGACTGGGCCGACATCTTTGTCGTATTGTCGACAGGTGGTGGGGATTTATTGTGATCAACCCTTTGTCCAAGCCAGCTGATGGCATTGTTCCTCGTCATCGCTATGACGTGTGTCATAATTTGTCATAACAATTTGCTTTTGTCGATCAGCACAGCCATCGAATACGTTTTGTTTTGCACGTACGCTCTTGGCCTTGAGATGAATTGTACCGGTGAACCGCGTCGTTTCTTTAAACATGTGGAAAGTTGACCTAACCAGGTTTTATATGCATAAATACAATAAAATACAATAAAAAATCCTTACATCCCATAATTATGAAAACAGGCTGTTTGTCCTGTTACAAAACCCCCTCAATGAAAGGTTTTATGCCGAAGCATAAAAACTTTCATTGACCCATTCACACTTTCTAAAGGGATCAGCCTAGATTGTCGCCACAACCCCCGGTAGTGTTTACATAGAAACAAATTTTGATCACTCACCCTTGGTCCAATGATGATGATCGTACCATCTGACCTTACTGGACTTCTCAGGAGAGATCCCAACACCATAAGGCCATTAGGCACTTAACGCTCCTGCTCTGACGCGTAGGCCAGCTCAGGACCGCTGTCACAACACCACCAAACTCTGAAACATGAAATACAAAATTTTAAAATAGTGGCCTTATCTATCTCCATATCCACAACTGATATGTCTCCCCTTAGATGCATTGGTTTGTGTTTTGAGTCGTTGGTTTGCTTAACTTAAAATTCTCCACTAATAAAACAAACAAGATTTATAACAGAATGATCTTCTCTTTTCAACATTCTTGTATTTATCAGGATTTCCTGACTCCAGTCAATATTATTTATCCTCTTTACCTCCAGAAAATATATTCTTGTCTTACACATAACACCTAAAACAATTTTCTAATTTTCCAAAGCAACAACTACTAATCATCTTTATTACATTAACAAAAAATATAGCTATTATGGCAAACACTTCAAACATTTTAAAATTTCTTTACTCATTTTTCTTTATTCTTATATTTCTTTGCAACAGAATCAAACTATATTTTGTTCAAAACCATTTCTAACCTTATCTATTCAATATGTTAACCTTTGTTACCGTCGCTACCCCTGTAACGACCTCCTAACCACACACACTATTGTACCAACATAATAAAAACATAATAAAACATTGATCATTAAACATTAACATTGTTACATTTACATTATATAATTCACATTATTTAAATAACTTGTATCAAAACTTTGTAACATTTTTATTTTTATCAACTCTCTATTCAACTTTTATTATTTAACATTTGTTATATCCTTAGATTCTATAAAATTTCAAATTTATTCTCAACCCTTCAGTTACGTCACCTTCCTACCATGAATTTTCTCTTTCTAACCCTTTCATCAATACTTATCTTGTTTGGGTGACTCTCTATCATTCACTATTATCTCTCTATCATTCACTATTATCTATCTCTTATTTTGGCATTTGTCTATCTAACCTTACTACCCCTTTTTTCTAACAACCACTACTAACAACCATTAACATATTATGACACCAATCTCTCCATAATAACAACCTTCACTAATTCCACTTACCTCTGGCACCGCTCGTCTTTGTACTAGGATGTGTGTTCCCTACCTGGCCATACACATACCTAACCATTTGCCCTCCACCAAATATCGGCAAACACTCCCTTAACCTAAATTGCTCCGCCTGCCACAACGCCACACGCTGATCACTCCTTACACCACTACCCTTACTACAAAATATCATCATCAACAAATATATATACCATTCACATTACTCACCTCTCTATATATAATCACTAACTACTGTGTCCCTACAATATCTAACCCCTCTTTGTATATTATCTGTATCTCAACATCTTATTTTCTCCAACTCCCAATAACTCTATTTAACTAACTCCCATGCCTCTATTTTTAATAATTATCACCCAAGCTCTATCCCTTGTTAACATTTTACCTTTCTGTGATCATTGACAATTGCATTGTAAAATTCATCCCTCACCTACCAATAACAATACACCTCAATATTCAAATATATTACATTTTTAATCATTTATTATCCATTAGAATCTAAATCTCATAATTATTTAAAATCATTATCAAACTTTCTTCACTTACTTAAAATTCTACAGTACAGGGTTTACATAAAAAATACATAAAATACACAACATCAAGAATACACAAATACATTGATATCAATACACAAAAATATACAATCCAAAATTATCATTTAACCATTTACCAAAATCAGTTTATAAACAGTCCATCTCAAAAACACTGTCCACATAATTAAATGTTCATGGTTATTGTCCTGTCACCTCCAGTATAATTAGTCACCACTAGGTACGTTATAAAGTCATTATTTCCATTATCATCTTCTCCTACTGCTATATCAGCTTCATTACAAGGTAAGTTCTTATTTTTATTATTCATCACCTTTCCCTAAATTCTTCATACTTTCTACTTATCTTAAAAATCTCTATTTCTCTCTTTCTCTCACAATATTTCTCATAATACCTCTCTACACTCTCTCTCTCTCAATATTTGCAGAGGATACTAATTCACAACTACTGCACCACTTGTGAAGTGCACTAAAAAACCTAGGGACAACTTTATTTGTAGACCATATTGTAACGGAACGAAATTGTAGGGTCAAGATAACATTTTAAAAATTATATTTTCCATGCAGTCATTGTTCACCCTTGTAGAACCCCGAGTTAGTCAACCAAATTGGCTGTGTTTATTATAAAACCAAACGCCTATGTTTTGTCTCCACACTCAAGCAGCGTAGACCGATTGTGAAATAACGCCTAACTTCGCATCAGCCGTGAATCACGGAAGAAAGTAATGTAACTCTAGATTGCATCAAGAAAAAAAAAAATTGCTAAACTTTCCGCCTACGTTAAGGCGCTCTTATAACAGCACCAATGGGAGCACATATGCACGATCACGTGACCAAAAAACACTGTGTGCAATTTAGAGAACTAACGCCAGTCCCATTGCAACTCATGGTCGCGCGGCCAGCCTAAAAAACTTCAAGTGACTTTCTAAGTGCGAAAAGTTACGTCGGCCGACTAAATAAATAATACACGTATTTTTGAACAGTGGTGACTGACGGTCATAACATTGACGTGAATTAACCAGTGTACCAAAGGAAAAACAACTAAACGCGGAGTGAACCGTAATGTTGAACAAACAGCGATTGTACAACTCACCGAGAGACACATGGAACGGTTAAGTACCATCAGTAAGTAATTGGCCAAAACTTTTAAATTTCACAGATATAATGGGTAGAATACTAACAAAATTAACTAAATGAAATAGAAGGGTGAGAGAGAGAGTGAGTGAGAGCGTAAGTTTGGGGTACGTACCTACAAAGTAAAATACTGGTTCATAGATTGAGTAAATTAATTAATTGTAAAATTTTTTGCATTATCTTGCTGTTGTAAGGGGATGACACAAAGACCATTGTAGTAACTTTTTTATATCACTTTCATGTAATAAGTAATTAAGCGATTTTTGTGTAAACCGTTGTTCTACAGAGAGTAAAGAGGGAAATTAATTAAAGAAAAATAAATAAGCGCCATTCATTACATAACATGTGTTAGCGTAATTATTCGTAACTCAAACAAATAATCCTTTCTGCAGCAGTTTCGTCTGTACGACTCTGGAATAAAACCCTAAGGTAAGAGTTAATATAATTTTGTAATTAATTGAGTAGTTTCACTGGCCCCGACCAGGGACGGCGAGTATAATTTGTGGTTATATTCACCAGACCGAACCAAGCTGCAGAACGGGTTATTTGAGAGGGAGGACGTTTTGGTAAATTATATAAACATAGTGATATATTAAAAGGGCTAAGTCAATATTGGATAAGATTGAAATTCTTATGTAACATTTTATAAACTTATAAAAAATGGCAGGGAATAGTGATGATATCAATGAAATAGTTAACGTCGACAATTTTGATGAGTCGGCTGTTGTGCATAATATTGAGGTCCACTCGACTCCAGATGGGAGTCAGGACAATAAAATAAAACCAGATATTACAAATGAAATAAATAATACAGATGATTCGGGGATTCAAATAACCCCAAAATTGAATAGGGAAAGTAAAATTAATAATGAAGAAGTCAGCTTCACTGACGAAAATGTAGCAGTACAATATAACCCAATGACAACAAGAGTCAAAGAGTTGTCGATGGACGATATATTTAACTTAATGAAAGCAATGTCCGAAAATATAAGTAGTAATCTAAATGAATTAAAAGACCAAAATAAAGAACAGAAGAGTGATTCTGATGTTAAATTTAATACAATTAATAGCAAATTCCATGAGTTAAAGGGTGATATAAATAATATTGACCAAAAATTTGATAAGCGTTTATGTGATATGAAACAACAGAGTGTTAAGTTAGAAGACAATATTAATAAACGTTTAAATGAGATGGATGAATGCTTTAACACTATTAAAGAACAAGTGATAGGATCAGTAAATGAACAATTAAATAATCATATCATTAATGTAAACAAACAAGTGCAGAGACAGTCAAAATACAAGTGCATGAGCAAATTCAAGAGATGAAAGATAATTTTGAAAGTAAAATAAATAAGTGTAATGTTGCTAATGAGTGTCAATTTAATTATGCAGTAGAGAAAATAGAAGATTTAAACATTTTTCTTGCCTCCAGAAACGATTAAGACTATAAAATAGGTTAATTACCTTCTGTCAAGAATATATATGCCTGTCCGTCCTTTAGTTAATTTTATGTCTGCACATTCATATAAAATTGCCAAAAAACTTGAAAAAATTTTTAGACAACACATAACGTTCAATAAAAATTATAGCCTGAAAAACAGTTTAGAACTGGTCGAACTTACAAAAACTATTACAATCGAGCCGAGACACACTCTCGCCTCATTCGACATAGTAAATCTATACACGAACATACCTATTACCAAAACGTTAGAAATAGCTAAAAATTTATTACTATCTAAATCCACATTAAATCATGAAACAGTTGATGAGTTAATTAATTTAACAAAAGTAATATTAGAACAAAATTATTTTACTTTTGACAACAAATATTATTTACAACGGGATGGTTTGGCTATGGGATCCCCATTGTCAAGCATCCTGGCTGAAATTTACCTAAATCATATTGAAACAAGCGAAATTTTATCGACTAAAAACAAACATTTTACAAAAATTTTATTTTACCGACGATATGTGGATGACACAATAATGATTTACAATGGCAATTGCAGACAATTAGAAATGCTTAAAAAACATATGAATACAATTACAAATAATTTACAATTCACATTAGAGACTGAACTGAATAATAAAATCAATTTTTTAGATTTAACTTTAACTAAAATAAATAATAAAATTAACTATAATATTTACAGAAAACCAACAATCACGGATCATGCTATTCATGCCTCATCATATCACCCTATTTCACAAAAAATGGCTTTTTTTCAACTGTATGATTCATAGATTGCTGGCATTACCCTTATCCACAGATGATTATAACAATGAACTAAACATTATCAAACACATAGCATTAGCCAATGGATACAAAAGTCATATAGTAGATACAATTATTAATAAAAAACAAAATAAACCAATAAATATTGATGTATCCAAAGAAAAAGTAAACAAATACATTGCTATAGAATATGGTGAAAATCTATACCATACTTTAAAAAATCAATTAAAAAAGCATAATATTACCTTGGCCTCTAAGGCAAGTAATAAACTTGAGAAAAAACTCACATTTACTAACAAAAATATACCCTCCGATATATTTGATGGTACTGGTGTATATAGACTTAATTGTTCTGATTGCACACAGTTCTATATAGGACAAACAGGTCGTTCTTTCAAATTACGCTATAAAGAACATATCCCAAGCTCCAAATCAAATGTAATAAGATCTACATTTGCAGAACACTTGAGCTCATATAACCATAATATAAAGAGTATTAATGATAATCTGGATATTTTACATAAATGTAAAAAGTCACTAAAGCTGGACACCCTTGAAAGATTCGAGATATATAAAGCCATAAAGAAGGATCACAATCGTATCCTAAATGAGAAAGCAATACATACCAATAATGTTTTATTTAATAGAATCGATCTTATAGAGCGAGATATTGGCTATATCAGATCGATAAAATTGAACCAGGGTCAGACCGGCATTGATTAGTCTCACCGTGGGTGCGTTCCTGTACAGGTTCGTTTGCGGCCGCGTTGTTTTATATTTTTATATTTTTATTATTGTAATGTTATTTGTTGAGATATAGTTTATTTATTATTTATATATTGTTATATGTTGTTTTTTAATCTTTTAACATCTGACGTGATGCATATGCATCAAAATGTTTTAACCTGATTCATATTGTGATCTGATGATGACACCAAATGGTGTCGAAACTCGAGTCATCCTAAAAGGATTTTAAGAAACGTTTGACAGAAGGTAATTAACCTATTTTATAAAATAGAAGAAGTTAGAGATAACATTAAGACATATGAAACTCATGTTAATTTCAAAATAAATGAAATAGAAAGCAATTGCGACAGCAAAATAAGTGAATGTCAATTGAGTTTTGTGAATAAAATCGTAGAAATTAATGAAAATGTTGATAGTAAGATTAGTGAAACAGAAAGTAGTTGTAAGTCAGAAATACAGCTACTAAAAGGTGCTGTAGAAATGGTAAATAACGCCAGTATTCAATCTGAACGCGTAACTAACAACAAGTTTAATTTAATGGAACAAAAAATAATTAATGTTAAAGACGACTTAAACATGGTAATAAATAGAAAATTAGACAGTGTCAGTGAGCAAGTAGTAATTACCCATAATGTAGATAGCGAAATAGAGTTAAGAGTCATTTACTGGGGATAGGAGGGGGGTACACCCTATGCAATTCCTAAACAGAGTAAGAGACTTTAATAAATTTTGTAACAGTAACTGGGAAATGAAATTATTGAAAGTTATGAAATGTTTTAAGGGAAGCCCCTCAATTTGGGCGGATGTACATAAGGGAGATTGGTTAGATTTCCCAAGTTTTGAAGGGGATTTTAGAAGTAAATATTGGTCTGAAGAGGACCAAGAAGTACTTAGAAGTAAGATAATGGGGCCGGGTAATTTCGGGACTAATGGTAATAATGTCACCATCTATGTAATGAAAATGTACAATGAAGTAAAATACCTTGAACCACCATTACCGTTTAGATCATTTGTACATCATGTTTAGATCATTTGTACATCATATAAGTAAACATTTACCAAGGGAGGTGCAAATTAACCTAATGACGCGGGAAGTGGAAGGTATAAATGATCTTGAACAAATATTAGATATTTTCCAAAATATCAGGGACCGGGAAATTGGTAGGCGCTCAAACCCGTCAGGGGTACATAACAATGAGAATCATAATCATAATCAATCTAGTGGGACACCAAACACATATAGAGAGACAAGGGGAGGCTACAATAATAAATATAGACGTGATGACTGGCGATGTGGAGAGTGTCATTGTGAGAACTATGGTAGTAGAACAACTTGTTACAGGTGCCATAAAGAGAGGAGTTGCCAACGCAATAATACTGAACGTAACCAAAATAGTCAACCACAGAGAGGAGGGAGCAGCAACCGAGGAGCACCGGGAAGCAGTGGAACTTCCAACAGAGGTCGTGGTGGGCACACTCCAGGCTGTGCAAACACCCAGACGGAAAACTAACAAGGACAGTGAGTGAAGGGACCCCACCATTGTCGACAAATGACTGCGGGACCCAAGGCAACAATGACTATATAAATAACGTCATCTGTACTGATATGTCCAAGGAACTGATGGAGGAAGAGGACTTAGAGACAGCAAGACCAGAAACCGGACTGACAGAGGTAAGAATTCAAATTGAATGTAAGGAAGTAAAAACTTTAGTCGATACAGGTAGCGAAATTTCTGTCATTTCCGAACATATATTAGAGAGTTTGCAAGAGACTAACAAAAATATCCCAATTTTGCCAGTAGCGGGGGTGACCACTGTAGGTATTACCGGGGTTAGGAGTAAACGTGTAACTAAACAAGTACATTTGAACATGATAATTAATGGAGTAGAATATGACAATACATTTTTAGTAGTACGGGGACTAAATTTGGAGGTTATTCTGGGGAATGATTTTTTGATAAAACACAAGGCGGTAATTGATTTCCAGAAGCGGTTGTTAGTACTTAATAATGAAGGTAGACCAGTTGAGATTAACTTTGAGCGGGTAGTAGATAAAGCCAGAATTTCGGGAGTTAAGATGATACTGAATCGGGCTAGTAAAATAGAAACGGAAGTTAATACGTATGTATGTAGAGAGGGAGAGTTATGGGGTAATATAAATAAACGAATTTGGGAGGATAGAGCGGTGAAATTTAGTAGTGAAAGGGGTGAAGTAGGGAGCTCTCAACGTAAAGCGTTGTGGCAGGTAATAGTGTTTTCGAGAAGTGTTTGCCGATGTACCAGGGAGGGCAAGAGATTATGAGTGTGAATTAAAAGTAAGGGAACACGCACCCTATGTACAAAGAAGCTATCCGGTACCTTATTCAAAAAGAAGGGCGGTTCAGGCGGAATTAGATAAAATGTTAGAAGGGGACATAATAGAAAGATCAGTATCACCATACTCTAACCCGTTAGCAGTAGTCATTAAGAAAGATGGCCGCGTTAGATTATGTTTAGACGCCCGTAAGATTAATCAAATAATTATCCCGGACCGGGAGTCACCCGAAGCAATAAATGAAATCTTTCAAAAATTCAGTGGAGTTAAATATATGACCTCCTTAGATTTAACCGCGGGGTACTGGCAAGTCCCGTTAGCAGGTGAAAGCAGGAAATACACAGCATTCCTGTTTAATGGAAAGAATTACCAATTTAAAGATTACCTTTTGGGCTGAATACCAGTGTGGCCAGCTTTATAAAATGCTTAGATGAAATACTCCAGCCACAAAATTTAGATTTTTTAACCATTTATGTAGACGATATATTGATAGCATCACGAACATTTTCCGAACATGTGGAACATTTAGAATACGTATTAGATAGACTGCGTACAGGGGGATTGACTGTCAAATGGGAGAAGTCTAAATTCCTACAGAAAGAAATACATTTTCTAGGGTTCATAATTACACCAGATGGGATAAAAGCTAACCCAGAGAAAGTAGAATCAATTTTAAAATTCCCGGAACCTAGAAATATTAAGCAGTTACAAAGTTTTTTAGGGCTATGTAATTTTTATAGAAAATTTCAGAAAAATTATGCCCATATAACTTCAAAGTTGAGCGCGGTGTTACAAAAGAACAAACAGTGGAAATGGGGGGAAAGAGAACGAAAGGTGTTTATCGAAATAAAGGACCATTTTAGTAACATGATCATGATGAATCACCCTAATTTTGAACGCACATTTTATTTATAGACCGATGCTAGTAACATCGCACTGGGTGCAGAACTGTACCAGGAGGACGACGAAAAGAAGCATCACACCATCGCTTTCGCCAGTCGTACCTTATTAGCTCCTGAAAGAAATTACACAACAACAGAGAAGGAACTATTAAGCATTGTTTTTGCGGTGAAGAAGTTTCGAACATATCTACTGGGAAATTCCACCATCATCTGGACTGACCACAAGGCATTATCTTTTTTAAACACCTGTAAGTTGACACACAGCCAGATAACCAGGTGGGTGCTAGCTTTACAAGAGTACAATTTTAGTTGGGAGTATATAAAAGGGGTAGAAAACAAAATACCTGACACTTTATCTAGGGTAGATACAGAGGGAATGAGAACAGGGAGGGATTTAAAAGAAATAGAAATTTTCAGATTTAGTAGGGAAGATAGTTTGTGGAAGAATTGAGAAATATTAATAGCATGCAAAGGACAGATCCTAAATTGAACAAAATAATAATTAGCTTAGAGTCCGATTCAGATGAGTTGGGGTATAGCCGTTATTTTCAAATCTATCAAGGGAGTTTGTTTAAGAAAGTAGAGGGGGAGAGCGTGATTGGAGGTTAGTCATACCGGAAGGGTTGGTAGATAAGATAATATGGGACTGTCATTTTCGGTATGGGCATTTCGGTGCTAGGAAGTGCGTAAATGTATTAAAAGAATCATGTTTATTTAAAAATATGGAACGGAGGGTTAGAACTTTACTCCGGGGGTGCGATTTATGCCAAAAGTCAAAAGTAGTTAATTACCGTTTAGAGGGAGAGATGAGGTGTATTAAAGTAGAAAAGCCTTTTGATTTAGTTGTGGTAGATTTGTTTGGCCCTCTACCAAAGGGAAGGGGAGGCATAATGTACATTTTTGTAGTATTAGATACATTCACGAAATTTGTAAGATTATACAGTGTAAAGAGGGCCACTAGTAAAGTACTAAGTGAGAAAATAACGAAGGATTATATGATTAAAACCAGAAAACCTAAAATAATATTATCTGACCATGGACCCCAATTTATTAGTGGAATATGGCGACAAACTTTGGGTTGGGAAGGTATCATACCCAAACACACGGCGGTATATCATCCTCAGTCGAACCAAGCCGAAAGAGTTATGCGAGAATTGGGGAGAATTTTCCGGGCATACTGCCATGCTAAACACAGTGAATGGCCAGCCTATGTGGGAAAAATTGAAGAATGGTTAAACTGTACAACTCATGAATCAACAGGATTCACGCCATACGAGCTAGTCAAGGGAAAACGTCCACCTAGGATCCTGGAACAGCTGTTCAACTTTCCACCGGAGAGCAACCCACGAGATCTGGAGGTAAAACTCAAACTCGCCAATGAAAACTTATTAACTAAGGGAGAAAGAAGAAAACGGCTTCATGATGCCAAAGGTAAGTGGATTAATTATGAGATAGGTCAGTTGGTATTAGTGAGAAGACACGATTTATCAAGTGCACAAGATAAAGAGATTAAAAAATTCTTTTTGTTGTATGAAGGACCGTATGAAGTAGTCGAAATTAAAATGGATAATGCCTACGTTTTACGGAATCAAATGACTGGGGAAATAGTGGGTACCCATAATGCCACCAATTTAAAAAAGTATTGTCAAAATGAAATAATAATAAATAAAATAATACATTAAATCTTGTAACTGAACATAAACTAAATAATTACAATAACTAAATAATTATAAATAACTATAAATAATATAAAACAGTAAGTGGTAGCGGATAGATGTTCCCCACTTGTCCCAGTGGGGTTCGTCTATTTCAGGGACACGCCCCTGCCCACGCGAGCCTTGGTTTTCTCCATTTACCCTTATTTTCGGAGGAAGCTTTGTCCTTACCTTTAGTCCTAGTTCTTGACCTCTTAATGATCCTTACCCTTTTATCTTCCCGATTTCCTTAACCATCCCATTAGAGTAAACATAACAATAGTTACACAAATTGGCACACTTTTTCGAACCATTTGATTGCCTTAATTCTAAACAATACATTAGGGTAATCTTCAAAATTAAATAAACTGGCGTTATTTATGAATTGTAAACTCATCCCTTAATTAGACAGTTGGTAGAGAAGTTTTGTGGCTGAGTAGACAAACTAGATAATAAATTTCTGTATAGTCTAATAGGATAATTGCCTATAGAGATGGGGTTGTAGATTAGTGGTTGTGGTTTGTTTTGTAATTTGAAAAAAAATGGAGGGTAGTTCATTATATTCACTGGAGTTGGGTTCTGTTCGTTTTCAACCGCATCTCTATAGGCCATTATCCTGTACAAGTAAGATATAACGTATTTATGGGTAGTTAGAGAAAAAATAATTTGGGAAAATATTTTTAAACAAAAAACTGTGTAACCAAAAGGTTTAATTATTATTTTGTGGTACCTGCTATGTTAGGTTATGAGTAGAGGATAAATGGTATATAGAATGTGATGGTGGAGGAATTTAAAGAGAGATTTGAAACAAATGATGTAATGTTTGTAAAATTTATTGAAATACTAAGAAAAAGTTAAACATTAAACCACGTAGAATCATTTTGAAAATTGTAATCAGAGTAATTGAAATTGTTTTGAATGTATGAAGAGATTAAATTGAATTGGAGTCGTCCCTGGAGTAATTTAATATTGTGAATGTTAGTGATGTGTTTAACTTCATTTTGATTCAAATTGAAACTGTAATTTTATATATTTTATACAATAACTGCATATAACTGTAATTAAAGCTAAACTGTTTTGAGTGGAGGTTATTAAAGAATTTTCAAGTTAAACAAATAATTTAAAAGGGCCAATTTTATTAATGAAGCAAAATTAAGTTTGATCTTAATTGGTACCAGTTGATAGATATGTTAACAAAAAGATTTATAGAAACAAAACAAAAAATTTGTAGGAAGCATATATGTCAGTATATGACGTAACCAGGAATGTTTAGACTGAAGGAGTGTTTATAACTTTGTTTATAACACCAGTCTGCCAGACTATTGTTGATGTAAACAGGTGTGTTGTATGTTGGGACTAATGTCCATGGTCATGCTTGGTGACAATAATAAAAATGTTGTAGTCTGTGGAATCACTGCCAGAAGCAAAATCTTATTGTGAAATAAAAGAAATGAAGGTAAATCTTTTGAATAATGTAAGGAAATGACTTAATGTTTTGATTGGGAGACAGTTAATATTTGCGTGATAGGATGTTGTTAATGTAAAATCATTTTGATCAAATGTAATTAATTTTGAAACTGGTAATTAAATATCAAATTAATTTGGTAATTAAATTAATAGAAAAGATGATTTTAATAATAAATTTAATTTTATTCTGATTCAAACTTCAAATGTAATTGGAAAATAAATGAAATATGTACTTTACTTAAATGGGAAACTGAAGGAAATGTTGTGTAAATGCTGTCAAAAAATGTTTGGAAAATAAGATGTGTATATTACTGCCCAAGTAACTTGTATCAATGACAATCTAGGTTTTATGTTTTAACGGTAGATTCCCCACCTAAGTGCGGCCATGACCTCACCGGATCATGACCGTGAAAGTAGTCAATTGCGGCAAATCATAAATTTTACTTGATATAACCGGCTTGTGGTTTGTTTTATTTTGTCAACCCGGTGGTTTGTTAGACTTAGTAGGGGGGTTATTTTTTGGGGGAATCTACCTAATTTTGGAACAGGGCTATTTTCACCCAGATAGGGGTGGTAGTCCATTAGGGGTGTATAAATAGAAAATAGTAGGTAATACCGAATTTTATTGTAACGCCGAAGCAAGGATGGGGGTGGAATAAAAGAAAAAAAGTCCACCCCTTCCGCATCAGTCCTTGTGAAAGCAACTAGACGCTACAGTCTAGGGGGGGTAATAGTGAGTGTGGATGGGCGGTGACCCAGTTACAGGTCACGAGGGAGATGTGATTACGGCTAGATTGAGGTCTGCAAGGGCCAAGAAGTCTAGTGCTGCACACAGTAGAATGTAACGGGTATCAGGGGTTAAGGGATTAAAAGGGGGGTAGTAAAAAAAAAAAAAAGTAGCTAATGGATTTAATGTCATTTTGTATAATTAAGGTGTTATTTTGGATGGGTAATATTATACGGGGAATATTATTTTGTTTATATGATTGAACTGCAAGTAGACTGTAAGATTTATTATTATTTTAAACTAAAGCCAGTACTTTGCAAATAACAGAACCAGTACTTTGCAAAGAATGAGCCTGTATGGCCAAGAGGAAACAAATCAGTTGTGGGATATGGAATGGTGGAAGGCCGTTTATTAAATTTTAATTGAATGTTCTAGAGTAAGGCGATACTGTGGTGGGTATCGGTCCGAGATTATGGTGGTGGGATCTTGAGTAGAGAAGTCCCGTAAGATCGGATGGGTGCTGCCGCAGTCGCCAGACTAGGGGGGTAAGAACCCATGATGTTATTAGAGTGTTCAGGGGGGTTGCGGCGCCATATCTTCACTGATCCTCTTAGGGTTTAGGCAATAAGAGTTTGAACGCTTCGGCTTTCAACCTCTTATTGGGGGGGTATTGTAACGGAACAAAATTGTAGGGTCAAGATAACATTTTAAAAATTATATTTTCCATGCAGTCATTGTTCACCCTTGTAGAACCCCGAGTTAGTCAACCAAATTGGCTGTGTTTATTACAAAACCAAACGCCTATGTTTTGTCTCCACACTCAAGCAGCGTAGACCGATTGTGAAATAATGCCTAACTTCGCATCAGCCGTGAATCACAGAAGAAAGTAATGTAACTCTAGATTGCATCAAGAAAAAAAAAAAATTGCTAAACTTTCCGCCTACGTTAAGGTGCTCTTTTAACAGCACCAATGGGAGCACATATGCACGATCACGTGACCAAAAAACACTGTGTGCAATTTAGAGAACTAACGCCAGTCCCATTGCAACTCATGGTCGCGCGGCCAGCCTAAAAAACTTCAAGTGACTTTCTAAGTGCGAAAAGTTACGTCGGCCGACTAAATAAATAATACACGTATAATTTGAACAGTGGTGACTGACGGTCATAACATTGACGTGAATTAACCAGTGTACCAAAGGAAAAACAACTAAACGCGGAGTGAACCGTAATGTTGAACAAACAGCGATTGTACAACTCACCGAAAGACACATGGAATGGTTAAGTACCATCAGTAACTAATTGGCCAAAACTTTTAAATTTCACAGATATAATGGGTAGAATACTAACAAAATTAACTAAATGAAATAGAAGGGTGAGAGAGAGAGTGAGTGAGAGCGTAAGTTTGGGGTACGTACCTACAAAGTAAAATACTGGTTCATAGATTGAGTAAATTAATTAATTGTAAAATTTTTTGCATTATCTTGCTGTTGTAAGGGGATGACGCAAAGACCATTGTAGTAACTTTTTTATATCACTTTCATGTAATAAGTAATTAAGCGATTTTTGTGTAAACCGTTGTTCTACAGAGAGTAAAGAGGGAAATTAATTAAAGAAAAATAAATAAGCGCCATTCATTACATAACATGTGTTAGCGTAATTATTCGTAACTCAAAACAAATAATCCTTTCTGCAGCAGTTTCGTCTGTACGACTCTGGAATAAAACCCTAAGGTAAGAGTTAATTATAATTTTGTAATTAATTGAGTAGTTTCAATATGTCTCCCAAATATACATTGAAGGCACTCTCGTCCTTCCTCAACACATGTATTTTACCCCAACTACATCATTAAGGGAAAAATTTACCCCCTGCAATCCCCCTACAATTATACTTTCTCTCTTTCTCTCTGATTTATTACTATACATTAACATTTCATCATTATCATATTCAATTCCCATTAAACTCTCATTATCACTACCCATGTTTACATAATCATTTTCTAATATCATACTTTTATTTTTACTATTACAACTCTCTCCCTTATTTATGTTCAAATTGTCTATTACTTTACTCTTAGAATTGTCATCTATTTCTTTAATCTTATTTTGTAACATGCTCATTCTATTTCTAGCATTATTCTCATGTTCTGATACTGTTTGGTCTATTGTTTCAATATGTTTGGTTATGTCTATTACGTTTGATTCAAATTTCTCTAGCTTATCTTGTAAACCATTAGTTTTAATTTCTATCTGTTTATTTACTTCACATTTAGTTCTACTTTCTATCTGCTCATTAACTGTGGTTAAACATTTATTCTCTATTTCTTTCTTTTGTGTTTCTATTTGGTTTTGAACTGTCTCATTGATTTGATTAATTTTATCATCTAAATTACTTATTTTGTTATGGAATTGCTCATTACTGGTTTCTGTTTGTTTTTGAATACTGTCAATGTATTTCTATTTCATTTATTCTTTCATCAAAATTACAATTTTGTTTTTTAATTTCCTTTTTTATATCATTTAAATTGTAATGGGGCGAATTAGAAGGGTTTTTTACTTCATTAATTTTGGTTTTCATCTTTTAATATACTTTAAATTCATTTCATATATGTGTCCAGTCCTTGGTTGAATTTAACTCGGACTTTGGACCGGAAGGGGGGTTATCCTGGGTAAGCAAATATTTAAATGGTATAAGTCTCTTATTAATTTGAGTTAACACAAATTGTTCATCAAACTGGTTAAACTTATCATTAAAATTGTCTAATCTTGTCTCAAACTTAATATTCTGTTCGTTAAAAAGTAATCTCATCATTCTTATTACATCATTCTCCTCAACTATTTTTGTTGGGGCTGGGGTCGAGTGAATACTTTCACCCATTATTTCTGATTCTGTTACACTTATTTCGTTTTTGTTTGCCATTGTAATATAATAGTTGGTCAATTTTTTGGTTTATATTTCAACTTAACAACAACATAACCTACACTTGCAGTAACCTATGTTGTTTGTGTTCTTCGACTTTCGCCACCCGTTTGTTTCTCCTCTTTGGCTTATTTATATAATTTTTTATTTTATATAAAGTCCCGTTCGGTCGCCATTGTTAACTTACTCATACATTTATATAAATATAAATACATAAATATGTGAACAACATATATTTTTGTTACTTACCACGTGTTGATCACACTTCCAGTAGACACGTGCTACCCACATATATATTACGTTTTATACCCAGGGTCCAAGTTCTTTAAGCGAAAGTGCAGAAAACCATCAGGTTGTATGAAATAATAAACTAGTTGGCATTTAGAGGTATAACATTTTGTTTAATGACTGCATTTTGATGATAATTCTACTTTACAAATGGTGACTTACACCACACCCAACATGGCGGCCCTTTTCTTCCGCTCTTTATAAATATACTCTGTTTTACAATATTTATTTTCTCTATATGTGTCACATATCAGAATTAGTTTCTCACTGCAGTATTTAAATTTTTATTTAACGTTACCATACTAAAAGATCTTTTAAAACACAAACCAACGGCTCTTTTATAAGACGTGGCCGGCCTGTACACTCACTCTCTCTCTCTCTCTCTCTCTCTCTCTCTCTCTCTCTCTCTCTCTCTCTCTCTCTCTCTCTCTCTCTCTCTCTCTCTCTCTCACTCTCTCTCTCTCATCACATGTTTAATAATTTTGATTAGTTGCGGTTTATAGTTCAAATTTGGTTTATAAGCTCATTCTTTTACTAAATTTATTGAAAAAGTGCACTTCCCTGACTGTAGAGGTTTCCAGATTATGGTCGTTCCATGGCTAGTCTGATGTTCGACATGCTGATCAACTGATTGTCTGTTTGTTGTCACTGAAGTTACATTATTATACTGTTATTAACTTTAGATATATTTTGCTGCCTTTTACATTTTTTAATTAATTATGAACAACTTTACTGGCCCATTTTGTACCAGCACACTTTCACAACGTGCTCACTTCATGACGACTTGTAGTTGACTGGGCCGACATCTTTGTCGTATTGTCGACAGGTGGTGGGGATTTATTGTGATCAACCCTTTGTCTAAGCCAGCTGACGGCATTGTTCCTCGTCATCGCTATGACGTGTGTCATAATTTGTCATAACAATTTGCTTTTGTCGATCAGCACAGCCATCGAATACGTTTTGTTTTGCACGTACGCTCTTGGCCTTGAGATGAATTGTACCGGTGAACTGTGTCGTTTCTTTAAACATGTGGAAAGTTGACCTAACCAGGTTTTATATGCATAAATACAATAAAATACAATAAAAAATCCTTACATCCCATAATTATAAAAACAGCTGTTTGTCCTGTTACAGGGATATGTTTGAGAATCTACATAAGTGTTGCAAGTACTACCTGAAATGTAACAGAGGGCATATTAAACATGTTCTGATTCTTAGAAAACGTTAGAATTGGCTTCTATGTATTGCTAGAATCATGTAATGTTTGCATTATTTATATCAAATAAAGTTTTGTTACAGTACTGTTTGTTTTGACTTATTGTATTTTGTAAACTTGTTGGTGGCAGTAGTCCAGGATTTTTTGTTTTGATCAAAAGTCTTAATGGCTTACACTATTGCTACAATAAGATGCAACAAATCCACAAATGGCAAACATAACTTCACAATTTTACATGATTCCTTTAGTGACCATTTTAATTTCTTGTGATGTCTGGCCCCCTACGTTACTGGATCTTACTCTGGCTATTTTTATTTATAGGAATTTTTAAAAATAGTATTGAAGACTGTATTTTGATCATCACTGCAACTACACTACAAAGGGTTGCATTCAATGTTAAAAAATTATGTTATTGCATGCAGTGTCATCCACTATACAGTACATTAGGATTTAGGAAAACATGTTTGTTCAAAGAGATCACAGAAGCAGTATGAAACTGTCTGCAAATGAACTCCAAAATTTCTTCAGGAAGGAACCGGACCAAGTGCACACAATCAGGAATGTATTATGTAGTACAATAACTCTAGTTTAATTTTAAATGCAAATAAAAGTAACGACTTTTTAATTTCCCTTTTACTTTTTGACTTACTCTCCTAAAAATCCTTGAATGTTTTTAAATCTGGGTTGCATGACTTCGATCACTCAGTATACTCCATTCATATATCATTATTATCATTACAGTTAGACATAGTATCATCATCATTAACAACTGAGCCATATGCAAATTTAACATTCTACCAACTAACTGCTGCCACACATATATCATACTGTACCTCGTATTCCTTTTCATGCTGTTCAGCAAACTGCTTGAACAAGTCGACAATGACACCTGCATTCGAACAGTCGTAAACGTATATCGAAGGTGCTCCCATCCACGTTTGTAAGTCGTACACAGATAATGGTATATACTGTGTGTACATCTGGAAAAATAATATACAATAAAAATATCTAACAATCTATGACCCGTTATTAAAATAAAATAACTCTTTTAAAATGCAAATACGAAGGAAAACATACAATTTACAAGTAGGTGAACAAGATGTTAGGTAACAGTATTTTTAGGACCTGTTTACCAGAATACACACTATTCATTGGCACCAAAACATTATGCATACAGCTTTATCAGTTGATAACAGTCACTTTGGTATACGAGGTGCTACCCAAATGTTCGGGGAATTTGAATGCCAAGTGCAAACCGTTTGTGGTATGACTTGCTGCCACTAGAGTGTGCAAATAGTACCCTTTGTTAATTAATGTGCCAACAGCTGTGACGGTGAGAGCCCGCATTCCTTGAGTTTCGTGCGTTTTTGTAACGTTGTGTTTTAGTGTTGTGGCAATTTTATTAAAAACAGATTTTATGAAGCAAAGAACCTGCATCAAATTTTTCTTAAAACTTAACAAAACTGCTGCAGAAACCCATTGCATGCTTGTGGAAGCATTTGGTGACAATGCTATGAGTCAAAGTAAAACTTTTTTGTGGTTCAAACGCTTTAAGGATGGACAACAGTCTGTTGACGATGATGAGCGTTCAGGATGACCATCGACAAGCACAACACAGGAAAACATTGTGAAAGTGCAAGAGGCAATTGTTGCAGATAACAGACACACAATCCATGATGTCTGCGCAATCGTAGGAATGTCGTACGGGTCTGTACAGCGCATCTTGTCAGACATTTTGGCATGAGACGCATTGCTGCAAAGTTTGTACCGAGACTACTGGGCAGCAACCAAAAAGAACATCGCATGGCTGTCTGCACTGAATTGAAAATTGCAGCAAGAGATGACCCCAACTTCATCTCCAATCTCATAACCGGTGATGAGTCATGGGTTTACGGTTAACCCTGAGACTAAGCAGCAGTCGTCGCAGTGGAAGTCGCCACATTCACCGCAGCCAAAAAAAGCATGTCAAGTTCATAACAACATGAAGTCGAAAAGGCATTATCCACAAGGAATTTGTCCCCCCCCCCCCCCCGGTCAAACAGTCAATGGGAAGTTTTATTGTGAAGTTTTGAAGCGGCTACATGAGAGCATTAGGCGCAAACGTAAAGAAAAGTGGATAAACAACAGCTGGGTTCTCCACCATGACAACATGCCCGCCCACACATCGTTAGCTGTTCAGCATTTTTTGGCTTCCAAAAATATGGTAGTGATTCGCCATCCACCCTATTCACTTGACCTCGCCCCGTGCGACTTTTTCCTGTTCCGCAAATTGAAGCTTCACTTGAAAGGCCGTCATTTTGACACAACTGAGGACATCCAGGCTGAATCGCAGAAGGTGCTTCGAACGCTTATGCTTGCCGACTTCCAGCGATGCATGGAATAATGGAAAAAACGCTGGAATCGTATCCATGCCCAAAGGGACTACTTCGAAGGAGGGACTAACTAGGAGTTATGGTAAGCAATTTTAATTTTATGGGTGAATTCCCCGAACTTTTGGGTAGCACCTTGTACATATATACTTACTAACTTAATTCTACATCTTTCCTCCATAAGATACAAGACCTTATAAGACGTTATTTCCACTCTTTCCTGTTTTGTGACAACTAGTTTATCTCCTCCTGTTGAATATTTCTCTCTTGAGCCACTTGCTTTATTCCTCTTGTCAGATTTTTCTAGATCTTCCTCTTCAGTTTAATCCCTGTACTAGTTGTTTCAAATATTCTCTTGATGAATCTCCCCTCCAGCACTGTATATAAATATCTAACTGTGCCAACTAATAAGTTCTTGTGTCCTTACTATTTCTGACTTTACATATAATTAGTCTCTGAACAATTCATTGCTTTTCATCTATCCTTGATTTTCTCTCAATTTTCCTCAAAAGTCTCATTCAGCTTTTATTTCTCTTTACAAGTGTTCAAAGATCACGTCACTTTACCTGCGTTACTACTTTTTCTTAAGACTTTAGATTTTTTTCTTATGACACTCTTTTTTTTTGCAAAAAGTTGTGTTTGGAGAATTATATGCTCTATTAGTTTAATGTATTTTTCTATTTTTTTTTTAATATATATTGTCTTCCTTTTATTCAACTATTGATCCTAAATATATAAATTCCATTATTTGTCCCACATTTTGACTCAACTGTAGTGGTGGTGTGTATCTTATCCTCCACTGACACAATCACAGTTTTTGTAATTTATTTTCATGATTATAATTTTTAGCTCTGCACCTGTTGTGTCTAGGATATACTAAGATTCTTTACAGAGTCTGCCTCTAATGCCATATTGTTTGGAACAGAAGCTTTGTTAGTTTGGTTTCTTTATTTCCTAATAAATAACCTATACGAAGTGGTCTCATTTTCAGCTTCTCCTTTCCCACTGCTTTATCCAATATGATTAAAAACGATAGAGAACTAAACACACACAGCCTTGTTTTAATCCCATCTTTGAAACTGTACACTGTCACTGTCATTGTCTCTCCCATCATTTTGTTTCTTACAATATTACATTTTCCTTCATTCACTGTTTTTCAGTACATATTGTTACTTTATTAACACTTTCTCTCTCTCTGCATTTTCTCAAACATCCTCCTTTCTAATTACTGTTCACAATGGAAACATAAGCTATTTATTATTATACAATTACTAGTAAAAATGAGTAATTATTTATTACTCAGCTTGTCCTTTTTTTTTTGTTTTTCAGATAAATAAATATCAATATTTACGTTGTAACAAATGAAATATGTTTTACTTAATACACAAGATTGTATTTTTCAAAAAAATAAAATGTCAACTTTCTTGCAGTCAACTGTAACCATTAAAAATCTGAGTAATCACCACCACCATCTGTAGGGAAAATAAACAAGCTACCACATTCTGCAAATCTTATGACTAGGAAGATTTTTCAGTTAATAATTTTTTTTCTATCTAATTAAATATTTTTCATATTTACGACAATAATTAAATATTTTCCATAAATATTTTAGTAACACATACTTTTAACATTTCTATGCAATGTGTTGAATTTTCACTTTATTGCGATTAATTTATGTGTGTACATTCACACGTCAAAGGGGATAGGTTTTTTCAGCAATAACCTGTGTAACAGGGCAAAATAAAGGGGATTTTATAATTTACAGAAATTCATTTGAACCATTTGTAGACGACTTTTGAATTAACTCTGTTATTTCCCCAGAGTGTACTTTTGGTCACTGACTATAGCTCCGTGACAGGTACGACAAAGCACAAGAATGTTAATTGCCAGAAGGGTGCGTATTTGTGCGTACGAGCACACGTGTGTGCCGCCTTTAGCGACGTAGAAATGACACGTGGGAAAGTAAAAGGAATTCCATAGTCAAATATGTGATTGAAACAACCAATCACAGTATGGGTTGAGGCCAACGCCTAACGCTTGGCAGGGATGCAACCAAGCGCGCACGAGGTTCGCGCAGTTGGTCACCACTCATCAAACAGCATAGTCGGTAGTACAACAGTCTCAGTAAATTAGTGACGGGAGGCCGCGCGTACACATTATGCCCAAAACATTATGTAAAGAAGAATATATAAGTGAGAGAATGAATTAATAAAAAATGAATTTGTAAAGTAGAACGTATAAAGCAATGTTCATTGTGACGAAGTGAAAGTGAACTAAGAAAGATGGCGGATGGCGCGTGCAGGTACAATGAATAAATAACTATATTGGCCAATAATTTTAACAAATACAAAAGAGCTCATTAAATAAACGGGAGGGGTAGAAGAAAATCTGTAACTACCGTGTGAGTGTGAGTGTGTGTGTGTGTGTGGGGGGGGAAGGGGAAATTAAAGCTAAGCACTGGTTTGTAAGTAGGGGTTAGTATAGTAAGGTTTCCTAGAATAAGAGAATACAACAATGTAATAAAGCACATAAATGTGTTAACTAATTACTACGTTACACCCCATAATCTAAGTTCTGCATCGAGAATTCGTCTAAACGAAACCTGTGAATCTTCTGATCTAAGGGCATTAAATGATCTAAATTAATTAAGGGTAAGTATCATGGTTTCGATGTATATGCTTAAAACATCGTGGCGACCCTTTTTAGCGAGTTTGGAATCTTCTGGAGAGTTTTTATCAAAAAGGTAAGTTTAACGGAATCAGGGTAAGTAAAATATGGGGCGTATAAAAAGGTATAAAAGTTTGTTTCTTCACAAGTGGCGCCGCTGCCAGGATCCTGATATAAATATTATACGAGGTAGATCTATTTGAGATGCAGAACATAGGTTTTGGGTAATGCGTATTTTTGAAATTATTGTGTATGTTAACAGTATATTGTATGGTTATGTTTGGGTAGTGTAACGGGCCAGTGAAATTTGTGTGTTTACTTTTACGTATTGATAACGATTTTATGTGTGGGGTATTTTGGGAAAACGAAGTACAGTGGAACCCCGCTGGTCCGAACTAATTGGGACCAAGTCCTGTTCGGATTGGCATAAATTCGGATTAACGGGGTTACAGGTTATACAGTACTGTGAGTGAATACCAGTTAAATATTCCATTGGCTGCTGTTAATTCCGATACACTACGTGACACTGAACAACACGTGATACGATGAACGACACTGAACAACTAGTAGCTAGCAGACGACACAGACGTCAATGAATGGCTGTCAGCTGACATCGAACACCATCAAGTTTTGACTGATGAAGAAATCGTATCTTTGATACAACAAACACGTGATGACGATTCCTATAAAAATGAAGAAGCAGATGATCCTGTGCCACGGATCTCACACGCCGAAGTAGCGAGAGCATTTAAACTACCGTTAGCCTATGTAGAGCAGCACAGCAATGCTACACCAGCACACGTCTTATTTTTGAGGCGCTGGCGGAACATCGCGGTGTCTGCTGGATTTACAACTTTGCATCAGAGAAAAATGACTGATTTTGTGCAACACCTTAAGTAGTGTCTAGTTATGTAGTGTGTATTTATTGTAGTTTTTGTGTTTTATATACTTTTACTGGCACTAAACTGTAAGTACCAATATGTTTTTACATTCATTTTACAGACGCTAATTTGTTGATAACATAATTCAAAACTTTATTTTGCCATATATTTAAAACAATCTAAAGTACTTGTAACAGAACAAAAAGCCTGTTTTCATAATTCTGGTATTCAGGGAATTTTATTGTATTTTTTATATTGTATTTCATATATAAAATATGGTTAGAACAACTTCCCCCAAGCATTAACAAAAACAACGCAGATTCAACAGTGTAAGCCGATCCCAAGGTCATCGCTACGTGCATTCCACCACGTACGTTATGTATAACAAATAGAACGACAATAATGAGACGTGATGAAATCAGTTAAAAACATCATAAGTATGACGTTAAACTAGGGCATTAGCTACTGAAATAATAGAATGCTGACGACATAACACACACACACATACAGAAACGGAACCAGCTGTCCGTCCCATTGCACATCAGACTTTCAGAGCGTCAACACGTAGTAAAATTCGCTGGTAGTTAATCGCCAGCAGAAGTGAGAAATTAATAAAAATGTAATTACAAGCAGTAATTTAGTGCACTATTAAAATGTAGCAATTTAAATTCAGTGTGTGACAACAAAAATAGACAGAATCCAGTAAAGCTTTCGGCGAACACTGGCCGACAAAGAGTGGACGTCTGGAGGAATCACGACGCTTCAAAATACAGGAATGTGCACATTTTATCTAAATTCCGTATAGTAAAGTTTGAGCTCAAAATACCATTAAATTCAGTTCAAGAATGTATCTATTTCTGGGGCAAAATGAGTGTGTGTGAGAGTGGACGAAAAGCCGGCTTTTAAACAGGCAAAACGCCATGAGGCGTTGGTTTGTGTTTTCGTATTACTAATAATTAATGTATGCCAATTAAATACTGCAGTATAAGAGATATTCCTGTTGCTTTCAGAAAGTAAAACGAAAGAAATTATTATTATTATTATTATTATTATTATTATTATTATTATTATTATTATTATTATGCAATAAGGTTGATAAATGATTGAAGGCGGAAGTAAAGTAAGACGCCATTTTGGTTAATGTTACAAGACACAATAATTTTCGATGTTCATAAATGTAAAAAACAATGCAGTATCATTAAACAAAGTTTTTATCATTAAACAAAGTTTTATACCATCAATATTGTTGTTCAAAAAACTTATTTCAAGACCCTGCTCAGTCTCTAATTTCGGCTAAAGAACTCTGGACCCTACAAAGAAAAAAGCACATGGCAGTGAACCATGTACCTCAACCCATAATTATGGTAAGTACGATAAAATTAAATGTATGCATATGTGTTAAAGTAACAAATGTCACCAAGAATAAATGAATTTATTTATTTGTAATGATAAGAAAAGTTAACAAATGCCGCCCAAACTGGTGACTATAAAAATATTTTATATAATAAGCCCAAATATAGAGACAGAGTGGGTATTGAAGTGAGGGATATTGCAATTGTAGGTTATGTTATTGTTAGACAACATAGCAACAGTTTGAAGAGAAATAATTTTTTTTGTATTTTATTAAAATGACAAATAACGAAAGTATAAATATGAATGATACTGTGACAGAATCCACATTAATGAGTGAAGCTGAGGCAAACTCAACACCTATTGTAAACAATAAAGAATCATTAGAGGACCTTTTTCAATTAATGAAAATACAAAATAATGAATTAAGAGAACAGAGTATTAAGTTTGATGTAAAATTAGATGAGATGAAAAATGAAATCATAGAGATGATAATTCTGATAAATTAATGTCCTGTGTTTATTGCATGTGTGGCTAAATTGGATTTATATATTTCTGGTTTTTTGTATAATATATACATCGTTTCACGTTTTTTGGATATATAAATCCAATTTAGCCACACATGCAATAAACACAGGACATGAATTCCCAGACATAACCGATGTAACACTAATAAAACATATACCACACAAAGGCACCATAATGAACATATGGGAAAACTTACAAATATACAAACATAAAACAGAAAACAGACTAATACCTGAACAAATACAAATCAATACAAAACATGACACAATATTCAAAGCACTCAACATTGAAAATACACAAAAAACTAACACATACACCACAATCACACACAATAAAACCAACTTGAAATACCAGAAGCCAACAGGAAGCCACAATTATCAACCAACAACACATATGTACTTCACCAGACAAAAAAAACCGGAAGGCTGAGGATGGGAACAAGATAGTACCCGAAACATGTTCCAAATAGAAAAATAACATCTTGAGGTAATTATGTATAAATATTAAATGTATTATATACATCAAGAAACGGACTGTAGCAGAAAGTGATTGAAATATATATATATATATATATATATATATATTACTATAATACTTATAACTATTTTACCTCAAGATGTATTTTTTCCTTTAGGGACATGTTTCGGGAGATCCTGTTCTCCCATTTTCAACCTTCGCCATCTTGCTTCTGGTGCAGTATTTGTGTGTTGGCTTCTGGATGTTGTTACTGTTGTTACTGTATGTTGTTGACACACAAATACTGCACCAGAAGCAAGATGGCGAAGGTTGAAAATGGGAGAACAGGATCTCCCGAAACATGTCCCTAAAGGAAAAAATACATCTTGAGGTAAAATAGTTATAAGTATTATAGTATTATATACATCAAGAAACGGACTGTAGCAGAAAGTAATGAAATATATATATATATATATATATATATACACACATGTTTAATATGTTTAACATTTTAATATTATAATACATATGTATTTTGGAGGGCTTGTGAAATGTTTAAGGGGAAATTTAACTTGAAGAATTTAATTACGCCACATGGCGGATAGTAGTGTGTTTGTTTTATACTCACATTCATTTGTACGTAATTACAAATAAAAGGTAATTTCAATGGTAACAAACAGAAACACGAGTGAATTATTTCAGGTAATATGTTCCTCGACTCTAGTTCGTATAACAAATTCCGACCTTAGGTAAGTACTGTATACATATATGTTGTGTTTCAGTTGGCAACATGGCGCCCGGTAGTAAAATTACATCAGATTAAATATAACCAGTTAATTAATTATTGTAATTAAAGTCAATAATTACATATGGCGCCCGAACAGGGACTCTACATAAGACCTAATTTTATGTAGAGTATACATACTAGAGAAACGGAATAACTGACCTGAAATAATTTCGAAAGTAAATAGATACGTAAGTAAAGTAGGGTTAAGTTACGTTATAGACCTATATGTGTTAGATATAGAATAAGCAAAATGAATACTGGTAAAGGTGATAATGTAGACGAAACAGTTACGAGTGAGATGGACGTTAAATTGAACCCAATTAGTCAGATCAGTGAAACCAGTGTCACTGAATTAAATCCAGTTCCATTAACACCCATCTCAACTCGAGACGAAAGTAAAACAGATGATACAGCTGCAATGATGCAGTTACTATTAAATAAATTTGATGAGAAGTTTAATAAATTAGACAAGAAGTTAGATGAGCAAAAAATTGATTCTAATGTTAAATATACTAACTTGAATGACAAATTTGATGAACATAGTGTAAGATTTGATAATTTTGATAAAAAATTTAATGAGCAGAAAAATGAAATCAGAAATAGTTTTGATGTAAAGTTTGATGAATTAAAGACTGAAATTAAAAAACGTAATGATAATTTTGATAAACAATGTGACGAAGTGATTAAAAGGTTAGATGAGAGGTTAATTCAAATAAAGAATCAGAAAGTAAGTAACAGTGAAAATACGATGAAAAACAAAGTGCTAATTAAGAAGGTGAGTAACAATGACAATTTGAATAATGAGTTTACAGGTAGTAACAATGATATAATTTAGAATATGGTGTTAGAAAATGATGATGAGAATATTGGGAGTGATAATGAGATGTTTGTGTGTGTTGAGTCAGACAGAGAGCTGAGAGAAAGTATATTTGTAAAAGGGATGCAGGGGGTAGAATTTTCCTTTGATGTTGTAGTAGGGGGTGAAGAAAAGTCTTCACGTATTTTTAGCAAGGACGAGAGTTCCTTAGATTTATATTTGGGAGATGGTAGGTCTACAAATAGAGTTCCCTGGTGTTTTTGTGTACCTCATAGGTGGTGCAGTAATTATGAGTTAGTGACCCCTGCATATTTGGAGAGAGAGGGAGAGAGAGAGAGAGAGAGAGAGAGAGAGAGAGAGAGAGAGAGAGAGAGAGAGAGAGAGAGAGAGAGAGAGAGAGAGTAATAGAGATTTTTAAGATAAATAGAAAGTACAGAGAATTTGTAGAAAGGTTAGGAGTAGAGATGGTGGATAATTATAGTGAATACTTACCTTATAGTAAAATTGAGATAACAATAATAGTAGATGATGAGAATAATGATAACAATTACTTACCTTGGGAAGTAAAGGGTGTAGTAGTAGACGATAGAAATTACTTTACGACTTACATGATTATGACAGATAATACTGAGGTAGACAGAACCATACCCGATCGTGACATGGTATATGCTAAATTAATATGGAATACACCTATTAATATTAACGAGATAGTGGAAAAATATAAAAATGGAGATGAATATTATATTGGTACTAATATTAATATCATTTATTTACTAAAAAATAAGTTGTATAGACCTAAGATTAGACTGTTATTCAATGATGGAGGATAGATTGTTTTATTGTGTATGAACATTAATATATGTGAACAGTGATTTTGAAATGGACTGCATATGAACTGATTTTGATCAATGATAAAATAACAAGTTGGATTGTATATTATTTTTTGTGTGTATTAATGTCAATGTATTTATGTCTTTTTTATGTTGTGTATTACAGGTAAATTTTATGTACACCAGGTATGTAACAGTAAATTATAGTTAATGGTTTTAATAATTAACAATTAACATGTTTTTGTTTGGATTAAACAAAGGATGAATAATAAAAGTTTAATTAATTAAATTAAATAACTGAAGATCAATTACTCAATTAATGTGGTACAAAAGAAAGTTTGTATAATGAATTTAAATTATTAATATTTAATGAAGAAAATTTCTAATGAATAATAAATAATTAAGTAAGAATATATATTTGAATATTGAGATGTATTGTTATGAGTAGGTGAGAGATAAATTTTCTAATGCAATTGTCAATGATTACAGTAATGTAGAATGTTAAAAAGGGAATAGAGATTGGGTGAAAATTTAATAAAATAAAGGCATGTGAGTAGTCAATTAAAGTAAATGGGAGTTAGATAGCTAAGAATATTGAAGCAAATAATACACAGAGAGAGTATTAGATATTTTAGGGACACAGTAGTTAGTGATTATATGTAGAGAGGTGAGTAAAGTAAAGGGTAAACATATATTAGTTGATGATGATATTTTGTAGTGTGGGTGAGGTGATAAGGAGTGGCCAACGTATAGCGTTGTGGCAGGTAATAGGATAGTTTAAGGGAGTGTTTGCCGATATTTTGGAAGGGCAAACAATTATGAATATATAGCCATATATAGCCTTTAATATAGCCAGGTAGGGAACACACATCTGAATACAAAGACGAGTGGTGCCATAGGATTTAAAATGGAATTAGTGAAGGGAGTTATAATTGAGAGATTGGTGTCATAATATGTAAATCTGGTTGTTAGTAGTGGTTAGGAGAAAGAGAGGTGAGTACGATTATAAATGTTAGTGCCTATATAATAAGTCAAATCATAGAGAATACAGGAGTCACCCAGACTAATCAATGATAAAAATGTGAGTGGTTAGGTAGAAAATTCATAGAAAGGTAATAAGAAATGAAATAATAATAATGTAATATGAATATTAATAATAAATTTGAAATTGTGAAGAAGTAAAATATAGGAAATTTCTACATTCCTACAAAAATATAGGAAGTGCAGCTAAGTATCATTGGCTGCAACCAAATTATATAAAATTTTATATTCAAAAATATATATATCTTTCTTAATATGACCAAAAGTAATTAAATAACAAAATTAACTTGGTATACCATTAACTTAAATGAGCTCGTAATAAATAATTGTACCAGAGAGTGAGAGAGAGGGAGTGAAAGAGTGGATGATAATATATTATTAAAAAGTGCTGGGTTGTGCCAAAATAAATAAATAAATATATATATATTATATATATATACATGTTTAATATGTTTAATATTTTAATATTATAATACATATGTATTTTGGAGGGCTTGTGAAATGTTTAAGGGGAAATTTAACTTGAAGAATTTAATTACGCCACATGGCGGATAGTAGCGTGTTTGTTTTACACTCACATTCATTTGTACGTACTTAAAAAAAAAAAAAAAAGGTAATTTCAATGGTAACAAACAGAAACACGAGTGAATTATTTCAGGTAATACGTTCCTCGACTCTAGTTCGTATAACACGAATTCCGACCTTAGGTAAGTACTGTATACATATATGTTCTGTTTCAGTTGGCAACATGGCGCCCGGTAGTAAAATTACATCATTACATCAGATTAAATATAACCAGTTAATTAATTATTGTAATTAAAGTCAATAATTACACTATGACACTGTTGCAAAGAAATATAAGTATAAAGAAAACCGAGTAAAGAAAATATAAGGTATTTGAAGTGTTTGCCATAATAGGTATATTTTTTTTATTTTATATAAAATGATAGAGATGGTGGTTGTTGCTTGAAAATTAAAAGGTTGTTTTATGTGTTATGATTAGTATAAGAATATGTTTTCTTGTGGTGAGGGAAGTAAGTTAATATTGACTGGAGTCAGAAAATTTTAATAAATGCAGGAAGGTTGAAAGGAGAAATGGATCTTCTATCCTAAATCTTGTTTATTTTGTTATTAGGAAATTTTAAGTTAAACAAACCAATGCCTCTAAACACAAACCAATGCATCTAAGGGGAGACATTACAGTTGTGGATATGGGAATAGATAAGGCCACTATTTTAAAATTTTGTATTTCATGTTTCAGAGTTTGATGGTGTTGTGACGGCGGTCCTGAGCTGACCGGTGCGTCAGAACAGGAGCGTTCAGTGCCTGACCGGCCTTATGGTGTTGGGATCTCGTCAGAGAAGTCCGCTAGGGTCGGACAGGTACGATCATCATCATCATTGGACCAAGGGTAAGTGATTAAAATTTTTTCTATGTAAACACTACAGGGGGTTGTGCCAACATATCTGGGCTGATCCCTTTAGGAAGTGTGAATGGGTCAATGAAAGTTTTTATGCTTCGGCATAAAACCTTTCATTGAGGGGGGTTTTGTAACAGGACAAAAAGCCTGTTTTCATAATTCTGGTATTCAGGGAATTTTATTGTATTTTTTATATTGTATTTCATATATAAAATATGGTTAGAACAACTTCCCCCAAGCATTAACAAAACAATGCAGATTCAACAGTGTAAGCTGATCCCAAGGTCATCGCCTACGTGCATTCCACCACGTATGTTATGTATAACAAATAGAACGACAATAATGAGACGTGATGAAATCAGTTAAAAACATCATAAGTATGACATTAAACTAGGGCGTTAGCTACTGAAACAATAGAATGCTGATGACATAACACACACACATACAGAAACGGAACCAATTGTCCATCCCATTGCACATCAGACTTTCAGAGCGTCAACACGTAGTAAAATTCGCTGGTAGTTAATCGCCAGCAGAAGTGAGAAATTAATAAAAATGTAATTACAAGCAGTAATTTAGTGCACTATTAAAATGTAGCAATTTAAATTCAGTGTGTGACAACAAAAATAGACAGAATCCAGTAAAGCTTTCGGCGAACACTGGCCGACAAAGAGTGGACGTCTGGAGGAATCACGACGCTTCAAAATACAGGAATGTGCACATTTTATCTAAATTCCATATAGTAAAATTTGAGCTCAAAATACCATTAAATTCAGTTCAAGAATGTATCTATTTCTGGGGCAAAATGAGTGTATGTGAGAGTGGACGAAAAGCCGGCTTTTAAACAGGCAAAACGCCATGAGGCGTTGATTTGTGTTTTCGTATTACTAATAATTAATGTATGCCAATTAAATACTGCAGTATACGAGATATTCCTGTTGCTTTCAGAAAGTAAAACGAAAGAAATTATTATTATTATTATTATTATTATGCAATAAGGTTGATAAATGATTGAAGGCGGAAGTAAAGTAAGATGCCATTTCGGTTAATGTTACAAGACACAATAATTTTCGATGTTCATAAATGTAAAAAACAATGCAGTATCATTAAACAAAGTTTTATACCATCAATATTGTTGTTAAAAAAATTTCAATGGTAACAAACAGAAACACGAGTGAATTATTTCAGGTAATACGTTCCTCGACTCTAGTTCGTATAACACGAATTCCGACCTTAGGTAAGTATTGTATACACATATGTTCTGTTTCAGTTGGCAACATGGCGCCCGGTAGTAAAATTACATCATTACATCAGATTAAATATAACCAGTTAATTAATTATTGTAATTAAAGTCAATAATTACACTATGACACTGTTGCAAAGAAATATAAGTATAAAGAAAACCGAGTAAAGAAAATATAAGGTATTTGAAGTGTTTGCCATAATAGGTATATTTTTTTTTATTTTATATAAAATGATAGAGATGGTGGTTGTTGCTTGAAAATTAAAAGGTTGTTTTATGTGTTATGATTAGTATAAGAATATGTTTTCTTGTGGTGAGGGAAGTAAGTTAATATTGACTGGAGTCAGAAAATTTTAATAAATGCAGGAAGGTTGAAAGGAGAAATGGATCTTCTATCCTAAATCTTGTTTATTTTGTTATTAGGAAATTTTAAGTTAAACAAACCAATGCCTCTAAACACAAACCAATGCATCTAAGGGGAGACATTACAGTTGTGGATATGGGAATAGATAAGGCCACTATTTTAAAATTTTGTATTTCATGTTTCAGAGTTTGATGGTGTTGTGACGGCGGTCCTGAGCTGACCGGTGCGTCAGAACAGGAGCGTTCAGTGCCTGACCGGCCTTATGGTGTTGGGATCTCGTCAGAGAAGTCCGCTAGGGTCGGACAGGTACGATCATCATCATCATTGGACCAAGGGTAAGTGATTAAAATTTTTTCTATGTAAACACTACAGGGGGTTGTGCCAACATATCTGGGCTGATCCCTTTAGGAAGTGTGAATGGGTCAATGAAAGTTTTTATGCTTCGGCATAAAACCTTTCACTGAGGGGGTTTTGTAACAGGACAAAAAGCCTGTTTTCATAATTCTGGTATTCAGGGAATTTTATTGTATTTTTTATATTGTATTTCATATATAAAATATGGTTAGAACAACTTCCCCCAAGCATTAACAAAACAACGCAGATTCAACAGTGTAAGCCGATCCCAAGGTCATCGCCTACGTGCATTCCACCACGTACGTTATGTATAACAAATAGAACGACAATAATGAGACGTGACGAAATCAGTTAAAAACATCATAAGTATGACGTTAAACTAGGGCGTTAGCTACTGAATCAATAGAATGCTGACGACATAACACACACACATACAGAAACGGAACCAGTTATCCATCCCATTGCACATCAGACTTTCAGAGCGTCAACACGTTGTGACAGTACAAAAAGTCTGATATAAAAAGTATGGTATGCAAGGTAGTAAATTATGGTATTTCGATGTTTTTAAAGTCATTTCTATGGGTAATACAATTTCCCTTGGTTTTTGCCTACAACGACGCAGTTCCGAGACAACAAAATAATTTCAAGGACAGCAGTGTACGTGCAGATAAAAAGACTTATAATGGTTACAGCCACCAGTAACGGCGCTACATGCTCCCGTTTCATTGGCCAACAACGCCAAACGTCATTAAAACAACAATGACGTGATTAAAATACGTAACTAACAAGGCGATATTATAACAAGAGACAAAGAACGATGACGTTTACTCACACACACATACGTAAAATTTGCATAATATCTCCCCAGTCTTCAGAACATCACCATGGCAGTAACACGTAAAAATGGTGCTGGCATAAAATAGTCAGCGAAAGTGTTTATTTGAATTAACAAAATGTAACTAAAAGTAAATAGTGAACAAATAACAATAACCACCATGTAAATTCAGTGTAAAAGACAGACGAAAACTAGACATACAACGTCTGACCCAGTCTGCAGAAATTCATCATGGCGATAACACGCTAACAATTGTGCTGGCCTGAGTTAGTCAGTTTAAGTGATTTAAAATATTAATAATGTAATCAAAATGTAAACCAGTGTTAACTACACAAAATCTAGACAGTGTGAAGTAATATTTTCAAAAGTAAATGTAGAATCAGTGTATTCAGAAAGATGTAACCTCTCCGTTTTGGAATCAACATGTGACGCTACTAGAACTTCCAGACTATTTAACCAGGAAAGTGACAAACCCAAAATTTAATTAAAGAGCTCTTTTATTCGAAATTGCCGATATTATGTGTACACAAATGAAAGTAAATTAAAAATTGTATGTATGGATGAGAGAGCGAGAGAAGTGCGTGAACGTTAGATGTCGACTTCTAAATGGGGGTTGGTTTGCGGTAGTGATAAGTAAATAGCATACAGGTCAATTAACCATGAAACTAATGCATATTACATAATTAGAATTTGATGAATTAATGTTTGATAGAACATAAAGAAGTTTTATAACAAAGAGCCAGTATAAGTAATGGCCGCCATGTTAAAATGTTATTATGTGTACACGCTTAACCTAAATTACTGAATAAATTAGGATTGATGGTAACTGTTTTCAATAAACGTATTCTCATTTCTGTGACCATCTCTGTCAGCAATCTCGCTGAGTCGAATCCTTGGACCCTAGGTAAAAATAAGAGTAACAAGATTGAAACAACCAGATTCACAAATTATGGTAAGTACAATAATTATGGTGTACGTGACCCACGTGCTTCATTCAAGTAATGTAAATAGAGATGAATATAGGTTACTGGATATTTCTTATTACAAATATATTTATATTTATCATTCAAATAGAGTGATCAGTCACAAATGGCTGCCCGAACTGGTGACTATATAAAATATATTAATGTATTTTATATAATAAGCCTGAATGGTGGCAGAGTGGACATTGAAAATGAGAATACGGTTGTAGGTTAGGTGGTAACGATAATAAAGCGACAAACCATTAACAAATTTTTTATAATGGCAGAAAATAAAGAAAATATTTCTTTATTAAGCATAACTGACAGTACGAGTAACAGTCAAATAAGTATGACAGAATCAATAGTAATGAGTGAAGGAGTTGTTCACTCAACACCAGTCCCAAATAACAGGGCTGAAAATAACGAAATTATGAAAATGATGCAAATGCTGTTTAGTGAACAAAAAAGCGAAATTAGAGGAATCCAGAATAATTTTAATGTAAAATTTGACGAAATAAAAAACAAAATCAAAAAACAAAATTTTAATTTTGATAAACGAATTGATGAAATGCACGCACGTTTCGATAAAACGGAAGAGAAAATAGTTGCATTAGTTAATGAGAAGTTTGATAGACAAAAGAATAAAGTAGATGAAAATTACGAGAGTAAAATGGGGGTAGAGAATAGTAGAGAATCAAATAAATTGAATGAAAATAAAGACAAGGTAAGTAGTGGTGAGAATTATGATAATAGAATTAAAAATATGGTGTTAGAAAATAATTGTGTGAGTATTGAGAGTGGTGATAAAAGTATAATGGGAGTAGAATTTGATAATGAAGTGATAAAAAGTGTTGATGAATTAGAGAGAAAGTATAGAGAGAATTTACAGGTAAAGGGGTTGCAGGGGGTAAATTTTTCCCTTAATGTTGTAGTGGGGGGTGAAGAAATGGCTTCACGTGAATATGTGAAAGACGATAGGTCTACAAATAAAGTTGTCCCTGGTTTTTTTAGTGCACTTCACAGGTGGTGCAGTAATTGTGAATTAGTGTCCCCTGCAAATATTGAAAGAGAGAATGTAGCTTGGTGTGATAGAGAGAGGTATATTGAGAGAGAGAGTGTAGAGAGGTATTGTGAGAAACATGGTGAGAGAAAGAGAGAAATAGAGATTTTTAAGATGAGCAGAACTTATGAAGAATTTATGGAAAGGTTAGGAGTAGAGATGATTGATAATAAAAGTAAATACTTACCTTGTAATGAAGCTGATATAGCAGTAGGAGAAGATGATAATGGAAATAATGACTTTATAACGTACCTAGTGGTGACTAATTATACTGGAGGTGACAGGACAATAACCAATCGTGACAGGTTGTATGATGAATTGATAGGTAATAACCCTATTAATGATGACGGTTTTGTAAAATATAAGAATTTAAATAAGTGTTATATTAATGATGTTAATATAATGTATTTAATAAAAAATAAATTGTACAGACCAAAGATAAGACTATTATTTGACGATGGAGGCTAATTGTTCTTATTGTGTTATGAACATTTAATTATGTGGACAGTGTTTTTTAAGATGGACTGTTTATGACTGATTTTGGTAAATGATTTAATGATTATGTGGATTGTATATTTTTGTGTATTGATGTCTATATATTTGTGTACTTTGCTGTTGTATATTTTATGTATTTTTATGTAAACTATGTATTGTAGAATTTTAAATAACCGAAGAAAGTTTAAATGATATTATGAGATTTAGATTCTAAAGGGTTAGTAAATGATTAAGCATGTTATAGATTCAGATATTGAGAGGTATTGTTGTTAGTAGATAAGTGATGAATTTTCTAGTGGTATATTAAGGTGAAATGTTGTAAAAGAGTTTGGGGATAATGGTAAATCAGGGCATTGGAGTTAATTGAATAGAGTTAACGGGAGTTAGTGAAAATAAAGTGCTGAGATGCTGATAATATATAAAGAGGTGTTAGATATTTTAGGGACACAGTGGTTAGTGATTATAAGTAGAGTTGAGTAATGTGCATGGTAATTATATTTGTTGTTGATGGTGATATTTTGTAATAAGGGTATTGGTGTAGGAGTCTGCAACGAGAGATGTTGAGACAGGAAGGGACCGATTAGCGCCGGAAAGGGTTACCTGAAAGGGTCAGGAACCGATAAGGGAAAGAGTTGGTTAGAGGGAATACACACACACTAGTACAAAAAATGAGCGGTGCCAGAGGTTTTAAATGGGATTTGTGAAGGGTGTTATTATAGATATATTGGTGTCATATTATATTAATGGTTAGAAGCGGTTGTTAGTAGTTAAAAAGAGGTGACTGAGGTTAGATTGACAATGCCAAAATAAGCATAGAGAGAATAGTGAATAATAGAGAGTCACTCAAACTAATAAGGATAAAAGGGTTAGAAAAGGGAAATTCATGGTAGGAAGGTAAGGTAACAGAAAGGTAATGATAAATTTGAAAATTTTTTTGTATAGAATCTAAATGAATGTTAAATATTAAAAGTTGAATAGAGAGTTCATAATAAAAAATGTTATAAAGTTCTGCTACAAGTTGGGTAAATATGAATTTTAAAGTAATGTGAATTGTTCAATGTTAGTGTTTAATGCTTATGATGTACAATGTTTTATTGTGTTTTATTATGTCAACAATAGTGTGTGTGGATAGGAGGTTACTACCAGGATAGTAACGATCATAATGTTAAAATTTTGTGAAGGTTGTCAATTCTGTAATAATGGTTCTGTTATGAAGAAAGTTAAACATAAGAAAAGATGGTAAAGAATTTAGAGAGCTTTAAGGTTGTTTGCCATGATATAGATACTGTAAGATTATGTGAAGTAAAATATTAGAGTTAATGGTTGTTGCTAAAACAGTAAAGTATATTGTTGTTTAGGTTAAGAACAATTGTTTTCATGTGATAAAGAGAGTGGATTTAATTGACAGAAGTCAGAAAGGTGTACTAGATACCGGATTGTTAAAAAGAGAAGGAATTTTCTATCTTAACTCTTGTGATATATTGTTTGAAATTTGTAGAATTAAGCAAACCAATGCCCCAAAACGCAAACCAACGTACTAAGAGGAAACATATCAGTTGTGGATATGAATATAGAGAAGGCCACTATTTTAAAATTTGGTATTGAATGTTTCAGAGTTTTATGGTGTGGTGACCGCGGTCCTGAGCTGGCCGGTGCGTCAGAACAGGAGCGTAAAGTGCCTTATGGCCTTATGTGTAGGGATCTCTCTGGAGAAGTCCAGTAAGGTCAGAAGGTGCGAACCTCATCATTGGACCAAGGGTAAGTGATTGAATTTATTTATAGTAACACTACAGGGGGTTATGGCTCCATATCTGGGCTGATCCTTTTAGAGAGGTGTGAATGAGTCAATGAAAGTTTTTGTGTCTCGACACAAAACCTTTCATTGAGGGGGTTTTGTGACAGTACAAAAAGTCTGATATAAAAAGTATGGTATGCAAGGTAGTAAATTATGGTATTTCGATGTTTTTAAAGTCATTTCTATGGTAATACAATTTCCCTTGGTTTTTGCCTACAACGACGCAGTTCCGAGACAACAAAATAATTTCAAGGACAGCAGTGTACGTGCAGATAAAAAGACTTATAATGGTTACAGCCACCAGTAACGGCGCTACATGCTCCCGTTTCATTGGCCAACAACGCCAAACGTCATTAAAACAACAATGACGTGATTAAAATACGTAACTAACAAGGCGATATTATAACAAGAGACAAAGAACGATGACGTTTACTCACACACACATACGTAAAATTTGCATAATATCTCCCCAGTCTTCAGAACATCACCATGGCAGTAACACGTAAAAATGGTGCTGCATAAAATAGTCAGCGAAAGTGTTTATTTGAATTAACAAAATGTAACTAAAAGTAAATAGTGAACAAATAACAATAACCACCATGTAAATTCAGTGTAAAAGACAGACGAAAACTAGACATACAACGTCTGACCCAGTCTGCAGAAATTCATCATGGCGATAACACGCTAACAATTGTGCTGGCCTGAGTTAGTCAGTTTAAGTGATTTAAAATATTAATAATGTAATCAAAATGTAAACCAGTGTTAACTACACAAAATCTAGACAGTGTGAAGTAATATTTTCAAAAGTAAATGTAGAATCAGTGTATTCAGAAAGATGTAACCTCTCCGTTTTGGAATCAACATGTGACGCTACTAGAACTTCCAGACTATTTAACCAGGAAAGTGACAAACCCAAAATTTAATTAAAGAGCTCTTTTATTCGAAATTGCCGATATTATGTGTACACAAATGAAAGTAAATTAAAAATTGTATGTATGGATGAGAGAGCGAGAGAAGTGCATGAACGTTAGATGTCGACTTCTAAATGGGGGTTGGTTTGCGGTAGTGATAAGTAAATAGCATACAGGTCAATTAACCATGAAACTAATGCATATTACATAATTAGAATTTGATGAATTAATGTTTGATAGAACATAAAGAAGTTTTATAACAAAGAGCCAGTATAATTAATGGCCGCCATGTTAAAATGTTATTATGTGTACACGCTTAACCTAAATTACTGAATAAATTAGGATTGATGGTAACTGTTTTCAATAAACGTATTCTCATTTCTGTGACCATCTCTGTCAGCAATCTCGCTGAGTCGAATCCTTGGACCCTAGGTAAAAATAAGAGTAACAAGATTGAAACAACCAGATTCACAAATTATGGTAAGTACAATAATTATGGTGTACGTGACCCACGTGCTTCATTCAAGTAATGTAAATAGAGATGAATATAGGTTACTGGATATTTCTTATTACAAATATATTTATATTTATCATTCAAATAGAGAGATAAAGTCACAACATAGTAAAATTCGCTGGTAGTTAATCGCCAGCAGAAGTGAGAAATTAATAAAAATGTAATTACAAGCAGTAATTTAGTGCACTATTAAAATGTAGCAATTTAAATTCAGTGTGTGACAACAAAAATAGACAGAATACAGTAAAGCTTTCGGCGAACACTGGCCGACAAAGAGTGGACGTCTGGAGGAATCACGACGCTTCAAAATACAGGAAAGTGCACATTTTATCTAAATTCCGTATAGTAAAATTTGAGCTCAAAATACCATTAAATTCAGTTCAAGAATGTATCTATTTCTGGGGCAAAATGAGTGTGTGTGAGAGTGGACGAAAAGCCGGCTTTTAAACAGGCAAAACGCCATGAGGCGTTGGTTTGTGTTTTCGTATTACTAATAATTAATGTACGCCAATTAAATACTGCAGTATAAGAGATATTCCTGTTCCTTTCAGAAAGTAAAACGAAAGAAATTATTATTATTATTATGCAATAAGGTTGATAAATGATTGAAGGCGAAGTAAAGTAAGACGCCATTTTGGTTAATGTTACAAGACACAATAATTTTCGATGTTCATAAATGTAAAAACAATGCAGTATCATTAAACAAAGTTTTATACCATCAATATTGTTGTTCAAAAAACTTATTTCAAGACCCTGCTCAGTCTCTAATTTCGGCTAAAGAACTCTGGACCCTACAAAGAAAAAAGCACATGGCAGTGAACCATGTACCTCAACCCATAATTATGGTAAGTACGATAAAATTAAATGTGTTCATATGTGTTAAAGTAACAAATGTCACCAAGAATAAATGAATTTATTTATTTGTAATGATAGTTAGTTAACATACTTAGTTTTAATAAAAATTTCACTAAAAATGCATTAGCGTGTATTTATCTAAGCTTTTTATGTACAAATTATATTGACATGTTCCAGTTATTTTGTCGTATTTTTTTATTTCTTTGTCCAATTTTTAGACCCTTTTTTCAAACTGGGTTTTCGGACTAGCGGGGTTCGGACCTGCGGGGTTCCACTGTAGGTCCATCACGGGATAAGCGTTTTAATAAGTTAATTAATATTCAAAAACAAATAATTAATAATAGGGAAAAATATCTAATAATATGAAAGAACGAAATGAACGAGAATAAAGATGATCAGGTAAAATATAAGGTTGACAGGTTAAGTGCGAATGAAAATATGAGTAACGAAGAAATAATTAACGAGGTAAGTAGTAATTATTGTAACGAGTTTAATAGCGAAAGAACAAGTAATAACGATAATATAGTTGAAAATGTGGTACCTAAAAATGATACGGTAAATAGTGGTGGTGATGATGAGAGCAGAAAGTTAGTTGAGGTTAAAGGAGTATTAGTGAGGGAGTACGAAGAGAGTTTTAGTGGATATCGGGGTCAGAGGGCAGATTTTCCCGGGTTATATGTGAAGAAAAGCTTCACAAATGTTGTTGTAGGATATTTGGGGTAACAAGGTGTCCGCAAATACTCCAATAAGTTGTTTTTGGTGTATCTGGTAAGGCCAGATGGTGTTTTAATGTTGTTGTATTGCCCTCTGCAGGGAATGAAAATGTGAAATTGGGTTGGAAGAGGTATTATGAGCGAGAGAGAGAGAGAGAGAGAGAGAGAGAGAGAGAGAGAGAGAGAGAGAGAGAGGGGGGCATTTAAGATGAATAGAGATCATGAAGAGTTAGGACAGAGTATAAATAGAGAGAGAGTTAATAAAATAAAGATTTACCTTATAAAGTAAACAGCACAGTAACAAATGATGAGTATTTTGAGAATAAGCACTTACCTGGGTATAAATGGGTATTATATTAAAAAAGATAATATAATAAATGTAAACAAAACTGAAAAGTGTTGGAATAATATCAGACTAAATTTTGATGAAAGGAATGATTTTTTTTTTATAAACAATGACTATTAATGTAAAACAGATTGTATATAAATGTGTATTGGTATGAAATGTATTTGTGTAATAAGTTATGTTGTACACAGTATTTTATGTAAAAAGGTTTGTAGTAGGGATTGATTTTATAATAATAATATAGCATTTGACTAAGTAATTAACAGGATGTAATTGTGAATTTTATAAGGAAATTAGAAGAATTGAAATTGTTTTGAATAATGTAATGAAAGTATGAAAGCAAATATCATCGATTTTAAACCCCTTACACCTAGAATGTGTAAAATAAGACTTAGGGGAATTTTCTTTAACTATACTATAATAAACGTGCATGCCCCAACTGATGATAAGCCTGAGGAGGAGAAAGATGATTTTTATGACTTGCTGGAGAATGCGTATGCTAGCAGCCCTAGACATGACATAAAAATAATCATAGGTGACTTAAATGCCAAAGTGGGAAGCAGCCATACCTGTAGTAATATAGGAAAGTATAGTTTACACTCTGAACACTCAGACAATGGTTTCCGACTATTGAACTTTGCAGTTGGTCAAAATATGATCATAGGAGGGACTTTCTTCGACCACAAAGACATACATAAGGGCACATGGATGTCTCCAGATGGGAGAACGGTCAATCAAATAGATCATGTCCTATTGGATGGCCGCCATAAGTCAGACTTACAAGACGTGAGAGTTTATAGAAGTGCCAACATGGACAGCGATCACTATCTCGTAGTTGCAAAACTGAGAGCTAGAATCTCCAATAATAGAAATGAAAAAGGAATAAAGACTGTTAGATACAATACAGAAATGCTAAAGGAAGAAGAAATAAAACGGAGGTTCGAGGAAGTTACTAATGAGAAAATTAGACAGTGGAGACTTGAATGCCGTGAGGAACAAGATATAGAAAACCACTGGCTTAATCTAAAAAACATGTTAGTGACCACGGGAGAAGAAATCGTTGGTTTGAAGAAGAGACATGGGCGAGATGAGTGGTTTGATAAGGAGTGTGAAGAGGCAACTGACTTCAAAAACAAGACATACAAATTTATGATCCAAAGGAAATGCACTAGGGCTGTTCAAGAGGAATACAGGAAGGCCAGGCGGAGGGAAAAGAAGATTCATAGAGGAAAAAAGAGGGAGTATATGATGAGACAGATGGAAAAGATAGAGGAATATAAGAGTAAAAGGCTGAGCCGAGATATGTACAGGAAGGTGAATGATATGAGACAGGAATTTCAGCCTAGAACAAATGCCTGTAGGGATAATAATGGTGGCCTTGTGAGTGATAATGCTGGCGTGATCAGGAGATGGACAGAACACTTCGAAGAGTTGCTAGGCTCAGTTGGGGAGGCTTCGATGGAGGCATCTGAGAATGAAGAGGAGGTAGGAGAATTCGAGGATGATAGAGAGGAGTTGGTGCCATCCTATGACGAGGTGTATGAAGCTCTAGAAAAGCTTAAAAATAACAAGGCAGCAGGTTCCGATGGTTTACCAGGGGAACTATTAAAGAGCGCAGGAGGAGATTTCATAAAGGAATTTGCCCATCTTATAGAGCGAATATGGCTGGAGGAGGTAATGCCTGATGAGTGGAACAATGGGGTGGTGTGTTTAATACATAAAAAGGGTGATCCGCTTATATGTAAAAATTATAGGGGCATCTCTCTACTTAATACAGCATATAAGGTATTGTCCAACATCATATTTTCTAGGCTGCTTCCCTACGCTGAGGAAAACATAAAAGAATATCAGTGTGGATTCACTAGGAATAGGTCAACAACAGACCAAATATTTACACTAAGGCAAATCCTGGAAAAAACGTTGGAATATGGAGTGCCCACTCACCATCTCTTTGTGGATTTCCAGTCGGCATATGATTCAATCAACCGGAAAATGCTATATAGAGCTATGAAGGAGTTGCATATACCATCTAAGTTGGTGCGTATGGTTGGAGTAGTTATGTCCAATTCTAAGTGCCAAATCAGAATACAATCAAATCTATCTAACTCCTTAAAAACATTGAATGGGTTGAAACAAGGAGATGCCTTAGCATGTCTGTTGTTCAACATAGCTCTAGAAAAGGTCATCAGGGATTCAGGAATTCAAACTAGCGGACACATATTTCACAAGGAGGTACAGCTTCTGGCCTATGCCGATGACATTGACGTCATAAGTAGGTCTGAATCTGGCTTAAAGGAAGCCTTTCAGGAACTGGAGTTGTCCGCTAAGGCTATGGGCTTGGTTATAAACCAAAGCAAAACCAAATATATGGTTGTAGGTGCCAATACTCGTACCCTGTCCCTGCGCATTAACGATTATGAATTTGAAAAGGTTCAGGGTTTTCCATATCTCGGGTCATATGTGGACTCTGGAAATGACTCCTCTAGAGATATTGAAAGACGAATATTATCTGCTAATAGGTGTTACTACGGACTGGTGAAACATTTTAAATCAAAATTAATAACTAAAGATACAAAAGCCTCCCTATACAAGACCTTGATTAGACCAGTCCTGATGTACGGCTCGGAATGCTGGGTGTTAAAAAAACTAGATGAGCAGAGACTATCCGTTTTTGAGAGGAGGGTACTGAGGAGAATCTATGGCCCTGTGAGGGAAAACAACATTTGGAGGCGACTGCATAATCGAGAGTTGTACGAAAGGTTTAAAGATCTTCCGATCGTGCAACTCATACAAATTAACAGATTGCGTTGGGCTGGTCATGTGCAGAGAATGGCGGAGGATAGAATCCCAAAAAGAGTGATGAATTATTTGCCGATGGGAAGGAGAAGGAGGGGAAGACCGCGTACAAGATGGCTGGACCAGGTTGGTAAGGAGGCAGTGAGGCTGGGTGCAGCAAACTGGTGGACATTGGCCGGGAGTAGAGACCAGTGGGGAAGATTTCTTTTGGAGGCCAGGGCCCGGACTGGGCTGTAGCGCCGAGGATGTATGTATGTATGTAATGTAATGAAAGTAACTTACAATGTTTTGAAAAATGATGGAATTAAATTAATTTGAGATGGGTTAATTAATTTAAAAGATGTGAAACTTTGATAATAAATTTGAGAAATTTATTTTGAATTGAATTGTATAATAAATGATGAATAATTAAACGTAAAAGGTGTTAATGTATTGAGATTATAGGCAGTATGGATTGTATAATAGGTTATATTATGTGTATGTACATTGTACTTTGGGTACTTAACATTGATGATTCTTATTGAGTGCATGATAATACAGTTTTGAGTGAGTGATAACAACAATAATATTTTATTTTGATGAAATAATTGACATTATTGAAATTTTATAATGTAATTGAAGTAATTTAAATTACTGCAAATAATGTAATTAAATTAATTTGAGGTAATTAATTTAAATTAATTGAAAATGTGGTAAAAGTTGGATTTTGGGTAACGATTTTTTAATAAAACAGTAATTGATTTCAGTAAACGGGTGTTAAAGTTAGATAATGAAATTAAGCCAGTCAGAGTTAGTTTTGCACGGGTATTAGACATCATATGAATTTCTGGAGGTAAAGTGAGATAAACACGGGTCAGTAGGGGGGGACACAGAAGCAAGAGTGAATGTGTGTAGAGAGAAAGGGAGTGATGAAAGTAAACAGTGAATATGGGAGAATAGAGCACATAATTTTTTAAAAAGGAGGGTGGAGCTGTTGGGGGACCCCAACGTGAGGAGTTGAGGGCAGAGATTTGGACCGTTTTAAAGAGGTGTTGGCGGAGTTACCTGGAAGGGCCAGGAACTAGGAGTGTAGCGGAAAGCACGGGAACACACACTTTTTGTACCAAGAAGTTATTTGGAGCCCTATTCTAGAAGAGGTTCAAGTAGAGTTAGAGAAATGGTGGAGTGAAATATTATTGAGAGAACGGTGTCGCCCTATTTCAAATCCGTTAGTTGTTGATATAAAGAAGAAGGGGAGAGTGGGGTTAGGTTTAAACGCCCGTAAATAAAACAGATTATTATTCTTGAAAGGGAGCCACTCGTTTATTGATAAATAAGAATATGAAATAAAAAATTTTCTGAGTAGAAGTTATAATGTAACAATTGGAAGATACAATAGAAAGTCGAAATTAAAGTTGTATTATGTTTTCATGTTCTCGGTATAAGGTTATGCTGTTATGATAAGATATCAGCTGATACATGGTATTATATGTATATTATATTTTGTGTAACCAATTTATAGTTGTAATTGATTCTGTAATAGTAATAAATTTTTATTTGAATAATTGTCAGTATGTAATCATGAATGTTTATAATGAAAATTAAATTCATGTCAATTAAATTCATTTAAAAGCTGGAGAAATGTGTAATAAATTTGAATAATCTATTTTTTATTTGAAATGGATACTAAATGGTAGACAATTAAAATTAAATGATTAAAATGTTGAATCAGTAGAAATTGAAATTAAAAGTTGTGTAATGGTAGGAAATTTTAATCAAATTAAGAGACGAAATGTTTATGTTAATGTAACAATGGTAATGTTCATTTTGAGTGTTTATTATGTCGTACGTAGTGTATTATTAGCATGTAATTGTGTAGGGATATAAAACATGTATAAGATGTGTTTTAAATGCGATTTCCCACATTTCGGGCGGTCCCGGCCTTACCAGCCCAGACCGTGGTTTTGGTTTACAACCAGCTATGGGCAGATTTATTGTAAACTGACCATGGCTGGTTGTTTTGAAATTGGTGTAACATAGAAATTTAATGGGGAACAAAAGGGGAATCTAAGAATTTTGTTTTTGGAACACGGCTATACACCTATGTATGGGTGGTAGACCGAATAGGGGCGTATCAATAAGTTTATTAGTAGGGGTACTGGTACCCTGAAGGTTATGTAATGCCAAAGCAAAAATGGGGGTGAAAGAAAAGAAAAAAGTGTTCACCCCTTCCGCCTCAGTCCTTGTGGAGGCAACTGGGCGCTACAGTCCGGGGGGGGGGGCAATAGTGAGTATGGAGGAGAAAGTTGATGATTATTATTAATGGGATTATATTGATAATATAGAATGTGTAATTGATATTATGATGTAATTAAAAAAAAATTTGTAATATGTTTATGTTAAGAATATACGTATGAATGCAACCAGTACTTTGCTAAAGACAAACCAGTATGACTAAAGGGAACCAAATCAGTTGAGGATATGGTATAGTGAAAGGCCAGTTATTGATGTTTTTATGAATTGTTTCAGAGTCTGGTGATTCAGTGGCCACAATCACCAGACTAAGGGGGTAGGTTACCCATGATTTTAATAAGGATTTACGGGGGGTCAATGGCGCCATATCCTAGCTGGTCCTCTTAGGTTTTTTTTAGGCAGAGTTTTTCTGTTTCGACAGAAAACCTCTCATTGGGGGGGGGTATTGTAACGGGCCAAAATAAAGGGGATTTTATAATTTAAAGAAATTCATTTTAACCATTTGTAGACGACTTTTGAATTAACTCTGTTATTTGCCCAGCATGTACTTTTGGTCACTGACTATAGCTCCGTGACAGGTACGACAAAGAACAAGAATGTTAATTGCCAGAAGGGTGCGTATTTGTGCATACAAGCGCACGTGTGTGCTGCCTTTTGCGACGTAGAAATGACACGTGGGAAAATAAAAGGAATTCCATAGTCAAATATGCGATTCAAGCACTTACATGTATACTTAGCTCAGATGGAAAGATATTATATTGCCAGCCTTGTAGAAATCGATAAAAGTGGATCAATGATCATAAATTATGCTGTATGTATCCAGTGACAAACATATTGCTGCAGCTTCACATTCTAGATCAAAACAAGTGCTTTTAAGTGAAATAAGAAAAGCACTCCTCACATTCGAAACTTACACAGTGTCATGAATTTTATTCTGATTTGTGCAGAGCTCTTACTTCAGAAGATACTCCTCTAGACAAACTAAACAATCTAGTGTTTAGAAATTGTCTAGTGAAGTACAGAAACTTAGGTCCCCAGGATGAGTCTACTTTAAGTAAACACTATCTTCTAAACTCCTATGAAGATACATTAGAAAAAATTAGAGCAGTGTGTAAAAATGAGAAAGTATGGGTAAGTGCTGATGAAACTGTGGACTCGACAGGAGGAAATGTGGGAAATATATTGCATATGCATGAAAATGACAATATTTTTCAAACTTTCGTGATTGCTGGCTTGTAAAGAAATGTCAGCAGCAAAGCATATTCCAGTCATTAGGTTGTTCAATGAAAGTATTGTTACAAGAAGCGTACCGAACAGACGGGGGGGTCCAGTGTGGCTTGTGTTGCGTCATTCACATAGGTGGTTCTAGTGAGTTCCCGGAACACTTGAGATAAGCATTAATCCGCTAGCATGCAGTAAGGAGGCAAAGCTGTACTGCACCTCTCTGGGACCTATAAAAGACATAGCAGGCGGATTGTCAGTTCAGTTACATGAGCAATTTTCACTAGTGCGGATTGAGTGTGTCGAAGTGAAGTAGTATTGTGTTAATAATTGTGTGACATTAATAGACATTGTGTAATATTAATAGACATTGTTACTGCGTGTGGACAAATCTAACTGGAGATATTGTACGAGTTAATTACGAACTGTTTAACTGTGAAAATTAAAGCTGGTGATTAGTGATTTAATTGGTGTCTTGTATTTTGTTTTCCACTGTACCTACGACGATCAAGTAGACTGTTGTAACAGTATGCACTTGTTGTGGCCAAAGGGTACTAAATACAATAATGTATTGTTTTTTATTACTGATGTAGCATCGTATATGAAGAAAGCAGCAGAAGCACTTTGTGTCACTTATCTGAAATTGATACGTTACTTGTGTTGTGTATGCTCTACACAGTGTGTGTGAGACTATCCTATCCTTGTATCCTAATGTAGACAGATTGGTTTCAAATAGAAAGAAAGTTACTTAAACAGACAGGTAACAAATAGATAGTGTTTGTTAAGAGACTTGTTCTTTTCAAAAACAAAAATCCTGACCTTCCATTACCACTAGAACCCACTGTCACTTTCTTGGGGGTTTGGGTTTCTGCAGTGTTATATTATGCAGATAATTTTGATAGTGTTAAACCAGTTGTGAATTGGATAAAGATGATGCTTCACATAGAATGTAATGGGTCAAATAAAGGGATTTTTTATTTTATTAAATTTGGGGATTTATTATACAAAATTTCATAATTCAATTTCCATCTGTGTGTACGGGCATGTGGTTAAATCTAACTCGTAGTTTCTAACAAAGGAACTGTACACTGTAACTATTGTGAAACATTTGCAAAGGAATGTGCCAGTCGTCAATTCTTAGAACTTTGCGGCTGTGGGACACCTGCGCCCAAACGCACTACACCAGCATGTGCGCGGACTGACGCCGAGTTAGTAAAACAAACATGACTTGAAGACTCTATTTGTTCGCCTCATGGTCCTAGCTGACGGAAATAAAACTAAGTACAGCCCATAACTGTGACGTCGACCAGTGCACACCAAATATAGTCGGCGTCCAAAACACGCAAAACCCATGTATTGAATGAACAGTGACGGACGATCCGATCATAAGGCATTGAAACTTCCGCTCTGTCCGAGTGCTTGGAGGGAGGCATGTTGATAATTTTCTTCGCAGTCGACTAGCAACATAGCCCACGCGTGGCAACTATTAGTTTTCTGCCCGGGCAAATCTTCATATTTTTTCTTAAGTCGGCCGACAAAATATCTATGTGATTCTACAAAAACATGTATAACAGTGCCATCAATGACGAAGAGTGAATATTGAACGTTATTAAATATTATAAACCTTTTAAACGTCTGGAGAATGAAAGACTTTGGGAGACGCACCACGTGGTCGGGGAAGAGGACGCCACACACGTAACGTTTCACATTGAAAACATTATTGTCATTAATTTTACATAAAATGGGGGTTTAAACAAAATGAATGAATGAGCGAGTGAGCAAGCTGGGTTCGCCTTACGTAGAAATATAATTAGCTTAAGGATGTACTATTGAAATAAATGTTTGAATTTTATGTATAATTGAGATAGTTTAATTTGAGGGAAGAAACAAAATAATTTGAAGTCAGACAATGAAACAATTATATAATAATTTTTTTTATTCTCTTCTTAAAACGCGAGTTGCGTCAGTTCTTGAAATAACCTATATCATGCTTGCATTCTAACGTTCGTGTGCCGAGACCCTGGGTTAAGAGAAGATTTTTGGAGGTAAGTGAAGAATAATTTTATGTATTTATATTTGTAAGTAATAAGAATATCACAATGGCGCTTCCGAAAGGGACAGTTTTTATAAATTAAAAAATTAAATATAAAGACCACACCTACAAGTAGAATGCAAGTTTGATTTGAAGGTTAAATAACGGTACGTAAAAATTACGTAAAGTACGCAAGACAATGAGTTAAGATTAGATCAAATATAAGATGTTGTAGAAGTAAGGCTAAGAGCAGTATATGTAAATTAAGAAAATTAGTAAATTTACAATATAAAAATGGCAGATAATAACGAGAATGTCAGCCTAACTGACATTGAAACAGAGAGCCAAATAAATATAGAATTAACCGGAACTGAGTCGAAAATTATAGATGAAGTAATTCATTCAACACCAGTCCCGATTAAAAAATCTGAGGATCAAGATATGATGAAAATGATCCAATTGCTTTTAGAAAAAAATACAATGTTGTGTACTAGTTTCAATAAATTTGATGTAAAGTTAGATGAACAACAAAGTGATTCCAATGTTAAATATAATAAAATGAATGACAAATTGGATAGACAAAGTAGTGATTTTAATGAGAAATTCGATGTTCAAAAGAGTAGTTTTGATGAGTTAAAAAACCAAATTAACGAAATTAATAAACGTTTTGAGAATACCAATGAGATAATAGAAACTAGCTGTAACAGATTAGAACAGAGTATAGAGAAAATGGTAGAGTCAGTAGAAAATCAAATGTATAAAAATGTGGTACTAGAGAAAAAGTTAACAAATGATAATGATGATGTCGAAAATGAAAAAAATAATATTGAGAATGGTAATGTAATTGAAAAGGTAGTATCAGAGAGTGATACGTTGAAAATAAATAGTGAGAGTACTGATGAAGTTGTAGAATGTAATAATGGAATGTTAATGTGTGTTTATGAGTCAGAGAGAAAGTGGAAAGATAGTATAGAGGTAGAATGGTGGCAGAGGGTAAATTTTCCCCATATTTATGATGAACCAGGGTGTTCACAAGTGTTGTTTTTGAAGGCAAGAGTCCCGTGTGATACAGTCTTAAACAAACTGATATTTGATAAACCTAAGGGATTTGGTTATTTAATTCAATTATTTACTAAATATCTCCTTCGAGCGCCATCTTGTTACCAACTGTAATAAGAAAATTACCAAGGTTCGTTTCAGCGAACTAGGAGAACAGAAGGTGGTTGCTGAAATAATAACAATCATTTATGTTCATCAATAATTAAACGTTATTATTACTTTATTATTATTCATATTTCATGTTAATAAAATCATACAGACAAAATTTGAATCAATAATTGACAAAGCGTGAATAATAGTTGTTGATTACCTTGAATCTCTTTTAATTTACTTACTCGCATTACAATAACAGATTCTTGAAATACATTTTTAAGAATTATAACGGGAACGCAAACCAGCCTTCTTATTACTATAAACTATAGTAAAACTATATTCTCACACACACACACAACACACACAAAGCTACTTTAGAGATCTCATTTTTAAATATTTTATGCTTTCTTCAAAATTTATTTCCCCATTTTATTTAATTTTTTAAAAAAGAAAAAAAAACCAGCATTTTTAATTATTATTTTGAATGTCTACTTTCCTGTTTACGAGTAGAAGTTCGACTCCTGGAGTGTCTCCTCATGGCGTGCACTGTTTTACTGTTTTATAGTTCGCACTATCACATTTTACTGCCGAACTGTTAATTTTAGATGAATATTGGCCGGAAAACTGTTTGTATTTTAGATGTACATATAAAGATTCACATTTTTTATTGTATGCGGGCGCGTCGGCAAACACACGATAACTTCGCCCGAAAACCGGCTAGAGCCGGGCAGACGCGACAGTTGTTTTTGCGTCTGTCTCTAGTAGATGTTGATTTCCGACTACTTTGTTCTGTTGTGTCACTATGTTGCTGGCGTGACACACCCAGGATAGGCTCTGACGAAACCGATGACACACAGTTGTTATGTAATTTGGTGACGCAACACATCGCCTGATGTCTGGTTATATAATTTGTTGACAGATTTTTGTTACATAACGTGTTTACGTTTTCCGGGTTCGTCATTGTCCTTGAACTGACTTTGGTACAGTTATTAAACTGTCCACACAATATCATCAAATAATTGTCACAGTCAATGCTGCCACGTTGCGATCGCTTCCACATAACAAATTTACCTCTCGGTCATAACATTTTTCCTATCACTCGACAAGTTAATTATTATGAAAAAATACAAATCCTGTTATTACCCCAGGTATGCCCAAAAATGCCCCGCTACAATACCCCCTCAATGAGATATTTTATGCCGAAGCATAAAAAATCTCATTGACACATTCATACTTGCTAGAGGGATCAGCCAGGATATGTCGCCACAACCCCCTGTATGGTTTACAAAAAAGAATAATCAACTCACCCTTGGTCCGGTGACTGTGACCGCATCTGCATGACAATACTGGACTTCTCTCTCGAGATCCCAACACCGTAGAGTCAGGCAGATACTCAACGCCCCTGCTCTGACGCGCAGGCCAGCTCAGGTCCGCCGCCACAGCACCACCAAACACTGAAACAACAAATCAAAATATTAAATAGTGGCCTTATACAACACCATATCCCCAACTGATCTGTTTCCCCCTAGCGGTGCTGGTTTGCGCTAAGAAGCACTGGTTTTGTTTTTCATTTATCGCTAACATGTATATATCATAACATATTTACCAACAATATATATATACCCCTCTTAAAATTCCATCTACTTACCCTTATCAACTTTACCCCAAAATTCAAAATCATTGCCCTGATTCCCATCAGAATTTAAGCAAACAGACGACTGACTTATTAACATTTCCCATTACCATATTACATTTCTCTCATCCCCAATTTAAAAATGCATTTAAAATAGTTAACTTCATAAAATTCTCTTAAACTAACAAACACAATATAACATAAGAAAATATAATACACTTCTAATTCACATTAAAATAAACAATTGGTATTTAAAATGTTACACACATTAAGTTGGCATATAAAATCAGAAAATTACTTTTAAACTTGATTTACTCTTATTAATTCGTTTCTCAAAATTACAAAAATTATTTTATTTTTATTTTTTTTTTTTCAATTCTGGCCATCATTATTCCATTTCATTACTTTGGGTGATTCTACGTTATTCATTATAATTTACTTTATCCACTTGGCATTTACTCATAATCTTACCCCTTTTATTACTCTAACGTTCCCTTACAAAATCTCTAACTAGTATGACACCCCACTATCAAAATTTTACTAACCCTTCTCTACCTCTAACTACTTACTATTTTAACTCCAATCGCCACCTTCTACTCTTATATAAAAAAAATACTCTCTAACCCTTTGTACATAGGATACGTGTTTCCTTCCCAAAACTCATTCCCTTATGTTGGTCCCTGGACTCCCCCTAGGTAACCCTTTCCAGCGCCAATCGGTCCCTATCCCGTCCCAACCCTTATGTTGCGGACTCCCCAAATACACTACCACTACTACAAAATTGCCATCCCCAAAAAATCTCACTCTCATAACTTCACTACAACTACAACAAATTAACATCAACAAAATAAACAATATATCGCTCAAAACTCTACATAAAATCTCCATAACTACTGTGTCTCCACTTATACTTCTCAAAATTCTATAACATATACTAACTCAAAACAACATTGCATTATTTTCATCTCTCATTCTCTTTAACATTTACTTCAATTTGGACAGATCTATATGTCCCACAAAATTCAACTTCAATTGACTCAAACATTTTATTCAAACAATTACTATCACCCACTTCTATCTTTTGCAACCTATTGAAAATTTTACCTATTACAACTATTTTTCATTTTATTTTTAAATCTATAAACACATTGAAAACATATTATTATATTTTTATAATACTTATTCCTAACATACTAATGCAATCAACACAATAAGACATAATAACACAATATAAGAAGTATTTAGTGCATCTATTTTTTAAATTCAAACAAAATTATTGAGTAGCAAATCATCATTATTAATTAAAATATATCAAATTTTTAATACGTTATCCCCTTGGATAACCTCCCAGCCACACACACTTGTATAATACATTACATAACATAATACACAAATATACATTGAACAAACAATTCTCTTTTAAATAATTTATATAAAATTTATAAACATTATTATTTAAAATTTTCATTAACTGTTTTTATTTATCATCATGATGAATTTATCCTGTGTTGTAATCAGATTTTCAAAATTGCTTAAAATTTATTATTAACACATATTTTTAATCATTAAGTTATTCCACAAAATAGACCATTTAACATTTATTTACTTATTAATTATTATTAAATCAGAATCTCATTACACAATTTAATTACCTTATAAAATTCAAACACATAACATTCAATCACAATATCTAAAGATCTCAAATTATTTACTTCAATTTATTATTAAAATTGAATATTCATTTGATTATTAAAATAACATATTTCAATTATTATCAACATTCTACAAATCATTAACTATTGTCTTCATAATTATTCTATTCTTTAACTAGAATGCAAAATATTAATAATATTATTATTATTAACACAACATTTTCCAAAACATATACACATTACTTATCTAACATTTCACAATACACACAAATGAATTCAATATTATTTACAAAATATGCGTCAAAACTGTTCAAGTGTATCTCACTTCAGATGTCCAAATCAGCAAGGTCATTACCAAAAATTTACAATATCTAACAAGGTCTATACACTGATATTCTAGTTCAGCCACCATCGTCATATATATATCTAGTGTATTTGTAACATTCATCATTTTTATCAACATACAAATTATTATAATCATTACTATCATAATAATCTATTAACTCTATTTCATCCATTGTACCACTAGAAATCTTGTCACCATAGGTTAGGATTGTCCCGTCTATATCAGGGTTATTCGTTAATGTCAGGTAAATTTTCTCATCTTTGTATTCCTCAACTACTACGTCAGGTAAATCATTATAGTCAGGTAAGATATTATCAAAATTATTCTCTGTCTCTCTTTCAACAGGTACGTATTTCACATGATTCATCATCACCCCTTTTATTAATTTTCTCAATTCATCATACTTTCTTTCTAACTTATATATTTCTATTTCATTCTCAACATATAACTCTCTTTCTTCACAGCACCACATCACACTCTCACAATTATTTCGGACAGAGGGTACAACATTATACAACATTACTTCATTTAACAATAAGGGTCTCTTGCCCTGAAAAAACAACATTAAATCATCATCATCATTATAAACAATAAGGGGAAAATTTGCCCTCTGTCCCCATTCAATTACTACATTATTTTTCCACTCTCTTTCTATTTCATAAACACTCATTAACATTTCATTATCGCATTCTACAACTTCATCAGTACTCTTTGTTATTATATTTTCCTCATTTGTTTCTACATTATTCTTCACCCCCACTATACTCTCAAAATTGTCTACTATTTCGTCATTTTTACATTTTGTCTTACTGAAAACATTGTCACCTAATTTCTCGAACTTCTGTTCTAACTTATTTAAACTGTTTCTTATTGTTTCGTTAGTGCTTTCTAAATGTTTATTCATTTCTTGTATCTCACTTTTTAATTCATCAAATTTGTCTTTAATTATTGAATTTTGCATATTAAATTTAGCGTCAGAATCGCTCTTTATTTCATTAATTTGGTTTTTTAATTCTCTAAAATTACTATCTTGTTTTTCTACACTATTGTACATCATATCATACAATCTTGCTAACATAGTATCATTATCAGGTTTCCTATTTTGAGTTCCTAAAATAGGTGTTGAATGAATCTCAACTGCCTGTATTATTTTTGACTCCTCAAGACTACTGTCAGTTGTTTGAATTCCGGAGTCGCTACTTATTTGATTTGCTATCTGACTATCAGATAAACTGATATCATTATTATCCGCCATTTTTCTTAAAACTTTTAATATATATTTCTTTATAAAATCTTACCATATGTAACGCATACTTATCAAAAAAAAAATATTCTACTCACCAATATTAAACATAACCTTTTACGTCTACCTTACGTACATACGTAAATACAAACTCCAAACAACCATTCTGTTCTCCCAAGTAGGCTTAAATTTATATAATTTTATTACATAAATCGTCCCTGTTCGGGCGCCACTGATACAGTCTTAAACAAACTGATATTTGATAAACCTAAGGGATTTGGTTATTTAATTCAATTATTTACTAAATATCTCCTTCGAGCGCCATCTTGTTACCAACTGTAATAAGAAAATTACCAAGGTTCGTTTCAGCGAACTAGGAGAACAGAAGGTGGTTGCTGAAATAATAACAATCATTTATGTTCATCAATAATTAAACGTTATTATTACTTTATTATTATTCATATTTCATGTTAATAAAATCATACAGACAAAATTTGAATCAATAATTGACAAAGCGTGAATAATAGTTGTTGATTACCTTGAATCTCTTTTAATTTACTTACTCGCATTACAATAACAGATTCTTGAAATACATTTTTAAGAATTATAACGGGAACGCAAACCAGCCTTCTTATTACTATAAACTATAGTAAAACTATATTCTCACACACACACACAACACACACAAAGCTACTTTAGAGATCTCATTTTTAAATATTTTATGCTTTCTTCAAAATTTATTTCCCCATTTTATTTAATTTTTTAAAAAAGAAAAAAAAACCAGCATTTTTAATTATTATTTTGAATGTCTACTTTCCTGTTTACGAGTAGAAGTTCGACTCCTGGAGTGTCTCCTCATGGCGTGCACTGTTTTACTGTTTTATAGTTCGCACTATCACATTTTACTGCCGAACTGTTAATTTTAGATGAATATTGGCCGGAAAACTGTTTGTATTTTAGATGTACATATAAAGATTCACATTTTTTATTGTATGCGGGCGCGTCGGCAAACACACGATAACTTCGCCCGAAAACCGGCTAGAGCCGGGCAGACGCGACAGTTGTTTTTGCGTCTGTCTCTAGTAGATGTTGATTTCCGACTACTTTGTTCTGTTGTGTCACTATGTTGCTGGCGTGACACACCCAGGATAGGCTCTGACGAAACCGATGACACACAGTTGTTATGTAATTTGCTGACGCAACACATCGCCTGATGTCTGGTTATATAATTTGTTGACAGATTTTTGTTACATAACGTGTTTACGTTTTCCGGGTTCGTCATTGTCCTTGAACTGACTTTGGTACAGTTATTAAACTGTCCACACAATATCATTAAATAATTGTCACAGTCAATGCTGCCACGTTGCGATCGCTTCCACATAACAAATTTACCTCTCGGTCATAACATTTTTCCTATCACTCGACAAGTTAATTATTATGAAAAAATACAAATCCTGTTATTACCCCAGGTATGCCCAAAAATGCCCCGCTACACGTGTTATTGGAAGATTTGAGTTGTTTCCCATTTTTGTATAAGTTTGTACCCTCTGTGTGGAATGGTGTTGAAAGTGAGAGATGGTGTTATGATGAGAGAAATTTAGATGGAGAGTGGTGTATTGACAGAGAGATAGAATTATATAAATTTGTATACTTACGTTTATTTTGATTTTATAGATACGATATATTATATCTCACAAATGTGGTTATGTATACAAAAACTAAGACGCCATCTTTTACTACCTAAGTCATGGGCCAAAAGTTCGTTACGCGAAGTCATAGGAAACGGAAATTGCTTGAAATAACAAAACAGCTGTTCTAATTGTTACCAATGAAATACCCCTTTTTATTCTTTACTTTGTTACATAACATTTTTTAAAACCAACTGTAACCCTTCCAAAAACATAATGTGTAATAATAACTTTGATTAAGTTTAATGATTATATGTTTAAATGATTATACAATAATAACATGTATATATTTATATTTATATAGTGGTGCTCAACCCAGCACTTAGAATAATTACGCACGCACACAACCACTCACCCTTTCATTATCATGGTACTACTTATTTAAATTTTGGAGCTCCTTAAATTTAGATTGAAATTTTGAATAATTTGTTAAATGATTGATTTCTACAATAACATATATTGGGAAATAAAGGATTCAAAATATATAAGGAACGCTCTCACCAATTTCCGTGTTGGCTTCCTCGCACTGCCAGTCTCGTTCGTATATCGGCACAATCGGTTTATTTTACTGCGCTTGACGGGACTTTATGTCAACCCACGTAACCCACCGTCGTGGGACCGATTCTATACGTCGATCTTGTTTACGAACGATTTAATCGGTCGAGGACGCCTACACCAAACCGAACTATTACTTTCCTTAATACATTTTGATAGTAGATATTATACTGTTTATTAACCACCTACAGTGGTCTAAAAAGTTAAAATTCACTCGTAAGTGAATGGGCGGCCGGCCGGCTCAAATCAGAGCTGCAGATGAAATGACGGCAATTTCTGGTTGAAATCTGCGGAAGTGGGGCGTATTGACGTCACATTCCTTTGTCTAACGTGTTGACATCGCAGTTTGGTTGCTGTCAACACATTCTCCGCCTCTGACGTAACGAAGGCTTGGCTCTGCTTATCTCAATAACTGCACACTGTTTTTGTGATGTGACACCGTTTTTTGTCATGAATTAGTTCAAATCCTGGCAAATACTGTAATATAGTCCACTCACCGTAAATTCGATATCGGGTGTTTGAGGTTGGATTGGGTATGTCAAAAAATAGGAAAATACAATATTTATGATCTCTTTACCATATTTTAGGTAATTATGAAATGTACCATGATTGTACCATCACAAAACCCCCTCAATGAAAGATGGTGTGACGAAGCACACAAACTTTCATTGACCCTTTCATACTTCCTAAAGGGATCAGTCAGGACAAGTCGCCACAACCCCCTTACAATTTTATATAAAAAATAACAATAACTCACCCTTGGTCTGGTGATAATGACTGTACCTTCATGACCTTACTGGACTTCTCCTGCGAGATCCCAACACCATAAGGCCACTTAGGCTCTTAACGCCCCTGCTCTGACGCGTTGGCCAGCTCAGGACCGCTGTCACACCCCAAACACTGAAACAATTTATAAAAAATATTAATATAGTGGCTTATTGAATCACTCCATCCTCAACTGATCTGGTTCCCCTTAGCTAAGTGCTGGTTTGTGCCAATAAGCACTGGGTTGGCTTACTATTTATAAAATTATAAATTATATTAAATAAAATTAGCAAGTATAAAAATTATAAAAATAATAAATCTCAAGGATTAAAAAGAATACCTTGCCTGCATATTACAAACCCTAGCTTGAATAATAGTTTCGATTCCTATCGATAATAATTATCTTCGTTCTATAATTACTATAATTGTAACATAAGCACAAAATTATAAAAAATTGAATAAAATATATTTGAAAATATAAAATATATATAATATAAAATATAATTATCTATCTCCCAAACTTGGAGAAAAACAAATCAAGAAATTTAATGAATCGATTTATTTAATTATAACTTTTAAAATAAACTTTTATTATGATTATTATTATTATTATTATTATTATTATTATTATTAGTAACAGTTAATCATCTGGCTGATAAATATTATTAACAGCGCCATTTAAAATTTTTTCTCTTCCTACACATATTATAAAATCATGTTAAAAAGTTTTCAAATAAATACATAATACATTAATAATTAACACTGATATATTAATAATACAGTTAATACATTTTAAATACTCAATCATATTTAATCATATCTTAATAAATAATTAAGATATATCAAAATTGAAATATCATTTAAAAAAAATGTTAATTTTTTCATTAGTTACATTAATAAATTTGTAGACACTTTCCAAGTCCAAAACATCACTTTTCTAACACTCCAGGAAAACAATGGATCTTCTGATATACTTAGTTACATAAAAAAAATATACAACTCCTTAATGAGTTAACCTCTTAAGTTACACAAATTTCAACTTTTCTATTCTATAAAATTTTAGAATAAAACAAGATTCAAGGGATCAATGCCAAAATATAGATTTTTTTTTTTTTTTTTTTTTTTTTTTTTTTTTTTTTTTATCCCAAGAATTAGGGGTCCCCCTCCCCGTTCAATAATAAGATTAAATTTTCAAATTTCTACCAATTTTGTGTGGAGGAAGACCATCGTTGCTTTCACTTCCTTACGTCAGTTCCGCCAACCATGGTCCACCTCCCAAACTCCAAAATCCACGATCAGAGGTGGTGAGTCTGTGATCGCCCGAAAATGGGGGAGAGTCCCTTCTGTAAACCAACAGCTAAGTTAATACTCATACACTCAAAATATAAAACATCAATATAAAATAACTAAGTCGACCAGTACAACTTTAAATTTGTAGCATTGTGTGTTCCTACTATCTCTCCAGTTACGTTGTTCTGTAATACATAAGAATTTTGCATCTTAACTTAGCGGTTAGGTAGGCGTAGTTCCTTTGAAATTTCCTATAAAAGTTGCACAGCCCAAGAAAACTCTGAAGTTGTTTGATGTTTCGCGGTTCAGGGAAACGCATAATAGATTCGACCTTGTCCGGGTTTGCGGAAATTCCTTCCGATGTAATAATGAATCCTAAAAAATTAATCTTCGTTTGTAGAAATTTGGACTTATCCCAATTTACGGTTAATCCTCCCGCTTCTAATTTTCCTAAAACATATTTTAAATGTTCTAAATGGTCTTCAAATGTACGTGAAGCTATTAAAATATCATCTACATAAACTGTGAGAAAATCTAAATCTTTTGGTCTCAAAATTCTATCCAAACATTTAATGAAACTAGCTACGCTGGTATTCAGCCCAAATGGTAGTCGCTTAAACTGATAATTTTTTCCGTTAAACAAAAATGCTGTGTATTGCCTACTTACCTCTGCTAATGGTACCTGCCAATATCCAGCAGTCAGATCTAATGATGTCATAAACCGTACGCCACTAAACTTTTGAAAGATCTCATTTATAGATTCTGGTGATTCTCGGTCTGGTATAATAATTTGATTAATTTTCCTTGCGTCTAGGCATAATCTTACTCCTCCTTCCTTCTTGATTACCACCACTAACGGATTTGAGTAGTGAGACACTGACCTCTCTATGATACCATTATCTAACATCTTGTCCAACTCTTCTTGCACCGCTCGTCTTTTAGAGTAAGGCACTGGATAGCTCCGCTGCATGAATGGTGTGTGTTCCTTTATCTGTAACATACATTCATAATTTTTTGCCCTTCCTGGAATATCGGCAAACACTCCCTTAAACTGCTCTATTACCTGCCATAACGCTCTACGTTGGCCACTCCTTATCACCTCACCCCCACTACAGAATTCATCCGCCCTTATCTCCCATACTTCATTATTAATATTACTCATTTCATTATCAACATCTTCTAAATACTCACCCTCTATACAAAAATTTACTTTAGTATCTAAGTGATTCTCAACTACTTGTTTCTGTAACAATTTCACACCAGTGGTTCTAACTTTATTTATCACGTTTTCAAAATTAATTTTCACAGACCGCTCACCCCCATCTAACTCCAAAATTTTTTCTTTAAAATTTATTACAGCTTTATTTCTTTGTAAAAAATCATTTCCCAAAATGATATCCAAACTTAACCCCTTGACTACCAAAAATGTATTATCAAAATTCATATCTCCAATTGAGAAACTTAAATGTATCTGTTTTGTCACCCTTTTACTACGTACCCCCGTGACTCCTATTACTGTAACCCCTGCTACGGGTAAAACTGGAATATTCTTATTCAATTCTTTCAATTCACTTAAAATGTTCTCGGCTATTACTGAAATTTCGGTCCCTGTATCGACAAGTGTTTTAAAGTTTCTATTATCTATTGTTACCTGTATTTCCGTGAGTCCAGCTCTCACCTCCAATGTCGTGTTACACTCCTCCTCCAATAAATCTGCAACGATGTCTGCTTTTATAACGTTGGATTTTAAGTTCTCGATGGGTCGGACCTCATGAGTTTCCCTGAATAGTGGTCGGGTCCTACTTACCACTGTTGACTTCAGTTTTCCGGCTGTGTCCTATTATGACTTGTTGATGGCACAGGGTGTCCGCGTGTTGGTCCCTGATGGTGGTACGGTGCTCCTCTGTTACTCGGGGCTCCTCTGTTCGCAGGTATGAATTGCTTTACTTGGTTATTTCTTGGTGCTTTACAGAAATAACAATGCTGCATGTGACCCCGATTCTCCTTCCTGCAACTAGAACAACTCCAACCGCCTGGTGTCTGTAAATCATTTCTAACATTATATTTATTGCCAGTATGATTGAAATAAGGCCTTGGCCGATTAAACTCATTGTTATTATTGTTATGGTTATACGTATTTGGTTGTATAGGGCGTCTACCCATTTCACGATCATTTATACTTTGTAGTATATCTAATACCCTTTCCAGTTCATCAAGATTTTCTATTTCTTTAGTCATCAGAGTGACTTGCACTTCTCTAGGTAAGTGCTTACTAACATACCTAACAAATGACTTAAATGGTATTGGAGGCTCTAAATATTTAGCTTCGTTGTACAATCTTGTTACATAAATAGTAATGTTATTATTACTAACGTTACGTCCCATGAAATTACCCGTTCCCATAATACGGCTTCTTAAAGTCTCCTGCTCTTCTTCTGTCCAATATTTACCCTTAAAAGCTTTCTCAAAAGTATTATAACAATCCCATTCTAACCTATGAGCTTCAGCCCATATGACTGAGTTACCCTTGAAACATTTAATAATTTTATTTAATTTCACTTCCCAGCTACTACTACTAAAATGATTATAATCCCTAGTCTGATTAAGGAATCGCATGGGATGTATTACTCTGTTTTCATGGCTAAAATTCTCTAGTTCTATTTCATTATAGAAATCTCTAGTTGTTACTACTACTCTATCAGTTATGCTTGAAACATTTTTATTTATTTCTCCCCGTAATTCGTTTTTTACACTGGTCAAATTATTTGCAATCATATCATATTTATCATGCACATCCATACTATTTTGTACAGTTAAGTCATCAATTTCTTTAATCTTACTTTGTAACAAATTAAATCTACTCTTGGTATTTTTCTCATGTTCAGTCATAGTACTATCTATAGCTTCTAAATTTTTAGTAATATCTATCACGTTTATTTCAATGTTTTCTAAATGATTTTGCAACACATTGGTTTTAACTTCTACTTGACTTTCTACAAAATGTAAACATTTCTGTTGTATTTCTGTACTTGTTGACTGTAATTTACTTTTAATCGTGTTATTTACTGTGTCTTGTACTAGATCAATTTTAGTGTCTAAATCACTAATGGTACTATTGAACTTGTCATCAACAATGGCTAGTGTCTTTTTCTGAATGTTATCACAACGTGTTTCTACTATATTAATTCGTTCTTCTAAGTGAAAATTGTGACCTTTTAACTCTCTGAATTTAATATCAAAATTATCGAATTTGTCATTCAAATGTGTGAATTTAATATCCGTATCGCTTTTCTGTTCGTCTAGTTTTTTATCTAGTTTTAATAACAATTGTATCATTGCATTACTTTCATCTGATTTACTGTCTAAATTAGTTGAAATGGATGTATTGACTTTCGTTATTTCTACAGATACAGGCGTATGCACCTCGTCAATCTGACTAGTTTGAGGTGTTTGTACATCCATCTCGCCAGTCAAATTTACATTAGTTGTACCTATTTCTAACGTAATATTGTCATTAGTACTCATTTTGGCAATTGTGTAATGCACGCATGCATACAATTGTATTACCTAATTGTGGGGTTATGTTTACTAGTTATAAAATTTTGTCTGTTACCTCAAGCAATTTTTTCCCGTGTTCTTTCTAGGCGTATCCCATGTAATAATATACATACATAATATTACATAAGGTCCCTGTTCGTATAGGCGACACCTGTATACTTACGTTTATTTTGATTTTATAGATACAATATATTATATCTCACAAATGTGGTTATGTATACAAAAACTAAGACGCCATCTTTTACTACCTAAGTCATGGGCCAAAAGTTCGTTACGCGAAGTCATAGGAAACGGAAATTGCTTGAAATAACAAAACAGCTGTTCTAATTGTTACCAATGAAATACCCCTTTTTATTCTTTACTTTGTTACATAACATTTTTTAAAACCAACTGTAACCCTTCCAAAAACATAATGTGTAATAATAACTTTGATTAAGTTTAATGATTATATGTTTAAATGATTATACAATAATAACATGTATATATTTATATTTATATAGTGGTGCTCAACCCAGCACTTAGAATAATTACGCACGCACACAACCACTCACCCTTTCATTATCATGGTACTACTTATTTAAATTTTGGAGCTCCTTAAATTTAGATTGAAATTTTGAATAATTTGTTAAATGATTGATTTCTACAATAACATATATTGGGAAATAAAGGATTCAAAATATATAAGGAACGCTCTCACCAATTTCCGTGTTGGCTTCCTCGCACTGCCAGTCTCGTTCGTATATCGGCACAATCGGTTTATTTTACTGCGCTTGACGGGACTTTATGTCAACCCACGTAACCCACCGTCGTGGGACCGATTCTATACGTCGATCTTGTTTACGAACGATTTAATCGGTCGAGGACGCCTACACCAAACCGAACTATTACTTTCCTTAATACATTTTGATAGTACATATTATACTGTTTATTAACCACCTACAGTGGTCTAAAAAGTTAAAATTCACTCGTAAGTGAATGGGCGGCCGGCCGGCTCAAATCAGAGCTGCAGATGAAATGACGGCAATTTCTGGTTGAAATCTGCGGAAGTGGGGCGTATTGACGTCACATTCCTTTGTCTAACGTGTTGACATCGCAGTTTGGTTGCTGTCAACACATTCTCCGCCTCTGACGTAACGAAGGCTTGGCTCTGCTTATCTCAATAACTGCACACTGTTTTTGTGATGTGACACCGTTTTTTGTCATGAATTAGTTCAAATCCTGGCAAATACTGTAATATAGTCCACTCACCGTAAATTCGATATCGGGTGTTTGAGGTTGGATTGGGTATGTCAAAAAATAGGAAAATACAATATTTATGATCTCTTTACCATATTTTAGGTAATTATGAAATGTACCATGATTGTACCATCACAAATTAAAGAGAGATTGTAGTGAGTTGAAAGAAAGTTAGAAGTGATAGAGATAAATGGTATTAAATACTTACCTGTTAAAATAGAGAGTGAGAATTGTTTTAATTATACATGTTTAAAAAATAATAATTTACCTTACGTGTAATGAATGAGAAAATAACTGACTTTATAATGAATATAACTACTAATGGAGACTGGACAGAAATAAATAATTTTGACTTGGTTTATGATTATTATGGTAAAATGAATGAACTAAAATTTTATGGTTATTACACACAAGATAGCCATATGTGGAATGTAAATAAAATTGAAAATTGTTATGTGAAACCCAGACTAATTTTTGACGATGGAGGCTGAACAGTAAATTCATAAATGGACAATTTTAAATATTTTGATTTACGGTTCTGACCACGCAACCTTGGACAATGAAGTGTGATAAAACTGAATAAATAATGATGAAGAATTGTAAATAAATGTTTAGTGAATTTAATTGTGTGTATTGTAAAATGTTAGGTAAACAATGTGTGTATGCAGTAGAAATTGTTGTGATAATAATAATAATATTTTTGCAATCTAAATAAATAACAATAATTTTGAAGAAAATAATAAATGAATTGTAATTATTGTAATTGGGGAGAGTAATTAAAAGGTTGTGTTTTCAATAATTAATTTAATTAAAATAATTTGAAAGGTTTAAATATTTTTGATCGAGTTAAATGTTGTATAATTGAATTTTCTAATGAGCTTAATTTATTTTATGATTGGTGAATTTGATAGTAAGAAATAAATGTGAAATTGTTTGGTATGAAATAACATTGTTGTTAAATGTTTCAGAAGTTACGTGGAGGTATTGGTGTGTATATTTTGTGTTTATGTCAGTAGGTGAATAGTGTACTGTAAGTATAAAATTTATAATAACAATCAGATAGAGTAAAATGTTTACAGATGTGAAAAAAGTTTGACTCAATAATGAAAATAATTGGAGATAATTGTGTTTACATAGAAACTATAATTAAAAAAGAATAATAACTGAAAGGTAATGTAAAATAAATGTTAATAATAATTTTGAAATTTTGAGGAATCTAAATTCCAGACAGGGATAAATAATTAAATGATGATGGATGAAAGAGTTAATGAAAATTTCACATTATAATGTTTTGTAGAAAGTTTTAATTTAGCTATTAGTGTACTATTGCTGTGGTGGCATGTACCACAGTAGATAGCGGAAAGTGTTGGGGGTAATAGAGAGTGTTACCCCCATCGGAGGCCGAAAGGGCGAAAATGCACGGCACACCCCTTTTTACAACTTTATATTGTATACTGATAGATTTTTGGTGCCGTGCAGATTAATGACGATTGTAACATGCCTGAAAGTAAAGATGATTTCCCCGACTTTTCGGGCGATTTTTGCCTTACCAGCACTAATCGTGGTTTTGGCTAGCAGTCAGCTATGGCCATAAATTAAGTCCCTTGACCATAGCTGGCTTGAAATTGGTTTATACTAGAAATTGATGGGGGGTGAAACTAGGGGAAATCCCGGAAACTATGGAACAGCGGCTGCCACTCTGTTCGAGTAGGGACAGCAAAGCCAGGTGGTAGACCCGCATTAAGGGCGCATAACTATATAACAAAGATATGTTGATATCTAAATTTTTCAAATGTAACGCTGAAGCAAGGACAAGGAGATGTTCAATTCCTCCACCTATGCCATCCTTGTGGAGGCCAATGGGCACCACAGTCCAACAGAAAATACAATAGTGTGTGTGGTTGGGGGTTGCTCAGGTGAGCAACGAATTCAAATTTTATAACTTAAAGATGATAACTCACTTTTGCACTAATTAGACGCTTTGATAAATAGGTGTTCATATGTTTATTATACTGTGTTTATTCCGTTTTCTAAATGTGTTATTGTATTGTGTTAGAGATAAGGATTGATAAAAATATGTATTTCATATAATTTGTATAATTTTGAATGTGTTTGTAGTAAGGTCAGTCACCTTGCTAAGAAAATCAGCTGATCCGCTGTAGAACGTCACGTATAAATTGTTTGTAAATTTCCAAGGTAATCAATGTTTGAATAGTGATTTTAATGTGTTAAAGATTTTATTTTAAATGATGAAAATAATTTGATATAGTTGAGAATTTTAAATGATTTGCAAAAGATAGTAAAAGGTAGATTTTGGGTGATTAATATTTTGTCGGGACATGTAGATCAGTCCAAGTTGAGTTTAAAGTGGTAATAGAGAGAATAAGATTGTTGTGAGTTAATGTAATAGAATTTGAGATGTAATGGTGACACAGTAGCTATGGGGAATATATGCAGAGTATTGATTGATATATTGATGTAATAAATAAGTGGTGATATTTTGTTGTAGTTGAAGTGATGTAATGAGAATGGTAATTATAGTTGATGGGAATTTTGTAAGTGGGGATGGTGTGGTAGGAGTCCGCAACAAAAGTGGTTGGGACGGGAAGGGACTGTTTAGCGCCGGAAAGGGTTGCCTTAGGTAGAATCCAGGGACCAAAATAAGGGAATGAGCTTTTGGGGGGGGGGGACACATCCTGAGTACAAAGGGTTAGAGAGTATTTTTTTTTATATACGAGTAGAATGATGCGAATTGAGTTGAATAGTAAGTTGGGTTTAGAGGGTTCGATAGATGTTTTGATAGAGATGGGTGTCATGTGTAGTTAAAGCTGTTAGTGATATTAAAGTCAGAGAGAGGGGAGATTATAAATATATATATGCCAAGTTGATACAATCAAGTTATTATGAATAATTAAATCACCCAAACTAATGGAGATTGAGAGTAGTAAAGAAAAAAGAGTCATAGTAAAAAATTGCAAATTTTAATTGAAACAAGTGACAATTTTAATAGAATTTGAAAAAATGTAAAGTTGTAAAAGGTGTAATTTTGATTAATTTAAATATCAATTTTATTGTTAATGGTATTAATATTTTGTTAATTTTAAATGTCTTATTTTATTATGTTTTATTATGATTGAAGATAGAAATTTTAAAGAGGTTTAATGTATTTTCTTATGTAACTTATGTATAACTTATGTAGGTCAAGGTTCTTGACTTGACCCAGTTTGATCAGCTGATGGGTGATGTTCTATCCTAGACCCGTTTTGGCAATGAAGTGATGTCAATTTTGTTTCCAAATTGATTTAAATAATTTTAAAATTTTTTGGAATATTGAGAAAAGTACATTTCTTTTTTAATTTTCAATTTTTTTTAATTTGAAAAAAAAATTGATTTTTCGTGCCTGCCATCTAATTGAGGTTTTAATTGTCGAGTGTATTATTGTTAAGGTGTATTATTATTGTTGTTTAGTGCATTATATTGTTTGGTATGTATGTATAATCAAAGGTTAAGATAAGTGAATTCATGTTTTAACTAGAGGTTCAATTTATTTTTTCTGATTATTGAGAGTAATGAAGAAAACTCATAAAAGATTTTGATTTTTGAGATTAATGGTAATATAAATTTGGTTTTAATTCAAATGAAACTTCCAAATCTGAAAATAAAGTTTGTTGGTATGTATTAAAGTATATGTACGCGCCCAGTATTGCTAAAGGCAGCCCAGTGTGCATGATAAGGGGGAACATATCGGTTGAGGATCTGGCATGATATAAGACCAGGGATTTGGATTTTGGGGTTGCATGTTAGAAGGTTAGGTGCGCTGTGGTGCGTGTCTGTTCAATTTTATGGTGTTGGGATCTCGTACAGAGAAGTCCAGTGATCTCGTTCAGATGCGGCCATCGTCGCCGAGCCAGGGGGGTTGTTTACCCATGATATATAAGAACAAATGGGGGGGGTTGTTGGCACCATATCCTCACCGGCCCTCTTAGGGGTTTTAACAATGAGACTTCTTCTGTTTCGACAGAAGACCTCTCATTGGGGGGGTATTGTAACGGGTCAAATAAAGGGATTTTTTTATTTTATTAAATTTGGGGATTTATTATATAAAATTTCATAATTCAATTTCCATCTGTGTGTACGGGCACGTGGTTAAATCTAACTCGTAGTTTCTAACAAAGAAACTGTACACTGTAACTATTGTGAAACATTTGCAAAGGAATGTGCCAGTCGTCAATTCTTAGAACTTTGTGGCTGTGGGACACCTGCGCCCGAACGCACTACACCAGCATGTGCGCGGACTGACGCCGAGTTAGTAAAACAAACATGGCTTGAAGACTCTATTTGTTCGCCTCATGGTCCTAGCTGACGGAAATAAAACTAAGTACAGCCCATAACTGTGACGTCGACCAGTGCACACCAAATATAGTCGGCGTCCAAAACACGCAAAACCCATGTATTGAATGAACAGTGACGGACGATCCGATCATAAGGCATTGAAACTTCCGCTCTGTCTGAGCGCTTGGAGGGAGGCATGTTGATAATTTTCTTCGCAGTCGACTAGCAACATAGGCCACGCGTGGCAACTATTCGTTTTCTGCCCGGGCAAATCTTCATATTTTTTCTTAAGTTGGCCGACAAAATATCTATGTGATTCTACAAAAACATGTATAACAGTGCCATCAGTGACGAAGAGTGAATACTGAACGTTATTAAATGTTATAAACCTTTTAAACGTCCGGAGAATGAAAGACTTTGGGAGACGCACCACGTGGTCGGGGAAGAGGACGCCACACACGTAACGTTTCACATTGAAAACATTATTGTCATTAATTTTACATAAAATGGGGGTTTAAACAAAATGAATGAATGAGCGAGTGAGCAAGCTGGGTTCGCCTTACGTAGAAATATAATTAGCTTAAGGATGTACTATTGAAAGAAATGTTTGAATTTTATGTATAATTGAGATAGTTTAATTTGAGGGAAGAAACAAAATAATTTGAAGTCAGACAATGAAATAATTATGTAATAAATTTGTTTATTCTCTTCTTAAAATGCGAGTTGCGTCAGTTCTTGAAATAACCTAAATCATGCTTGCATTCTAACGTTCGTGTGCCGAGACCCTGGGTTAAGAGAAGATTTTTGGAGGTAAGTGAAGAATAATTTTATGTATTTATATTTGTAATTAATAAGACTATCACAAGAAATCCCTCAAAATCTGTTAAAAGACAACTGTGTAAGAAATAAACTGACATATTTCTGCTAATTCAATACAAAAACTAGAAAAAACAGAAACTGTTACTGAAATTTTTGTTGAAAGCAAAATCAGTTCTCTCACAGAATCAAAAATGGAAACCTTAAGCTATAAATTTAAATTTGTGTTTGAAAAAACAATGGATTTGAAATCGTACATAAAGTTGCCCCTCCAAGTTCTATAAGGTCAGCAAATAGACATTGAAAACATATGTGTAAGTGATGTTCCTCTTTTTAACTATGCCATCCTGACTTTATGTTACATAGAACTGTCCTTTTCCCAATACTGGACTTTGTTCCGTGATAAACAGTATAGATTTGTAACTGACAATTTAGAGATGCCGTTTATTGTCCATTGCAATTCCAATTAAGTTTCAAGAAGGTACTGACGAGTTGACGATTATGTTTGGTGAGTACTAATAAACATTTTTCCTGTTACAACCTGTTTGATTGCATTAAACTAAAAGAAAATATTTTTAACTTTCAACAAATATTTTTCCATTTTTTAACATATAAAAAATAAATATTTTCAATTTTTTAACACCTCAAAATCCATTCCCTGGTTATTACACAAATATAAATTTAAAAAAAAAAGGTCAACAACCTGTAAATACTGTCCTCATAGACACAAATATAATGGTAAACATAATAAATGGAATTTGCTTATTTATAACATTGCGTAATATTTCCTTCAACGCCACTGACAATGTGATTTTTATATCCAAATTGAACAAACTGAATGTATCTACACTGTAAAATAAGTGTGTTATGGAATCCCACTCAGAAAATATAAAAAATTCTGAGTAAGCAGTAAGAATATCATTCTGTCCCCTTTTACTGTGAAGCTTGGTTTTCAGATTTTTAATATTAACTTGATTAATTAATTACTAAGTACTTTGTATCAGCAATAGCGCATGTTCAGTTACAATTTATTCCTATAATCAACAATACCTTTTGCTACAACACAGAATTTACTATCTTACAAATGTTTGTGTACTCACTCTGTTAAAGACCCAAATTTCTCCATTTGAAGTTGGCTTTGGCACTCCATGCCCATTGTAGTGGAACAATACTCGTTCTTCCTTAGCGTTACGACGTAGTGATGTACAAAGTTTCTTTACTTCTTCCACGGTTGGATCTAAGCTTTGTTTGTACCTCGCTCTTGGCTGCCATCGTTCATATTGCTTTTGTAGGTTAGCACCAATAGACTCTAATGCTTTCTGCGGACTCATCGATAGAGGATCTAAATTGATTTTAAAAAAAAGTAATAATGTTATTTCAAATCTCTCTGTCAAACCAAAACTAGTCAGTCCTGGTTGTTATTCATTCTTGTTAACATCATCAAGGTTCTGTGTCTTAAATATACAGAGTGCCCCATAAAGAATGCAAGATAAAGAATATAACAGAAAATCACTATTTATTAAAAAAAAAAATAACAAATATTATCATTTTATTGCACAGTGGACTTACTGTGGTTAATCTGTGAATACAATTTTAGACATGTATCCCAAACAACTTTCCTGGCACACTCTTCCTCTTTCAGTGACATTTCTGAATAACTGCGTAACTCAGTTTTGGCCAATTCCACATAGAAACTCCACTTTGGGAGCTGGTATACAGGGGGCCACTTTTAGTGGCCAGCACGCGCCAAAGCCACTGGCCACTTTTAGAAATACCTGAAAGGATGAGCTTACGGATGTTTTATGGCTTGTCAACATAAAGAAAAGATTTCACAAACACCCAAAACAAGTCGCACTGTGCCAAATCACAAGAACAATAGTAACAGTAATCACTATGGGTTTGAGGCTCCCTCTAAATTATGGGTATTCAAAAGCGAAAAGATTGTTTTTTTTTTACTTTTGGACCACTGTTGAAGCTCTAAACACAAATTGAACACACTTTAGAGGAGCCTATGATTTGTTGTGGTCTCCTAATTTTACAAAATCAGGTATGTTCCTCTGTTGTTGTTGGTTTTGCAAGTCAACACAATCTGCCAAATTTACACAACATCTTAAAACCATTTTAAGTTAAAAACTCAAACAGAAAGAAATTTATTCTGTATTATCACTACACCACTAACAAATGACACGTGCACCCCACTCCAAGTATACAAACAAGTGAGGGACAGAAAAAACCAATACACTGTTACAGTGGGAAGGGGCAAGGGGCTAAATATATAGGTGTCTGACGCAAATACCTACTTGTTTTTTCTTTTCTGTTAAAGATCTTTTTACTGGTTCACAATACCTTTTTATGTTATTCTTTTTATTTCTGATATGTACAATTTCCCTACTTTAAAAAATCTAAATTACCAAACAAATTACCATTAAATTACCTGGATTTTCTCAAATGTCAACAAACATTCACTACCCATAATCAGCACCCAAAAAAAACTATGAAACTCACTAATCAGGTTTAAGACAATTTTACCATTGTGTTATCACAATCATTATTATACCATAAAAGCTCTGTATAAAAAAAAATCAAGGTACAACTATACAATGTTGTTATAGAGAAATTACATTACTGGGATTTTTTATTTCTCTATCTGTTGTCACACTATACTGTGAAAATAATTAAAATAAAGTAAACACAATTCGAGCACCCCTAAAACTGTTTTCTATTTATTATATAATAGAAATAATGGTAACAATAAAATAACAGTAAATAGACTTTCTGGTTTCTTTCCAGGTCTTTTGGCGAGAACAAACGCATGTTAAATACACTACCATTCCACTCACTTTATTAAGATTACATTTTAAAACACTTCTTTCTTACACTGCACTACAAAAACGTACAATAATAATCTGTTTAATTACAAATGGTTATTTAAGTTTTTTTCTGTCAGTTAAATTTCACAATAATCATTAATTAAAAAATTTTACTCACTTCCAAAATAACGTGTGATTTTTTTTATTTTTTGCATCTTGTTTTGTAATAACGATCTTCAATCTTATTTTCTATATTTATTACTTGTTGCTCCAATGACGTGTCCATATCATGGCATTTAAATTAGGTTGATACTAGCCTCGTTGTGTCCAGAGCCTCTTTTGAAGTTGGGGGTAGGATTTCTTGTTCCAGTTCTACTTCTTCTTTGCTCTCTTCACTACCATGGGTAAGAATATTTTCAACGATGTCATCATCACTAAGTGTTTCTATGGTGGTTAACTCATCATCAGCCATTTTGTCCTCATTGATACAATAATTGCAGGGACTGAAGAGATGGTGGAACATTGAACTGTTTTATCCATTCACTTAGAGATAGATTGTCTTCTTTATCATAATCTTCATCATCAGAAAAATTCCTATGTAGTACAAGTCCGGATTACAGTTGAAGGCATAACCAAGTCCCATGCTCTGACAAGAAGGCTCACTAGTTGTATTCACAGGTAAACAAACAATTTTAATTTGTTTTTGTCCTTGGATATCTGCATGTGCTGTACAATTATTGACTAATAAAGGAATCTTTCTACTGTTTTTTAATATTCATCATCCCATGTCTGTATTTCTTCTTCAAATATGTTAGCAGTCATCCATGAAGAATTACTGTTTTGATATTCACAGGTAAAGATTTAATGTTTTTAAAACATGTAGGGTTTTTATATTTCCTTATGTCTAATAACTGCCATTTTCAGTTCCTGCCACATTAGCACAAACAGTCACTCACTGTTTTGCTAATTTTTCACTGATGCACTTTTCACCCTTAAATTTCAAAGTCTTGTTTTGAAACATTTTTTTTAAAGTTCCGTTTCATCAGCAGTAACTATGGTGGCTTCCCCACAACCCTCATATTTTAGCCACCTGTTTCGAACTTGTAACATTTCTTGCTTGGGCACAAATTTTACTGAAAATCAGTTGATGTTGTTTTAAATTTATGCAATCAATCATCAGAAGCTTTCAATGCTGTTATTGCTGTTTTATTTGAAAAAATTAAGCTTTTGTTCTCAGTATCGGTCCATTATTTGGGAATTCCAGGTCTCATTGATTTTGTAACTACTGTATTGGAACTGTACAAATTGAACTTTTATGTAAAAATGGCACGCTCACGTTTCCCCATTAATAATTCATACCTTTATTGTAAGGGATAAGCCAATAATCCTCTTCAAAATAAATATGTTTAAGCTCCTCAATACTCTTGTTCCTTTTTGAAAATAAATACTAAGTAAAATTATTTTAATTACTCTTATCAGCAATATCACAAACCTTAGAAATTTCACAGCACACCCATTGGGAACCACTACACTAAACACTAGGATCTCAACATAAGGGAGACTTATATACGTAAATGTACATACATATCTGTAACATAGCATACAGATATATCTGAACATGCCCAACTTAACATCCAAATCGACTTACAGGTCGGTCAGAACAGAACCTGGTTCTAAGTTATGGAGTGGCTCTAAAAAAAATTAGTCGATAATCTTTCTCATTGGTTTACTGCTTAATAATATATTATTATAACTAAATTAAAGTGTGATGCAATAACCACACATAAAGAAACAAATCCAAGGAATAAGTGAGCAATCAAAACTCCCATATAAAAATTGTTGTCAATATCTCATCCAAATTCATTTAATGAATGTTTTGGAACTACACAATTAATAGCTCTAAACTCAGCAAAATTTAACTTGGTACAATAAAAAATTACAATTACAAGTTCAAAATAACAGATGACCCTGAAAATCAGCTGGCAGAATCTATAACTGTGGGGTTAACACATGATTGCGCCATACTGGTTTGAGATAAACACTACATTTCAGCACACTGCAGATTATAATCTATTAACCATCAGAAACAAAAGTCAGAGCTTGTGAACTAAATCTCTGCAACTGACTAAAGACTGTAGTCAACTAAAGTTCTGCAACTGATGACTCTATTTTGTTTTAATACTCCTCTTTATTTCTATTCCCAATTTAAGAAAATTTAGGTTCTGACAACTCACTTTTTATGTGTAACTAATAATTATCAAATATTCTTTCCATTGAAATTCTAATATGGTGGTCTGCATAGCAATGATTAATTGGCATTGTTAATTTCAATAACCTCTTAAATTTCATAAAACCATGAAGCCATGACTTTTTTACAAGCGTGTGAATTGGATCATCTGACATCTACAATGCGCACAAGAGAAACAAATAAATTTGTTTTTATATTTACACATCTGAAAAACTGTTACATTTATAAAAGTAGTTTCCTTTCACCTGGATTTATTCACGCCACAATGCACACAATAAAATGTTTTTACACATGAAAAACTATTACATGTTTTTCAGCTCATGATTAATATTTTAACAAAACAAATAAGTATTACACACGTATAATAAATTATTTTCTTAAATGACTTACAAGAATATTTCTGCCTTACCCATCACTATCAGGCTGTTGGCACAAGCTTCACAAAACAGGACAGGTGCAAGTTTTCACACACCAACACCATAAATCATCTTGTTAGTATAAATGTTACAAGTATGATTATAAAGTCACAAATACTCATCACAAAAATTCAGCTTTTATCAGATATATATTTATATGAAATCATACGTTATATGTTTATATTTGTTACATGTCATTTTGTGATGGTACAATTCTGGTGCAATATTAAATTTATACAACATGGTACAAAAGACCATAATTATTGTATTCATTTATTTTTAACAATTATTTTAATAATTATTTAAATATTTCATAATCCCTGTAAAGCTGTGGCGAGTGGACTATATAAATATTTTATAATACGCAAATGTGAATTGACAGGATTCTGACCGTTTTAATTGCAAAACGACAAACTCAGCAAAAAAACGTATGTCACATACCGAGATAAAGTGACGAGCCCTGATGACGTCAGTGGTGAGGAATGTATATTTCCGTAAACAACTCAAGGCCTGGCTATATGAACAAAAGCCTGATGACGTCGCTTTTACCCCACCTACGCAATGTGAAACAAAGACTCTTGGTCATTTTCTTCTAGAGCGTGAACGTAGCCGGCCGGCAAAAAGGTTCACCAAGTGCAAATTTTACCTTTTACACCACCAAAAGTGGTTAATTACAAAAGTGTTCATCAACAGTGACACCTTACCATTCGGTAAGGTGTAATACTTCAGAATGTGACTGGTAGCGAAATCGGCGAACTCGCGGTGTGCAATGTTTTACCGAACAAACAACCGCAGCTAAGTAGCTGTCAAATTTGGTGAGAACGTTCCAACATTCATTCAGTAAATCAACATCATTCAATATTATAACGACCAATAAAGATTTATTTAAAAATTCTAATGAGCTCAATAAAATAAATAAATTGTACCAGAGCGTGAGAGAGAGAGAGAGAGAGAGAGAGAGAGAGAGAGAGAGAGAGAGAGAGAGAGAGAGAGAGAGAGAGAGAGAGAGAGAGAGAGAGAGAGAGAGAGAGAGAGAGAGAGAGTGACTTAAATCATGCTGGGTTGTGCGAGATATATATATGTTTAATGTTTCATAATCACATATCAAATGTTTCATTGTTTACTTGTAGGTATTTTGGAGGGTTTAATGTTTGCTAAACGCACCATGGCGTAATACGTACGTAGAGACTTTTGGAAAATAAATTGGGTAATATCATTGGTAAAAATTGTAACAAGGTATTATTATTTCATATAACAATTTCCACTACTCAAGAGTTCGCTTAAACGAATTCCTGCCCTATAGTGACTTTGAAAGGTAAGTAAAATTACAAGTTATTTACGTCTATATTTACTTTCTTGCAAACCAAGATGGCGCCCGACCTTTGAAATTAAATTAAAGCAAAGACGTTATATTGTATATTTTATTATCAACAATAAATGTAATATAACAAATTGCGCCCGAAAGAACAGGGACCGTAATATAACAATTTGTGTTTCACAAAACCACTTGCTGTTTGGTTCACATTTACTTTTTCTTGTGAATCTGGGGCACATTCGATTTTTAGGAAACTAGGTATGTACTTACATACAATTTACTTTCCTAATTTTTGTAAAGGTCACATATTTTAATATTACTTCAGTAAACTGGTTCTCACATAAATTTTAATTTAGTTTTTTACTGTTAATTCAGCATACGGATATCAGAAATGGCTAAATTTTAGGTGCTGCTACCGTTCAAAGCTACAGAAGGCAAACGTTCAAGCCCAGTTGATACAAGTTCAACTTTTCTTATGGATTCTTGTCGCAACTGATTTGCCCTCAGTTGGATACATTCGAATATTATAGACATAGTGCAAATACACAAATTAAAATATTACCTAACCAACACTCCAGTCTTGCACAAGGCTGCGTCTTCACAATGTCAGGAGGATCAACACCAACATTTAAACACAGTACCAGTGCTACACTCACTGTCTTCATCTGAAACATTCAACAACAGCTGAATGTTAAGATCAATTATATTTTTCACACAGACGTTTATGCTAATTTATAAAATAGATGGCTACAAAGCTTGTCATCTTGAAGTTCCTGAAAATAATAAAATCACTTGTAAATTATACTTTATTAAAAAATGTGTTCTTTATTTAAGTTTGTAGTCTCCAAAGTGGGAACAACGTTACCACATCTTTAACCTATAAGCCACAAAAATAAAATCTTAAAACCAAATTCCATGTGCCTCATAAGAAATATGTATGTATATATTAGACTTGATATATACAGTTAAGCCCCGATTATCTGCGAGCGGATGATCCGCGAGTGCCGCAAAAATTTTTTTTAATTTAGAACCTCAAAAAAACCAATTTTAATCCAAGCCAACAACAGGGAAAATACAATAGGCCCTACAGTGCGAAGGTCGAAAATTTCTGACAGGTTTATTGTGCATCGTAATCCTATAGGCCTTCTCGGAATTTTGTTTTGGCTCTTGCTCTTTTGTTTTGGTCAAGTTCACTAACCTTCCCCCTCTACGTACATATTCTCTCGGTCTGCCAGTGGTGTCAGTTGTCAGTAAGCGTGCTTAGTGATCAGTCATGATCAGTTCGTTAGTTCCTGAAATTAATAATGGCTGAAAAACGAAAGAAGGTTGTGTTAACGATTGCACAAAAACTTGAAATGATTTCTAAAATAGAAAATGGCGCTTCAAGGAAGCAGATGTGTTTGAATTACGGGATCGGGGAAACAACAGTGCGAGACGTTTTAAAGCAAAAAGACAAACTGTTAGCCTTTGCATCAGTGTCGGACAGTGCTTCTGAGATGAAAAAACGAAAAACAATGAAGAAATCCACCTATAATGAACTTGACTCGGCATTAGCGGAATGGTTAGCTCAGGTGCGAAGTGAGGGCACCCCCGTGTCTGGTCCTACCATTGCAGCTAAAGCAAAAATCTTTTTTGATTTGTTAGGCCTGGAAGGAAATTTTGATGCGTCGTCCGGTTGGTTACATCGTTTTAAGAAACGTCATGGAATTAGGGAGATTGGTCTACACGGAGAGAAGCTGAGTGGTGATCAACAAGCAGCTGATGATTTTCAACGTGATTTTGAAGAGTTTGTGTTGTCTGAAGGTCTGTCATATGAACAAATTTATAACGCTGATGAATCAGGGCTTTTTTGGAAGTGTCTTCCCACTCGTACTTTAGCATTTGAAAGTGAACATCAAGCGGCAGGTCACAAAAGTAGCAAGGAAAGAATTACAATCTTGCCATGCAGCAATACTGTGGGTAGTCACAAACTTAGGCTTCTTGTAATCGGTAAATTTAAGAAACCGAGGTCTTTTAAGGGGACAAGAGCAGAAAATTTACCAGTTGATTATTTCAACCAAAAAAAAAGGTTGGATGAACCAGCAGATTTTTCAAGAATGGTTTGAAAACATTTTTGTGCCTCAAGTACGTAAACATCTTGACTCAAAAAATTTGCCAAAGAAGGCTGTTTTGTTAATTGACAACCCGCCTTCACACCCAGCTACATGTGTGCTTAAATCTTCTGACAGGCAAATCTTCGCAAAGTTTTTGCCCCCAAATGTTACTGCACTGATACAACCTATGGACCAGGGAGTCATTGCAACCATGAAAAGAACATACAGAACAAAGTTGTTACTGTAAAAAATCGAAGAAGGCTGCGATCTCAAAGAATTTTGGAAGAATTATACATTTTTGGATAGCATTTACGATATTGCGTCTGCATGGGATTACATCAAACCCTGAACCCTTGTTAAATCATGGAGAAAACTCTTTCCGAGTATCGAAACAAATGTCAACCAAAACATTTGTGAAGAAGAGAATGAAGTCATGCCGACCGCTACACTTGTTGACCTAATGACATCCGTTCCGGGAGGTGAGAATGTCGATGAAGAGAACATATAAGTGTGGCTGGAATGCGATTCAAGTGAGCCGGGGTTTGAACGACTGACTGACGTAGAGATAACGAACAAAGCAATGGGAGTGAACGAGAACGAAGAAGAACAAAGTGAAAGTGAAGAAGACAAGGTGCCTACGCGGATGACACACGAAACTGCTTTGCAGCACGTAGACGGATTGCTTCAATATTTAGAGGAACAAGACGACGACGCACATCTGGCAGAAAAATTCATGTTAAGGAAAGTACAATCTAGAATAAAGAAAAGGTGTTTCCAAAGCAAGAAGCAAAAACAAGTGACTGATTTTTTTAAAAAGGCATAACTGAACACTTTTTGTTAACAGTACAGTATTGTTTTTTGTTTACTGTTCTTTATTTTAGTGATTTAGACGTAGAGCAAAGGTTTCTGCTGTACTGTACATATTTTAAAAGTTTTACATATTATGTTTTTTGTACAATAAAACATAGTTTTTATGCTGAAATTTTTTTTTTCGTGTTTACACCTCATTTTTAGTCTTTTTTTCGGGTTATCCGCGATTTTCACTATCCGCGGTGCCCTTGCCACCCAATTCCGCGGATAATCGGGGCTTTACTGTTGTTACAACACAAATAAGCCACCCCAATACCAAGGATAAAAAAGATGATACTAAATATAAATATACTTCATATAAAATAAAATATTAAATATAAATAAAATATAAAGACGGTGACACGACAAACGACGACATGACCTAACCCAAGTGATTGACCAAACAAACAGGAAAACAACAAAGAAGGGAAAAAACCGAAACCAAATAAGAATAAAGACAATTGAAGGAAGTGAACGAATTCATACAACCAAATAAAATAAAACCAAACGAGAAGGGGAGAACCAAACTAAAATGAAGCCAATTGAAAATGAAGGAGAAGAAGAAGAAAAAGGAAAATGAAACTAATTAAGTGTAAAGGAAATGAAGTGAAACCAAGGGATGAGAAACACCACAAATATGTAAGGGAGAAATGGTACACTCAAGTATAATATTGGGAATAAAACCAATAATTATCCAATACCAGAAATAAATATTATTATCAATTAAATAATTAATGTAATTGTTTTAACCAAAACACAATAAAGTAATATTATAAAAAGAAAAGTACACTAACCCAAGAATTAGAGTTAGATATAGTAAAAATCTAAGAAAAATAACATCAATAATACTGTGTATAATTTGTAAAGAAAGAAATAGTGAGAAAGTGAGAAAATGACAAAGAAAAATAATTATAGGGATTACCCACTAAGAAACACTTAATGTAAACAGTTAAAAAGTGCAATAGTGAAAGTGTGAAACCCCAAAATGGTTAGAAACCATATTTATGATAATAAAACGCTCAATAATCAATAATAAACAATAACTGATTAATAGTGAATCCAATAATAAAGAATAAGGTTTTAATGATAGCATTAGATGTAAGCACTTCATAATGTGGAATAAACACTGAAGAGTGATGAGGAAACACTATGTGATTAAAAGTGAAACAAATTAGCAATTAAAAATATAAGGTTTGAATAATAATAGTAAATGTAAACAATTAGTAATATGAAATGAACACTGGAAAGTGATGATAACGTTGTTAATTAAGAGATTTAAGATTAATTGTAAACGATTGTAATTAAAAGGGGAGTATCCCATGAAAAGATAAACAGCTAGTGTTAACATGGATTGAGAGTAGAGTTTAATTAGGAAATAAGCAATTAATAATAAATAAATAAACACCCCAGATTGTAAGGGAAAACCAATTATTCAAAACGTGATGTTAGTTAACACCCAAAAAATAGTAATGAATGAAATGAGTTGTAAACAAACTTTACTTAATAATTGTAAAATAATTGTGTAATTATATTTATGAATAGGGTATGACTGAAGAATTTGTACAGAGCATACGCCTAGATGTTATGTTTTTAATTGAGGAAGAATAGGGAGTGGTAGCCATATTATTAACAAAGGCAAAATAGATGATTAAGAAGTTAAGACAATACAAATCTAATTACACTAGAAAATCAATAAATGTAGAAAATAACAGAACCATTAACAAAACAAAATACATTAGAATAAAATGAGACATCATTTGTATAAATTCAGTAAATACAATAATGGCTACTTAGGCATCTGAAATGCCTAACTGTCAAAACCAATAATTACAAATTGTATAAAATCCACAAGGAAATTAACAAATCTAAGGTAAGTAACTAGCCAAGAATAATGTGTAAATCATTTTAAAAGAAAAATGTTACAATAAGAACTTAAATTAAAAGAAATATGTAATTAACAAATGTTAACAAAATTGTACAAAAGTTAATATCTAATAGAACATGACCTCATGAGGTATTATTTTAATCTGTGAAAGGAAATACATACAATAGTGATAATATATAGTACTCAGGAAGGAAGATAGAAGAATAAAATCAATAAAGTATATAGTAAATTTGAATCAAAATTCAAATATGATAACAATGATAATAAACCATGCCTTAGCCAATCAAAGGGTTTAGGTTACCATAGAAACGAGCTGTTGTTTACTAATTTTCCGTTAATTTTCAGTACTCGTATAATGACGCTTGTGTAGTAGGGACGCAAGATTTTATATGACAGAAATTTTACTTTAAAAAAGTTTAAAAAATATTCAAAAGTCAAAAACATGTACCAGTGAGGAGATGAAGAGGAATAACATTTAACTGATGTCCAGGAACAATATAAACGAAAATTAAAAGCAGAAATTCCCAAGACTAATTAGAAAAGGACACCAGCAGCCTAAGTCACTCAAAATTGATGGATTTTTCATTTTCAAAGAACAATGATCTATCACAAACCTTCTGAACTGATAAGTATCATTTAAATACCCTAATCCCAGGAATAAAAGCACTTTAAATATTTCTCATATCTATACAAACTCTCACTATAAATTAAAAATAATTTTCTTTCAAGGATTAAATAAAACAAACTTACGTAGAAAAACTTGTTAACTGAAAAATAACCTCGCACAAGATTGCGAACTTTTGTAACACCTATTACTACACTGCAGAACAAATTGTAGCCACACTTTATATTATTTAAATACGGATAATGTACGGTAGTGTACTTTTTTATTGTAACCATATTTAATGTTTTCTTTATAATCTAAAGGACTCCAGATTTTGGACGAGTTGACGTATAATATACAAACAGTAGCCATGACGGCATCAGAATAGCTCGTTCAAAACCAATTTCGTCAACTTGAGATAATGCGTTTCATGTTTTATGTCGGGGCAAATTTATTGAATACTAAATTATAATATTATTGTCACATTACTTAATGACCAAACAATCATTAAAGAAACAGTACAGAGTGTAACCATTGTTTTATTTCATAGGAAATTGTATTATATATGTGTGTGTTAGCGAACTTACAGATCAGACAACTAGCGCTTTTGCTATCTGTGCAATACAGTAAGCTGTACAAAGGCGGGAACCGATTCGAACGCTCCAGCCGTCACCGCTGAAAACACCATACTAACATATTAATTCATAAATTTAATTGTTTTCAACAAACAATTTGGCGCCACCCGGGATTCACAAACCCCTATGAAATTACAGGTAAGGTTTCCACTAGGTTGTACTGATAATTGTGACAACGCTACGGACTTCGTTAGCAGCAACCATTGATGTAACGACAAGGTGCGAGACGAACACACCACACTAATACATAAAAAACGATATACACGTCTTAACAGAGACACACCAGTCTTTGATTAACCTTACACTGTACATGGTTGAACTTCAATGTAAGACTCACTTTTATGATATTTGCTATAGCCCTGAGAATTTCACATATTCAGAATCAATTTTATACTGATCTTACTTCTCGTTAACAAACTTGTGGTTTCTATAAAATAAAATTTCTGTATTTTATTCTCTAGCCTACTTAAACAGTGACACTATAAACATGTTTACCTTGGCTGGCTCATAAAGAAAATTCAAGAGCATTAACAGTTACCTCAAACATTCGTGAACAGAAGTTTGCGGAATATCCTGAGGATATGGTGGCCACAAGTTATCTCCAATGAAGAGCTGTGGAGAAGAACCCATCAAACACCCATTGACATTGAGATGCGTCGTAGGAAATGGAAGTGGATTGGGCATACATTACGACGAGATGGAGACAACATAGCAAGACAAGCCCTGGAATGGAACCCACAAGGTAGCAGGAGAAGAGGCAGACCAAGGAACACATGGAGGAGGAGTGTAATAGCGGAAGGGATGGAGAAAGGAGGGAAGACCTGGCCCGAGATCAAGACGATGGCGCGGAACAGAGTCCGGTGGCGGAAGTTCATTAATGCCCTATGCTCCACTTAGGAGATGCAGGAATAATGAATTAACAGTTACCGATTTCCAATTGAATAGTACACACTGATGCAATAAATGGTTGAAACTCCTTAATACATAAACTACCTGGTTTTCTCAAGAACTGGCTTACTTATCAACTGACCACAAGATATGTTTTAACCACTTTAATACAGGACAAAATAATGAACTGTTAGTACATTGTGCATTGAAGTATACAAATTACAGTTGGTCTTATAGTAGGCCTACAGCAGGGGTGCACTGGTACCGGAACGCGCCGGAACGCCGTTCCGGTACTGCTTTTTGAGAAAAAGAATTATTTTCTTTCACATGATATGTGTTTTTACTCAAAAATCTGGTCCACGTATTATTTTAAGATTTAGTACTCACTGGTATTATACTTCTTATTCCAAGATAATGAAGAAATATTAACACATTCGACAAATAATTCCTTTTAGTTTTACTGTTAATTTTGTTTATACACATTATTCATCTCAATGACCATCGCCGAGATCGAAAATTAAAACTGACGAAAGAAAATAAAAAATAACATAATCATTTGGTAACTATGCGCTAGGCTCACCGAACGGCGCCGAACACAACGCACATGAGATCTATTTTGGATGCGGGATGACACATTGAAGTGTAGACCAGCGGGCAGTGTAGTGGAGGGGGTACCTTCCACCGATCGGCTCACTACTCAACTCAGTATTTACTGATGAGTCATTAGTGGTTCCCGCGTCTTGCTTGTCAGTTGTAAATCGCTGTTGTGAACCGTTACGTGTGTTTATTCAGTGCTACAACAGTCATGGAATCTGCCAATAAGAAACAAAAAACTCAAATGTCGTTCTTCAGTAGAGGGACTATACAGTCTTCGTGCGAGTCTTCAACCTTTGCTTCTCGCGATGCAAATACTCTCCTTAAACCTGGCGAAAGTTCGTTTGTGCAGCATACAGAAACCGAAGGTATTTGTGTTATTGATAATTCTCTGTCTGTACCGAGTTCATCAACTGAGGACTCCACTATTTCTCGTTGGCCTTCCATTTGGACAGAAGAAATGTGGGAACGTAAAAAGAATGCTTTTCCTTGGCTTGATTGTATCAACGGAAAACTTGGCTGTAATGTTTGTAAAGAAGTTGCTCAACTTGGCACATTTAAAAAAGAGCGCATGAGCATATCAAAAGAATGGCGTTTGTTCCTAATTACGTTTAATGGATCAAGTGAAACCTCTCAACTTACATCGTTGAGAAAAAAATATTTCAACATAAAAACTCTTTTGGTCACACAACAGATGAAAGAATTGCTGCTGAAGCCAAACAAGAGTCAATAGACAAGGTTTTTGATGAAATGAATGCAGCCCACTTAGTGACAACAAAAATTCTCTTTAGAATTGTTTACTTCATTGCAAAAAACAATAGGCCTTGCACTGACCATTTTGATCTGTTGCAGATGCAAAAATTGAATGGCTTGGATATAGGTGTGGGGCTACACTCTAAAAGAATTGCAATGGAGATAATTTGTCACGTTTCTGACGAAATGAAGAAAAGAGTCGTGAAACAAATTTTTGGTGTATCATGCAAAATTTCAGTCCTGATAGACGAATCGACCACTCTCGGCAGCAAGTCTACTCTGATAGTATATTTGAAGTGAGAAGTTTGCAAAGAGGACTCTCCACATTTCTTATTCTTAGATCTCCTAGAACTATCCGACCAAACGTCTAAGACCGTAGCAGAAAATCTCCTTGATTGCTTAAGCAAATACGGTTTTGAAGATAACTACTTAAAAGAAAACTTTGTTGCATTTGCAAGTGACGGTGCAAGTGTTATGCTGGGGAAAAAATCAGGAGTCGCAGAAAGATTACTTGAAAAATATCCAAGCCTTATTATTTGGCACTGCATGAACCACAGACTTGAGTTAGCTCTGAGTGATGCAATAAACGAAGTGGGATCTGTAAACCATTTCCAAATTTTTATGGACAAAGTGTACTCCGTTTATAGCAGGTCTCCAAAGAATCAAAGGGAGTTAGCAGAATGTGCTAGTGGCCTAGATCAAGAAATAAATAAAATCGGAAAAATTTTAGGGACACGTTGAGTAGCAAGTTCATTTAGAGCCGTCAGCTACTTGGTATGGATACGGTGCCTTAAACAGACACTTTGACTTTGCTAAAGCCGATAAGAGCAGAAATTTGACAGAGCGAGCCATGTACAGTGGACTATCAAAACGATGTTCATCACCTCAGTTTTTGCTACATTTGGCTATAATGTATGATATTTTGGCTGAGCTGTCGATGCTGTCAGAATCCTTACAAAACCAAGAAACAACAGTAATCTATGCTGATAAACTTATACGACGAAGTGTCAGGTTTTTTGAGGCTATGAAGGAAAATCCCGGTACTAAGACTTTGGAAGCAAAAATTTGCATCAGGGAAGGAACATTTAATGGCGTTCCACTCATAGAAAATCACACAATTCCAACCATCAATCATCAGCAGTTAATAACAAGTGTCATAAATAACTTAAAAAGAAGAATGTTTACTACAGTTTCTAGCCACGAACCCCATCGGTCAAGTACGCCATCACATCATCATGAAGCTTACGAATCACTTTTAGATGAATTAAAAGTGCTGGAACCAGATACGTGGCCTACTGAAAAACCTGCAGCCTTTGGCGAACCAGAGATTGAGAAGTTATGCAGAAGGTTTAAGTTAAACATACCCAAAATCAAAAACAGCTACAGGGATTTTGTCGAAAACCATACAACAATACCAAAACATTTAACACCTTTGCTTAAATGTACAAAACTGATCCCTTGCAGTTCAGCTGATTGCGAAAGAGGATTCAGTTTAATGAATCTCATCATTACACCCACCCGTACAAGACTGACAGTGCCACATGTGTCAAGTTTGATGTTTGTTAAACTACATGGCCCAAACTTGAGTGACTGGGATCCAGAGCCATATGTAAAAACATGGCTCCGAAAACACCAGACTGTAGACGACACCCGAACGAAACAAACAAAACCAACCACTCTGGAAGAATCCAATCCATTTGCTAAATATTTGTGATTAAGGTAAGTTAAATTATGTTGTTCAAATGTTCAAATAATAAATATTTTTTGTGAATATTACAAGTGTTTAGTTAGATTCCAACCATCACTTTACTTTCAGTGATATGTTATCCGTTATGGAGTGACTATGTAGCCGACATTGGCTGTGGACCATAGTCTTGCCATCTGCTAAAAAAAAAAAAGCGTTCCGGTACTGGAAAATTTATGAGTGCACCCCTGGCCTCCAGCTATGGTTTCTAGAAGGAAACAACTAATATTAACACAAAACTTGTGCCTTTCAGTATGTAAACCACATTCTGTTTCAAATGCAGCACTTCAGGAAAATGATGCTTGCTTGTGACTGGTCAACATGATTTTAAACACCTTAGCCCAATCTATCCTACAAATGATTTTCCTTTCTAATCTTATTATTACAACTGGTGCATATTACAACAGAAAATAAAATTGCAACGGTACAGCATGAAAATTATGTTAATGCACTCAATTATAAGCAATCAGGGTTGTATGCATACAAAAACACATCAAGTGGTACACAAAAAGTGACAAATGTTGCAACTTCAGTCACATACCATCAGCCACGACACTGCAATGTGTACGCTCTCCATACCCTCCTGAGTCAAATTGTGGGTCAATTTATCTTACAGACAGATTACTGTATCAGCGCATGTGTTGCTCACTTAGTGTTCACTCCACGTTTTTGTGTTTAAAATTAATCTGTTGTAACAATCTAACGAGGTCGTACCTGTTAAAATGTGTCACACTTGTTTATTTTGTGTATTAGTGTGAATGTAGTGTGTTTGCCTCACACCGGTCGTTACATAAATCGACGTCACTACTGGAGTCTGTAGCGTTGTCAATATTACCAGTACAACCTACCTGTTAATTCATAGAGGTTGCGAATCCCAAGTGGCGCCAAATTGTTTCTATTAAAACAATTAAAATAGTTAAATTCTAAGATAATACGTGTTATTAGCATGGACAGCTGTGGCGTTCGAATGGTTCCCGCCGCTGTACAGGTTGCCGTCTCGACCACTCGTGATGAGCGCTAGTTGGTTGATGAATAAAACTTGCTAACAAACATATACTCTACAACGTCCTATGAAATAAAAAGATAGTAATACTCGGTACTGTGAGTTTAATACAAATTCAATCATTAATTAATATAACATATACTATTTTTCCCTTTCTTATGTGTGTTAGTCTCCCCTTGGGTTTAATCTGTCTCCTCTTCGTTCTTCCTCTTCGTCGTCTTCATCTTCAATAGTCTTCATCTTCATTCGGTTCTCCTCTTCTCATCTGATTTGCTTTCTGTTTAATCGTAGGGATTTGTTCTCTTCCTTGGATTCTTCTTTAGTTCTGGGTTCATATCTTCCTTTGTTAGTTCATAATTGTTTGTTCTATCACCTTTTTTTCTTGAGTATGGTTCGTAGTTCCCTTCTTTGTGTTTATGTTGTTGGATCAATCACTTGGGTTGGGTAATATCGTCGTACGTTGTGTCAAAATATTTACATTTTAATCATTTTTTAAACATTTTATTTTATATGAAGTATTTTTATATCAAGAATTATCTTTTTTATCACTGGTACGGGATTTGGCTTAATTGTATCATAACACTGTCTACTTTTACTATTGTACAACATCAACGAGTGACATTTTTCCATTCATTACCATGTATGGTAGAATAGTATGATATGGGTAGAATATGTATGGTGGGTGTGGTAGACTATTCATCAAACACAATGTCAAAGTATAAATATTTAATTTTCAAGCTAACTGGAAAGGAATTTGACTAAAGCAGTAACAAAAGAATATTGCTTCATTTTATAGAATACCACAAGTTTTCTATCAACAATACTAAATATCAAGAAAATAATAGTCTGGTATACAAAATCAAGTTCTCATATTCGATATGAGAAGGCATTAAACGACACTGCAAACTATAGGTTTACAAGAGACAAAAAAGTCCAATTGCACATGTGCTGACTTGGTGGAAATTCTCTTACTTCCACCATGTCCATCTCAAAACCTTGAAAGCACTGTTATGTACAGTTAGTGGTCACATTGGGGAGCATACTGAAGCACATACATAATTTGCAAATTTTGTGTTAATTTGTAGGCTTTTGTTATAAATTTCTTTATAAATATATAGTCTTTGTATATATTCTGTTATAAAAATTGGAGCATAGTTTGTGAACTTCATTTTTCGCAGCTTTTACAAGGGTATATTACCACTATTTCAATGCTGCATTGTTTGAACTATAGGGCAGTGTTATTATTCATTTCACAAATTGTCCCATTATAAAACACTAAGCTAGCTTCTTGGAGACCTCTAACAAATCAAGCCAGAGAAATTAGTCTACAATATCTTAGGTTATAATGTCACTGGTAATACAAGTGAGCAACAGAAGCCTCTCAATCTACTGTGAACAAAATTTAAAAAAAAAGGAAACACGTGAACTATTTTTGAATAAGAAAGGAGTTATTTTATCCCAAAAGAAAAATTTCATGCTCATAAAAAAAAACTAAAGTGGAAGTGGTCTCGTTCACAGGTCGAGTAATAAGGACAAAGCTGCATGAATTTTGTGCAGCAGCAGAATATGTTACAAATGTAACATAACACAGAACAAAATGTAAATATAACATGCCCACAACAAGAATATTCCAGGCAATGACTTGAAATAAGTTTTCAAGTCATCTAAGGAACAATTTAAATGGATTTGGTGCCAGTATAAAAGAAGACTTCTGAGAGGTAATATCATTGTGTAGAGGATTCACTAACTAACTGATATAAAGAGATGCCGATGAAAGCATAAAAATATTGTTTATACTGACACGATATACAATCAGAAATCATCCTTATTATCTTCATGCTGGCAGGCTTCTGAAGAGACCAGTATAACAACGAAAATTGGGAAAGGTAATAAATAGTTCATATCAGGGAAGAAGCTGGCTTTGTTGTTGACATCACGAGTCTACCTTAACTCTATGAATTTTGATAATTTTGGCAAGTGGTTATAAAAAAAAATGAAATCTCCCAAACAGCTTAGTAATAGTGGCAGAAAACAAACCATACAACTCGACTCTTCAAGTCAATAACCATACTGTATTGTGTGCTCTTTACTGTCAGCGGACCTATTACTTCAAACCTATCGAAATGCCACAAAAGAAAACAAAGAGTATTGGTCACATAACACCTAGAGCCAAAAAAAAAGCCATCCGTGCGTCAGAAACACCTGAACAACGGGAGCTTCGTCTACAGCAGGAGCGTATCAGAGCTTCTACGTCAAGAGCGAGGGAAACGGAGGAAAGAGAGCTTCACATGCACCAGGACCGTATCAGAGCTTCTGCATCAAGGGCAAGGGAAACGTCGGAGGAAAGAGAGCTTCGCCTGCACCAGAAATGTATCAGAGCTTCTACGTCAAGGGCAAGGGAAACGTCGGAGGAAAGAGAGCTTTGCCTGCACCAGAAACATGTCAGAGCTTCTACGTCAAGGGCAAGGGAAACATCGCAGGAACGAGAGTTGCGTCTAGAACAAGTTCAACGCAGAATGGAGGAATCGAGAATTGTGAGTCGACATTCTGATCTAAAATTAGGGGTATTTAATTACAATGCTGGATACAATTATTATACTCATCCTAAAGTCGTAATAGGACGGATGGATGTTGTATGCAACCATTGTCAGGCAAAGAAATATAAAGGCTAACCACCTGGGATGTGTTGCTCAAATGGGAAAGTCAAACTGCCGCCTCTTAAAGTGCCTCCTGAGCCACTGCTGTCTTACTTATCTGATAGCACAGCAGACTCCAAACATTTCCTCAAAAATGTAAGGGCATACAATTCCAGCTTTCAAATGACTTCGTTTGGAGTGTCACATATAGTGCAAGAACATGGTTTTATGCCTACTTTTAAGGTACAGGGCCAAATTTACCACAAAGCTGGATCACTTCCTCCCCTTCCAGATGAAAATCCGAAATTTTTTACAAGTTTACTTCATGAGCAACGCAAAATTAGAGGCTGATCAACGATGTGCTAATATAACTGGCGTGCGACAAGACATTGTTTTAAATCTGCAGAGACTATTTCATTTGCACAATCATTTAGTGCAAATGTTTAAAACAGCAGTAGAAAGGATGCCCACAGACGAATACAAAGTAGTCATACGGGCAGACAAGAGGCCATCCGGTGAACATGAACGGCGCTTTAACGCAAAAACCATTAACGATGTAATAGTCATTGTTGGTCAACAAATAGTCATTGTTGGTCAGGAGCAGTACGATCGTCATGACATAATTATTCAGAGACGGAGCGAAAATTGGATTCCAGAAACACACCGTTCATACGATTCTCTGCAATATCCTCTTATCTTCTGGGAGGGCGAGGACGGTTACCACTTTAACATCATGCAAACGGATCCCCGCACGGGAAACAGTACTCAAAAAAACAGCACTCAATCCTTTTATAATCATTATCCCGAGAGAAGCCGGGCAACTCCACTAGTATTATCACAAAATGCTTAATTAACAATAATTTTATGGTAGTAATAGCCACCTTGATACATACAGGACATTGCTTTTTGTAACTTTTCTGTAAAAAAATATGCCTTAAATAAGTTTTGGGGATAGACTCTGCTGCTATCATATTAAAATTATACACTTTAAGGATTTCTAAATTTATTTATACATTTTGTAAAAATGCATGATTATTTTGTAACCTGTCACTTCAAGTAGTCTGTTATAAATTAACAACACATAATGCCATGGCATGGATTATATTTTGGCACATGAGGAGCGAGTTGCTGCCAGTATAGAAATGATAAATAATTGACACCATACAATACTGTAGTAATGAACCTGACTACCAAGTGATAGGAGAAATATTTTTCCTCATTGTGATACGGCTGTAGTTGCAATCCCCCCTCCAGCTATTTTGTCTGTGGTAGACCTATAGAAAATTATTGATACAGACCATATTAACAAATAACAAGTTTCTTAAACCTACAACATTAAAGTTACAAGTTTTTGGTGATATGATAAAAGAAAGAGCATTAGATTTTGTATAAATAACGAAATATGACAAGTTTGTTGCAAGCACATAGTTACACAATAATTTTAAAACAGGCATGGTCTGTTATGCAAGGCAATTTGTGGTGAAAATACAGATGTACAAGAAATTAACACTTTATAGAAGGAAAACGGGATCTAGAGTCTTTTCCTGCGGCAAAGTCAAACTTCAGTCTCCATGTTTGTACTTAATTTCGGTGTCCTGATGTGTACTACATCTGTTTTCTTCACAAGTAACTAATGCCAGGTTATGGAGGTTATGTACAACAATGTAACTTAAATAAAATTTACTTTGTTAGTGTACATTAAAAGGGTGTATTTATTGGAAATACAGAAATTAGTTTCCATTTATCGCACATAATTACGGTACAGAGACGATTTTGGGAGGTTGTGTCTATGTTTAACAATCTAACTTAACCTTTTAGATTTTTAAAATTAATTAAGACTTAACAAAAATTTCCTTTGTTAGTGTACATTAAATTATTGTATGGATAAAAGGCTGTATATAACATTAAAGGCTGTATTTATTCGAAGTACCGGAATTAAAACCTGGTTCCAATTTATAACCTATAACCTAGTACAATCTAATGTATAACCAAACAAGTACATTAAAATCCTTTTTTCAACATAATGCAATAAAAAGCAGTGTGCAGTTTCTGTTAATATGCAAATGATTAAGTATTAATAATGGGTTACAGTGGAATTTAATTTTACTACGGTCTGAATTAATGCAAATAAAATTGGAATCTCGAAAACATATTAAAGAATGCTTGTATATTACACACAAAATTAATACAGTATGGACCTTTGTTAATGAATAGAAACAAATAGGACTCTATACTTTAGTATGTACCAATAAAATTCACCTTTTTTCAAGTACAGTAACTATTGTTTTTTCAAAATCTTAAAAAAAAAAAAGGCCATTACCAACATTTTAGTTACTTGTGAAGAAAACATATATAACATTTCTAAACAAGAAATCTTCATTTCTGTCCCTATTTGTTTTATAAAAACTGGAGTTTCTACTGCAGGTTTTTAAGTCCACTAACTACTTAATTTAATAAACAGAATTATCACTGTTGCACACCACTATATAAAAATTATTCCGATTAGCGCTTTCAAGCTTCACAGCTCATCATCAGATCGGAAATGAACAAACAGACTTGAAAACAAACCCTTCACCCCCACCCCGCCACACCTTGTCACACACAACAAGCTATAATTCAAATGTCCCTTCCCAACCTCTGAGCCCTGTCACCCCCATCTGGACAGTTACATCTTTTTCTAGCAAATTCCTTTTGCGCGCGTGCGTGCGTGTGTGCGTGCGTGAATGCGTGCGTGCGTGCGTGCGTGCGTGCGTGCGTGTGTGTGTGTGTGTGTGTGTGTGTGTGTGTGTGTGTGTGTGTGTGTGTGTGTGTGTGTGTGTGTGTGTGTGTGTGTGTGTGTGTGTGTGTGTGTGTGTGTGTGTGTGTGTGTGTGTGTGTGTGTGTGTGTGTGTGTGTGTGTGTGTGTGTGTGTGTGTGTGTGTGTGTGTGTGTGTGTGTGTGTGTGTGTGTGTGTGTGTGTGTGTGTGTGTGTGTGTGTGTGTGTGTGTGTGTGTGTGTGTGTGTGTGTGTGCATTCCTTTTAAACCTAACCGCCTTTCTCATTCACACTTGTGGGCCAGTCACACACCCTTATTTTAAAAACATCCAATTAGTCCTATGCAACTTAATCTTATCTATCTGTCCTCTATCATTTACTTTTTAATTGTTATAAAATATTTCTTCATTATCAAATTTAATTTTAGTATTAATTAAATTGTCTAACCCTTTTTCTCTTTCTTTCAATATTTCTAACTCCTCCTTAAGCTTCCTTTCAACTGTGTTTACTACTTTTACAATTTCGTAGTCTTCCAAATGATTAACAAACTTATGGTTGTCTTCTATGAAATTGGTTGTTCTATTACCTTCTCCACGTTTGTGGTCAGACAACCTGCATACGACTTTTCGTCCTGTCTCACCTAGGTACACTTTGTTGCAGTCTTTACATTTTAATTTATAAATTCCATAATTTAATTTAATTTCCTTACATTTTAATTTATAATTTATTAATTTATAATTTAATATACATAACTCTTCCTGATCTTGTTGGGTAACATTATATTAATACATCTACTTCCTACTTATATATGCAAACAATGTTTTTAATGTACGGTCCTAAACATCTTTACAATTTAGACAAAGTCTAATGAGCAATTTGACCTAACCTGAATTACTTCATCTAAGAATATCTTATTATCCCATTTAGGTTTATTTATCCATTTAATGCATCTTAATTAGTACACTAACAGCACTGCTCTGTCTTAATACACAACACGTTACACTAACACAGTTTTTTTTTTTTTCAGTTTAAAAAAGTTGAAATTGTGTATTCTTTTCTTTTCCATTCACTTTTTGTGAAACAACCTACATTAATATGTGTACGCTTACTATATTGAAATCCAGTGTTCACTATCCAATAGTTAAAAATTTTGTGGAATTGTGAAATTAGTAACACTATGTACTAATGTGTGATTATCAGTTGAATTTCTGAATTTCTTTGATTCATTAATAAATTTTACTAATTTGTTTCTTTATGTCTATTGAATGATTTCTTATTAGTTTTTAATCTTTGTGTTTTCATTATTCGTTTGTAAATTCTTGGATTTTGTTGTCCATGACATGTTCATTGGTTAACTAATTATCATTAAAACACAGAGGACTGATCCTCTTTTGCAAGATCACAAGTATGTTTCAAGACCATTTGCAGGTCAGGTATTGTTCTGTCTGTTCACTTTCTGAAAGTGGTTGAGGAGCAAGGGGGAAGATGTCTCCATTAAAACACACACACACACACACACACACACACACACACACACACACAAAATTCCTTTTTTTCTTTATTTAATTTGAATTCTGTATTAGAACAAATGTTTTCAGAGTTTACAGGTTTTTTTTTAATTTCTTGGATTAATTTTTTTAATTTTATGCAATGTGGACACATAAGAGAGGAGTGTCAGTTTGTTTGTTTTTTTAATAAATAAAAATGAGAAGGAGAGAGAGAGAGAGAGAGAGAGAGAGAGAGAGAGAGAGAGAGAGAGAGAGAGACCAAAAATGACACATACACAAATTTTATCAGAACTTTTCCTGATAATAAAAAAAATAACTAAATAATGAATGGCAAAGAACATTAACAAAATTAATGGAAATTATAGTTATAATTTATTGCCTAATAAACAGGTACTATTAATGGCTTCATATACTTCACATCTTAAATTATAAACCTATTACAAACATATTTGGTATACTCAGCTTGAAACAAACGTTCAGACCAACAAAACTGGTTTAAATTTTGCCATGCTGCATTATTAGTACTGTTGAAACAGCAGGTTGATTATAATTGTTTTTAGAACAGACTTCTGGAACAGACTTGATGTGTGCAAGTGTATTGTGTTCAAGTAGCAAGTTTCCACTACTTAATAAAACATATCCTAGAAGCAAACTTTGACATCCAGTAGCTGTTGCTGAGAAACCTTACTAAGGGACTTATAAAAAACAGTTTACAATAAACAAAATTGTATGCCAATCTAATTTTTCAAGAACTATGTACAGATAGCAAAAATGGAATTTTTTACAAAGTTTACATTAAAAGAAAATGTTAAAAGTACTGTTAGCTTTTAACAAATATTGACAATTTTGCCCAATACAGAAATGAATGAAACTGACAGACAAATTGTCTAAGAGTTCCCTGGAAGTGTCTGAAAAATGATAAACTTTTATTCTAACATTTACTTGTTACATTATGTAACAGAACAACATTTCTTTATTATTTATTTATGATTTGTAATATACGTAGTATTTGAATTAACTTGTTTCCATTTATTTTCCATATAGACGAAGACAGGGTAATTGTAAACATGCAGTTAGGATTATAAACACAACATGAAATAGTACAATGACAACTAGTTTACAGTTGCCACTATTTTTGTTTCAATATTTCAAAGGATAAAGATATATTTCACTTGTAACTCTAAGATGTCAAGGGTAATTGTAAACTGAATTTTAGAGCTGTATTTATTATTTATATTTAAACAATTTTTTGTATGCAACATAATAGCAAAGACTGAAATAACTATTATTTGCAGTTATTTCAATTTTAAAACCTATACACAATTTTTAATCAATCACAATGTTTCAATCCATTCTCCGTTTACAATTACCCCACCTAACCGCAAATGTATGGTGTGTCTCTATCTTTAGTTAGCACTTTTAATGTTAATTGCTATGAAAATAATTTGAAATAACGTGTATGAAAAAGAAACGTTAATTTTAGTAGACTTTAAAAGACTTAATATAGGGAGTCTTTAAATCTGTTTTAAAGAGTTTTTTCCTAACGCTCTTGAATTCTGGTTAGAGTAGCCAAAGACCCAATAAATTCTTTTCTACAGTTCTGTATTTAATTTGAATTCAGTATTAGAACAAATGTTTTCAGAGTTTACAAGCAAGAATGTGCTTAGTACCAATCAAAATGAGGGTATTATGGGATATACGGAATTATAGTCTGGGTAAAACGGAAAAGATCTGCAGATTTGTCTTAATCTCTATATACAAATAATTATGCATCTTTATTATAGGTTAAGTAATTGAGTTCTTAAAAGAGCGCACGGATCTTTTCTGTTTTTTTGCAAGCCACGACAATTCCGTATATCCCATACCGTTCATTTTAATGCACTAGATTATTGCTTTCGCGCCATTTCTCACTGTACATGTACACCACGTGCTAAAATTGTGTGTTGTGGAAATTGTTTCGCCGGGAGTGTTTGTGTTAAGCTTGTTAAGTTTTCTTACAATTTTAATTAGTGTTCTGTGTTGTGAGTTTTACATTAATTATTAAGAATGATTAGCTGTGATGAACTGTTGAGTGTTATTAGTACAGAAGAGGATGCTGCAGTTTCTTTTCTTCAAGAAAAAGGTTTGGTTCACAATCCTCGTTGTTGTGTTAACGGACATGACATGGTGTTGAGCCTTGGGCAGCAACAGCGTTGGTGTTGCAATAAGAAGACTTGTCGTGAGTATAAGGTACTTTGCAAGGGCACATTTTTAGAGGGGCCCAAATTACCACTGAGAAAAATAATAAAATTTATTTATTTCTGGTGTGAAGAGCGTAGTAGTGTGAAAAACAGTAAAAATCAACTGGAAATCGGCGCCAGTACACACACAGACTGGACGGCTTACTTAAGATATATCTGTCCCTTAGACATCATGAGCAACCCATGGAAAATTGGAGGACCGAATTTAACAGTTGAAATTGACGAGTGTCTTTGCCAAGAGAAAAAGTAATGTTGGCCGGGCGTTACCACAACAGTGGGTATTTGATGGATACTGACAGGAAACCAAGGAATGCTTCTTGTGTTGTGTCGAAGATCGGTCAGCAGCTACCCTCCTCCCTCTCATAGAGGCAAATATTGAACCAGGGTCCACTATAATATCAGATGAGTGGCAGTCATACCGGCAAATTGTTAATTTGCCACAACAGTACAGTCATTTGACTGTAAACCATCGTTATAATTTTGTGGATCCTCAAACGGGAGCGCATACACAAGGCATAGAAAGCATGTGGCGGTCCTGTAAACACCGAAACAAGATTGAATATGGTACGAGAAGGGAACTTTAGATTCCTATTTGAGTGAGTTCATGTGGCGAACAAGAAATGCAAACCACGATTTGTTTCAGAAAATGCTGGAAGATATCAAAAAATATGAGGCCCCTTTATGATTCCTGTTTTACATGATTTTGGTAAGTATTATCAATTTTGGTAAGTATGTTCTATTTAGAGTACGTATTTCATAATGATATTGACTTTGAAATCACATGCTTAGTTTAATTATTCCTTCCTCAAGCTTAATGCAATACCATTTTCAAGGATTTTAAGTATTCTGTAAAAGTATTTTGTTTCCTTATTGAACACAGTACATGACACATTAAAAGTATTCAGTACTTAAAAGTAGGTTAGGTTACATAATTTAATCTAAATAACTTCACAGTAGCTGTAACAAAGATAATTATAAAATAATAATCATTTTGTACTTTTTCTTTTACAAGTGGATATTAAGCCAAAAAGCTGATATCATATAAAGTGTAATAATCATGTTCAGTGTATTATTATTTTTAATATCATAGGTTACGGATTAAACTAACCTTATACTAACGAGGTATAATTGTACTGATTTCACCTGTAAAAGAACAGTTGGCTGAAAATAAGACAATTGTAACACATAGAATTTGTGTGTGTGTTTTGGTGGATGGGTCAATAATCTGTAAACCCTTTAATATTGGTCTTCTAGAATGTTGACTGATTAAACAACATAATTGATTAATGTTCATATGTCAGTACTTTGTGTGTCCGGTGATGTAATTTATTCTTTGCAGGCACAAGAAAAGGTTAGAAACATTCCATTTACATCATCATTACCCAGGCTGAGAAACTGAAACTGTGTCGCTATTCTGAACAGAGAATTGGAAATACCAGAAAATGCAGAGCTTCGTGATTTAATGCGAAACGTGGCTGTGAATGGAAAAATCGATTATGTATTCCAGCACTATATTCAGGTTTGTAATTTACACAGTGAAACCAGTCGAAACAAAGTATTAAAATCCTTTGAGAATATTATTAAAAGCAGGCACATTACATGGTAAGAGATGTGATGAAATAAGTAATACACAGTATCATCATTGTATGGTGTTCTGTTGTGTGACAGGTCCCAGATATTACCAATCATCTCCATTCATATGTATTTGGCTTGAACTTTTGAGCTTTCATCTCTACATAAGATACTCCACTTTGCATTTCGTACACAAGCTCATCTTCTCTCCTTTCATGGTTCTTTCAAAAACTGGTGTTAATTGTTCATTTTCGCTCAGGATTAAATATACTTATACTTAATATTCAATACTTAAAAGTTGGTTAGGTTACATTATTTAATCTAAACAACTTCACAGCAGCTGTAACAAAGTGATTTATAAAATAATTATCTGCTGTATTTTTTCCTTTACAAGTGGATATTAAACAAAAAACCGATATCATATTCTTATACCATAAGAAGTAATATAATCACGTTATGTTCATGATGAGTTCTATTTCTTGTGTATAGTGCGTTTCAGTGTCTGCATTAAACAAAACATTTTTAAATCAGTGTTGAACACTGCCAAGTAGTGTGCATGATATTTTCCAACAAATTCGTATACTGTATGAGAGCAGACTATTGATGTATACTACTTTACATCTCAGAAGTATAACGACATATTTACAAATTACTTTATTCCATATTCAATAATTATTATTATTATTCAATAAAAAATAAAATACTTTTTAACAAAAATATACTTTTATTGTAATTATTGTATTATATTTAATATTACTTCAGAAACATAAATATAATTAAACATAAAAATGTACTGTTGTGGCAAATTAACAATTTGTTGGTATGCACGCCACTCATCTGACATTATAGTAGACCCTGGTTCAATATTTGCCTCTATGAGAGGGAGGAGGGTAGCTGCTGACCGATCTTCGACACAACACAAGAAGCATTCCTTGGTTTCCCGTCAGTATCCACCAAATACCCACTGTTGATAATAGCCACTCATCTGACATTATAGTAGACCCTGGTTCAATATTTGCCTCTATGAGAGGGAGGAGGGTAGCTGCTGACCGATCTTCGACACAACACAAGAAGCATTCCTTGGTTTCCCGTTAGTATCCATCAAATACCCACTGTTGTGGTAACACCCGGCCAACATTATTTTTTCTCTTGGCAAAGACACTCTCGTCAATTTCAACTGTTAAATTCGGTCCTCCAATTTTCCGTGGGTTGCTCATGATGTCTAAGGCACAGATATATCTTAAGTAAGCCGTCCAGTCTGTTTGTGTGCTGGCACCGATTTCCAGTTGATTTTTACTGTTTTCACACTACTACACCCTTCACACCAGAAATAAATAAATTTTATTATTTTTCTCAGTGGTAATTTGGACCCCTCTAAAAATGTGACCTTGCGAAGTACCTTATACTCACGGCAAGTTTTCTTATTGCAACACCAACGCTGTTGCTGCCCAAGGCTCAATACCATGTCATGTCCGTTAACACAACGACGACGATTGTGAAGCAAACCTTTTTCTTGAAGAAAAGAAACTGCAGCATCCTCTTCTGTACCAATAACACTCTAACCATCATAGCTAATCACTATGAATAATTAATGTAAAACTTGCAGCAAGAACACTGATTAAAAATGTAACGGAATGTAACAAGCCTGTAACAACCACAACACCAATTGGAGATAATATAATAAAACGAATTAGTAAATTCATAAGTGTGTTTTATTTTGGTTTCCACTGTACTATGTGATGATCAGTGAGACCATCGTAACAAATTAACGAAACATCCCAATTAATTAAATATTATACTTTGAAGATTATAATTTTACATATACACTAATGTAAAATATAAAACATTATTGTTATCTGATTTCAAGCTTGCAGAAATCAATCCAAACAAATGATGTCTGAATCTATGTACACACACACATAAAAGGCAAAATACAAGTGTTCTGTCTTGTCTGCTGTCATACAAAATATATTCTGTATTTCTTTACGGTTGCAACTTCATTCATGTGAGTGAAAATTAATTTATATAAATTTCAAATCATCACCTGGAATCTACACATTGACTGTAAACAAATACAAAAAATCCCTTTTGTGATCACTTTGGGCCAATATGAATTTAATAGCACTAACCGAATAATAACAATAACTGATAACAAGATTATGCAAGATTTGCCATTACTTTCCCATACCTGTGATTACAGGCATATTGATATACCTGTTACTATGTACAGAGGTGTTACTATATATATATATTGTATGTTAAAACTGTGAGGTGTATTTTATAATCTGGAACATTTTTTACCAAATGATTTAATCACAAAAGATTATGTAAAACACAAAATTACAACAAACACACCAAAAGTATCTATAGAAATTAAAAAATAAACAAAATTAGATAATGACAAATTATTCAATAAATGATCAAGTATGTACCATAATTTATTAGATACTGTGCGACAGAACAAAATAGGGATAATTATTTTATATTGTGCAATAACACAATCTAAGTAAAATAGAATAAAATATGACTTTCGAAATGAGAATGGTATGAATCAGCCAGTGACGTAGGCGTTACCGTCACAAAATAAATAAACCAAGCCATATATGGGCACAAATTTTTAGCGATCCGATTGACGTCAGAAGAATATCGCAAGATGAACATGTGTTTTTAATACGGAAACAAAATCCTAGCTTCTACGATGTTCTAGAACATTTCGATAGCTCGATCAATGAGGAAGGGGTACCACATGACTAGCTCCTGTAATATACGATGACCAATCGCCACTAGTAGTCTACGAACAGCAGCCAAACGCCGAACTGGGTGTGTTAACCCAAGTCCGCGGACAAAGTCGATTTAGGCCTTTAAACAAGTGAAAATGCATATAAAACAGTGCTAAATAAGTTTCTCCGAGTACACGAGTTAATCACCAAAATTAATTAACAGTTTTAACAGTTCAGTGAGTGTTGCAACAAAAGTGAACTACAAGAATGATGATGCCACACGTGGAATAATGTCTCCAGATAAGTAATTTCAAAACTAAGTCGACCAGACAGCTATCAACAACTATGTATCCTGCATTAAAACAATAAATTCAGATCGTAATGAGAACTCAAATCTAAGGGGGGTTTTCAAAGAGTGAGTGAGAGTGTGAAAGCGAAGTACTGGTCCGTCTTTATAGATTTAAATAAAGTAATCTTGTATAAATAATGAATATATATTTTCAATGTTGGGTGATTTACTAATCATATATATTGTAACTCTGCTCTGTGTATCTCCCGTGTTATTTTGCCACACGTTGGATTCGTCAATTTGTAATAAGACGAATGTCCATCTAATCTTACACGTGTATAAGTATAATGGGTGTAACGTGTCTTCTCTATCCGTCGTCACCTTAGAACGTAACTTACGCAGATTTCGTCCATTGCGAACGTACGAATAACCAGGTATCGATGTCCTTACCTGTTGTTCACTAGGGGTGTGAAAAGTGGCGCCAAATTGTTTTATTAAAACAAATTAAAAAAATTTTTATGTTTGTATGACAAGCACAGTTCAGGCGGTGTGCAGAATACAATTTGTTCCCGCCTCGCCTTGACCGTCTGAATCGGGCCAGTATTTCGTTGCGTTGGCTGTGCGCTCGCTTGTCGTCAATGCTAACTGTTTGCTAAAATGTACACAAATTATTATAGACCATCCTAATGAAATTACAACACAGTGGTTACACTCAGTACTTGTTTATTATTTGTTGACGATTAATTATTCAGTTAATACTAATTATTTTTTCTTTTGTAATACATTTGCACCGGTAAATTATATGAGACACATCTCTAGGGTTTGACAAATCGATCTTTGAACGTAACAACAGACATTCAGTAATGGCGTCTGTTGGAATTGTACACAAATTATTATCGTTCTATGTCTTGGATTCTTGTGATTACGTTAAAAGGATTATTAATGATTACAACAATAAAAATACACACCCTTACATCAGTTAAACTTAAATAATATACGGTGTAGTTATAACTTGTTTATTGGAGTGTAGTAAAAGTGTTTCAAAATATCGTGAACTAATAACAGGTTAACTTTACCAGTTGACAAATTTTCAGTGTCTTAGTTTTTTAATTTAATCTTTGAAAAAGTAATTATGTGCAGTTTAGTGAGAGTTCAGCTTTCAGTGAGAAATAATTAATGTGAGTTTATTCGGAAATTTGGGTAATTTAATTGATACTTAACACTTCAGTAGATTGGATGAACTCAGTTGATCTGGTAATAATGAATTAGGCTGCAATCATATTTAATTTTCAATTGTTCGGGGCGTCGGGCATCTTTTTCAATTTAATCGGCAATTTATTCGTTTCTTTTTTCTTTAATTTGTCTTCGGCATCAGTCAAATGGTTTCAGCCATCGTCTGCTTCCATCTTGTTCATTTGCTGGTAATTTTGTTTACTATTTTGATGTTTTAATTAATAATTTTGCTCGTTCAAGAACTGGCGTCTATTCAACAAGAGCGTCATATTACGAGTAAAGAAATCTAACGGTCAATTAGTAACCAAACTGTAACAGTACATAAAGGCCCGTTACCTTAATTATAGGGTGAGGATGTTTTATAATGTTTTATTGTATCAAAGTTGAATAAAGTATGGTTAGGTCCATTGTCCCTCTGTAAGAACGAACAACGCATATTCAGTAAGAGGAGCATAGTTCCAAGGTCACCGGTGGACGAGCGAAAGCAAGCAGAGATGATGGCGGTGTGTGTGATGACGAACTCTTAATAACAATTGTGATTGGTTCACAAAGCTGTGTCGTCATTAATAAAAGACAATGACGCAGGAACAACAGCGTATGAAACAAGGCGTTGGCCGAGCAAACAAAAGACGGTGACATCAAATGCACTAATACATACGCAAATTTGCATATTACTCGTTCTCAGTTCCACACAGCACACCAAAGGGTCAGCAGCGATGAATCGCTGTTGACTTAGTTTTCATCAGAAGTTTTAGACAAATTAATATTCATCATAAAAATGTAACAGTGGAGTTTTAAAGACTCGAACAACAGTTAATATTTAAATATCAGATGTAAAATCAGTGTTAATCAAACAAATAGACGAGAGATATGAGGCGACCACCTGCCATGCAAAGACGTAAGATTTAACACCAGCGAAGGAGCTACCAGAGTCTACTTACAGAGAAGTTGAAACAATTATCATATTTTTCATATTTAAATGAGCTCAATTAGCAAACAAATCTAATAAAATGTATCTGTGATAGTGTGTGTGAGTGAGTACATGAGGGAGTGAACGAATGGCCATGACATTGGTTTGTGGAATATACAAGCATTAAATTAATCACTTGTTATTAGAGCTGCAGCCAGAAACAAATTTAAAATATGAACAAGCTTCACCATAACGTAAAGTAACAATTATTAAATAGGGCTTAAGAAAATGTAGACGCCATTTTGTTTTGGTATTTGTATGTGACGCCATCTTTGGGTCATGATTCAGTATATATTTTAATTTTGGGAATTAAAAAACAAGTTAGTTATATTCAAATGAAAATCAGTGTTGTTATTTCTATTACCTCTTTGTGTCTGAATCTCACCGAGAGTGAACCCTGGCCCCTTAAAGAGAAATTCATATTAGAGATGAACCACGTGCTCATACATAAAGTGACATGGTAAGTACATGTGTTTACTTTATATCAGTACACAAATATATAAAATTAAAGGTGTGTGAGAGAAGGGTGGGAGATAACAATTGGCCCCCGAACAGCGGACTTTATATAAAACTATTTTATATAAAATATAAGCCAGATTCAGAGACAAAGAGAGTGACGAAATAGTTCATAACCCAATACGCAAGAGGTTATGTAGGTTATATTGATAAAAACATAGCAAAGACAAGTATAATCAAATAGTTATTTTAATATTAAAGAAAAAAAAAAAGAAAAGCTTGTCAAAATGGCAGAAAATAATGAAAGCATAGAAATAAATAACACCGATACAGAATCAATTATATTAAACGAAATAAGTGCCAATTCAACACCTAGGGCAATCGATAATAAGGTGTCATTAGAAGATTTATTTATATTAATTAAAACACAAAATAGTGTATTAAGAGAACAAATTGATGAAAAATTTGAACAGCAGAATATTAAATTCGAATACAAATTTAACCAGATGAATAGTAAATTTAATGTAAAGTTTGACAGTTTTGAAAACGAACTAAAGAAACAAAGTAATTTGCGAAATGTAAAATTGAATCAATTAGAGGAGAAATTTGAAGAATTAAAAAATGAAATGCAGAAACGGAATTTTAATGTTGACAAGAGAATTAATGAGATAGAGTTAGAAAATAAGAGGGGAGTAGACAAGTTAGAGATAAACAAAAACAAGGTAAGTGAGGGAGAGAATTGTAACAATATAAATAAAAGTATGATATTAGAAAATGACTATGTAAATAAGAGTAGTGATAATGAAATTTTTTGGGGAATAGAATATAATAATGATGGAATGATGATGTGTGTTGAAGGGTTAAAGAGAGTGTGTAAAGAGAGTATAATTGTAAGGGAATTGCAGGGGTTAGATTTTTCCCTTAATGGTGTATTTGGGGGTGATGTACATGTTTGACGAGAGTGCCTTCGATGTATATTTGGGAGACATAGGGTCTACAAATAAAGTTGTCCTTGGTTTTATTAGTGCACTTCACAGGCGGTGCAATAGTTGCGAGTTAGTGTCCCCTGCAAATGTTGAAAGAGAGAGATGTTTTAAGAAAGAGAGATGGTGTAATAATGAGAGATATATTGAGAGAAAAAGAGAAGTAGAGATTTTTAAGATATGTAGAGATTATAAAGAGTTTATGGAAAGGTTAGGAGGAGAGATGATATATAATAAATATAATAAGAACTTACCTTGTAATGAAACTGAAGTAGTAGGAGATAAGGGAAATAATGATTTTATAAATTACCCAATTATGACTGATTATACTGAAGGTGACAGAACCATACCCGATCATGAGTTATATGAATTTGCGGAAAAGGATAAAATTTTGAAAAGTTGGTACATGTATAATGATAAGATATCTAATATTAAACAATGTATATAGTTTTAAGATTCGATTATTATTTGACGATGGAGGTTAATTATTTTATTGTGTTTATAAACATTTAATTATGTGGACAGTGTTTTTCAAAATGGACTGTTTATGACTGATTTATGGTAAACGATTAATTGGTATTTTGGATTGTATATTTTGTATGTATTAATGTCAGTGTATTTGTGTATTTTTGCTGTTGTGTATTTTATGTATTTTTTTGTGTAAACCATGTACGGTAGAATTTTAAATAATTGAAGAAAGTTTGAATATGAATTAAAATAATTATGAGATTTAGATTCTAAGGGTTAGCAAATAATTACGCATATGATATATTTGGATATTGAGTTGTTTTAGGATTGTAAGATAAATGATGAATTTTCTAGTGGTATATTAAGGTGAAATGTTGTAAAAGAGTTTGGGTAATAATGATAAATAAGGGCATTGGAGTTAGTTAAATAGAGTTAATGGGAGTTAGTGAAAATAAGAATGTTGAGATACAGATAATATATAAAGAAGGTGTTAGATATTTTAGGGACACAGTGGTTAGTGATTATATGTAGAGGTGAGTAATGTGAATGGTAATTATATTTGTTGATGGTGATATTTTGTAGTAAGGGTAGTGGTGTAGGGAGTCCGCAACGAAAGGTGTTGGGACAGGAAGGGACCGTTTAGCGCCGGAAAGGGTTACCTGAAAGGGTCAGGAACCGATAAGGGAATGAGTTGGTTAGAGTTCGGGTACACACATACTTGTACAAAAAATGAGCGGTGCCAGAGGTTTTAAATGGGATTAGTGAAGGGGGTTATTATAGAGATATTGGTGTCATAATATGTTAATGGTTAGAAGCGGTTGTTAGTTAAAAGAGGTGAGTAAGGTTAGATTGACAAATGCAAAAATAAGAGATAGAGAGAATAATGAATAATAGAGAGTCACCCAAACTAATAAGGATAAAAGGTTAGAAAAGGAAAATTCATAGCAGGAAGGTAATGTAACTGAAAGGTAATGAAAAATTTGAAATTTTTTGCATAGAATCTAATGATAAATGAATGTTAGCTAATTAAAAGTTGAATAGAGAGTTGAAGTAGTAATGTTATAAAGTTTTGATACCAGTTGTTTAAATGTAAATTGTTTAATGTAAATGTAACAATGTTAATGTGTAATGTACAATGTTCTATGATGTTTTTATTATGTTGATGGCCATAGAGTGTGTGGTTAGGAGGTCGCTACAGGGGTAACGACGTTTGCAAATGTTAAAAGAAAGTAGATCTTGAATATTAAAAAGATAAAGTTAGAAATGGTGTTGAACAAAATATAGTATGATGTCATTGCAAAAAATATAAAATGATTATAAAGTTGAGTAATAGAATTTGAATAATGAACTTGTCTGCCATAGTAGTTGTAGGATGAATTTTATAGAAATAAATAGGTGATGGTGTTTTGGGAATATTAAAAGAATTGTTTACGTGTTATGTTATTTGTAGGAATATATATTTTTCTATTATAAGGAAGAGATTGAGTTTGGTGTTGGTGAAAAATCAGCCTATGTTGAATTCTTGTTGTTGTTTTGGGAGAAATTAATTGAACAAACCAATGCCCCAGACACAAACCAATGCATCTAAAAGGAAACATATCAGTTGTAGATATGGAAGTATATTAGACCACTATTTTAAAATTTTGTATTCGATGTTTCAGAGTTTGGTGGTGTTGTGACCGCGGTCCTGAGCTGGCCGGTGTGTCAGAGCAGGAACGTTAAGTGCCTCACGGCCTTATGGTGTTGGGAACTCACCTGAGAAGTCCAGTAAGGTCAGACAGGTACGATCAGCACTATTGGACCAAGGGTAAGTGATTATAATTTTTTATATATTAACATTACTGGGGGTTGTGGCGACATATCTAGGCTGATCCTTTTAGAACCGTATGAATGAGTCAATGAAAGTTTTTATGTCTCGACACAAAATCTTTCATTGAGGGGGTTTGTAACAGTACATAAAGGCCCGTTACCTTAATTATGGGGTTTGATGATGTTTTATAATGTTTTATTGTATCAAAGTTGAATAAAGTATGGTTAGGTCCATTGTCCCTCTGTAAGAACGAACAACGCATATTCAGTAAAAGGAGCATAGTTCCAATGTCACCGGTGGACAAGCGAAAGCAAGCAGAGATGATGGCGGTGTGTGTGATGACGAACTCTTAATAACAATTGTGATTGGTTCACAAAGCTGTGTCGTCATTAATAAAAGACAATGACGCAGGAACAACAGCATATGAAACAAGGCGTTGGCCGAGCAAACAAAAGACGGTGACGTCAAATGCACTAATACATACGCAAATTTGCATATTACTCGTTCTCAGTTCCACACAGCACACCAAAGGGTCAGCAGCGATGTATCGCTGTTGACTTAGTTTTCATCAGAAGTTTTAGACAAATTAATATTGTAACATAACCAAATATGGCAGTTACATAAAATGAGCCTAAAGGACGGCAAGTAAGAGAAAAAATGTGAATGTTGTAATATAACTGTGAAATTACAAATTATAATTAAATTTATAAAGTGTTGCTTGTTCTGGTATTCTGCGGTAATCGAGCCCCACAAGTTGGACTCGCCAAATTATGTAATATAACGGTGATTGAGTGGGTATAATAAAATAAAATAAAAGGTTGATGTATGTAGATTGTGCTCTCCTGTAAGTCCCACTGGTTGTGCTAGCTGATTTTGTAATACAACCCTACTATAATTGTAATTGTATAGTGTTCTGGTATAATATTATCCAGGATAATTTTTATGGTGTGTATGTTCAGTAGTGACGTTCCGCTCTGGGAATCGTCGATTTGGTAAAGTTCCTGGTCTTTGTTATTGGTAATTGGGATGTTATTACCATCAATTAAATAAAGTGTATTTTGCTGTGTAGCAAATTGAAATAAAATATAAATTTAAAATTTATATTTATAAAAAAAAATAATTTCGGAACAAATATTTTCGAAGTATTTATGTGCTTAATAATAGGAATAAATTGAGGTTGTGGATCGTAATTATAATTATAATAGTAAGGTGTTTAATTTGGTAATAAATTTCTGTTCGGTAAATTTGTTAAAAAGATAATCCAATTAACTTCAAGTTAGGCGAAAACGGCTCTCTTCTTCTTACTCTTGAAATGTTGTAGTTTCGCATATACTGCCTTTAAAGATTATCTATTTTTCTTGGTTAATTAATGATTATGTCCTTTTATAAGAGAAATCAACTCCAATTTACCAAAAAACAGACAAATACGTTTATTAAATACAATAATAAGGTTGGTCGATTAATTAATCGAAGTTACAAGCCATATCGAGTTCTTGCTCAGGTCGGTCGATATTAGAAGTTTTACAATTGTATTATTTAAACAGGTTCTTTGAACGGTTATTTATATAAAAAGCCAGAGAAGGTCAGGGACATGAAAGTATAACACTTACAATTCAAAAAAGGTCTTAAATTTAAACAATATACTGGTAATTATTAATAATAAAAGTTTATATATAATTTTGTTCAAACCAGAAAGCAGCGTAGTCGTCTCTAATTGAGGTGACGGAATGGGATCAGAATGGCTGCCTGACGCATGCGCGTTGAAAGCTTCTAATGTAAACAACGTACTTGTTGAGATAATATGTCCCTTCTTTGGTTAAATGTTCTTCACTACGGTATATGATCTTCTGGGGTATAGTTTATTGTCACTGTTGTTAGATGGAAACGTACACTTGGTGTAAAAATGTTGTTAAATAAGTATATCAACTGGTGTTTATGTGTCAGTTAACCTCGAATTTTCACTTGGTGTTTGATGCGATTTCAGTGTTATTTCAATGTAATTGGTTATATGTGATTTCGTTTATAGGTGTTATGTAGTTCGTGGGTCAACTTCACCACTTCACTTTCATTAAAATAGTTAAAAATTTAATTTACATAAAATGATTCAGAACTCCGTTGTAGCATAACGTCCATTAAAGGTTGGTTCAAACAAATATTCACGAGAAGTGCTCTCTTCGAGGTATAATAATGAACTGTCTGTATTTTCATCATCTCATGAAAATCTTAGCCTATATAATATAGTTCAGACATTGTTAAAAATTGCCATAACTTCCGACACGTTTTAAAATAGTACACTATGTTCATAAAATAAATTCGTTATTAGTTAACTGTTTGCAATATAAAATACATATTCGTTTTCACTATTCTATTCTACTTATTTTGATAGTAATTAAGTTAGTATTACAAAGTTTTATCTGAAAATTATTTCTTATAATTTTTTGGGAGGTAGGCCTAAAATTATACTTCCCTGTCTTCTATGTAAATAATAGCCATTTTACCTAATATAATTATTATTCTATAAAATCTGAAATTGTTATAATTGTCAATTCTCACTTATTTTATGGCAATTTAGTATACTAATGATGGTTTTTTAATATAATTCAGTTGTATATGATTCCCCTTCTGATAAAGTTAGTGAACCTATTTCAGTTTCAAATGGTATTTCATTAGACAATCAAATAATTTTACTCATATAATGACCATATCTTTAGAAAGCCTTATTTACATAGTATTTAATATGTTGGGTGTATCTTGCCTAAATATTGTCAGTTTGCCTGGTTTATAAGATTAGGTTTATTAATTATTCTGCATTTTAACTTTATTATATTGCCTAGATTTGAATTGTGGCTATTTGCAGAATGTTTTACTAATGTAATTATTTTATTTCCTTCTCTGACTTCTGACTCTGATATATTTGATTAAAAATTAGTTCTCTGATCTGGCATAACAGTAATTATAGATTATACAATTAAAATATAACACCCAGATATATAAAACTGGTGTTCTTAATAACATTGTTTTGGTATATCACCTAATAACATAATAAAAAAGTATTTCTACAACATTGGAATGATATCTAATTTTAGATAATGCATTCCTAAATTAACATGAACAATAAAATAACAATTATAATACTAATATCTCTTATGACTAACCCTTACTTATCTAAATGCTATATTTAATTGGAACCCAACATTTGGATCCATATATAATAATATCCATAGTTGTTAATACCTTCTACAACTTCATCATAAACAGTTAGTTCTGTAATTCCCCATTTTATAAGATTTATGCCCCCTCTTAAAGTATAACCCTGGCTATCTAAGTTATATTCCATTCTATGGAATGTTCATACAGTTTTAGTAGCTTTTTATTAGTAAAATTACTACTTCATTATCAAAGTAGGCACTGTTCACAAAACTTAAAGTTTGTTACTTTGTACTGCTACTCATGCACCTTTCTTAAAGTTTATTAGTTATAATTTGATCACTTAACTTTTCCATGGTGAATTATTACTATATTTACTAGTCTTTTTCTAGCTTTTAATATGAAATATTCAACCATGGGGGAACTGTGAAGATTTGTTTATGCACATTACACAATAACTTTTTGAATGCACTAATATTTACTACAGCTAACACTTTTAGTTTTTTGTCAGTTTTACAGTGATATGGTTTTTTAATGTGTTATACTTTCTTTTTTGGGCATTCATTGATTTTGGGGTTTTTTGGGGGTTCTTTCCCTATGGGGTTTTTGTTTTATATGGGTCGTCTTAATTATTCTTCTTTCTTCTTGAGTTTGGTTATTCTTCCTTCTTCTGTAGTTTTGGATTATCCTTCCTTCTTCCTTCTTCTGTAGTTCTTATTTTTATTATTCTTCTTTCTTCTTTGAGTTTGGTTCTTCTTTATTCTTCCTTCTTCAGTAGTAGTAGTTTTAATTAGTCTTCCTTCTTCTTTCTTCAGTAGATTTAGTTTGTTCTTCTTTCTTCAGTAATAGTAGTTTTAATTAGTCTTCCTTCTTCTTTCTTCAGTAGATTTAGTTTGTTCTTCTTTCTTCAGTAATAGTAGTTTTAATTAGTCTTCCTTCTTCTTTCTTCAGTAGATTTAGTTTGTTCTTCTTTCTTCAGTAATAGTAGTTTTAATTATTCTTCTTTCTTCTGTCTTCTGTATCTTTGATTGTTCTTCTTTCTTCGTTCTTCAGTGATAGTAGTTCTAACTAGTTCTTCTTTCTTCATTAGATTTAGTTTGTTCTTCTTTCTTCAGTAATAGTAGTTTTAATTATTCTTCTTTCTTCTGTCTTCTGTATCTTTAATTGTTCTTCTTTCTTCGTTCTTCAGTGATAGTAGTTCTAACTAGTTCTTCTTTCTTCATTAGATTTAGTTTGTTCTTCTTTCTTCTTTGAGTTTTAATTGTTCTTCCTTCTTCTTTAGCTTTGATTGTTCTTCCTTCTTCATTCTTCAGTAGCTTTGATTGTTCTTCTTTCTTCCTTCTTCAGTAGTAGTAGTTTTAATTAGTTCTTCTTTCTTCAGTAATAGTCGTTTTAATTATTCTTCTTTCTTCTGTCTTCTGTATCTTTGATTGTTCTTCTTTCTTCAGTAATAGTAGTTTTAATTAGTCTTCTTTCTTCTTTAGTTCTAATTATTCTTCTTTCTTCTGTCTTCAGTAGTAGTAATTTTAATTATTCTTCCTTCTTCTGTCTTCTGTATCTTTGATGGTTCTTCTTTCTTCAGTAATAGTAGTTTTAATTATTCTTCTTTCTTCTGTCTTCTGTATCTTTAATTGTTCTTCTTTCTTCGTTCTTCAGTGATAGTAGTTCTAACTAGTTCTTCTTTCTTCATTAGATTTAGTTTGTTCTTCTTTCTTCTTTGAGTTTTAATTGTTCTTCCTTCTTCTTTAGCTTTGATTGTTCTTCCTTCTTCATTCTTCAGTAGCTTTGATTGTTCTTCTTTCTTCCTTCTTCAGTAGTAGTAGTTTTAATTAGTTCTTCTTTCTTCAGTAATAGTCGTTTTAATTATTCTTCTTTCTTCTGTCTTCTGTATCTTTGATTGTTCTTCTTTCTTCAGTAATAGTAGTTTTAATTAGTCTTCTTTCTTCTTTAGTTCTAATTATTCTTCTTTCTTCTGTCTTCAGTAGTAGTAATTTTAATTATTCTTCCTTCTTCTGTCTTCTGTATCTTTGATGGTTCTTCTTTCTTCAGTAATAGTAGTTTTAATTATTCTTCTTTCTTCTGTCTTCTGTATCTTTGATTGTTCTTCTTTCTTCATTCTTCAGTAGTAGTAGTTTTGGTTATTCTTCTTTCTTCTGTATCTTTGTTTTTTCTGGTCTGGTTTCTTTGACGGGGTATATTAATTGCCTGCTTCTATCTTACCTGGGTAATTTTGTTATTATTATTTTTAGTCTTCTGGGTTTTTAAATTTGTATTATATTATATTATTTGCAGAAATTTTCTTTATTCAACCTTTCTTGTGAATATATTATTAAACAGTGCATTTTAATTAATTCTCATCTGGATATTCCATAACTTAGAGCTTTATTAATGATCATTGAGTAATGTATTTGTGTGGATTATCTGTCATGCTACAGATTGCTCTCTTCCAGAAGTGATTAGTTCAGATCATACTTAGTTTGTCTGAAATAATTGCTTATGACATTATATTATAAATTATATTTCTTTACTTCCTTCACATTTCTAAAAAATTTTTTCTCCCATATTTTTGAGCTTATCTATATTTCATTATTAACTGGATTCTTACTGATAGTAATAGTCATCTGAGGTTCGTTATTTTTTATTTTTCCATTTTCTTCTTAACTCGTTTCTTTATCCTTGGGATATTTATTCCCTAAAATTCCCTAACACGTTAGCTGGGGCAGTGTCCAGAGGGGCTCTGTAGGCATCTCACTCTGCTGGCCATACTACGTCATTTATTGATTACAGAGGTAAATCATCTCTGACCAATACATAATAATACTGCTGGACTTATCTCAGACAGTCATTAATAAAATTATATAAGAATAGTCCACCTTATGACTATATAAAAAAAAATTAAATATCTTTGGATATTTCACTTCGTATACGAACAGATCTATTTATATATCTATCTTAGTGAATCTCTATCTCAGTTATTTTTCTCAATGGTTAGCTCTGCTGGCATTTTATTTCTCCTTGTGATTGGAAGCTGGTATAATATAATCATCACTTATTATTCAGTGTAAAGTTTTTAATTCTCTGTCATTTTTTGACTGTTATCACAATCTCCTTCTGGTCATTGGTAGCATATATTTTGTATTATATTTTTGTTCCTTTCTTAATTCTTGTGAATCGTTCCACTAGTATTATGTTTTTTCAATTACTCTTTTAATTGTCTTTCTAATAACTGACATTTATTGTATGATCATCTTTTTCATATGGATTTATTTATATATAGTTTTTCCTTTCTTTTTCAAAATTTTATTTTGCTCTTGCTTTTTATCCAAATGCACTCTTTATTATTAATGTCATATGTTTAATATCTCTGTTTATTTGACATAAAATTCTCATTAATTTCACTTCACAATAAGTTTATTCATTTAAATGGTATCAGTGGTTTGTATTGCCATTTCTTTATTCTGGAAAGTTTTTCAGAATTGGTCCCATATATAATTGTTTGTAATGTGTTATCCAAATTCTTTTTCTCCTTGTTCATTTCTAAAAGTTGTTTTTAAAATAAGGTAGTAAATTGTTTTTACTTGGGTTTTTGAATTTTGATGATTGAATTCAAAATTCATTTTCTCTTTGATTCATAAATTGTTTCCTAAATGGTAGGCAGTAAGTAGTCATTACTTCATTTTTGAATTTAGTGGTTTAATTCAAAATTCATTTTCTCTTGTCCATAAATTGTTTTCTAAATAATAGGTAGTAAGTAGTCATTACTTCCTTTTTTGAATTTTGAGATTTAATTCAAAATTCTTTTTCGTTTTGATCATAAATTATTTCCCAAATAATAGGTAGTAAGTAGTCATTACTTCTTTTTTGAATTTTGACTTACTTCTTCTATACCTTCCATTATTCATAATATTTTTTCATGGATGCCTGGTTATATACTCCCTTTATCCGGTCTGAATCGATCTCCTTTATCTCATAGGTATTGTTATTTTTCACATTGGATATTATATATGGTCCTGTGTATAATAGTAATAATTTTTTCGTTATTCCTTCCAGTGTGCTGGGAAGTTCACGATTTCTTAACAAAATTTTTTCTCCCTTCCCATATATTATTACTTTGCCACTGGCCTTTTGATATTTATTCTGCCGTTTTAACTGGTCTTCTGCCACCTTGTTGAAGAATTTAGCTTTATCAAATCTGTACACATGGCTACTGGGGAACTCGAGGATATCTGTGATCTCTCGTGGGGGTGGTTTCTCGTACATAGCAGAATATGGGGTTATCCCTATAGCTGGATGGTAAGCTAAGTTGAGGAATTCCTCCGTGGCTTCTAAATAGTCTTGCCACCTTTTTTGTTGATGGTGACAATAAGTCCTGAGGATCCTCCCCACTTCTCGCAACACCCGCTCTGCCGGATTACTGCTCGGATGGTAGACCGAGGTTTTGTATGTACGAATGCCCATTGACAATAACGTATCCCTCCAAATTACCCCTTTGAACTGAGTTCCATGATCAGTAATGATCGAAGATGGTTTCCCCAGGTGTGGGATATATTGTTCAGTTAGTATCCCCAGAATTTTCCTGGTAGTCGCTCGGTTAGTAGGGTATAGCTTAATGTATTTGGTGAAGTGGTCCATTATGATGGTTAGGTACCGATATCGGTGTCGACCTCCACTACGGGGAAATGGTCCGCAGATATCGAGGAACACCTTCTCCAATTTCGCTTTGGAAGTGATTGGGATCATCACACCTTCCTTCTTCTCATTATTAGTTTTTACCAGCTGGCAGATCTTACAACTCTTTATATACATTCGGACCTTTCTATTGATGTTTTTTATATAACAGCTCTCCTCCAGAGCTTTTATTACCTTGAGGGCGCCCATATGCCCGTAACGTATATGGTAATTCACTATCAATTCCTTTTCGATCTGTGTCGGGACCACTACCTTCCAGATCTCTTCCTTCAAAGATGTTTTAATGAACAGTATTTGTTTATTCATCTGGTAATATATAGTAACGGTTTCATCTCCCTCTTCTAGCCGAAGTCTGAGGTTTCTCAATTTTGGGTCCGCTTGTTGGTGGGTACTCATGTTGGTTAATATTGTTGTTAAATCGGCTCTGGTGCTAAGAAGATGATATATTTTCAGCACGCTTTCTTTCTCCCCTTCGAAAGTTTGTTCCTCCACATTGACCCGGGATAATACGTCCGCTACTATATTTTTCTTACCAGGGATGTACTCCCATTGTAGATGGTATTCTTGAAGGGCAAGTATCCACCTCGTTAGTCTGCCATGGTTCAGTTTGCAGCTTTTTAAGAATGAAATAGATTTATGGTCAGTGCGGACAGTCACAGGGTATCCCAAAATGTAAGTGCGGAACTTACCGCAAGCGAATACCACACTCAGTAATTCTTTTTCCGTTACCGTGTAATTCCTTTCGCAGTGGTTCAAGGATCTGCTTGCGAAGCTAATTACTTGAGGTTGACCCTTCTCGTCCTCCTGATACAGTGTTGTTCCCAGGCTGATGTTGCTGGCATCGCAGTTCATGAAGAACGGTAACTTAAAGTTTGGGTGGCGAAGTATTATCGTATCCAGAAATTTGTCCTTAATTTGTTGGAAAATCCCCTCTTGTTCCTTACACCATACCCATTTGTTTTTAGATGATAATTGAGGTTGGAACCTCGCGGTCAACTCAGAATATTGTTCCTGGAACTTTCTATAATAATTGCAGAGTCCCAGGAATGACTGCAATTGCTTCCTGTTTTTGGGTGCCGGGAATTTCTGGATGGCTTCTACCTTTTCTGCCGACGGTGAGATTCCTTGATCGTTTAAGTTAAATCCGAGGAATTGCACTTCTCGGGCGATAAATTTGGATTTTTCCAACTTCAGTGTGACGTTACTGGCAGATAACTTCTCAAGCACATGCTCCACACGGTAACAGTGTTCCTCCCACGTTTCAGATGTTATAAGGAGGTCGTCAACGTACACTGTTGTAAACTGAAGGGCTTCTTGTCCCAATATCTGGTCCATGCAGGTCACAAAGATGGCAACTGAGTTTACCAATCCGAAGGGCAATCTTTTGAATTGGTAATTGCGCCCTTCGAATATGAAAGCCAGATATTGGCGACTCCGTGGGTGCAACTCTACCTGCCAGTATCCGCACACCGTATCCCAAGTGCTGAAGTATTGGGTACCATGGAAGCGTTTCAAGATCTCCTCAATCTCACCGGGCGAGGTTCTATCGTTAACGATTTTCTTGTTAATTTCCCGTGCATCCAAACAAAGCCGGACTTCGCCGTTTTTCTTGGGAATTGCGACAATAGGGCTGGTGTATGGGGATTGGCTATGTTCTATTATATCATTATTAATCATACGATTGATTTCCGCTCTTACTGCCTCTTTTCGAGAATGTGCAATAGGGTAGGACTTCCTATTAAATTCTACTGTATCCCGGAATTGAAGGGTACATTGATAGTTTCTAACCTTGCCTGGCTCATCGGAAAATACTGAGCGGTACTTCTCATAAATTTGTATCAATTGATTCGCTTGAGTATTGGGTAATTTTTCTCTATTAATTCCGCTTCGGAAATCTCTTATCTCCTGTATTTTCTGATACCATAAATCTTCGTCGGTAGTTTCATATACTATATTATTGGAAATAGTGTTAGTATTTGTATGATTTATACTACGTATTTGCTGGTGGATACTGCTGGGAAGTGTTATTTCACTACCGACTAAATCGGCTGTCCAGGTTATATCTCCGGTAAAGAGTGATACCTTCTCCATTCGTAAATCAATAATAGCCGAGTTCCTTCTCAGTACATCACATCCCACTAATATGTTGAAAGGTAATCCTGCTGCAATTAAGAAGACCATGTTCATAGCTATACCCTTACTAACGACATTCAACGATACTTGTTTTCTAATTGTCTTGTTTTGGCGACCAGTGGCACCGATTAATGCAATGTTATTTATAGGTAAGGTTGGCAATAACTTACCACAATTTCCTTGGATTCTCTCCAATTCTGTTGTATTAATTATGGATACATTCGCACCGGTATCAATCATTAGTTGTGCGAATGTTCCTTCAACTTCTGCATTAATGTATATTATTTCATTATTTATTATAGGGAGGCGGGCGTTGTCCTCCTCCAGTAATTCATTTCTAATATTTTTCAAGTAATTACATCGAATGATTGTAATTTTATTGGGATTATTTACTATCGGCAATTCATTTACATACCCAGGCGATAGAAGCAGCAAAAGGTCCTTATTGTTTATTACTGCCTCCTCCCGTTTAAATTCTCCTCATCTTGGTTATTGGAAGGACCAATAGAGGCATCAGTAGGGAAACCTTGAGTTGGTTCCAGCCTTTCCGTTCTCGGTTCGTAGGTTTGTTCTCTATTTGTACGCCGCTCCGGGTCATCCAGGCTAGTACTTCGCCTCGGCAGATTATAACTAGAGTGGTCCCGTTCTCGGCTGCGGTTTAGATCTTCGTACTCGCGTACTCTGCTCCACCGTTGCTGGTTATACCGGCGGTGGTTGTTTCCTTCCGCCCGTATAAAATTTACCCGGGGTCGGGAGAACCTATTGTTGTTGTTATTCTGATTAGGGTAACCCCTATTGTTATTGTCAAATCGCTCGGTGTGATTTGCAGGATTGTTGTTTCTTGGTCTATTCATATAATTATTCTGGTAATAATTACCTCGACTTCCGGAGAGCCCGTTATTATTTCTGTTATTATTTGGGTTTATATTTCCATGGTTATTATTGTTGTTGTTACCATTCGTGGGATGTTGATTATGGTAGTTCGGGTTATATCTATTTCCTTGGTACCCACTGTTGACCGGTTGACTATTATTGTTTGATGACGGATTATTTCGAACTTCCGGCCGCTCGTTCCTTCTTCGGCTCTGCCTGTAGTATTCTTCATTCTCATAGTTCTCCAATAGCTCCGTCATCGCCTGTATGGTCTTTATCTGACTACCTCTTCGAGCTCTTATGACCTCCTCGTCGTAATGATAAGAGAGCTTGTTCACCAGGCATTCCTCTGGTATGGCTGGTTCCAGGTGTTTGGCCAGGCACACCTTCCCAAGAAAGTACGCAGTCATGGTACTGCCAAACTGAGTTCTATATCGGCCATTGCAGATGTTGTCCCTTATTAAATTCTGGGTGGTCTCTGACCAATACTTAGACTTAAACAAACTTTTGAACTGTGGATAATCGGTTATTTCGCTCCTGTTCGCCATCCACCAATTATCTGTCATATCACGGAACGATTCGTCTAATAGTTCACGATTATTGGACCATCGATTACTTTTATGTTTGGCCATATATTCTTCGATACGGGCCAAGAACTCCATTGGCTTCCTTTTATACTGGCGAAAGTTAAGCCATTCTCTGTTCTCGTTTATTGGGATATTAGTAAAGCTGGTTGGTCGGCTCCGAATTGCTTCCATGTCCTCCTGGTTCTGTCTCACTTGACCAGTGATGTTAGTCATTGCTTCCTCCATTCCGTCGCATCTTTCGGTAATTCGAGTTCGTACCTTGCTGAGTTCTTCCTGGCTTTCCCTTCGGTTTTCTTCCGCCTTCTTGCGAGTAGACTCTTCAAGATTTGTGACCTTTGTGTTCACCACTTCCTTGAACTCTTGTACCTCCACTTCCGTCATTCGACATCTTCCATCAACTTCTCTTATCTGTTGATTTATAGTTATGGTTTCGTCTTCCAGCCTTTTGGTCATAGATTTCTTGTTTTCCATGAGTTCCTTGTTCATTTCTTTTCTCAATAGCTCCATTCGTTCGTCTAATTTGTCGAGATTCTCCTGGTTCACTTCCCGTAATTCTTCCCGTAACAGTTGGTTATCTTCTCTTAACTCTTCCCTTAATTGTTGATGATCACTTTCGATTTTCTTATTGGTTTCTTCCATCTTTTCTTCCAAATTCTTCTTATTTTCTTCCATTTTCCTTTCCACCTTTTTACTGGTTTCCTCAATTCTCTTATTGGTCCTTTCGATTTTACGGCCCAATTCTTCTTTTGTTTCTTGGTTGTCCTTCTTCAATTCTTCCCTTAAAGATTGGTTATCATTCTTCAAATCTTCTAATCTTTTATTATTTTCTTCTGTAGTAGTATCCATTTTCTTACTTAATTCTTCCTTGGTAGCTTGGTTGTCCTTCTTCAATTCTTCCTTTAACGATTGGTTATCATTCTTCAACTCTTCTTTTGTTGCTTGGTTGTCCTTCCTTAAGTTTTCTTCCATCTTCTTGCTGTTTTCTTCCATTCTCATGAACATTTCCAATAATTTGTCCATTTTACTTTCTTCTGTAGTCTTAGTTTTATCTATCTCCTGGTCTTGGACATGGACATCCCCTGTTTGAGTGGGTACTTCGGGTTGTTTCTCTGGTGGTGCTGGTTGTTGATGTTCTACCCGTTCAAGTATCTTTTCCACGTCCTCCACTGGGGTCGCCTCCTTATCCTCCATCTCGAGTTCTTTCTCGGCCTCCGCCGCTCTCTTCTTTGATGTGGCACGACGCATTATTTTCCCTGATTCCCTGGCTGGGTAACCGCTGCCAAGCTGAATTAGGAATTGGGTAAGTAATTACCGCCTTTCAACCCCTAATTACAGCCCTTTAGTTGGACGCCATTTTGTAATATAACTGTGAAATTACAAATTATAATTAAATTTATAAAGTGTTGCTTGTTCTGGTATTCTGCGGTAATCGAGCCCCACAAGTTGGACTCGCCAAATTATGTAATATAACGGTGATTGAGTGGGTATAATAAAATAAAATAAAAGGTTGATGTATGTAGATTGTGCTCTCCTGTAAGTCCCACTGGTTGTGCTAGCTGATTTTGTAATACAACCCTACTATAATTGTAATTGTATAGTGTTCTGGTATAATATTATCCAGGATAATTTTTATGGTGTGTATGTTCAGTAGTGACGTTCCGCTCTGGGAATCGTCGATTTGGTAAAGTTCCTGGTCTTTGTTATTGGTAATTGGGATGTTATTACCATCAATTAAATAAAGTGTATTTTGCTGTGTAGCAAATTGAAATAAAATATAAATTTAAAATTTATATTTATAAAAAAAAATAATTTCGGAACAAATATTTTCGAAGTATTTATGTGCTTAATAATAGGAATAAATTGAGGTTGTGGATCGTAATTATAATTATAATAGTAAGGTGTTTAATTTGGTAATAAATTTCTGTTCGGTAAATTTGTTAAAAAGATAATCCAATTAACTTCAAGTTAGGCGAAAACGGCTCTCTTCTTCTTACTCTTGAAATGTTGTAGTTTCGCATATACTGCCTTTAAAGATTATCTATTTTTCTTGGTTAATTAATGATTATGTCCTTTTATAAGAGAAATCAACTCCAATTTACCAAAAAACAGACAAATACGTTTATTAAATACAATAATAAGGTTGGTCGATTAATTAATCGAAGTTACAAGCCATATCGAGTTCTTGCTCAGGTCGGTCGATATTAGAAGTTTTACAATTGTATTATTTAAACAGGTTCTTTGAACGGTTATTTATATAAAAAGCCAGAGAAGGTCAGGGACATGAAAGTATAACACTTACAATTCAAAAAAGGTCTTAAATTTAAACAATATACTGGTAATTATTAATAATAAAAGTTTATATATAATTTTGTTCAAACCAGAAAGCAGCGTAGTCGTCTCTAATTGAGGTGACGGAATGGGATCAGAATGGCTGCCTGACGCATGCGCGTTGAAAGCTTCTAATGTAAACAACGTACTTGTTGAGATAATATGTCCCTTCTTTGGTTAAATGTTCTTCACTACGGTATATGATCTTCTGGGGTATAGTTTATTGTCACTGTTGTTAGATGGAAACGTACACTTGGTGTAAAAATGTTGTTAAATAAGTATATCAACTGGTGTTTATGTGTCAGTTAACCTCGAATTTTCACTTGGTGTTTGATGCGATTTCAGTGTTATTTCAATGTAATTGGTTATATGTGATTTCGTTTATAGGTGTTATGTAGTTCGTGGGTCAACTTCACCACTTCACTTTCATTAAAATAGTTAAAAATTTAATTTACATAAAATGATTCAGAACTCCGTTGTAGCATAACGTCCATTAAAGGTTGGTTCAAACAAATATTCACGAGAAGTGCTCTCTTCGAGGTATAATAATGAACTGTCTGTATTTTCATCATCTCATGAAAATCTTAGCCTATATAATATAGTTCAGACATTGTTAAAAATTGCCATAACTTCCGACACGTTTTAAAATAGTACACTATGTTCATAAAATAAATTCGTTATTAGTTAACTGTTTGCAATATAAAATACATATTCGTTTTCACTATTCTATTCTACTTATTTTGATAGTAATTAAGTTAGTATTACAAAGTTTTATCTGAAAATTATTTCTTATAATTTTTTGGGAGGTAGGCCTAAAATTATACTTCCCTGTCTTCTATGTAAATAATAGCCATTTTACCTAATATAATTATTATTCTATAAAATCTGAAATTGTTATAATTGTCAATTCTCACTTATTTTATGGCAATTTAGTATACTAATGATGGTTTTTTAATATAATTCAGTTGTATATGATTCCCCTTCTGATAAAGTTAGTGAACCTATTTCAGTTTCAAATGGTATTTCATTAGACAATCAAATAATTTTACTCATATAATGACCATATCTTTAGAAAGCCTTATTTACATAGTATTTAATATGTTGGGTGTATCTTGCCTAAATATTGTCAGTTTGCCTGGTTTATAAGATTAGGTTTATTAATTATTCTGCATTTTAACTTTATTATATTGCCTAGATTTGAATTGTGGCTATTTGCAGAATGTTTTACTAATGTAATTATTTTATTTCCTTCTCTGACTTCTGACTCTGATATATTTGATTAAAAATTAGTTCTCTGATCTGGCATAACAGTAATTATAGATTATACAATTAAAATATAACACCCAGATATATAAAACTGGTGTTCTTAATAACATTGTTTTGGTATATCACCTAATAACATAATAAAAAAGTATTTCTACAACATTGGAATGATATCTAATTTTAGATAATGCATTCCTAAATTAACATGAACAATAAAATAACAATTATAATACTAATATCTCTTATGACTAACCCTTACTTATCTAAATGCTATATTTAATTGGAACCCAACATTTGGATCCATATATAATAATATCCATAGTTGTTAATACCTTCTACAACTTCATCATAAACAGTTAGTTCTGTAATTCCCCATTTTATAAGATTTATGCCCCCTCTTAAAGTATAACCCTGGCTATCTAAGTTATATTCCATTCTATGGAATGTTCATACAGTTTTAGTAGCTTTTTATTAGTAAAATTACTACTTCATTATCAAAGTAGGCACTGTTCACAAAACTTAAAGTTTGTTACTTTGTACTGCTACTCATGCACCTTTCTTAAAGTTTATTAGTTATAATTTGATCACTTAACTTTTCCATGGTGAATTATTACTATATTTACTAGTCTTTTTCTAGCTTTTAATATGAAATATTCAACCATGGGGGAACTGTGAAGATTTGTTTATGCACATTACACAATAACTTTTTGAATGCACTAATATTTACTACAGCTAACACTTTTAGTTTTTTGTCAGTTTTACAGTGATATGGTTTTTTAATGTGTTATACTTTCTTTTTTGGGCATTCATTGATTTTGGGGTTTTTTGGGGGTTCTTTCCCTATGGGGTTTTTGTTTTATATGGGTCGTCTTAATTATTCTTCTTTCTTCTTGAGTTTGGTTATTCTTCCTTCTTCTGTAGTTTTGGATTATCCTTCCTTCTTCCTTCTTCTGTAGTTCTTATTTTTATTATTCTTCTTTCTTCTTTGAGTTTGGTTCTTCTTTATTCTTCCTTCTTCAGTAGTAGTAGTTTTAATTAGTCTTCCTTCTTCTTTCTTCAGTAGATTTAGTTTGTTCTTCTTTCTTCAGTAATAGTAGTTTTAATTAGTCTTCCTTCTTCTTTCTTCAGTAGATTTAGTTTGTTCTTCTTTCTTCAGTAATAGTAGTTTTAATTAGTCTTCCTTCTTCTTTCTTCAGTAGATTTAGTTTGTTCTTCTTTCTTCAGTAATAGTAGTTTTAATTATTCTTCTTTCTTCTGTCTTCTGTATCTTTGATTGTTCTTCTTTCTTCGTTCTTCAGTGATAGTAGTTCTAACTAGTTCTTCTTTCTTCATTAGATTTAGTTTGTTCTTCTTTCTTCAGTAATAGTAGTTTTAATTATTCTTCTTTCTTCTGTCTTCTGTATCTTTAATTGTTCTTCTTTCTTCGTTCTTCAGTGATAGTAGTTCTAACTAGTTCTTCTTTCTTCATTAGATTTAGTTTGTTCTTCTTTCTTCTTTGAGTTTTAATTGTTCTTCCTTCTTCTTTAGCTTTGATTGTTCTTCCTTCTTCATTCTTCAGTAGCTTTGATTGTTCTTCTTTCTTCCTTCTTCAGTAGTAGTAGTTTTAATTAGTTCTTCTTTCTTCAGTAATAGTCGTTTTAATTATTCTTCTTTCTTCTGTCTTCTGTATCTTTGATTGTTCTTCTTTCTTCAGTAATAGTAGTTTTAATTAGTCTTCTTTCTTCTTTAGTTCTAATTATTCTTCTTTCTTCTGTCTTCAGTAGTAGTAATTTTAATTATTCTTCCTTCTTCTGTCTTCTGTATCTTTGATGGTTCTTCTTTCTTCAGTAATAGTAGTTTTAATTATTCTTCTTTCTTCTGTCTTCTGTATCTTTAATTGTTCTTCTTTCTTCGTTCTTCAGTGATAGTAGTTCTAACTAGTTCTTCTTTCTTCATTAGATTTAGTTTGTTCTTCTTTCTTCTTTGAGTTTTAATTGTTCTTCCTTCTTCTTTAGCTTTGATTGTTCTTCCTTCTTCATTCTTCAGTAGCTTTGATTGTTCTTCTTTCTTCCTTCTTCAGTAGTAGTAGTTTTAATTAGTTCTTCTTTCTTCAGTAATAGTCGTTTTAATTATTCTTCTTTCTTCTGTCTTCTGTATCTTTGATTGTTCTTCTTTCTTCAGTAATAGTAGTTTTAATTAGTCTTCTTTCTTCTTTAGTTCTAATTATTCTTCTTTCTTCTGTCTTCAGTAGTAGTAATTTTAATTATTCTTCCTTCTTCTGTCTTCTGTATCTTTGATGGTTCTTCTTTCTTCAGTAATAGTAGTTTTAATTATTCTTCTTTCTTCTGTCTTCTGTATCTTTGATTGTTCTTCTTTCTTCATTCTTCAGTAGTAGTAGTTTTGGTTATTCTTCTTTCTTCTGTATCTTTGTTTTTTCTGGTCTGGTTTCTTTGACGGGGTATATTAATTGCCTGCTTCTATCTTACCTGGGTAATTTTGTTATTATTATTTTTAGTCTTCTGGGTTTTTAAATTTGTATTATATTATATTATTTGCAGAAATTTTCTTTATTCAACCTTTCTTGTGAATATATTATTAAACAGTGCATTTTAATTAATTCTCATCTGGATATTCCATAACTTAGAGCTTTATTAATGATCATTGAGTAATGTATTTGTGTGGATTATCTGTCATGCTACAATGTAAATCTAGATAAGTAAATCCATGTATATAAAGTGTGTATCTACAAATGTGTTAATATGAACATCCAACTATGAATAAGATAATATCAACCTAGTGACATCAACTACGAAAAATAAGAAAGAAAATGACATGAGCCAAAACAAAATACCAATTCTAGACCCAATAGGATCCAAAAGTGAGGGGAAACGACTAAATAAGAATTAACAAACTCCAAAAGTGAGAGGAACAATTAAGGAATAAGACTACGATGAAAATAACAAGAAAGAAGAAAGAAGAAGGACAAGAAAGCTGACTCAGAAGAGAGAAAAAGATGAATAAATCATACCAGAAATCAACATAAACCACGTGTACCAAAGACTATATAAGTGACAAGTGAAATAATGATTATCAAATGTGAGGATGAAAAACAGTGCTTAGCATTTAAGGAAACACAAACAATAACAGTGCGTACTTAATAGATGTGAAACATGTGAATAACTAACTATTTCTACTGATAAAACCACACAAACAATTATAGTGAGGAAGTTTATAAGTATATGAAAATATGTTAATTCCATGATGAAAACAACAAGATGTTAAATAAGTCAAAGAGACACGAACAATGAGTGTGACGCATTTAATAAAGTTGTGATTAACACAGATAATCATAAGTCCACCAAAATGAAACAAAATAGAACAATATAACTATGTTTTATTTTTGGTAAAGAACTGACAACAATATAAAAAACCCTTGTATCAAACAAAATGGATTGAATTTAATTCAACCTATGACTAGAAAGATATAATAAATAATACAATAAGATATGTATTAGTGTTTAAGAAGGAATATATAAACATGTGTCACAAGATAAGTAAAATATTTTTGTGAAATACCATGCTGATACCATGTAAGTAGTAGAGACATACTGCATTAAAACAGATGGTACATTGTTACATAACCCATAGAGAAGGTACCTGTTAAACAGAAAACCAAAAATATCAATGAAAATAAATGATTATCAACAATGATATCAATTAAGGAATTGTTATAAATAACAATACATCCTAATAGACAATGCATTATAATGCAACCATGTAAATAAAACCAATCAAATGCAATGGCAGACAGCTATAGCAAAGATGCAACAAATATGCCAATTCAAATAGGCAAAGTGCTATATCAAAACCAATACTAAAGTGAATAACAATATTACCAGTAGAAAGACCAATATCTGGTAATGGTTTGAGAACAGATCATTAACATAATAACAACAGTATTATAAACAAAATGATGTAAACTAACTAACCATGTACAAACAATCAGATGTAAGATGGACCACTGTATGGCCCATTAGTTAAGGAAAATAGTGTATTAAAGATTAAACACAGATTGTTCACAATATTACCAGTAGTTAGAGGGAAAATCAATACAACTTTTAGAACAGATTAGAACTATAAAAACAGTCAGTATATATGCAAATAATTAGAAACCAACTGACCATAGTGACAGAAATCAGATATAAACCAACCATGTTAAGTAAGTTACTTAGGAAAAATATGACATATAAATTTATCTAAGAGTAAGTGAGAACATTACCATAAGTAGGAGTAATGTCTAATACCAATGTAGAAACACAAACAAAATGTAACAATAACAGTTTAATTATTGTTTTTATGAAAAATAAATGACCACTATGTTGAGACACCATAGGAACAAACCCAGTATTAAAGAATTGAAGGATTCTAAACTAGCTAGAAGCTGACCAATATATGTAATACATTAAGTACAATGTATGTACACTAATGACATTTAATACATAATATAATTCACATAGAAAAGACTAAAATTATGTTGACAATTGTATGAGACAGGTAGAAGAGGAATAAGACAATGTGTATATTATATTTAATACAACCATGTACAGATATTTTAGTATGAAATCATGTAAATAATCATTTTAGTATTATTAGATTGTAAGATTACTTGTATTAGATAAGGGAAATTCATTTTAAATACATTTATATAAAAACCAAGATGGACGCCTAATGACGCTAAAATAAGCTATTGTTAAGGAAATAATTATTTCCAAATAACAAATCAAACCAAGTGAGAAATGGACTCCAAGTGTTTATTTAGAAAGTGTTTTCATTAAAAATAATTAAATCTGGTGTCAAAAACTTATAAAAATAAGAAACACCCAAGATAATTAATAAAAACATTATTTTAAGAGAAGCAATGTAAATAAAATAGTGTTGTTTAGACTTAAATTAAAGAAGAAAATGTCTATAATTCAATGACATAACTCATGTAACGATAGGACGTTCAATAAGGAAGTTATTGTAATTATTAACTTTTCAATTATTTTTTACACTAGTGCTTACGTCACATAAACCAGAACCCAAAGTCGAAATTTGGTAAAACACCAAATATTTTTATAAAACAAAGGCTTTTGGGGTGAAGACTATAGTGATTACAGCCAATCAAATCAACGCATTTTGTCAGACACGAGAGAGACGCTCCGGCAAATTGTAACAGTCTACGAATAGCTTTCAGACGAACAGGTCACGCAACTCGACACCATGAAAAAGTATTATTTTCAAATTTGTGCGCGTACATTGACAGTAAGTTGATATACAGACATAACCTTGACACAACAAAAATACTTCCGAGTGATATGTGTGGTATTACCGAACAATATAAGTACGATAGTGTATAATCCCGGTCGTACTCGCGTGTGTTGTGATAATAAACAGGGAGTACAATATTTTATTTAGATAACTTTGATTTTCAAAAATAATATTTTTGAAATAGACATTTTGATACTACGCAAGTCATTACTAGCGCAACATCAAACTTATAATGGAATTATTAGAATTTCAAGAAATGTCAATTTTTACTTATTAAAATATTAAATAAATATTTTAATTAATTTTCATAATTATAAAAAGTATGTTTAAAGTAATTGTCACTAATTACAAGAGTTAACATTTAGTCACTCTTTTGACTAAACTTGTTTTGATTATTTCGATGTTTTGAAATAAATAACATTAACTTTCGTACAAAAGTATAAAGCAATTTTAATAGTAACATTTTAAAAGGTTACTAATATTATGTTCAGAAATATAAATTAAGAAATATTAACCATTAAGAAATCATTTACTGTGATAGCATTACCTGTGCTAGCTAACCTCAAAATGGTAGCGGTAGCTTATTAATTTAACTGTTGCATCTGTTCTCAAATAATTTCCAAACCAAATAGAAATCATATCAAGAGTTTTTTTTTGTATTTTATTAATTTTTTCTCTTGAAAATATATATTTACCAAACTCATTGTTGAAAATAAAACGATGCATTGAAACTGTACAAGCCACGAGTCTGACGCTTGCTATAGAGTTTTATAAGGTGCGTGCGCATCTAATCGTACGATAATTACATACTTACCATACATATGGTATTAAATTTCATTGTTTTATATTTAATCGTTATTTTTAACCATTGTTCAATTTTATTAATTCTATTAATATTACATCTTGACACTGATATCATGTATCCTCAAAGAACCTAACAACCTGATAATATATTAACAAGAAGACATAACCTAACCTATTAAGTTCAAATTATTGTACTAAAGACAGGACTACCACCATTGAGCCTGGATAGAGTTTTATGTTAAAATTAATCAGTTGTAATTATTATTTAAAGGGTTATTAGCCCAAATGATTGTTGATTGTTTTTGAAATTTGCCATTTTAAAATTTGTTAATAAACCTTCACTTATTTACCTATGAACAAGAGTATCATTTCAAATATAAATTAAATTATTTCTTTTAAAGCAGTTCTACCAAAGGTGGCGGAAGAATTCAAACAGAGAGTAATTTAAAGTACTACCTATATGTGCTAATTCATTCATATTGTGTGTACTAACTGTTTTGAATATTCAAATTGAATATTTGTGTGCATTTTAAATGTATGTATTTCAGCAACAACCGTCACAGAACAGGACTGAAACAGATACTTGTGGTAAGTGAGGGAGGCATACAACAAAAAGTGCGCGAAACTTATTTAAATCGAAAGAGTGAATTATCCATAGACACTTATACAGATTAAACAATCACACTAATAACTCCTAATAATTATAATTGGAGCAGTTTTTATAAAAACAACATAATAGCAGATACCGGAGCGTATCTGCAAGCACACTACACATCACTAAATATATACTAGTATTACTTGTCCTTTAACAAGTTGACGAACCCAATTTGGGGGAGAATTGATAGAAGATCACACTTCAATACTACTATATATACTGAACTTGATACTTGTCTTGTAACAATATTCATCATAAAAATGTAACAGTGGAGTTTTAAAGACTCGAACAACAGCTAATATTTAAATATCAGATGTAAAATCAGTGTTAATCAAACAAATAGACGAGAGATATGAGGCGACCACCTGCCATGCAAAGACGTAAGATTTAACACCAGCGAAGGAGCTACCAGAGTCTACTTACAGAGAAGTCGAAACAATTATCATATTTTTCATATTTAAATGAGCTCAATTAGAAAACAAATCTAATAAAATGTATCTGTGATAGTGTGTGCGAGTACATGAGGGAGTGAACGAATGGCCATGACATTGGTTTGTGTAATATACAAGCATTAAATTAATCACTGTTATTAGAGCTGCAGCCAGAAGCAAATTTAAAATATGAACAAGCTTCACCATAACGTAAAGTAACAATTATTAAATAGGGCTTAAGAAAATGCAGACGCCATTTTGTTTTGGTATTTGTATGTGACGCCATCTTTGTGTCATGATTCAGTATATATTTTAATTTTGGGAATTAAAAAACAAGTTAGTTATATTCAAATGAAAATCAGTGTTGTTATTTCTATTAGGTACCTCTTTGTGTCTGAATCTCGCCGAGAGTGAACCCTGGCCCCTTAAAGAGAAATTCATATTAGAGATGAACCACGTGCTCATACATAAAGTGACATGGTAAGTACATGTGTTTACTTTATATCAGTAAATATATAAAATTAAATAAATGTGTGTGAGAGAAGAGAGGGGAGATAACAAAACATCTGTCGTCATAGTAACCAATTAGTCCTGATTGGTTAATTGATTTATGACCATTGTTATCAAATTTGAATTTTTATTCAAAATAGCTGTATATTTTCTTATTGATTATATTCTACTATCATCTTCCCTACATATTAAATATTATCACTACTGTTATTATTTCCCTTCAAAGATTAATTTGATATCCCTTAAGGTAAGGTTTTATAAAATATTAATGTTTGTACATTTATGTTGATATTTGGTATTTACATTTCTCCTTTAATTTAAGTTCTTATTCTAATATTTTTCCTTTAAAATGATTTACAAACTATTCTTGGCTATTTACTCGCCTTGAATTTATTAATTTCCTGGTTGTTTTTATACAATTTGCAGTTATTTGTTATTGACAGTTATACCTTTCCCAGGCCTAAGTAGCCATTGATTATTCTTACCTATTATATTCTAATTATATTTCATTTTACTACAAAGTGTTTTGTTCTGTTGTTATAACTGATTCGTTTATTGGTTACTGTGTCTTGAATTTGTTTGTGTTCTGATTATGTGTCAAGATTATTTTCTATGTCTTGGCTTGTCAATTATTTCCTACCTGATTTTCTAGTGTTTGATATTTCTGAATTGATTTATCTGCTCATTCATACAATTTGCCTATGGACTGTAAGCTTCCTTCAGCCATATCCTATTCATAAAATTAAAATGAACAATTCTTTACCAGTTATTAGGTACTGTTGGTTTAACATACATTTCATTCCTTTACTATTATTTTGAGTGAGAAACATCACTTCTTTCAAACTTATTTAATTTATTATCCCTTAACATAGGGTGTTTATTAATTACATTCTTAATTTCTTATTTATTTACTAATCCCTTTCTCCATTCCATGTTAACACAAACTGTTTATCTTACATGGGCTTTCTCCCCTGAATAACATCATACCCTTCATTTATATCTAACCTAAATGCTATTTCTAATTACCCTTAACTATATAATTTTTATAAGCTCACTCTTAAATCATTTATTGTTTCATCATTGATTTATTCAGTGTTTTCTTATCTATTACTATCTTTTTAATCATACTATCATTTACAATATCCTTTTTCACCCATCACTTTCACTTTTAATTAATTGGTGTTTATCACTGATTCACTCATTATTTTGGGGTATTTACACTTTCACTATCAGCACTTTTTAAGCTTTTTATTTTAAGCGTTTATTGGTGGGTAATCCCTATTATTTTTTTTCTTTGTCACTTATTTACTTTCAGTTTATTTCTCACTATCTCACTATCTTTACAAATTTTATTTATATCTAATAAGTTCATGTCTTTCTAGATTTCTTACTTACATATACTACTAATTCTTGGGTTAGTGTATTTTTATTTATCGGTGTTTTATTAATTATGAATTACATTTGTCACTTAGTCAATACTAATATTTCCTTTTTATATTGGTCATTTACTGGTTTCGTTTCCTTTATGATATTTGCTTGGATCATCTCTCCCTTCCCTATTCTACATTATTTGTCTGTGTTTTATCACCTTGGTTCACTTTATTTTCTTTATAGTTGGTTTGTTCCATTTTTAATTTCATTTTTCTTCTCCTTCACTTCCATCTTGTTTCACTTTATTTTGGTTATTATCTGGCCAATCCCTGGGGTTGGGTCAAAGTCATTTGTTTGTCAGTCTAGTCTGTATTTTTATTTAATAATCACCTTTGGTTTACTATTCTTCCTCCTTCTTTCTTAATTACATTTACTATTTTTATTCTCTTCATTATTTATTTATTAACATATATTACTTTTTTGTATTTCTTACATACTTATAGTTATAAAATATGATCTGAATTTGGCGATGTTATATATATATAAGGGCAATGCCCGTTTGAATTGCAAAAAATGAGAATAAAAACCAATTGCTATATCACAAAGACCACGTGTTGAATGTAATTAAATTATTTCGCTGAAACCCAGTCTGTTTGCTACATCCAAATCTCGCCTAATCGAAGTCTGCAGTCTTCTGAGTCCAGGGAAATAAAGTGTTTAAATCATACAGGTATTGTTTAATGAAAAGAGTGGAATGGTTTGCATATTAACTCCAAATATGCTGGCGACCCTGTTATGTGCTGACGAAGAATAGATCGCCAAGGTAGGTAATATTTTGGGCGGGTATATTTGAAAAAGTTATATACAATTACAATTGGCGACCCTGCCAGAAGTTTTATGTAACTTTTACGTAAAAAAGGCCTGAAATTGGATGACAGGGAATAGGCTTGGGAGCGGCGGCAAATTTTGAAGAAAACAATTTTAGGTTAAGATGTTCAAAATAGCATGTGGTCTGAAAAAATGTTTGTTTAGCACATGTAAACACTCATTTATTTATCTCAATAGTAAATTGTAAACAGTATTTAACAAAAATAAGTAAAATATGGAGGGAGGGAGGGAGGGAGGGAGAGGGAGAGGGGGAGAGAGAGAGAGAGAGAATTGTTGACAATAAAGACTTACCTTGTGACGTAATTAGAACAGTCAATGATGATTATATTGATGATAATACTTACCTTGCGATGTAATTGGTGTAGTAGTAGATGACTATGATGATGAGATCATAACTTACCTGGTGATGACAAAAAATACTAAGGGAGAATGGACCAAAAATACTAATATTGACAAGTTTTATGAGATAATAATGTGGAATGATCCGGTGAATTGTTATGGTATAAACGATAAAACAAATTTAAAGAGTTATTATATAAATAGTAATAATATGATAAACGTAAACAAAACTGAAATGTTTTATGTTAATGTCAGATTAAGTTTTGATGATGGAGGTTAGATATATAGTGAATGAACATTTAATTATTCTAGCTAATGGTGTAAACACTTGGCTAACTTATGTAATGTGTTTCGGTAAACAATGACATGATATGATGTTGATTGTATATAAATTTGTATTGATGTTAAATGTTTTGTGTTAGGTTATGTTGTTGTTATGAAATGGTATCTGAAAATACACAGTGTGTGTATGTTGTATGATGTGTACTCAATGTTAATAACGAGGATTAATTGTTAATAACAATTGACAGTATGTAATTATAAATTTTTATAATGGAATTAAACTAATTTGACATGGTTTAATTAATGTAAAACATGGAAACGTTGGTAATAAATTTGAGTTTTTTTTTGAGAATTGAACTGTATAATAGATGATTAATTATACTTAAAGTTTGATGATTAAAATGCAGAATAACAATTAAGAGTAAAGTTATCATTTAACAATTGAAATATTCAATTGTTTATTAAATTGTTTATTTAACAGCAATGAATACTAAAGCTGTAATGTTTGTAATTTTTATTCAAATTCAAAGGTGAAATGTTTGTTTTAATGAGAGAGTGATGATTAAATCACGGTAACGATTAAGAATACAGTGTTGAAAATACACGTATGGTTGACTGTTCTAATTGTATTGTATACATTTTGATTTTTGTGTGTTAATCATGTATTGTATACAGATAGCAGTAGTAATCTGCATTAATGACGAGAAAATTGAGAGATAAAATGAGATGTTTAAAAAGAAAAAAGTAAGATGAAATTGTTGTTTACTTGAATTCAGACTTGAATTAGTTAATCATCTTGAATTTGGAATTATAAATTCCAAGAGAATGTCGATGTTAGATGTTTAGGAGAAGACATATTATGTTAGGTTAAGGATGTTTCTGTTAAACAATGTGGTGTGTACATTTAGAAGTTAAGAAAGCCAGTACTTCGAAAAAGGCAAGCCAGTACGGCTAAAAGGAAACCAAATCAGTTCAGGATCTGGAAGATGAAAGGCCATTTAGTAATGTTTTATTGATTGTGTCAGAGTCTGGTGATACTGTGGTGGCGACCCTGTGCTGACCAGCGTGTCAGGGTAGGGGCGTCTAGTGCCTGTCTGACTTTATGGTGTCGGGATTCTACAACAGGAAGTCCAGTAAAGTCATGCAGGTGCGGCCGCAATCACTGGATCAGGGGGGTGAGTTACCCATGATGTTAATAAAAAATTAAAGGAGGGTCATGGTGCTATACCGAACTGATCATTTTAGGTTATGCCAATGAGAGTTTTTATGCTTTGGCATAAAACCTCTAACTGAGGGGGTATTGTGACAGTACAAAATGGGGATAATTATTTTATATTGTGCAATAACACAATCTAAGTAAAATAGAATAAAATATGACTTTCAAAATGGGAATGGTATGAATCAGCCAGAATGACGTAGGCGTTACCGTCACAAAATAAATAAACCAAGCCATATATGGGCACAAATGTTTAGCGATCCGATTGATGTCAGAAGAATATCACAAGATGAACATGTGTTTTTAATACGGAAACAAAATCCTAGCTTCTACGATGTTCTAGAACATTTTGATAGCTCGATCAACGAGGAAGGGGTACCACGTGACCAGCTCCTGTAATATACGCTGACCGATCGCCATTAGTAGTCTACGAACAGCAGCCAAACGCCGAACTGGGTGTGTTAACCCAAGTCGGCGGACAAAGTCGATTTAGGCCTTTAAACAAGTGAAAATGCATATAAAACAGTGCTAAATAAGTTTCTCCGAGTACACGAGTTACTCACCAAAATTAATTAACAATTTTAACAGTTCAGTGAGTGTTGCAACAAAAGTGAACTACAAGAATGATGACGCCACACGTGGAATAATGTCTCCAGATAAGTAATTTCGAAACTAAGTCGACCAGACAGCTATCAACAACTATGTATCCTGCATTAAAACAATAAATTCAGATCGTAATGAGAGCTCAATCTAAGGAGGGTTTTCAAAGAGTGAGTGAGAGTGTGAAAGCGAAGTACTGGTTCGCCTTTATAGATTTAAATAAAGTAATCTTGTATAAATAATGAATATATATGTTCAATGTTGGGTGATTTACTAATATAATATATATATGCATATTTCTGCAGTTATTCGGTGGCCGTACATTGCACTGATTGCATAACATTCGGCAGCCAGGTGTATTTGGCTGCCATATACGCCAGCTGAATGATCATGTCTAGTTATTTCATTTTCTTAACCTCCCAAGAACAAAAAAATTAATTTTTTGAAAAAATGTTGGCCACCAAATTTTATGTAGAACTTGTAATTTGTATATTTTTTAAGTTCACGGTATAACCGTTGGCAGCGTGACAATCGCCTGTGTATATCTTGACATGTATATGTTATGGCATGTTTTACATTTTACGGCCGAAAACTGGCAACGCTGCGGCATTCGAATGTCTGTATGCACATATTTTCAGTTGTTTGCATTATCACCGAGTTATGTTGAATACTGACGCAAGAGTTCTTCCCGACTACACGTGTTTATCTACAATATAATGAATTCTTCACACCGGATTACAGTAAAACCAAAGCTGAAGTATTCATTATCTAGACGTTATCCTGCCCCCAGAAATTTTCTTGTAAGGTCTTGGAATATAGGTACATTTTACAATGAAATGATTAATTTTACAATTATCATTGAGTGTCCATATTTTCCCTTAAAAATGGACCATTTTGTTTACATTGATCCATTTTTCTAGACATGTGAAAACGCATGGTAATAAAAGGAAAGAGAAAGGCAACACCAGTATTATTCAGTTTGGATGTTCAAAAGCACATAGACTTAACGTACGACGTAAGACGAAATTTTGTAAATGACGAAAACAAGTATATTTTTGCACCCCCAGGAAGTGATAACACAATTGCCAGATACAGATTATTTCGAAAATATGCAATGCTTGCAGGTCAAAGACCTGACGCCATTTTGACAAGGACACTTAGGAAGCACCTTGCTACTATCTGTCACCTTTTCCACATGTCGAACGAAGATATTGAACAACTCGCGACTTTCATGAGTCATAGTTCATCGATACACTGAAGCAACTACAGATTATCTGATGACATATTCCAAACGACAAAAATTACAAAGCTGTTGCTAATGATGGAGAAAGGTGAAGGGGCACAATACAACGGTAGGCCGTTGGATGAAATAGATATTCCTCTGAAAGATAACCTTATTACAAACTGTAGAAATGCAACAAACTTCAGTGACAGTTCAGATAGCGAAAATGAATATCCGGAAGATATTCCACTTCATGACATTTTATCAGGTACTTCAAGAAATGCAGACGGCAGAGAGGACAACGTAATTACGATGCCAGAACTCAGCGAGGATGTACTGCGCCCATGTAAAGACAAAAAAAACGGTACCAAAAACAAGGTAACTAAAAACGATGTTCACAAATGGACGAACGAACAACGCAAAGTAGTTGGAGAGTTCTTTAAAACTCACACTAAAGAAAAAATTCTTCTAAAGAGACATGAAGTAGAACAGCTGTATGAATTATATCCACAACTAAAGTTACCAGAAAAATGGAGCTCAATAAAAGTATTTGTCCAAAATATTTACACACAAAAAAACTGATGTAGCTAGGAAAAAAAGAATAGGCTTAAATAATAGGCCTACACTTGCTACTTAAACAAAGCGAAACATGTTGCTGTAAATAATTTGTTTGATTATAGTTCTCATTATTATATTATTAAATAATATAATACTGTATTATTATTATTATTATTATTATTATTATTATTATTATTGTTACTAGTGTAATTAATTACTTTATTGTTACAACTGTACTTACTTTAGTATTGTTACTACTAAAATTACTTACTATTAGCATAAGTTTATAAACAGTGAAACTTCTGAATACCTGTCAGTCACGCAGACAAAACATTTGTCTGCTGTAAAGAAGTGATGGCTATATGGAAAACTGTGTTAGTCGTTTTGTTAAATGTTGTGTGTTTTAATAAAACAGAGCTAGAAATTCACTAGACCTACTTCATGTAACTAAGTACGGTACAGAATAATATCACATGTGGCACTAAAAAAGACAATTATTAACCTGTTGATGTAGACAAATAATATTTTATTACTGGACGTCTAGTAGGCTATTAAAAAAAGTAAAATAGAATTACTCATGGAAACCAAAAACGGGCATGAATGGTAAAAACAAAAATAAAAATGTACGGGAATACCATTAAATCTATCAGAACAGTTCTAATGTTGTAGAATTATAACGACATCCCATTCTTTTACGTACGACAGTACTGTGTAATGCAGCAAATTTTATCAATTATAACAAAATGAGCTGTGTGCGTCTGGGTGCACTGAACATCGATAATTGTGTCTTTAAAACTTGATAACTCGTGTTCTAACGAAAACCTTTACTGTTTATGCCGTAATATACAAGTTGACTAATAGCCTAGTGATGGAATATTTAAATTCTTTAACGGTATGTTTTAAGTTCAATATTCACGATTTTTGTTTATACTTGTATTTTTCTGTTATAAAAAGTAAAATACTGTCTAGTAAAAAGTATTTTTCTGTCCTAAGGTTTCCGCTAGATGGAGAAAATAGTACCAAAAAACAGACATTTTTATGTTTTTGACCGTTATTAGGAAATATGTGAGCATTGTGTCTTATGGTAAAATAGCTGGGATTACAGAAGTGTCCTCTATTAAGAGAAGCCCCTTAGCAGAAGTTTTACTGTATTTATAAAAAATGGTTAAACATATTTCTCTATGACAGTTTTCTAGTTTTGTATCACTACGTATTATTTAATTTTTATTATTTCGTGTCTATTTCAGTATGTAGGCCCTACTTTATTAATATGTTCTTTTAACATGTGCTTTGTTTTCATTAAATTTTTAGGATAGTATATAAGCTTTTTAAAAATGATGTAACAGAATGTTATTCTGAATGACAATTTTCTAGTACATTTGTATCGCTATCTACAATTTCATTTTCATTATATGGTGTCGAATAAAGCGTATATTATAGTGTAGCGTCGATTGTCCGTGGTAACTGGGGGAAGGATGATCAGATAATCGGTATACGTTAGGTATTAATTCAAAGGAAAAATTACGAAACCTGTCATACAGAAAAAGATCGAATGGGCTATTTCAATGAACAAATTGTGCATATAAAATAATATAAATAAAAAAAGTAATTTCTTTAAAAAATGTTGGTAATTTTGTTTGTGAATTTTTTTTTTTATTATACTCCCACAAACTTGCAAGACATCAACGAAGTCAACATTATCTTCATCTTCCATAAATTTTAGTAAAGTCTCTGCAGATGTTTGAGATACGGAACACAGTACATTCGAGTTTGGTTGTACTTCGCCGTCGTCGTCGTCCACTTCCGCTTCTTGAGTGCTCACAACGGCTAGCAGAGATACATACTGAAATGTTTCTCTTCCGGTGCAACAGGGCATGAAATCTAATATCAGCATATTTATGTTAATGACGTGAGGTTTAATTATTATTAAACAACAATAACGAGTAACAGCTTACTTTTACAAACTTTTAAATATACGTTACTGTACCATATTTTCATTAAAACATGATTGTACAGCATTCACGTGTTTTTGAATCTCTTTGCTGACGCGCGTAATAAAATAATAAAAGATAAACAAATTGAATTTTGTACTCAAATTTTCTAAACTTTCAACTACAGTAGGTAGAGTATACCGTAATTACATAATTGGTAAGACCATGGTTAATCTACACCACGGATAACGGCGCTACACTGTACTTTATTAACAGGCCACTGTTTTGTACAATGTTCTACAGGTATCATATTCTCTATGATATGCTTTTCTGTATGATATTCTTGTAGTACGTACATTTGCATCATTATGTATTAATTAATTTTGATCACATTTTTCATCTGCATTAGTATGTTCTTCTTTAATATATAGGCCTAATACGTTTTCCCTTTCATTTATAAGACAGATTTTACACTTTTTAAAAATTATTTGACACATTGTTGTCATTTATGATAATAATTTTCATGTAAATTTGTATCATTTGTTTATTATTTAATTTTGATTAAATTGCGTGTTTCCCACTTCTTTATATATCGTTATATGTAAAAAATTGTATTTTATTATGAATTTGATTATTTTTTATTATTTTTTTTACTTTTCTGCTGTAAAAGAATGTCGTTCTGTAAGAGTGAGTTATTAAATTGGAACATTTTCAAAATAACCAAAATTTGAGTTTTCTTAACATTTTTGCATCATCTCTATCAAAAAAGTAGTATATAGCGCCCGTATGTGCGTGTGCGCATATGCACGCATGTGTGAATTTATGAATGTATTGTACATACACTGTGGTAGGTCGCATCAAAAACAGTTTTCAAATCAACGCCTAATTTTATACACATCTGGTCAGTAAATGGGATTATGGTATGGTTTAGTTTGGTTTGGTCTTGGTCTCGGTTGGTTTGGTTTCTTATTCTATCATTGGTTTTTCTATTGTATCATATTTTAACAAAATTTCTTGAACCAGGTTCAAATTTGTAGCCGTTTTTTTAAAAACCAGTCATGTTTTTGCTATTTCTGCGATAGTGGTGTGTTTTATTAAAAAATTGTAATAACAAATTAAATTATACAAAAATCCTGTAATATGTGTTCTTACACAGTTTTTGATTAAACGCACAAAAACGAGGAACCTCAAGAAACATGTTTCGACTGTATGTTATGTTTCCTCAGATTTCTGAATTAAAGGTGTATTTCATCAAAAAAATGATGTGTCAACAAAAATTTAAGTACTCATGAAACAGTATTTCTTCTTGCAGCGTCTGATAAAACAAACTCAACACGTAAACTGTAAAAAGCCTCTTCTCGAATATGTTATTTCTGTATGAACATTATAGTAGAATTGGTGGGTAAGTACAACCTGAAATTTCAGCCCAATGATTTTCTTTCATTTTGGAGAAAGGACATGTAATTCTAATTAACAGTGAATATTAGTACGTACAACAGCATGACAATGACAAAACAAAGCAAGCGAATTGTGTTGAATAAACATATCAACAAAATTCTAAGACGATTGTAGCTGAAGTACGTTTGGCAACGTTGCTGGCTTCCAAATATCGTCAAGACTTCGAAGAATAATAACAATTGGCAGCCAAATATAACCTATATACGTTATGTGCCAGATGACTGGAAACTGACGACAGCCAAAATACACCATTTCTAAAAGCTTATTAGTTTACTAATTTTTTTTAACATAAACATTACAGATGGGTTATTTAAGGTCTGGTAACACTATATACATCTTCAAATATATTTATATTTCACTCCTTCTCATGGCAGCTAAATGTCTTCAAAACTTAAGGCAGCCGAATAGATAGCGAGATGTATGTGTATATATATATATATTTCAATCACTTTCTGCTACAGTCCGTTTCTTGATGTATATAATACTATAATACTTATAACTAATTTACCTCAAGATATATTTTTTCCTTTAGGAACATGTTTCGGGAGATCCTGTTCTCCCATCTTCAGCCTTCGCCATCTTGCTTCTGGCGATGATGGCGAAGGCTGAAGATGGGAGAACAGGATCTCCCGAAACATGTTCCTAAAGGAAAAAATATATCTTGAGGTAAATTAGTTATAAGTATTATAGTAATATATATATATATATATATATACTCAATCACTTTCTGCTACAGTCCGTTTCTTGATGTATATAATACATTTAATATTTATAAATAAATTTACCTCAAGATACCTCAAGCAAGGCTGAGGATGGTACCCGAAACATGTTCCTAATAAGGAAAAAAAAGGTAATCTTGAGGTAAATTTATTTATAAATATTAAATGTAATATATATATTACATTTAATATTTATAATTAAATTTACCTCAAGATGTTATTTTTCTATTTGGAACATGTTTCGAGAGTTCCTGTTCTCTCATCTTCAGCCTTCGCGATCTTGTTTCTGGTGAAGTATTTGTGTGTTTGCTGCTGGTTGCTATTAAGGTTGTTTATTGGTCTTTGGTATTTTAGTTGTATTATTGTGTGTGATTGTGGTATATGTTTTTGTATTTTGTGTATTTTCGATGTTGAATGCTTTGAATATTGTGTCATGTTTTGTATTGATTTGTGTTTGTTCTGGTATTAGTTTGTTTTGTGTTTTATGTTTGTATATTTGTAAATTTTTCCAAATGTTCATTATGGTGCCTTTGTGTGGTATATGTTTTATTAGTGATACACTGGTTATGTCTGGGAATTCGTGTCCTGTGTTTATTGCATGTGTGGCTAAATTGGACTTATATATTTCTGGTTTTTTGTATGCGTTTAGGTGTTCAAAATAACGTTTTTTCAGCTGTTTTTTGTTTGTCCTATGTAACATTTATTGCAATCTTGGCATTCAATTTTGTATATACCGTTAGTTGTTGTATTATCTTTGTTGTGTGAACTATTTAGAATTTGTAATTTATTTTTATTAGTTTTGTATGCTATTTTTATATCTGTGTTTTTAAATAGTTTTGTTAGTTTTGTCATTTTATTATTTATGTAAGTGAATGTGGCCCATTTGTTGTTGTTGTTATTATTTATGTGTTGTTCATTTTGATTAATTCTTAATTGTTCAGTTTTTATTTTATATTTGATTTTAAAATACCAAAGACCAATAAACAACCTTAATAGCAACCAGCAGCCAACACAAAAATACTTCACCAGAAACAAGATCACGAAGGCTGAAGATGAGAGAACAGGCACTCTTGAAACATGTTCCAAATAGAAAAATAACATCTTGAGGTAAATTTAATTATAAATATTAAATGTATAATATACATCAAGAAACGGACTGTAGCAGAAAGTGATTGAATATATATATATATATATATATATATATATATTATAACATTGCCAAACCCTGATCACATTTGATATAAAAAAGTATGTAAAAAATGCCAAGAAACCATATATTTTGATAGATAAATGATAACGAGAATGAAAGTAGTAAATATAATCAATAGTGAAGGAGGAAGAATACAACCAAAGGTGATCACAAAACAAGAAAATACGAACTAGACTGACAGACAACTGACGTTGACACAACCCCAGAGATTGGCCAGAGATTAACCAAAGTAAAGCGAGACAAGAAGACAGTGAAGAAAAAAAGAAGAAAATAAAAAATTACATGGCCATAACAATTAACTCACAAGATTGTTTTAAAAGAGCATAATTTTTTATTATTGTTAATAATTTATGTTTAAATTTTTATTAGTGGTAACTTGTAAATGACAGTATCTCAGCAATGGTTATACGTAAAAAAACCATGTGTAGATATGATTGTATGTATATCCTTATCTATAGGTGATGTGTCAGCTGTTGTGTTTAAGGTTACACTCATACAGACAGGGAATAGAAATGTGTGCGTGGTTCAATCAGAGAACAAATAGTATATCCTACTATATACTTTGGAACTTTTACTAAGATTATATCAGCAGTATGTATGTTATCTCAACATTATGTATTTGAAAGTATAAGGTTTTGGAGAGTTTATTTATTCGCTAATATTATGACTGTTGCTACAGATGTAGTATGTTTCAATTAACACAATATATTTTAACATTATTAAATTGTTGTTATTATTACTAATTATGACATTTCAGACCAATTTTTATCACTTTAATGACAATGTATACAAAGTTATGTTTTATTTGAAAGATGTATTTACAGTACCATGTTGTTTGCATATTATAAAATGATATGTGACAGTCTGAAGTTAACAAAAGAGACATGAACTCATTAGATACAAAAACTTTGTAATAATAGTGAGATCGTGAGAAATATAAGGGTAATTAGAGATAGGTAGGGAGTGACAAAGTTGAACAGTGAAGTGATAAGTGTAATAAAATAAACAGCATATAATCTTAAGAAAAAAGAGTGAAACAAGTGTGACAAACCCAAAATATAAGCACATGTTAAATGAGCAATTAAGTTAAGTATATTAGACTGAAGGACACAGAATAAGTGTGAATGTAAAAAACAGAAAAAATATTATCTCAGTATAAAAATCACCAGGGTGATTACTGTTATAAAAGAGATGATGTAGGTATAGCACTCACCAAATTTGTTCATTTGTTAATTTAAAGAAAGAAGTTATTGGCTTAATGTTTAAGGCAATAATTACCAGAAGAAATAGTTTTACAGTAATATGTTAGTATGTTTTAAGTAAGTAAGGAATTTATAAAGAAAATAATAGCAATACCTTTATAAGAAATAATAGGCAAATTATATTAATTATGTGTAACGAAAGGGAACATGGCAGAATTATATTAAAACTTAGAAATAAGTAAATTATGTATTAGCATAGTATTATCCATTTTGGACTAAAACATTAATACATGGCTTAGACCAATCTTGTAAGATATCAAACTAATCTTTGAAAGAAAATAGGAACATCTATGTAAAGATTACAACCATTGAAATTATCCCCAAGTAAATATAGCCATTATAAAATATTTATTCAAATTAAACAAAAAATTCAAGGTTTGATAACAATGGGTTTATTTTGAGATCGACCAGGTAGAATAATTACGTTACCATGGAAACTGTGAAGTAACAAGCCAAAAATACCGTTAGATTTTTTTACTGAATGTATGACGCTTTAATGAGATAGACGCTAACTTTCGAGTGACCAAAATTGTCCATTAAAACATAGCAAATATCAGAAAAAGTTATTACTAAGTGTATACCAAGACATAAGATAAAGACTGGAGCCATATTATTGAAGTTGAGGCCAAATTAACGAAAAAAGAAAATAAATTACTACCAGTTAAACTGAAAAAGATGCCTGATGTCCTGAACCCAGCAAATTAAAGAAGATTATAGTATAACCCATGAATAACAGATCGTACGAATTCGCCATAACTACGGAAGTGATAAGTACATTTTAAATTACCCAAAATATATAAATAAACTCACGTTAATTATCTCACTAAAGGTCGAAATCTCACTGAACTGAAATTCATTACTTTCAGAGATTAAAAAGAAATTTAAGTCACTGACAATTTATAAACTAACCAATATAAACTGTTGTTAATGATCCATAACTTGTAAACACTTTTACTACACTGCGCTAAACAAAATATACCTACACAATATGTTAGTTAAGTTTACTTGATGTAAAGGTGTGTATTTTTATTGTTTTTAAAACATTTGTAATCCTTTGAACGTAACCTCAAGAACCTATGACAAATCGACATTAATAACTTGTATACAATTTTCAACAGACGCCATCATTAAACGTCTGATATCAATTCAAATATCGATTGTCAAACCCTGTAATTGTCTCATATAAATAACCGGAGCATTTGTATTTGAATAATTTGTATTAAATGAATAATAATCACTAATAAAAAATGTGTAAGTATTGAGTGTAACCACGGTGTTATAATTTCATTAGGAGGTGCACAATATTTTATGTACATTTTAGCAGATGACTAACGATTTACACAGCCCACGCATCGAACTGTTGTGTGCTACAGTGGGCCTAGCTGGCGGAAATATTTGAATTATTCAAACCGCCTGAGCTGCGCTGGTCATACGCCTTTGAATTTTATTTTAATTGTTTTAAGAAAACAATTTGGCGCCACCGGGACTTTCTCACCCCTAGTGAACATCAAGACCTGGTTGTTCGTACGTTCGCAACGAACGAAATATACAGAAGTTGCACGCATTTGAACTACGGATCGAGAAGACACGTACACTCATTACACACAAATTGTACATTATCCACATTTTGCAGAGTAAAACGGTAGACGTACACAAGATTAGTTACAAATTGACGCATCCAATGTGTGGCAGAATAACACGACAGAGGCCACACACAGCAAGGCTATAATACAAATTGGCTTCCATCGCGGGGCTTGAACGAGGCGGACGCCACGGCGATAATATAAATTGGCGCGCCAACTAGTGGAGCTAGAATAATAAAGAATTTATACAATTAAACCCTATAAATTCTAGCGGCGATTACGAAAGATTACAAAATGCACACCAGAGGAGTGTCGAAAAAATTGGCAAAGGAGAAGGAGATGGAAGAAAACAGAGGGGAAGAAGAGGAAGGAACACCGATTGAAGAAGTGGAGACAATAATAACCACTACAGAACCAAGCCAAGACGAAGAAACGGAATTACAGGCGGGCGACAAGGGAGAATTTAGAGGAGACCCAAACATACTAAAATTAATGGAAATGATGAATAATATGAACAATAAATTCGACAAGAATGAAGAGAGTTTGAAGGAGATGAACAATAAGTTTGACGGAATGAAGAAAGAAACCAATGAAAATTTCAAAAAACAGGAGGAGAAAATAGATGAAAAATTGGACAAGAAGTTTGAGTCAATTAATGAAAAAATAGTGAGTACTAAGGAAGAATTGAGGAAAACAGTCAACCAAAATAATGAAATACTACAACAACGATTGCTGGAGGAAATTCAGCAAAGAAGCGAAGAATTGAAGGAAGAATTGAGGGAACAGCTGAAGGAGGACCACGAGAAAAATAAAGAAGAAATGAAGCTACAGATGGCACACCAATTAATGGAGTACCGAGAAGAAGCAAAACAGCAGGTTACGGAAATCAACGACAAATTAGAGGAAACGTTGGAGAAGCTAGAGAAGACCAACGAAAATGTTTCTGGAGTCCGCAAGGAAGTACTCGATAAAATGAACCGTCTCGAAGGAGAAAATAAGAGAAGAATTGAGGAAGGTCATGAAGAAACAGTCAGAAGATGTACCCAGATAGACCAGGACATACACCAAGTCCGGGAAGAAAACCAGAAAGAGGTAGCAGCTGTACGAACAGACTTGAGAGAACGAATGGAAGGAGTTTACAGTAACTTAAATAAAGTAGATAGCAAAGTAGACAAAAACCAACAGAGGATTGACGAAATGCGCAGAATAGAAGAGTCATTACGGGAAGAAGTGGATGCCTGGCGTGACCGACCATGTAATAATAATCATGTCATGAACACAGACAACAGAGATACCATCAATTTCCGTAATTATAAAAGAAACCCTATTGAATTCTTGAAGAGGGTAGAAGAGTTAATCATCAAGAATCGAGAGACTCGATGGACTACAATAAGAGGGATGTTGGACGAAATGTTCAAGGAGACATACGACAACTGGTGGACTGCCACTCGACCAGACATCCAAAACCTTCAAGACTTTAAGACTCAATTCAAGGCTAAATACTGGTCTGAGTCCACTCAGAATATGGTCCGCAATAACCTGAGCAATGGAAGGTATGAAAACCAGAATGGACAATCCCTTACCTCCTACTTCTTGGGAAAAATCTGCATGGCCAGGAATTTGGAGCCACGTATACCTGAAGAGTGTCTGGTAATACAGTTATCTTACCACTACGACGACGCCATCCAAAAGGCACGGATGTACAGCCAGGTAAAGACCATCCAAGATATGGCTAGCTTACTAGAAAGCCATGAACATGAGTGGCAGTACAGGAAAAATAGAGGGTACAGTTTCAGAAATAATAGAACTAATGAGGGACAATTGTCACAGAACCAACAGGGAGATACTAGACCACCGATAAATAACCCTAACAATTACCAAGGGAACACACGGGGCAATAACGTGCCCAGAAATTTTAACAGAAGTGGAAACCATAATAATAACAACTTCAGGAACAACCACAGGGGTAATTTCCCGTCGAATGGTTACAACAATAATTATCGCCCTGGAAACAACAGTAATCAGAACAATAATCCAGGATACCGGCCACAGGTAAATTACATAAGGGGGCAAAGACAAAGGAGCCCAAGAAGAAACTATCCCTCATCTAACTATCGGCGAACGTACTATAACCAGGTACCCGATACGAGAAGTTACCCATTCGAAGAAGATCACAGGCACAGCGTGGATAACCGGAATAATCAACAGGAGCCGAACGCTAACCAACCATCAAACACTACTGATGTTGGGGGCAATGAGGTCAACCCTCATTTAAACGCTTAAGGCCAGTGAAAACTGCGGACAGCCCATCACTGGACCAATCTCTGGGTGAATATAAGACAACACATGACAAGAAGATCACAATAATATGTACTAATTATTTGAAAAATATAAGGGACGATTTGATCGAAGAAAATGATAACATGATGCCCATTAGAAACAATGAAATAGTGTATTTGAGTGCCCAAATAAATGGAATTCTATCAACCATAATGATCGATACAGGGTCTAATGTTTCCCTGATCGACCAAATAGAATTAAATAGACTACGGCAGGGAAGTAGTGTACCCATATCAACCCTGCCCATAAACAATATAACTATCATTGGTGCTACCGGCCGACAAAACAAAACCGTCCGGAAACAAGTATCCTTGGAACTTAATAGCAAAGGTATAATAGTAACTATGCCATTTCTTGTTGCCAGCGGCCTACCTTTCTCATTACTTGTTGGATGTGATGTACTCAGACAACACTCTGCCATAATTAACCTGCGGCAGGGAGAAGTATCACTAACCACAGAACAAGGAATATGGTCAGCCGATATAGTGAATGGTGGCAACTTACCATTAATAACAAACCACTATAACATGATCCAAAGCAATTATTGCCGACAATCACCTGAAAGAATATTGACAGATTGGAAGAATGAAGAATTATGGTCAAGCAAGCTGGAGGAAATCAGAAACTTCCAACGAGAAGAACAAGATCCACAGATTAGTGTGCAACATTCAGAGGAACTCATAAGTATATACAACAGATATAAACACATTTTTTCTGACGCTCCAGGCAAAGTAAAGAATTATCAATGCCAAATACGATTTAAAGAACCCGTTGACTTCAAGAAAAAATCTTACCCCATTGCTTACTCACAAAGAAATGCAGTGAGGGCAGAAATCAATCAAATGATGGAAGACGATATCATTGAATTAAGTCAATCACCGTATACAAGTCCAATAGTGGCGATACCAAAAAAGGACGGAAAGGTGAGAATCTGCCTCGACGCCAGAGAAATTAATAAAATGATAGTGAACGATAGAACATCACCGGGTGAAATAGAAGAAATCCTTAAGAAGTTCCACGGTATAAAATACATTAGCTCTTGGGATACGGTATGTGGCTACTGGCAGGTGGAGCTACATCCGAACAGTAGGCAATACTTAGCATTCCTGTTCGATGGGAGGAACTATCAGTTCAAAAGACTGCCATTTGGATTGATAAATTCGGTCGCAGTATTTGTTAAATGTATGGACCAAATACTGGGACAAGATGTACTGAATTTTACCACCGTGTACGTAGATGATCTGTTAATAACATCATCAAATTGGCAAGAGCACTGTGTCAGAGTGGAAACCGTACTAAAAAGATTATCAGATAATCACGTAACCCTTAAGCTGGACAAGTCAAAGTTTATAGCCCGAAAAATACAATTTCTAGGATTCAATCTAGCAGAGGAAGGCATATCTCCTTCGTCAGAAAAAGTTGAGGCGATACAACGATTCCCCACGCCAAAAAACAAAAAACAACTTCAATCCTTCCTGGGAATATGCAACTATTACCGTAAGTTTCAAGATAATTATTCCAAACTAACAGCAAAATTCAAAAAACAATTATCAGTCAAGGACAAGTGGACTTGGGGGTCCGAACAAGATGAAGTATTTAACCAAATAAAAGAAAAGTTCTTGAACACCGTGATATTACATCATCCAGACTTCAAAAAGCCATTCTTCATGAACTGTGATGCGAGTGATGTCAGTGTAGGTGCGGTATTATACCAAGAAGATGAGAAGGGACAGCATATGGTTATTAGTTTTGCAAGCAGAATTTTAAATGGATGCGAACGAAATTATCACGTCACGGAGAAAGAACTACTTAGTGTCGTGTTCGCCTGCAACAAATTTAGGACTTATATTCTGGGATACGATATAACAGTGAGAAGTGACCATAGATCCATATCATTCCTTAAGCAGTGTAAACTCAGCCACGGAAGATTAACTCGATGGATATTGTTGCTACAGGAATATCACATAAACTGGGAGTACATCCCAGGGAAGCAAAACGTAGCTGCGGACATTTTATCCCGTATAAACGTCCAGCAACAAACTTTCGAGGGTGAAAAAGAACAATTAGTTAAGGTGTATAACATTATCAAAAACAGAGTAGATCTAGAAAAAATAACCCAAGAAATAAGAAGATGTCAAACTGTGGATCCAAAAATAATGAGTATCCGGGAGAGAATGTTAAAAGATGAAGAAACCATTCTACAATATTATAAATTACATGACAACTTGCTATTTATTAAAAACAATCCTGCAATCGGAGAATGGAAACTTGTAATACCATCTACAGTGGAGGAACAATTAATACTAGACTACCACATTAGATACGGCCATATGGGGGCTGTAAAAGTGATAAAAGCTTTACAGGAACAAGTTTACATTAAAAATATTTATCGAAAAGTAAACAAAATCATTCAAAAATGTGATATTTGCCAAAAAGTAAAATGCAATAATTCAAAAAAGGAAGGTATGATGATACCTATCACATCAAGTCAGAAATTAGAAAGGGTATTCCTTGATATATGTGGTCCGTTTCCTATCAGTGGAGGAAGACACAGATACAAATTTATAATCATTATGTTTGACCACTTCACCAAGTATACAAAGTTGTACTCCATTAACCGTGCAACAACAAAGAAAATAATTGAAATTATATTAACCAAGTTTATACCAGAAGTGGGAAGACCGACGGCCGTTATAACAGATCATGGAACCCAATTTAAGGGAAATCTTTGGAAAAATAAGCTCTGTGAACATAATATTAAAACTTACAAAACATCCGTTTATCACCCAAGCAGCAACCCAGCTGAAAGGGTACTCAGAGAAGTGGGTCGTATACTGAGAACCTACTGCCACGATAAACAAAGAGAATGGCACAATTATGTGAAATCCACTGAAGAATTTATAAACTTAGCTTACCACGACTTTACGGAAGCTACCCCATACACAATGATGTTTGAGCGGCCACCGCCTAGAGAGATAACTGATATGATCCAATTCCCCACCAACACCGAATATCAATTCGAGAAAAAAAGATTCTATAACAGAATAGCCGAAAAGGTAGAGCAACAAAAGAATAAATACACTAAGAACCAGAAAAAGACTATTAAGTACGAGGTAGGAGAAAGGGTACTGTTAAAAAACAGAGAACTACCCAGCTCCATAGAAGGCATCACTAGAAAGTTACTATTATTATACATGGGACCATACACTATAACAAAAGACAAGGGCAATAACACTTACGAGATCACTCACCCCGTCACCAAGAAAATAAAGGGGGTATACAATCAAGCCTCAATTAAGAAATATTATGACAATCAACAATAACTGTAAAAAAAAACAATTTAAAGCAAAAAACCAACAAAAATACTTTAAAAAGAAAAAAAAAATAAAGTGACAAACAAACAAGTCTGCCAATGTCATAAAGAAAAGATCTCTAAAGAATGTCAAAATTCCAAAACATTCGTAAGTACAGCTTACACTAAGCATTAGAGAAAACCATTATGATGAATAAAAAATTGTAAAAAATCAAAAAAGATATGTAAGAAAAGCTTACCCAAATGTCTCAATAATATTTTAGAACAAGTAAAAATGGAGAGATAAAAGTCACAAGGCATTCAGATAAAGTAAGAGCAACCAACTTACTACAATATTTAAATAAAAATTAACAATAGAGGAGTGTAGTTACAAAACATTCCTCCAAAATAAGGTTAAATTACCATAATATTTAGCCAAAAAATGAGGCATAAAAAGCATAACATACTGTAAAGGAATAAACTAAAAAAAATTCCTAACTAGTAAGAAGCCATAACTTACTATGATATTTAAAAATTATGAAAAAAAATATCAATCAAAATGATCAGCTTCCACAACTATTTAGAAAGAGGGGAAGTAAAATTACCCAAACCAATGATCACAAAACAATATAAATGAAATAAACGTTCTAAGAGTTATAATGTGAAACTGAGATGAAACAAAGAGTAATTAAAAATGAATAAAAATGTGAATTGTATCAATAAAAAACAATGCTTCAAATAGTATCTATAAAGAAAGATGAAACAATATATGACTCGAACTGAGCTATAATGAAGTATAAAAGTAAAAGGTTCCCAACAAATATTATGATTATGATTATTATTATTATTGTTATTTTGAGTCACGAGTTGACTATATTTAAGAATTATTAATTGAGATTGTCTGTTGAATGAACCAGCAATCATTTTACTGAGCAGGGATGATGTTCCCCTGATATCAGTATAAGAGTAGTTTTGATGAAAAATAAGATTTATAGGGAATAAGTTATAATAAAAAGTCAATAAGCCAGTTCGCAATATGAGAAGATAATGAAGAAAAGACTAAGAAGAATGGAATTAAAGGATACAGAATTAATTATAAAAAATGAATGAGAAGCAGGAGAATTTGAAAAAAAAAAATAAAAAATAAAAAATTTGATACGATACAATTGATAATTTCATCAAAATCAAATTCACGTTTTATAAAATGATCAATTTTGGTGGAAGGGCATTATATAACATTGCCAAACCCTGATCACATTTGATATAAAAAAGTATGTAAAAAATGCCAAGAAACCATATATTTTGATAGATAAATGATAACGAGAATGAAAGTAGTAAATATAATCAATAGTGAAGGAGGAAGAATACAACCAAAGGTGATCACAAAACAAGAAAATACGAACTAGACTGACAGACAACTGACGTTGACACAACCCCAGAGATTGGCCAGAGATTAACCAAAGTAAAGCGAGACAAGAAGACAGTGAAGAAAAAAAGAAGAAAATAAAAAATTACATGGCCATAACAATTAACTCACAAGATTGTTTTAAAAGAGCATAATTTTTTATTATTGTTAATAATTTATGTTTAAATTTTTATTAGTGGTAACTTGTAAATGACAGTATCTCAGCAATGGTTATACGTAAAAAAACCATGTGTAGATATGATTGTATGTATATCCTTATCTATAGGTGATGTGTCAGCTGTTGTGTTTAAGGTTACACTCATACAGACAGGGAATAGAAATGTGTGCGTGGTTCAATCAGAGAACAAATAGTATATCCTACTATATACTTTGGAACTTTTACTAAGATTATATCAGCAGTATGTATGTTATCTCAACATTATGTATTTGAAAGTATAAGGTTTTGGAGAGTTTATTTATTCGCTAATATTATGACTGTTGCTACAGATGTAGTATGTTTCAATTAACACAATATATTTTAACATTATTAAATTGTTGTTATTATTACTAATTATGACATTTCAGACCAATTTTTATCACTTTAATGACAATGTATACAAAGTTATGTTTTATTTGAAAGATGTATTTACAGTACCATGTTGTTTGCATATTATAAAATGATATGTGACAGTCTGAAGTTAACAAAAGAGACATGAACTCATTAGATACAAAAACTTTGTAATAATAGTGAGATCGTGAGAAATATAAGGGTAATTAGAGATAGGTAGGGAGTGACAAAGTTGAACAGTGAAGTGATAAGTGTAATAAAATAAACAGCATATAATCTTAAGAAAAAAGAGTGAAACAAGTGTGACAAACCCAAAATATAAGCACATGTTAAATGAGCAATTAAGTTAAGTATATTAGACTGAAGGACACAGAATAAGTGTGAATGTAAAAAACAGAAAAAATATTATCTCAGTATAAAAATCACCAGGGTGATTACTGTTATAAAAGAGATGATGTAGGTATAGCACTCACCAAATTTGTTCATTTGTTAATTTAAAGAAAGAAGTTATTGGCTTAATGTTTAAGGCAATAATTACCAGAAGAAATAGTTTTACAGTAATATGTTAGTATGTTTTAAGTAAGTAAGGAATTTATAAAGAAAATAATAGCAATACCTTTATAAGAAATAATAGGCAAATTATATTAATTATGTGTAACGAAAGGGAACATGGCAGAATTATATTAAAACTTAGAAATAAGTAAATTATGTATTAGCATAGTATTATCCATTTTGGACTAAAACATTAATACATGGCTTAGACCAATCTTGTAAGATATCAAACTAATCTTTGAAAGAAAATAGGAACATCTATGTAAAGATTACAACCATTGAAATTATCCCCAAGTAAATATAGCCATTATAAAATATTTATTCAAATTAAACAAAAAATTCAAGGTTTGATAACAATGGGTTTATTTTGAGATCGACCAGGTAGAATAATTACGTTACCATGGAAACTGTGAAGTAACAAGCCAAAAATACCGTTAGATTTTTTTACTGAATGTATGACGCTTTAATGAGATAGACGCTAACTTTCGAGTGACCAAAATTGTCCATTAAAACATAGCAAATATCAGAAAAAGTTATTACTAAGTGTATACCAAGACATAAGATAAAGACTGGAGCCATATTATTGAAGTTGAGGCCAAATTAACGAAAAAAGAAAATAAATTACTACCAGTTAAACTGAAAAAGATGCCTGATGTCCTGAACCCAGCAAATTAAAGAAGATTATAGTATAACCCATGAATAACAGATCGTACGAATTCGCCATAACTACGGAAGTGATAAGTACATTTTAAATTACCCAAAATATATAAATAAACTCACGTTAATTATCTCACTAAAGGTCGAAATCTCACTGAACTGAAATTCATTACTTTCAGAGATTAAAAAGAAATTTAAGTCACTGACAATTTATAAACTAACCAATATAAACTGTTGTTAATGATCCATAACTTGTAAACACTTTTACTACACTGCGCTAAACAAAATATACCTACACAATATGTTAGTTAAGTTTACTTGATGTAAAGGTGTGTATTTTTATTGTTTTTAAAACATTTGTAATCCTTTGAACGTAACCTCAAGAACCTATGACAAATCGACATTAATAACTTGTATACAATTTTCAACAGACGCCATCATTAAACGTCTGATATCAATTCAAATATCGATTGTCAAACCCTGTAATTGTCTCATATAAATAACCGGAGCATTTGTATTTGAATAATTTGTATTAAATGAATAATAATCACTAATAAAAAATGTGTAAGTATTGAGTGTAACCACGGTGTTATAATTTCATTAGGAGGTGCACAATATTTTATGTACATTTTAGCAGATGACTAACGATTTACACAGCCCACGCATCGAACTGTTGTGTGCTACAGTGGGCCTAGCTGGCGGAAATATTTGAATTATTCAAACCGCCTGAGCTGCGCTGGTCATACGCCTTTGAATTTTATTTTAATTGTTTTAAGAAAACAATTTGGCGCCACCGGGACTTTCTCACCCCTAGTGAACATCAAGACCTGGTTGTTCGTACGTTCGCAACGAACGAAATATACAGAAGTTGCACGCATTTGAACTACGGATCGAGAAGACACGTACACTCATTACACACAAATTGTACATTATCCACATTTTGCAGAGTAAAACGGTAGACGTACACAAGATTAGTTACAAATTGACGCATCCAATGTGTGGCAGAATAACACGACAGAGGCCACACACAGCAAGGCTATAATACAAATTGGCTTCCATCGCGGGGCTTGAACGAGGCGGACGCCACGGCGATAATATAATATATATTACATTTAATATTTTGTCACCGGACAAAAGGCTTGCCGCATGACAAATGGCGCCAATCGTACACTCTAGTTATTTTGGTGGCCCTAAAAAGGACCGAGTGGCGAGAACTGTGATGTTGGTCGTGCCGCGCTGAGGTGTTCGGCGGCTGCGCCCGCTGATCGTGGCGTACTGCAGTCCTCCTCTTCTTTCGGCACCGGTTGTAGAGTCGGCTGCCGGCCCAGCGAAATCCATCGCTGGCGCGGAACGGGAGTGCGAAGACGCAAGAACGGCGGCGGTTCTATTCTTCGGCTGTTCCTTCCGGCTGACTCCGCCACGATGTCGTCCGAGAGAGGAGAGGAGATGAAGTGCGTTCGATGGCGTGGCGATGAAGTGTGTGCAAAATTTTCTGCCGGCCCGGGTTTTATTGACTAACCGGGATCGCTGGTTGGCTCGCTCCGAGCACGTTGTTGGATTGGCTCGCTGTGTCCACCGCTGGTACCGGAGAGCAGATGTTCGCGTACCGCTGCCGTCACAATTTATACATAAATTTACTTCAAGATGTTATTTTTCTATTTGGAACATGTTTCGGGTACTATCTTGTTCCCATCCTCAGCCTTCCGGTTTTTTTGTCTGGTGAAGTACATATGTGTTGTTGATTGATAATTGTGGCTTCCTGTTGGCTTCTGGTATTTCAAGTTGGTTTTATACCAGAAGCCAACAGGAAGCCACAATTATCAACCAACAACACATATGTACTTCACCAGACAAAAAAACCGGAAGGCTGAGGATGGGAACAAGATAGTACCCGAAACATGTTCCAAATAGAAAAATAACATCTTGAGGTAAATTTATGTATAAATATTAAATGTATTATATACATCAAGAAACGGACTGTAGCAGAAAGTGATTGAAATATATATATATATAAGGACAATGCCCGTTTGAATTGCAAAAAATGAGAATAAAAACCAATTACTATATCACAAAGACCACGTGTTGAATGTAATTATTCCGCTGAAACCCAGTCTGTTTGCTACAGCCAAATCTCGCCTAATTGAAGTCTGGAGTCTTCTGAGTCCAGGGAAATAAAGCGTTTCAATCATACAGATATTGTTTAAGGAAAAGAGTGGAATAGTTTGCATATTAACTCCAAATATGCTGGCGACCCTGTTATGCGCTGACAAAGAATAGATCGCCAAGGTAGGTAATATTTTGGGTGGGTATATTTTAAAAAGTTATATACAATTACAAAAGCAATTATTTTTTATAGAAACAAACATCCATCAGTAGCTAAAAAACCAATTTTCCCTATAATGTACCTAGCAAGATCGTGATCTTTTCGATACATTGTTGGATTGTTAATGCTAGCATTTTTTTATTCTTTTCCCTAAACATTTTGAAACCATAATTTCAAAGCGATACTACTACCTGAGATGCCTTTCCATTGCGTTTCCTTTTGCTCAAAAAAAAAAATATGTTGTTGTGGTATTGATAATGTCTTTATTCTTTAAAATTGTGTGTGAGGAAGATTCAATATTTTTAACTGAACTGTAGCATTTTATTGTCTCAATTTTTGTCATTTTTTGTGCTACTGTAAAGTGTTCACTTTTTATTTACACTTGAGTCATGCCGTTTTTATTTTACATTTTTACACTTTCTGTAAAGCTACAGTAAAATATACAATTTTATTTAAATAAAATTATCAAACCAAGCACTTGTCTGTAATGAACAGAACACTGTGTAATAACTGAAATATATATGAGAGTAATATATGAGTTTTATTTAACGTTATTGCTGGCTCTCACATCCTACCTTCCAGTATTTGCGTATCATCCGTCAGAACAGTGAATAACTCAACAGTATACTAAGTCATTCTTACTACTGTTCAGGTGACACCAGAGCCATTTAGCATGTACACCAGAGGCAGATTTATGCATAAGCAAAGTAGGCAACTGCCTACGGGCGACAAATTTTGTAAAGGTCGTTATGTTGTTTTTATACCTAAGAGATGTTTCAAATGCTGCTCCATTTCATCTCAATATGATAAGAAGCTTTTAAAAATATATATTGTTTAGTAACTAGGCTTATTACATAAAGAGAATAGTTCATCATTTACTTCTGATCTGTATATGAAGTAGGCCCTACATCGTTTTTCCACAATTACATTTACATACATTATATATGTGATACTTCCATTATATTAATTATTTATCTATTAATTTGTTTACATTCAAATTTCAAACATCCTTTACCGACTCTGTAATTTGACATGAGTGAATGTCAATAGATGCCACTAGCTGCTAACAGACAGACTATGAGCACAGCATAATTCATACCCAACTCTAGTGCCAATTGAGCTTCGACCTGCCGAGGAGGGAAATAAGAGGTCTACACATAGTACATGTCCGTTAAACACCTGTTGTATTTTACATAAATCGTTAAATATATATTCATCAAATAAATTGATAGGCAAAAAGTGATAAGTGAAAGGATGATTATGTCAAAAGATGTGTATATAATGTATTTTCATTTATTATGTTAGGGTATTATTAGTGGAATTATAATATTCTACCACTACTGTATTACAGTATACAAATGTAGTGATATATCTTGGCACAATACTATGTGATAAATTTGGATAAAAGGCTCATTTCAAATAGAAAGGATAGCTGGTGTGATCAGACATAACAAATTTGTATTAGTTTTTTGAGAATTTATTCCTATCAAACTGCAATAAGCATATTTTCAAACCTTTATGGATGTGTGTCATAGAATTTACAGATTGCACCAAAAGAAACAATTAAAATAATCTTTTCAATTAAACAAAAATTGGTCTTGTAATATGAGTTAGTAATACAGCAGGAACTAATCAGTTAATTGCTATTACAAAATGCCTTATTCCTTTTTCATGATGATCAGATTTTGCTATATGCCTGCATAAATAAAAATTATTAAAATGCTTAACTCTCAACACAAAGTATTTAAACTATTTAACATGAAAAGTTCATCATGTCACATATTCTAGTAACAAGGTAAGTTTTTGGAATAGTGTTTTAGCTGAATTTATACACTAGGAGGACACACAGCATTTAGTTTGTGTGTGTAACTCTGGTTAATCAAAGACAATTATTTGTGTAAATTCAAATTTAGTAATACAAATCTACTACCATAAAGGCCTGGAATGCTATGCATTAAAGAATTTTAATTAACTTTATATGGGGAAAACTGGTTTACATACATTATTTCTGAAAATAATAATCCTGAAATTTAATCAGTACTTATATCAAGTTAAGTGCAATAATTAAATAGATTCTTCAACTTGCACGTTGCAAACTTCAGGTGCTAAGCCTTTACTTTATTTTTAATTTAACATCAATTTATGTTCGGCAATGTTAAAAAGAACATGTTATGGCCTCTGAGAAAGTACACGGTGAGTGGAAGCTGGCTTAAATAAAGGTAAACATTTTATTTAATAATTAGTGCCCCATGTTAGAAAACATGTGCAATACATATTATAAAAAGAAGGATATTGTTTTTACTTCCATGTTTCATAAGGAAATGGATGGCGAAAAAAATCGTGTTCGAGATAAGGGCTGTTTCTGATTGTACTACCCTCAAAACATGAAGAAAAATCATTTTTTGAAAGATGTCTGTGTGTGTGTCATTGTGTAGAATTTTGTCTATGGCGAATGATAACTGCCGCAAATTCAAATAATTTTTTGCATATTGTAGAGGACTCGAGGTCTGCTGATTTTGGTGAAGATCGGTTAAGGAGAAGGGGTAGTTCACATGCAACATTTTATGTTTTAACAAGAGTAAAGTACTTAATTTTGATAAATAAATTATCCTGAAAAGAAGGGCATAATAATCCACTGTAGAAAGGTAGATGAAATATCTATAAATGAAAAGGGGTATGGGGAAGTTGAAGGGGGAGGTGATAATTTTCTATAAATGAAAATGATAGGTGAAGGGGAGGGGATAATTTTTTATGTGTACTACGTTAGCGGCAACAAAGAAGTAGTTTGTTGATAAAATTCCTTCCCGGGCTGTTTGGCTGTGGTCCAATATTTTCTGCAAAACCAGACGTTTCGGAAGTGCCATCGACTGCCATCATCAGTGAAAATCGAGTGCGCTAACGTGAGGTGGTATATGTTAGTGATCACAATTTTGTGGTTGGGGCTGAAAATAGAAGTAGTTTCTGTGGAAATATTTCATTTCTAAAATGATTTTAAATATAAATCTTAAAACATGGAAGACATGTATGGTTCTCCACACCGATATTTTAATTATTTGCATCAAATAGTATTATTGTTTAATAAATGTTCTATCCAGATCAAATTATGTGTATACAATTCTGGAAAAATTAGACATGCATAACATTTTGTTTGTTTATTGTAAACTGTATTATGTTTGGAAGTATCCCAAAGTAAAAACATTAATCATGTTAAACAATGAGGCCAGTCCAGTTTTTTAAGGCTAGGAGAAACCTTGAAATGTTTGGAGCATCACTAGGTCATGACGGATCTAATCATCAAACTTCAGTTTATGTGAAAAACTGGCAGATTTGAGTAGTCACTTGATAAACGATGGTGTAAAAGCAACAATTCTTTCAGAATTATTTTATAGCCCTGTCAGTCTGCAAATAACTATCATTCATTTAGACCTTCAGCAGATTTAAACTTTTCTTATTCGTGTTAGCAATATATTATGTAAAACTGCTAGAAGTATGGAATACAAAGACAAATCGAGCATTGTATATTTTTAGGTTAGGTACACTTTACAAAACCTTTTCATCAGATGTTCAACAGAGCAAGCTTAGAAGGATTCTCAGCAACAGTTACTGGATGTAACAGTTTGTTTCTAGGATATGTTTTACAAAGTAGTGGAAACTTGCTACTTGAATTCTGTGTTTCTTTGACTTCCTGTTCTAAAAAGTAATCTTTAAGGTTTTTTAAGGGATTCAAAGATAACTCTACTAGGAATAAATCTGCATCTTAATAAAGTTCTACAGATAACTATAGATGGGTCTAATCCTAAATAGAAATTTTAAGAACAATTCAGAATACTGTGACTCTGGGAACACAAGTTGATAAAATGTAAAAGGGCACAGTAACTGTGGATAAACGCAGAAGTAACGCAGAGGTAGAGTAGTATACCTAGAAGTTTTTCAGTGCAACGAGTTGGTTTCACCTTTTCTTAATTCTTAACCTCATATTATGAGTACAAATGTATGCCTACTTATTAGTAACTTTACTAATGAAAAGTCTTTTTAACAAAGAGCTCTCAGTTTCTCAACAGTTATTTTATGATGAGGTCGAAATGTTAAGGGTAACAATTGAAAATGTAATAACAAACAATTGAGTTTTTTACAAAACTATTAGTCCTGTAAAGAAAAGAACTTGTAAGAAATGGACATTTGCAAGATGTGTCCATGTTAACAGCAAAGATGACTATTACTGAAGCTCTGAGAACTGTCATACTTATGATAATGGCATGACAATGTATCAGTTAGAATAATCAACAACTTATTAAGGCACACTGTAAGGAGGTATGATTTAATCATTTTGCACACATTATTCCAGAAGTCTGTTCTAAAAACAATTATAATCAAACTGCTGTTTCAACAGTACTAATAATGCAGCATGGCAAAATTTAAACCATTTTTTTGGTCTGAATGTTTGTTTCAAGCTGAGTATACCAAATATGTTTTTAATAGGTTTATAATTTATGATTTGAAGTATATGAAGCAATTACTAGTACCTATTCATTAGACAAGAAATTATAACTATAATTTCCATTAATGTTGTTAATGTTCTTTGCCATTCATTATTTATTTATTTTTTTACTATCAGGATAAGTTCTGATGAAGTTTCTGTACGTGCCATTTCTGCTCTCTCTCTCTCTCTCTCTCTCTCTCTCTCTCTCTCTCTCTCTCTCTCTCTCCCCCCCTCTCTCTCCTCTCATTTTCATTTATTGATATATATAAAAATACTGACACTCCTCTGTAGTGTCCATATTGCATAAAATTTAAAAAAAACTTGCGCCTGTATAAAATATATAAACTCTGAAAACATTTGTTCTAATACTGAATCAAATTTAATAAAGCAAAAAGGAATTGTGTGTGCGCGTGTTTTAATGATAATTAGTAACGAACAACAAAATCCAAGAATTTACAAATGAATAATGAAAACACAAAGATTAAAAACTAATAAGAAATCATTCAATAGACATAAAGAAACAAATTAGTAAAATGTATTAATGAATCAAAGGAATTCAGAAATTCAACTGATAATATAGATTGATAATCACATTTTAGTACATAGTGTTACTAATTTCACAATTCCACAAAATTTGTAATTATTGGATAGTGAACATTGGATTTCAATATAGTAAGAGTACACATATTAATATAAAGCACGTTTCACAAAAAGTGAATGGAAAAGAACAGAAATACACAATTTCGACTTTCTTAAACTGAAAACAAGAAATTCTTTTGAGTTAGTGTAACGTGTTGTGTTACTGTAAGACAGAGCAGTGCTGTTAGTGTACAAATTAAGATGCATTAAATGTATAAATAAAGCTAAATGGCCTAATGAGTTATTCTCAGATGACATCATTAATCTTCTTGGTAATGGTGTAAAAGCCTTCCCACAGTGGTTGCAGGTTCGGGCTGATTTCTTTCTTCCTTATCATGTTATAGAACTAAGCCTGGCAGCAGGTGTGAGCCCTGAAGAAATTGCAACCAGTCTTCATCTTTGTATTTGCCAAAATAAAGTTTTTCTGAGCCAGGTCATGTAAATTCAGGTTAGGCCAAATTGCTCATTAGACTTTGTCTAAATTTTAAAGATATAAAGTGTTGATAAAGATTTTAGGACCGTACATTAAAAACATTGTTTCCACATATGAGTAGGAAGCAGATGTATTAATATAATATGTTACCCAACAAGATACGGGTACAATTATGTATATTTAATGAAGTAGTTAGTGGACTTAAAACCTGCAGTAGAAACTCCAGTTTTTATAAAACAAATAGGGAGAGAATTGAAGATTTTATGTTTGTAAATGTTATATCTATTCTCTTCACAAGTAACTAATGGCTGGTTATGATTTGTAATCACGTTTTCTCATACTGTATGTTGTTAATGACCTTTTTGTAAGAGTATGAAAAAAAAATAGATACCGGTATTTGAAAAAAGGTGAATTTTATTCGTACATACTAAAGTATAGAGTCCCATTTATTTCTATTAATTAATAAAGGTCCGTACTATAATAATTTTGTGTGTAATATACAAGCATTCTTTAATATGTTTACGAGATTCTCCAATTTTATTTGCATTAATTCAGATCGTAGTAACATTAAATTCCACTCTAACCCATTATTAATATTTAATCATTTGCGTGTTAACGGAAACTGCACATTGCTTTTTATTGCATTATGTTGAAAAAAGGATTTTAATGTACTTGTTTGGTTATACGTTAGATTGTACTAGGTTATAGGTTATAAATTGGAACCAGGTTTTAATTCCGGTACATCGAATAAATACAGCCTTTTATCCATACAATAATTTAATGTACACTAACAAAGGAAATTTTTGTTAAGTCTAATTAATTTTAAAAATCTAAAAGGTTAAGTTAGATTGTTAAACGTAGACACAACCTCCCAAAATCGTCTCTGTACCGTAATTATGTGTGATAAATAGAAACTAATTTCTGTACTTCCAATAAATACACCCTTTTAGTGTACACTAACAAAGTAAATTTTATTGAAGTTACATTGTCGTACATAACCTCCATAACCTGGCATTAGTTACTTGTGAAAAAACAGATCTAGTAGAAATCTGGACACCGAAATTAAGTACAAACATGGAGATGGAAGTTTGACTTTGTTGCAGGAAAAGACCTGCAATCCGGAGAATGTTTTCAGCCTTCTTTAAGAATATGACAAAAATCACAAATTTCACTCCAGATAAATCAGGTTTATTTTATATATATATATATATATATATATATATATTCAAACACTTTTTGCTACAGTCTGTTTCTTGATGTATAAAATATATTTAATATTTATAAAGACTTTACCTTAAGATGTTTCTAAATAGCTGTTTTTTTTTTTGTCCTATGTAACATTTATTTTTACATAGAAACATCTTGAGGTAAAGTCTTTATAAGTATTAAATATATATATATATATATATATATATATTCAATCACTTTCTGCTACAGTTCGTTTCTTGACATACACATATATATATATATATATAAAGTATTTAAAATTTATATTTATATTACCTCAAGATGTTATTTTTCCTTATTTGGAACATGTTTCGAGAGCTCCCATGCTCTCATCCTCAAAACATTGGAGGATGAGAGCACGGGAGCTCTTGAAACACGTTCCAAATAAGGAAAAATAACATCTTGAAGTAATATAAATATAAATTTTAAATACTTTATATATATATATCATCGGTTTATAGAATCTGTCGTCACTGTCCAATTTCTAGATTCTCTCTAATATTTTTTGTTCTGACAATGTTCTTCTGTCAGATTCCTCGCACTTAGAGCTTTCTGGATACTCTCTCCCCATGATCATCTGGGTCTTCCCCTCTTCTTCTTCTCCGGGGGTAACCATTCCATTATCCTTTTTGGCAACCTTTCTCCAAAGGTTTAACATGTCCAAACCAAATTAACTGTCTTCTTTCTATTTCGTCTACTACTGCATGTTTCACATTTATCATTTCTCTAATCTGTTCATTTCTTATTTTCTCTCACCTGGATACTCTGCAGATCTCCTTAGTGCATCCATCTCTACAGCTAGTATTTTCCTTTTGTCTGCTTCTGTCATTCTCCAACTCTCAGCACCATACAACAGAATACTCTTTACGATAGTATTGTATATCTGTACTTTCCTTCCTCTAGCTATCTGGTCATGCCACCATATACTATTTGGCCTTTTCATAGCCCTCCATCCCATGTCTACTCTCTCCTGTATTTCATCTGTATCTCTGCCATCCTGCTTTATCTGTACTCCTAAATACTTATATGCCTGGCAATTTTCAATTTCTTCATTATTTTCCAATTGCAAGTTGGTTTCAGTACCTCCCAAGCATAAATACTTGGTATTTTCTAGATTTATTGACAGTCCCCAGCTCTCGTATTCATCTTTGATCTTCCGAGTCATATTCTCCAAGTCCTCTTTGTCTTGTGCTACTAAGACCTGGTCATCCGCGAATTGTAATGTGAAAATGTGGGTTCCATTTTATATAAATTAACCTAATAAAAACACAATTTTCATAGTAACAAACATGGCTGTTGCAAACATGGAAAACAACTATTAAAAATAATTAAATCTAAAGATTTGGAAAGAATTAAGGTTACAGATTTTGAAATAGATGAACTACCAAAATTTATTATAAGTAGCTCCTATAATTTAATGACAAAATTAATGACAAAACAAAGATGAAAAAAGGTTTTTTTTTTACACACCTTACCTCATCCAAAATCTGTATCTGAAAAAATTAAAATTATGTGTATTAAAGTTGTATACTTTCCATATCTAACACGGCACAAAAATTTCAGCTGATGGCTCATGAATCCAAAATCCAGATGGATCGGAACGTGAAAGTATATTATCACAAAATAATTTTAATGGCTGTTAAAACTACTAACACAAACTCTTAAGTCCTCAGGGTTTAGCCTTAAGTTTATATAATGTTATCGATTTAAGAAAGATCACAAGATGCTTCAGAAGGCAGACTTTTCCTAAACAAATGTCAGTGCTGTTACAGACAATATTCCAGAAATTCTTAGAATAGTCTGAAGAATTCTGTACAAGAAAGAATTCTCTGAAGATATATGCTTAAAAACTATACATAGATGCGAAAGAGAAATTTTAATGATAAAATAAGCCACAAAAAATAAACTCATGTTCTGAAAGCAAAACAAGGCAGATGAAATTAAAAAGATAGTAAATAATTAACTACCACCTGCTGCTTCTTCAGTTTTAAGAACAATTCTGTTTCATCTTTCTTGTATGATCAACTTTCAGAAACTATCCACTGTAGAAAATTTTAAAAACGTGAGTACTGTTTTCAATTAAATCATTGGTAGCTTTCATTTTCAAATTGTTAAAAAGTTTCAAATTTTCATTTAATTATTATGATAAATCAGTATGTTTTCAATGCACATAATGAAAAACTGTTTACACAGTATGAATTAAAATATAACTTGGAGCTAATAAACAAAAAAGTTCATTTTCCATTGAATGAAATTTACAATAATCCTTAATTTTTTGTTATATGGACGTTTGACTGCAGTTTGGAACAGTAAGGACAGTGACACAATTACTACAATGTTGAAAAAACTTACATTTATTTCAAAATGTACATTTTTTATGTTTACTCTAACTGTATGTATGTTTACTATAACTGTATGAACATATTTATTTATCGCATCCTGAAAAACCCCTATTAATTTTAAGTTTCAAGATACCATAAACCACAGTACATAGAGGGGAAACATGACTTATTTATTACACCACAGGATAAACATTTACATTTATTATATGTCAGTGAATTTGACTTTGGTACTCTATTATAAGACAAGTGAAATTAATGTGTACATGTTAAATGTGTAATTTGTAACCCTAAGGACAAAAACTAACTATTGGTGGATTACAAAAGATGAACAGTATATAGCTATTCACGATTAGAATATCAATCATAGATTAGAATATCAATCATACACATCAGTGATATAAAATCATTACTACTATTATTCTTTTAATCATTAATACATTGAAAGTAGAGAATAAACATAATAATAACTCACAGAATGTATAAACTAATATGTATAAATAATCACCGAGTTATAACAAAAGTGATACTTTCACTCAAATATAGTATAGGCCTACAAGAATCAAGAAACTGTGCGAATGCAAAATTATATACTGCCACAAACTATATAGAAGACAGTATGTGTGTCTCTACACTTATTTACAAACACAAAAAAATATCTTTTGCTGCATGACAAACATTCATATTTACTATGTACCTTCAAAAAAACAAAATGAAGGTATATTTCATATTTGTAATGAAATAATTGGACCCATCAAGTATTCAGTGACCAACTGATACAAAGAATAGTAAATAAGAAAAAACATTTACTACATAGGAACCTCACAACATGATTTATTAATACCAACCTTTACTTCAAATCAAATGTATAAACAAAAACTTCTAGATATTTTTAAAAAAGAACTTTAAAAAATCATATACCACAAATTTAATAGCCTACATCAAAGGTGAGAGCATTCATTTTCCATGTACTGTACCTGCAAACCTATATATATATATATATCCTAAAGCCAGGATGGGGTTTACAGACAAAAGAAACCTTGAGTCAGATCAGTCAAAGTCAAGTGAATTACAATTTAATTATATTCAATTTTATAAACTGAACACAAAACCATAATCTATACACATATCACCAAATGATCATGAATTTCAAAATCTGACCAAAGAAATTAAAAAGTTTAAGTTGAATACACTAAATGACATTCAGTGGTTTAGTTCTGTCATAATTGTAGTTTATGTGGACGCTACTAATCGTCCACATGAAATACTAATATAAAAGAAGCTAATAAACACCAACCTATTAATCATAAGATAAATAAACAGATGTTATCAAAGTGTAAATATTCTTCTATAATTAAACTATTTTCTACCAAAACAAGCTACCAAACTGTTTGCTATTATGTATTAATTTGTACTATGCCAAAACAGAAATAAACAAGTGAAATTTAAATGAAACGAACTTGCTTATAGTTGATGTTACTTATATATAAATTTGCAGACTTATTTACTTATTTATAAATGTTTTTATTATCAGAATTTCAGTTTTACTTAGCAGAGCTTTTATATATAATATTTCTAATTACAAAAGATTTACAGCCTGTGATGGTCCCTTTTCGAGTGACAATTTCTGACAAATAAATATATCGCCTACTACACACTGCCTAAACACTTTAAGATGAAGAAAACCTATAAAGTATGCAACACAGAAAAACTCAAACACAACATATAGGCTTAAACTCTTTAGTTTTAATGTAGGCTGTTAAATATGATACAACAAATATTATTGGAGTTTGTTGTAAATGATGTGTTTGAGTGTGACTAAGAATTTATAAACACTATTCCAACACGGAAAACTAGTATTTTAGATTTAAAAAAATTTATAAAAAATATACGTTATAAAGATTTTTTCTAAAATACTAGTGTTAAAGAAGTTATAATGTTTATAAATTCTTAAAGAAATTATTTACAAATAGATTGTACTAAAAATTGGCCACATATCGTAGACATTCTTTTGTTTACGCCGAGTAAATAATAGTAACCATGTGGTGTGTTTATCAAAACGTTTTCATTAAAACTTCATCAAATTTAAAAGAACACCATCCTCTCATAACTAATTATGATAGAAATCGACATAAATTCATTAAATTTGCTAAGTAATTTTAGTTTAACAAATTTAATTTCATCCCTGTTATGAAACCAAGTATTTACTTATTTATAAACTAAGTAATTAGGCTGTAATTTATTTAACTGATTTTGCACATAATTTTGATGCCTTCACAAAATGTAAATAAACAATAATTTACATATTTAAAATACTCTTGTAACATCAAATAAATAAAGACTGTATAAAAGACATGCTTATACTCTTCGAAACCCATAACAAATAAATTCTGATAACAATGTGTTTATGCTGATATCAATTATCTCAACTTCAAAGGTTATGTTTAAAACATGCTGACTTTATTTGACGCCAAAATATAATGTAGCACACAAAATTATTAGTAAATATGTAAACTTACCCTTTCCTTCATTCGCCATGTCTGTGTAATAGCGTTAGCTCCTTCAATCGTTTCAGCGTGATGTTTTTGATTAAAAGATATTGGAAGCTGCCAATCAACGAATTCTGTATCGTCTTCATCACCGTTTCTACCATTTGTTGCCGTTTTAATAATATTAGCTACCATCATGTCGTAAATATAGTTAACTATAAGACTAATATAATATAGTTATGTTAAAAACGGTAAATCATTTTCTAAAATTAAACAGAACAAAGCGAGAAAATTAAAGACGTAAAAAACTACACGACGGACTGAAACAGCCATCTTGCTTTATATATTGAACAAAACAGAAAACAGCTGATTCTGATTGAATTGCTGCGCATTTTAAATTTTTTATAATATGAAATGGCTATCGGCAACTTTATTTAAGCTGATACATTTGTAAGTAATATGAAGCGATCAATCCACTTTAATTTATTTGAATCTTTTTTAATGAACGTCTGAACCCAGTAATTACATCATTCATTAGTCTGAAAAGTATAACTCCCAGTTAAACACATTTAAATTTTGTATTTTGAAATGATAAGTAGACGGTCAAAAGAAAGACCGGTTAAATTTGAATTTATAAGAGTAGTAGTGTTGATGGAATTGTGTGTATAAAGAATACGAATTCTTGGATTTCGTTGTCCATGACGTGTCCGTTACTTAACTAAATATCACTATAATATTGAAAACTCGGAACACTAGTGTTCCGAGTCGTCAATATTATAGTGATATTTAAGAATACGAAAGATGCTGGAGCAGAAATTCAAAAATTACATAAAATGATTGTTCGTTAGTTACATATAATCATAATAAACTTGTAATTTAATAAGCCCAGGGCCGGTCCTTGATGTAAGCGAAGTACGCGGCCGCGTAGGGCGCCTGGCAAGGGGGGGGGGCCAAAGGCCTCAAACTATATAGACCCAGAAAGCGCAGAAATAGTTTCAGTAACGACAAGAAAACATAGATAAGATAAATCATATGCACAGTTAAAAATACAACATAAAACATAATTCAAAAGTATTGGATATAATAATAATTCATTCATAACTTTAAGTAAAAAAAGGAGGCCAACTTCACGCTTGGGATGCAGAGCAGACGAGGAAATATCCCAGACGCTTGGGATGCAGAGATATCATTTTGAGGAAATATACGATGCCGTGTATGAAGCCTCTCAAGACCAGAAACTCGATGCATTTGGCAGGAACACTGCTTTAACAATTGAAAAAAAACTGCAAAGTTTCAAGTTTCTGTGTTGTTTAGTAACTTGGCATGAGATCCTGTTTAAAATAAACATGGTGAGTAAGGCCTTGCAAAAAGTCACATCTGATCTGCAAAGCTCAATGGATCTCGTTAAAAGTGTACAGATTTCTAGAAAAGATGAGATCTGATGAAGGCCTCAATAACGTCATCACAGATGCAAAAGAACTTGCAGAAAAATCGGTGTTGCTGTTGAGTTTGAAAAAGAAACCCAAGTCCGTCCAAGGAAAACAAAAAGGCAATTCTCCTATGATATTGAAGATGAACCTGTTCAGGTTGGGAGAACATCGTTCAAAGTTAATTTCTTCTTTGTCATGCTTGACACAGCAATATCCTCGATTAAAGAGAGGTCCCATGGAGAACCACAGCAAAAGTTTCAAATTTCTTTATGACATTGGAAATCTACAGACATGGGATAGGAAGGAATTGAAGGATGCCTGTACACATCTTCACAGTGTTCTAAGTGATGGAGAAGAATGTGATATAAATGGAGTTGAACTGTTTGACGAGCTGCAAATTTTTGCACCAATGCTGCCCTCTGGAAGCTCTCCAGCTTAAGCCTTGTCGTTCATAACCAAAAATGGTTATAGGGACACCTTCCCAAATGTTTTTGTTACTTTGAGAAATCTTCTGATGCTCCCAGTTTCAGTGGCCAGTGGTGAAAGAAGTTTTTCTAAGTTGAAACTGATAAAAACTTATTTAAGATCAACTTTGTCCCAAGAGCGTTTGAGTGGACTGGCAACAACGGCCATTGAAAATGACTTGCTAAATGAAATGGACACAGATTTGATACTCAATGAATTCACAAAAATGAAAGCCAGAAATATCTCTTTTTAATGATTTATGTTGTTTAGCTTTGCCTTCACTAATTATACTTGTAAATAAAATTTTGATTTCTTGTAACCTGACTTGTGGTTGTATTCATTGACTTTCCACCATTTCAAATTTAACATAAGTGTATTTTTAGATTTATGTATTTATTTTCTCAAGGTCTAAAAAATGTTTACAGGCAATTGTATTGTAATTAATACTATATGCTCAACAAAGATATCATAGTAAAGTTAACAGAATCATCAATCAAACACAATTTTTAAGTTACATTGAACTAGTATGAGTTTAAAACAACGTTAGCAATAGTTTTTCAATCTCCAGCAAATTACTGTGGTAAAAATAAAGCCCACATGCCCCTTATAAAATTAGGAAGAAAGGTAATTTAATTTATAGTTTCATAAAAAACCTAAGATAAAAATGGTTTTGAAATGGCTTCAAGATTATAATTTTAATACTACTTTAACAGTCAGCGAATTTTTATACAAATAGCAAATGCAAGTTTGTGAAATTTTCAAATAAGTATCATGATTTTTTTTATAAAAGTAGTGTGTATAAGATTACTAATAACCCTGACATTTAACCCAAAATATACCTAAAACTCTATTTCTGAAGCCTTCATTTTCAAATTTTTCTGGGGGGGTCCCCCTCTACCTGGGGGTATTCCATACCCTCCAGACCACCCCGGTAGAAGGGGCGCCGAAATATTGTTCGCTTACACTAGAAAAATGTCTAGGGCCAGCCCTGAATAAGCCGTTTGACTACCTGAATATTTATATTTGTAAGAGTAGTCTGAGAAAATTGTATGTTTCTTATTTCTTTAAAATTCTTTAGATCATGAAAAGGCCCTTAATAATAAATTAAAATATGAATGCACTGGGATTGCGAAGGACTATGGTTTTCTGACAAAATATTGGTTGTAGTTCCTCTTGTACCTTCAGTGTTACAAAACATCTATGCAATGCACTTTGTTGTCTTTAAAACACAATATTTAGTGCAAAATTTAATTAAAGGATACCTGACCTTAAGTTAAATTTTGTTTCTAAAAAAGGTTAAGAAGAGACAGCCTCTGAAGATGCTTGTCATTCAGTGCATGTCTTTTAAGTCACAATTCGAACGTAGAACAGACAACACGCAAGTGGCTCAATAAACAACACATGGCTAGCATACTACAACTTAAGAAACCAGGAGCCGATACTTGCCCCCCCCCCCGCCACCGAAATGTCAACAACAATAACCGTCAACTGACGTTTCTATTATGCAGGTAATATCCCGTAATTCTATCGAGTCTATTTTCCTAAAGGGACCTGTTTGTCTCTTTGAAATGCTGTCAATTAGGGGCTATTTGTAATAAGGCGAGTTGCATCATTCGTATCTGTATTTTAAGGCAATTTACCATTCCCTCAAGTCTAACCAGAGGGAATATTAGAGTACGTACTGTCTGGCCACGATTCGATGATCGAGCATTGTGTAAGGTGGGAGAAATACTAAGGTAGGCTAAGTGGGGGTAAATCAAATGGCTAGTACATATATTTCACCCTACCTCGCTTACAAACGGCCGGGTGGTCGGGGAGAGCAGCTTCAATCATCCAGTTGCGGCCAGACAGATGGTACGTTGGGTTAAATACGAAGTACGTAAAAATTCACGTAATTGTTTCCTAACACAAACAGTGTCTGCTCCTACCACATCTGTATCTTCTCCAAAAACGCCTGCTATTGTAAAGGCGCCCGGCCCTTCCTACGTGGCTGTGGCCGCGACATTTGACCAACCTTCCGATTAACCGAGTAAACCACAGTGCACTTGTCGCAGCCGGAAACCCTCTGGCCGACAAACTTCACAGGCATTGCCTGTAAACACTCCGCGGGCAATCACCGCGCCCAGTCATCCTCCTCAGCCTCCACGCGAGCAGACTTCTACGAAGTCCGCCAGCCCTGGGCCATCTGCGACCCCCACCGAGGCCAGTCAGACATGTCCTCTCATATCTCGGGTCTATTCCTGGGCCCCGGTGGATCTCCTGACTGCCTGGGCAGAAAACCTTGTCACCAGCAACAGATCTGCTCGCGATACGACCACAGTGCTTGCCTTGGTCTTTAAATCCCTTGCCACCCTCTTCCCTTTACTCCCCTTGAATGGTTAATAGCCTGAGGATCATTGCGTGGAATGCCCATGGGGTACTTTCCAGACGATTAGAACTGATGACTTTCGCAAAGGAGTATGACGCTGATGTCGTACTTCTTGCCAAGACTCATCTGACTCACTACCACTCGTTTTCCCTTCCAGCTTACACCTGCTATCGTCAGGATCGTCACCAACGGCTCACCCCCTCCTCGGAGGGCACAGCAGTACTAGTCAAAAGGCGGATATTCCATAGGCCATTACCTCCTCTCGACACTTCTGCCATCGAAGGTTGTGCGGGGCGGTGGAAGCGGACGGATCGGAGTTGTGCCTTGTTTCAGCAGGACGTAAACTCTGATCGATGGGACTATCTTGAGTTTCTTAAAGTCGACTACGCCTCCGTTTGGAGAGCGGCGAGTAGACTGACCCGCGAGAACTCCGAACGGGGTTGTGTCTTTGGAAGGCCGATGTCTTCGCCAACTGCATGGAGGCGCATTTTACTGTTCACCAAGGCGTCTCGGTTCCACTCAGAGACGTTCGTGACTTCCTATCTGGATATTTCTCCTGCCCTCTTAATGACCCAGCTCCCACGTTCGATTAGGACGAACTCGTTTCATCTATATGCCGATTTAACCGCCGTCACGCCCCCGGTCCTGATCGGATCGGACCCGCTGCATTCCAACATCTTCCGGCCTCAGGCGTTGACCTTATTCTTGAGCTGTTCAACTGCTGTCTCTGGCTACAGTATTTTCCCATCCTGTGGAAAACGGCCAGCATCGTAATGATACCTAAGCACCGTAAGCCGCGCATGCTTCCTGAAAGCTATCGCCTATCTCTCTCTTGCCAGTCATCTTGAAGGTGTTCGAGCGTCTCCTGGTCGCACGTATCTCGCCACTGTTGGATGATTTCATCCGCAGTGAACAGTTCGGGTTTTGCAGAAAGCACTCGACCACTCTTCAGCTAGTGTGCGTTATGACGCATTTGTCTGATGCCACTAACAGGCGAGCGGCTACGGCCGCTGTCCTGTTGGATGTGATCAAGGCCTTCGATGAAGTCTGGCACGAAGGTCTTTAAACTTGCCCATTCTCCCCACCCCAAATGGTTGGGAATGTCCTGAGGGTTGGTCAAGAGAAGATATGCATGGCCATGCATATCTTCTCTTGACCAACCCTCAGGACATTCTCTCCTAAGTCCACAACGAGTCCGTAGGCATTCATAATGTCCGTGCCAAGAATCATTTCATCGACAATATCTGCAACGAGTATTTGGTGGCTAAACTCAAAGAAACCCAGGCATACACGTACGTCTACCTCGCCTATTACTTTGATGGGGCTTCCCACCATAGTCTGTATTATACAGGATCTATATTGAGGTTGTCGGTTGCTGATTAAGTCAGGGTGCACAATGGACACTGTTGTGCCCAGGTCAACTGTAAATTATGTTGGTTTACCTTCCACAAATCCATTAATGATCAAGTTTCCACTCATCTTATTAGCGTGGAAACTGTGTGCTATTCTGGAGGTTTATTTCTCCAATTGTTGTGATAACTCTCTTCTCTCTGTATTTTCTTCTCCCAACAGTCTACCTGTAGATGACCACCCATCCCACAGTTGTAACACTTAGGTCTTTTGCCTTTATTCTTTGGTTCGAAAGATCGTTGTCGCGCTACTGACTTCTTAAACTGTTGTTCTTACATCGTCCGTTTTGATAATATTGTGGTATTGGATCCGTTTAGCTACAACGTGATGACATACTTTGATTAATGTAGGTCGCCAACTTGGCAGCTTCAAAATGGAGGGCATGAACAAGAGCATCTGAGCTATTATGATGCCGTGCCATTCTTAACACTTGTTGTAACTGAATATATCTGATACCGTCAATAAACACAATGTGAGCAATCCATGTTCGGAAGTCCTCTGATTCTTCGGGATAAGCTAATCTCGTCAGTTGGTCGAAATTTGCTTCAAATTCGTGAAGGTTCTCCCCTGAACTCTGTCGTCTCTTTTAAGTTGAACATGGTACACTTCGCACAAATGCTGGTCACCGTACCATAATCCCAGAGCTTTTGTTAATTCGCCAAAAGTGAATGAAAGCCCTTTCTCTTCTTCTGTCCATTTATTTAAGTGAGCGGCACCTTCAAATTGGCGAAGATATGGGAGTAATGCATCTATGAGTGCAGGAAAAAGAGAATGAGAATTATGACACGAGCACGTGTCCACATACAGGTTACGTCCGATACTTATTTATCAAGCCAGTTTGCCATCCTACTGGCCATTACTCAGGTGCCTTGAACTCACTGCCTCTGTTACACCTTCTATCCAGGTCTTTTTAGGTCTACCGCGCTTCCTTCGGCAACCTTATGTTCCTTATTCTTTATACATGGTCATTATATACCACCCTTTAATATCAGTCATTAGAGAGCCATCCATTCCCATCAGTGTCTTAAATCTTCATTCCTCTTTGACATATTCCGAATACTCTTCTACGAGTTTCCTGACAACCACATTTCCGCTCACAATAAAGTATAAAGTACTTACGATAAAGGTTGGATGCTTATATTTCCAGTTCTCTTGATTGTTCATCATCTTCTTTCACAGCACTACACTTTATCTAAAAATGAAACTTTTACTTGTGAACTTACTGTTTTTTCTTCTCGTCGTAGAACGAGGAGAAGAAAAAACAGTAAGTTCACAAGTAAAAGTTTCATTTTTAGATAAAGTTATATTTCCAGTTTTCTCAGCTACAAAGCAAACGACTCGAACAGCCAACTGTTCCTGCAGTTTCTGTTAATCCTTGGATTTCGTTGTCCATGACGTGTCCGTTACTTAACTAAATAGCACTATTACATTAACGACTCGGAACACTAGGTTTTTTTATAAGTAAAAGCATAAAGTTTTACCTTACAGCCTGAACCGGTTTTCTCCTTTAAAAGGCTTCTTCCAAGAATAATTTTACTTATAAAAAACCTAGTGTTCCGAGTCGTTAATGTAATAGTGCTATTTAGTTCTGTTAATCGTAATCGTTTTGTAATTTCTCTGCCTTCATCAATTACAGAGATGCTGCATTCATATCTACAAAGAGTTTCCGTACATTTATTTCCAAGCTCCATCTTTTGTATTCCTCCTGCTGTTTTTTTTTGTCCCAGTACACTCTAGATTTTCTTTATTGTAAGCTACGATTGTAACTCAGGGAATCCTGAGTGTGTACATATGTATGTGTGTGCACACGCTAGCTGTATAACGTTTACTGTATGTATACTGTACATCCAGATCTCCTCCACAAATTACGCAGTTGGAAAATACGAAAAATGGTGTCAGCTTTACTTTATGGTTTAAACGCCAGGTGGCTGTTTGCACTCTCGCAGAATGACATCATAACAACGTGTTGTTACTTCCCTACAGTGTCTCTCTGCACCAGTCAGATTGCACCGTTAGTAAGATAAGTTTACCGCTTTGGTCCAGTTGATGCTACCGTTAGTATTCATCAATGTCACCTTCAATGCACCACATTCTGCTTTTGCCGTGGCATAGCCGTTGTATACAGTGGGGCACCGCGGCTGTAATGCAACATGGGTCAAACAGAATTACAAGTGTGTACAGGGCACGTGACGAACCGTCTACTGTCGTTTTTCCCTCTAACACAAATTACTGTGGGGATTTGCTGAGCTCAGTGAGTGCGTGTTCAGAGCACGCATATGGCACAATGAGTGGTCCGAAGATGAAATTGAAATATTGATTCTCGTAGAGGTGTTCATACATCATTTCTGGTACTCAGCACTGTCGGAGGACAATTATACAAAACACGGTAAAATGTCAATTTAAATGTAATGAATTTGTTGGGTGTTTAGGTTATTGCATTGCAATGCATTAAGTAGAATGGTGTCTTTGCACCCGGTGAATGATTGCAGCATCTGTGTCGAGCCCAATGGCTGCCTGGTAATAAACTTAGTGCTGATACAGTAGACGGGTGCCTAAAACTGGAATGGTCAACCGCCAACGCATTTTCCACAGAAGGTGGGGGAAGAAGAGTTTCGCGTATGGCACTGCCGCTGGAAGTGATTCAGGCGACAGGTGTTGCCTGTCTCAAGCACAGCTGACAGACGTTTTGAGGCGTCAGTCGCTCTTCGCGACGCAGAGAGCCTCCGTGCCAGTGACAGGTGTAACAGTAGCAAGCAGCACGGTTGGCGTACAAGGAAGGAAGAAAGGACAGCTTCGGAGGTTAACTCAGGGGCTGGGACTGATGTTAAATTTAAAAAATTAAAGATATCTTTATGGCGGGTCATCAAGAATTGCTCGAGGGCGTTTGACCTGGATCAGCGGAGGTGGCAGCGCGGTGCTGATGGTCCGTAGGTAAGGAAAGGGTGAGATCACAGCTGCAGCAAAGAGAGTTACAGCTAACCACCTGACAAAGGCTGAAAGATAGAAACTCAAAGACCTCCTCGAATTACATCATTCCTAACAAACCAAGGAGATACGGACAAGGAACGAAGGTTTCCGATTAGAATTTTTCCAGTCTGCACCTGTTGGTGGTCGACATAAATGATCACCAAGCGGGAGCCGCATAGGTCAGTACAGACGTGAGGAACAAAAGATAAATGGTAACATTCGTGCGCAGTGCCAGGGGGCTGCGACACGAGAGGAATGGGAAACTTTGGCTCGGACGCCGCGAGCCTTGTCAAAAGTTTCCGTCACGTGAGCGTTGAAGCATACGCGCTGGTCTAACCGAACGCCTAGATATTTCACCGTCTCCTTATAGGCGATGGGACTCCCTTCTAGGGAGAGGGCCTAGCATCGGGGAATGGAGTTACGAGTGAAGCAGATCACCTCATTAATGAAATAGTTGTATTTAGTTAAGTAACGGACATGGGCAACAAAATCCAAGAATACAAATTGTTATTTCTGATTAATTAAAGCTGGCTATTAGTGATTTCATTGGTGTCTTTATTTTGTTTCCACTGTACCATACGATGATCAGTGAGACAGTATGAACGAGAAACTCTATATAACGCAATTTCCTGAAAATTAGTGTTATTGTTTTATGTGATATTATAAATACTAATTTATGAAATTCTGACACCTGAGATTTAAGATTTATTGCTGTTTATTTTGTAATTTTAATATTTTCATAATTAATAATAAACTGATTAGAATTAATATTATATTGATTACTTAGACAAGGATTATTTATAAATCACTATAAAACATACCTTTAGATAATTTGTAAAAAAAAAGAGTGTACATACAGAACAAACAAACAAAAATCCAAAAATTGGAAAGTGACACTTCTAAGAAGGCATATTAACTAAAACTATGCTGACACATCTACTTGACATTCCAAATTTTAACTTGTTACAACTTTCCAAATATTTAATGTACAAATCATTTTATGAGACATAATTTTATTACAGATTATACAGAGCAAACAATGTTTCATATAAAAAAGATATTTGTATTCAAATAATGGTATTTTTAGATTAACAGCACCTGAAAATGTGTATTTTTGAAGGAATGCATAATGTTCTCTTATCCACATTTATGTACCGATTCTTAAAATAACATTCTAAGTCTACTTTCATATTTTATGGGCTTGTATTATAACTTGCAATGTACTTTTCACAAACCGTGGAAGGCTCTTGTCACTACCTAGTGTATAACTTTGTTTCAAAAAGAAGGGGAGGTTTAAAAGTATAATGTGCACGCACGTTGCCTGAAACTCGTTTGATTAATTTTTTTTTCCTAAATTATTGTGACTGACCATATTACCATCAGTATTCCCCTTCTATATGGGTTGTGTGAAGCATTTTTCAGTTTTACACCATTCAAAGTGTCTGGTATAAAAGTGTTTAAATCTTATCAGAACACCAATGTCACCAAGGGTAAGAAAGAAGTCACAGTTTTCCTATATGGATCACAAAAGGAAACTGAAACTTACTACAGAAGGGGAAAGGGAAGGATCAAAATTGGAAAAGGTGGATTATATTGAGAAGTTTACTAGGAGAAAAGGAAAAACTTTACTAGAAATTGCAGTACTCTTATTCTTACTTATTATTTATTACTTTTGATACACTGATAAGATATGTATAACAAATACCATAATCTGGTACATCTACGTACTTACCAAATTCATTAGTTGCTGGGCTCATATTCTTCTTTATAAACGTGTTTTTACCTAAGGGGTGCCAGGGTTCATTTACAGCGAGATTTTGAGACACAGATGATGACACAAATGATAACACTGTATTGTTGAAAATAACCATCAAAATTCAATTCTCCAGAATATATTACAGACACGACCATGCGGTCAAAACAATGACGTCATATAAGATGACCCGAGAACAAAATGGTTGTTATTTTTTATATCTCATTTTACTCTCTATACTTCTTTTGTCTGCTAAATTAATATCAGTGTAAATTGTATTGCTGCAGCTTAAAACCATTTATTAATTGTTAGTTCGTTAATACACAAACCAATGCCCTCAGCATCTGTGGTTATGTATACTCGCTCACTCTCACACACATTCATCTTTAGACCAGTACATTCTTTTAATTAGTGATTCTGTATTAATGAGCTCATTAAACTATAAGAAAATGATAAAATGGGACTTCTCTGCTTATCGTTTGGTGTTGTCCATCCGTTGCTGGTGGGTGACGCCCATGATGATGGCCGGTGTTCGCCTCTAGTTCTGCTGAGTTTAATTGAAGAAATTTGTGCACTGATTTTACATATTAATATTCATACTGTTAAACAAGGTGAGCCTTTATTGCTCCACTATTACTGATACTTTTTTGATCTAGTTATTGTAAACTATTGTTAGACAATTGCTCACACAGCGATACATCGCTGTGTCTCCTCTGAAGAACGGCTTTGAAATGAGAACGAGGCAAATGTAAATTTGCGCTTGTGTGTGTGGTTCTTACGTCATACAGCTTTGTCTTACTGGACAACGCCTCGTTGCACGTATTGTAGTTAGTGTGTCATTGTTTTCGGTTATGACAGAACAGTGCTATGATCCAATCACAATGCATATTTAAGTCCTTCGTCACAAACACCGCCATGGCCTTTTCCGATTCCAGCACGTCCTACGGTGACCTTGGTGTCTTACTCTTGCTGAATTTGCGTTGTTCCACCGTATATAGGGACAACGGACCTAACCATTCTGTGTTTTACTGATTAAACAATACAAAACATTGAAAAATACCATTATACCCATAATTATGATACTGGGTCCTTATGTACTGTTACAAACCCCCTCAATGAAAATTTTTGTGTCGAAACACAAAAACTTTCATTGACTCATTCACACTTTCCTAAAAGGATCAGTCTAGATATGTCACCACAACCCCCTGTAATGTTACTAAAAAAAAATTTATCATCACTTACCCTTGGTCCCATGATGTTGGTCGCACCCTCTGACCTTACTGGACTTCTCCTGAGAGATCCCTACACCATAAGGCCATAAGGCACTCTACACTCCTGTTCTGACGCTCCAGCCAGCCCAGGACTGCGGTCACAACACCACAAAACTCTGAAACATTGCATACAAAATTTTAAAATCGTGGTCTAGTACATTTCCATATCTACAACTGATATGTTCCCTTTTAGACGCATTGGTTTGTGTTTGGGGCATTGGTTTGTTTTTAATTCAAAAGTTTCAACCTAACAACAACAAGGCTTCAAAATATATTGATTTTTTACCACCACCAAACTCAATCTCTTCCTTGTAAGAAAACAAACTATACATATAACTACAGATAACACAATACATAAACAATTCTTTAATATACCCCCAAAATACCTTCACCTAATTATTACTACACATTCAACCTACGACTATTATGGCAGACACTCTTATTATTCAAATTTTGTTACTCAAATTAGATTCATTTCATCTATTTTGTAAATGGCATCTTACTATAATATTTTTTGCACAACTTCATTTGTAACTTTAGACTTTCAACTTTTAAAATCTACTATCTTTTGACACTTGTTAACGTCATTGCCCCCTGTAACGACCTCCTAACCACACACTATTGTACCCCCAAACATAATAAAAACATCATAAAACATTAGACATTACACATTAACATTGTTACATTTACCTTACATTAAACAATTTACATTTACATGACTTGTAGCAAAACTTTATCACATCATTACTATCAACAATTCTCTATTAACTTTTATTATTTAACATTTGTTTATATCAGATTCTATACAACAATTTGTGCTGAGTCAAATGATTCAGCGCGAGTTTATTGGCATTTTTTGACGGTAAGGACAGTACAAAAGTTAAAGTAATAAGGAGTGCTGCTCTCTACCCGCGGATAGGAGAGGCTACCGTTTTCGAATTTTCACTGTTTGATCCGTGTCGCCATCTGCTGAGATTTTGCAGCAGTTTTAAAACAGTGCTGCGTCCTGGTGAGAATTTCCTTACAAACGGACAACGAACGGAAACTTCTGTTAAGGTTTGTCTCAAAATCGAAGCCTAGCTGAGGACCTCGTAGAAAATCTCTTCGGTGGAGAGAGGTGTGAAAATCTAACGTCGACTTCTTTTAAATATGAGATAAGTTTCTTAATGACTGCGGTAAGTTTTGATTTCATTATATTAATTATATACTAAACTTTTAAAGGAGAAAACGTTTTTTTTTAGTAAGCTTGAGTAAGCCCCCACTTGTCGGAGCATGCATTGTGAGATGCGTGATTGTTCGTAAAGTTTTTATAAACCAATAAAACTGGATTATTGGAGTGTCAGAATCTCGGCTTTAATACCTAAAGTCCAATAACCACAATATATTTAATTTTACACTTTCATTAACACCGATGTAACGAGATTCGGTTGAGCACTTAACCTGTTACACAATGTGTCGTCATTAAGTGGTATAAAGTTTTGCTACAATGACAGTAAAACTTTATACATATATAATTGGGAACTTACTCAGGCACGTTTTAAACGTAAATCATGTCTCATTCAAAGTAATAGTATTCTCAGATTCTATGGAGTAAAAAACTATGTGTTTTAAATAAATTCTTCGCCACGTGGTAACCTCAATTTCACTCAAAGTAATAAGTTCATAAGATGTTACAGAGCCAAGATAAGTTATTGTATTGCAAAAGCAACTCACATTCAGTGAGGTTCAAGTTATAAAGCGTTATAAAGAATCATTGTTAGAGAACTTTTTAAGTAAGGCATGTTGGCCAAAATAATGTTACCAAGTTTTATTATGTACAACATAACTAGGTGTTGTTTTTATTTATGTATTTTGGAGGGTGTCCAAACTGTGGGGGCATTTGTGTGTGGTCTCTCACTAAAAATGTAATGTGTGATAATAGGGTTCACTGAACAGAGACAAGTCCTGCTGCCACTGAACGAAATTACATCTTAAAAGCTCCACACTCGACACCGAAGAGAACAACGACCGCAACAACATGCCAATCATGAGATCGCCACGCTATAAATAAAAGATCATCCTTCTGGGCACATATAAGCAGGTGAAAAATATCCATTTATATTCACACGTAGAATCAACATGGCACCAGTTATACATAATCATCAGTTTTACCGTTCAAGTATACATTCATTTGGATCCCCAATTGATGGGACAGTTTAGTGTGAACACTAAGTATTAATTGTAAATTTCAATACATGTATAGTAAATTGTCAGTTCAGAGACTGACATGTCTACAACACAGCATCCAACTTAGATTTCCACTCATTTCTTTATAGTACTTTCGCTACAGATTTAAAGTCAGTTTTGTTATTACCCATTTTCTTAAGTTTAATTTACTATGCATAAAACATATATTTTCTCTTATTTTTAAAATCTGGTTATGTCATTTGTATAAAAAGATTACTGGGGAGGTAGGTGTTATTTTAAATTAGTTTCAACCAAGCTGTGCATGTCGAAACACTTTTCAACTTGTTTGTCGAAACAAGGTTGTTGAAACAAGGTTGTTGAGACTGGTTATAAATTGAAGAAACATGTCCGTCTCTGACACACAAATGTATTTTTTTATATAAGGTGCTAATATTGTGCAATTTTTCCCTTTCATTAATTGGCCCTATTTTAGTCTATATAAATTCTTTATTTTAATCATGGTAACTGGGGGGCGTTAATTATTTTAAACATTTTTTTATTTCTCACCTTAATTAAGTATTTTAGCACTTAGCCACTTAGGCACTTGGTTTTAAATTTTAATGTCCTGGGGACATTTGTATGCAATACCTTATGATACACATGACGTGCAAGTAACCCACACCATGGGGGTACATTTATAGAAATAAATCTTTAATCCTAATTGGGATTCCTATAAAGAAGAAGTTTAGAATTTATATACACCAGAAGGCTAATATAAAAAAAAGGGCGTGGCAAGAGACCTTTATGTATTTGTATACTATTGTATATGTAATTTGTCTTGTGGAACGTGTTATGTCTGTATATTTCTGTGTACATTTTGGGGGATATATATATATATATATAAATATTATGCATTGCTGTACTTTTGGTGGGATATAGGGATTTTATTATTATTAGAATTTATATACACCAGTAGACGAGTATTCTATCTCAATAATCGTGGCTGATCATTTCTTTATGAAAATTAATTATTTTATTTAACAAGTATAGTAAGTGTCTCCTTTAAAGTTCATTTAAATTGGATGAATAATTATTTTAATTATTAATAGTAACTGTGAATGAAATTATTTACCTTCATCAATTTATATACTGCATTTTAAAAGAAACATATGAAATAAATTTTATATTTTAAGAAATAGTTTAATGGGAGTTTTATTTTGAGGTTAATGATTATTTTACATTTTCAATTCATTGATGGTGACATAGCATTTATTTTCATGGACTCAGTTAATATTTTTCAGGTGGCCTTGTTGAGAGGGTATACTTCTTTAGTTAACCATTTAAAAGGGGAATTCTAAATCACTGTTGTTTTTTGTTATTAATATTATGAGATAGAATAATAAAACCATTGTTAATTATTTAATTCTTGAGTTTTTATTGCAAGTCCCGTCTTACTGGATCCAGCGCAATTTTTAGCTTCTCTAGGCCTTAGCCTAGTTTTAATTAACTTGTAACCCCTCTTTACAAAAAGAAATATTCTTTTTGTTTTAACTACTCAAAATGAAGTAGGGGTTTCATTTGGTAGCAGAGCGCGCTTACGACAAGGGTCCTGTGGGTGTGACGGGGCTTGCAAACTTAGGAAATATTTTGGAATTTTCACAATGTTTAGTTCTTAAATAGAACTTAGAAAAATTTTCAAGGCCCTATATCCCAAGGTTGAAAATATTTTGTTAGTTTTAAGGTTTGAAACATATGTATATGTACTTGCCCGCCTTGCATAGTGAATAGTGCCACGTGGTAGGAAATTTTAGAAGGGGAAATCCCTGGGCAAGACTTATCGCAGTCAGTGCTTAGTTAGTTTGAGTTTACCTTACCCATGTTTGGGGAGGTGTTGCGGTTTTTTTTGTGATTAGGCGGTATGGCCCGATCGGCAGTCGGTTTCTGCCGATAAATGGTAGCCGGAGGTAACCTAAGAAATGGTTAAAATAAATTTTCGTTGGTCGGTATTTTGTTTTTCGTGTTGTGTGTGTGTCGCGTTCCTTTTGTCTGGTGTAATCGAGTGTGAGCTGTTCAGGTAGTGGGCTAGTTCTCGCATCGTTAGGTGGACCCGCAGTCTACTCTTTGGAAGAACAGTACTTGGGTTTTTCAGATTCTGATTAGTTAGAATAAGTTTTAAAGTTTTGTTAAGTGTGCCGACCGCGAAGTGAGATGACTTCGATAAATCCTGAGTTGTTTGTTAGGGAGGAAATTGAGTTCGAGCTCCGGGCCCGGGGTAAAGAAACCCAAGGCAATGTCCAAACCTTACGGCAGCTGCTCCGTGAAGCGCTGACCGCGGGTGATGCGCTCTCCAGGGTCACTATCACTGACCCCGAGAGTGAGTGGGAACGGTGTACGGAAAAGTGGGGTGAGCTGAAGGAGTCGGCTCAATCCGTCGAAAGTTTGGAGGAGAGACCGGGATGCTCTCTCGTTGTCCGGCGGATCCGGCAACGTATGCAGCACTTGATTCATCGGCTGCAAAATTTACTGGCACAAGTCAGTGAACCGCCATATATAACACCGCCACCATATAATATAAAAGAGATAATACAGGAGATTACCTCGACCCTCCAAGGGTCACCACCGGTAAGAGCATCTACCCCAATTCCGGTTGTTGAGGAGTCCGTGATCTCAGCGCTGAACACTTCTTCATACAGAGAAGTAGAGCCTGTACGGACTGGTTCGGGGGCGGCAACGTACAACCACCTGCCCAACCCACTTGCCGATATTATTAAACAACTGCCAGTCGTGGACGGACTGGAAGCAGATAAACTACTCCCGTTTTTTAAGATAGTCTTTGAATTGAAGGACTATCCGGGTATGCTGGAGCGAACGGTGCTCGAACTCATCTTCCCCTACTGTCGCGGTACCATGGCTGACAGGGTGGCGGAGGTAATGCGACGTAAGGAAGGTGTGGATGAGTTCCACCAGGTGGTGCTGAGGGCGTTCGTACCCAGTAGAATGATGGAGCAATTGCGCCATCGGCATTTTTATAAAGTACAGGCACGGGGCGAAACATTGGCCCAGTATGTGCTGCGAATGCGCCAGGTAGCGCGTATTCTGGGAATGGGCATGTCGGAGGAAGAGGTGGTCCAACACATCCTCGACGGCGTCTCTGCCGACGACCGTCTGCGACTAGTTTTTGCACAGCGGCCGCAGTGGTTTACCGAACTGGAGCGACTCTGCGTTATGACGGAGACCATGCAGATGACCGACCAGGCGAGCGGAAACAGTAGACGAGCCGAACCAAGACCTCAGACATCGGAAGGGGCCAGAGAGCCTACCTTCCCCCGACAGGCCCAGCCAGCTCGAAATCGTCAGCAAACAAATCCAAATACTGTGATTTGTTATAATTGTAACCGCCCGGGACACGTGGCGAGAAATTGTATGCGAAGGCGCGCGCGACCAGCACCACCTATGTCTAGACCAGCGCCAAAAAACTAAGTAGACAGGGGAAGATATTTCGGAGGATGTCTTCCCCCCGCTTCAATTCTGTTCAACTTCCGTCGACCTCCAGGCAGCCGTTAAAAGCCCCATCTTCAAATATCAAGGTCCAGTCCGCTACCTCGCAACAACTTTCTGTATGCCCCTTTCTGTCGCTCGAGGTAAAGGGGGGTCAGCTCAGAGCCTTAGTTGACTCCGGTTCAGCCCGATCCATCATTTCATCTCGGGTACATGCGGACCTTGAACAACAGGGTTTAATTATAAGGTCAGAAAAGTCATCTGCTATATGCTGGACGGCATCCCGTGAAATCTTGCCTATCTCCCGGGTTACTTCCTTTAAGATCAAAATTGATGGGTTTTCTTGGGTGTGGTCTTTTCTGGTTTCTCCTGCTCTGGGAGTGGATTGTATCATTGGTGCCGATTTTATCGCAAAAAGTGGTCTCGTGCTGGACATCCAAGCGCACCAATGTTTTTTTAAATTTAATCGGGAGGTTTTAATTCCGTTCCTTGGGTACCAGGGCGCTAAGCCGGGTATCCAAGAAGTAGCTTGTCCCGATTCTGCACGAGACCATCTCACTCCATCCCAGCAGACGGCCTTAGATCATTTGTGTGAGGAATTTCCCGAGGTGTTAACTCCTACTTTGGGACTCACACACCTGCTGGAATATAAAATCAGTCTTACAGATACGAAAATAGTGCGGTCACACCCTTACAAGTTTGCCCCTCCTAAGATGACCATTCTGCGAGAGAAGGTTCAAGAATTATTGGACCAAGGGGTGATTGAACCTTCTCATTCCAGCTATGCCAGTCCAGCATTTTTAGTGCCAAAGCCTGGTGGCAAACAAAGAATGGTAATAGATTACAGGAAGTTGAACGCCAATATCGAGGTGGATTCTGTTCCCCTCCCGGATTTACATTCGGCCTTTGATTGGTTCAGTGGGGCCAGATTTTATACCATTATCGATCTGAACGCGGCCTATCATCAGATACCTCTTGCCAAAGAAAGTAAACCATACACAGCTTTTTGTGTACCCTGGAATTTGTACCAGTACACAAGGGTTCCCATGGGTTTGGCTGTGGGGGCCCAGACACTAACTCGCCTTCTTGACACTGTCTTTCACGACGTCAAATTCCGTTTCATCTATAATTATCTTGACGATCTGTTGGTGTATAGTGAGACTTTCGAGGATCATCTGCGGCATTTAAGAGAGGTGTTGGGTCGTTTAAGAGAGGCTGGCCTCACTGTCAATCCCGAAAAGGTTCGTTTCGCCCAAGAGAGTATTTCTTTCTTGGGCCATTTAATTTCATACAAGGGCGTGACGGTAGACCCAGAGAGGACACAAGGCATCCGTGACTTTCCTCCGCCAAGGGATGCGAAAGGCATAGCGAGATTCGTCGGTATGATAAATTTTTATCGGCGTTTCATACCGAATATCGCTGAAATTGCCGCTCCCTTGAATGAACTGAGGAAGAAGGGGGCAAAGTTTTCATGGGGGGAAAACCAACAGAAGGCTTTTGATACCTTAAAGGAAGCCATCATTTCCCCACCGGTGTTGCGGATGCCCGACTTTTCAAAGCCGTTCATTTTGCAGACGGACGCGAGTTCGGTTGCGCTCGGAGCGGTCCTTTCCCAGGTTATTGACGACGCTAGGCAGCCTGTGGCTTTTATCTCACGCACGTTGACCCAGCAAGAACGTAAATCATCCGTTTATGAGCTAGAGTGTTTAGCTGTTGTATACGCTCTAGATAAGTTCAGGCGTTTCCTGGAACATGCTGAGTTCCTGCTCGAGACCGATAATCAGGCTCTCTCATGGCTTCTAGCTCATCCCCGGCAACTGGGTAAAATTGGTAGATGGGTGGTGAAAATCTCATCCTTTAAGTTCACCGTGCAACACATCAGGGGATCCCAGAATGTGGTTGCAGATGCCTTATCCCGTATGTTTTCCCAACCCAGTGATGCCCAAGCTGAGCAACCCTGTTCCGTTCTTCTCGATTTTCCATTAGCCTTCACTGATGTGTTACCCCATCAGTTAAACGACGAAGTGCTGGGTCAAGTCATCCAAAATATTAAGCAGGGTAACGTACAGGCCCCTTATTTCTTGTCCAAGGGAGTCCTTTGCTGTCGAGAAAGAAAAGGACGAGTACCTAAAATCGTGCTGCCTAGCAAATTAGTGCCCATGGTCTTCAGTTACTACCATGATTCCCCAATCGGAGGCCACAAGGGAATTTCGAAGACCATTTCCAGTATTAGGAAACATTTTATCTGGAAGGGCATGGATAGAGACATCGCGACGAGAGTAAAAAACTGTCATCTGTGTGGCTTGAGCAAGCCTGCCCAGAACACCAAACTAGGGTTGTTATCTTCTGAGGTGGCGAGCAGACCAATGGAAAAGTTATTTATTGACTACGTGGGGCCGTTCCCCCGTAGCAAGTCAGGTAATGCTTACCTGCTTGTTTGTGTAGATGCTTTTTCAAAGTTTGCCTGGCTACTGCCCTTACGGCAGGCAACCGCTCGTTTGACCATCAACGCTTTACAGAACCACGTTTTTCAGCATTTCGGTCTTCCGACCATCATTGTCTCGGACAATGGTCCGCAATTTATTTCAAATGAATTCAGGCGTATGTGTTTCGCCAGTGGCATCAAACACGTAACCACTTCCCCTTATTATCCACAACCGTCCCATGCGGAAAGATTCAATCGGAATCTCCGGTCCGCCTTGATTGCTTATCACGCTGAGCAACAAACCACCTGGGATCAAAATCTGAAGTGGTTACAATTAGCCTTCAACACGGCCAGACACGACAGTCATCAGGCCGTGCCCTTTGAAATTTTGTTTGGATTCTCGCCCGCACTCCCGTTGACCAACCTATGGGATATCGAAGATCTTCTGCCGCGGGAGCCCAATAATAAAACTGCGGAGAGATGGAAAATGGCTCGGAAGAATTTGCTGCGAGCGCACGAGCGGGTCCGTCGGCGTTATAATCAGGGGCGTATTCCAAACCCCTTCCGGATTGGTGACTGGGTCTATTGCCAAAGCCACCCACTCAGCTCTGCCGCCGACAAACGTGCTGCGAAGCTATGCTACCGTTGGTCGGGGCCATACCGAATCATAGGATTTACGTCACCGGTGACGGCCCGGCTGGGCGTACCGGGAGACAAACAAAAGTTGTTGACAAGCCACATTTCCAAACTTAAACGTTGTCGGGGGCTATCCAAAACGTTCGAAGGGGGATAGTCCCCGTAAAGATAGGACGGAGGTCCATGTTAAATGTGGAAGTCGTGTTCAGGCGAATGGGGCGAGCCTCAGGAGATCGGAATATCTACGCGTAGGAATCTTTCTTTGTCTTTAGCTCTCTCTCTCTTGTGCTGTATGCGGACTCTGATCAGGTCAGCATGCAGCACCCGCACACTTACATAATACATATCTTCTTTCGTCTCTTTCGTTTTCCTTTTGAATTCTGTTCTCCTGAGAGCAAGCTCAGCTGAGCCAACCCAACCACGACGTCCACCGGTATTTTTTGGGGAGAGGTACACTGCAGGGTACCCTCCTGGCATTTAACGTTGGGGCAACTATGTTGCCCTTTTGGGGTGAGGGTGTGCTGAGTCAAATGATTCAGCGCGAGTTTATTGGCATTTTTTGACGGTAAGGACAGTACAAAAGTTAAAGTAATAAGGAGTGCTGCTCTCTACCCGCGGATAGGAGAGGCTACCGTTTTCGAATTATCACTGTTTGATCCGTGTCGCCATCTGCTGAGATTTTGCAGCAGTTTTAAAACAGTGCTGCGTCCTGGTGAGAATTTCCTTACAAACGGACAACGAACGGAAACTTCTGTTAAGGTTTGTCTCAAACTCGAAGCCTAGCTGAGGACCTCGTAGAAAATCTCTTCGGTGGAGAGAGGTGTGAAAATCTAACGTCGACTTCTTTTAAATATGAGATAAGTTTCTTAATGACTGCGGTAAGTTTTGATTTCATTATATTAATTATATACTAAACTTTTAAAGGAGAAAACGTTTTTTTTTAGTAAGCTTGAGTAAGCCCCCACTTGTCGGAGCATGCATTGTGAGATGCGTGATTGTTCGTAAAGTTTTTATAAACCAATAAAACTGGATTATTGGAGTGTCAGAATCTCGGCTTTAATACCTAAAGTCCAATAACCACAATATATTTAATTTTACACTTTCATTAACACCGATGTAACGAGATTCGGTTGAGCACTTAACCTGTTACACAATGTGTCGTCATTAAGTGGTATAAAGTTTTGCTACAATGACAGTAAAACTTTATACATATATAATTGGGAACTTACTCAGGCACGTTTTAAACGTAAATCATGTCTCATTCAAAGTAATAGTATTCTCAGATTCTATGGAGTAAAAAACTATGTGTTTTAAATAAATTCTTCGCCACGTGGTAACCTCAATTTCACTCAAAGTAATAAGTTCATAAGATGTTACAGAGCCAAGATAAGTTATTGTATTGCAAAAGCAATTCACATTCAGTGAGGTTCAAGTTATAAAGCGTTATAAAGAATCATTGTTAGAGAACTTTTTAAGTAAGGCATGTTGGCCAAAATAATGTTACCAAGTTTTATTATGTACAACATAACTAGGTGTTGTTTTTATTTATGTATTTTGGAGGGTGTCCAAACTGTGGGGGCATTTGTGTGTGGTCTCTCACTAAAAATGTAATGTGTGATAATAGGGTTCACTGAACAGAGACAAGTCCTGCTGCCACTGAACGAAATGACATCTTAAAAGCTCCACACTCGACACCGAAGAGAACAACGACCGCAACAACATGCCAATCATGAGATCGCCACGCTATAAATAAAAGATCATCCTTCTGGGCACATATAAGCAGGTGAAAAATATCCATTTATATTCACACGTAGAATCAACATGGCACCAGTTATACATAATCATCAGTTTTACCGTTCAAGTATACATTCATTTGGATCCCCAATTGATGGGACAGTTTAGTGTGAACACTAAGTATTAATTGTAAATTTCAATACATGTATAGTAAATTGTCAGTTCAGAGACTGACATGTCTACAACACAGCATCCAACTTAGATTTCCACTCATTTCTTTATAGTACTTTCGCTACAGATTTAAAGTCAGTTTTGTTATTACCCATTTTCTTAAGTTTAATTTACTATGCATAAAACATATATTTTCTCTTATTTTTAAAATCTGGTTATGTCATTTGTATAAAAAGATTACTGGGGAGGTAGGTGTTATTTTAAATTAGTTTCAACCAAGCTGTGCATGTCGAAACACTTTTCAACTTGTTTGTCGAAACAAGGTTGTTGAAACAAGGTTGTTGAGACTGGTTATAAATTGAAGAAACATGTCCGTCTCTGACACACAAATGTATTTTTTTATATAAGGTGCTAATATTGTGCAATTTTTCCCTTTCATTAATTGGCCCTATTTTAGTCTATATAAATTCTTTATTTTAATCATGGTAACTGGGGGGCGTTAATTATTTTAAACATTTTTTTATTTCTCACCTTAATTAAGTATTTTAGCACTTAGCCACTTAGGCACTTGGTTTTAAATTTTAATGTCCTGGGGACATTTGTATGCAATACCTTATGATACACATGACGTGCAAGTAACCCACACCATGGGGGTACATTTATAGAAATAAATCTTTAATCCTAATTGGGATTCCTATAAAGAAGAAGTTTAGAATTTATATACACCAGAAGGCTAATATAAAAAAAAGGGCGTGGCAAGAGACCTTTATGTATTTGTATACTATTGTATATGTAATTTGTCTTGTGGAACGTGTTATGTCTGTATATTTCTGTGTACATTTTGGGGGATATAGGGATTTTATTATTATTAGAATTTATATACACCAGTAGACGAGTATTCTATCTCAATAATCGTGGCTGATCATTTCTTTATGAAAATTAATTATTTTATTTAACAAGTATAGTAAGTGTCTCCTTTAAAGTTCATTTAAATTGGATGAATAATTATTTTAATTATTAATAGTAACTGTGAATGAAATTATTTACCTTCATCAATTTATATACTGCATTTTAAAAGAAACATATGAAATAAATTTTATATTTTAAGAAATAGTTTAATGGGAGTTTTATTTTGAGGTTAATGATTATTTTACATTTTCAATTCATTGATGGTGACATAGCATTTATTTTCATGGACTCAGTTAATATTTTTCAGGTGGCCTTGTTGAGAGGGTATACTTCTTTAGTTAACCATTTAAAAGGGGAATTCTAAATCACTGTTGTTTTTTGTTATTAATATGATGAGATAGAATAATAAAACCATTGTTAATTATTTAATTCTTGAGTTTTTATTGCAAGTCCCGTCTTACTGGATCCAGCGCAATTTTTAGTTTCTCTAGGCCTTAGCCTAGTTTTAATTAACTTGTAACCCCTCTTTACAAAAAGAAATATTCTTTTTGTTTTAACTACTCAAAATGAAGTAGGGGTTTCAAATTTCAAATTTATCCTTTACCTTTCATTTACAATTACCTTCCTACCATGAATTTTCTTTTTCTAACCTTTTTATCCTTACTAGTTTGGGTGACTCTCTATTATTCACTATTCTCTCTATATCTTATTTTGGCATTGCCAATCTAACCTTACTACCCCTCTTTTTAACACTAACCGCTTCTAACCATTAACATATTTTGACACCAATATCTCTATAATAACCCCCTTCACAAATCCCATTTAAAACCTCTGGCACCGCTCGTTTTTTGTACTAGTATGTGTGTATTCCCCATCTATGCTCATTCCATCATTGGTTCCTGACCCTTTCAGATAACCCTTTCCGGCACACAACGGTCCTTTTCCTGTCCCAACACCTCTCGTTGCGGACTCCTACACCAATACCCTTATTACAAAATATCACCATCAACAAATATAATTACCATTCACATTACTCAACTCTACATATAATCACTAACCACTGTGTCCCTAAAATATCTAACACCTCTTTATATATTATCTGTATCTCAACACTTTATTTTCCCTAACTCCCATTACTCTATTTAACTAACTCCAATGCCCTTATTTATAACTATTACCCAAACTCTTTTACAACATTTCAACTTAATACACCATTAGAAAATTCATCACTTACCTACTAACAACAATACCTCTCCATATCCAAATATCTAATACTTTACTATCCATTAGAATCTGAATCTCCTAATATCATTTCAAATTCCTTATCAATTATTTAAAATTTCACAGTACATAGTTGACACCAAAAAAATACATAAAATACACAACTACAAGAATACACAAATACACTGACATTAATATACACAAAAATATACAATCCACATAATCATTAAATCATTTACCATAAATCAGTCATAATCAGTCCATCCTGAAAAACACTGTTCACATAATTAAATGTTCATAAACACGATAAAAGGTCTACCCTCCATCGTCAAATAGCAATCGAACCTTAAAACTATATACGTTGTTTAATATTAGGTATCTTATACTATCATTATAAATACCTATCCAATTCAAACGTTCATTATTATCCCCAAACTCATTTAACATGTCATGATTGATCATTGTCCTGTCACCTCCTGTATAATAAGTCATAATTAAGTATTTTATCAAGTCATTATTCTCATTCTCTCCTACTACTTTAGTTTCATTATAAGGTAAGTTCTCATTATATTTATCAATCATCTCTCCTCCTAACCTTTCCATAAACTCTTCATAATCTCTACATACTCTATATAACTCTATCTCCCAATTATCACACAATTCTCTTTCACAATATCTCCTATCATAACCCCAAATCACATTCTCTCTCCCAATATATGCAGGGGACACTACAACTTTATTCTCGCACCATCTATCAGGTGCACAAAAAATCCAGGGACAACTATTTGCAGACCTTTTGTCTCCAAAATCTACATCGAAGGCACTCTCGTCCTTCCTAAAAACATGTACATCACCCCCAAATACACCATTAAGGGAAAAATCTAACCCCTGCAATTCTTTTACAATTATGCTCTCTCTACATACTTTCTTTAACCCTTTAACACACACTATCATTCCATCATTATTATATTCTATTCCCCATAAAATTTCATTATCACTACTCCTGTTTACACAATCATTCTCTAACCTCATACTTTTATTTATATTATCATAATTTTCTACCCCACTTACCTTGTTTTTGTTTCTATCTAATCTGTCCATTTCTCTACTCTTATTTTCTAACTGTATCTCATTAATTCTCTTGTCTAATTTCTCCTCTAATCGACTCAATTTTACATTTTGTACATTGTTTTGTTTCTTTAATTCATTCTCAAGGCTATCAAACTTTTCGTCAATTTCTTTTAATACACTATTTTGTGTTTTAATTAATATAAACAGATCTTCCAACGATATTTTATTTTCAACTGCTCTAGGCGTAGAATTCGCGCTTATTTTGTCTAATAAAATAGATTCTGTGTCTGTATTGTTTACACATAACATACTATCATTTCTTTCTGCCATAATTTAACTGTTTAAATGACTATTAAATTTTTAATTATACAATTACTGGTTGCTTTGTTTCATCAACATAACCTCTTGTATTAGGTTATGTTCTGTCTTGTACCACCTTCTGTGTTTCTCAATCTGGCTGTTTTATATAAATAAATTATTATATAATGTCCCTGTTCGGGCGCCATTTGTAACATATTCTTACTTATTATTTATTACTTTTGATACACTGATAAGATATGTATAACAAATACCATAATCTGGTACATCTACGTACTTACCAAATTCATTAGTTGCCGGGCTCATATTCTTCTTTATAAACGTGTTTTTACCTAAGGGGTGCCAGGGTTCATTTACAGCGAGATTTTGAGACACAGATGATGACACAAATGATAACACTGTATTGTTGAAAATAACCATCAAAATTTAATTCTCCAGAATACATTACAGACACGACCATGCGGTCAAAACAATGACGTCATATAAGATGACCCGAGAACAAAATGGTTGTTATTTTTTATATCTCATTTTACTCTCTATACTTCTTTTGTCTGCTAAATTAATATCAGTGTAAATTGTATTGCTGCAGCTTAAAACCATTTATTAATTGTTAGTTCGTTAATACACAAACCAATGCCCTCAGCATCTGTGGTTATGTATACTCGCTCACTCTCACACACATTCATCTTTAGACCAGTACATTCTTTTAATTAGTGATTCTGTATTAATGAGCTCATTAAACTATAAGAAAATGATAAAATGGGACTTCTCTGCTTATCGTTTGGTGTTGTCCATCCGTTGCTGGTGGGTGATGCCCATGATGATGGCTGGTGTTCGCCTCTAGTTCTGCTGAGTTTAATTGAAGAAATTTGTGCACTGATTTTACATATTAATATTCATACTGTTAAACAAGGTGAGCCTTTATTGCTCCACTATTACTGATACTTTTTTGATCTAGTTATTGTAAACTATTGTTAGACAATTGCTCACACAGCGATACATCGCTGTGTCTCCTCTGAAGAACGGCTTTGAAATGAGAATGAGGCAAATGTAAATTTGCGCTTGTGTGTGTGGTTCTTACGTCATACAGCTTTGTCTTACTGGACAACGCCTCGTTGCACGTATTGTAGTTAGTGCGTCATTGTTTTCGGTTATGACGGAACAGTGCTATGATCCAATCACAATGCATATTTAAGTCCTTCGTCACAAACACCGCCATGGCCTTTTCCGATTCCAGCACGTCCTATGGTGACCTTGGTGTCTTACTCTTGCTGAATTTGTGTTGTTCCACCGTATATAGGACAATGGACCTAACCATTCTGTGTTTTACTGATTAAACAATACAAAACATTGAAAAACACCTTTATACCCATAATTATGATACTGGGTCCTTATGTACTGTTATATGTATTTGATTGTCAAGATGATGAAGAATTTACCTTATACACAGCTCTTCTGCATATGTCAAAGACCTAGAATGTGGCCAATCCATTGTAGTGAGTTGTCAACAATGAGTTGTTCCATTGTAGTGTTGCTGCAGGTCAACAATAAAATGGATTCTAATACAAGGAGACTACAAAGTGTTGTATATATTGTACTTGAGCATGACGGGATACAGTGAAGGGAGTTCATGTTCCCCACAAACAATACACACCTGCAGTTATTTGTACTATGTATCATGTGCATCTATCATGAGAGTTGTGCATTTGTTTATTTATTCTATACATTGGAAAATGGTATTTATGTTACTATTGTTACAAATATTTATGTTACTTATTGGAGTGGTGGCTGGTGGTTGAAAAATTTGGGGGTTGTAGATGGGTTGGATGAAATAAAATTGTTTTATTCTCTGAATAGAAAATGTCCAAGTCTCCTTCCCTCCAAACAATACAAAAGGAAAGCAAAATACAATATGCAATTTTAGTGTCACACCCACGTAACCATATTAATTGTATGAATCTTTTTTAAATTTATGATTAAATATTCTGTTACCTGATTTTACACTTTGATTAAAATTTGAAAGGTCTGGTGTAGTCCTACCTACTCTCTTAATTTCAATTTTTTCCTCAATAGGTCATAAACTGAATGCCGTTTTCATTAAGTTTTTTGATAGAATTCATTGCGTCCTACCAGTTAAATATAATAAATATCTTCCACTATGACACCTTAATCCTTTATATGTACTATTATCTACATTTGACGATGAATTAGATTGACACTAACAATGAACTTACAAATTCCAACCTGGCACACCACATGTTATTTACCAACAAATAGACTGGTGGTGCCGTGACGTACAAGCGGGGTTTGCAGTCTCTAATCACACCAAGTGAGCCTATACCGCTATAATAGGAACAACCGAGTCTAGCCAGCCAGAGCACTACTCCATTGTATTTCCTCATATACAAAGCGCATCACAGTGCATACACCGCGGCAAGAGTGTGTATGGTTTTTAGTAATTGCTGTGCACTTTTCAATCAGCAAATGATTAATTACGACGATTTAGCTTCAAAACACGATTATCAGTTATTGTTATATTCATAATTCTATAATTTAAAATACAGTTTGGAATTATTGGGGGTTGTACAACCGTGCACGGACCGCCGCTGACTTATTGTTATAAATATTATAAACAATATTTATGCATTATTTTGATTCATTTTTAAAATAACAATTTATAAATAAGGCAATGAATGGTGTATAGCAAGGTAATGAGACAAGTGATGGGAAAGCTTGTAATGTGACATTTCAATGGAATTTTTGTAGGTGTAAGATAGTATCAAACTGTGTAAGTGACCTTGACCTGTAAAGTAGTATCGGGCCTTCTTATTAGTATCATTATACGCTACCCATCAGTCAAGTGTGGAGAGGAGTGAGTGACTGAAGGATGAAAGGAAAGCGAAGCCCTCATGTGCGGACCCTTATTGTCAAAGGTTCTATTGTTTGTAGTTGCATTATGTAATCCTATCTGAACAGTTTTTCCCAATTATTTCTATAATGTTGATATACTATTTAGAGAATTCAGTGTGTTTACATGAACATCTTTACTTCTTTCTTGCTTCAAAAGACCGGATTCTTTATTCTCTCTAATTCTGTACAATTTGTTTGAAGATATTGAATATCTTACTTCTGCAATCTAATTCATTCTTGTTGGCACAGTTTGCAATTTTTTGCAAATATTTTCTTTCTCTTTTAATGTTTGTGATCATTTATATTCCTTTCATGGACAAAGGTTTTGGTAGAAATGGTAGTTACTGATAAAAAGTATTATTTATGTTAACATTTAATTTTGTAATATTGCACGGTAGATTAAACATGACAGTTTTATTTTTCACAGAAAGCAAAAATAAGTCTTTGCTGAATTTGTGGGGCAAAGTCAGGAGTCATCTGAAAATGTGAAAATAGTATCCAAAGACAAATAAAAGATATAACATTATTATCAATGTACATGACAAAATGTGCAGAAAAAATTTCTCTTCATTTTAATGGTGTATAATTAAAATGGTTTTTATTGTATATACTGTGTTTCTTTATACTCTTTAATAGTAAAAAGTTGCACACATGACTTATCAAAATGTCTTGTTTTCCTAAATGACTGCCCGTTTTATTTCTGCCACACAGTGTTCTAATGTATGAGGATTACCAATAACTGTCACAGTCAAAAACAATGAGAAAGAATAGCAGGTAGTTGCCAACTACACAAATGTTCTCTTTTTAATATTTTTTGATGCTCAATCTCACAATGCTTCCAATATAAGGGGCAATTTGTTTCCTAACACTAATAAAAATACTATTTATCACTGGCTATTTTATAACTGGTTGTTCTATCCATCAAGGACTCTGATTTCAATTATTTTCTTTGTTCACCAATAGGTATTAATACAGAGCAGGGTATGAAAACAGAGACAAGTGCACAACATAATTCTGTATTTTAATAATTTAGAACAAATGACTAGTAAATAAGTTTACATAAATTCCACTTTATATAAAATTCAATATAAACTAGAATTATTTTATATTTATCATGTAATGTCACTTATATTTGTGAGTTTAGATAACATCACCATACATAACATCTTACTTAATATCACTGTTGATTCAAGTACTTTGCTTATATAATACATGAATATTGCACAGTTTTATTACAAAAATACAGTTTCTTGTAAATTACATGTAATATGTGACATGCACTATTACACTACAAGTGCTACAGATAACTACAACTCTACAGAGTTAATGGAACGGATGCTTTTATGAATCACAGAGGCTGTTTATAAAGTCTGTAATATCGGCATTTTAAAGTACATTGTTAATGTCAGTGAAATTCTTACATCATATTATATTGTCTTAATTTTTGCAAATCCATAGTCTCATTTCTTGCATAAAGAGATCATACAGAGTAAATACACAATTTAATTCTTCTCTCTCCCACACAAACACCCACCCACCCATGGACACACATGTGAACACAAATGAAACAACTTTTGCACAAGTTGTACAAGTCCTTTAAAAAAATAGTTATTTATACACAAAAAGAAAAGAAAAAACAATGTTTTTAAACACTGACAGTGACAGAATATTTGTATTTAAATTTGAAAACCAGACAATCAGACTTTTCATAATAAAGCGTACCTCTTACCTTCACATTTTCACTGTATACTTCAGCATTTTATTTCATCATGGTAATTCTATTTTTGTAAAAAAATTGTATATTAATTCAAGATAATCTAAGTTGGCATATACAAGTCTTCTGTACATCTAAGCATTCCAACAAACACAAGTAATAAACACTCTTAAAATGGATAGTCTTGTGACTACTGACAAAACACAGTAATCCACACCAAGATTAGATTACCTCTTTTTGGCAGAATGGATACGTGTGGAGCTGACGCTTCCAGACCAGCCTTACAACATAGAGTAACAGTGAGTTTACTAATATGATACTGAAGAAACACTAATGGGTTAACAATGTATGTATAACCATGTAGGAAGAAATGGGAACAAGTATGTTATATACAAGTGTTGGTAGAAAAACCTTAGTAACTAAAAAGAATGGGTCTTTGAGGGTGGGACACCCAAATATGAAAGTACTTCCTATCCTCCAGGTTGAGAATTTTGCAAAGAACTCTTTCAAAATCTCAGTCTACAAGGATGAGTGATTAACAGGATGACTAAGGAAGGATGATTTTCTTCTACCTTCTGGGGATTGACTGATAGCCAGTTTCTGGGTGTCCTGTTTAAATCCCTGAACCCTTTCACTCCAAATTCTGTGCCAACTGATCAAGAACCGCTTTCTTGGACTTTTTCCAAGCTTTCTCTCATGAATGTTCCCTCTAACATCATAAATGTGCTCTAGACATAAAGATTTCCTACTAGATAAATCTCAATGTATTTGGAAGAAAAAAGAAGGAACAAGGAAAACTACGAATATGTTCTTATAGTTTTGTTTTCTCTCACACTCAGAGATGGCAGAGAGTTACACGTCTATTTTAAACAGACGAAATGTGTTCGTTAGAATATGTGAGAACATTACTGGGAACTAAAAGTTCTTTACCTGAGAATTATTACTGTGTCAACTGTATTTCTGTGGTGCCATTGTGGGGTGTGGTGCACAGGGAAAATACAGATGATGAGCACTCTTAATTGTGTCTCCTGAAGTTGTTTACACATCACTGACAATTCTGTTAGTGCATTCTGTTAGTGCATGTTATATATGTTTTAAAAGAAAACCATGCGAACAAAAACAATATTACAAAGTTAATGATATTACACACTTCATAAACAACTCTCTACACTTAATTTTACACCTACCTAATACAATCATCAGCACCATTATTGTGTACAATCATTCATTAAGTTTCTGTCACAAAATTTATGATAAAAGTTTCACTTATGTTTTTCCCTGTTCACACATTACACAACTGCTAACTTTTTTGTTTTTTGTAAATTTCAATAAAATAATTTACATTGCTTTTTCTCTGTGTAACAAAAAATTCATGGCATTCAGTGAATGAACAAACCACATCAAAATCATGTTAAGGAGAAAAGACTGGAACAGACATCACACTCTAAATACCTAGGATGTAATTTACCTTATGACTATAACCACAAGGTTTGAAATGAAACAAAAAAATCTCAAATAATATATGGCACAAGCAGGTAAGCCAGGAATGATATTCAGATGAGATTTTATAAAATGATTGTTGTTCCATTGTTGCTATGTCGCAGTGATTTTTTGATATTCATAAAGTTGGTGGAAGTGAAGTTGTTGCAATCAATTAAAAGACTTACCATGCTAGACCATGTTCAAAATGAGAAAACTTAAAATCTGGAGAATAATTGATCAGCTCCAGGAAAACAGTTTCAATTGGGAGCAGTGGCGGCTGGTGATTCCACATTTTGGTGGTTGCAGTTGTTGGTTGGGTGGGGGAGAGGGTAAAAGAACACATGAAACAAAAGGCAGACCTACTACATATGTGCATCATACATAGTGCTGTTGTATGCTAAAAATAGAAAATTACTGTTTTCCCATTGTCTGAGCAGTTAATTTGTGGGAAATTCCAAGTAACTTGTGTCGAGTCAGTTCACCTAATAAGCATGATGCAAGCGACTGTTTAGGAGGATCATTCTGTTTAGGAGGAGCAATGAAACCCAAGAATCTTCAACCTGTTTACCTTTTATTATATAACGATACTCTATAACTATTTGAAAAACATTAGCAATCAACATCAGTGGTCTCATCAACAATTACAGCCAAATAATCCGGTTCTTGTATCTTACTTGTTATTTCTTCATGGCATATATCTAACATTATATTTAAAAGTTCACTTCGAATGGTTTTTGAGGAGCCCTTAAATACAATTTCTTCCTCTACATGAGTTTTCATTGCTGTGTCAAGATCAGAACTGAAACCAATTAAGCCTCTAAATACATCAGGATCTGATGAATATTGTCTCATCGTGACCCCGCAAAGCTAATACAAAAGCTCCACAGAAGCAGATACAGTCAGGGGGTGCCCACAGGGGGGGATCATAGCGCAAGTTGCGCATTGAGAATTTTTGGGGGGATTTTTCGGGTGTATTTTAAGGATTTTTGGGGGGGATTTTTTCAAGAATAACATTTTAAATCCAACATTGATGGAAATTTTTACCGTGTTTGTGCAACAAACTAAGCTATTAGTAAAAAACTAAAGCAATTGCATATCTTTATGATTGGTTTAACGAACTGGCGGCATAAATGTCTCTACCAGTACAACTAGTAGTAAATTTTGTTTTGGAATTTGGAAAACTGACCCTGGCAGCCTGCAGCAACATCCTGTCAATGAGTCAGAGGGTCCGTGAATAATAAATCGTGAATGTAAAAATGTGTGCGTGTGCTAAGCTTGTAGACCGGCGGGCAGTGGAGTAAAGGGGGCGGGTCCTCAGTTCTTATCACTGGTCCGACCAGCCGCGCGTGCCGGCAGTCTGCCTGTGAGTTTTACTCTGTGGTGCGGTGCTTTGTTTGTGTGAGTTTTGGGGCTGGAATGTAATCTCGTGTTTCGTGATAGTTGTCAAAATGCCGAAAAAACTTAAATAATTGTTTAAGTATAAGTGTATGATGGAGGTTATGTGTACCACAACTCATCGAAAAGACAAGTGGTTAGAACATTGTAAGAAGAAACATGCCTATAAATTTAGACATAACCTAAACATTAGTTTTAAAATGGTTGAAGTGAAGTCCGGTGATGGCCCGTGGGTGAAATACACTGATCCTGAATCTTCTGCTGGCCCCAGTACCAGTCAACATCATAGTTTAGATTCCAGGTATGTAAAATATAATTATTTTTGTCTCGTTTAGTTACCGTTTGAATAGGCAAAATAGAAATCCCGGCAGGGGCAGAGGATCCAGATGGCAGTGAAAATGAGGAGGTAAAGGAAGGAAATTTACAAAGTGAGAAACATAGGATGATGGACCAATGGATAATGAGAGGATTCATTAGACCATTCAGGTGTGTCCTTAACCTTTCTGCTCTACCTAATCTGACAGTGATGTACCGAATATTGTTATCTCTTGCCGTGACCAGCTGCTCTGTAGAGAGAACGATGAGCCGTTTGAAAATAGTGAAAAATCGGCTTCGGAACAGCATGGGAGACTCTTGGCTGTCAAGTTTGTTGATTCCATCCTGTGAAAACAACGTACTGAACCAGATACAAAACAAAGAAATCATTAAGAAATTTGCAACCACAAGTGTACAAAGAAAAAAGCTGCTTTTGTACAAGACATTTAAACAAGGTGATAACTAATGTAAATGTATATTTTTGCACAAACATATTTTCCTATCATAATTTAAACTACATTGTACGTCATTTTTGCATCATTTCATTGTATTGGTTTTAATAGTATAATTATTTAAAATGTATTTTTAGTTTAGCAACACATTTGTTAAATACAATTTGCTAAGTACAGTATTTGCTTGGTTTTTAATTACTCCAATATCCTTTGAATCTAGCCTGTTTTATTCAAAGTAATGACATACAAAACTTCTAAACAATATTATTAGGGCTAATGATAAAATTCTGTAAGCTTAAACTGGCCATCCACGTTCCAATATGACCAATATGTTTTAAAATATATCTCTCAAATGTCTTTGCTTCTCATCCACACCCACACCAGTGTAGCGCCTTATCTTTTAAAACAATGATACAACTTAAAATAACTTAACAAGTGTAACAATTATCGTAACTGTAGTGTAGGATCTTGTTTTGTTTTTCATGACTTTTTTAACTAAAATAATTTGTATAGGCTTATTGAAAAACCCCGAGATTTAGGTCTAAAATATACCTAAAACTCGAGTTTTGAAGTCTTAATTTTCAAATTTTCCCCTTCTACTGGGGGGTATTTCATACTCCCCAGACCCCCCGGAACGGCTTGCACCCCCGGGTCATTATTAGTGGGGGGACTTTTAAATTTGGGGGAGTGCTGAGACTTTTGAGGGGGATTTGTGCATTGGGCCTTGGGGGGGATGGGCACCCCTGGATACAGTTCATTATTATATTTAAGACGTAGCAATTATTGCATACTCTTTCGTTGTGTAAAACAATATTTTGTCTATATTCACTGCCCATCTGCTGTGCTATATTAACTCTACCAAAAAGAGAAAACTTAAAATCATTCTTTATATGCACACTTGAAGCCTGATGATTTCTTATTTTTTCAACTAGATGATTAATATCTTTCTTTCCAAATTTTGTCCAGCGGTCCTCTCCTCCAAACAATAAACATGGAAAACAAAATAAAGAATTTCTTTCGTCACAACCACATAACTAGTCAGTATTTTTATTATATTCTAGTTTAAATGATCGATTAAATTGTTGGCCGTCTGATTTTACAATTTGATTTATTGTTAAGGGAGGAATTTGGCATCCTAGTCTATTGGTTATTAACGCTATACATTTTAAACTAATAAAAAACACGTTGTTTTAAAGCAAGCAGAATCACTAATCCAAAAAGCACAAACACAATAGCACACAGTGGCACTAAACAAAGAAAAAATAATACTTAACACACCGATTAATTAATATAAAGTCTATACTATAATTTTATAAACTCAACATTGGATAATGTTTACTGGTATCTCTGATACGCATGTCCTGTACTGCACAGCAGCGCTTGCGGTGGCGGTTTGTAGTACTCATATGCACCAGCTGAACCAATTTCAAGCCATCATTTATTTTATCCTTACCAGTATTTATGTCACTGTGCTGTGTTCAAGTCGTATCACAACGATTGTGCTTACTGGTTTGCAGAGCTCAAACAACCAGCCGAGTGCAAACCAACTACCGGCAGCACTCTTAACTTAGTTGTCTGTGATGTGATGCATTAAACATTATATTTCGACATTTTCCGAACTGTAGCAAAATAAGTTCACTTGAAAAATAACAGTGAAAAATAAGATTGTTTTAAAATAAAAAAATTGTATCACTTAGTCTAAATATATATATACACCGTTATGTTAGACCTATAAATACTGGTGATTGTGCAACCTTACAACCTTAACACCAGCTGCCCCTGATTGGGAGTAACAAAAGATATGCAGAGCTGACATGTAATTATCGGCCTGGTGGAAAATTATACTGGAAGGCCAAGGAAGAGATGGGAGTATTGAGTCAGAACAGGTCCTTGGGCCTGCATCATGAGCATTTATAACAATGGCATATTTTAATTTTTTCTGGTGGCAACACTGATGTTTTTGTGAACAGGAACAAAAACTGTCTCCACATCAGCAGACAACAGTTCCACAACACTACTGCATAGTTTTCAACTTGATATGTCACTCTTATTGTTACTGCCATCATGTCAGCCATGTACAACAAGGAAAAACTGCAATTGTGATACACATTTTTGTGGTTAGAAGATGATCAATGGCAGAAATAAGATGAAGACATTCAGCACTGACAATATGGGAATAGTAGAAAGAGTTGGACTTCAATCCAGGATCTCTACTGACAACACTGACACTTATGTAACATTGTAAGACACTGATGTATAAATTGTTTTTAAATTTATAACAGATATAGTCATGGTTCTACCTATACAGTCACCGACAATAGCTTTTACAATAATAAAGTTTGTATGTTCATGATAGGTATCAAAATAACCTCAGACCAACTGAAAAATCTGTTATCCTGTATTTTCATTGAATTAAAATTTGTATGCGATTGATTCAGAAATTGTTTATAACTACTGAAAGCATACGCTTAACTCAAACTGATCTGACCAAAATATCATTGCAGTGTGTACATTGTGTAATATGTGAACAGTTTTTCAACAAGCTTTCAGTAAAACTCTGATCAAAAACAGTCACCTAATTTTAATAAAAATATTTTATCTAAAATTATTATTCTCATTAAAAAATTATATTACTTGATTTAGCCTAAATGTATAATTTTTCTGAGTAGCAAATGGTACAGTTAATTACAAAAATAATGTTTACATTTGACTACAGAGAAAATATGACAATGACCACAACAGTAACAACAACATGAACAACAAACATCAACAATAAATAACAACAATGACAATTGCATTAATTCAATTAAAATACAACTATATAAAAATTATACACATTACTTATATCTTATTATAAAAAAATATAAAACACCAAAAACTAATCACAACTTAAATTCGACAGATATACACAATACACAGAAATTACAATAATCACACTAAATACAATTTAGTTCACAAAATTTTAATATTGTGTTCCTTCATTTAAGCTCATGTTAAATATAATATGAAACAACCTGTCTTGGTTACATTTATCTATTCCTGTTTTTTTAAATTCATTAGTTGGAAATAATTTGGAATTATTTTCTTTTATATGAGAAGAGCATACATTGCATAAACTCAAGAAATATCTGTGATGTGATAGAAATTCGTTTTACCCAAATATATCATTTCATGAGTTACAAAATAATCTAACTTGAATGTTTACATATTTTTTTATATTTGCATAAATTTTTTAAGAAAAATTTCATCAGATAAAATGCAAACTTTATTTTAGTTTGGTGTTTATTTTCATGTGTAATATTCACATCTTCAGAAAATTTGTATCAACACAAAACAGAAACCTGGATAGATACATTTTTACTGTATTATTTAAATTTTCCCAATATTTAAATTTTTCAAACGTTAACTTGTGACACAAAAAATTCATGTTTTATTCTTTGCAGGAATGAATAATTGTGATATTACTTTCAATCACCTGCATAGTGTTCTACAGAAACAGAAATAATACTACAACTATTACTTAATAACATCCTAGTATTTATTTCTAAATCTATCAGTGAAATTAAACAAATCTTTCTTTTTTTTATTCTTATTATACCTAATAACAATTTTTGAAGGAAATGATGAAACCCTCGTTTTGCAAACCTGCATTTATTTAAATATTATAATATTTAGATTAATAAATTGTATAATTCAATTGTAATAATTTCCTTACTGATATCATATAAGTTACTGTTATTCATAATTTGATTTATTATTCAAATAAATCACAACTTCATTTTTTATATTTTCAATAATCTGCCATAAAGTCTAATTAAGCTATTCTAGCCTTGATTATTTATATGTTGCTTCCAATATCTTTCTACAAAGTATTTGACAGGATGTTTAATGGGGAACTTTAAAGCGTAATTTGTACTTTATCAAAATTTAAGTTTTTAGGTTTATATGTCAATGGAAAAACATTTAAACTTTGAAAATCACAACACTGAAAAAATTCACAAATCTGCACCATATAACACTTGTTATAATACATAAAAATATAAAATTCAGTTTACTATTAACATATATATAAACACCTTATAATTCACAACTGTTTACAAAATAGCATCCACATTTATATGAGAGTAAGCTAGATTAAATATATACTCTGTAGAGAAACATTATTAATGGTGATAAATACTTAAACGTTAATAGAATAATTAAGTACACTACAGTTAACAACAGAATGTGATAACTCTTAAGCAGGGTCAGTTTTTGTTTATACTTCAATTAACGTTTATATTTTATTTTCAAAAAATAATTTTAACTGCTCAAATAATTGAATTTTCTATCATCTGCACGCGCGCGCGCGCGCACACACACACACACACGATTTTTTTGAACCTTGTGGATCCCCACAATATTTGTACACACCAAGTACAATGAATTTCAGAAATTTCCATTTTAATACTTAGAAAAGACGATGGACGATGTGTAAGTGATGTGTATGTATAATGTGTGTGGTGGAGGGGGAGCCTGCATGAGTGTTCCAGTTGAAGTTAGATTTCACATCTAATAGTACAAAGGGGGTGGAATGGATTTCTGAGTTAAGAACAGCTTTCAGATCTACTTTCAAAAAGCGAAGATTTTTTGTTGTTTTACGTTTGTGTCTAAATGTGGCTATAGAAAGTCAAATCATTTGACAAAACTAACTGTAGAAAATTCATGAGAATATGACAAAAAGTCTGCCTCTATGAAGTGGCATGGCCTATTCATTTTAGATTCAACCAACTAAGATGGATCTTACAACGTGTGTTTTATGCAGGTGTAAACTCCAACTTACTCTAGAGTTTCTGAAGACATGGATCATATATTGTAATAATCTGAGAAGAAACAGACAAGCCAAACTTAATGTTGATACAGGTTGAGAAAATCCAGTCACTAGAATGCTGGAGTGCTGCGGGCTACTTTGCATCTTACTATGAGCTGTAAAGAGAGGTACAACTATGAAGAGAAGGTACATTAATGGTTTTACTTAATATAATCAGTAAAATCATGATTCAGAGAATTCACCCTCTGTATGAAGCACACCTAATGGCAGTCATTTGGAGAATAAATGGTCTGTGAGAACTGTAAAACAGATAGGTTTCTTGTTTCATTGGTGAGAAGCTATATTCTAAACTATATACTGAGAAGGAAGTGAAGCTCCTTGACACTTTCAGGTTGCACGTGTTTCTAATATGTATATCCAATTTAAAAGATTTCAGGTTCACTCTGCAGTCAACTGACTGTTTCAGGACATAACTCATTTCTATTCAAGAAATCTTGTACTTTCTTCATTCATTTAATATACTGAACACTTCCATGCAAAGTAAATTGAATACAGTACATTCAACAGTATAAACGGTACCTTTTTGACTTCACTTGAAAAGTGACAAAAATACAATCAAACCTTGACCTTTTTTTAAATTAGCCTAACAACTTTTTTCATAATACCAACAAATATATTTGTATTCACATACAGTTTACAATTCAAACTGAGTGAATACCCTAAAGTGCTCTGGAAGGAAACACTATTTCTAATTTGCAGACAACAACAAAAAAGCAACAAAGGCAACACCTTTGATGGCTGAGAGACACTAGAAACAGTTTGTTTCCAGACACAAATGCAATCAGTTTACAAAGCATGAAAGTAATGTGCACCTCTACAGGTACATAATCAGTAATCAGAAATATGCACAGCAAAATGCTGTGTTTAAAACAACATAGGATGTGCAGCTTAGAGAAATTCCAAGCATCATAACTTTATATGTACCAATAAATTTATTGCAGTTTTCACACCTATTCACATCTAGTTGATGTCTAATGTAGGACCCCCCTCGTCATGGCTAACACACACACACACACACACACACACACACACACACACACACACACACACACACACACACACACACACACACACACACACACACACACACACACACCAATCTATTAGAATTCACTATCCAATAGTAACCCTTAAAACATGTGACAACTGAAACATGTCTATTACAAATGTATATATTTGAGATCATTACAAACTAGCCTTGAAGATCATCATTACCAGTAGCTAGATAACTAAAACCAAAAATAAATATAAAACAATTGACACAGTGCTCCCAGAAAAGAAAAGAATAACAAACATGTTGTAGTATGCTGTATCAAAAAATCCAATTATTAATGTCTACCTTACAATACAACTAGTAATAACATTATGTATATAATCTATATACCCATACCAATAATCAATTTAAAATAGACACAACTTAGAGCAGGGATGTATTTTTTATAAAATTAATACATATTTGAATGGTCAGAATCAGAATAATAAATCTGAATGACTATAGGTCCCACATGAAAAGCTCAAATGTTTATGAAATATACTGCCAAGAAAAGTTTGACCGTATAGGAAAAACAAATATATGCTTAATCAATCTGATGCCAACTATTTTAGATCACTAAAATATAAGTCATGCGTCTATGCTCTCTATATCTATTACTTTAGGGAGACATTCTCTCTGAAAGTCATATACATTTTATATGCTGACTAAAGTAAAAATACTTAATATGTATACAAAATCTTACAATACGCACAAAAAAAATATATATATTCACACAGGAAGCCACATAGTGTTACAACCTTGTATTCACTGAATTGTTTAAATTTATTATCCGCATACTTTGGTTTACTAATATCTACTAAATTATAATTATTGTTTGATATTGTTACGACACCACAGAACAATCTACGTGTTTGTCGAATGTGCCAGAAGAATCTCGGTCTAATGTGCGTGACATACGTGCTTGTCGATGCATTTGCTAGACGTTGCGAGAATTGGCGCGGCCGCACAGACTGTGTCAAGGCCGTAATTAATTACGTAGTACACTAACGCTAAGACGCAATTAGGAATGTTCTCGTCTGTGAGCGTGGGTATAAATACATGGTGGCAGCGACCTTAGTAGTCAGTATAGCAGCGATATATTTTCAGTGCGGTTCGAGTTATTATCGGGCAAGATTACTGTGTAAGTTCAAGTGGTTATTAGTGAAGTGTTGCGTTTTGTAATCAGGCGGTATAATTGTAATACCATTGTGTTTAATATTAGTGACATTTTATTGCATGTGAACAATTTTTATTTGATTTGTTGTAGGAGACTATGTTTGTTAATTACGAACTGTTTAACTGTGAAAATTAAAGCTGGTGATTAGTAACTTAATTGGTGTCTTGTATTTTGTTGTTTTCCACTGTACCTATGATGATCAAGTAGACCGTCGTAACAATATTAACACACTTAGCTAAGTACTACACACATACATATTCTCCTTGTATGATAACTTTGCACTTGCTAATGCTTGCTTACTGCTGTGTATATACATCTATTTCTATTTGTACATGTATATATTACGGGTTGATGATAAAAAAAAGACAACTAATAAATAGTGAGTCTGAAATTATAATACGATGTAATTATTTCAAATTGAAAATTACCAATTTTAAATTCTCATTACTACAGTAAACATACCTTTTTATAATCTAAAACATGGTCACAATTCTGATATGAAGTTTTTTTTTACCATGGTGCTTCACCAGCACCTACATAAAGTAGGATTCAGTTCTAATGACATACAAAATTAAGACTACCGTGTATGTTCACATTTTTATGTTCTTATATGATATTGAATGAATATTATGAGCAATTATTATTTCATAATTACTATTTTTTTTAATTACATTGTGGGGGACAGCAGGAAGAATTCCAAAGAGAAAGTATTTAGAAGACAAGTAAGTAATTGTAACTAAGATGTCATGGTCACCCTTCCTCCATCTCCAAACAGGCATGAAGTAATGAAACTATGAACAATTAAAGTGTACCCCATCTTTATTTATAAATATTTTCTGGCCTCGGATGTTACATCCAAAACAGAAATTGGATATTACTGCAGTTGCTACTACAGGTTCACTTCTTTCTACAGAAAAAAATAGTATGGTATGTTAGAGATTAGTGTATGAGTGTATTAGATATATGTACTCAGTATATCAAAACATAAATGTTAAACTATTCAGGATAAGGGAAAATTATAAAAGATTATGCAAATGATTAAACACCAAGACTCAAGACACCAAGATTATTAAATTATTATAACAATGTGGTGCAACCTCTTAGGTAATTTACAAAATAAAGACTACAATGAAAAAACAGACTGAGAACATTCTATAGTTTCAGTGGTTTAGGTTAATAACATATAATGTCAATCTGTTGTTAGAATAGTACCTATTCCTATATGTTTTTGTTATTATAATGGGGTAGCTCAGAGAAAGAAACTTGATTTGCATAGTGTTCATTTTGTAACGGGACATTTAGGCCTACCCAGGGTAATAAATAAATTTTATTGTGTTTAATAAAAAGGAAATAAAATTTTATGATGTAATAATAATTTTGGGAGACATAAACGTAAATTCATAATAAAGGTAAATTTTATTGGAACAAAATTAGAAAGAGTAATTGTAAAATATTATTCATGAATTATAACGACGTAGCAGACAAACGGGCGAAATTGGGCCAAGGTCAGCTCCAGTGACTAACATCTTATGTAACGGAACATCAGACCACATTACGTGAGTGCATACGTCACACTGGAATCCGGGCATGTCGGCCGAACCTCAATCTGACGTAGTGATACAAGAACTTAGGACAATTAGATTTGGTAAAAACAGCCACGGCCACTTCACAAAATAGTGCCGTTCGTCTAATCCCAGTTGAATTTTGCTGCTAGAGCCGGCCGGCCGCAAACTAAAGTTCTAGAACGTAAAATCGCGGGCGCCCGCAGTTCAACAAAATATGATATAAAATCAAAATTTTCTCATAAGTGATGTGAATAGCAGTTTTCTTTACATAATAACAGTTTCGGCGAAATGTAAAAAACAAATTATCAGTTAAAATAAAAAATGTGCGTGTGAAATGAAGGAAAATACATGAGGAGACTGGACTATGGAAATACTACGATTCAGCTAAGTAACCTACAAGAATATAAAACCAAAATTTTCAATTAGGGTTCATAAAACTCAAATTTAAATATTTTCACAAAAATGGAGAGCTCTTAAAAACATGGGGTATATGTGTGAATGGTGAATGCAAGCCCTGGTTTCTATTATATTAGTTAAGTTGTAGCGAATTATTTTATATTTATATTTTATATTTTACTTGGAATACTACTGAAACAAATTATAGTCACATTAAACAAATGATCTATTTTATACTTATATTTTATTTTTTTGAATATTACTGAAACAATATGTAAGAAAGGGAGAAGGACGATTTTGTATGTAATGATGAGGTTGAAGGGAATGTATAAAGTTTTTTTTATGTTGATTGAAAAAGGATAGATTTGATTGGATTTTAATAAAGTAAGATTGATTTGCATTAGAAAATGAATTATTAATTATTCCAAGCAACCATCTTGTTTCCAACTCGCCTAATTCGAATCCTGGATGCGGTAAGTAAAAAAAAAATTTAAGTTGGCTATATAACAACATGGCGGCACTAGCCATAAGTGTACAAACATAAACAAAGCATATTCGTAAGTTCATAAATAAAGTGACATAAGTTTGTTAGTTACAATGGCGCCCGAAGCAGCTGGACCGTTTGCATAAATAAAATTATGCAAATGTGGACCTGTTGGAGAAGCAATATGGTTGCGGGGAACTGATATGTAATTAGAAACATAAATATAAAAGATGAGGGTATGTTACGAGCATATGTAGTGTAAGTAAGTATAATCCTTTGTTAGAGAAGAAATTGTGTGATACTATATGTTAGTATTTTGATATAAAAGTAATAATTTTACCATTACAAAATGGAAAATAAAGAGATAAATCTTGAAAACACTCTTACAGAGTCCATGATAATCAATAATGTACAAGCACAGTCTACTCCAACGACAGCTAAAGTAAAAGAATTGTTAATATATAATTTCATGAAAACAATATCTGATAACTTGAGTAGTGATATCAATAAAATGAATAGTAGTATTAACGTAAAATTTGACGTTCAGAACAGCAAATTCGATGAACAGAATAGTAAATTTGAAGAAATTAGAAATGAAATTAAACAGCAGAATTCAGATTTTAATAAGCATATTAAGGAAATTAATACACATTGTGATAGTATTAAAGAACAAATCTGAGAATCAGTAAACCATAAGTTCGATGAACAAATCAATGAATTAACAGAAAATCTTGAAAGCAAAATAAATTATGTAAATGAACAAATGACAGATCAAGTTAAGATTCAAGTTACACAACAGAGTGTAGAGATAGAAAGTAAGCATATTAGTAAAATTAATAAAAATAATGATGACATAAAAATTAAAATAATGGAGGTAGAAAGTGTATGTAAACAATCAATACAAGAGAGTGTGGGGGTTGTGAGTAAACATAACCTTCAATATGCAAGTAAATATGATAACAAATTTAGCATGACAGAACGAGATATAGTAGAAATCAAAGATGAATTACATGTGGCAGTGAGCCAAAATTTAAATAATGTTGCGGAGCGAATATTATATACTCGCGAAGCAAAAGATGATATTGAACTTGAACAATTTTGTTGTGATAACCGGAGAGTACACCCGATGCAGTTCTTGAGCAGGGTAAGGGAATTTAACCGTTTTAATAGCAGTAGTTGGGAGGTAAAGTTATTAAAGATTTTAAAATGTTTTAAGGGCAGTTCTGAAATATGGGCTGAAGTACATAGAACAGAGTGGGGTAGTTATGAGAATTTCGAGGAAGCATTCTGAAATAAATATTGGTCTGAAGAGGACCAAGAAATCTTACGAAGTAGAATCATGGGTACAGGGAATTATGGGGGTCATAACAACATAACCATATACGTAATGAGGATATTTAACGAGGCAAAAATATTTAGAACCGCCATTGCCGTTTCGGTAGTTTGTCAGACATATTAGTAAACACCTGCCTAGGGAGGTACAAATTACCTTAATGACTAGAGAGGTAGCGGACATAAATGAGTTGGAAAATATATTAGATGTATTTCAGAACATTAGAGACCGTGAAGTAGGTAGGCGTCCCAACCAATCAGGTTCAAACAATAACAGTCATTATACGCCACAAAGAGGGTCACCACAGGGGCATGCATACAATAAACAAGAAAATCATAGTCGAGACGTGGGGTGGAAATGTACGGAATGCTCGGGCGAGAATTACGTCGGTAGAGATTTTTGTTACAGGTGTAGAAAACCAAGGCCAAATCAGCGAGGCAGAAATAAGTCATCGCATAACAACATACAACAGCGGGGCAGAGATGACTGCGGGGAAACATCGAGGAGCAATGGAAGCGATGACCATAACGAGAAGGGGTACCGGCAGAGCAGTACACTGCCAGAACGGAAAACTGAGGCCAACAATGGAAGCAAGGACCCCACCATTGTCCACGGGGAACAACAAGGTCCAGGTAACCGACGAATATCATAATAATGTGATACAAATGGACATGACGAAGGAGTTGTTGGAAGAAGATGATATAGGAGTTATGGAAACCAAAACCGGACTGACGGAGGTAATCGTCACCATAGAAGGTAAGAATTTTAAAACATTAATTGATACAGGGAGTGAAATATCAGTAGTTTCAGAAAATGTAATGGGAGAATATTAAAAGAAATAAATAAGAATATACCATCATTACCTGTTCAAGAGGAATACAGGAAGGCCAGGCGGATGGAAAAGAAGATTCATAGAGGAAAAAAGAGGGAGCATATGATGCGACAGATGGAAAAGATAGAGGAATATAAGAGTAAAAGGCTGAGCCGAGATATGTATAGGAAGGTGAATGATATGAGACAGGAATTTCAGCCTAGAACAAATGCCTGTAGGGATAATAATCGTGGCCTTGTGAGTGATAATGCTGGTGTAATCAGGAGATGGACAGAACACTCGAAGAGTTGCTAGGCTCAGTTGGGGAGGCTTCGATGGAGGCATCTGAGAATGAAGAGGAAGCAGGAGAATTCGAGGATGATAGAGAGGAGTTGGTGCCATCCTATGACGAGGTGTATGAAGCTCTAGAAAAGCTTAAAAATAACAAGGCAGCAGGTTCCGATGGTTTACCAGGTGAACTATTAAAGAGCGCAGGAGGAGATTTCATAAAGGAATTTGCCCATCTCATAGAGCGAATATGGCTGGAGGAGGTAATGCCTGATGAGTGGAACAATGGGGTGGTGTGTTTAATACATAAAAAGGGTGATCCGCTCATATGTAAACATTATAGGGGCACCTCTCTACTTAATACAGCATACAAGGTATTGTCCAACATATTTTCTAGGCTGCTTCTCTACGCTGAGGAAAACATAAAAGAATATCAATGTGGATTCACTACGAATAGGTCAACAACAGACCAAATATTTACACTAAGGCAAATCCTAGAAAAAACGTTGGAATATGGAGTGGCCACTCACCATCTCTTAGGGATTTCCAGTCGGCATATGATTCAATCAACCGGAAAATGCTATATAGAGCTATGAAGGAGTTGAATATACCATCTAAGTTGGTGCGTATGGTTGGAGTAGTTATGTCCAATTCTAAGTGCCAAATCAGAATACAATCAAATCTATCTAACTCCTTAAAAACATTGAATGGGTTGAAACAAGGAGATGCCTTAGCGTGTCTGTTGTTCAACATAGCTCTAGAAAAGGTCATCAGGGACTCAGGAATTCAAACTAGCGGACACATATTTCACAAGGAGGTACAGCTTCTGGCCTATGCTGATGACATTGACATCATAAGTAGGTCTGAATCTGGCTTAAAGGAAGCCTTTCGGGAACTGGAGTTGTCCGCTAAGGCTATGGGCTTGGTTATAAACCAAAGCAAAACCAAATATATGGTTGTAGGTGCCAATACTCGTGCCCTGTCCCTGCGCATTAACGATTATAAATTTGAAAAGGTTCAGGGTTTTCCATACCTCGGGTCATATGTGGACTCTGGAAATGACTCCTCTAGAGATATTGAAAGACGGATATTATCTGCTAATAGGTGTTACTACGGACTGGTGAAACATTTTAAGTCTAAATTAATAAGTAAAGGTACAAAAGCCACCCTATACAAGACCTTGATTAGACCAGTCCTGATGTATGGCTCGGAATGCTGGGTGGTAAAAAAACTAGATGAGCAGAAACTATCCGTTTTTGAGAGGAGGGTACTGAGGAGAATCTATGGCCCTGTGAGGGAAAACGACATTTGGAGGCGATTGCATAATCGAGAGTTGTACAAAAGGTTTAAAGATCTTCCGATCGTGCAACTCATACAAATTAACAGATTGCGTTGGGCTGGTCATGTGCAGAGAATGGCGGAGGATAGAATCCCAAAAAGAGTGATGAATTATTTGCCGATGGGAAGGAGAAGGAAGGGAAGACCGCGTACAAGATGGCTGGACCAGGTTGGTAAGGAGGCAGTGAGGCTGGGTGCAGCAAACTGGTGGACATTGGCCGGGAATAGAGACCAGTGGGGAAGATTTCTTTTGGAGGCCAGGGCCCGGACTGGGCTGTAGCGCCGAGGATGTATGTATGTATGTATACCATCATTACCAGTTGTGGGCGTAACAGTAGTAGGGGTAACCGGAGTACGAAGTAAACGAGTTACTAAACAAGTACAGTTAAATATATTCCTTAATGAAACTGAATTTGAAAATACCTTTCTAGTAGTTAAGAGACTGAGTTTAGATGTAATCTTAGGAAATGATTTTTTGGAGAGAAATGGGGCAGTAATAGATTTTAATAAACGGATAGTAGAATTTAATAGAGGGAGTGAACCAGTCAGGGTTAATTTTAAGAGGATGTTAGATGAAGTTAGAGTTACGGGGGTAAAAATGATACAAAAGCGAGTAGGCGAGGGAGATATAGAAACCAAAGTGAATATATGTCGAGAGAGTGAGATTGTAGAAAGTGTGGAGGGAGAGATGCATGTGAGTGATGAGAGAGTATGGGAAAACAGGGCGGATAAATTTTTTAATGAGGGTGGAGTTGTAGGGAGTCCCCAACGACAGGAGTTGTGGGCAGTTGTGGAGCGTTTTAGAGATGTGTTTGCGGAGTTGCCTGGAAAAGCCAGGGACTATGTATGTGAGCTGAAGGTTCAGGAACACTCACCCTACATGCAGAGGAGTTATCCAGTGCCATTTTCAAAGAGGAGAGCAGTGCAAGAGGAGTTGGATAGAATGATGGAGGGAGACATTATTGAGAGATCGATATCGCCTTACTCGAACCCATTAGTGGTAGTAATAAAGAAGGACGGAAAGGTAAGATTATGCTTAGATGCTAGAAAAATAAATCAGATTATTATACCTGACCGGGAGTCACCGGAACCTATTAATGAGATTTTTCAGAAATTTAGTGGGGTCAAATACATGACATCTTTGGATTTAACCGCAGGATACTGGCAGGTGCCGTTAGCAGCAGAGAGTCGGAGGTATACTGCATTTCTCTTCAATGGTAAGAATTATCAGTTCAAGCGTTTGCCATTTGGGCTTAACACTAGTGTAGCGAGTTTTATAAAATGTTTAGATATGATATTACAACCTAAGGACTTAGTTTTTCTGACTGTATACGTTGATGACATATTAATAGCATCAAGAACATTCGCGGAACATTTAGAACATATTGAATATGTATTAGACAAATTGCAAAATGGGGGTTTAACAGTTAATTGGGGGAGAAGTCGAAGTTTCTACAAACTGAAATACATTTTTTAGGTTTTATTATAACTCCAGAGGGAATTCTAGCTAACCCTGATAAAGTAGAAGCTATAATGCGCTTCCCAGAACCTAAGAATATTAAACAGCTGCAGAGTTTTTTGGGTCTGTGCAATTTCTATAGAAAATTCCAGAAAAATTACGCACAGACGACAGTGAGGTTAAGTGCCATACTACAGAAAAATAAACAATGGAAATGGGGAGAGAAGGTAGGGATGCATTCGAGGAGATAAAGATGATAATGATAAATATGATAATGATGAATCACCCTGATTTTTTAAAAACTTTTTACTTACAGACTGACACTAGTAACGTCGCACTGGGAGTGGAGTTGTACCAGGAGGATAGCGACAAAGAGCACCACACGATAGCTTTCGCCACCAGATCTCTTTTGGCAGCTGAAAGAAACTATACAACTACGGAGAAGGAGTTGCTGAGTATCATGTTTGCGGTAGGGAAGTTTCGCACCTACATCTTGGGGAACAAGACTGTTATCAGGACGGATCACAAAGCGCTATCATTCTTGAACTCCTGCCGATTAACCCATAGCCATCTAACCAGGTGGGTATTTACCTTACAGGAATACAATTTTTCATGGGAATATATTAAGGGGACAGACAATAAAGTACCAGACACTCTTTCCAGGGTAGATATCATAGAAAATAAGACCGGGAGGGATCTTAAGGAGATAGAAATTTTTCGATTAACAAGGGAGGATAGAATTTTTGGTGAGGAATTAAGGGATATTAAAAGCATGCAAAGATCTGAAAACAAATTGGGTAAAATAATTGCTAGTTTAGAAGCGGATGTAGATGGGTCGGAATATAGTGCACGTTTCCAAATATATCAGGGAATTCTGTTCAAAAAGGTAGAAGGGGGTGAACGTGATTGGAGATTAGTTGTACCAGAAGGGTTGATAGATAAAATTATTTGGGATTGCCATATCAGGTATGGGCATTTTGGGGTGAAAAAATGTACGAATATTTTAAAAGAATCATGTGTTTTTAAGAATATGGAGAGGCAAGTACGGAGGTTGTTACGGGTATGTGATTTATGTCAGAGGTCTAAGGTAGTGAATTATAGGGTGGAAGGAGAGTTGAATTATAATAAGGTAGAGAGACTGTTTGATTTAGTTGGTATAGATTTGTATGGGCCATTACCCAAGGGTAGGGGTGGAGTAATGTATGTCTTTGTTGTTTTAGACACGTTTTCTAAGTTTGTTAGGTTATATAGTATAAAGAGAGCGACGAGCAGGGTGCTGAGCGAAAAGATAACAAGAGATTATATGGTGAATGTAGGTAAGCCGAAGGTAATTTTATCCGATCATGGACCCCAATTTATAAGTGGTAGATGGAGACAAACTCTTGGATGGGAAGGTATCATACCCAAGCATACGGCAGTTTACCATCCACAATCCAACCAGGCAGAACGGGTGATGAGAGAGATTGGTAGGATATTTCGGGCGTATTGTCACGCCAAGCGTACAGAATGGCCATTCTATGTTAAGAAAGTAGAAGAATGGTTGAATAGTACCACCCACGAATCCACCGGGTTTACACCGTATGAATTAATAAAGGGAACAAGGCCACCTAGAATATTGGAACAACTTTTTGACTATCCACCAGAAAATCAAACTATAGACGTGAATATGAAGATCCGACTAGCGAATGAAAATTTACTCACATAAGGAGAAAGGAGAAAGCAGAGACATGATGCTAAAGGTAAGTGGGCTACATATGAGGTAGGGCAATTAGTGTTGGTAAGGAGACACGATTTGTCTAGCGCACAGGATAAAGAGATAAAGAAGTTTTTTCTATTATATGAGGGGCCATATGAAATTGTAGAAGTAAAGATGAATAATACGTACGTGTTACGAAACCAAGCAACGCAGGAGATAGTAGGTACACAAAATGCGACGAACTTGAAGTTGTATCGGGTCACCATAAACGTTTGAATCTTAATATATTATTTTATGTTTTCAGAAGGGACTCTCCCCCATTTTCGGGCGGTCACGGCTTCACCATCCCTGACCGTGGATTTTGGCTGTTTGGAGGTGGACCATGGTTGGCGGAACTTCTACCTGGGGTGAAGGGGTGAAAGCAATGATGGTCCTACTCCACAAATTGGTGCAAGTAGAAATTTAAACTTATTGTTGAACGGGGAGGGGGAGCCCTAAATTTCGTGGATGGAATATCTAAATTTAAAAAAAAAAAAAAAAAAACCTTACAATTGGAGTTATCCACGAACATATAATAATAGTTTTATTTTAATAAAACGATCCAAAATTCATGTAACCTAACAAGTGCGACTCGTGAGGAGTCATTTCGTTACCCAGGAGTATCGTTCAGAGAGAAGTGACAATACTCTTCGGTAACGAAATAAACAAAAAATAATTTTAAATGGCGGTTAAACTTGTGAATGAGTAAAAGAAGTAGTTATAATGTAGATATAGAACGTACAAATTTAAGGTGACCAAATTGTTGGCAGTTTAGCAGTATAGTATAGTTGTTGCACTTGTTAGAAACTATTATAATAAGATAGATTATGTGTACCTAGTTTAGCTCCATGGGAGATAGTAACGTAAGTGTCAGAGATAGAAAAGAGCAGACTAGTATCTGGTAATAGTGAAAAAGAAACTGATGTGATTGTGAATAGCTCAAATGTAAAGTGTAATATCTAATGGAAGCAAGTTAATTCCAAGGACATAGTAAAGCTATGATGAAAATACAGAACTGTTTAATGAACAGTGAGGATTATATGATAATGTTTGTAAATTAAAAAAAAAAAATAATAATAATATAACCAAACATATAAGAGTTGACCATCCGTGAATTGTAGTAACGGTGTCGGTGTGAGCCTTATATGTCTTTTGGTAGTTTCCCCACATTTCGGGCGGTCACGGTTTCACCAAACCCTGGCCGCGGAATTATGTAAGTAGATACTAAATTGGTGAACATAGAAATTGACAGGGGGGTAACACAGGGGAAACTACATAACTATGGAACAGCGGCTATCGTCGAAGGTGGCAATAGTGCCATTTTAAGGGTGTGTGAATCATTTTAGTAGGATTACTGGTGTCCTCGGACATCAGTAATGCCGAATTTTGTGTATAACGCTGAAACAAGAATGGGGTAGGCAGCGTCTACACCCTAGTTAAAAATGCAGTTCTTGTGGATGCAAATGGGTGCCACAGTCCACCATAAATAACCAATAGAGTGTGTGGAAAGGGAGCTGGCCGTTACAAGCCAGGGTGTAAACAATAGAGTGTTTATGAAACCAGGTAAATGCCTTGCACGGTTTACCCGTGAGATGATTTACCTAATTGTAACTGGGATAAGGGGGGATATTAGATTTTGATGTAGAAGGAGGTTGCTGAATTGTTAGTAATGAGTTGAATATTAGATTGCATTATGTAAATGATATAAAATATGTAGTTGATTTTATGATGTACTTAGATGATTTTATGGAGATGTTTAATCAAGTTTGAGAAAGATATAAGAAAATAATGTGTTTAGGTGTAGTTGATTTTGTCATATATAAGAAATTTTAAATGAATTTAATTGTTTTGAGATATTAATCCTAGGAGGAAAGGTATTTGTAATATTGTAATGGGAAATGATTATTTAAATTCTGATGGGAATCAGGGCAATAATTTTGAATTTTAGGATAAAAGTTAACAAGAGAAAGTAGACAGAATGAGATTAAGGAAGTTTATAAATGTATCATGTTAGGTTAAGGGTTCATATATACATGTGTTAGAAGTTAGGAGTTAAGGAAAAAACCAGTGCTTCTTAACGCAAACCAGCACAGCTAAGGGGAAACAGATCAGTTAGGGATATAGTATTGTATAAGGCCACTAATTGATATTTTGATTTGTTGTTTCAGAGTCTGGTGATGCTGTGGTGGCGATCCTGAGCTGGCCAGCGCGTCAGAGCAGGAGCGTTAAGTACCTGTCTGACTTTATGGTGTTGGGATCTCGAGAGAGAAGTCCAGTAAGGTCATTCAGGGGCGGTCACAGTCACTGGACCAAGGGTGAACTAAATATTTTTTATGTAAACCATAAAGGGGGTTGTGGCGACATATCCTGACTGATCCCTTTAGCAAGTATGAATGTGTCAATGAGAGTTTTTATGCTTCGGCATAAAACCTCTCATTGAGGGGGTATTGTAACGGGACATTTAGGCCTACCCGGGGTAAGAAATAAATTTTATTGTGTTTAATGAAAAGGAAGTAAAATTTTATGATGTAATAATAATTCTGGGAGACATAAACCTTTATTTATTTTCATAATAAAGGTAAATTTTATTGGAACAAAATTAGAATGAGTAATTGTAAAATATTATTCATGAATTATAACGACGTAGCAGACAAACGGGCGTAATTGGGCCAAGGTCAGCTCCAGTGACTAACATCTTATGTAACGGAACATCAGACCATATTACATCAGTGCATACGTCACGCTGGAATCCGGGCGTGTCGGCCGAACCTCAATCTGATGTAGTGATACAAGAACTTAGGACAATGAGATTTGGTAAAAACAGCCACGGCCACTTCACAAAATAGTGCCGTTCGTCTAATCTCAGTTGAATTTTGCTGCTAGAGCCGGCCGGCCGCAAATTAAAGTTCTAGAACGTAAAATCGCGGGCGCCCGCAGTTCAACAAAATGTGATACAAAATCAAAATTTTCTTATAAGTGATGTGAATAGCAGTTTTCTTTACATAACAACAGTTTCGGCGAAATGTAAAAAACAAATTATCAGTTAAAATAAAAAATGTGCGTGTGAAATGAAGGAAAATACGTGAGGAGACTGGACTATGGAAATACTACGATTCAGCTAAGTAACCTACAAGAATATAAAACCAAAATTTTCAATTAGGGTTCATAAAACTCAAATTTAAATATTTTCACAAAAATGGAGAGCTCTTAAAATCATGGTGTATATGTGTGAGTGGGTGAATGCAAGCCCTGGTTTCTGTTATATTAGTTAAGTTGTAGCGAATTATTTTATATTTATATTTTATATTTTACTTGGAATACTACTGAAACAAATTATAGTCACATTAAACAAATGATCTATTTTATACTTATATTTTATTTTTTTGAATATTACTGAAACAATATGTAAGAAAGGGAGAAGGACGATTTTGTATGTAATGATGAGGTTGAAGGGAATGTATAAAGTTTTTTTTATGTTGATTGAAAAAGGATAGATTTGATTAGATTTTAATAAAGTAAGATTGATTTGCATTAGAAAATGAATTATTAATTATTCCAAGCAACCATCTTGTTTCCAACTCGTCTAATTCGAATCCTGGATGCGGTGAGTAAAAAAAAAATTTAAGTTGGCTATATAACAACATGGCGGCACTAGCCATAAGTGTACAAACATAAACAAAGCATATTCGTAAGTTCATAAATAAAGTGACATAAGTTTGTTAGTTACAATGGCGCCCGAAGCAGCTGGACCGTTTGCATAAATAAAATTATGCAAATGTGGACCTGTTGGAGAAGCAATATGGTTGCGGGGAACTGATATGTAATTAGAAACATAAATATAAAAGATGAGGGTATGTTACGAGCATATGTAGTGTAAGTAAGTATAATCCTTTGTTAGAGAAGAAATTGTGTGATACTATATGTTAGTATTTTGATATAAAAGTAATAATTTTACCATTACAAAATGGAAAATAAAGAGATAAATCTTGAAAACACTCTTACAGAGTCCATGATAATCAATAATGTACAAGCACAGTCTACTCCAACGACAGCTAAAGTAAAAGAATTGTTAATATATAATTTCATGAAAACAATATCTGATAACTTGAGTAGTGATATCAATAAAATGAATAGTAGTATTAACGTAAAATTTGACGTTCAGAACAGCAAATTCGATGAACAGAATAGTAAATTTGAAGAAATTAGAAATGAAATTAAACAGCAGAATTCAGATTTTAATAAGCATATTAAGGAAATTAATACACATTGTGATAGTATTAAAGAACAAATCTGAGAATCAGTAAACCATAAGTTCGATGAACAAATCAATGAATTAACAGAAAATCTTGAAAGCAAAATAAATTATGTAAATGAACAAATGACAGATCAAGTTAAGATTCAAGTTACACAACAGAGTGTAGAGATAGAAAGTAAGCATATTAGTAAAATTAATAAAAATAATGATGACATAAAAATTAAAATAATGGAGGTAGAAAGTGTATGTAAACAATCAATACAAGAGAGTGTGGGGGTTATGAGTAAACATAACCTTCAATATGCAAGTAAATATGATAACAAATTTAGCATGACAGAACGAGATATAGTAGAAATCAAAGATGAATTACATGTGGCAGTGAGCCAAAATTTAAATAATGTTGCGGAGCGAATATTATATACTCGCGAAGCAAAAGATGATATTGAACTTGAACAATTTTGTTGTGATAACCGGAGAGTACACCCGATGCAGTTCTTGAGCAGGGTAAGGGAATTTAACCGTTTTAATAGCAGTAGTTGGGAGGTAAAGTTATTAAAGATTTTAAAATGTTTTAAGGGCAGTTCTGAAATATGGGCTGAAGTACATAGAACAGAGTGGGGTAGTTATGAGAATTTCGAGGAAGCATTCTGAAATAAATATTGGTCTGAAGAGGACCAAGAAATCTTACGAAGTAGAATCATGGGTACAGGGAATTATGGGGGTCATAACAACAAAATAACCATATACGTAATGAGGATATTTAACGAGGTAAAAATATTTAGAACCGCCATTGCCGTTTCGGTAGTTTGTCAGACATATTAGTAAACACCTGCCTAGGGAGGTACAAATTACCTTAATGACTAGAGAGGTAGCGGACATAAATGAGTTGGAAACTATATTAGATGTATTTCAGAACATTAGAGACCATGAAGTAGGTAGGCGTCCCAACCAATCAGGTACAAACAATAACAGTCATTATACGCCACAAAGAGGGTCATCACCACAGGGGCATGCATACAATAAACAAGAAAATCATAGTCGAGACGTGGGGTGGAAATGTACGGAATGCTCGGGCGAGAATTACGTCGGTAGAGATTTTTGTTACAGGTGTAGAAAACCAAGGCCGAATCAGCGAGGCAGAAATAAGTCATCGCATAACAACATACAACAGCGGGGCAGAGATGACTGCGGGGAAACATCGAGGAGCAATGGAAGCGATGACCATAACGAGAAGGGGTACCGGCAGAGCAGTACACTGCCAGAACGGAAAACTGAGGCCAACAATGGAAGCAAGGACCCCACCATTGTCCACGGGGAACAACAGGGTCCAGGTAACCGACGAATATCATAATAATGTGATACAAATGGACATGACGAAGGAGTTGTTGGAAGAAGATGATATAGGAGTTATGGAAACCAAAACCAGACTGACGGAGGTAATCGTCACCATAGAAGGTAAGAATTTTAAAACATTAATTGATACAGGGAGTGAAATATCAGTAGTTTCAGAAAATGTAATGGGAGAATATTAAAAGAAATAAATAAGAATATACCATCATTACCTGTTCAAGAGGAATACAGGAAGGCCAGGCGGATGGAAAAGAAGATTCATAGAGGAAAAAAGAGGGAGCATATGATGCGACAGATGGAAAAGATAGAGGAATATAAGAGTAAAAGGCTGAGCCGAGATATGTACAGGAAGGTGAATGATATGAGACAGGAATTTCAGCCTAGAACAAATGCCTGTAGGGATAATAATCGTGGCCTTGTGAGTGATAATGCTGGCGTAATCAGGAGATGGACAGAACACTCGAAGAGTTGCTAGGCTCAGTTGGGGAGGCTTCGATGGAGGCATCTGAGAATGAAGAGGAAGCAGGAGAATTCGAGGATGATAGAGAGGAGTTGGTGCCATCCTATGACGAGGTGTATGAAGCTCTAGAAAAGCTTAAAAATAACAAGGCAGCAGGTTCCGATGGTTTACCAGGTGAACTATTAAAGAGCGCAGGAGGAGATTTCATAAAGGAATTTGCCCATCTCATAGAGCGAATATGGCTGGAGGAGGTAATGCCTGATGAGTGGAACAATGGGGTGGTGTGTTTAATACATAAAAAGGGTGATCCGCTCATATGTAAACATTATAGGGGCACCTCTCTACTTAATACAGCATACAAGGTATTGTCCAACATATTTTCTAGGCTGCTTCTCTACGCTGAGGAAAACATAAAAGAATATCAATGTGGATTCACTACGAATAGGTCAACAACAGACCAAATATTTACACTAAGGCAAATCCTAGAAAAAAAGTTGGAATATGGAGTGGCCACTCACCATCTCTTAGGGATTTCCAGTCGGCATATGATTCAATCAACCGGAAAATGCTATATAGAGCTATGAAGGAGTTGAATATACCATCTAAGTTGGTGCGTATGGTTGGAGTAGTTATGTCCAATTCTAAGTGCCAAATCAGAATACAATCAAATCTATCTAACTCCTTAAAAACATTGAATGGGTTGAAACAAGGAGATGCCTTAGCATGTCTGTTGTTCAACATAGCTCTAGAAAAGGTCATCAGGGACTCAGGAATTCAAACTAGCGGACACATATTTCACAAGGAGGTACAGCTTCTGGCCTATGCTGATGACATTGACATCATAAGTAGGTCTGAATCTGGCTTAAAGGAAGCCTTTCGGGAACTGGAGTTGTCCGCTAAGGCTATGGGCTTGGTTATAAACCAAAGCAAAACCAAATATATGGTTGTAGGTGCCAACACTCGTGCCCTGTCCCTGCGCATTAACGATTATAAATTTGAAAAGGTTCAGGGTTTTCCATACCTCGGGTCATATGTGGACTCTGGAAATGACTCCTCTAGAGATATTGAAAGACGGATATTATCTGCTAATAGGTGTTACTACGGACTGGTGAAACATTTTAAGTCTAAATTAATAAGTAAAGGTACAAAAGCCACCCTATACAAGACCTTGATTAGACCAGTCCTGATGTATGGCTCGGAATGCTGGGTGGTAAAAAAACTAGATGAGCAGAAACTATCCGTTTTTGAGAGGAGGGTACTGAGGAGAATCTATGGCCCTGTGAGGGAAAACGACATTTGGAGGCGATTGCATAATCGAGAGTTGTACAAAAGGTTTAAAGATCTTCCGATCGTGCAACTCATACAAATTAACAGATTGCGTTGGGCTGGTCATGTGCAGAGAATGGCGGAGGATAGAATCCCAAAAAGAGTGATGAATTATTTGCCGATGGGAAGGAGAAGGAAGGGAAGACCGCGTACAAGATGGCTGGACCAGGTTGGTAAGGAGGCAGTGAGGCTGGGTGCAGCAAACTGGTGGACATTGGCCGGGAATAGAGACCAGTGGGGAAGATTTCTTTTGGAGGCCAGGGCCCGGACTGGGCTGTAGCGCCGAGGATGTATGTATGTATGTATACCATCATTACCAGTTGTGGGCGTAACAGTAGTAGGGGTAACCGGAGTACGAAGTAAACGAGTTACTAAACAAGTACAGTTAAATATATTCCTTAATGAAACTGAATTTGAAAATACCTTTCTAGTAGTTAAGAGACTGAGTTTAGATGTAATCTTAGGAAATGATTTTTTGGAGAGAAATGGGGCAGTAATAGATTTTAATAAACGGATAGTAGAATTTAATAGAGGGAGTGAACCAGTCAGGGTTAATTTTAAGAGGATGTTAGATGAAGTTAGAGTTACGGGGGTAAAAATGATACAAAAGCGAGTAGGCGAGGGAGATATAGAAACCAAAGTGAATATATGTCGAGAGAGTGAGATTGTAGAAAGTGTGGAGGGAGAGATGCATGTGAGTGATGAGAGAGTATGGGAAAACAGGGCGGATAAATTTTTTAATGAGGGTGGAGTTGTAGGGAGTCCCCAACGACAGGAGTTGTGGGCAGTTGTGGAGCGTTTTAGAGATGTGTTTGCGGAGTTGCCTGGAAAAGCCAGGGACTATGTATGTGAGCTGAAGGTTCAGGAACACTCACCCTACATGCAGAGGAGTTATCCAGTGCCATTTTCAAAGAGGAGAGCAGTGCAAGAGGAGTTGGATAGAATGATGGAGGGAGACATTATTGAGAGATCGATATCGCCTTACTCGAACCCATTAGTGGTAGTAATAAAGAAGGACGGAAAGGTAAGATTATGCTTAGATGCTAGAAAAATAAATCAGATTATTATACCTGACCGGGAGTCACCGGAACCTATTAATGAGATTTTTCAGAAATTTAGTGGGGTCAAATACATGACATCTTTGGATTTAACCGCAGGATACTGGCAGGTGCCGTTAGCAGCAGAGAGTCGGAGGTATACTGCATTTCTCTTCAATGGTAAGAATTATCAGTTCAAGCGTTTGCCATTTGGGCTTAACACTAGTGTAGCGAGTTTTATAAAATGTTTAGATATGATATTACAACCTAAGGACTTAGTTTTTCTGACTGTATACGTTGATGACATATTAATAGCATCAAGAACATTAGCGGAACATTTAGAACATATTGAATATGTATTAGACAAATTGCAAAATGGGGGTTTAACAGTTAATTGGGGGAGAAGTCGAAGTTTCTACAAACTGAAATACATTTTTTAGGTTTTATTATAACTCCAGAGGGAATTCTAGCTAACCCTGATAAAGTAGAAGCTATAATGCGCTTCCCAGAACCTAAGAATATTAAACAGCTGCAGAGTTTTTTGGGTCTGTGCAATTTCTATAGAAAATTCCAGAAAAATTACACACAGACGACAGTGAGGTTAAGTGCCGTACTACAGAAAAATAAACAATGGAAATGGGGAGAGAAGGTAGGGATGCATTCGAGGAGATAAAGATGATAATGATAAATATGATAATGATGAATCACCCTGATTTTTTAAAAACTTTTTACTTACAGACTGACACTAGTAACGTCGCACTGGGAGTGGAGTTGTACCAGGAGGATAGCGACAAAGAGCACCACACGATAGCTTTTGCCACCAGATCTCTTTTGGCAGCTGAAAGAAACTATACAACTACGGAGAAGGAGTTGCTGAGTATCGTGTTTGCGGTAGGGAAGTTTCGCACCTACATCTTGGGGAACAAGACCGTTATCAGGACGGATCACAAAGCGCTATCATTCTTGAACTCCTGCCGATTAACCCATAGCCATCTAACCAGGTGGGTATTTACCTTACAGGAATACAATTTTTCATGGGAATATATTAAGGGGACAGACAATAAAGTACCACACTCTTTCCAGGGTAGATATCATAGAAAATAAGACCGGGAGGGATCTTAAGGAGATAGAAATTTTTCGATTAACAAGGGAGGATAGAATTTTTGGTGAGGAATTAAGGGATATTAAAAGCATGCAAAGATCTGAAAACAAATTGGGTAAAATAATTGCTAGTTTAGAAGCGGATGTAGATGGGTCGGAATATAGTGCACGTTTCCAAATATATCAGGGAATTCTGTTCAAAAAGGTAGAAGGGGGTGAACGTGATTGGAGATTAGTTGTACCAGAAGGGTTGATAGATAAAATTATTTGGGATTGCCATATCAGGTATGGGCATTTTGGGGTGAAAAAATGTACGAATATTTTAAAAGAATCATGTGTTTTTAAGAATATGGAGAGGCAAGTACGGAGGTTGTTACGGGTATGTGATTTATGTCAGAGGTCTAAGGTAGTGAATTATAGGGTGGAAGGAGAGTTGAATTATAATAAGGTAGAGAGACTGTTTGATTTAGTTGGTATAGATTTGTATGGGCCATTACCCAAGGGTAGGGGTAGAGTAATATATGTCTTTGTTGTTTTAGACACGTTTTCTAAGTTTGTTAGGTTATATAGTATAAAGAGAGCGACGAGCAGGGTGCTGAGCGAAAAGATAACAAGAGATTATATGGTGAATGTAGGTAAGCCAAAGGTAATTTTATCCGATCATGGACCCCAATTTATAAGTGGTAGATGGAGACAAACTCTTGGATGGGAAGGTATCATACCCAAGCATACGGCAGTTTACCATCCACAATCCAACCAGGCAGAACGGGTGATGAGAGAGATTGGTAGGATATTTCGGGCGTATTGTCACGCCAAGCGTACAGAATGGCCATTCTATGTTAAGAAAGTAGAAGAATGGTTGAATAGTACCACCCACGAATCCACCGGGTTTACACCGTATGAATTAATAAAGGGAACAAGGCCACCTAGAATATTGGAACAACTTTTTGACTATCCACCAGAAAATCAAACTATAGACGTGAATATGAAGATCCGACTAGCGAATGAAAATTTACTCACATAAGGAGAAAGGAGAAAGCAGAGACATGATGCTAAAGGTAAGTGGGCTACATATGAGGTAGGGCAATTAGTGTTGGTAAGGAGACACGATTTGTCTAGCGCACAGGATAAAGAGATAAAGAAGTTTTTTCTATTATATGAGGGGCCATATGAAATTGTAGAAGTAAAGATGAATAATACGTACGTGTTACGAAACCAAGCAACGCAGGAGATAGTAGGTACACAAAATGCGACGAACTTGAAGTTGTATCGGTCACCATAAACGTTTGAATCTTAATATATTATTTTATGTTTTCAGAAGGGACTCTCCCCCATTTTCGGGCGGTCACGGCTTCACCATCCCTGACCGTGGATTTTGGCTGTTTGGAGGTGGACCATGGTTGGCGGAACTTCTACCTGGGGTGAAGGGGTGAAAGCAATGATGGTCCTACTCCACAAATTGGTGCAAGTAGAAATTTAAACTTATTGTTGAACGGGGAGGGGGAGCCCTAAATTTCGTGGATGGAATATCTAAATTTAAAAAAAAAAAAAAAAAAAACCTTACAATTGGAGTTATCCACGAACATATAATAATAGTTTTATTTTAATAAAACGATCCAAAATTCATGTAACCTAACAAGTGCGACTCGTGAGGAGTCATTTCGTTACCCAGGAGTATCGTTCAGAGAGAAGTGACAATACTCTTCGGTAACGAAATAAACAAAAAATAATTTTAAATGGCGGTTAAACTTGTGAATGAGTAAAAGAAGTAGTTATAATGTAGATATAGAACGTACAAATTTAAGGTGACCAAATTGTTGGCAGTTTAGCAGTATAGTATAGTTGTTGCACTTGTTAGAAACTATTATAATAAGATAGATTATGTGTACCTAGTTTAGCTCCATGGGAGATAGTAACGTAAGTGTCAGAGATAGAAAAGAGCAGACTAGTATCTGGTAATAGTGAAAAAGAAACTGATGTGATTGTGAATAGCTCAAATGTAAAGTGTAATATCTAATGGAAGCAAGTTAATTCCAAGGACATAGTAAAGCTATGATGAAAATACAGAACTGTTTAATGAACAGTGAGGATTATATGATAATGTTTGTAAATTAAAAAAAAAAAATAATAATAATATAACCAAACATATAAGAGTTGACCATCCGTGAATTGTAGTAACGGTGTCAGTGTGAGCCTTATATGTCTTTTGGTAGTTTCCCCACATTTCGGGCGGTCACGGTTTCACCAAACCCTGGCCGTGGAATTATGTAAGTAGATACTAAATTGGTGAACATAGAAATTGACAGGGGGGTAACACAGGGGAAACTACATAACTATGGAACAGCGGCTATCGTCGAAGGTGGCAATAGTGCCGTTTTAAGGGTGTGTGAATCATTTTAGTAGGATTACTGGTGTCCTCGGACATCAGTAATGCCGAATTTTGTGTATAACGCTGAAACAAGAATGGGGTAGGCAGCGTCTACACCCTAGTTAAAAATGCAGTTCTTGTGGATGCAAATGGGTGCCACAGTCCACCATAAATAACCAATAGAGTGTGTGGAAAGGGAGCTGGCCGTTACAAGCCAGGGTGTAAACAATAGAGTGTTTATGAAACCAGGTAAATGCCTTGCACGGTTTACCCGTGAGATGATTTACCTAATTGTAACTGGGATAAGGGGGGATATTAGATTTTGATGTAGAAGGAGGTTACTGAATTGTTAGTAATGAGTTGAATATTAGATGGCATTATGTAAATGATATAAAATATGTAGTTGATTTTATGATGTACTTAGATGATTTTATGGAGATGTTTAACCAAGTTTGAGAAAGATATAAGAAAATAATGTGTTTAGGTGTAGTTGATTTTGTCATATGTAAGAAATTTTAAATGAATTTAATTGTTTTGAGATATTAATCCTAGGAGGAAAGGTATTTGTAATATTGTAATGGGAAATGATTATTTAAATTCTGATGGGAATCAGGGCAATAATTTTGAATTTTAGGATAAAAGTTAACAAGAGAAAGTAGACAGAATGAGATTAAGGAAGTTTATAAATGTATCATGTTAGGTTAAGGGTTCATATATACATGTGTTAGAAGTTAGGAGTTAAGGAAAAAACCAGTGCTTCTTAATGCAAACCAGCACAGCTAAGGGGAAACAGATCAGTTAGGGATATAGTATTGTATAAGGCCACTAATTGATATTTTGATTTGTTGTTTCAGAGTCTGGTGATGCTGTGGCGGCGATCCTGAGCTGGCCAGCGCGTCAGAGCAGGAGCGTTAAGTACCTGTCTGACTTTATGGTGTTGGGATCTCGAGAGAGAAGTCCAGTAAGGTCATTCAGGGGCGGTCACAGTCACTGGACCAAGGGTGAACTAAATATTTTTTTATGTAAACCATAAAGGGGGTTGTGGCGACATATCCTGACTGATCCCTTTAGCAAGTATGAATGTGTCAATGAGTTTTTATGCTTCGGCATAAAACCTCTCATTGAGGGGGTATTGTAACGGGACATTTAGGCCTACCCGGGGTAAGAAATAAATTTTATTGTGTTTAATGAAAAGGAAGTAAAATTTTATGATGTAATAATAATTCTGGGAGACATAAACCTTTATTTATTTTCATAATAAAGGTAAATTTTATTGGAACAAAATTAGAATGAGTAATTGTAAAATATTATTCATGAATTATAACGACGTAGCAGACAAACGGGCGTAATTGGGCCAAGGTCAGCTCCAGTGACTAACATCTTATGTAACGGAACATCAGACCATATTACATCAGTGCATACGTCACGCTGGAATCCGGGCGTGTCGGCCGAACCTCAATCTGATGTAGTGATACAAGAACTTAGGACAATGAGATTTGGTAAAAACAGCCACGGCCACTTCACAAAATAGTGCCGTTCGTCTAATCTCAGTTGAATTTTGCTGCTAGAGCCGGCCGGCCGCAAATTAAAGTTCTAGAACGTAAAATCGCGGGCGCCCGCAGTTCAACAAAATGTGATACAAAATCAAAATTTTCTTATAAGTGATGTGAATAGCAGTTTTCTTTACATAACAACAGTTTCGGCGAAATGTAAAAAACAAATTATCAGTTAAAATAAAAAATGTGCGTGTGAAATGAAGGAAAATACGTGAGGAGACTGGACTATGGAAATACTACGATTCAGCTAAGTAACCTACAAGAATATAAAACCAAAATTTTCAATTAGGGTTCATAAAACTCAAATTTAAATATTTTCACAAAAATGGAGAGCTCTTAAAATCATGGGGTATATGTGTGAGTGGGTGAATGCAAGCCCTGGTTTCTGTTATATTAGTTAAGTTGTAGCGAATTATTTTATATTTATATTTTACTTGGAATACTACTGAAACAAATTATAGTCACATTAAACAAATGATCTATTTTATACTTATATTTTATTTTTTTGAATATTACTGAAACAATATGTAAGAAAGGGAGAAGGACGATTTTGTATGTAATGATGAGGTTGAAGGGAATGTATAAAGTTTTTTTTTATGTTGATTGAAAAAGGATAGATTTGATTAGATTTTAATAAAGTAAGATTGATTTGAACATTAGAAAATGAATTATTAATTATTCCAAGCAACCATCTTGTTTCCAACTCGTCTAATTCGAATCCTGGATGCGGTGAGTAAAAAAAAAAATTTAAGTTGGCTATATAACAACATGGCGGCACTAGCCGTAAGTGTACAAACATAAACAAAGCATATTCGTAAGTTCATAAATAAAGTGACATAAGTTTGTTAGTTAACAATTTGTCAAACTATGCTGTTGGTTTGGCTCATGGTTGAGTTACTCCAACCCCATCTACCTACTGCTGGGGCAAAACAACGGTCTCTTGAGATTAGCAAGGTTCAGTCAGTAAAAACACAGTATCTACGTGTAAATATGCACAATAATCCTTCTCACCATGCACCTCATCACTGTATATGATTACATGCAGACCAATTTCTCTATGGCAGTAGTATGGTGTGATCTGTACCATGATTACGATTTAATGTTTGAGGGTAGACGATGATGATGACAATTCTATTAATTTAAAACTTTTAAAATAGGTGCTATCAATACAAGAATGCAAGTTCGCATGTCTGGTGTCAATGTTGTTGAGAGTCCCTGGGCTGTTAGTTCATGTTCCAAGATCTTGTGATGGAAACCCAGACATTCTGGCTACACCCATGACATCAATGGTGTGGAAAGTGAAATCTCAATGCTGGTGTAGACTTTCAACTCGGCAAGTCCTATATAGGGTTGGATTGACATCTCGCTTCTTACACCACTGTGTTGGATATCATAGGCACAGCCAAAACATGTGGATTTCTATAAGAAGATCTTGGATCATGGTCTAACAGTCCAGAGATTTTTAATAACACAGATCATAATATCACTTTCTTCTGAAACAGAATTATGCAAACACTGCTTCAAAGTTAGTAAAGAAGCCTCTAAGTGGCTAATTTTTAAGTTAATTTTTTTTAAATACTTTACGATTTTATGTACGCATTTACGTTTTGTATATACATTTACAGACAAAAGTACATGCTTTATTTTAGTATTAAAACAATCAGAATTGTAGTAAAGGAACTAATTTTTTTTTAAAAACCTTGGAAATTCCCAGGACTCTGTGACATTGTATGTGACCGAGGACTGGGATACAAAGTGATAAATTTGTACATAATTTAATTCACATATAATATAATAATTCATATGATGCCACATGTGTTATTCTCAGTAAACAATAACAGTATCTAAAGGTATTAAGAGTACAAACAAACAAACAAGTGATATACTTCCCACCACATGATGGACAAGTGGCATGACAAGTTGTTCATGAAACAACTGGGAACTGAACTGACTTCATATACTCGTGTGTCACTGTCATGATAAACAAAGAGACATGACAAGTTTCAGTTCTCATGCTGCTGGAAAGCATTAGTTTATTCTATATTCTAGACTGTTCTGTATTATGGTGAGCTCATTACTCATAACACTGTTAGTTGATTTGGTACAAGCACTTTCTTCACAACGGCATGTGTTTCTACTCCTTGTACATGCAGAACATCTGTTCTTGGCCATATATTCTGTTTAATCTAGACCAATTCGTCTAGTTCAGAAAGGTACTGGTATTAAACATTTTTTGTTCTGTTACAATATAAAATAGTATTCTCTTTTCCCACTTTTATGTGACTTAATTTGGCATTTGATTATAATCATTTTAATTGTAATAGATCTACTATGTTTCATTTAATGTCTTAAAAAAATAATATGATCATAAAACAGTGGAATCAAATTTTAAATACCAGAGAAACTGAAATAAACATTATACCTATAAAAGTAATCAGACTTGTATTATATTATTTTTTCTATGTTCATGCCACAGATAATATAAATGACAGTAAATAAGAAACTACAATATGGCAACACAATTATAACACTAGATGCTTCCACCTTAATTGCTGTAAAACAGTTAGCAAAACTGACTTACATCGCAAATGCCCTGTATTTATTAAAGAGTACCAGTACAATGTAAACAACAGTGTGGTAGCTAAGAAAGTACAAAACTTGTTTACTTGATCTTTCTAGATAGTATTATTATATCTACAAGATGATGGTTTGTATTGTTTTGCGGAGAATCATAAAACTATACAGCAAGCCACACATACACACATCCTTGTGGTATTTCACTATAAGTCCTGTTACCACAAGCCCAATATGTTAATTTTTTCCTACTACTGTACATTGCATACAAACAGTCTATGTAGATTAGCATAAACTACAGTTTGGGAAATGTTGAATTAAATTTACATTTGTAAGTCTCGTGTACATTATTTTATCTCCTCTTGAGTTCAGTGACACCCTCAGTGACCAACGTAGTGCACTTAAAACAAATAATGGATACAAAAATGTCTGTCATTGTATATGAGTGAATACCCTTTAATGAGCATTTTACAAATAAAATAATACTTTGCAAGACTACAGTATTGGACATGTGCAACATCAGTTAGGCACAAAGTTATCATACAGGAAGTAAATACAATATCAAGATATAGGATTAAACACATATTGTTATTTTAATTAATAAATAACCATGAATAACCTACAGTATATATGTGAACATAAAGTCTTGAGTATCAGTTTCACGGGAAAGTCTGCAGAATTAAGATTTAGCAGAAATTATGAACTACGTAACAAATACACAAAATTAATAATATATAGTACTACTACTACTAATAATAATAACAATAATACTAAAATAATACAAGTAAGTTTAACAATTACCATATATAATAAAAATACTCATCTACTTCTAATATACTGCTAATGATAACAATAATAATATTAATAACAATAACATTTATAAAATAATAATAATAAGAAGAAGAAGACGAATCAAATATTGCTGGCAACAAAATTTCCTATTTTAGGTCCAAGAACTGAAATTTATAGAATACATTTTTTAAAATGCTGACTGTGAACATTCAGCACTTCTGAAAATTACAAATTAATTGTAAAAGAATACAAAAAATAAAAAATTAAATTAATTGTGTTTTAGAGAAATCTGGAAAAAAATTCTCTTTTTAGTGTTTTACACCTAACTTTTATAAAATTATTTCTGTACAATGTGCAGACAGGGCCACAACAGGATATGCTGCATATAGGCAGAAACACCCCTCTTCTTACGATGGGCAACTTCTAAAGAAAACAGAAGTACAAAAGAAAACACAAAGTATATGCTGAAAAGATAAATAAAATTCTGTCCTAATATAATAAGATCATACTACTTAAGGCTTTTAAGTCGAAAGTCATATATAATGAAACTCGAAACTACATCATTGTGGAGAATTCTCATTAGCTGATGTTCCAACTACACAGCTTTCACAAATACTCTGATATGTCTTGTCTAGCAGGATGCTAATGAGTATTATCTATATCAACTCCTGGACAACCAAGTTACCGATAATGAACAACCAAGTCTTATGGCTAAAAACATAATATCCTCATCACACTGTTATGTTGTTTTCGTTTGTAAGCACAACATACACAAATTCTACCCAATAATCACTTCCACTATTCAGTAATGTGATATGACTATAATGGCTTAAGTTATTTATATCTACTTTGCCAACAATTCACTGTGAGTACATTTTTTCCTAATTCAATTATAACCAAACTAACCTATGAGTATTAAATTGTTCTTGTTAGTTGACATCAATCTAACAAGTTTTAAAATGTTATTTTACTTGTTTGAGTGAGTAAGCAAGTGAAGAAGCATATTCGTTTGTGTGATGTAAGTGAATTATATGCAAACTGTCTGTGAAAAAATGAATATTATATAAAAACATTTAAAATGTTTAACACTCTGGAGTCTGAGCAACTTCTTGTCACTTAGCCTATGGTATTTAATGCTTTTAAAAATCTATTTTGGTTTGTATTATTAATGTCCAAGGTCATTTTGTTCTGAGTAATAGTATATTACATGTAGCAGCATGTCTGATATTGGACCTATTACAATTTTTAAAAATCATTTTAACACAGTTTCTTGTAATTTAAAAATTGTGTGCCAAGAATTTATGTGCTGCTATTAGCTTAATTTTCCCATCTAAATAGACATTATTTTATTATTCATAATAAAGTGATAAACAACAGAAAATTTGCCTGTTACAAATTTTGAAATAGGTTAATAGTTCGATGTCAGTACCTAGTGTTTTTTGCATTTTCACATGTACCCTGGGCCTAAACTAGTTGCTGTTGTGAAAGATTTGTTGTTTTGTTGTATAATCTGAAAAATCATAGCTAACAAAATTTTAAAACCTTGCAAAAACATGTTTTATCAATTTATTATTCTACTTTTTGGAAACATAGTTTTATTATTTTTTTTACAGAGTTACCCCTGAAAAATAACTCAAACTACATGATAATTAACTACAATATTGATTGATGACTCGTTGGGCACTTGGTGAAACATATAGTAGACTCCCAACTATCCGGCCTAATGTGGCGTAAGGGCAGGCCGGATAACAAAAAAGCTGGATAGGCCGGAGTTCTATAATTACTCACTTCCTGTCCCACCCATACCAATCACATTTTTGTATACCAAAACCTGCTTTTATTCATATTTTCTGACCTCTTAGTACAGTCCAGTACTTTATAAATGTCTGTTATGTACTGCACTGTATGTTTTAAAAATTTATTACACAAAAAGTAAGTCCAAGAATAAAAATTTTGTATACACATTTTAAGATAAATTTTATAATGTCTAACTTAATTGCAGGAAACATAAAATGATGTACACTGTACAGTATGAATACATACAATTTTAAAATAAACATAACATTACTGGAAAACGTAGGCCTAATTCTTAAAAAAAAAGATTTAAACTTATTTTACTGTTCACTGATAAATGATTACAGAAATGTGAAAAGGTAGGCCTAAGATAAAAGGGTAAAAACTTAGTTTTTAGTTTTTGAAAAATTCCTTGATAGATGAGTGCTTCTCCCTTTTAGCACTCTTCTGCGACGGAACCAGATGATATCAGATGGCGTCGCTTCCTGCTGCTGACTAATGTATTGCAGCGCTGCCTCAGTCGTCTTGAACCCTTCCAAATATGGGATGAGATTTTTCCTCTCATCTAAAGATGCCTCCTTCTCCTCATCTTCTATTTCTTCTCCCTGTATCAAAATTTCCACAATATCATTGTCAGTTATTTCATCAACTTCGTTGTTTGCCATCCATTCTCTAATGTCCTCTGCATTGACATAGTCACACCCCGGTACTTTTTCCAGCAACGGAACAAGCTTATCTTTTCATCTTCCATTTCGGTTTCACACATGGGTTCAAGATTGAAATGTCCACCTTCATGGTTCAAAAGAATTTTCCAAGACCTTACAAGTGATATGTTTGGAATCTCTTCTCATGCTTCGCCCAACCACTTTTTGACACTAGGTAAGCAGGGGGGGATCCGTGCTTTTCATGTCGCAACTTGTGTTTTGCATACCGGCATGTAGGTTCAAAAATAGGCTGGATAGTACGGAGGCCGGATAGTCGAGAGTCTACTGTACTACTAAGATTTTAAAAACATGCAGACGCTTGGTAACTTTCACAGTTGTTTATTATTTACCTCTGACAATTGTTTTAGCCTATTAAGCTATTCTCAAAGAGATCATAGAAACAACTAAACAAATAAAGTGAGGGTGGTGAATATGTGTTAAGGGTGTGTACAAGGACATGTGGGATGTATATATTGGAGGGGGTGGAGAAACTAGTATGTGAAGGTTAAAGTGTCTGTAAAAACTAAGTATAATAGGAAGGCAAATTCTAAAAATTAACTAAACTAAAAACTTTTAAGAAAGGTGATACACAGAATTCAGTTTGTTCATTTGTTAAAATATTTGTTACTTTTCTAATTTCTAGAATTTCTAATAAATCCATTTTTTATCTTTTTGTATTTTGTGTAGTAGTGTTACATTTTTTGCATCTATGAAGTGTGTGTTGTAAGCAATGATATGTAAAATCTGTATTGGCTGTATTATTTAAAATCATTTTCTTATGTTCAGAAATGCGATGTTTTAAAGCATGGCCACCACGTTGTCCGATATAAATAGCATCGCATTCTGCACAATGAATTTTATAAACTCCATTTTTCTCTTATGTTTGATTTTTCTTTATTGTTTACCAGTAATGAAAAAAGATTACTTTTAAGACCATGCTTTTTAACCTATTATTAATCCTATCTGTTATAAACAGAAAATAATTTAATAAATGAAATTTTTTGTTACCCTGATCTGGCTCTATGGAATAAAATTCTTTTAAAATAATTTTCCTTTTTTTAAATTAAAGAGTCTATTATTATTTTATCATAACTGTTATTTTCTGCTATGGTTTTTATTATACCAACTTCTTTAATAAAATTTTCTATGGATGAAGGAACTATGAGGAGACGATTAACCATTGCATGAAAACCGCTTAATTTTATGTGCCATGACATTAGTGACCGTTTATTTATAATGGTATCTGTAAAAATAGGTTTTCTATGTATCTGAAAACTAAGATTATTTTGTGAGCTAGAAATGGTGAGATAAAAAATTTAACTTGTCATATTTTCTGTTTCAAATGTAAATTGCACAGTACTATAAAAGGAATTAATATAATCTAAGAACATATGGAGCTGTCTATATCGTCAACATATCTTGTCCAATGAAAAACATATTTAATGTTCAAGTTATTGGATGTAAAATGCTTTCCTCCAAAAATGTCATAAAGATTTCACTTAATAAAGGTGATAGAGGAGAGCCCATAGGTAAGCCATTTAATTGTTTATACCATTTTATTATTAAACTGGAAATAATTTTGTCCTATGCAAATATCTAAGGCTGAGAATAATTCATTTTTCTGATCACTATTTAAAGTTAAACTATTTTGTATATTTGAGGAACAGATAGACAGCAGAACATCTACAGGTATAGATGGAAATAAATTCTTAACATCAAATGAAACTAGTTTTGCATTCAGTGGTAAATGTACATTTCTTAATATTATTAACCAATTGTAGAGAGATTTTAATAGCATACTTTGGATTGAAGTTACATATGAATGCTGGATGCATGGGACAATTAGGTTTATGTATTTTTGGTAAACTATACAAAACGGAGCTTTTAGGTTCATCACAGTTAGCATGAAATTTTTTGTCTCTGAAAATATATTAGGAAAATTTTCAATAAGCGATTTGATCTGTTTTTGAAACCTGTTAGTGGGATCTGTATTTAATATCTCTTTCCTGAAGAGCAATTCAGTCTTTTCACTCCTATTTAATATTGTAATAGTATTGCCTTTATCAGCTTTACAAACAACTAAAATATTTGACTTAATTTTTTGTCTTAAACTGTTAACTATGTAATTATCTGAATATTTTAAACTAAACTTATTTATACTACTTTTTGATATAATATTTACAGACACTAATTTTGTAAATACATTTACAGATATATTTACATACATTTGATATAATAGTTTTTACTGACACTTGACCTTCCCTATACTAGCTTCTCCACCCCCTCCAACATACACACCCCACACACATTTCCTTTAACACATCCTTGTACACACCTTTAACACTTGTTCACCACCCTCACTTACTTTGTTTAGTTGTTTCTATGCTCTCTTTGAGAATAGCTTAATAGGCTGAAACACCTGTCATAGGTAAATAATAAACAACTGTGAAACTTATCAAGTGTTTGTATGTTTTTAAAACCTTAGTAATAATTAACTACCTAGTTTACCTATTGTTACACCTCCCTACTTATAAGCTATACCTAGCCAATTATATTTATATATGTTCAAACTACAAGTTTCTCGCATACCAGTACCTATTTTGTGTACACAATAATTTTTTAAAAATTGATTGGAAATTTCAATTTTATATTGCAATGGATAGAGTAGATTGGAGGTGGAGATTGGTGGAGGCCAGGGCCCGACTTGGGCTGTAGCGCCATAGGAGGAGGAGGATTGGAAATTTCCATAACTAGCCACATAAACCATATATAATCCTTTTTGTTTCACTGTATACAAATATCGGTATGGAGAACCATACATGACTTCCATGTTCTAAGATTTATATTTAAAATCATTTTCAAAATGAAATATTTCCATAGAAACTACTTCTTTCTTCAGCCTTAACCACACTACTGTGGTCACTAACATATACCACCTCAAGTTAGCACACTCGATTTTCACTGATAATGGCAGTTGATAGCACTGCTGAAACATCTGGTTTTGCAGAAAACTTAGGACCATGGCCAAACAGGCCAGGAAACAATTTTGACAACAAATTTACTTCTCTGTTGCCGATAACGTAGTACACATATAACAAATTATGCCCTCCCCCTTCAACTATCATTTTCATTTATAGAAAATTACCTCCTCCCCTTCAACTACCATTTCATTTATAGATATTTCATCTACGTTTCTACGGTGGATTATTATGACCTTCTTTTCAGGATACTTTATTTTTCAAAATTAAGTACTTTAACTCTTGTTAAAACATAAAACGTTGCAGGTAAACTACCCCTTCCCCTTAACCAATCTTCACCAAAATCAATAGACCTTGAGTCCTCTACAACTCAGGCACATATGCAAAAAATTATTTGATCTGTTTGAATTTGCAGCAGTTATCGTTCACCACAGAAAAAATTCTACACAGTGACACTTTTCAGAAAATGACTTTTCTTCATGTTCTGAGGATAGTACAATCAGAATCGGCCATTATACCAAACAAGATTATTTTTGCCATCACCATACTTCCATTTCCTTATGGAAGATGGAAGTAAATAAAAAGGCAGGAATGTTTTTCTATTCACTCCATTTTTGGTGGGTCACTCTAGTAAAGAAATGGAATGTTAAATGGTACATTACCCCCTTCCAAAAAGGAATGATTATGATTTAAATTATTGTTAATGTCACTATACACTGAATCTGGAATAGTTTACATATTGTTATGAAAGTCTTACTGATCGTCATATGGTACACTGGAAACGTACCATACAGCTAGCCATAAAACGTGTAGAATGACACTCTCAACTGTTACAGAGCATTCTGTCATTACAATAATCCCTAATGTAGTTTTTGCATACTTTAGTGATGCATTGCTAAATCTAACAATCCAGTTTCCTCCACAATAGGCAAGTAAAAACAATGAAATTTTTGGGAGGTTTGTAGCACATGTAAAATACAAATCCTAGTTTTTATAAATTTTCTGATTGCTAGGGACCACAGATAGTAACATCAAATTATTACCCGGATTAGCACAAAAACATCTGTATTTATTAACATGTATTTACAAACATATCGATTCAGAATGTAATACACAAAGTGGATTCAAAATTATCTGGATAATTTAAAACTATCAGAAGTAACCTGTAACAGTGGTGTATGAGCAAATATATTACAGATTGAAAAGGTTACTTTATCTATTCATGTAAGTGACTTGGATAACAATGAAAACATACATGCTAAAGACATTGCACCTCCAAATCTGCAGACAACTGTCAGAGTGTGTTCCCTAAAGAAAATCTGTTGCCCAGAACAGGTTATAAACACAGACTCCAAACTGTTAATGAATCATGTTTAAGGAAAACTATAGTTTCAAGGAAAATAAATATAACAGAAAAATTATTTTTTCTAATAATTATTTATGGCAGTTGCTTTGTAGTATCAATCTAGTTTTGTCATGAATACTGTACATACATTTTGTCTCTACAGCAAGATCCCTCATATATCTCAGCTTAACTACTGAGGATGATATGTCATAGGATCATGTGAAATGTCTGATGTAAACAGTATTCATCACACAATGCAACTGAAACTAATAAGAATTTTAGTTTTCAATTTAAAAAAAATTATTTTACCCATGGTTTATCCAATTATTTTTGATAAAACATTATTTATTTACATTTTTGTTTGCTTGTTAATATGTATATTTTCTTTAACATTCAATAATTTATACTTAAAATGAATGTAAAAAAATATATAAGTATTATACAAAAATATAATTAAAGATATTATACTGCTAATTTCAACCACCATAAATGTTACCAAACACTTCCTAGGTAGACCTTACTTTTATTATTTTTAGGTAACACCTTTGAAACCAATTATTATCGTAATCTTAAAATACAGTTTTGTTCAAGTATTTTAATTCAAAAAAGCAATATATTTATACTTCATAATAAAATTATATTTTTACAGGAAAATTATTTGTAAAATAAATTATAAAAAAATGCTCTTTTATAAAAATGGTGAGGAACTTAAGAGTGAGGAAACAGTGACTGCAATAAATACATAGAAACGATCTTCTTCATTTATTACTAATCTGTTTTCAATGGAGCAGCATTTAATCTGTGGAGAAAAATACAAATAAAAAAATGTAAATAAATACACAGATAAATTTAACCATAATCATACATCATTTATACATCAAACAAATACACAAAAGACACTGTTTTAAATAATTTTAATAAAAAAGTAATTTGACACATTTTATATAAACCACCTGCAGTTGAAGCATTTGTTGCAATATCTACTCAAGTGACTCAATCACAAACAGTGGAAGTTGGTGAGTTTTGACTCGGTGGCCAAAAACTTAAAATCTAATACACGTAACAAAAGTAATGAATTGTCAACAGAAAGCTAAATTTTTACAGTACAGTACTTGTCAGACATTAATTAAATTGAACCTTCCACTGTTTTACTTCCAAAAACTACTGTCATTTATTTTATGGCTAATACAGTAGAACCCCTCAAATCCGAACCCCAGAAATCCGAAATCCCGGGAAATCCGAACATGATTTTGAAGAAAAACAACATTTGAAAAAAACACATAAAGACATAAGAAACACATTTATTATTACATAAAACTATCATATGTAACCTAATTTTACATAAAGAATCATTGAAAAATTAATAAAGTATGTACACTTACATAAAACAGGATTGAAATGTAAAAAATATTGGAATTAACACTGTATAAAAACAACAACGTCATACAGCATTTCATTAACATCAGAGCTGAATGGCCAAGGAAAAACACAAAAGAAACACACACAAACACTACACTACATTTTTTCACTTAAAATCAGTGATCTTCATCTGGCGAAGTGACATAAACCTTCCCGAGGATGCGATGTTGCGCCAGCGTCGCATAAACATGACATCATTGGGTGTAGCAGCTGCTTGTTGTTCTACGTAGCGCAACGCGATGTCGAGAGCGACGGCAGTGTCAGAATGAGTCACGTTTGTTGAGGCATCTTCTCCCTCGCTATCGCTACCTGATACATTGTCATGTTGATCCTGGACCACAGACACTATGTCATGCTCGGTGCATTCTTCATTGTCGTCTAGTGCTGCCCACTCCTTCAGACAACCTTTTTCAGCATCCTTGATCCTGGTACTTTTTGAAAGAGATGAAAGAACTCAGTTTCATCATCTCGTGTTGTAAGTGGTGTTTCCACAAATTCGAGGCTGGGCCAAAGCTTCGTTCAAGATCTCTGCAGTAAATTTTTACTGGTATTGTTCCAGGATTCTGCAACCCATTAAATCACATCTTTTATTGTTATCTTCTTTAGCTTCTCAAGAATAGAAAGAGAACAATCTTCTTCAATAAGAGTTTGCAGAAGCATTTTTCTGTAGCTTAGTTTTATGTTCTGTAGCACACCTTGATCCGTAGGCTGCAGCAGCGATGTCATGTTAGGTGGTAGAAAAATTGCTTTTATGTCTCTGCACACCAACTGCATGTCTGAAGGATGTGACGGAGCGTTGTCTATCAAAAGTAGAGCTCGAGGTGGCAGTCCATTTCCTTCATTAAATCTTGTTACCGAAGGAACAAATTTCTTTTCAAACCACTCCTTAAAAAGATTACCAGCATCCACGCCTTAGTCTGATTTCTGTAATAAACAGGGAGAGAATTCACGTTCATATTTTTAAGGGCTTGTGGCTTGGCAGATTTTCCAATCACCATTAATGGTAGCTTGTTTGTTCCCGCGGCGTTACTGCAGGCCAAAACTGTGAGACGCTGTTTGTTCATTTTAAAGCTTGGAGCAGAAGATTCCTCTTTAGAAGCAAGACTTTTAGTGGGAAGTGCTTTAAAATTCAATCCAGTCTCGTCTGCATTATACACTTGCTGGGGCGAGTAATTTTCCGACGAAATCAAATCGGCGAATTCATCTAAATATTCTTTTGCAGCAGTATTATCAGCTGATAACTTCTCTCCGCTTATCGTCAGTTGTCTGATTCCATGCCTTCTCTTCCATCGATCCAACCACCCATTGCTAGCAGTAAATGCCAAATCTCCGTTCATTAGTTTGTTCAGCCGCAATGCCTTTTCTTGAATTAATGGACCACTAATAGGAACTCCTTTCTGCCTCGCTTGTGTAAACCACAAAAACACTGCTTCGTCAATTTCTTCATTTACAGAAACTTTTGCGTGATGGCGTTGTTTCAAAGTTTTTTCACTTGTTGCACTGCAAAACTGTTCAATTTTCGCACGATTCTTTTTCCAGTCACTGATTGTTGCCTTACCAACACCAAATTTAACAGCCAGCTTCGTCAAACTTTCCCCTTTGTCTAGTCGGATTAACACTTCGAGTTTTTCTTTTAAAGTACAAGAACTATGTTTTCGTTTGCTTGCCATAATTTAAGAAAACTAAAAAACCCGATCTACACTGCTCACTTCAAATGCAAAAACAATAAACCTTAAACGAAAACTCGAACAAACTATGTACACTGGATGGAAACAGTAACAGCAGACAAACGCACAGGACAACAAACACCAGAGGACTAACTGTAATACAAAGATTTCTAGACCTATTGTAGTAGGACTGGGCTACTTTTAGCGCACTTCCGCCCGACAGCAACAGTGATTCACGGGCAGTCAAGGTCAGCAACCCCTGGCGGCTTCGTCTCACCCCTACGCAACATTACCGGGCGGCGCGTACACCGTAACTAGTGTTGAGTACTATGTATGCAGATTTTTCGGCTAATCCGAACTTTTCCGAATCCGAACAGGCTACAGCCCCAACTAGTTCGGATTTGAGGGGTTCCACTGTATATAGATTTCGTTTGGTGGGGCCAATTTTTGTTAATTCTAACAAAGTAATTCTTCTGTTTCATAATTAAGTGACATGATAAACTTCTGATATTATTTACTGAATTTATAACCATTTTCTGGTTTTTACACATTCCACCCCCAACTCACACAGAATAAATACCTACAGCATACATAATAAATACCTACACTTACATATATAAAGTACAACAAGAACAAAACTATATACAAAACACAATAGAAACACATGTACTCGAAGATTACGGTATTTGAATCTGTACACTGCAGCCAACTCAGACAAGAGGAGACTTGCTAAAACAAAACTGATGTATTTTTTAACTAGCAGAATAAGATGGGAAAATCTCTTTTAAGATGACCATTGCATTTAAAAATGTACACTACATCTTTCCCTGCTCCCTATCAGACTGCTTGAGTTTAAGATGCATGCTGATGCATGAGACCATGCTCAAAACATGGAGTGATCAACCAACTATTAGCCACCCTAAAAATAACAATCACGTAAGATGACTTTGCTTACATCTTAGTTATACTATCAGTGGCATAAATAGGATATGCTCCTTGGGGAGGGGGGATTAGTTTGGATGTTGCACCCACCAATCACACAGTAAATGAGAAATTCACAGTTCTATCCGTAGAGTGTTAGAAACACTCAATTATTATTAATTTTTGGACATTAAAATCAGAGCCTGATTTCTAAATAGGCTGCAGTCTAGAGCGATAAATTTTGAAGGGCGGCAAATTATAGAAGAAAAAATTACGTAGCGATTTACTACTTTTTTAATAATGGAAAAATATTATAGTTTCATGTTGCGATTTTCTGATACCTTTCTTTATTTTGTTAAGTAGAACAAAATTATATTAACGGAACATAACACATTTTCATTCCGATCTCATGGCTATAAAGTATGCTATTGTATTCGGGGGGTAGGGGTGGCATAGCATATTGAAACAGCATTTATGGTGTGTTTTTGGAGCACTGTACTTCACAGGATTCACAAAACAAGTAAACCTCTTCAAAGTGAATCTGTAGACATGTTGATGGTGCGAGATTTGTATGATTCACTTGAAGAATATTTCAATGAGTAGAGAAATAACTCTGAATACTTCGAGTCACTGGCAATGAATGTAACAAGAATACTGAGTATGAAAAGGACAGTAAAAGACAACCTAAAAGGAAAGTTTGGCCTGATGAAGACAGAAGCAGAGAGGTATAGTATACCATACTGGAAGTGGAAGAGATGATTTTAGAATAAACCCTTTTGCATTTATCATAGATAGTTTTGTTAATGAACTCACAGAAAGGCAAACTGCCTATACTGATTTTCAAGAAAGATTCTGTTTCTTAACAAAATTATTTGATAGCCAGGCAAATACTGATGGAAACCTGAGGAAGAAAGCTGCTAATCTTAAACTCATGTATACAAACTATCTCGAATTGGATTTCGTTGACGAATGTATTCATTTTCAAAGACATTGCATGGCTGGAATAGAAAATCCATTAGAGAAATCCTTAAGGAATTTCAAAATTTTAAAGATTTAATTTCTTAGAAGACGTTTATGCAATTTGGAGATCACACTAAAAATAAGATTGTGCATACCTGCCACGAATTGTGCTAGGGAACGTAGTTTTCTTGCCTAAGAAGAGTTAAAAACTACCCGACATCTAGCACTTCTGAGGATAGGTTGAACTCTCTTGTAATACGATGTATTGAGACAAACACAACACAGAAATGTTCATACGAAGAAGTCATAAATGAATTTGCCATTAAAAGATTTCATAGGAAAGTTATTTGAATGTACAAGTTTAAACTGTAATTGATTTGTTTACCTTAGGTTACTATATGGTATATCGTTAATCTTTATCACTAAGTATTAGTCAATAGAAAAATGTACGCTATTCGAGTTGGATTTGTCATTTATTGTTCCTGCTAATTATTATTATATAATGAAATCAATCAATCTTGTATTAATATATTATGTTAATTTTAAAAATCATGAACCAATTAATTTATATGACCACTGTGAATCTGCAGCTATTAGGGGCAAGCGGCAATTGACCTCAACCTATAGGAGACCAAACCCAAAATCTGGCCCTGATTCAAATTATCATTTATATGTAAAAAAGTCTATTTATTAATTATAATATTCATTATTTTAATTGTAATATGTGTGTGTGGAGGAACGCACCACATGCTATAAAAAATCAGGAAGAGAAAAGAAAGAAAACGTTGGGACTTTCAAGTTAGAAGAAATGTAGACTTAGGCACAGTAGTGGATAGAAAGAACGAGAGTGTAAGGAAACTGACTGATGAATACACTCAAGACATGGAACTTACTTTAGCTATAAATCCGCAAGTAAAATTACGAAAATTCACAAGAGAACTAAAATGAAGGTGTAAAAAAGTGCAATGTGGCCAGCCCAAATAATGTCCTTTAGAAAGGAGAAAGTCAAGCTGAAAAAGTTTGAAGAGAAAATGATAAAAAGAACCTATGGTTCCTGGAAAATCAGCAAAGAATACTGGAGTTTAATGAATAGAGAAATATACTAACATTTAAAGTAGGGATACACAGATAGGTTAATTAAATACCAAAGGTAAAACGGTTTGAGCCTGTATATATGCAAAGAGCATTACATTCGTCAATTGGAAAGATTTTAAATACAAGAACATTTTAAATATTAGCACTATGAGTTTCTAGGTACAGATGAAAGACAAGATTTCTCCAAACACACTAACTCTATTATCATTTTCATAAGATGCTCAAATTCTGTACCTTTCTGAGTAAGTAATGTCCACAATTTTCAAAATGGTAAAAACCGTCTTGTTGCTTCATGTGAGACACTGTTTATACATAATTTATATTTTGTGACAATTTATTAAAAATTAATTTGTTCAGTTAATTTTTTAGTGTATTATATTTTTATTTTATTACATTTTTAGAGGAACATTAAACTAACTAAACCACGTATTGTAACAGTACATAATGACCCAGTATCATAATTATGGGTATAAAGGTATTTCTCAATGTTTTGTATTGTTTAATCAGTAAAACACAGAATGGTTAGGTCCATTGTCCCTATATACGGTGGAACAACGCAAATTCAGCAAGAGTAAGACACCAAGGTCACCGTAGGACGTGCTGGAATCGGAAAAGGCCATGGCGGTGTTTGTGACGAAGGACTTAAATATGCATCGTGATTGGATCATAGCACTGTTCCGTCATAACCGAAAACAATGACGCACTAACTACAATACGTGCAAAGAGGCGTTGTCCAGTAAGACAAAGCTGTATGATGTAAGAACCACACACACAAGCACAAATTTACATTTGCCTCGTTCTCATTTCAACGCCATTCTTCAGAGGAGACACAGCGATGTATCGCTGTGTGAGCAATTTTCTACCAATAGTTTACAATAACTAGATCAAAATATTATCAGTAATAGTGGAGCAATGAAAGCTCACCTTGTTTAACAGTATGAATATTAAAATGTAAAATCAGTGCACATATCTCTCCAGTTAAACTCAGCAGAATTAGAGGCGAACACCGGCCATCACCATGGGCGTCACCCACTAGCAACGGATGGACAACACCAAACGATAAGCAGAGAAGTCCCATTTTATCATTTTTTATAGTTTAATGAGCTCATTAATACAGAATCACTAATTAAAAGAATGTACTGGTCTAAAGATGAATGTGTGTGAGAGTGAGCGAGTGAACGTATGACCATAACCACAGATGCTGACGGCATTGGTTTGTGTATTAACGAACTAACAATTAATAAATGGTTTTAAGCTGCAGCAATACAATTTACACTGATATTAATTTAGCAGACAAAAGAAGTATAGAGAGTAAAACGAGATATAAAAAATAACAGCCATTTTGTTTTTGGGTCATCTTATATGACGTCATTGTTTTGACCGCATGGTCGCATCTGTAATACCTTATAGAGAATTAAATTTTGATGGTTATTTTCAACAATACCGTGTATTCATTTGTGTCACCATCTGTGTCTCAAAATCTCGCTGTAAATGAACCCTGGCACCCCTTAGGTAAAAACACGTTTATAAAAGAAGAATATGAGCCTGGCAACCGATGAAATTGGTAAGTACTTAGAGGTACCAAATTATGGTATTTGTTATACATATTTTATCAGTGTATCAATAATAATAAAGAGAATAAATAAGAATATGTTACAAATGGCGCCCGAACAGGGACATTATATAATAATTAATTTATATAAAACAGCCAGATTGAGAAACACAGAAGGTGGTACAAGACGAAACATAACCTAATACAAGAGGTTATGTTGATGAAACAAAGCAACCAGTAATTGTATAATTAAAAATTTAATAGTCATTTAAACAGTTAAATTATGGCAGAAAGAAATGATAGTATGTTATGTGTAAACATTACAGACACAGAATCTATTTTATTAGACAAAATAAGCGCGAATTCTACACCTAGAGCAGTTGAAAATAAGATATCGTTGGAAGATCTGTTTATATTAATTAAAACACAAAATAGTTTATTAAAAGAAATTGACGAGAAGTTTGATAGCCTTGAAAATGAATTAAAGAAACAAAACAATGTACAAAATGTAAAATTGAGTCGATTAGAGGAGAAATTAGACAAGAGAATTAATGAGATACAGTTAGAAAATAAGAGTAGAGAAATAGACAAATTAGATAGAAACAAAGACAAGGTAAGTAGTAGTGGAAATGACGATAAAATAAATAAAAATAATAGTGTGGATGTTGGTAGTAATAATGAGAGTTTAATGAGAGTAGAGGTTCATGGTGAGGTGACAGTTGTAGATGAGAGTGAAAGTGGGGGTAAGGAGAGTTTAAATGAGTATAGTGAGCAGAGGGCAAATTTTCCCAGTGTTATAGTTGGAGTAAAGACTCCAAAATTGTTATTTGAGGAGGAAAGTTCCTCTAGAGTTTATGTGGGAGACGTGTGGTCTCTAAATGATCCCTTAGTTTTTTGTGTTAGTGTACCTGGTGAGGCCAGGAGGTGTTTTTATGAAATAGTAGTGCCCGATGCAAATATAGAGAGAGAGAATGTAGCTTGGTGTGATAGAGAGAGATGTTTTAAAAGTGAGAGGTATTGTGAGAGAAAAAGAGAAGTAGAGATTTTTAAGATATGTAGAGATTATGAAGAGTTGATTGAAAGGTTAGGTGGAGATATGATTGATAAATATAATAAAAACTTACCTTGTATTGAAGCTGAGGTAGTAGGAGATTATGTGGATAATAATAATGACTTGATAAAATACCTAATTATGACTAATTACACTAAGGGTGACAGGACAATGACCAATCATGACATGTTAAATGAGTTTGGGTATAATAATGAACGTTTGAATTGGATAGGTATTTATAATGATAGTATAAGATACCTAATATTAAACCATGTATGTAGTTTTAAGGTTCGATTGCTATTTGATGATGGAGGGTAGACCTTTTATTGTGTTTATGAACATTTAATTATGTGGACAGTGTTTTAAGATGGACTGTTTATGACTGATTATGGTAAATGATTAATGATTATGTGGATTGTATATTTTTGTGTATATTAATGTCAATATTTGTGTAATTTTGCTGTTGTTTACCTTATGTATTTTTTTTATGTAAACATGTATTGTAGAATTTTAAATAACTGAAGAAAGTTTAAATGATAATATGGAATTTAGATTCTAATGGTTAGTAAATGAGTATATATTTGGATGTTGAGAGGTATTGTTGTTAGTAGATAAGTGATGAATTTTCTAGTGGTATATTAAGGTGAAATGTTGTAAAAGAGTTTGGGTAATAGTGATAAATAAGGGCATTGGAGTGGAGTTAGTTAAATAGAGTAATGGGAGTTAGGGAAAATAAAGTGTTGAGATACAGATAATATATAAAGAGGTGTTAGATATTTTAGGGACACAGTGGTTAGTGATTATATGTAGAGTTGAGTAATGTGAGTGGTAAATATATATTTGTTGATGGTGATATTTTGTAATAAGGGTATTGGTGTAGGAGTCCAAAGAGAGATGTTGGGACAGGAAGGGACCGTTGTGTGCCGGAAAGGGTTATCTGAAAGGGTCAGGAACCAATGATGGAATGAGCATAGATAGGGAACACACATACTAGTACAAAAAATGAGCGGTGCCAGAGGTTTTAAATGGGATTTGTGAAGGGGGTTATTATAGAGATATTGGTGTCATATTATATTAATGGTTAGAAGCGGTTGTTAGTAGAAAAAGAGGTGAGTAAGGTTAGATTGACAATGCCAAAATAAGAAATAGAAAATAGTGAATAATAGAGAGTCACCCAAACTAGTAAGGATAGAAGGGTTAGAAAAGAAAATTCATGGTAGAAAGGTAATTGTAGCTGAAAGGTAAGGATAAATTTGAAAATTTTGTATAGAATCTAATGAATGTTAAATGATTAAAAGTTAATAGAGAATTGTTGAAGTAGCAATGTGATAAAGTTGTGGGTACAAGTCATGTAAATGTAAATTGTTTAATGTAAGATAAATGTAACAATGTTAATGTGTAAGGTGTAATGTTTTATGATGTTTTATTGTTATTGGTAATGACGTTAACAAGTGCAAAAAAGATAGTAGATTTTAAAAGTTGAAAGTCTAAAGTTACAAATGAAGTTGTGCAAAAAATATTATAGTAAGATGCCATTTACAAAATAGATGAAATGAATCTGATTTGAGTAACAAAATTTGAATAATAAGAGTGTCTGCCATAATAGTTGTAGGTTGAATTTGTAGTAATAGATAGGCGAAGGTATTTTGGGGAATTTTAAAGAATTGTTTATGTATTGTGTTATTTATAGTTGTATACATAGTTTGTTTTCTTACAAGGAAGAAATTGAGTTTGGTGGTGGTAAAGGAATATTCATTTTAGAGTCTTGTTGTTGTTAATTAAATTTTTAATTTAGAACAAACCAATGCGTCTAAAAGGAACATATCAGTTGTAGATATGGAAATGTACTAGACCACGATTTTAAAATTTTGTTTGCAATGTTTCAGAGTTTTGTGGTGTTGTGACCGCAGTCCTGGGCTGGCTGGAGCGTCAGAACAGGAGTGTAGAGTGCCTTATGGCCTTATGGTGTAGGGATCTCTCAGGAGAAGTCCAGTAAGGTCAGAGGGTGCGACCAACATCATTGGACCAAGGGTAAGTGATAATAAATTTTTTTGTAACATTACAGGGGGTTGTGGTGACACATCTAGACTGATCCTTTTAGGAAAGTGCGAGTGAGTCAATGAAAGTTTCTGTGTCTCGACACAGCATCTTTCATTGAGGGGGTTTGTAACAGTACATAATGACCCAGTATCATAATTATGGGTATAAAGGTATTTTTCAATGTTTTGTATTGTTTAATCAGTAAAACACAGAATGGTTAGGTCCATTGTCCCTATATACGGTGGAACAACGCAAATTCAGCAAGAGTAAGACACCAAGGTCACCGTAGGACGTGCTGGAATCGGAAAAGGCCATGGCGGTGTTTGTGACGAAGGACTTAAATATGCATCGTGATTGAATCATAGCACTGTTCCGTCATAACTGAAAACAATGACGCACTAACTACAATACGTGCAACAAGGCGTTGTCCAGTAAGACAAAGCTGTATGATGTAAGAACCACACACACAAGCACAAATTTACATTTGCCTAGTTCTCATTTCAACGCCATTCTTCAGAGGAGACACAGCAATGTATCGCTGTGTGAGCAATTTTCTACCAATAGTTTACAATAACTAGATCAAAATATTATCAGTAATAGTGGAGCAATGAAAGCTCACTTTGTTTAACAGTATGAATATTAAAATGTAAAATCAGTGCACATATCTCTCCAGTTAAACTCAGCAGAATTAGAGGCGAACACCGGCCATCACCATGGGCGTCACCCACTAGCAACGGATGGACAACACCAAACGATAAGCAGAGAAGTCCCATTTTATCATTTTTTTATAGTTTAATGAGCTCATTAATACAGAATCACTAATTAAAAGAATGTACTGGTCTAAAGATGAATGTGTGTGAGAGTGAGCGAGTGAACGTATGACCATAACCACAGATGCTGACGGCATTGGTTTGTGTATTAACGAACTAACAATTAATAAATGGTTTTAAGCTGAAGCAATACAATTTACACTGATATTAATTTAGCAGACAAAAGAAGTATAGAGTGTAAAACGAGATATAAAAAATAACAGCCATTTTGTTTTTGGGTCATCTTATATGACGTCATTGTTTTGACCGCATGGTCGCATCTGTAATACCTTATAGAGAATTAAATTTTGATGGTTATTTTCAACAATACCGTGTATTCATTTGTGTCACCATCTGTGTCTCAAAATCTCGCTGTAAATGAACCCTGGCACCCCTTAGGTAAAAACACGTTTATAAAAGAAGAATATGAGCCCGGCAACCGATGAAATTGGTAAGTACTTAGAGGTACCAAATTATGGTATTTGTTATACATATTTTATCAGTGTATCAATAATAATAAAGAGAATAAATAAGAATATGTTACAAATGGCGCCCGAACAGGGACATTATATAATAATTAATTTATATAAAACAGCCAGATTGAGAAACACAGAAGGTGGTACAAGACGAAACATAACCTAATACAAGAGGTTATGTTGATGAAACAAAGCAACCAGTAATTGTATAATTAAAAATTTAATAGTCATTTAAACAGTTAAATTATGGCAGAAAGAAATGATAGTATGTTATGTGTAAACAATACAGACACAGAATCTATTTTATTAGACAAAATAAGCGCAAATTCTACACCTAGAGCAGTTGAAAATAAGATATCGTTGGAAGATCTGTTTATATTAATTAAAACACAAAATAGTGTATTAAAAGAAATTGACGAGAAGTTTGATAGCCTTGAAAATGAATTAAAGAAACAAAACAATGTACAAAATGTAAAATTGAGTCGATTAGAGGAGAAATTAGACAAGAGAATAAGGAGATACAGTTAGAAAATAAGAGTAGAAAAATAGACAAATTAGATAGAAACAAAGACAAGGTAAGTAGTAGTGGAAATGACGATAAAATAAATAAAAATAATAGTGTGGATGTTGGTAGTAATAATGAGAGTTTAATGAGAGTAGAGGTTCATGGTGAGGTGACAGTTGTAGATGAGAGTGAAAGTGGGGGTAAGGAGAGTTTAAATGAGTATAGTGAGCAGAGGGCAAATTTTCCCAGTGTTATAGTTGGAGTAAAGACTCCAAAATTGTTATTTGAGGAGGAAGGTTCCTCTAGAGTTTATGTGGGAGACGTGTGGTCTCTAAATGATCCCTTAGTTTTTTGTGTTAGTGTACCTGGTGAGGCCAGGAGGTGTTTTTATGAAATAGTAGTGCCCGATGCAAATATAGAGAGAGAGAATGTAGCTTGGTGTGATAGAGAGAGATGTTTTAAAAGTGAGAGGTATTGTGAGAGAAAAAGAGAAGTAGAGATTTTTAAGATATGTAGAGATTATGAAGAGTTGATTGAAAGGTTAGGTGGAGATATGATTGATAAATATAATAAAAACTTACCTTGTATTGAAGCTGAGGTAGTAGGAGATTATGTGGATAATAATAATGACTTGATAAAATACCTAATTATGACTAATTACACTAAGGGTGACAGGACAATGACCAATCATGACATGTTAAATGAGTTTGGGGATAATAATGAACGTTTGAATTGGATAGGTATTTATAATGATAGTATAAGATACCTAATATTAAACCATGTATGTAGTTTTAAGGTTCGATTGCTATTTGACGATGGAGGGTAGACCTTTTATTGTGTTTATGAACATTTAATTATGTGGACAGTGTTTTAAGATGGACTGTTTATGACTGATTATGGTAAATGATTAATGATTATGTGGATTGTATATTTTTGTGTATATTAATGTCAGTATTTGTGTAATTTTACTGTTGTGTACTTTATGTATTTTTTTTATGTAAACATGTATTGTAGAATTTTAAATAACTGAAGAAAGTTTAAATGATATTATGGAATTTAGATTCTAATGGTTAGTAAATGAGTATATATTTGGATGTTGAGAGGTATTGTTGTTAGTAGATAAGTGATGAATTTTCTAGTGGTATATTAAGGTGAAATGTTGTAAAAGAGTTTGGGTAATAGTGATAAATAAGGGCATTGGAGTGGAGTTAGTTAAATAGAGTAATGGGAGTTAGGGAAAATAAAGTGTTGAGATACAGATAATATATAAAGAGGTGTTAGATATTTTAGGGACACAGTGGTTAGTGATTATATGTAGAGTTGAGTAATGTGAGTGGTATATATATATTTGTTGATGGTGATATTTTGTAATAAGGGTATTGGTGTAGGAGTCCAAAGAGAGATGTTGGGACAGGAAGGGACCGTTGTGTGCCGGAAAGGGTTATCTGAAAGGGTCAGGAACCAATGATGGAATGAGCATAGATAGGGAACACACATACTAGTACAAAAAATGAGCGGTGCCAGAGGTTTTAAATGGGATTTGTGAAGGGGGTTATTATAGAGATATTGGTGTCATATTATATTAATGGTTAGAAGCGGTTGTTAGTAGAAAAAGAGGTGAGTAAGGTTAGATTGACAATGCCAAAATAACAAATAGAAAATAGTGAATAATAGAGAGTCACCCAAACTAGTAAGGATAGAAGGGTTAGAAAAGAAAATTCATGGTAGAAAGGTAATTGTAGCTGAAAGGTAAGGATAAATTTGAAAATTTTGTATAGAATCTAATGAATGTTAAATGATTAAAAGTTAATAGAGAATTGTTGAAGTAGCAATGTGATAAAGTTGTGGGTACAAGTCATGTAAATGTAAATTGTTTAATGTAAGATAAATGTAACAATGTTAATGTGTAAGGTGTAATGTTTTATGATGTTTTATTGTTATTGGTAATGACGTTAACAAGTGCAAAAAAGATAGTAGATTTTAAAAGTTGAAAGTCTAAAGTTACAAATGAAGTTGTGCAAAAAATATTATAGTAAGATGCCATTTACAAAATAGATGAAATGAATCTGATTTGAGTAACAAAATTTGAATAATAAGAGTGTCTGCCATAATAGTTGTAGGTTGAATTTGTAGTAATAGATAGGCGAAGGTATTTTGGGGAATTTTAAAGAATTGTTTATGTATTGTGTTATTTATAGTTGTATACATAGTTTGTTTTCTTACAAGGAAGAAATTGAGTTTGGTGGTGGTAAAGGAATATTCATTTTAGAGTCTTGTTGTTGTTAATTAAATTTTTAATTTAGAACAAACCAATGCGTCTAAAAGGAACATATCAGTTGTAGATATGGAAATGTACTAGACCACGATTTTAAAATTTTGTTTGCAATGTTTCAGAGTTTTGTGGTGTTGTGACCGCAGTCCTGGGCTGGCTGGAGCGTCAGAACAGGAGTGTAGAGTGCCTTATGGCCTTATGGTGTAGGGATCTCTCAGGAGAAGTCCAGTAAGGTCAGAGGGTGCGACCAACATCATTGGACCAAGGGTAAGTGATAATAAATTTTTTTGTAACATTACAGGGGGTTGTGGTGACACATCTAGACTGATCCTTTTAGGAAAGTGCGAGTGAGTCAATGAAAGTTTCTGTGTCTTGACACAGCATCTTTCATTGAGGGGGTTTGTAACAGTACATAATGACCCAGTATCATAATTATGGGTATAAAGGTATTTTTCAATGTTTTGTATTGTTTAATCAGTAAAACACAGAATGGTTAGGTCCATTGTCCCTATATACGGTGGAACAACGCAAATTCAGCAAGAGTAAGACACCAAGGTCACCGTAGGACGTGCTGGAATCGGAAAAGGCCATGGCGGTGTTTGTGACGAAGGACTTAAATATGCATCGTGATTGAATCATAGCACTGTTCCGTCATAACTGAAAACAATGACGCACTAACTACAATACGTGCAACAAGGCGTTGTCCAGTAAGACAAAGCTGTATGATGTAAGAACCACACACACAAGCACAAATTTACATTTGCCTAGTTCTCATTTCAACGCCATTCTTCAGAGGAGACACAGCAATGTATCGCTGTGTGAGCAATTTTCTACCAATAGTTTACAATAACTAGATCAAAATATTATCAGTAATAGTGGAGCAATGAAAGCTCACTTTGTTTAACAGTATGAATATTAAAATGTAAAATCAGTGCACATATCTCTCCAGTTAAACTCAGCAGAATTAGAGGCGAACACCGGCCATCACCATGGGCGTCACCCACTAGCAACGGATGGACAACACCAAACGATAAGCAGAGAAGTCCCATTTTATCATTTTTTTATAGTTTAATGAGCTCATTAATACAGAATCACTAATTAAAAGAATGTACTGGTCTAAAGATGAATGTGTGTGAGAGTGAGCGAGTGAACGTATGACCATAACCACAGATGCTGACGGCATTGGTTTGTGTATTAACGAACTAACAATTAATAAATGGTTTTAAGCTGAAGCAATACAATTTACACTGATATTAATTTAGCAGACAAAAGAAGTATAGAGTGTAAAACGAGATATAAAAAATAACAGCCATTTTGTTTTTGGGTCATCTTATATGACGTCATTGTTTTGACCGCATGGTCGCATCTGTAATACCTTATAGAGAATTAAATTTTGATGGTTATTTTCAACAATACCGTGTATTCATTTGTGTCACCATCTGTGTCTCAAAATCTCGCTGTAAATGAACCCTGGCACCCCTTAGGTAAAAACACGTTTATAAAAGAAGAATATGAGCCCGGCAACCGATGAAATTGGTAAGTACTTAGAGGTACCAAATTATGGTATTTGTTATACATATTTTATCAGTGTATCAATAATAATAAAGAGAATAAATAAGAATATGTTACAAATGGCGCCCGAACAGGGACATTATATAATAATTAATTTATATAAAACAGCCAGATTGAGAAACACAGAAGGTGGTACAAGACGAAACATAACCTAATACAAGAGGTTATGTTGATGAAACAAAGCAACCAGTAATTGTATAATTAAAAATTTAATAGTCATTTAAACAGTTAAATTATGGCAGAAAGAAATGATAGTATGTTATGTGTAAACAATACAGACACAGAATCTATTTTATTAGACAAAATAAGCGCAAATTCTACACCTAGAGCAGTTGAAAATAAGATATCGTTGGAAGATCTGTTTATATTAATTAAAACACAAAATAGTGTATTAAAAGAAATTGACGAGAAGTTTGATAGCCTTGAAAATGAATTAAAGAAACAAAACAATGTACAAAATGTAAAATTGAGTCGATTAGAGGAGAAATTAGACAAGAGAATAAGGAGATACAGTTAGAAAATAAGAGTAGAAAAATAGACAAATTAGATAGAAACAAAGACAAGGTAAGTAGTAGTGGAAATGACGATAAAATAAATAAAAATAATAGTGTGGATGTTGGTAGTAATAATGAGAGTTTAATGAGAGTAGAGGTTCATGGTGAGGTGACAGTTGTAGATGAGAGTGAAAGTGGGGGTAAGGAGAGTTTAAATGAGTATAGTGAGCAGAGGGCAAATTTTCCCAGTGTTATAGTTGGAGTAAAGACTCCAAAATTGTTATTTGAGGAGGAAGGTTCCTCTAGAGTTTATGTGGGAGACGTGTGGTCTCTAAATGATCCCTTAGTTTTTTGTGTTAGTGTACCTGGTGAGGCCAGGAGGTGTTTTTATGAAATAGTAGTGCCCGATGCAAATATAGAGAGAGAGAATGTAGCTTGGTGTGATAGAGAGAGATGTTTTAAAAGTGAGAGGTATTGTGAGAGAAAAAGAGAAGTAGAGATTTTTAAGATATGTAGAGATTATGAAGAGTTGATTGAAAGGTTAGGTGGAGATATGATTGATAAATATAATAAAAACTTACCTTGTATTGAAGCTGAGGTAGTAGGAGATTATGTGGATAATAATAATGACTTGATAAAATACCTAATTATGACTAATTACACTAAGGGTGACAGGACAATGACCAATCATGACATGTTAAATGAGTTTGGGGATAATAATGAACGTTTGAATTGGATAGGTATTTATAATGATAGTATAAGATACCTAATATTAAACCATGTATGTAGTTTTAAGGTTCGATTGCTATTTGACGATGGAGGGTAGACCTTTTATTGTGTTTATGAACATTTAATTATGTGGACAGTGTTTTAAGATGGACTGTTTATGACTGATTATGGTAAATGATTAATGATTATGTGGATTGTATATTTTTGTGTATATTAATGTCAGTATTTGTGTAATTTTACTGTTGTGTACTTTATGTATTTTTTTTATGTAAACATGTATTGTAGAATTTTAAATAACTGAAGAAAGTTTAAATGATATTATGGAATTTAGATTCTAATGGTTAGTAAATGAGTATATATTTGGATGTTGAGAGGTATTGTTGTTAGTAGATAAGTGATGAATTTTCTAGTGGTATATTAAGGTGAAATGTTGTAAAAGAGTTTGGGTAATAGTGATAAATAAGGGCATTGGAGTGGAGTTAGTTAAATAGAGTAATGGGAGTTAGGGAAAATAAAGTGTTGAGATACAGATAATATATAAAGAGGTGTTAGATATTTTAGGGACACAGTGGTTAGTGATTATATGTAGAGTTGAGTAATGTGAGTGGTATATATATATTTGTTGATGGTGATATTTTGTAATAAGGGTATTGGTGTAGGAGTCCAAAGAGAGATGTTGGGACAGGAAGGGACCGTTGTGTGCCGGAAAGGGTTATCTGAAAGGGTCAGGAACCAATGATGGAATGAGCATAGATAGGGAACACACATACTAGTACAAAAAATGAGCGGTGCCAGAGGTTTTAAATGGGATTTGTGAAGGGGGTTATTATAGAGATATTGGTGTCATATTATATTAATGGTTAGAAGCGGTTGTTAGTAGAAAAAGAGGTGAGTAAGGTTAGATTGACAATGCCAAAATAACAAATAGAAAATAGTGAATAATAGAGAGTCACCCAAACTAGTAAGGATAGAAGGGTTAGAAAAGAAAATTCATGGTAGAAAGGTAATTGTAGCTGAAAGGTAAGGATAAATTTGAAAATTTTGTATAGAATCTAATGAATGTTAAATGATTAAAAGTTAATAGAGAATTGTTGAAGTAGCAATGTGATAAAGTTGTGGGTACAAGTCATGTAAATGTAAATTGTTTAATGTAAGATAAATGTAACAATGTTAATGTGTAAGGTGTAATGTTTTATGATGTTTTATTGTTATTGGTAATGACGTTAACAAGTGCAAAAAAGATAGTAGATTTTAAAAGTTGAAAGTCTAAAGTTACAAATGAAGTTGTGCAAAAAATATTATAGTAAGATGCCATTTACAAAATAGATGAAATGAATCTGATTTGAGTAACAAAATTTGAATAATAAGAGTGTCTGCCATAATAGTTGTAGGTTGAATTTGTAGTAATAGATAGGCGAAGGTATTTTGGGGAATTTTAAAGAATTGTTTATGTATTGTGTTATTTATAGTTGTATACATAGTTTGTTTTCTTACAAGGAAGAAATTGAGTTTGGTGGTGGTAAAGGAATATTCATTTTAGAGTCTTGTTGTTGTTAATTAAATTTTTAATTTAGAACAAACCAATGCGTCTAAAAGGAACATATCAGTTGTAGATATGGAAATGTACTAGACCACGATTTTAAAATTTTGTTTGCAATGTTTCAGAGTTTTGTGGTGTTGTGACCGCAGTCCTGGGCTGGCTGGAGCGTCAGAACAGGAGTGTAGAGTGCCTTATGGCCTTATGGTGTAGGGATCTCTCAGGAGAAGTCCAGTAAGGTCAGAGGGTGCGACCAACATCATTGGACCAAGGGTAAGTGATAATAAATTTTTTTGTAACATTACAGGGGGTTGTGGTGACACATCTAGACTGATCCTTTTAGGAAAGTGCGAGTGAGTCAATGAAAGTTTCTGTGTCTTGACACAGCATCTTTCATTGAGGGGGTTTGTAACAGTACATAATGACCCAGTATCATAATTATGGGTATAAAGGTATTTTTCAATGTTTTGTATTGTTTAATCAGTAAAACACAGAATGGTTAGGTCCATTGTCCCTATATACGGTGGAACAACGCAAATTCAGCAAGAGTAGACACCAAGGTCACCGTAGGACGTGCTGGAATCGGAAAAGGCCATGGCGGTGTTTGTGACGAAGGACTTAAATATGCATCGTGATTGAATCATAGCACTGTTCCGTCATAACTGAAAACAATGACGCACTAACTACAATACGTGCAACAAGGCGTTGTCCAGTAAGACAAAGCTGTATGATGTAAGAACCACACACACAAGCACAAATTTACATTTGCCTAGTTCTCATTTCAACGCCATTCTTCAGAGGAGACACAGCGATGTATCGCTGTGTGAGCAATTTTCTACCAATAGTTTACAATAACTAGATCAAAATATTATCAGTAATAGTGGAGCAATGAAAGCTCACCTTGTTTAACAGTATGAATATTAAAATGTAAAATCAGTGCACATATCTCTCCAGTTAAACTCAGCAGAATTAGAGGCGAACACCGGCCATCACCATGGGCGTCACCCACTAGCAACGGATGGACAACACCAAACGATAAGCAGAGAAGTCCCATTTTATCATTTTTTATAGTTTAATGAGCTCATTAATACAGAATCACTAATTAAAAGAATGTACTGGTCTAAAGATGAATGTGTGGGAGAGTGAGCGAGTGAACGTATGACCATAACCACAGATGCTGACGGCATTGGTTTGTGTATTAACGAACTAACAATTAATAAATGGTTTTAAGCTGAAGCAATACAATTTACACTGATATTAATTTAGCAGACAAAAGAAGTATAGAGTGTAAAACGAGATATAAAAAATAACAGCCATTTTGTTTTTGGGTCATCTTATATGACGTCATTGTTTTGACCGCATGGTCGCATCTGTAATACCTTATAGAGAATTAAATTTTGATGGTTATTTTCAACAATACCGTGTATTCATTTGTGTCACCATCTGTGTCTCAAAATCTCGCTGTAAATGAACCCTGGCACCCCTTAGGTAAAAACACGTTTATAAAAGAAGAATATGAGCCCGGCAACCGATGAAATTGGTAAGTACTTAGAGGTACCAAATTATGGTATTTGTTATACATATTTTATCAGTGTATCAATAATAATAAAGAGAATAAATAAGAATATGTTACAAATGGCGCCCGAACAGGGACATTATATAATAATTAATTTATATAAAACAGCCAGATTGAGAAACACAGAAGGTGGTACAAGACGAAACATAACCTAATACAAGAGGTTATGTTGATGAAACAAAGCAACCAGTAATTGTATAATTAAAAATTTAATAGTCATTTAAACAGTTAAATTATGGCAGAAAGAAATGATAGTATGTTATGTGTAAACAATACAGACACAGAATCTATTTTATTAGACAAAATAAGCGCAAATTCTACACCTAGAGCAGTTGAAAATAAGATATCGTTGGAAGATCTGTTTATATTAATTAAAACACAAAATAGTGTATTAAAAGAAATTGACGAGAAGTTTGATAGCCTTGAAAATGAATTAAAGAAACAAAACAATGTACAAAATGTAAAATTGAGTCGATTAGAGGAGAAATTAGACAAGAGAATTAATGAGATACAGTTAGAAAATAAGAGTAGAGAAATAGACAAATTAGATAGAAACAAAGACAAGGTAAGTAGTAGTGGAAATGACGATAAAATAAATAAAAATAATAGTGTGGATGTTGGTAGTAATAATGAGAGTTTAATGAGAGTAGAGGTTCATGGTGAGGTGACAGTTGTAGATGAGAGTGAAAGTGGGGGTAAGGAGAGTTTAAATGAGTATAGTGAGCAGAGGGCAAATTTTCCCAGTGTTATAGTTGGAGTAAAGACTCCAAAATTGTTATTTGAGGAGGAAGGTTCCTCTAGAGTTTATGTGGGAGACGTGTGGTCTCTAAATGATCCCTTAGTTTTTTGTGTTAGTGTACCTGGTGAGGCCAGGAGGTGTTTTTATGAAATAGTAGTGCCCGATGCAAATATAGAGAGAGAGAATGTAGCTTGCTGTGATAGAGAGAGATGTTTTAAAAGTGAGAGGTATTGTGAGAGAAAAAGAGAAGTAGAGATTTTTAAGATATGTAGAGATTATGAAGAGTTGATTGAAAGGTTAGGTGGAGATATGATTGATAAATATAATAAAAACTTACCTTGTATTGAAGCTGAGGTAGTAGGAGATTATGTGGATAATAATAATGACTTGATAAAATACCTAATTATGACTAATTACACTAAGGGTGACAGGACAATGACCAATCATGACATGTTAAATGAGTTTGGGGATAATAATGAACGTTTGAATTGGATAGGTATTTATAATGATAGTATAAGATACCTAATATTAAACCATGTATGTAGTTTTAAGGTTCGATTGCTATTTGACGATGGAGGGTAGACCTTTTATTGTGTTTATGAACATTTAATTATGTGGACAGTGTTTTAAGATGGACTGTTTATGACTGATTATGGTAAATGATTAATGATTATGTGGATTGTATATTTTTGTGTATATTAATGTCAGTATTTGTGTAATTTTACTGTTGTGTACTTTATGTATTTTTTTTATGTAAACATGTATTGTAGAATTTTAAATAACTGAAGAAAGTTTAAATGATATTATGGAATTTAGATTCTAATGGTTAGTAAATGAGTATATATTTGGATGTTGAGAGGTATTGTTGTTAGTAGATAAGTGATGAATTTTCTAGTGGTATATTAAGGTGAAATGTTGTAAAAGAGTTTGGGTAATAGTGATAAATAAGGGCATTGGAGTGGAGTTAGTTAAATAGAGTAATGGGAGTTAGGGAAAATAAAGTGTTGAGATACAGATAATATATAAAGAGGTGTTAGATATTTTAGGGACACAGTGGTTAGTGATTATATGTAGAGTTGAGTAATGTGAGTGGTATATATATATTTGTTGATGGTGATATTTTGTAATAAGGGTATTGGTGTAGGAGTCCAAAGAGAGATGTTGGGACAGGAAGGGACCGTTGTGTGCCGGAAAGGGTTATCTGAAAGGGTCAGGAACCAATGATGGAATGAGCATAGATAGGGAACACACATACTAGTACAAAAAATGAGCGGTGCCAGAGGTTTTAAATGGGATTTGTGAAGGGGGTTATTATAGAGATATTGGTGTCATATTATATTAATGGTTAGAAGCGGTTGTTAGTAGAAAAAGAGGTGAGTAAGGTTAGATTGACAATGCCAAAATAACAAATAGAAAATAGTGAATAATAGAGAGTCACCCAAACTAGTAAGGATAGAAGGGTTAGAAAAGAAAATTCATGGTAGAAAGGTAATTGTAGCTGAAAGGTAAGGATAAATTTGAAAATTTTGTATAGAATCTAATGAATGTTAAATGATTAAAAGTTAATAGAGAATTGTTGAAGTAGCAATGTGATAAAGTTGTGGGTACAAGTCATGTAAATGTAAATTGTTTAATGTAAGATAAATGTAACAATGTTAATGTGTAAGGTGTAATGTTTTATGATGTTTTATTGTTATTGGTAATGACGTTAACAAGTGCAAAAAAGATAGTAGATTTTAAAAGTTGAAAGTCTAAAGTTACAAATGAAGTTGTGCAAAAAATATTATAGTAAGATGCCATTTACAAAATAGATGAAATGAATCTGATTTGAGTAACAAAATTTGAATAATAAGAGTGTCTGCCATAATAGTTGTAGGTTGAATTTGTAGTAATAGATAGGCGAAGGTATTTTGGGGAATTTTAAAGAATTGTTTATGTATTGTGTTATTTATAGTTGTATACATAGTTTGTTTTCTTACAAGGAAGAAATTGAGTTTGGTGGTGGTAAAGGAATATTCATTTTAGAGTCTTGTTGTTGTTAATTAAATTTTTAATTTAGAACAAACCAATGCGTCTAAAAGGAACATATCAGTTGTAGATATGGAAATGTACTAGACCACGATTTTAAAATTTTGTTTGCAATGTTTCAGAGTTTTGTGGTGTTGTGACCGCAGTCCTGGGCTGGCTGGAGCGTCAGAACAGGAGTGTAGAGTGCCTTATGGCCTTATGGTGTAGGGATCTCTCAGGAGAAGTCCAGTAAGGTCAGAGGGTGCGACCAACATCATTGGACCAAGGGTAAGTGATAATAAATTTTTTTGTAACATTACAGGGGGTTGTGGTGACACATCTAGACTGATCCTTTTAGGAAAGTGCGAGTGAGTCAATGAAAGTTTCTGTGTCTTGACACAGCATCTTTCATTGAGGGGGTTTGTAACAGTACATAATGACCCAGTATCATAATTATGGGTATAAAGGTATTTTTCAATGTTTTGTATTGTTTAATCAGTAAAACACAGAATGGTTAGGTCCATTGTCCCTATATACGGTGGAACAACGCAAATTCAGCAAGAGTAAGACACCAAGGTCACCGTAGGACGTGCTGGAATCGGAAAAGGCCATGGCGGTGTTTGTGACGAAGGACTTAAATATGCATCGTGATTGAATCATAGCACTGTTCCGTCATAACTGAAAACAATGACGCACTAACTACAATACGTGCAACAAGGCGTTGTCCAGTAAGACAAAGCTGTATGATGTAAGAACCACACACACAAGCACAAATTTACATTTGCCTAGTTCTCATTTCAACGCCATTCTTCAGAGGAGACACAGGGATGTATCGCTGTGTGAGCAATTTTCTACCAATAGTTTACAATAACTAGATCAAAATATTATCAGTAATAGTGGAGCAATGAAAGCTCACCTTGTTTAACAGTATGAATATTAAAATGTAAAATCAGTGCACATATCTCTCCAGTTAAACTCAGCAGAATTAGAGGCGAACACCGGCCATCACCATGGGCGTCACCCACTAGCAACGGATGGACAACACCAAACGATAAGCAGAGAAGTCCCATTTTATCATTTTTTTATAGTTTAATGAGCTCATTAATACAGAATCACTAATTAAAAGAATGTACTGGTCTAAAGATGAATGTGTGTGAGAGTGAGCGAGTGAACGTATGACCATAACCACAGATGCTGACGGCATTGGTTTGTGTATTAACGAACTAACAATTAATAAATGGTTTTAAGCTGAAGCAATACAATTTACACTGATATTAATTTAGCAGACAAAAGAAGTATAGAGTGTAAAACGAGATATAAAAAATAACAGCCATTTTGTTTTTGGGTCATCTTATATGACGTCATTGTTTTTGACCGCATGGTCGCATCTGTAATACCTTATAGAGAATTAAATTTTGATGGTTATTTTCAACAATACCGTGTATTCATTTGTGTCACCATCTGTGTCTCAAAATCTCGCTGTAAATGAACCCTGGCACCCTTAGGTAAAAACACGTTTATAAAAGAAGAATATGAGCCCGGCAACCGATGAAATTGGTAAGTACTTAGAGGTACCAAATTATGGTATTTGTTATACATATTTTATCAGTGTATCAATAATAATAAAGAGAATAAATAAGAATATGTTACAAATGGCGCCCGAACAGGGACATTATATAATAATTAATTTATATAAAACAGCAGATTGAGAAACACAGAAGGTGGGTACAAGACGAAACATAACCTAATACAAGAGGTTATGTTGATGAAACAAAGCAACCAGTAATTGTATAATTAAAAATTTAATAGTCATTGTAAACAGTTAAATTATGGCAGAAAGAAATGATAGTATGTTATGTGTAAACAATACAGACACAGAATCTATTTTATTAGACAAAATAAGCGCAAATTCTACACCTAGAGCAGTTGAAAATAAGATATCGTTGGAAGATCTGTTTATATTAATTAAAACACAAAATAGTGTATTAAAAGAAATTGACGAGAAGTTTGATAGCCTTGAAAATGAATTAAAGAAACAAAACAATGTACAAAATGTAAAATTGAGTCGATTAGAGGAGAAATTAGACAAGAGAATTAATGAGATACAGTTAGAAAATAAGAGTAGAGAAATAGACAAATTAGATAGAAACAAAGACAAGGTAAGTAGTAGTGGAAATGACGATAAAATAAATAAAAATAATAGTGTGGATGTTGGTAGTAATAATGAGAGTTTAATGAGAGTAGAGGTTCATGGTGAGGTGACAGTTGTAGATGAGAGTGAAAGTGGGGGTAAGGAGAGTTTAAATGAGTATAGTGAGCAGAGGGCAAATTTTCCCAGTGTTATAGTTGGAGTAAAGACTCCAAAATTGTTATTTGAGGAGGAAGGTTTCCTCTAGAGTTTATGTGGGAGACGTGTGGTCTCTAAATGATCCCTTAGTTTTTTGTGTTAGTGTACCTGGTGAGGCCAGGAGGTGTTTTTATGAAATAGTATTGCCCGATGCAAATATAGAGAGAGAGATAGCTTGGTGTGATAGAGAGAGATGTTTTAAAAGTGAGAGGTATTGTGAGAGAAAAAGAGAAGTAGAGATTTTTAAGATATGTAGAGATTATGAAGAGTTGATTGAAAGGTTAGGTGGAGATATGATTGATAAATATAATAAAAACTTACCTTGTATTGAAGCTGAGGTAGTAGGAGATTATGTGGATAATAATAATGACTTGATAAAATACCTAATTATGACTAATTACACTAAGGGTGACAGGACAATGACCAATCATGACATGTTAAATGAGTTTGGGGATAATAATGAACGTTTGAATTGGATAGGTATTTATAATGATAGTATAAGATACCTAATATTAAACCATGTATGTAGTTTTAAGGTTCGATTGCTATTTGACGATGGAGGGTAGACCTTTTATTGTGTTTATGAACATTTAATTATGTGGACAGTGTTTTAAGATGGACTGTTTATGACTGATTATGGTAAATGATTAATGATTATGTGGATTGTATATTTTTGTGTATATTAATGTCAGTATTTGTGTAATTTTACTGTTGTGTACTTTATGTATTTTTTTTATGTAAACATGTATTGTAGAATTTTAAATAACTGAAGAAAGTTTAAATGATATTATGGAATTTAGATTCTAATGGTTAGTAAATGAGTATATATTTGGATGTTGAGAGGTATTGTTGTTAGTAGATAAGTGATGAATTTTCTAGTGGTATATTAAGGTGAAATGTTGTAAAAGAGTTTGGGTAATAGTGATAAATAAGGGCATTGGAGTGGAGTTAGTTAAATAGAGTAATGGGAGTTAGGGAAAATAAAGTGTTGAGATACAGATAATATATAAAGAGGTGTTAGATATTTTAGGGACACAGTGGTTAGTGATTATATGTAGAGTTGAGTAATGTGAGTGGTATATATATATTTGTTGATGGTGATATTTTGTAATAAGGGTATTGGTGTAGGAGTCCAAAGAGAGATGTTGGGACAGGAAGGGACCGTTGTGTGCCGGAAAGGGTTATCTGAAAGGGTCAGGAACCAATGATGGAATGAGCATAGATAGGGAACACACATACTAGTACAAAAAATGAGCGGTGCCAGAGGTTTTAAATGGGATTTGTGAAGGGGGTTATTATAGAGATATTGGTGTCATATTATATTAATGGTTAGAAGCGGTTGTTAGTAGAAAAAGAGGTGAGTAAGGTTAGATTGACAATGCCAAAATAACAAATAGAAAATAGTGAATAATAGAGAGTCACCCAAACTAGTAAGGATAGAAGGGTTAGAAAAGAAAATTCATGGTAGAAAGGTAATTGTAGCTGAAAGGTAAGGATAAATTTGAAAATTTTGTATAGAATCTAATGAATGTTAAATGATTAAAAGTTAATAGAGAATTGTTGAAGTAGCAATGTGATAAAGTTGTGGGTACAAGTCATGTAAATGTAAATTGTTTAATGTAAGATAAATGTAACAATGTTAATGTGTAAGGTGTAATGTTTTATGATGTTTTATTGTTATTGGTAATGACGTTAACAAGTGCAAAAAAGATAGTAGATTTTAAAAGTTGAAAGTCTAAAGTTACAAATGAAGTTGTGCAAAAAATATTATAGCAAGATGCCATTTACAAAATAGATGAAATGAATCTGATTTGAGTAACAAAATTTGAATAATAAGAGTGTCTGCCATAATAGTTGTAGGTTGAATTTGTAGTAATAGATAGGCGAAGGTATTTTGGGGAATTTTAAAGAATTGTTTATGTATTGTGTTATTTATAGTTGTATACATAGTTTGTTTTCTTACAAGGAAGAAATTGAGTTTGGTGGTGGTAAAGGAATATTCATTTTAGAGTCTTGTTGTTGTTAATTAAATTTTTAATTTAGAACAAACCAATGCGTCTAAAAGGAACATATCAGTTGTAGATATGGAAATGTACTAGACCACGATTTTAAAATTTTGTTTGCAATGTTTCAGAGTTTTGTGGTGTTGTGACCGCAGTCCTGGGCTGGCTGGAGCGTCAGAACAGGAGTGTAGAGTGCCTTATGGCCTTATGGTGTAGGGATCTCTCAGGAGAAGTCCAGTAAGGTCAGAGGGTGCGACCAACATCATTGGACCAAGGGTAAGTGATAATAAATTTTTTTGTAACATTACAGGGGGTTGTGGTGACACATCTAGACTGATCCTTTTAGGAAAGTGCGAGTGAGCCAATGAAAGTTTCTGTGTCTTGACACAGCATCTTTCATTGAGGGGGTTTGTAACAGTACATAATGACCCAGTATCATAATTATGGTTATAAAGGTATTTTTCAATGTTTTGTATTGTTTAATCAGTAAAACACAGAATGGTTAGGTCCATTGTCCCTATATACGGTGGAACAACGCAAATTCAGCAAGAGTAAGACACCAAGGTCACCGTAGGACGTGCTGGAATCGGAAAAGGCCATGGCGGTGTTTGTGACGAAGGACTTAAATATGCATCATGATTGAATCATAGCACTGTTCCGTCATAACTGAAAACAATGACGCACTAACTACAATACGTGCAACAAGGCGTTGTCCAGTAAGACAAAGCTGTATGATGTAAGAACCACACACACAAGCACAAATTTACATTTGCCTAGTTCTCATTTCAACGCCATTCTTCAGAGGAGACACAGCGATGTATCGCTGTGTGAGCAATTTTCTACCAATAGTTTACAATAACTAGATCAAAATATTATCAGTAATAGTGGAGCAATGAAAGCTCACCTTGTTTAACAGTATGAATATTAAAATGTAAAATCAGTGCACATATCTCTCCAGTTAAACTCAGCAGAATTAGAGGCGAACACCGGCCATCACCATGGGCGTCACCCACTAGCAACGGATGGACAACACCAAACGATAAGCAGAGAAGTCCCATTTTATCATTTTTTTATAGTTTAATGAGCTCATTAATACAGAATCACTAATTAAAAGAATGTACTGGTCTAAAGATGAATGTGTGTGAGAGTGAGCGTGTGAACGTATGACCATAACCACAGATGCTGACGGCATTGGTTTGTGTATTAACGAACTAACAATTAATAAATGGTTTTAAGCTGAAGCAATACAATTTACACTGATATTAATTTAGCAGACAAAAGAAGTATAGAGTGTAAAACGAGATATAAAAAATAACAGCCATTTTGTTTTTGGGTCATCTTATATGACGTCATTGTTTTGACCGCATGGTCGCATCTGTAATACCTTATAGAGAATTAAATTTTGATGGTTATTTTCAACAATACCGTGTATTCATTTGTGTCACCATCTGTGTCTCAAAATCTCGCTGTAAATGAACCCTGGCACCCCTTAGGTAAAAACACGTTTATAAAAGAAGAATATGAGCCCGGCAACCGATGAAATTGGTAAGTACTTAGAGGTACCAAATTATGGTATTTGTTATACATATTTTATCAGTGTATCAATAATAATAAAGAGAATAAATAAGAATATGTTACAAATGGCGCCCGAACAGGGACATTATATAATAATTAATTTATATAAAACAGCCAGATTGAGAAACACAGAAGGTGGTACAAGACGAAACATAACCTAATACAAGAGGTTATGTTGATGAAACAAAGCAACCAGTAATTGTATAATTAAAAATTTAATAGTCATTTAAACAGTTAAATTATGGCAGAAAGAAATGATAGTATGTTATGTGTAAACAATACAGACACAGAATCTATTTTATTAGACAAAATAAGCGCAAATTCTACACCTAGAGCAGTTGAAAATAAGATATCGTTGGAAGATCTGTTTATATTAATTAAAACACAAAATAGTGTATTAAAAGAAATTGACGAGAAGTTTGATAGCCTTGAAAATGAATTAAAGAAACAAAACAATGTACAAAATGTAAAATTGAGTCGATTAGAGGAGAAATTAGACAAGAGAATTAATGAGATACAGTTAGAAAATAAGAGTAGAGAAATAGACAAATTAGATAGAAACAAAGACAAGGTAAGTAGTAGTGGAAATGACGATAAAATAAATAAAAATAATAGTGTGGATGTTGGTAGTAATAATGAGAGTTTAATGAGAGTAGAGGTTCATGGTGAGGTGACAGTTGTAGATGAGAGTGAAAGTGGGGGTAAGGAGAGTTTAAATGAGTATAGTGAGCAGAGGGCAAATTTTCCCAGTGTTATAGTTGGAGTAAAGACTCCAAAATTGTTATTTGAGGAGGAAGGTTCCTCTAGAGTTTATGTGGGAGACGTGTGGTCTCTAAATGATCCCTTAGTTTTTTGTGTTAGTGTACCTGGTGAGGCCAGGAGGTGTTTTTATGAAATAGTAGTGCCCGATGCAAATATAGAGAGAGAGAATGTAGCTTGGTGTGATAGAGAGAGATGTTTTAAAAGTGAGAGGTATTGTGAGAGAAAAAGAGAAGTAGAGATTTTTAAGATATGTAGAGATTATGAAGAGTTGATTGAAAGGTTAGGTGGAGATATGATTGATAAATATAATAAAAACTTACCTTGTATTGAAGCTGAGGTAGTAGGAGATTATGTGGATAATAATAATGACTTGATAAAATACCTAATTATGACTAATTACACTAAGGGTGACAGGACAATGACCAATCATGACATGTTAAATGAGTTTGGGGATAATAATGAACGTTTGAATTGGATAGGTATTTATAATGATAGTATAAGATACCTAATATTAAACCATGTATGTAGTTTTAAGGTTCGATTGCTATTTGATGATGGAGGGTAGACCTTTTATTGTGTTTATGAACATTTAATTATGTGGACAGTGTTTTAAGATTGACTGTTTATGACTGATTATGGTAAATGATTAATGATTATGTGGATTGTATATTTTTGTGTATATTAATGTCAGTATTTGTGTAACTTTGCTGTTGTGTACTTTATGTATTTTTTTTATGTAAACATGTATTGTAGAATTTTAAATAACTGAAGAAAGTTTAAATGATAATATGGAATTTAGATTCTAATGGTTAGTAAATGAGTATATATTTGGATGTTAAGAGGTATTGTTGTTAGTAGATAAGTGATGAATTTTCTAGTGGTATATTAAGGTGAAATGTTGTAAAAGAGTTTGGGTAATAGTGATAAATAAGGGCATTGGAGTGGAGTTAGTTAAATAGAGTAATGGGAGTTAGGGAAAATAAAGTGTTGAGATACAGATAATATATAAAGAGGTGTTAGATATTTTAGGGACACAGTGGTTAGTGATTATATGTAGAGTTGAGTAATGTGAGTGGTATATATATATTTGTTGATGGTGATATTTTGTAATAAGGGTATTGGTGTAGGAGTCCAAAGAGAGATGTTGGGACAGGAAGGGACCGTTGTGTGCCGGAAAGGGTTATCCTGAAAGGGTCAGGAACCAATGATGGAATGAGCATAGATAGGGAACACACATACTAGTACAAAAAATGAACGGTGCCAGAGGTTTTAAATGGGATTTGTGAAGGGGGTTATTATAGAGATATTGGTGTCATATTATATTAATGGTTAGAAGCGGTTGTTAGTAGAAAAAGAGGTGAGTAAGGTTAGATTGACAATGCTAAAATAAGAAATAGAAAATAGTGAATAATAGAGAGTCACCCAAACTAGTAAGGATAGAAGGGTTAGAAAAGAAAATTCATGGTAGAAAGGTAATTGTAGCTGAAAGGTAAGGATAAATTTGAAAATTTTGTATAGAATCTAATGAATGTTAAATGATTAAAAGTTAATAGAGAATTGTTGAAGTAGCAATGTGATAAAGTTGTGGGTACAAGTCATGTAAATGTAAATTGTTTAATGTAAGATAAATGTAAAAATGTTAATGTGTAAGGTGTAATGTTTTATGATGTTTTATTGTTATTGGTAATGACGTTAACAAGTGCAAAAAAGATAGTAGATTTTAAAAGTTGAAAGTCTAAAGTTACAAATGAAGTTGTGCAAAAAATATTATAAAAAGATGCCATTTACAAAATAGATGAAATGAATCTGATTTGAGTAACAAAATTTGAATAATAAGAGTGTCTGCCATAATAGTTGTAGGTTGAATTTGTAGTAATAGATAGGCGAAGGTATTTTGGGGAATTTTAAAGAATTGTTTATGTATTGTGTTATTTATAGTTGTATACATAGTTTGTTTTCTTACAAGGAAGAAATTGAGTTTGGTGGTGGTAAAGGAATATTCATTTTAGAGTCTTGTTGTTGTTAATTAAATTTTTAATTTAGAACAAACCAATGCGTCTAAAAGGAACATATCAGTTGTAGATATGGAAATGTACTAGACCACGATTTTAAAATTTTGTTTGCAATGTTTCAGAGTTTTGTGGTGTTGTGACCGCAGTCCTGGGCTGGCTGGAGCGTCAGAACAGGAGTGTAGAGTGCCTTATGGCCTTATGGTGTAGGGATCTCTCAGGAGAAGTCCAGTAAGGTCAGAGGGTGCGACCAACATCATTGGACCAAGGGTAAGTGATAATAAATTTTTTTGTAACATTACAGGGGGTTGTGGTGACACATCTAGACTGATCCTTTTAGGAAAGTGCGAGTGAGCCAATGAAAGTTTCTGTGTCTTGACACAGCATCTTTCATTGAGGGGGTTTGTAACAGTACATAATGACCCAGTATCATAATTATGGGTATAAAGGTATTTTTCAATGTTTTGTATTGTTTAATCAGTAAAACACAGAATGGTTAGGTCCATTGTCCCTATATACGGTGGAACAACACAAATTCAGCAAGAGTAAGACACCAAGGTCACCGTAGGACGTGCTGGAATCGGAAAAGGCCATGGCGGTGTTTGTGACGAAGGACTTAAATATGCATCGTGATTGGATCATAGCACTGTTCCGTCATAACCGAAAACAATGACGCACTAACTACAATACGTGCAACGAGGCGTTGACCAGTAAGACAAAGCTGTATGACGTAAGAACCACACACACAAGCACAAATTTACATTTGCCTCGTTCTCATTTCAACGCCATTCTTCAGAGGAGACACAGCGATGTATCGCTGTGTGAGCAATTTTCTACCAATAGTTTACAATAACTAGATCAAAATATTATCAGTAATAGTGGAGCAATGAAAGCTCACCTTGTTTAACAGTATGAATATTAAAATGTAAAATCAGTGCACATATCTCTCCAGCAAAACTCAGCAGAATTAGAGGCGAACACCGGCCATCACCATGGGCGTCACCCACTAGCAACGGATGGACAACACCAAACGATAAGCAGAGAAGTCCCATTTTATCATTTTTTTATAGTTTAATGAGCTCATTAATACAGAATCACTAATTAAAAGAATGTACTGGTCTAAAGATGAATGTGTGTGAGAGTGAGCGAGTGAACGTATGACCATAACCACAGATGCTGACGGCATTGGTTTGTGTATTAACGAACTAACAATTAATAAATGGTTTTAAGCTGAAGCAATACAATTTACACTGATATTAATTTAGCAGACAAAAGAAGTATAGAGAGTAAAACGAGATATAAAAAATAACAGCCATTTTGTTTTTGGGTCATCTTATATGACGTCATTGTTTTGACCGCATGGTCGCATCTGTAATACCTTATAGAGAATTAAATTTTGATGGTTATTTTCAACAATACCATGAATTCATTTGTGTCACCATCTGTGTCTCAAAATCTCGCTGTAAATGAACCCTGGCACCCCTTAGGTAAAAACACGTTAATAAAAGAAGAATATGAGCCCGGCAACCGATGAAATTGGTAAGTACTTAGAGGTACCAAATTATGGTATTTGTTATACATATTTTATCAGTGTATCAATAATAATAAAGAGAATAAATAAGAATATGTTACAAATGGCGCCCGAACAGGGACATTATATAATAATTAATTTATATAAAACAGCCAGATTAAGAAACACAGAAGGTGGTACAAGACAAAACATAACCTAATACAAGAGGTTATGTTGATGAAACAAAGCAACCAGTAATTGTATAATTAAAAATTTAATAGTCATTTAAACAGTTAAATTATGGCAGAAAGAAATGATAGTATGTTATGTGTAAACAATACAGACACAGAATCTATTTTATTAGACAAAATAAGCGCGAATTCTACACCTAGAGCAGTTGAAAATAAGATATCGTTGGAAGATCTGTTTATATTAATTAAAACACAAAATAGTGTATTAAAAGAAATTGACGAGAAGTTTGATAGCCTTGAAAATGAATTAAAGAAACAAAACAATGTACGAAATGTAAAATTGAGTCGACTAGAGGAGAAATTAGACAAGAGAATTAATGAGATACAGTTAGAAAATAAGAGTAGAGAAATAGACAAATTAGATAGAAACAAAGACAAGGTAAGTAGTAGTGGAAATGACGATAAAATAAATAAAAATAATAGTGTGGATGTTGGTAGTAATAATGAGAGTTTAATGAGAGTAGAGGTTCATGGTGAGGTGACAGTTGTAGATGAGAGTGAAAGTGGGGGTAAGGAGAGTTTAAATGAGTATAGTGAGCAGAGGGCAAATTTTCCCAGTGTTATAGTTGGAGTAAAGACTCCAAAATTGTTATTTGAGGAGGAAGGTTCCTCTAGAGTTTATGTGGGAGACGTGTGGTCTCTAAATGATCCCTTAGTTTTTTGTGTTAGTGTACCTGGTGAGGCCAGGAGGTGTTTTTATGAAATAGTAGTGCCCGATGCAAATATAGAGAGAGAGAATGTAGCTTGGTGTGATAGAGAGAGCTGTTTTAAAAGTGAGAGGTATTGTGAGAGAAAAAGAAAAGCAGAGATTTTTAAGATATGTAGAGATTATGAAGAGTTGATTGAAAGGTTAGGTGGAGATATGATTGATAAATATAATAAAAACTTACCTTGTATTGAAGCTGAGGTAGTAGGAGATTATGTGGATAATAATAATGACTTGATAAAATACCTAATTATGACTAATTACACTAAGGGTGACAGGACAATGACCAATCATGACATGTTAAATGAGTTTGGGGATAATAATGAACGTTTGAATTGGATAGGTATTTATAATGATAGTATAAGATACCTAATATTAAACCATGTATGTAGTTTTAAGGTTCGATTGCTATTTGATGATGGAGGGTAGACCTTTTATTGTGTTTATGAACATTTAATTATGTGGACAGTGTTTTAAGATGGACTGTTTATGACTGATTATGGTAAATGATTAATGATTATGTGGATTGTATATTTTTGTGTATATTAATGTCAGTATTTGTGTAATTTTGCTGTTGTGTACTTTATGTATTTTTTTTTATGTAAACATGTATTGTAGAATTTTAAATAACTGAAGAAAGTTTAAATGATAATATGGAATTTAGATTCTAATGGTTAGTAAATGAGTATATATTTGGATGGTGAGAGGTATTGTTGTTAGTAGATAAGTGATGAATTTTCTAGTGGTATATTAAGGTGAAATGTTGTAAAAGAGTTTGGGTAATAGTGATAAATAAGGGCATTGGAGTGGAGTTAGTTAAATAGAGTAATGGGAGTTAGGGAAAATAAAGTGTTGAGATACAGATAATATATAAAGAGGTGTTAGATATTTTACGGACACAGTGGTTAGTGATTATATGTAGAGTTGAGTAATGTGAGTGGTATATATATATTTGTTGATGGTGATATTTTGTAATAAGGGTATTGGTGTAGGAGTCCAACGAGAGATGTTGGGACAGGAAGGGATCGTTGTGTGCCGGAAAGGGTTATCTGAAAGGGTCAGGAACCAATGATGGAATGAGCATAGATAGGGAACATACATACTAGTACAAAAAATGAGCGGTGCCAGAGGTTTTAAATGGGATTTGTGAAGGGGGTTATTATAGAGATATTGGTGTCATATTATATTAATGGTTAGAAGCGGTTGTTAGTAGAAAAAGAGGTGAGTAAGGTTAGATTGACAATGCCAAAATAAGAAATAGCAAATACAATCAGAATGGTCAATATTGCACACCACTATATAAAAATTATTCCGATCGGAATAATTTTTATATAGTGGCGTGCAATATTGATCATTCTGATTGTGGTTTCAACCACTAACACAAATTTCTTCATTAAATAGAAAATAGTGAATAATAGAGAGTCACCCAAACTAGTAAGGATAGAAGGGTTAGAAAAGAAAATTCATGGTAGAAAGGTAATTGTAGCTGAAAGGTAAGGATAAATTTGAAAATTTTGTATAGAATCTAATGAATGTTAAATGATTAAAAGTTAATAGAAAATTGTTGAAGCAGTAATGTGATAAAGTTGTGGGTACAAGTCATGTAAATGTAAATTGTTTAATGTAAGATAAATGTAACAATCTTAATGTGTAAGGTGTAATGTTTTATGATGTTTTATTGTTATTGGTAATGACGTTAACAAGTGCAAAAAAGATAGTAGAATTTAAAAGTTGAAAGTCTAAAGTTACAAATAAAGTTGTGCAAAAAATATTATAGTAAGATGCCATTTACAAAATAGATGAAATGAATCTAATTTGAGTAACAAAATTTGAATAATAAGAGTGTCTGCCATAATAGTTGTAGGTTGAATTTGTAGTAATAGATAGGCGAAGGTATTTTGGGGAATTTTAAAGAATTGTTTATGTATTGTGTTATTTATAGTTGTATACATAGTTTGTTTTCTTACAAGGAAGAAATTGAGTTTGGTGGTGGTAAAGGAATATTCATTTTAGAGTCTTGTTGTTGTTATGTTAAATTTTTAATTTAGAACAAACCAATGCCCCAAACACAAACCAATGCATCTAAAAGGGAACATATCAGTTGTAGATATGGAAATGTACTAGACCACGATTTTAAAATTTTGTATGCAATGTTTCAGAGTTTTGTGGTGTTGTGACCGCAGTCCTGGGCTGGCTGGAGCGTCAGAACAGGAGTGTAGAGTGCCTTATGGCCTTATGGTGTAGGGATCTCCCAGGAGAAGTCCAGTAAGGTCCGAGGGTGCGACAAACATCATTGGACCAAGGGTAGCCTTCAAAATGAATTAAAGAAACAAAACAATGTACGAAATGTAAAATTGAGTCGATTAGAGGAGAAATTAGACAAGAGAATTAATGAGATACAGTTAGAAAATAAGAGTAGAGAAATAGACAAATTAGATAGAAACAAAGACAAGGTAAGTAGTAGTCGAAATGACGATAAAATAAATAAAAATAATAGTGTGGATGTTGGTAGTAATAATGAGAGTTTAATGAGAGTAGAGGTTCATGGTGAGGTGACAGTTGTAGATGAGAGTGAAAGTGGGGGTAAGGAGAGTTTAAATGTGTATAGTGAGCAGAGGGCAAATTTTCCCAGTGTTATAGTTGGAGTAAAGACTCCAAAATTGTTATTTGAGGAGGAAGGTTCCTCTAGAGTTTATGTGGGAGACGTGTGGTCTCTAAATGATCCCTTAGTTTTTTTGTGTTAGTGTACCTGGTGAGGCCAGGAGGTGTTTTTATGAAATAGTAGTGCCCGATGCAAATATAGAGAGAGAGAATGTAGCTTGGTGTGATAGAGAGAGATGTTTTAAAAGTGAGAGGTATTGTGAGAGAAAAAGAGAAGTAGAGATTTTTAAGATATGTAGAGATTATGAAGAGTTGATTGAAAGGTTAGGTGGAGATATGATTGATAAATATAATAAAAACTTACCTTGTATTGAAGCTGAGGTAGTAGGAGATTATGTGGATAATAATAATGACTTGATAAAATACCTAATTATGACTAATTACACTAAGGGTGACAGGACAATGACCAATCATGACATGTTAAATGAGTTTGGGGATAATAATGAACGTTTGAATTGGATAGGTATTTATAATGATAGTATAAGATACCTAATATTAAACCATGTATGTAGTTTTAAGGTTCGATTGCTATTTGATGATGGAGGGTAGACCTTTTATTGTGTTTATGAACATTTAATTATGTGGACAGTGTTTTAAGATTGACTGTTTATGACTGATTATGGTAAATGATTAATGATTATGTGGATTGTATATTTTTGTGTATATTAATGTCAGTATTTGTGTAACTTTGCTGTTGTGTACTTTATGTATTTTTTTTATGTAAACATGTATTGTAGAATTTTAAATAACTGAAGAAAGTTTAAATGATAATATGGAATTTAGATTCTAATGGTTAGTAAATGAGTATATATTTGGATGTTAAGAGGTATTGTTGTTAGTAGATAAGTGATGAATTTTCTAGTGGTATATTAAGGTGAAATGTTGTAAAAGAGTTTGGGTAATAGTGATAAATAAGGGCATTGGAGTGGAGTTAGTTAAATAGAGTAATGGGAGTTAGGGAAAATAAAGTGTTGAGATACAGATAATATATAAAGAGGTGTTAGATATTTTAGGGACACAGTGGTTAGTGATTATATGTAGAGTTGAGTAATGTGAGTGGTATATATATATTTGTTGATGGTGATATTTTGTAATAAGGGTATTGGTGTAGGAGTCCGAGAGATGTTGGGACAGGAAGGGACCGTTGTGTGCCGGAAAGGGTTATCTGAAAGGGTCAGGAACCAATGATGGAATGAGCATAGATAGGGAACACACATACTAGTACAAAAAATGAGCGGTGCCAGAGGTTTTAAATGGGATTTGTGAAGGGGTTATTATAGAGATATTGGTGTCATATTATATTAATGGTTAGAAGCGGTTGTTAGTAGAAAAAGAGGTGAGTAAGGTTAGATTGACAATGCCAAAATAACAAATAGAAAATAGTGAATAATAGAGAGTCACCCAAACTAGTAAGGATAGAAGGGTTAGAAAAGAAAATTCATGGTAGAAAGGTAATTGTAGCTGAAAGGTAAGGATAAATTTGAAAATTTTGTATAGAATCTAATGAATGTTAAATGACTAAAAGTTAATAGAAAATTGTTGAAGTAGTAATGTGATAAAGTTGTGGGTACAAGTCATGTAAATGTAAATTGTTTAATGTAAGATAAATGTAACAATGTTAATGTGTAAGGTGTAATGTTTTATGATGTTTTATTGTTATTGGTAATGACGTTAACAAGTGCCAAAAAGTAAGTAGATTTTAAAAGTTGAAAGTCTAAAGTTACAAATGAAGTTGTGCAAAAAATATTATAGTAAGATGCCATTTACAAAATAGATGAAATGAATCTAATTTGAGTAACAAAATTTGAATAATAAGAGTGTCTGCCATAATAGTTGTAGGTTGAATTTGTAGTAATAGATAGGCGAAGGTATTTTGGGGAATTTTAAAGAATTGTTTATGTATTGTGTTATTTATAGTTGTATACATAGTTTGTTTTCTTACAAGGAAGAAATTGAGTTTGGTGGTGGTAAAGGAATATTCATTTTAGAGTCTTGTTGTTTTTATGTTAAATTTTTAATTTAGAACAAACCAATGCCCCAAACACAAACCAATGCGTCTAAAAGGGAACATATCAGTTGTAGATATGAAAATGTACTAGACCACGATTTTAAAATTTTGTATGCAATGTTTCAGAGTTTTGTGGTGTTGTGACCGCAGTCCTGGGCTGGCTGGAGCGTCAGAACAGGAGTGTAGAGTGCCTTATGGCCTTATGGTGTAGGGATCTCTCAGGAGAAGTCCAGTAAGGTCAGAGGGTGCGACCAACATCATTGGACCAAGGGTAAGTGATAATAAATTTTTTTGTAACATTACAGGGGGTTGTGGTGACACATCTAGACTGATCCTTTTAGGAAAGTGCGAGTGAGTCAATGAAAGTTTCTGTGTCTCGACACAGCATCTTTCATTGAGGGGGTTTGTAACAGTACATAATGACCCAGTATCATAATTATGGGTATAAAGGTATTTTTCAATGTTTTGTATTGTTTAATCAGTAAAACACAGAATGGTTAGGTCCATTGTCCCTATATACGGTGGAACAACGCAAATTCAGCAAGAGTAAGACACCAAGGTCACCGTAGGACGTGCTGGAATCGGAAAAGGCCATGGCGGTGTTTGTGATGAAGGACTTAAATATGCATCGTGATTTGATCATAGCACTGTTCCGTCATAACCGAAAACAATGACGCACTAACTACAATACGTGCAACGAGGCGTTGTCCAGTAAGACAAAGCTGTATGACGTAAGAACCACACACACAAGCACAAATTTACATTTGCCTCGTTCTCATTTCAACGCCATTCTTCAGAGGAGACACAGCGATGTATCGCTGTGTGAGCAATTTTCTACCAATAGTTTACAATAACTAGATCAAAATATTATCAGTAATAGTGGAGCAATGAAAGCTCACCTTGTTTAACAGTATGAATATTAAAATGTAAAATCAGTGCACATATCTCTCCAGTTAAACTCAGCAGAATTAGAGGCGAACACCGGCCATCACCATGGGCGTCACCCACTAGCAACGGATGGACAACACCAAACGATAAGCAGAGAAGTCCCATTTTATCATTTTTTATAGTTTAATGAGCTCATTAATACAGAATCACTAATTAAAAGAATGTACTGGTCTAAAGATGAATGTGTGTGAGAGTGAGCGAGTGAACGTATGACCATAACCACAGATGCAGAGGGCATTGGTTTGTGTATTAACGAACTAACAATTAATAAATGGTTTTAAGCTGCAGCAATACAATTTACACTGATATTAATTTAGCAGACAAAAGAAGTATAGAGAGTAAAACGAGATATAAAAAATAACAGCCATTTTGTTTTTGGGTCATCTTATATGACATCATTGTTTTGACCGCATGGTCGCATCTGTAATACCTTATAGAGAATTAAATTTTGATGGTTATTTTCAACAATACCGTGTATTCATTTGTGTCACCATCTGTGTCTCAAATTCTCGCTGTAAATGAACCCTGGCACCCCTTAGGTAAAAACACGTTTATAAAAGAAGAATATGAGCCCGGCAACCGATGAAATTGGTAAGTACTTAGAGGTACCAAATTATGGTATTTGTTATACATATTTTATCAGTGTATCAATAATAATAAAGAGAATAAATAAGAATATGTTATAGTATACGTGGTTATTACACTTACACTCCTACACACTAGCCTCAACTCATTATTAACTAGTGCCTGTAGTTATTCAACAAAATGCCTTTTGCATCTACTGCAGACTATTGCAGGTGTGACACTGAACACACATATAAGTGTTCATAACAGCACATATATTGAGTAAGATCTGGACAGCCTTCATCATTTAGACACACACACATAATGATTTCCTGAAAGTTGGTATAAAATTTACTGGGAAAATTGACCACAGTCAGCCTTCTTGAAATATTTAATGAATTCTTTAGTGACAAAACGCTGAGTAGTTCTGAGTATGAATTATGAATCAAGGCCAGAATATCACTAGATGATGACGAGAGTGTGGGAGAACCAACCATCAACCTCAGAAAATATACCGTATATATTATGCACTAATAATTCAATGACCCCACTTTTACAACGATGGTTAATGCACATTATTGCCATAATGTTTTAGGCTGCTGTGTGAGGATATTCCATTCCATATTATATTAGATAAACGATAGACATAATTTTTATATTTAAAAAAGTGGACTTTCCAATATTTTCAAATGTAACAATTAAAAAATCAGTATTAATTACTATAATTTTCAATGTCCCTAGTGTTTTATAAATTTTATAGTATATTTATTTATAAATAATTATAAATATAATTATAAATAATTATAAATTTATAAATATAATTAATTTATTCACTGGAAGTGCCTCAACTCAAACAAAAACTTAGTCTGGTAATAGGTGAATAATAAATATTCAAAGAATATTTTGATAATAAGTACGTATAGCTTTATAAGGTTAATATAAGCAAAAACCGTCTTTGGTTTTAGTATATTTACTAGAATTTAGTATATTTATTGCCCTTCCAGTGTATTTTGAAATATTAAATAGAAAAATGATAGCATATCTTCATTTTGGTTTTGGTTTTTGCTACAGCTTACGCTGTGGCATTCTTCAACCAGTTGTTTTAGCTACAATTTTGATGGTCCATTTTCAACTGTTACTGACGAGGCCCCTGAAGTCGAATTACCACAGTTGTAGCCAAAACATATGGGTGAAAAACACATAACAGACTAAAACAAAATCAAAAATAAAACAAAGTTTAATTTCCAGCCACGAAAACTTATAACGATAGTAAACTAACCTTTAAAACCCAGCATTTCATCAGTATTAACAATTAAATTGGACAACATGTTTCTGTGACAAATTGTGTTATTATCACATACCATACTTACTATCCATCTATGTGACATCTAGTGAGAAATGTAAACTCACCTAAACCCCATTCAATTGTACAAGTTACGTAAGGCTGCATGTATACGTACATTCAATCTGTTCTCAAAATCATAACCTTTGAAGTCTCTTTGGGCCCTTTCTAGGAGTGCTCGAGCTTCATCCAAACACTGAACACATAGAAAAAGTTAGAAAGAAAAATCACAGTTGCAAAAAAATAATAATCATATTCACAAACAGATTAATCTTTATCACTAACTCTTTGTAAAGCTTTTGTATTGAGAAAAAAGGTCAAAGACAGCAATCTTACTAGCACAAAATATTACTAAAAGGTGGAGAATTACAATGCTTTACATAATGAGTTTGTTGTGAGTGCTGTGTGAAAAACTGACTGTCAAAGTTGCATTTAAAAGAAACTTCCTTTCAAAATATAATTAACTTTAAGGAAAGTGTCAAGTCCTCATCAAATGCACTTTAATTAACTTTAAGTGCCTCAAGTGAACACACAGTTTTGTGGATGCAAAATATAAATGATGGGAAAGAGTAGTAGATTTATAACATCAGTTTTCTACAAATCACCATTGTGATCATTTATCATGCACCTGAGTACTGAGTATGTCTTTCTAGCGTACTAGAAATGTGTAGGAAAAAATTGAAAAATTAAATGGTCAAGGAGAATAACAACCAAATCAGCAGTTATGAGAAAGGAGAGTAAAAAATAGCTATTAACACATGTGAAAGTACTACCAAGATATATATTTAATATGCTATAATTTGTATATTTAATATATATTGAGAACAAAAAGGCTTGTAACAAAGATGCCAGATGAACTATAGAAAGAGCAAAGATAGCTGGATGCAAAAGAACAAAAAGCAGTGCCAACTCAAAGGAAGGAAGGTATCAGAAACTGAAGGGACCCATATGGAGTAGACATCATTAGTATTGGAGAACTGCTTTTGGACACAGTGATTCAAATGGAGATCTACTACATGTGAAAAAAACTATTAACTGAGTTAATGCCCACAGATATAAACATTCTTAACTGGATAATAATTAGGTGGCTTACTCCAAAACTCAATCCATTGTGCATTAGGTAACTGTAAAGAAACAACCACATGTCAGGCAATAATAGACTGATATCATTGGTGAATAAACACAGCTCACATTATGTAAAGAAGGGAGTTTCCACACAAGAAGAATGCATCCCAGAGGATGGTAAAATATGATGGAATATTTTATGATAAAAAGGGGCATTCGTGTATGGAAAACACTGTGAGGAAAACCTTGATAAGGGTGTTCTCAGAGAGACTCTTCAATGAGACAGATAAGGTACCAGTTGAGGGATCCTCAGGGAAAGGAAAACTAGGGATTGGATCACTAGAAGTAATCCATGAAGATGGGGAGTGGTTGAATAAGGAATACTGATATTCCCAAACAAAGGGAGTCTTGGAGAGGAATCCTCCTATTAAGAAAGCAAATCATAAGTGAGAACAAGTAAGTGGATAAAGGAGTAAAATAGCAGATTCAAATCTATTGACAAACTTTATAATTCATCCTAGCATAATGTAACGCTGTATTCTTAAGAACAGGATATTTATACACTATAACTGCCACATGCAACCATTGGCTTAAACAGCCACCGTAAGTAAGTTACATTCTATTAATGCATTTTCAATTAATTGTAAAGGAATAATGCTTAATTGTTCTCTGGCATTATCATGTATCTGTGGAAGAACTCTACAGTAAATTATCCAATAATTTATAAACTTATGTAGTTTATCTAATATAATGATCCATCATTTTTAGCAAGACATAACAATACAGTGGTTAAGTATTCTCCACTTCCAATTTGATTTTTCAAAGATTCAGATGCAATTTGTTTTCCAACACATAAATATAAGTTTAAAGCATACATAACTATAGTAACTCTCTCTTAGATAACATGACTTGGCACAGAATTTGGTTATTTAGCTTATTTATTTTTTTATAGTGAAACGTATGTTTTTTATAAGTAAGATATTTTTAATTACTTCTGAAGAGGTAACTTTTTGTTCACAAGGTATCTATACAAATCCTTCTAACAGAGCATTACCTGACACTCTTTAATGAGTATTACAGCAAGTTCATAGAGAGCAAAAGCAGTCACATGACAATCATCAGCTGTATCAGGAATGTCTGCTCTGGCAGTGATAGCTGCTCGGAAATTAGCAACGGCCTCTCGTGTGTGCCCAACACAGCTGTGAACTGCACCAAGAATCAGTGACCGTAAACCCACCATTGGTTCTTCACCTTGATTAGATTCACAATCTGTAACATGCATATACTACAATGGCCACAATATTCATCAAGTATTACTAAATATCTTACAAACCACTACATGAAACAATCTTCAACAAACAGAAAGAAATTTTAAACACTCCAAACGAAATCTATATATAAAGGATGTACTACTTTTGCCATTAAGTAATTGCTTCCTGGTAAATATAATAACAGGTTATGGGCCCAGAGAAGCAAAGAACCACTGTAGAATCTGCTAGATCAGCTATACATGCAAGAAATCTAAATGAAAACTTATAGGCAGAAGCAATTAGTTATGCTACATTTACACTGAATCAGACTGGAACAAGTTCTGTGAAAGGTAAAAGTCCTGTGGATTTATGGTTTGGACGCAGAATTGATGTAAATAAGCTTAGAATCTTTGGATGTGATTGTTATGTTTTCATTCAGGATTTTAAGAGAGCCAAAACACAGAAGAAATCAGAAAAAGCAATTTTCTTAGGATACAGTTTAGATTCAAGTAGTTACCGAGTTTACTTAAGAGACAAAAATGAAGTTGTAACATCAGGAGATGTGATATTTGATGAAAAAGTAAACAGTAAGTCTAGTTGTACAGAAATTGAAGCTACCTTGTCAAATGAAGAAAAGGAATACACAGTGTCAAGTGAAGAAGAAAAATCTGATAGTGAAAGTGTTTATGAAAGCTCTGTGTCTGACAATAATATGCAAAATTAATGTCAAGAAAATCATTGTGTAAAGTGTTTGGAACGAGATCAAACTGTTTGTATTCAACCAGAGAAAAGAAGTCTTCAAAACAGGGCTACTTTAAGGATGCCAGCAAGGATGGTAGATTATGTAGTTGAAGACAACAGAAACAAAAATGTAAATATGGCCATGATAGGTGAGGTAGAAGATATTTCCATTTTACAAGCACTACAGGATGAAAACTGGAAGAAATCAATGTTAGAATAGTATGAATCTTTGATGAAGATGAGAACTTGGAAACTAGTAAGTCTACCAAAAGAAGAAAAAGCTTTGACTTGTCGGTGGGTTTTATGCCAAAAACAAGATGGGCGATACAAGGCCAGGCTAGTTGCAAGAGGGTTTGAGCAAGAACAAGGAATCCATTATACTGAGACCTTCAGTCCTGTTGCCAAACATGCATCCTTTCGACTGATACTCAGCATTTCAGCCTCCGATGGAATGCATCTGATGACTTTTGATGTGAAGACAGCATTTTTACATGGATCTTTGGATGAGAAGATTTACATGTATCAACCGGTAGGCTTTGATGATGGCTCAGGTAGAGTTTGTGAGTTGCTCAAGAGTATATATGGACTTAAACAGTCATCAAAAAATTGGAATGTGAAGTTCACAAACTACCTAAGGAAATTAAATTTTGTTTGTTCTGACGATGAGCCTTGTATTTATTATAATGGTAACAGAAGCATTATAATTGTACTTTTTGTACATGATGGTGCTATTATAGGAAAAGAAAAACATAAAATGATAGATATACTAGATAAACTTAACAAAGAATTTGAAATTACTTATAATTCTGGGTCAGACAACAAATTAACTTACCTTGGCATGGAAATTGAAATTAGACATAAGGAAATTTTTGTAAGCCAACATCATTACACTGAAAAGATATTGAAAAGATTTAGAATGGAACATTCAAATCAAAAGTCAACTCCAATGGAAATAGGTATGTTAACCGAAGAACAACATTTTCATAATGATCAGCCACTCGATAAATCTGTCCCATATCGTGAGGCAATAGGCAGTTTACTTTACTTAGCTACAGTATCTAGGCCAGATATCAGCTTTGCAGTAAACTACCTAAGTAGATATTCAAACAATCCCATGGTACGGCACTGGAATATGGTAAAACATGTACAGTGGAACTTGGTTATAACGTCATTGAAGGGGCCAAAAAAATAATGACGTTATGTCCGAGTGACGTTATAAAAGAGTCGTTATAAAAGACCCTTTTTAATCACTAGTAAGGAAGGAGAAATAAAAAAAAAGATCTTTGCATTATTAACATTATTCGTGATATTTATTCTAAAGTTTACAAACTGCATTTCATTTATACAAACACCATGTCTATGTCTTATATATAAAATATTTTGAAAGATCAAAAAGAAAGTACATGTAACTTACATTTAGGCTTACTGTCGAAAGTAATCCGTAATTTTCTTTAAACGCTCCTTTCTGAAAAATAAATTCTTTCTGTCGTGCTGTGGAGATGCTGCGCTGCATCGAACGTGTCGTCAGACGTCTCTCTAAAGCAGTAAAATCGTGAAAGAGTTTCGGCGGCTCTCATTGCTTCCTGTACTGTCGGACAAATGATGTCGGCATCCTCCTCTTGCTCAGCATCTTCTTCAACACTATCTTCTGCTTCTATGTTTTTTACTTCCGCGATAATTTCTGCGTCACTAGACACTTGGAATGTTTCTACTTGGTCATCCACTGATTCATAGGAAACAAGTTCATTTCCAAATTCATTTACGTCGAATTTCTTAATCCACTCCGAGAGCAAGTCGTCGTCTTCGTCCTCATCGGGTAAATTTTCATGTACAAGTTGTGCTTTACTAAAGCATTTTGCTATCGTCTTCTGTGTTACACTCTTCCAAGAGTCGTCTAGGAATTGTATTGCATCTAAGAGTGAAACTGTGGCAGGTTGCGCCGTGTCCATACAGAAAATAATTTTTTTTTTAAGTTGCTTGCGGTAGTGACACTTTAGGCTTCTAATGACGCCTTGGTCCATAGGTTGCAGGACACTCGTACAGTTGGTCGGTAAGAAGATCAGATTAATGTTTGTCAAATTTAAATTTGGATGGGCTGCACAGTTGTCAACTAGAAGTAGAATTTTTCTGTTTTTCGATGACAGTTCTTTATCCCACTTTCTTAGTTCATCTTCAAAAATACTAGTAGTCATCCAAGCTTTTTTGTTGGCAGTGTAACTTACAGGAAGTTTTTTGATGTTTTTAAAACATCTAGGATGCAAACTTTTCCCGATAACTAAAAGTTTCCTTTTTTCGGTTCCCGTCATGTTCGCACAAACAAAAACTGTAACTCTTTGTTTAGAGAACTTCGCACCAACGCACTTTTCATTTTTAAATTTGAAAGTCTTATCTGGAGTTAATTTATAAAAAATTCCAGCTTCATCTCCATTAAAGATGTCTTCATCTTTATATGATCGTCTAATTTCTGGACAAAGTGTTACGCACCCAATCACCTGTAACGTTCAGATCTACGCATTTTGCCTCACCACAAATTTTTGCAAAGGAAATCGAGTGTCGGGCCTTAAATCGATCTAGCCATCTGTTGGAGCACGTAAAATCAATACCAAACAATTTTCTGAATTCTGTAGCTTTCTCTTTCAGAATCGGTCCACTCACAGGAATATCTGAACATCGACACTGTTTGAACCATTTCAATAATGCTGCATCCACATCACCATGTTCGCATTTCCTAATTTTTTCTCCATCTTTCTCAAATTTTTTTAAAATTTTGTCCTTGTTTTTTAAAATTGAACCTACAGTAGAATTCACTAAACCAAACTCACAGCATACATCAGCTATTTTACGTCCGCTTTCATATGATCTAATTACACATACTTTCTCTTGAATAGACGGAACCTTTCTTTTTGTACTAGAACTTGCCATGATTACTATATAAAAATGTAGACCTAGGCATACATATAAAATTCTTATAGTGCTGTTACAGTGCTTATCGCTTGCATACAATGTATGTCTGTAGCCATGGGCGTAGCGCGTGCACATATTGTAACGTAACAGAGTGGAGGTCCCCGACGTTACATAAAAAACTGTATATATAATTTAAAACAATGCCCAAAGCCTGTTATAATTAATTACAAGAGGGCCCATCTCACCTGAATAATGCATTAGAGGTAACTAGTAAGGTTACTAAGTAATTAAAACATCAAAAGTGTACCTAAATCTAAAATATGTAATGAGTAGTACGAGATGTAAACATAAACACTGTGTCTAATGGGAGGAGTTTAATGTGTAGGAATTAAGTATAAAATACTATTCAAATTAATATTTAATGTGTTATAAAATGTACTTGGTGTTATGCTGTAGCATGATATAGTGTTTACAGGATATTTATTTTATGTTTTGTGGATAGTAAAAGTGGAGCTGTTGCTTTAAAGAAGTACTTAGTCAGTGGTACTCCTTTTATTTATGTTAAAATTGTATTTAAATAATTAAGTATAAGTACATGTGTTAGGTATTATATTATGTTAAATGTATTTACTGTAATTGATTAATGAAGATGTTTGAAATAATGTTTGTAAACTTGGCCAGGAAGGCAATAAGTGTTAAAAAGTTGGCAAGTAGTTCTTATAGTTATGTTAAAAAATAATGAAGGGTTCAATGATGAACTAAATAATATAATGAATTGAAACCAGGAAATTAAAATTGATGTAAGTGGCCATAAGCCAGTAACTATTTGTACAGTAGGTCAGGTAAAGAGAAATTAAGTTAAAAACAAAACAATATTATAACAGGTGTAAGAAAACCAATAGGCCTAAATTTAATATTTGTAAAAGGAAATTAATACCTTTTTAATAAGTCCAGTCAGATGAAACTATAGTAAAATATATACAGTTTAATAAGGTAGATTAAGTGAGAGTTTTATGTAATTTGGTATAATTCCAAGCATGGAGTATTTTATTAAAAAAGAGTAGTAATATTTTCTAATTCTGGCTCTAGGATATCAAATATTATCCAATGACAGAAAGTAATGGTTGTTAGGGTAACTAAAATGTAAAAAAGCTTGTTGATTTTCATTATTCGATTGTTATATGCTATTGAGTTCAGTTCAATAGACAAATTTAAACGAAAAAATAAAATAAAATAAAAAGGAATAAACCTTAATAACTTTAAAGTATCAAAACCAATTCATTCAAACCAAATTGATGAATAATTACTAAACTAGAGTTCGAGAAATATACTCATACAAATCCAAAAGGTAGCGGAATTACTATTTCCTTCTTCAGGTTAATTCCATTGGAATTAATGATGAACCCGATTTCCCATTGAACCAGGATACTTATTGAATGAACAAGAAGTCTGAATTAATGAAATTATAAACCAAATATACACAAGAACCTTTGGTAATGGAGACATAAACCTCACTTCCAAGAAGGAAGAAATTATATTACGACACCAATTCCACCGGGACCGACAACCACGAGGATCGTGAAGAAGAACGAAGAATAGAAGAATTCCTGTTGCACTCTGGGACATCACCTTTCCATCTTTATTAATAATCTGGACACATTTTATGGACCAAAGTAACCTCATCTGTAAGTCTTCAAGCGGTTGTAAACAGACACGGCTATCTTGAGAATCGCACTGTACGGTAACACCAGCTTATATTTAATTTTATACATTAAGAATTAATAACAATTTGTAATACTTAGTAACCTTAATTTTGCATTACCTGGCCTTACTAATCGTTAAAAGAATCACACGTACCCTGGGATAAGAGATAAATAAAATTATATTTAAATTGTATTATACAGGACTAGTCCATTGACAAATCGATTCAACATTGTACAATCGATATAATGATCATATAACCGTGAAGAACACTGTTGGAATTTAAAAAGTAATACAAATAAAGAATCCTTCTTGTATGTAATGATGTTTTGTATCATTGTAGAATAGGTATTGTATTTTGATGGGGGAGTAATTTACAGGTAAAGAAGGTGATTAACTATCAGGTGAAACAAACTAACCTATAAGTGTGAGCCAATTACGAATAGCAGCGCTTGCTGTAGACAGCTGGTGGAACGTGAGATTGCCGAACTAACGTGTTTCCTTCGTAACTTTTGAATTAATTTAAATAATACGGACTGAATAGGGTTGGAGAGAATTATCGAATTATTAACTAAAATACATGAAATATAGAGTTATCATCTGGTAAACATTTAGTAATTGATTAACACAGGGCTATGGTCTACATAAAAGTTGCCGCAACGATATAATAAAATAAAATTTTTATTAATATTAAGTTGTAGGAGGTCACCTATACGATAACATAATAAACATTTCCTTTAATCAAACAGTTTCTTTACAAATTGGCGCAAACCAACGTGGAGCTTGATTAAACCCCGTAACAACATATATTAGTTTCTTTACAAATTGGCGCTCAACGAGTGGGCTTTAGTTAAGTAAAAAATTAGGCTATTACTTAACTGGAGCAGGCAGCTATTAGAGGCACAGGAATGCATACTAGAGGTGTTTCTAAAAGGATGGAGAAGGAGCAAGAAACAGAAGAAGATAGACAGGAAGAAGAAGCAGAGGTAGTTACAGACACCGAAATGGAACAACACACAAGCAATAAAGAGGATGCCCAAGGGGACCAACCAGATAAAGCGGAAGCCAGAAGAGAACCAGACTGGCAAGAGATGATGAGGCTAATGATGGAGAAAATGGATAGCATTAAGGAACAGAATAAACAAACTAATGAAAAAATAGACAGTATAAATGAAAATTCAGGAAAACTAGAAAACAAAATAGACAGTATAAATGAAAATTCAGGAAAACTAGAAAACAAAATAGACAGTATAAATGAAAATTCAGGGAGGCTAGAAAACAAAATAGACAGTATCTACGAAAACTCAAAGAAACAAAACGAAATTTTGAGCAAGAATTTAATCAAACTAATGAATGAGAAGTTTGACAAAAATAAAGAGGAAACTAATGAAAGTTTAAAACAAATAAACACAAAGTTTGACAGGACTGAAGAAAACTTAATCAAACAAATGAATGAAAAGTTTGACAGGAATGACGAGAGTTTGAGACAGATTCAGGACGATAACAAACTAATGAACGAAAAACTTGAGGAAAACAATAAACGAATGAAAGAAGATCTTAAGAAAATCAATGAGGACAACCTTATACAAATCAATGAGAGAATTGAGCATTCTAACAAGGAATTAAGGGAAACTGTTGATAAACAGGATGGAGTATTAAGACAAGCTCTCAATAAGAAAATCGAGGACGTCAGTGAGGCAATCAGCCAGAAGGTAGGTAAGAACAACGGCGAAAGAAAACAGGAGATAGCTGAAACAAATAGAAAACTGAGAGTGACCGATGAAGCTGTTACACGAAATAGGGCTGAACTAGAGGTCAAGATAGGCCAGATAGAAGAAGAAAACCGGGTTAAAGTGGAATCACTACGAACAGATTTCGGAAACCAGCATCAAAACCTAGATACGGTCGTAAACGAAGTACAGGAACAAGGACAACGTAACCAGGAGAGAATCGAGAACCTCCAACGGTCAGCTGACAACCGACCGATCACTGTTCCATACACACAACCTATAGACAACCGGGAAACCATCAACTTTAAGTCGTACAAGAGAAACCCAATGGAATTCTTGGAACGGGTCGGCGAACAACTAATGAGAATTGGTGAAAACAGGTGGCCAGTAATTCGTAGTTACCTGGACGAACATTTCAAGGAAACCTATGATAACTGGTGGACAGCCACCAGGTACGACATCTGAAGCTACGAAGAATTTAAGATGGCATTTAAAGCCAGGTACTGGTCAGACGCCACCCAGAACGCAGTAAGGGAGAGCATCAGCTATGGAAGGTATGACGCCAGCAGAGGGACAACGCTCATCGCCTACTTCCTTGGAAAAGTGTGTGTGGCGAGACACCTTGAACCAAAAATCCCAGAGGAAATCATCGTCACCAGGTTAGCGTACCACTATGATAACGGGATATCAATAGCACGATCATGTGGACAGATAAAAACGATACAGGCCATGTCAACTCTATTGGAAGAGCACGAGCGTGAGGTGCATTATAGAAGGAGTCGGCAGACAAACGACCGGTACGGGAGCAGGGATATCCCAGACTACAACAACAGAAACAATGACAATAACAACCATGAGACGCATAACCAGCCGAACTATAATGGCAGGCCAGGTAATTATGGTAATGAGACATACCAACGGCAAAACAACAACAACTGCCAAAGGAACAACGGAAACAATTACGGGAATAGACAGAATATTCCAAACAACCAATATAACCGGTCGTACAACCCGAATTACCAGAATCAGAATACACACAACCGGGATTATAATAACAATAACCGCAACCCGAACAACCAAAATCAAAACTACAGGAGAGTTAATTATGTGGGGACGGACAATAGCGGTAACGGGAGAGCATACTACCAAGCACGTCGGAGTTTTAATAGGGACACCGACTGCAACCAAGATAACAATAATGATAGAAGAGATACTAGGACTAATGGAGGCAGGAGTCGGAGTCAGGAGGACTACTGCCGAGTTAACTACCAAGAGGACCGTCAACGGCCGGAACCCAGGTCAACGGGAAATGAAAATAATCAAACGAACCAAACCGGCAGAGGAGACGAAGAATAAAAAAAAAAATAAAAAGAAAATAAAAACCCCAAAATTCAAAAAGCACGTAAGGACAACTTACTCAAGTTATTTAGAAACAGTATATTTTAAAATAAAAAGACTAAAACCCCAAAATTCCAAAAGCCTGTAAGGACAACTTACTCAAGTTATTTCGAAACAATATAATTTAAAATAAAAAGACTAAAACCCCAAAATTCCAAAAAACTGTAAGAACAACTTACTAAATACTTATTCAGGAACAATATGATTTAATAAAAACTATGTAAGGACAACTTACTTAAGATATTTCGCAACAATTTGATTTAATAAACAGTAAAACACCAAGAGTATGTAAGAACAGATTATTAAATAATATTTATGAAGAATTGATTTAAAATGAAATAATAGGAAAAAGTAATATTTCATGGTAACAAACAGAAGAATAAATAAATAAATAAAAACAATTGATGGTAATGTGCTCAGATAAGAAGAATAAAGAATAATTTAATGACTCCAATGAAACTGAAGGAGGATGATAATTAATACAACAATAATTAGAATTTATCGGAATTGAAGATTATATAAGAAGAAATGATACGGAGAAATATGTCACAAGAAGGAAAGTCAAAAGGATTTTAAAATACTGCCTATCAATAATGTTATATGCTATTAGTTAATGATAAAGAAGAAGGAATCAAGAAGAAAAGGAAATATATAATTTAATGGAAACAGCAACAGTATGAAGAATCCCAAAAGTGTTTAGTATTAGTCGCTAATCGACTACTTATAATCTTTTTATTATAACGAATTGACCGTAGAAATGTTCCGGCAATAATTTTCCTGAGCAGGGATGATGTTCCCCTGGTCTCAGAAGGTGTAAGGATGGACAGCGGAGTATGGACCCAAAAGTGGCCACCCGACTGGAACCACCGCACAGCACAGGATAGGGAAAAATGTTAGGGAAATTGAATATTTAAGGGATAATAATTATAAAAATATCGGTATGGAGAACCATACATGACTTCCATATTCTAAGATTTATATTTAAAATCATTTTCAGCCAAACAGCCAGGCTGTGTCTTACCTGCCTTTTTATTGCTGTATTAAATGAAAAATATTATATTACATTAAAATGAAAAAATTATAATTTTATTGCCTGGCAACAAAATTATTTTATTTTTAACAATTACCATTGTTTCAAAAAGTTTAAATAAATTTTCAAGTACTTTACTCTTGTTAAAACGTAAAAGGTTGCAGGTAAACTACCCCTTCCCCTTAACCGATCTTCACCAAAATCGAAAGTCATTGAGACCTCTACAATTCAGGGACGTATGCAAAAAATTATTTGATTCTGTTGGAATTTGCGGCTGTTATCGTTTGCCATAGAAAATACGCTTGATAAAAAAACGTTGCAGGTAAACTACCCCTTCCCCTTAACCGATCTTCACCAAAAACAATAGGTCTTGAGTACTCTACAATTTAGGGCTGTATGCAAAACATTATTTGATTCTGTTTGAATTTGCGGCTGTTATCGTTTGCCATAGAAAATAAAACGTAAAAGGTTGCAGGTAAACTACCCCTTCCCCTTAACCGATCTTCACCAAAAACAATAGGTCTTGAGTACTCTACAAATCAGGACTGTATGCAAAACATTATTTGATTCTGTTTGAATTTGCGGCTGTTATCGTTTGCCATATAAAATACCCTTGTTAAAAAAACGTTGCAGGTAAACTACCCCTTTCCCTCAACCGATCTTCACCAAAAACAATAGGTCTTGAGAAATCTACAATTCAGGGCTGTATGCGAAACATTATTTGATTCTGTTTGAATTTGCGGCTGTTATCGTTTGCCAAAAAAAAAAAAAATTTCCCTTGATAAAAAAAACCGTTGCAGGTAAACTACCCCTTCCCCTCAACCGATCTTCACCAAAAACAATAGGTCGCGAGTACTCTACAAATCAGGGCTGTATGCAAAAAATTATTTGATTCTGTTTGAATTTGCGGCAGTTGTCGTTTGCCATAGAAAATACGCATGATAAAAAACGTTGCTGGTAAACTACCCCTTCCCCTCAACCGATCTTCACCAAAAACAATAGGTCTTGAGTACTCTACAAATCAGGGCTGTATGCAGAAAATTATTTGATTCTGTTTGAATTTGCGGCTGTTATCGTTTGCCATAGAAAATACCCTTGTTAAAAAAACGTTGTAGGTAAACTACCCCTTTCCCTTAACCGATCTTCACCAAAAACAAAAGGTATTGAGAACTCTACAATTTAGGGCTGTATGCAAATAATCTTTTCATTCTGTTTGAATTTGCGGCTGTTATCGTTTGCCATAGGAAATACCCTTGTTAAAACATAAAACGTTACAGGTAAACTACCCCTTTCCCTTAACCGATCTTCACCAAAAACAATAGGTCTTGAGAACTCTACAATTCAGGGCTGTATGCGAAACATTATTTGATTCTGTTTGAATTTGCGGCTGTTATCGTTTGCCAAACAAACAAAATTTCCCTTGCTAAAAAAAAACCGTTGCAGGTAAACTACCCCTTTCCCTCAACCGATCTTCACCAAAAACAATAGGTCGCGAGAACTCTGCAAAACCGGGCTGTATGCAAAAAATTATTTGATTCTGTTTGAATTTGCGGCAGTTATCGTTTGCCATAGAAAAAAAATCTACAGACAGACAGACACACAGACACACAGACAGACACACAGACACTTTTCGGAAAACGACTTTTTTTCATGTTTTGAGTGTAGTAGAATCAGAATCTGCAATAATCTCGAACACGATTTTTTTTGCCATCACCATACTTCCATTCCTTAAGGAATATGGAAGTAATAGCTGAAAAGAGTGATATTAGATTCCAGAAGTATAGACGAAGAAAATAGAAGGAAGATAGCAGACAGAAGCTTAATTGAGAAAGCGAATTTATAGAAGTAAATAAGAAAATAAGTGTTAAAACAAGTTTTTATGATTAGTGTGACCAGTCCTTATCAAGTAAAATGTGGAAGTACCACTACCCAGAGAAATAAATAATTGATGAATTTGCCTCCAAGAGAGAGAGAGTTGAGTAGGAAAACAGCAATTACCATTAACCGAATAACAGGTATATAACCAAACGGAAATAAGAAAAATATTATGAGTAAAAAGATAACCTGATCAGGGACGAACTATAAGTTTATTTTTACTAAACTTCATTGAGCCAAAATAAACTTCTTTCGAAGGGGGAGTGTTATGTAACGTAACAGAGTGGAGGTCCCCGACTTTACATAAAAAACTGTAAATATGATTTAAAACAATGCCCAAAGCCTGTTATAATTAATTACAAGAGGGCCCATCTCACCTGAATAATGCATTAGAGGTAACTAGTAAGGTTACTAAGTAATTAAAACATCAAAAGTGTACCTAAATCTAAAATATGTAATGAGTAGTACGAGATGTAAACATAAACACTGTGTCTAATGGGAGGAGTTTAATGTGTAGGAATTAAGTATAAAATACTATTCAAATTAATATTTAATGTGTTATAAAATGTACTTGGTGTTATGCTGTAGCATGATATAGTGTTTACAGGATATTTATTTTATGTTTTGTGGATAGTAAAAGTGGAGCTGTTGCTTTAAAGAAGTACTTAGTCAGTGGTACTCCTTTTATTTATGTTAAAATTGTATTTAAATAATTAAGTATAAGTACATGTGTTAGGTATTATATTATGTTAAATGTATTTACTGTAATTGATTAATGAAGATGTTTGAAATAATGTTTGTAAACTTGGCCAGGAAGGCAATAAGTGTTAAAAAGTTGGCAAGTAGTTCTTATAGTTATGTTAAAAAATAATGAAGGGTTCAATGATGAACTAAATAATATAATGAATTGAAACCAGGAAATTAAAATTGATGTAAGTGGCCATAAGCCAGTAACTATTTGTACAGTAGGTCAGGTAAAGAGAAATTAAGTTAAAAACAAAACAATATTATAACAGGTGTAAGAAAACCAATAGGCCTAAATTTAATATTTGTAAAAGGAAATTAATACCTTTTTAATAAGTCCAGTCAGATGAAACTATAGTAAAATATATACGGTTTAATAAGGTAGATTAAGTGAGAGTTTTATGTAATTTGGTATAATTCCAAGCATGGAGTATTTTATTAAAAAAGAGTAGTAATATTTTCTAATTCTGGCTCTAGGATATCAAATATTATCCAATGACAGAAAGTAATGGTTGTTAGGGTAACTAAAATGTAAAAAAAGCTTGTTGATTTTCATTATTCGATTGTTATATGCTATTGAGTTCAGTTCAATAGACAAATTTAAACGAAAAAATAAAATAAAATAAAAAGGAATAAACCTTAATAACTTTAAAGTATCAAAACCAATTCATTCAAACCAAATTGATGAATAATTACTAAACTAGAGTTCGAGAAATATACTCATACACATCCAAAAGGTAGCGGAATTACTATTTCCTCCTTCAGGTTAATTCCATTGGAATTAATGATGAACCCGATTTCCCATTGAACCAGGATACTTATTGAATGAAAAAGAAGTCTGAATTAATGAAATTATAAACCAAATATACACAAGAACCTTTGGTACTGGAGACATAAACCTCACTTCCAAGAAGGAAGAAATTATATTACGACACCAATTCCACCGGGACCGACAACCATGAGGATCGTGATGAAGAACAAAGAATAGAAAAATTCCTGTTGCACTCCGGGACATCACCTTTCCATCTTTATTAATAATCTGGACACATTTTCTCGACCAAAGTAACCTCATCTGTAAGTCTTCAAGCGGTTGTAAACAGACACGGCTATCTTGAGAATCGCATTGTATGGTAACACCAGCTTATATTTAATTTTATACATTAAGAATTAATAACAATTTGTAATACTTAGTAACCTTAATTTTGCATTACCTGGCCTTACTAATCGTTAAAAGAATCAGACGTACCCTGGGATAAGAGATAAATAAAATTATATTTAAATTGTATTATACAGGACTAGTCCATTGACAAATCGATTCAACATTGTACAATCGATATAACGATCATATAACCGTGAAGAACACTGTTGGAATTTAAAAAGTAATACAAATAAAGAATCCTTCTTGTATGTAATGATGTTTTGTATTATTGTAGAATAGGTATTGTATTTTGATGGGAGAGTAATTTACAGGTAAAGAAGGTGATTAACTATCAGGTGAAACAAACTAACCTATAAGTGTGAGCCAATTACGAATAGCAGCGCTTGCTGTAGACAGCTGGTGGAACGTGAGATTGCCGAACTAACGTGTTTCCTTCGCAACTTTTGAATTAATTTAAATAATACGGACTGAATAGGGTTGGAGAGAATTATCGAATTATTAACTAAAATACATGTAATATAGAGTTATCATCTGGTAAACATTTAGTAATTGATTAACACAGGGCTATGGTCTACATAAAAGTTGCCGCAACGATATAATAAAATAAAATTTTTATTAATATTAAGTTGTAGGAGGTCACCTATACGATAACATAATAAACATTTCCTTTAATCAAACAGAGTTTCTTTACAAACTGGCGCAAACCAACGTGGAGCTTGATTAAACCCCGTAACAACATATATTAGTTTCTTTACAATATATACGTTTATATGAAATTTAGAGTAAAATATCTGAGAAATTGTTGACGCTATAACAGAGTAGTACAATATTTAGTGACGTTAAAACCGGGAATTTATAATGTTAAAGATATCAGTTTGACCGGACTTATGACAAAATAACGCTACACCCGAGTTGACGTAACAGCCGAGACCGTAATAACCAAGTTCCACTGTATTTCGATACTTGAAAGGCACTGTAAACTTTGGAATAAGTTTCAATGGAGATTCTGAACTCATTGCTTATTCAGATTCAGATTTTGGAGGAGACATTATCTCAAGACAGTCAACTACTGGAGTAATTATTATGAGAGGCGGTCCTATTGTATGGTTCACCCAAAAGCAGGGACTTGTTGCTACATCAACTGCAGAGGCAGAATTTCGAGCTGCTGTTTCATCGCTTGATGAAATTTGCTGGATAAAGAGACTTGGTATCGAACTTAGATATTTCAAGCATATTCCTACAAGGCTCTGTATAGATAATCAATCTGCAATTTTAATGTTACAAAATACTCCAGAAAGCAAAATAACAAAAGGGAAGAATCACATCGACATTCCTAGAAAATTTATACAGCAACACATTGGAAATACTGTTTTTTTGGACAAAGTAAGCAGCGTTGACCAGTTGGCAGATATCTTGACAAAATCATTGTCGAAGAAAGTATTTGAACGACTTAGAAATAAAATTATTATGGAGGAGTGTTAATAAATAATTATTTTATTATACTTGAGTGTGTCGCCATCTATGTCGGTCGCATTGAGTTATGTATCCTAGATACCTACGTTGTTATTTACATTATATGTGCGGTTGTCATGGGTGATTTAATGTATTGTTTAATGTACTAATAAATATCAATTTATTAACAGTAATAATTGTTACTTACTTTTTATTCAAAAACAAATAACTGGGAATGCTATGAATTACCTGACTCTCGATTTTCTTAATGCCCTATTTCCAGTTGCAGGTACTCTCTAAACATTATATATAATAAATATATAAATTATAAATAAATATTAAATAAAAATATTATTAAATATTAATAATTATTATTTAATAATAATAAATAAAAATATAAAAAATATTAAATAAATTACATAATAAATAAAATAAACTTTACCAATTTTTTGTATTCATGTTCAAATTTTATTTATTGATTCCACCTTATTCAAAACACAAATAGAAAAAATTAAAAAACTGATTTTTCTTGTTTATCATGTAAATATTATTTATTAATAACAAATTCAGAAAGATCTACCTATTTATAATCACTGATCTTCATCACAATGCTAAATTCAGTTTATGTTAAATTTTCACACACAAAAATCTCAGTCATTTTGTGTCAATGTGAATAACAGTTGATGAAGTTTAATAAGTTATAGCTGTCACTCTCATTAATAATTATTAAATGGTTAAAACTCATATATTACACCAAAATTTTAAATATAAATATATCCAACAACATCCTTGTGTTTATCAATAGTATTGTAACATAAAACTAGGCTTTAAAATTAGTTTCAACATAAACTGGCTTTACAAAAACAGAAAATTAAATATGCAATACAATGTGGTATAAAAAAGTTATGAGACTAATTCTGTAACAAGAAAGCAGATGGCAGCATGGGGTTGCACAGGCAGTGGTCATTAACCATGTCTTTCTTTAGTTAATATGCCGAGTGGTGACATTCTTTGAACACTGAGAGCTATGCTACATAAGTTTTTTTATTTTGACCAAGTGCAGGACCACATTTGCAATTTCAACATGGACTGCAAACTAGAGCATGTTTTGAATGCTACTCATGCATCAAGTATGGCATAACTTCACTAGAAGGTGAAGAAAGGTCAGGGTAAATCTTCCATAAGAATAACTCCAAAAAATGTTGACAAAATGTCTTGTCCTGACAAAACTAATGTAATGTGTTGACAAAACTAATGAGCTTGTGAAGAATAATTCACGACACTGCTGATATCATCAACATGTTATACTGAACAGTTCAGGTAATCTGTACATCTAATTTGAATACACACCAGACCAGTGCAAAGGTCACACCCAAGATCCTGACTCTAGCATAAAAAGCGCATCATGTTTGCCAGTTGGGTAGAGATTGGATGAGGGTCCCTTCTATAAGTATAATGAAGTTTTAACCTCAAGGTATACGCTCCTCCTCCAATAATTAATACTTCAGTATATCTCTCATGTTGTTCCTTGTGTAGCCTTCTAGTGATCTCAAGAATTCCATTTCAGCACTTTGGATTATCCTTTTACTTGCATTAGTGAGAGTTACTTGGCATCTTGTACCCAATTCCAACTCTTTTCTCCAAGTTGGTGATTCACAGGAATCTGAGTATCCATGTCTGAGATTGAAAAATCAATCTGGATGGAAGATATGTTTAGGGCTGTTGAAAAAGGGACGCCTAGAAGGCATGATCACCCATTCAGGGAAACAACAATACAACATTACTCACTTGTATTAGTAAAAATGTTACTATGAACGAAGACTGTAAGGTGGATTCTCAAACAGTCTTAATAATAAGAAAACACCTCTTTAAAAAACTTATCATACGTTAAGAACATATGGTTTGACCTTTCAATACTGTATGTATGTATTGTGCTCCCGACATGATCTTCCTGATGGTTTTTTAATCGCTATGTCAATATCATATGATTTAAAATTTTGTTAAGATAATTGTAGCTTATATTATATCAGATACCATCAATAGTTGATTTCTACAGCAAAACAAAAAAAAAAACAGCTACATTAATGATAGAAGTGGAAATATAAATAACTTAGAAATTTGATACATACATAATATGTATGTATAATATTATTCTCTAATAATATTATTATGTATTTAATATTATTCTCAAATTAAATTATAACCTGATTTACTACCATACTCATAGCACAGTCCTTATACTCATAAATAAAACCTTACCACTAGTAATGACAGCGCTATGCTGACTGGACGGCAAAGCATTCCAAAGGAACAACATTTCATAAGCTAGAAGTCGGCAATAAGAAGCATCCTGTCCAGACATTTTGGCAGCACGACGACAAATGAAATCCTCAAGCTGTTGAATGGCTGATGAACGCTGAGTATGGCCATTTGTTGTTGACATTATACTGATTTCCTGAGACAGTTTCAGCGCTTCCTTCATTTTATTGTTTGCTCCTGCACAAACTACACACAAATGCTCGTGGTAGCATACTTTAAATAGATTTAATAAATAAAAAGGTAATGAAAATGAATGTAATGTTCCTGCCTATATGTAACAAAATACAGGGTGAATGACCTAATTTAGATGACTAGTTTAGAGTTTGTAAACTGATCAAGATTTCAAACTTCAAAATCTACATCTAGTAAGAACTCAATTTCAAATTATTTAGCTATATGATATCCTTATGGTTGTGATAATATTTTAGTTTGTTTTTTTGTTCAAAATAATTATAATGTTGTGAGAGTCCCTGTGTAGTTGCCATCTGTGTTTTTGCTTTTTTGCTGAAATACAATCATCTGACCAAGGTTCCTGAATTATACCCCCCCCCCCCATCAAGCAGATACAGTTAACTTAACCTTGACAGGACCCAAAATAGACACAAAAATGAAGTCTTAATTTGCATTCTTACAATATTACCTCAGACCTGATTGCCAAGTCTTATAATATGCCAATTTCTATTAACAAGATTAAGTATGGCTGCTGTAGTTAAACATCTGTCAAAAATTATTGTAGATAATAATATTGTTGCGACATTACAGAACAGTCTACGTGTTTGTCGAATGTTTCAGAAGAATCTCGCTCTAATGTGTGTGGCATACGTGACTCTCGACGCATTCGTGAGAGTTTTCTGGAAGCGGCCAGCCGCGTGAACTGTGTCAAGGCCGCAATTAATTACGTCGTAGTTTAGAGATAAAGTGTAGTTTGGAATCTTCTGGTCTGTGAGCGTTGTATAAATACTTGGCGGCAGCGGCCTTAGTTTTTCAGTTATAGTTGCGATATATTTACAGTGCGGTTTGAGAGTTATTATCGGGCGATACTACTCTGTGTGTTGAAGTGGTTATTAGTAAAGTGTTTTGTTTTATAAATGGACGGCATAATTGTAATACAATTATGTTTTAATATTAGTGGACTTTTTATTGCGTGTGAACAATTTTTATTTGATTTGTTGTAAGAGACTATGTTGTTCATTACGAACTGTTTAACTGTGAAAATTAAAGCTGGTGATTAGTGACTTAATTGGTGTCTTGTATTTTGTTTCCACTGTACCTACGACAATCAAGTAGACCGTTGTAACAGTGGTGTCAGAACTGGGATAGAATGGTTAACAGTGGAAACAGAGGACACTTCGTAGTAGAGTGGTGTTAGTGGTACTTGATAAAAATAAAATGGATACCAGTCAGATGATAGAATCATTCAAAGCAATGCTACTGAAGATCGAGGAACGACGCTGACAAGAGGCAGAAGAAGCAGAGGAAAGACTCCGGCGAGAAGCGGCAGAGGAACGACAGAAAGCACTAATGGAAGAACGATTAAAAGAAAAACGTAAGCGTGAAAATGAAACACCAGAGAGACGAAAAAAAGAAGAATTTAGTCGTCAATCAGACGAAGTTAAGGCGTTCATACAAGATGATACTGTAGTAGTTAAAATAATAAGAAGATATAAAAGAAGAAACTACACCCAGATTATTACGATACTATGCTTCACCAACTTACCTTTATACACAAGATTCTCAAACTCCCCGGGCCACCACTATATTTTTAGGAGTAAATGTAGAAACCATTGCACTCTTCCCAATGAAACAATTTATTAAATAACACCAATTCGCTTTTAGAAAAATTCCAGGGCCGTATAGGCGAACTTATCGATACAGAGATAAGGTTATGGCTAGAATGGCATATTAATTAACTAACACATGTTCATGACAGTATCATATTTTCTTTTATTACACATATTGTTACAACACAAATAAGCCAACCCAGTACCAGGGATAAAAAAGATGATTCTAAATATAAAATAATACTTCATAATAAATAAAATATAAAGACAATGACACGACGAACGACGACATGACCCAACCCAAGTGATTGACCCAACAAAAGGAAACAAAAGAAGAAGGGAACCACAAAAAACAAACAAGAATAAAACCAAAGAAGAGAAGAAGGTGATTAACCAAACCAAAAGAAGAAGGGAAAAAACCAAAACCAAATAAAAATGAAACAAGTTCATGGACTTAAATGACTCAATGTAACATGTTAAAATGAACCCAAAGGAGAAGGTGGAAAACCAAAGTATTAAACAAATACAATGAAAATAAAGAAGGAGGGAAATAGAAAAGAGACAAACCCAAGATAGAAGGGAAATAAATAAAAATGAAAACCAATGATGATACACAAACAAGTAATAAAGAATATGAGCAGGAGAAATAATGCACTCAAATGTAATATTGGAAACAAGACCGATAATTCACCTATGAGAAAAAAAAAGGTAAATGTTATTATCCATTAATGGACAATAGTAATGGAATTGAAAGAAACCCAATTAAACAATGTTAAATATAAATATAAAAAAGCAAACTAACCCACAATTTAGAGTTAGATGTAATGATAGAAATATAAGTACATAAAATTGTTATTATTATTAATGAGATATTGTAATGAAAGAGATAGTACGGTAGTGAATAATAATTAGAGGGATTATCCATTCAGAAACACTTAAAAAACAAAAACATTTGTGAAGTGCAAAATGAAAGTTGTGCCGGTGTAAATCCGGCTATCGAAGGGTTTAGTTAAAGTTTTTTTTTATTGTAAAATAACGCGAATGCGAGAGTGCTGAAGCGACCCTTGTACTGCGATGTAAATGGACGGTTGCGCGCGCAAATCGTAGTGAGGGGTCGCTTTTCTCTGCTGCTGACGGCAGTTGAACTCACCGCCCGCTACGAAATACATTGGCCTCTCTCGCTCTCTCTCTTCGAACAATTACGGCGTAGTTTTCTGCATCTTCATGGCTGGCTGAAGCGTAAACGACTCCCGGTAAGAATTGCATTACTTTATGTCTTATAAGTAATTCATATTAAATGGATGATTAATAACTAGGTGTATGCAACCGTATATAAAACACATAATTATGTGTGTGCGACCCGACAGTTTTTATATTAAGAGAAAACTCATTGTTCAGTAATTTACTTAATGTTCAGTATATAGCCAATGTTCCGTTTATTATTACTAGAATAGTGTGAGAGGTATTGCAATTGTCATTGTCATGATAAAGGTGTACAACATTAAAAATTAATGGCTAAAGTTAGTGCGTAGTCAGGGAATGAACTGTCCATGCATGCAGCAGACTGTCGGGGAGCTCTTTAATTAGCTTTACAGTAGAGAATTATTTGTGAGAACTTCCCTAGATGAAATTTTATTAATGTTAAAACATTCTTAGTGCTGTGAGTGCCTTGCAGTTGAATTTTTTGGTCAAATAATGATTATTGCTCACCACGTGGCTGTTTAACCTGCAAATTTCTGTCGAAGCATGTAGATCTGGTGCTGATGACTTTTACATTACGCCACTTTTGATGTAGTCATTTCATTATTAAAATTTACTTATTCCATGGCTGACTTTCTACCCTTTAAGCTTGTTGCAAAGACTTTATTAATGAAACTTGTGCATTTATGGAGAGTTAGTTGATGGCCCGTTCTGAGGTTAATTACCTGAACTCGGGTGTACATTTTTGGTGAACATTTCTCTAATTTATATGAATTAACAGGGTTCTTGATTAAGCCGGAGATTTGGCCTTGCTGATTGCCGTACACCTGCATCAGTCATGGACCATTAGACAAGATCCTGTCCGGAGAGGGAGCTGGTGAGCGGTTCATGATGTAGCACCTTGCCAGCAGTATTAAGGTGATATGCACTCTTTTATTTTCCTTTTGGGGGCCGGGCCGGCAGTGCGCCAGTTTTACATTAAATATCATTTGAATCCATGTGACCACGTGTCCAGACTGTCTGCTATAAATGGGAACAGCTGATCATCATGAGTGAATTTCAGAAACAATTTTAATAACTGAATTACCTAACACTATGTGCACTGCTTGTAATTGTGTGCTGCACTGGGGGAGCGTGCCAGAGATATTTGTTCACTTAGATATTTCACAGTTTGCACCTAGTTATTATATTACTCTTTACAAAATATTATAGAACATGTTATGGACTCTGTTCCGGCTGGAACAGAAATGAGTAAATATTAAATTCACCTTGGGTTTAACATTTAAGGGCTGGGGGGTTTTCTTTGTTTTTTTTTTGGCCGTTTTCTGGAGTTTAAAAAGGGAACTTAGTTTTTGTTTGACACATGTTTGTGCAGCCTGAGGCAGGTTAGATTCCTGTCAAATTTTGTCAACCACATGCTGGCGCGCTTCCACAGCTGCTAGGGCACAACCGTTTTATTGTACTTTCATTTCAATTATATTTATATAGCCCGTCGGGTTTTAGTAGAAAATAATTTGCACATTTTTCTGGGCATATACTAGTTAATTTTGTACCTCACAAAAGTCTAGACTGATTGTTTTTCTTTTACTTGTAAAACATATAATGATCAATCTTATCCACTTGTAGCATATACTGATTTTTTTTTTTTTAACTGTAAAACATACTGATTAATATTTTTGACTATAGAACATATAATGATTAATTTTTTCTACTTATAAAACATATACTGTTTGATTCCTTTTTCAAAATTTTGTAAAGCCTCAACTGATTAATTTTCTACTGGTAAAGTATACTGATTTATTGAATCCTTCTGAAATTGTGAAGCAAATTAACCTTTTAGAATTGTATAACAACTGTTTAAAAATCAGGTGATGTAGTTTCCGTAAATTTTTATTTAATGCTGTGGAAGGAACTTAAGGTTCATACGCTCATGATGGGTCTGTGATCAGTGGAATGCTATACAAAGGGGCGGTCCGGTCTTACTTATGCGTTATGTGTAATAATCATCCTTTCTGGGGGTTCTGGCTTTTATATAATTCTACATAAACGGGTTGTTGATGGGCGAACATTTTATCACTGCTGGGTTCTGAGTATTGTAGTTACACTGCCTGCAAGGGGGGTGCATTCCAGGGGCATTCGTGTTAGAATTAATGTAATTATGAGTCTATGTGCCTTATGTTTCTGTGTGTGTTGTTATGTTTGTCCGTGTCTAGCTAGTCACAAGATGGGGGAGAACTTTATATTTATATATATATATATATATATATATATATATATTTACTGAATTTATACACACTTGTTATGATATACACATGTTGTTTTTCTTTAATACTGTTAAAGCAGGGCTTAAATTATTCGTGATATTTATGATTCATGGGGGGGATAACTATGTCATAGAGTTGGACTGCATGTATGAATTCTCGGCATAAAATAAAATTGTTATTGTTATATTACAGCTGAGTTTCATTGCAAATCCCGTCATACTGGACCCGGCACAATTTTTGCTTCTCTAGGCTCCTGCCTAGTCCTAATTGACTTGTGACTTCTCCTTCAAAAAAAAAAATATTAAAATAAAATACGTTGTTTTATACTCATAAACAAAAAAGGGACATAAAAGGAAAGAGGGGTTACAAATGGTAGCAGTGAGCGTGGTTCATCCTAGGCTTGAACCCTTGGTTTCTGGTGTGTGACGGGGCTTGCAAACTCGGAAATATTAATGCCATTGTTGTGACATAGTTTTGGTATATGCCCGTGTAGGCTAGTTGTAGGTACTATAACTTGTGAGTCGGGTCGCACCACTGAGGCGGTTATTTGTGTTTGAAAAATGTAATGGTTGTATGGCCGGGGAGTCTCAAGTGTAGCCCGGATGATGGAAGGTTGATTCGGGGTCGGAGTTTAGCATGTTATATTGGCGGGATGCGGTATGGCCCGATCGGAAATCGGTACCGGCACCGACTTGTGTCCGGTTGATGTTGAAGTATTAATTCCCGGATTATGACTTTCAATTGTTAGTTGGTTGTTGTGAGTTATGTGTTGGTATGGCGTGTGTGTCGAATTGCTGTTTGATGTTATGTGTGTGTAGTATTGTTGCTTGTCACTTGTCTCCTTCCGTCGTGGATGTGAATGGTTCAGAATAGGCCAGGTCTCCGCAGCGCTAGAGAACCCGGGGGTCTTCTTGATGGAAGAACAGTACTCAAGGTTTTCCTGGTTTAGTGATTTTTGTTTTTATGTTTGTTGGTGGTTTATAGGAGAAGTAAGTAGAGCATTGGCGGCATGAGTGTTATAAATCCCGAGTTATTTTTGAAGCACGAGTTGGAGTTCGAGATTAAGTCCCGGGGTGGGAGGCCCCAAGGGGATGTTGCTTCTTTGAGGAAGCAGTTAAGAGACGCCCTCGCGTCCGGAGGGACGATGTCGCTCGTAAAGGTCACTGATGTGACAGCAGAGCTCGAGTTGTGCCAGGAGAAGTGGGGAGAGTTGCGGGAGGTGATGGAGGATTTTGAGTCGGCCCCTTCCAGCCTCAGGGCAAGACAGAGAGTGCGTCAGCGAGCAGAACACCTGCAACATAGACTGGAGAACTTGTCCGCGCAAACTACAATCACTGAGGTCAGTGCCACGCTGAAGCTGATTTCGGAACAGGTGGCTAAAGCATTGCGGAACTTCGAGCCCGTGAAGTCTCAGCTTTCCGTGAGCTCTCCCCAGCCTCCTGAAATGGACATAGCGCAGACGCCGAACCCTGCGACTCCATTGCCGACGCTCTCGGGAGGATCAAGCGTCTCTTATAATAACTTACATAACCCCCTGTCCTCCATTATTCAGGAGCTTCCGGTTGTAGATGGACTGGACGTGGACAAATTGATGATCTTTTTCCGAATTTTGTTTCAGCTGTCCGACTTCCCGGGGATGTCGGATAGCACTCTACTCGAACTCGTGTATCCCTATTGTCGTGGGTCTGTGGCTGAGCGGGTCGCGCGGACTATACGAGATGGCGGCAGTGTGGCGTCTTTCCATCGGGGGGTGTTGGACGCATGCGTGCCTGGCCTATTGCGAAAGCAGCTGCAGCACAAACATTGTTATCGGGTGCAAGCACACGGGGAGAATTTTGCGAAGTTTGTACAGAGTATCCGTGATGCTCTCCGGATTTTAGGGTTGGGACTGCCCGAGAATGAAGTAGTGCAGATGATATTCGAAGGGGTTACTCCCCAGGAGAGATCTCGTTTAACTTTTGCTGAGCGACCGCGGAATTATGAAGACCTCGAGAAGCTGTGCGCGTTATCCCGGGCTATACAATCAATAGATGAATCCCATGGGCCAGTAAGGGCCAGTCTGGGCGAACCCCGAGTGGTGGAACGACGGGTCGTTCAGTCCCAACCACGACCCGGGGGAAATAACGGTGATCGAGGTGGACAAGTGAGAGGTGTTGTTTGCTTTCGCTGTCGCGGACAGGGGCATGTTGCCCGCGATTGTCCAGAGGGTGGTATGCGTCCGGCGCTTCCCCCGAGGGTCCGGTACTCAAAAAACTAAATTACCAGGGGGGAACAAATCGGAGGTTGTCTTCCCCTCGTTACAAGACTTTTCAGAAGTCAAGTGCCTCCAGGCAGAGGATAGGTCCTGACTCTTCTAATGTCAAGGTCCTTGCTACCGTCCCGTAAAAGGCTTCTGTATGCCCCTTCCTGTCGCTCGAGGTAAAGAAGGGTCAACTCAGAGCGTTAGTTGACTCCGGGTCAGCCCGATCTATCATCTCATCTCGAGTGTGCGCGGACCTTGAAAAACTGGGCTTAATAAAAGGGTCGAATCGGTCATCTGTGGTGTGCTGGACTGCTTCTAGGGAACTTCTGCCCATCTCCCGGGTGGTCTCCTTTAAGTTCAAGATTGATGGCTTTTCTTGGGTGTGGCCTTTTCTGGTTTCTCCGGCTCTGGGAGTTGACTGTATTGTGGGTGCCGATTTCATCGCTAAAAGTGGTCTCGTGTTGGACATCCATGGGCACCAGTGTTATTTTAAATTTAATCGGGGTGCTGTTATTCCATTTCTTGGATACCAGGGAGCTAAGGGAGGTATCCAAGAGGTAGCTTGTCCCGATTCTGCACGAGATCATCTCACTCCCGCCCAGCAGAGAGCTTTAGACCGATTGTGTGAGGAATTCCCCTCCGTATTAACTCCTAAGTTGGGACTCACACATTTATTAGAATATAAAATTCGTTTAACGGACTCTAAGATAGTGAGGTCGCACCCATACAAGTTCGCTCCTCCGAAAATGGCCGTTCTGAGGGAGAAGGTTCAAGAGCTTTTAGAGCAAGGGGTAATTGAACCTTCCAATTCCAGTTATGCCAGTCCAGCGTTCCTGGTACCCAAGCCTGGGGGTAAGCACCGTATGGTGATAGATTACCGGAAGTTAAATGCTAATACTGAGGTGGATTCGGTTCCCCTTCCGGATCTCCACTCAGCTTTCGATTGGTTTACTGAGGCCAAGTACTTCACCGTGATTGATCTCAACGCTGCATATCACCAGATCCCTCTGTCCAAGGAAAGTAGACCGTACACGGCGTTCTGTGTCCCGTGGAATTTATATCAGTATACGCGGGTTCCTATGGGTCTGGCGGTGGGCGCCCAAACGCTCACGCGTCTGCTTGACCTAGTGTTTCAAGATGTAAAATTTAAGTTCATATTCAACTATTTGGACGACTTGCTGGTCTACAGCAAAACCTATGATGAACATCTGTGTCATCTCAGGGAGGTGATGAGCAGGTTGAGAGGCGTGGGCCTCACGGTCAATCCGGAGAAAGTGCGAATCGCCCAGGAGAGCATCTCTTTTCTGGGGCATCTGGTGTCGCACCAAGGCGTTACAGTGGACCCTGAAAGGACCCAGGGTATCCGGGATTTTCCCCCGCCAAAGGATGCCAAAGGCATCGCCAGGTTCGTGGGGATGGTTAACTTTTATCGGCGGTTTATCCCCAATGCAGCGGAGATAGCTGCACCCCTAAATGAATTGAGAAAGAAGGGGGCTAAGTTTGTGTGGGGCGAAAGCCAGCAGAAGGCTTTTGAAACGTTGAAGGAAGCTATTATTTCCCCGCCGGTGCTGCGGATGCCGGATTTTTCTCAACCGTTTATCTTACAGACGGACGCGAGTTCGGTGGCGCTCGGGGCGGTTCTGTCCCAAGTCGTTGATGGTGCTAGGCAGCCTGTGGCCTTTATTTCCCGAACCCTGACCCAGCAAGAAAGAAAGTCATCAGTATATGAGCTAGAGTGTTTAGCGGTGGTATACGCTCTAGATAAGTTCAGGCGTTTTCTGGAACACGCTGAGTTCCTGCTCGAGACCGACAATCAGGCTCTCTCTTGGCTTCTTGCTCACCCCCGGCAACTGGGTAAAATTGGTAGATGGGTGGTTAAAATCTCATCCTTCAAGTTCAAGGTGCAACACATTAGGGGACCTCAAAATGTGGTTGCAGATGCTTTGTCACGCATGTTTTCCCAACCCAGTGAAGTCCAATCTGAGCAACCCTGTTCTGTTCTGCTAGACTTTCCATTAGCCTTCACTGATGTGTTACCCCATCAGTTGAATGATGAAGAGCTGGGTCCTATCATCCAGAATATAAAGGAGGGTAACGCGCAGGCCCCTTACTTCTTGTCCAAGGGCGTCCTGTGTTGTCGAGAAAGAAAGGGACGTTCCCCGAAGATCGTGCTGCCTAGCAAGTTAGTGCCCATGGTCTTCAGCTATTATCACAATTCCCCAGTAGGAGGCCACAAGGGAATTTCGAAGACCATTTCCTGGATTAGGAAACACTTCATCTGGAAGGGCATGGACAGGGACATCGCGACGAGGGTTAAGAGTTGTCATCTGTGTGGCTTAAGCAAGCCTGCTCAAAACACTAAGTTGGGGTTGTTGTCATCAGACGTGGCGAGCAGACCGATGGAGAAGCTATTCATCGACTACGTGGGACCCTTCCCGCGTAGCAAGTCAGGTAACGCTTACCTACTTGTCTGTGTGGATGCTTTTTCGAAGTTTGCCTGGCTACTGCCCTTACGGCAGGCAACAGCTCGTTTGACCATAAGCGCGCTTCAGAACCATGTTTTTCAGAATTTTGGTCTTCCGACCATCATTGTCTCCGACAATGGACCACAGTTCATTTCGAGTGAGTTCCGGCGGATGTGTTTCGCCAGCGGTATCAAACATGTAACCACTTCCCCGTATTACCCACAGCCGTCCCATGCGGAGAGGTTCAATAGGAACCTCCGGTCCGCACTTATTGCCTATCACGCGGAGCAACAGACCACCTTGGACCAGAACTTGAAGTGGTTGCAGCTAGCTTTTAACACGGCCCTGCATGACAGTCATAAGGCCGTGCCCTTTGAGATCATGTTTGGATTCTCGCCCGCACTCCCGTTGACTAACTTGTGGAATATTGACGATCTTCTACCACGGGAGCCCGATAATGGAACTGCGGAGAGATGGAGGGAGGCTCGGAAGAATTTGCTGCAAGCGCACGAGTGGGTCCGTCGACGATATAATCAGGGGCGAATTCCGAACCCCTTTCAGACCGGCGAATGGGTCTACTGCCAGAGCCATCCGATCAGCTCAGCCGCGGACAAAAGAGCCGCTAAATTGTGCTATCGTTGGTCGGGACCATACCGTATCCTCGGGTTTACGTCTCCGGTGACGGCGCGATTGGAAGAGCAGGGTAGTAATCCTAAAGAGATTACTACACACATTTCCAAATTAAAATTATTTAGAAAAGGGTAAACGGGCTGAAAGAAGGGGGGGAAGCGATGGCGGTCTCTGTGCGAGTGGGGATGTTGTCGGTTTTGAGAGGGTGTGCTCCGGGGGTGGTACTGAGAATGTTATGGTAGCGAGTAGATGTTTCCCACAGTCCCAGTGGGGTTTGTCTACTTCAGGGATGCGCCCCTGCCTGCGCGAGCCTTGGTTTTCTCCGATTGTCCTTATGCCCGGAGGGAGCCATGTCCTTACCTTCCGCCCCAACCCATGACCGTTTAATCATCCTTGACCATCCACCTTCCAATTTTCCTAACCTAGAAAAAAAAAAAAAAAAAAAAAAAAAAAAAAAAAGGAGTTAGCGAGAGAAGTGGAGCAGTAGGGGGGCAGGGGTCTGTTGTGCTCCTCTGCTGTTCCAGGCATGCCCTTGGAGCACACATGTAAAACTTATCTGTATATGGGATAGGTGCCATAAGCACAGTTGGCATGGCTTCCCGTCAGGTCCCGAGTGGGGACCACCGCATCATGGAGACTGTCATCGCCCGTTTTCCCCCTTGGCCCGTGCAGTAATGGTATTGTGTAGAATGGGGGGGTCGTATTAGAGAATTATCCCGTAGGTATATGGGGCAGATGGCCCTGTTTAGGTGGCTATCGTGTTCTGGCTTGTGTGGACAAGCCTCAGGAGGTCGGAACTCAGGGAGCTCCCGAACTTTTCTTTCGTCTTTCTTCTCTGTCCCTCTTTGCGGTAGGCTGGCCCTGATCAGGTCAGCGTGCCGCACATACACACTTACATACTACACGTCTTCTTTCGTCTCTTTCGTTTTCCCTTCTGAGCCTCTGTTCTCCTGGGAGCATGTGCCGCCGGGCCACCTTACCCACGATGGCCACCGGAGTATTTAAGAAGGGGGTACACTGCAGACTGTACACTGCTCGGGGGTACTTTCCCGAGTTTCAGAGTGGGGCAACCGGGTTGCCCTTTTGGGGTGGGGGTGTGCCGGTGTAAATCCCGCTATCGAAGGGTTTAGTTAAAGTTTTTTTTATTGTAAAATAACGCGAATGCGAGAGTGCTGAAGCGACCCTTGTACTGCGATGTAAATGGACGGTTGCGCGCGCAACTCGTAGTGAGGGGTCGCTTTTCTCTGCTGCTGACGGCAGTTGAACTCACCGCCCGCTACGAAATACATTGGCCTCTCTCGCTCTCTCTCTTCGAACAATTACGGCGTAGTTTTCTGCATCTTCATGGCTGGCTGAAGCGTAAACGACTCCCGGTAAGAATTGCATTACTTTGTCTTATAAGTAATTCATATTAAATGGATGATTAATAACTAGGTGTATGCAACCGTATATAAAACACGTAATTATATGTGTGCGACCCGACAGTTTTTATATTAAGAGAAAACTCATTGTTCAGTAATTTACTTAATGTTCAGTATATAGCCAATGTTCCGTTTATTATTACTAGAATAGTGTGAGAGGTATTGCAATTGTCATTGTCATGATAAAGGTGTACAACATTAAAAATTAATGGCTAAAGTTAGTGCGTAGTCAGGGAATGAACTGTCCATGCATGCAGCAGACTGTCGGGGAGCTCTTTAATTAGCTTTACAGTAGAGAATTATTTGTGAGAACTTCCCTAGATGAAATTTTATTAATGTTAAAACATTCTTAGTGCTGTGAGTGCCTTGCAGTTGAATTTTTTGGTCAAATAATGATTATTGCTCACCACGTGGCTGTTTAACCTGCAAATTTCTGTCGAAGCATGTAGATCTGGTGCTGATGACTTTTACATTACGCCACTTTTGATGTAGTCATTTCATTATTAAAATTTACTTATTCCATGGCTGACTTTCTACCCTTTAAGCTTGTTGCAAAGACTTTATTAATGAAACTTGTGCATTTATGGAGAGTTAGTTGATGGCCCGTTCTGAGGTTAATTACCTGAACTCGGGTGTACATTTTTGGTGAACATTTCTCTAATTTATATGAATTAACAGGGTTCTTGATTAAGCCGGAGATTTGGCCTTGCTGATTGCCGTACACCTGCATCAGTCATGGACCATTAGACAAGATCCTGTCCGGAGAGGGAGCTGGTGAGCGGTTCATGATGTAGCACCTTGCCAGCAGTATTAAGGTGATATGCACTCTTTTATTTTCCTTTTGGGGGCCGGGCCGGCAGTGCGCCAGTTTTACATTAAATATCATTTGAATCCATGTGACCACGTGTCCAGACTGTCTGCTATAAATGGGAACAGCTGATCATCATGAGTGAATTTCAGAAACACTTTTAATAACTGAATTACCTAACACTATGTGCACTGCTTGTAATTGTGTGCTGCACTGGGGGAGCGTGCCAGAGATATTTGTTCACTTAGATATGTCACAGTTTGCACCTAGTTATTATATTACTCTTTACAAAATATTATAGAACATGTTATGGACTCTGTTCCGGCTGGAACAGAAATGAGTAAATATTAAATTCACCTTGGGTTTAACATTTAAGGGCTGGGGGTTTTCTTTGTTTTTTTTTTTTTTTTGCCGTTTTCTGGAGTTTAAAAAGGGAACTTAGTTTTTGTCTGACACATGTTTGTGCAGCCTGAGGCAGGTTAGATTCCTGTCAAATTTTGTCAACCACATGCTGGCACGCTTCCACAGCTGCTAGGGCACAACCGTTTTATTGTACTTTCATTTCAATTATATTTATTTAGCCCGTCGGGTTTTAGTAGAAAATAATTTGCACATTTTTCTGGGCATATACTAGTTAATTTTGTACCTCACAAAAGTCTAGACTGATTGTTTTTCTTTTACTTGTAAAACATATAATGATCAATCTTATCCACTTGTAGCATATACTGATTTTTTTTTTTTAACTGTAAAACATACTGATTAATATTTTTGACTATAGAACATATAATGATTAATTTTTTCTACTTATAAAACATATACTGTTTGATTCCTTTTTCAAAATTTTGTAAAGCCTCAACTGATTAATTTTCTACTGGTAAAGTATACTGATTTATTGCATCCTTCTGAAATTGTGAAGCAAATTAACCTTTTAGAATTGTATAACAACTGTTTAAAAATCAGGTGATGTAGTTTCCGTAAATTTTTATTTAATGCTGTGGAAGGAACTTAAGGTTCATACGCTCATGATGGGTCTGTGATCAGTGGAATGCTATACAAAGGGGCGGTCCGGTCTTACTTATGCGTTATGTGTAATAATCATCCTTTCTGGGGGTTCTGGCTTTTATATAATTCTACATAAACGGGTTGTTGATGGGCGAACATTTTATCACTACTGGGTTCTGAGTATTGTAGTTACACTGCCTGCAAGGGGGGTGCATTCCAGGGGCATTCGTGTTAGAATTAATGTAATTGTGAGTCTATGTGCCTTATGTTTCTGTGTGTGTTGTTATGTTTGTCCGTGTCTAGCTAGTCACAAGATGGGGGAGAACTTTATATTTATATATATATTGCACGACACAAATAGCCAACCCCGTACCAGAGATAAAAAATATATTTATAATTGTAAAAAATACTTCTTATCAAATGAACTGATTGAGTTTAAATAAAAGTATAAGGAATATAAGACGACAATACGACGACTTTAACCCAACCCAAGTGATTGAGCCAACAACCCAAGCATAAAGAAGGGAACCACGGAACATACTTATTAAAATGTAAATATTTTAAAGTGATTGAGCCAACAACCCAAACATAAAGAAGGGAACCACAAATAAACAACGAGGATAAGAAAATAATAAACCTAAACCACAAGGAAACAAGTTTATGGGTTTAAATGACCCCAAAATGCCCAAAGAAATGGATGAAAAAACCTAATATATTAAACGAACAAGGAAAATGAAGGAGGAGGGAGACAAGCTAAAGTGAAAACCAAGAATGGTTCACCAAAATAAGTAAAATAGCACTCAACAAGAACATTGAAACCAAAACAAGGGTTATCAGGAGGAAGGAGAGATAACGGTTACTACCCATTAAAAAGGCAACCTAAACCACCAATAAGAATTGTTATTAGTTAGTAAGTATTAATTGTCATTAGGATTAAGTCATGAAAGAGAAATAAGTATAGGGGTCACCCACTATCAAACAAATGATATAAACAGTGATACAGTGCAATAGTGTAGGTGTAAGAACCCCAAAGTGAAGTGTGACACTAGTGAAATTGTAATTAACAATAAGTGATTTACAAGTGAAGGTAAGGTAAAAGTTGGAAATAAACAGTGCATAAATAGCTGATGAATAAGTAGTATTAAGAGTGAATTATAGTATGAGGGATAGAAAACACTAGAAGTGATAATGACTTTTTATTTAAAAGAGATGTTCAATAGAGCTAAGTTTAACTGTAGCTAGTAGTAAGTAAAAAGGGAGGATTCCAGAATAGAATAAATTGAAAGTGTTACCATGGAGGGAATATAAAAAGTGTTTAGAGATTGAGAAGTCAAAAAACTAACAAAGATACCTAATTTATAAAGGACTATTATTAATTTAATAACAAGTGATGTGGTTTATCACAACACAAATAATATGTGTTATAAACTAGAAAAATAGCAAATAAGGATAAGTTAGGAGTGAGTGAGGATATTTCTTAATCAAAATAATAACTCTAATAACTTATAAAAAAAATTGTGTTCATGTTATTGTTATAAGAGGATATGGCTGAATGCAATGTGCAGTCCATAAGCCTAATGTTATATTTTTAAGATTGAAATAGGGAAAGCAATGTTGAATAATAAACAACACACCTACAGACTCAAAACACAACACAACTAATAAAAATAACAAAGTAAGGCCAAATAGGCTGAACCAAAATGTGATTTGAACGAAATAAGTAAATTATTATAATGGCTACTTAGGCCTAGAAAAAAAACATAACTGTCAGAACCCAACAACCAAAAATTATAACAAATTGAATCAGAATTTAGAAAATCTGAGGTGAAGGAATCACCAAGAATAAATTGTAGATCATTTATAACACAAAATATTGTAATAGGCATTATTATATAAAAAGAAATGTAATTAACAAGCATTAACATAATTGTAAAAACTTAAAATCTGAAAATACCCAAGCTTGTGGGGTATCAAAATAATCTATGAACGAGAATAAATACTATAGTGACAATATTTAATAACCAGGAAGGAAGATGGAGGAATGACAGTAATCAGAAGATATACGAAGAATTCGAAGTTTTGATAACAATACATCAACTCAAAATAAGCCTATTCGGAAAATACCGTTACTATGGAAACAGTGGTTGTTGACAGAAAATACCATTAGAAATTAGGAGAATAAGAAGCAAGCGAAGCGTCACCAAGCCAAGATAGATGCAAGAGTTCAGCAGAAAGTTTTTTCAGTGAAAATCATGAAAATAATAGTATAAAGTTGCTGAAAACCGATCATCAAAGAAGCAGATGACCACTACAACCAATATTACAAGACCCAAGACCTGAATAAACGGAAATTATCCATAAATAGAACGTCCAAACACAAGACGAAAAGGACGCCACTTTTACAGAAGACCAAAATCCAAGAAAACTGATTGTATGCAGCCAATTCCTATCTCGAACCAACTACAAAGGCCTAGACACACCGAGTTGTTAAGTACTATCCAATTATTTATTTTCCACCAACCCTAATCACTTTAAATAATTTTGAAAGGTAAAATTACCACACTATAAAGATAATATTTCTCTTTCATAGAGTATTTAAGCAAATTAAAACATAATGAAACTTTGTTAACATAAAATAACCTAAGAATTGAACACGAACTTACAGAACACTTTTACAACACAACACCACAGATTGTAACAGCACACTTTATCTTTCATGTACACGTAGATTAAGGTAATTTGTATTTTTTATTGTAACCATTGTAGTTCTCTAACTCATAGTCAAAAGAATCCACGGATTTTGAAACCAAAACATTGTAATACGGTCAACGTAAACAGCGAAGCCAGGTTAAATGGTTTCTAAATCAATTCGCCGCCCTGTAAACAAGATCTCATGTAATCAATCGATAATTATTTTGTTGTAATTGTAAATGTTTCCAGTTATCACCATTAAAAAATATTCATTACAGGGAGTAACCAGCGTTATCATTTCATAGGGAGTGCTATATAATAATTACTTGTATTGAAGAATAAATTGTAGCAGTAAGCTAGTGGCCAGTTATTCGTCAGAAGCGACGATTGAGACGGCTGTGCGAGCAGGAACGATTCGAATACACCAACCCGCTACGCTGATAACTTGTTCAAACACAGTTTTTAGTTGTTTTGTAAAACGACTTGGCGCCACCCGGGATTATTACACCCCCTAAGAATAACAGGTAAGGTTACTGCCGTAATATACAGGTGATCAGAACTACGCTACGAACATCGCTAGCCACAAAATTACTGTAACGACCCGGTGCGAGGCGAACGCACTAATCATCCAAACACATTATTTTTTATGTACACATTTTGCAGGTACGCTCAAATCTTATAGTACAGATTGACGAATACCAGGTGAGGACAGAAGGTAGCAGGGACGACCACATTCGATCGTTACAAGATTGGCGACCAACCGGTGAGGCCGTAAAAGAAGGTCAACGGCGGCTATGAAGAGACACTCAATGTTTACCAAGAAGGACAAACAGAAAGAAATTGAAGGGGAAGATCGACCGGAAAAGATGGAAGAAAATAGAGGGGAAGAAGAGGAAGGAGCACCGATTGAAGAAGTGGAGACAGCAATAACCACAACAGAACCAAGCCAAGACGAAGAAATGGAACTACAGGCGGGTGACAAGGGAGAATGTAGAGGAGACCCGAATATACTAAAATTAATGGAAATGATGAATAATATGAACAATAAATTCGACAAGAATGAGGAGAGCTTGAAGGAAATGAACAATAAATTCGACGGAATGAAGGAAGAATTGAATAAAAAATTAGAGTCATTGAGAAGGGAAGACAGGGAATTCCTGAACGAAAAACTGGACCAAAACAATGAAGAATTGAATAAAAGATTAGAGTCAAACAAGGAAGAATTGAATAACAAACTGGACCAAAATAAGGAAGAATTGAAGAAGCAATTCAAGGAGGACTTAGAGATCCTGAATAACAAAATGGAAAACAACCGAGAGGCGTTAGAAGAGAAGAGTGAGGAGTTGAAGAGACAAATAACAAAGGATCTTGGAGTGTTAAACGACAAGATTGAAAACAACTGGGAAACACTCCAAAAACAATTGAAGGAAGAAGGTGAGAAATCAAAAGATGAATGGAGGCAACAGTTGGCGGAGTGCAAAAATGAAATCAAACAGACTATCACTGAGACGAACGAAACAATAATACACGTCCAGGAAGAGTTGACAGAAAAAATAAATCACGTCCAAGAGGAAGGAACTCTCAGGATCCAAGAAATACAGAAGACCACCACCGATGAGTGTAACAAAAATAAACAGGAGGTGCTTCAAGAGCTGAAGGAGAGGCACAAGGAAATCCAGACTGATGTCAGCGAACGCGTTGAAAGGGTATACACCACCATCAACAAGATTGACGAGAAAACGCAAGAAAATAAAGAAAAAATTAGAGAAATCAGTCAGAAAGAGAAGCAGATGCAAGAGGAACTGGACGCTTTGAGGGAGAAGCCTTGCAGTAGCACTCATATATTTACGAATGAAAATAGGGAAGTGATCAACTTCAAGAGTTACCGAAGAAACCCCATAGAATTTCTGAAAAGGGTGGAGGAGCTCATCGAGAGGAACAGAGATACCAGATGGACAACGGTGAGAAGTCTCATCGACGAGATGTTTCGAGACACAAATGACAATTGGTGGACAGCCACACGACCAGAAATCAGCAGTACGCAAGAATTTAAAACGTTGTTTCGTGAAAAGTACTGGTCGGAATCGACCCAAAATGTGGTAAGGAACGATATAAGCAACGGAAGATATGAGCCACAGGCTGGGCATACATTAACGTCTTACTTCTTGGGCAAGGTCTGCCTAGCCCGAAATCTCGAACCAAAGATACCCGAAGAATCCCTAGTCATCCAACTGGGATATCACTACGAAGACGCCATACAGAGGGCCAGGAGACAGGGACAAATAAAGACCATACAGGGAATGGCCAACTTGCTGGAAGACCATGAAAACGATAGCCAGTACAAGAAGAATCGTGTGATCAACCAAAGGTACAACCGGGGGAATGAAAGTTACAACGTGCCAAGCCACAACTAACCCTATAGTAATACCCAGACCAACTACCGGAACATAATGAATCGTAACCCAAATAATTACCCAGGGGACCAACCATTCCATTGGAATCAACCCAACTACAATCAAGGTAACCAACCAACCAACAGAGATCATCCGAATTACAACCAGGGGAACCAACCAAATAACAGAAATGCACAAAACCCTAGTGCACCGAATAATCACAACAGGAGGATAGAACAAGGTAGAAATACAAATGGCCACCCAAATAATCACAATTACTATGGCAACCGGTACGACCCGAATTACCCATATAACAGAGGAAACAGGAGTAACCAAAATAGGGGTGACATGAGGCGTCAAGTCAATTTTATCAGCGGGAGGAGACAAAACAACCATCGGCGATATTGTCCCATTAGAACCAGCACAGTGTACAACAATTCCCAGTACGACAACCAGCAAGCTGCAGGAACGAGAACAATAGAAGCGCCTAGGAATCACATAAGTGATCAATCAACCTCAACCAATGAAATGGCAGACCAAGTAAATAGTCTGGCCAGCGGTTCCCAGCCACCTTTAAACTAAAAAGGTCAGTGAGAAACCACCAGGACCCTTCACATGACCAATCACTTGGGTTAAATCGACAAACCACGACGGAAAGCGAAATAAAGAAGATAACCATAATATCAAACAATTATTTAACCATAATATCAAACAATTATTTAAAGGACATCAGGGAAGAACTTCTGGAGGAGGAGGATAACCCCTTGTCAACAACAAATAGTGAAATAGTGCATATAAAAGCCATTATTAATGGAATCAACACTGTCATAATGATCGATACTGGGTCAAATGTATCTCTTGTAAACCAACCTGAATTGGAGCGGATCCAGGCCAACTCCAATATACCTATCCCGACTTTACCTATAAATAATATCGTCATAATTGGTGCCACAGGCAAGCAAAATAAGACCATCAGAAAACAGGTCTCTTTAGAGCTGAACAGTCAAAACACAATCATACCCATTATTTTTCTTGTCGCAAATGGATTACCATTTAACATGCTGATTGGATGCGACGCACTGAGACAACACTCTGCAATTATTGACATGCAGAAGGGAATAGTAGTGCTTACTTCTGAGGAGGGAGTGTGGTCAGCCAATATAATCAACAATAACCCAACACAACTAACCCTAAATCATCATAAGGGGTTAAAGAGCTATTATTGCCAGAAATATCAACCATCAATTACCATAGAAGAGGAAGAAGGAGAGGGAGAACTGTGGAAAAGAAAAATTGAAGACATTAGAAAGTTCCAAAGAGAGAGACCTCAGCAAGAGATAACGGGTGAACAGGCTGAAAAACTAATAGCCATATACCAAGAATACCATCACGTTTTCTCAAATACACCAGGGAAGGTCAAAGGTTTCCAATGTAAAATCGACTTTCGAGAGCCCATTGACTTCCACAGAAAATCATACCCAATCGCCTACTCCCTAAAAAACGAGGTGAGAAAGGAAATAAATAGAATGATGGAGGAGGACATCATTGAATACAGTCAGTCTCCTTACACGAGTCCTATAGTCGCCATACCAAAAAAGAACGGTAAAGTCAGAATATGTTTAGACGCCCGGGAGATCAATAAGATGATCATTAATGATCGAACATCACCGGGAGAGATCGAAGAGATACTCAAGAAATTCCATGGTACCAGATATATAAGCACCTGGGATACGGTATGTGGGTACTGGCAGGTGGAGCTGCACCCACACAGTAGGAAGTACATGGCATTCATCTTCGACGGAAGGAATTACCAGTTTAAGAGGTTACCTTTCGGCCTCGTTAATTCCGTCGCAGTGTTCGTCAAGTGTATGGACCAGGTCATAGGTCAAGAAGCATTGCAGTTCACAACAGTGTATGTGGACGACCTTTTAATAACATCATCTGACTGGGATGAGCACTGCGATCGGGTCAAACAGGTATTACAAAAATTATCTGTAAATAATATCACATTGAAATTAGACAAGTCCAAATTCATGGCAAACCAAGTCAAATTCTTGGGTTTCAACTTAGCAGAACAGGGGATAACACCATCCCAAGAGAAGGTGGAAGCTATTCAGAACTTCCCCACCCCAAAGAATAAGAAGCAGCTACAATCCTTCTTAGGTATTTGTAACTACTATAGAAAGTTCCAGACCAATTATTCTTATTTAACAGCAAAGTTCTCTAAACAACTATCAGCTAAAGAAAAGTGGACTTGGGGGAAGGAACAAGATGAAGTGCTAAAATTAATCAAAACAAAATTTCTTGAAACTATAATGCTAAACCACCCTAATTTTGAACAGCCGTTCTATTTAAATTGTGACGCCAGCGATGTGAGCCTGGGCGCCGAGTTATATCAAGAGGATAAGGACGGACACCACCTGGTTATCAGCTTTGCCAGCAGGGTACTGAACCGATGCGAACGTAACTACAATGTTACTGAAAAGGAACTACTCAGTATTGTGTTCGCATGCGGAAAATTTAGGACGTATATCCTTGGATATCCCGTCACCGTCCGAAGTGACCATAAGTCCATTTCCTTTTTGAAACAGTGTAAGTTAAGTCATGGGAGGCTTACACGATGGATACTCGCATTACAAGAGTACCACATAACGTGGGAGTACATTCCAGGGCGTAAAAATGTTGCCGCCGATGTCTTATCCAGAATAAATGTCACCGATCAGACATTTGAAGGAGAAAAGGAGAAGATCGCCAAAGTGTTTTGTATAATAAAGAATAGAAAGGACCTGGAAGATATTCTAAACGAGGTAGTGGTACAGCAGAAACAAGATTCTAAATTACTAAACATAAGAAACAGACTGTTAGAAGATGAAGAAGTTGTGAATAAATATTATTGTATCCACCAAGATATAATCTTTGTTAAAACGAGAAAACATAATAGCACATGGAAACTTGTAGTTCCAAAAACATTAGAAAATAAGATAATTAAGGATTATCATGTTCGATACGGACATATGGGAACTGTAAAAATTGTAAAAGCATTGGAGGAGGAAGTCTTTATAAAAAATATAGTAAGGAAGGTAAACCAAAATATTAAAACATGTGTAATATGTCAAATGGTAAAGACCAATAACGAGAAAAAAGAGGGAACCATGATACCCATCACCTCAACAACAAAGTTAGAAAAAATATTCCTCGATATATGTGGTCCATTCCCACGTAGTGGAGGGAGACATAAATACAAGTTTATTGTAATCATGTTAGACCACTATACAAAATATACAAAATTATATGCAATAAACAGAGCTACTACTAAGAAAATACTGGAAATAATAAAAACTAAATATATAACTGAAGTAGGAAGACCATGCATGATAATAACTGACCACGGAACGCAGTTCAAAGGAAAGAAATGGCGGAACGAGTTACTAAAAGAGAATATAAAAACCTATAAAACTTCCAAATACCACCCTAGTAGCAACCCTGCAGAGAGAGTGCTAAGGGAAGTTGGACGAATACTAAGAACTTATTGTCACAACAACCAAAAAGAATGGCAAAAGTATTTGGCTTCTACCGAAGTATTTCTGAACATTAGTTACCATCAATTCACAGAAAACACACCATACCTGATGATGTTTGGAAGAAAGCCCCACAGAGAGATACAAGACTTAATAAACTTCCCAGTCAACCCAGAAGACCCCTATGATGAAAACCAATGTTATAACCGTATTATGGAAAAAATAGAAAAACAAAGAGCAAGGTATTCACAGAAACAAATTAAAATAATAAAGTACCACAAGGGAGAGAAAGTGCTAATCAAAAACCGGGAACTACCCAGTACACTTGAAGGAATAGCCAAAAAATTGCTATTGTTATACGTTGGACCATATGTCATCACAAAGGACAATGGAAACAACACTTACGAGATAAGTAATATAACCACCAAAAAAGTAAAAGGAGTGTACAACCAAGCTTCCATAAAGAAGTTCTATGAAGAAAACTAAATAACTGGAATACGTTCATCCAGAATAAGTGTGACTATCATACACTTGAAGGAGAAGAGGTCCATAATAACGAAGTGTCGAACAAAAAGGAGAAGGCTATAATATGGAATGGAAATGATAATATAATAAATCCACAAACGGGAGAATTGAATTGATACCAAAATAAAATTATATATAATAAAATGTACGGCCATATGTCATCACGAAGGACAAGTAACTGTAAATAAAATACAGATACCAAAATTCAAAAATTATGTGAGCACAACTTGCAACAACATTTCGATGACTTATGAGGCCTAAAATAAAAAAAAAAAAAATATCAAACAAAGGAATGAGTTACATAAATTCCTACTAAGTGAAATCAACTTACAATATATTAAAAAGTTGAGGTGTGAAGTATATGAAATAATTAAACAAAATGTACCAAAATAGGAATACGCTACACAAATTCCTATGGTGTAAGAAAATTAACTTACATGCTGAAATATACAAAAATAAAATCAGACCAAACCTGATAAGATAAGTACATGAAATTATAATGAATCAAGGGTATTCAAAAATATAAAATAAAAAATCGAAACTGGTACAAAGAAAGAGGGAGATTATGTATAAATCAAGTATACAAGCTATGGCTAAAGCAAAATGTTGCTAGATAACTGAGAAAAGTATACCAGTGTCTAAGATAATTAAAATGATCACAATGAGAATCGAAAACCGAATAATGAAAAGTTAATGATGAGATTAACATATAAATAAATAAAAAACAATCAATGTATGAGCAAATGATAGTATATAGTTAAGGTACAGCGGAAGGAAGAATGAGTAAAAGGCCAAAGTGATCTAAAAACAAACCACAAGGTGGACAATCCCAAAATATATTATTATTATTAAGTCACAAGTTGACAAAAAAGGTATTTATGATTGACTGTTGAAAAGTCCAGCAATCAAATAAACTGAGCAGAGATGACGTGCCTCTGGTCTCAGAAAAATGAGTAGTAATGGGAGAAACCAGCTACTAAAGTTAGGGAAAAAATTGTGTATAAGGGAGAACACACCAATGGAAATAAAAAGAAAAACAGATCCACATAAAATGGAATGAATTCAGTAAGAAGAGAAATAAAGAATGGAGAAACGACCAAGAAAGAAAAGGAAAAAGATTATCTATAACTGATAATTTCATAAAAAACTATACTAGTGTTTTATCAAAATGATCAATTTTAAAGGAGAGGCATTATGTCACGACACAAATAGCCAACCCCGTACCAGAGATAAAAAATATATTTATAATTGTAAAAAATACTTCTTATCAAATGAACTGATTGATTTTAAATAAAAGTATAAGGAATATAACACGACAATACGACGACTTTAACCCAACCCAAGTGATTGAGCCAACAACCCAAGCATAAAGAAGGGAACCACGGAACATACTTATTAAAATGTAAATATTTTAAAGTGATTGAGCCAACAACCCAAACATAAAGAAGGGAACCACAAATAAACAACGAGGATAAGAAAATAATAAACCTAAACCACAAGGAAACAAGTTTATGGGTTTAAATGACCCCAAAATGCCCAAAGAAACGGATGAAAAAACCTAATATATTAAACGAACAAGGAAAATGAAGGAGGAGGGAGACAAGCTAAAGAGAAAACCAAGAATGGTTCACCAAAATAAGTAAAATAGCACTCAACAAGAACATTGAAACCAAAACAAGGGTTATCAGGAGGAAGGAGAGATAACGGTTACTACCCATTAAAAAGGCAACCTAAACCACCAATAAGAATTGTTATTAGTTAGTAAGTATTAGTTAGTAAGTATTAATTGTCATTAGGATTAAGTCATGAAAGAGAAATAAGTATAGGGGTCACCCACTATCAAACAAATGATATAAACAGTGATACAGTGCAATAGTGTAGGTGTAAGAACCCCAAAGTGAAGTGTGACACTAGTGAAATTGTAATTAACAATAAGTGATTTACAAGTGAAGGTAAGGTAAAAGTTGGAAATAAACAGTGCATAAATAGCTGATGAGTAAGTAGTATTAAGAGTGAATTATAGTATGAGGGATAGAAAACACTAGAAGTGATAATGACTTTTTATTTAAAAGAGATGTTCAATAGAGCTAAGTTTAACTGTAGCTAGTAGTAAGTAAAAAGGGAGGATTCCAGAATAGAATAAATTGAAAGTGTTACCATGGAGGGAATATAAAAAGTGTTTAGAGATTGAGAAGTCAAAAAACTAACAAAGATACCTAATTTATAAAGGACTATTATTAATTTAATAACAAGTGATGTGGTTTATCACAACACAAATAATATGTGTTATAAACTAGAAAAATAGCAAATAAGGATAAGTTAGGAGTGAGTGAGGATATTTCTTAATCAAAATAATAACTCTAATAACTTATAAAAAAAATTGTGTTCATGTTATTGTTATAAGAGGATATGGCTGAATGCAATGTGCAGTCCATAAGCCTAATGTTATATTTTTAAGATTGAAATAGGGAAAGCAATGTTGAATAATAAACAACACACCTACAGACTCAAAACACAACACAACTAATAAAAATAACAAAGTAAGGCCAAATAGGCTGAACCAAAATGTGATTTGAACGAAATAAGTAAATTATTATAATGGCTACTTAGGCCTAGAAAAAAAACATAACTGTCAGAACCCAACAACCAAAAATTATAACAAATTGAATCAGAATTTAGAAAATCTGAGGTGAAGGAATCACCAAGAATAAATTGTAGATCATTTATAACACAAAATATTGTAATAGGCATTATTATATAAAAAGAAATGTAATTAACAAGCATTAACATAATTGTAAAAACTTAAAATCTGAAAATACCCAAGCTTGTGGGGTATCAAAATAATCTATGAACGAGAATAAATACTATAGTGACAATATTTAATAACCAGGAAGGAAGATGGAGGAATGACAGTAATCAGAAGATATACGAAGAATTCGAAGTTTTGATAACAATACATCAACTCAAAATAAGCCTATTCGGAAAATACCGTTACTATGGAAACAGCGGTTGTTGACAGAAAATACCGTTAGAAATTAGGAGAATAAGAAGCAAGCGAAGCGTCACCAAGCCAAGATAGATGCAAGAGTTCAGCAGAAAGTTTTTTCAGTGAAAATCATGAAAATAATAGTATAAAGTTGCTGAAAACCGATCATCAAAGAAGCAGATGACCACTACAACCAATATTACAAGACCCAAGACCTGAATAAACGGAAATTATCCATAAATAGAACGTCCAAACACAAGACGAAAAGGACGCCACTTTTACAGAAGACCAAAATCCAAGAAAACTGATTGTATGCAGCCAATTCCTATCTCGAACCAACTACAAAGGCCTAGACACACCGAGTTGTTAAGTACTATCCAATTATTTATTTTCCACCAACCCTAATCACTTTAAATAATTTTGAAAGGTAAAATTACCACACTATAAAGATAATATTTCTCTTTCATAGAGTATTTAAGCAAATTAAAACATAATGAAACTTTGTTAACATAAAATAACCTAAGAATTGAACACGAACTTACAGAACACTTTTACAACACAACACCACAGATTGTAACAGCACACTTTATCTTTCATGTACACGTAGATTAAGGTAATTTGTATTTTTTATTGTAACCATTGTAGTTCTCTAACTCATAGTCAAAAGAATCCACGGATTTTGAAACCAAAACATTGTAATACGGTCAACGTAAACAGCGAAGCCAGGTTAAATGGTTTCTAAATCAATTCGCCGCCCTGTAAACAAGATCTCATGTAATCAATCGATAATTATTTTGTTGTAATTGTAAATGTTTCCAGTTATCACCATTAAAAAATATTCATTACAGGGAGTAACCAGCGTTATCATTTCATAGGGAGTGCTATATAATAATTACTTGTATTGAAGAATAAATTGTAGCAGTAAGCTAGTGGCCAGTTATTCGTCAGAAGCGACGATTGAGACGGCTGTGCGAGCAGGAACGATTCGAATACACCAACCCGCTACGCTGATAACTTGTTCAAACACAGTTTTTAGTTGTTTTGTAAAACGACTTGGCGCCACCCGGGATTATTACACCCCCTAAGAATAACAGGTAAGGTTACTGCCGTAATATACAGGTGATCAGAACTACGCTACGAACATCGCTAGCCACAAAATTACTGTAACGACCCGGTGCGAGGCGAACGCACTAATCATCCAAACACATTATTTTTTATGTACACATTTTGCAGGTACGCTCAAATCTTATAGTACAGATTGACGAATACCAGGTGAGGACAGAAGGTAGCAGGGACGACCACATTCGATCGTTACAAGATTGGCGACCAACCGGTGAGGCCGTAAAAGAAGGTCAACGGCGGCTATGAAGAGACACTCAATGTTTACCAAGAAGGACAAACAGAAAGAAATTGAAGGGGAAGATCGACCGGAAAAGATGGAAGAAAATAGAGGGGAAGAAGAGGAAGGAGCACCGATTGAAGAAGTGGAGACAGCAATAACCACAACAGAACCAAGCCAAGACGAAGAAATGGAACTACAGGCGGGTGACAAGGGAGAATGTAGAGGAGACCCGAATATACTAAAATTAATGGAAATGATGAATAATATGAACAATAAATTCGACAAGAATGAGGAGAGCTTGAAGGAAATGAACAATAAATTCGACGGAATGAAGGAAGAATTGAATAAAAAATTAGAGTCATTGAGAAGGGAAGACAGGGAATTCCTGAACGAAAAACTGGACCAAAACAATGAAGAATTGAATAAAAGATTAGAGTCAAACAAGGAAGAATTGAATAACAAACTGGACCAAAATAAGGAAGAATTGAAGAAGCAATTCAAGGAGGACTTAGAGATCCTGAATAACAAAATGGAAAACAACCGAGAGGCGTTAGAAGAGAAGAGTGAGGAGTTGAAGAGACAAATAACAAAGGATCTTGGAGTGTTAAACGACAAGATTGAAAACAACTGGGAAACACTCCAAAAACAATTGAAGGAAGAAGGTGAGAAATCAAAAGATGAATGGAGGCAACAGTTGGCGGAGTGCAAAAATGAAATCAAACAGACTATCACTGAGACGAACGAAACAATAATACACGTCCAGGAAGAGTTGACAGAAAAAATAAGTTACTGTTCAAATTGCAGTAAATTCTACATAGGCCAGACAGGACGTAGCTTCAAACAGAGATACATTGAACACACAAAAGCACTCCACACCACTACAGAATCTACCTTCGCAAACCACCTCATTGAAGCAAACCACACATATAAAAACATCGACAATAACATGAACATACTACACGTACACACAAAAGGCCGAAAACTAGACACTCTAGAACAATTAGAAATATACAAACACACAAAAACAAATAAAAACGACATCCTAAATGAACAGACACAATTCAAATCGCACGCATTATTCGAACACATCTCACCACACACACACAGCTTCAATCTTTCGAAACACTTTCTCGTCGCCAACAACAAGACGAGCAGCGCTACTAACGACAGCCTCTGATGAAGCCTTCTATAGGTGAAAGCAGGTTTAGGCTTTACGTTTTTACTTATAAAAAACTTTGTGTTCCGAGTCGTCAATATTATAGTGATATTTAGAAAAAATAAATCACGTCCAAGAGGAAGGAACTCTCAGGATCCAAGAAATACAGAAGACCACCACCGATGAGTGTAACAAAAATAAACAGGAGGTGCTTCAAGAGCTGAAGGAGAGGCACAAGGAAATCCAGACTGATGTCAGCGAACGCGTTGAAAGGGTATACACCACCATCAACAAGATTGACGAGAAAACGCAAGAAAATAAAGAAAAAATTAGAGAAATCAGTCAGAAAGAGAAGCAGATGCAAGAGGAACTGGACGCTTTGAGGGAGAAGCCTTGCAGTAGCACTCATATATTTACGAATGAAAATAGGGAAGTGATCAACTTCAAGAGTTACCGAAGAAACCCCATAGAATTTCTGAAAAGGGTGGAGGAGCTCATCGAGAGGAACAGAGATACCAGATGGACAACGGTGAGAAGTCTCATCGACGAGATGTTTCGAGACACAAATGACAATTGGTGGACAGCCACACGACCAGAAATCAGCAGTACGCAAGAATTTAAAACGTTGTTTCGTGAAAAGTACTGGTCGGAATCGACCCAAAATGTGGTAAGGAACGATATAAGCAACGGAAGATATGAGCCACAGGCTGGGCATACATTAACGTCTTACTTCTTGGGCAAGGTCTGCCTAGCCCGAAATCTCGAACCAAAGATACCCGAAGAATCCCTAGTCATCCAACTGGGATATCACTACGAAGACGCCATACAGAGGGCCAGGAGACAGGGACAAATAAAGACCATACAGGGAATGGCCAACTTGCTGGAAGACCATGAAAACGATAGCCAGTACAAGAAGAATCGTGTGATCAACCAAAGGTACAACCGGGGGAATGAAAGTTACAACGTGCCAAGCCACAACTTACCCTATAGTAATACCCAGAACAACTACCGGAACATAATGAATCGTAACCCAAATAATTACCCAGGGGACCAACCATTCCATCGGAATCAACCCAACTACAATCAAGGTAACCAACCAACCAACAGAGATCATCTGAATTACAACCAGGGGAACCAACCAAATAACAGAAATGCACAAAACCCTAGTGCACCGAATAATCACAACAGGGGGATAGAACAAGGTAGAAATACAAATGGCCACCCAAATAATCACAATTACTATGGCAACCGGTACGACCCGAATTACCCATATAACAGAGGAAACAGGAGTAACCAAAATAGGGGTGACATGAGGCGTCAAGTCAATTTTATCAGCGGGAGGAGACAAAACAACCATCGGCGATATTGTCCCATTAGAACCAGCACAGTGTACAACAATTCCCAGTACGACAACCAGCAAGCTGCAGGAACGAGAACAATAGAAGCGCCTAGGAATCACATAAGTGATCAATCAACCTCAACCAATGAAATGGCAGACCAAGTAAATAGTCTGGCCAGCGGTTCCCAGCCACCTTTAAACTAAAAAGGTCAGTGAGAAACCACCAGGACCCTTCACATGACCAATCACTTGGGTTAAATCGACAAACCACGATGGAAAGCGAAATAAAGAAGATAACCATAATATCAAACAATTATTTAACCATAATATCAAACAATTATTTAAAGGACATCAGGGAAGAACTTCTGGAGGAGGAGGATAACCCCTTGTCAACAACAAATAGTGAAATAGTGCATATAAAAGCCATTATTAATGGAATCAACACTGTCATAATGATCGATACTGGGTCAAATGTATCTCTTGTAAACCAACCTGAATTGGAGCGGATCCAGGCCAACTCCAATATACCTATCCCGACTTTACCTATAAATAATATCGTCATAATTGGTGCCACAGGCAAGCAAAATAAGACCATCAGAAAACAGGTCTCTTTAGAGCTGAACAGTCAAAACACAATCATACCCATTATTTTTCTTGTCGCAAATGGATTACCATTTAACATGCTGATTGGATGCGACGCACTGAGACAACACTCTGCAATTATTGACATGCAGAAGGGAATAGTAGTGCTTACTTCTGAGGAGGGAGTGTGGTCAGCCAATATAATCAACAATAACCCAACACAACTAACCCTAAATCATCATAAGGGGTTAAAGAGCTATTATTGCCAGAAATATCAACCATCAATTACCATAGAAGAGGAAGAAGGAGAGGGAGAACTGTGGAAAAGAAAAATTGAAGACATTAGAAAGTTCCAAAGAGAGAGACCTCAGCAAGAGATAACGGGTGAACAGGCTGAAAAACTAATAGCCATATACCAAGAATACCATCACGTTTTCTCAAATACACCAGGGAAGGTCAAAGGTTTCCAATGTAAAATCGACTTTCGAGAGCCCATTGACTTCCACAGAAAATCATACCCAATCGCCTACTCCCTAAAAAACGAGGTGAGAAAGGAAATAAATAGAATGATGGAGGAGGACATCATTGAATACAGTCAGTCTCCTTACACGAGTCCTATAGTCGCCATACCAAAAAAGAACGGTAAAGTCAGAATATGTTTAGACGCCCGGGAGATCAATAAGATGATCATTAATGATCGAACATCACCGGGAGAGATCGAAGAGATACTCAAGAAATTCCATGGTACCAGATATATAAGCACCTGGGATACGGTATGTGGGTACTGGCAGGTGGAGCTGCACCCACACAGTAGGAAGTACATGGCATTCATCTTCGACGGAAGGAATTACCAGTTTAAGAGGTTACCTTTCGGCCTCGTTAATTCCGTCGCAGTGTTCGTCAAGTGTATGGACCAGGTCATAGGTCAAGAAGCATTGCAGTTCACAACAGTGTATGTGGACGACCTTTTAATAACATCATCTGACTGGGATGAGCACTGCGATCGGGTCAAACAGGTATTACAAAAATTATCTGTAAATAATATCACATTGAAATTAGACAAGTCCAAATTCATGGCAAACCAAGTCAAATTCTTGGGTTTCAACTTAGCAGAACAGGGGATAACACCATCCCAAGAGAAGGTGGAAGCTATTCAGAACTTCCCCACCCCAAAGAATAAGAAGCAGCTACAATCCTTCTTAGGTATTTGTAACTACTATAGAAAGTTCCAGACCAATTATTCTTATTTAACAGCAAAGTTCTCTAAACAACTATCAGCTAAAGAAAAGTGGACTTGGGGGAAGGAACAAGATGAAGTGCTAAAATTAATCAAAACAAAATTTCTTGAAACTATAATGCTAAACCACCCTAATTTTGAACAGCCGTTCTATTTAAATTGTGACGCCAGCGATGTGAGCCTGGGCGCCGAGTTATATCAAGAGGATAAGGACGGACACCACCTGGTTATCAGCTTTGCCAGCAGGGTACTGAACCGATGCGAACGTAACTACAATGTTACTGAAAAGGAACTACTCAGTATTGTGTTCGCATGCGGAAAATTTAGGACGTATATCCTTGGATATCCCGTCACCGTCCGAAGTGACCATAAGTCCATTTCCTTTTTGAAACAGTGTAAGTTAAGTCATGGGAGGCTTACACGATGGATACTCGCATTACAAGAGTACCACATAACGTGGGAGTACATTCCAGGGCGTAAAAATGTTGCCGCCGATGTCTTATCCAGAATAAATGTCACCGATCAGACATTTGAAGGAGAAAAGGAGAAGATCGCCAAAGTGTTTTGTATAATAAAGAATAGAAAGGACCTGGAAGATATTCTAAACGAGGTAGTGGTACAGCAGAAACAAGATTCTAAATTACTAAACATAAGAAACAGACTGTTAGAAGATGAAGAAGTTGTGAATAAATATTATTGTATCCACCAAGATATAATCTTTGTTAAAACGAGAAAACATAATAGCACATGGAAACTTGTAGTTCCAAAAACATTAGAAAATAAGATAATTAAGGATTATCATGTTCGATACGGACATATGGGAACTGTAAAAATTGTAAAAGCATTGGAGGAGGAAGTCTTTATAAAAAATATAGTAAGGAAGGTAAACCAAAATATTAAAACATGTGTAATATGTCAAATGGTAAAGACCAATAACGAGAAAAAAGAGGGAACCATGATACCCATCACCTCAACAACAAAGTTAGAAAAAATATTCCTCGATATATGTGGTCCATTCCCACGTAGTGGAGGGAGACATAAATACAAGTTTATTGTAATCATGTTAGACCACTATACAAAATATACAAAATTATATGCAATAAACAGAGCTACTACTAAGAAAATACTGGAAATAATAAAAACTAAATATATAACTGAAGTAGGAAGACCATGCATGATAATAACTGACCATGGAACGCAGTTCAAAGGAAAGAAATGGCGGAACGAGTTACTAAAAGAGAATATAAAAACCTATAAAACTTCCAAATACCACCCTAGTAGCAACCCTGCAGAGAGAGTGCTAAGGGAAGTTGGACGAATACTAAGAACTTATTGTCACAACAACCAAAAAGAATGGCAAAAGTATTTGGCTTCTACCGAAGTATTTCTGAACATTAGTTACCATCAATTCACAGAAAACACACCATACCTGATGATGTTTGGAAGAAAGCCCCACAGAGAGATACAAGACTTAATAAACTTCCCAGTCAACCCAGAAGACCCCTATGATGAAAACCAATGTTATAACCGTATTATGGAAAAAATAGAAAAACAAAGAGCAAGGTATTCACAGAAACAAATTAAAATAATAAAGTACCACAAGGGAGAGAAAGTGCTAATCAAAAACCGGGAACTACCCAGTACACTTGAAGGAATAGCCAAAAAATTGCTATTGTTATACGTTGGACCATATGTCATCACAAAGGACAATGGAAACAACACTTACGAGATAAGTAATATAACCACCAAAAAAGTAAAAGGAGTGTACAACCAAGCTTCCATAAAGAAGTTCTATGAAGAAAACTAAATAACTGGAATACGTTCATCCAGAATAAGTGTGACTATCATACACTTGAAGGAGAAGAGGTCCATAATAACGAAGTGTCGAACAAAAAGGAGAAGGCTATAATATGGAATGGAAATGATAATATAATAAATCCACAAACGGGAGAATTGAATTGATACCAAAATAAAATTACATATAATAAAATGTACGGCCATATGTCATCACGAAGGACAAGTAACTGTAAATAAAATACAGATACCAAAATTCAAAAATTATGTGAGCACAACTTGCAACAACATTTCGATGACTTATGAGGCCTAAAATAAAAAAAAAAAATATCAAACAAAGGAATGAGTTACATAAATTCCTACTAAGTGAAATCAACTTACAATATATTAAAAAGTTGAGGTGTGAAGTATATGAAATAATTAAACAAAATGTACCAAAATAGGAATACGCTACACAAATTCCTATGGTGTAAGAAAATTAACTTACACGCTGGAATATACAAAAATAAAATCAGACCAAACCTGATAAGATAAGTACATGAAATTATAATGAATCAAGGGTATTCAAAAATATAAAATAAAAAATCGAAACTGGTACAAAGAAAGAGGGAGATTATGTATAAATCAAGTATACAAGCTATGGCTAAAGCAAAATGTTGCTAGATAACTGAGAAAAGTATACCAGTGTCTAAGATAATTAAAATGATCACAATGAGAATCGAAAACCGAATAATGAAAAGTTAATGATGAGATTAACATATAAATAAATAAAAAACAATCAATGTATGAGCAAATGATAGTATATAGTTAAGGTACAGCGGAAGGAAGAATGAGTAAAAGGCCAAAGTGATCTAAAAACAAACCACAAGGTGGACAATCCCAAAATATATTATTATTATTAAGTCACAAGTTGACAAAAAAGGTATTTATGATTGACTGTTGAAAAGTCCAGCAATCAAATAAACTGAGCAGAGATGACGTGCCTCTGGTCTCAGAAAAATGAGTAGTAATGGGAGAAACCAGCTACTAAAGTTAGGGAAAAAATTGTGTATAAGGGAGAACACACCAATGGAAATAAAAAGAAAAACAGATCCACATAAAATGGAATGAATTCAGTAAGAATAGAAATAAAGAATGGAGAAACGACCAAGAAAGAAAAGGAAAAAGATTATCTATAACTGATAATTTCATAAAAAACTATACTAGTGTTTTATCAAAATGATCAATTTTAAAGGAGAGGCATTATGTCACGACACAAATAGCCAACCCCGTACCAGAGATAAAAAATATATTTATAATTGTAAAAAATACTTCTTATCAAATGAACTGATTGATTTTAAATAAAAGTATAAGGAATATAACACGACAATACGACGACTTTAACCCAACCCAAGTGATTGAGCCAACAACCCAAGCATAAAGAAGGGAACCACGGAACATACTTATTAAAATGTAAATATTTTAAAGTGATTGAGCCAACAACCCAAACATAAAGAAGGGAACCACAAATAAACAACGAGGATAAGAAAATAATAAACCTAAACCACAAGGAAACAAGTTTATGGGTTTAAATGACCCCAAAATGCCCAAAGAAACGGATGAAAAAACCTAATATATTAAACGAACAAGGAAAATGAAGGAGGAGGGAGACAAGCTAAAGAGAAAACCAAGAATGGTTCACCAAAATAAGTAAAATAGCACTCAACAAGAACATTGAAACCAAAACAAGGGTTATCAGGAGGAAGGAGAGATAACGGTTACTACCCATTAAAAAGGCAACCTAAACCACCAATAAGAATTGTTATTAGTTAGTAAGTATTAGTTAGTAAGTATTAATTTTCATTAGGATTAAGTCATGAAAGAGAAATAAGTATAGGGGTCACCCACTATCAAACAAATGATATAAACAGTGATACAGTGCAATAGTGTAGGTGTAAGAACCCCAAAGTGAAGTGTGACACTAGTGAAATTGTAATTAACAATAAGTGATTTACAAGTGAAGGTAAGGTAAAAGTTGGAAATAAACAGTGCATAAATAGCTGATGAGTAAGTAGTATTAAGAGTGAATTATAGTATGAGGGATAGAAAACACTAGAAGTGATAATGACTTTTTATTTAAAAGAGATGTTCAATAGAGCTAAGTTTAACTGTAGCTAGTAGTAAGTAAAAAGGGAGGATTCCAGAATAGAATAAATTGAAAGTGTTACCATGGAGGGAATATAAAAAGTGTTTAGAGATTGAGAAGTCAAAAAACTAACAAAGATACCTAATTTATAAAGGACTATTGTTAATTTAATAACAAGTGATGTGGTTTATCACAACACAAATAATATGTGTTATAAACTAGAAAAATAGCAAATAAGGATAAGTTAGGAGTGAGTGAGGATATTTCTTAATCAAAATAATAACTCTAATAACTTATAAAAAAAATTGTGTTCATGTTATTGTTATAAGAGGATATGGCTGAATGCAATGTGCAGTCCATAAGCCTAATGTTATATTTTTAAGATTGAAATAGGGAAAGCAATGTTGAATAATAAACAACACACCTACAGACTCAAAACACAACACAACTAATAAAAATAACAAAGTAAGGCCAAATAGGCTGAACCAAAATGTGATTTGAACGAAATAAGTAAATTATTATAATGGCTACTTAGGCCTAGAAAAAAAACATAACTGTCAGAACCCAACAACCAAAAATTATAACAAATTGAATCAGAATTTAGAAAATCTGAGGTGAAGGAATCACCAAGAATAAATTGTAGATCATTTATAACACAAAATATTGTAATAGGCATTATTATATAAAAAGAAATGTAATTAACAAGCATTAACATAATTGTAAAAACTTAAAATCTGAAAATACCCAAGCTTGTGGGGTATCAAAATAATCTATGAACGAGAATAAATACTATAGTGACAATATTTAATAACCAGGAAGGAAGATGGAGGAATGACAGTAATCAGAAGATATACGAAGAATTCGAAGTTTTGATAACAATACATCAACTCAAAATAAGCCTATTCGGAAAATACCGTTACTATGGAAACAGCGGTTGTTGACAGAAAATACCGTTAGAAATTAGGAGAATAAGAAGCAAGCGAAGCGTCACCAAGCCAAGATAGATGCAAGAGTTCAGCAGAAAGTTTTTTCAGTGAAAATCATGAAAATAATAGTATAAAGTTGCTGAAAACCGATCATCAAAGAAGCAGATGACCACTACAACCAATATTACAAGACCCAAGACCTGAATAAACGGAAATTATCCATAAATAGAACGTCCAAACACAAGACGAAAAGGACGCCACTTTTACAGACGACCAAAATCCAAGAAAACTGATTGTATGCAGCCAATTCCTATCTCGAACCAACTACAAAGGCCTAGACACGCCGAGTTGTTAAGTACTATCCAATTATTTATTTTCCACCAACCCTAATCACTTTAAATAATTTTGAAAGGTAAAATTACCACACTATAAAGATAATATTTCTCTTTCATAGAGTATTTAAGCAAATTAAAACATAATGAAACTTTGTTAACATAAAATAACCTAAGAATTGAACACGAACTTACAGAACACTTTTACAACACAACACCACAGATTGTAACAGCACACTTTATCTTTCATGCACACGTAGATTAAGGTAATTTGTATTTTTTATTGTAACCATTGTAGTTCTCTAACTCATAGTCAAAAGAATCCACGGATTTTGAAACCAAAACATTGTAATACGGTCAACGTAAACAGCGAAGCCAGGTTAAATGGTTTCTAAATCAATTCGCCGCCCTGTAAACAAGATCTCATGTAATCAATCGATAATTATTTTGTTGTAATTGTAAATGTTTCCAGTTATCACCATTAAAAAATATTCATTACAGGGAGTAACCAGCATTATCATTTCATAGGGAGTGCTATATAATAATTACTTGTATTGAAGAATAAATTGTAGCAGTAAGCTAGTGGCCAGTTATTCGTCAGAAGCGACGATTGAGACGGCTGTGCGAGCGGGAACGATTCGAATACACCAACCCGCTACGCTGATAACTTGTTCATACACAGTTTTTAGTTGTTTTGTAAAACGACTTGGCGCCACCCGGGATTATTACACCCCCTAAGAATAACAGGTAAGGTTACTGCCGTAATATACAGGTGATCAGAACTACGCTACGAACATCGCTAGCCACAAAATTACTGTAACGACCCGGTGCGAGGCGAACGCACTAATCATCCAAACACATTATTTTTTATGTACACATTTTGCAGGTACGCTCAAATCTTATAGTACAGATTGACGAATACCAGGTGAGGACAGAAGGTAGCAGGGATGACCACATTCGATCGTTACAATATATATATTTACTGAATTTATACACACTTGTTAAGATATACACATGTTGTTTTTCTTTAATACTGTTAAAGCAGGGCTTAAATTATTCGTGATATTTGTGATTCATGGGGGGGATAACTATGTCATAGAGTTGGACTGCATGTATGAATTCTCGACATAAAATAAAATTGTTATTGTTATATTACAGCTGAGTTTCATTGCAAGTCCCGTCATACTGGACCCGGCACAATTTTTGCTTCTCTAGGCTCCTGCCTAGTCCTAATTGACTTGTGACTTTTCCTTCAAAAAAAAAAATATTAAAATAAAATAAGTTGTTTTATACTCATAAACAAAAAAGGGACATAAAAGGAAAGAGGGGTTACAAAGTGTAAAAACCCCAAAGTGTAGTGATAAAGAAAGTACACTAATTAAATTATAATAAACTATAAATAATTTAAAAGTGAAGGTGATGATTGAATGAGAATAGTGTAAAATAAAGAATGGTAATATAGTGAAAAATAGTGAATGATAAAATCATTAACAATTAATAAATCCAAAGGAAACACTAAATGATAAAAAGTGAAGAATATTAGTAATTAAGAATAGCAGTATAAACCGATAAGACAGTAACTAGTTAAGAAAGAATGTTATTATTAAATTTAAGTAAATACAATTATGATTAAAAGGGAGAATGCCCTGAAGGGAAAACCAGATAGTGTTAACATGGAGGGAAAGTAAAGATTGTTTAAAAAATTAAGGAGTTAAAAACAAATCAAAAAACACCCATGTTATAAGGGATCGTTATAAGTTCATAAACGTGATGTTGTTTATCACACTAAAAAATAATATAAAATAAGATGAATTGTAAACAAAGATTAGCAAATAATAGTTAAACAATTATTCAAGCAAGTTTATGAATTGGATATGGCTGACAGAGTTATACAGACCATAGGCCTACATGTTATATTTAATAAGATCAAAAAATAGTAAATAATAGCCACATTGTTATTATTGACAAAGTAAATCAGTAAAAAGTTAAGAAATGTATGACCTAGAAAACGTGGAAACCGAACAGTAAACAATGATGTATAAAATAATAGTGACAAAATAATAACACATAAACAGACCCAAAACACAACACAACCAATTATAATAACAAAATAAAGCCCATTAGGCTGAAATGAGATGTAATTTAAATGAAATAAGTCAAATACCATTGTAACGGGCCTATTTCAGGGTAATAAGGAAATTTGTATTTTTTTATTTTGTTAAAGCAAATAACATGTTTGTTTAAATAATTGGGACAAAATTTATAAACAAAGGTAAATTTAGTGGTAGGCGACGGTAGCGAAGGTGGTACGACTGATTGACAATATTGTATGTAAATTATTGAAACGAGTTTTTATGAACTTAACAACCGACAAATTGTGCCAAGGTCAGCTAATGACAAACACAAAACCAGTCAACAAGTTATGTAACGAATCATCATACCACCTTACGTCAGAGCGTTACATAACGAAGAATGCAGGGTGTGCCAACTCCAGCAGCGTGGTGACACACACAGAACAAAGCAGTCGGAAAACAACATCCAATAAACACGGACGCAATCTGTCTGCGCGTCCCCGGCTCGGCGTAGTTTTCGTCGCGCCCGCATAAAAATGTGAATACCGCGCGTGTAAAACTTTTAAACTTTCGCCCAGTTAAAATCATTTAAAATGTAACATTTTTAAGAAAAGAAGCAGTTCCATTTTATTAATATAAAACGAAGTGACAGTGAAAATGGCAAAAGGGGTATGTGAGTAGTGAACGAGAATACGGGTGAAGCCTGGACTGTTTCGGACTAAAATGACAAGATAAGTAACACAGGATGTATAAACCAGAAAAATTTCAAAAGGGGTTAAACAAAATTAAGAAAATAATGTATTCTAATTAAATTTTGAGGTCTCAAAAAGGTATAAATGTGTGTGTGTGACTGAAGCGCTGGTTTGTTGTAAGTATAAAATTAATTTGCATAATGAATATCTTGTTCTGTTTTTGTTGGAAGGAAGTAAGCTTATAAGTAGATACATATATAAGAAAATAAGTGTTGAATTGTTTCCAGTTAATTACTAATACGTAAAAGGGGAGAAAACTTTTGTGATGGAAGGTAAATGATTTTTAAAAATTTTACATTTGAAAAAAGTAATTAATAAAACATAATTCTTGGGAAACAAGTAAAGTTTTCTTTATTTCAAATAACCAGTTCTGCACTTCCCGGTTCGCTGATCCGAACCTCGGTAATTAATTTCTTGCAGTACGCAAGATGGCGCCCGATAATTATATAATGTTCATTAGTAAATGAGTTAATTTTTATGTGAATCAAAAATTAAGTAGCTTCACATTTGGCGGCCGAACAGGGACAATTTATATAAATAAATTTATATAAATATAGGCCACGTGGAGAACAGAATGGTTGTTTGAAATAGGAAATAAAATTTTTGTGTGTACGTAAAATAGACGTATAAGTAGTAAGGTTATGTCATGATTATGTATGGGTGAGTAAAATATTTTTTGTAATAAGTATGTATTACATATAATAATATTTTGCAAAGAATTATATGTCTCAAAGATTTAAGAAAATGGCAGACAATTATGAAACTGTCAGGGTCACTGACAGTGTAGATGAAAGCCAGATAAGCGTAACTGAATCACAAATCATGAATGAAGGTGTTCACTCAACACCAGTCACGAGTAAAAAGGCTGAAGATAATGATATGATCAAGATGATGAAATTGCTTTTTAATGAACAGAAAAACGAGATAAATGAGAAATTCGATGTTCAAAAGAATAGTTTGAATGAGTTAAAAAACCAAATTAACGAAATAAAGAGTGATTCTGACGTTAAATTTAATATCCAGAATGACAAATTTGATAGACAAAGTAGGGATATTAACGAGTTGAAAAATGAGAGTCAAAAATTAAATAAATGCTTAGAAAGTACTAATCAAACAATAAGAACCAGTTTAAATAAATTAGAACAGAGTGTCGAGAAGTTAGGTGACAATGTTATAAGTATGACAAGTATTAAAAATGACGAAATAGTGGGAGAGGTAGTGTTAGATAATAAAATAATGACTAGTGATGATAATGATATTAATTACAATTCTGAGAGTATAGTGGGGGTAAAGAATAATGGAGAAAATGCTGATGAATGTGTAGAATGTGATCATGAGATGTTAAGGTGTGTTGATGAAGTAGAAAGAGAGTGGAAAAATAATATAGTAGTTGAATGTGGGCAGAGGGTAAATTTTTTTATTAATTTTTCTGAACCAGAGTGTTCACAAATGTTGTTTTTTATGAAGGGCAAGAGACCCGTATTAGTAGATGAATTGAAGTGTATATTGATGTTGTATAATGTTGTACCCTCTGTAATAATTGTGAAAGAGTGATATGGTGTGATGAGAGAGATTTAGAGAGAAATTTGTGTATTGAGAGAGAGATAGAATTGTATAAGGTAAAAAGAAATTATGATGAATTGAGAAAAAGATTACCTGTGGAAAGAGAGATAGAGAATTATTTTGGTAATATGTGTATAAATAATAATGACTTATCTGACGTGATAGTAGAGGAATATAAAAATGAGAAAACAACTTACCTGACATTAACAAATAACACTGATGGAGACTGCACAATCCTAACTTATGTTGACAAGATTTATAATGGCATAATGAATGGAATAAAAGTAATGGGTTATTATGATAATGACAATAATAATAAATGGTATGTGGATAAAAATGATGCATGTTACAAATATATTAGATATTTATATGACGATGGAGGGTGAGCTAAAATATCAGTGTATAGACATTGTTGAATACTGTAAATTTTGGTAACGACCTTGCAGATTTGGACATATGAAGTGTGAAACAGTTGAACAGTTATTGACGTATACTTTGTAAATATAATGTAGTGAATTCATTTGTGTGTATTATGAAATGTTAGGTAAGTAATGTGTATATGTAGTGGGAAAATGTTGTGATAATAATAATAATATGAATAATAATAATAATATGTTATGTTTTAATAATCAATTGAAGTAAATAATTTGAGGTGTTTAGATATTGTGATTGAATGTTATATGTTTGCATTTTTATAATGAATTTGATTTCTTTTATGAGTTTTAAATTTGATAATAATTAATGAATAAATAAATGTTAAATGGTTTAGTTTGTGGAATAGCATAATGGCTAAAAATAAAGATTAATAATAAATTTGAAAATTTTGAAAATCTAATTGTTTTTCTTGATTGAAAGATAACTTGCTACTCAATAATTTTGTTTTTGATTTGCAAAATAGATACATTAGATACTTTTTTATTATGTTTTATTGTGTTAATTGCATTTAGTATGTTAGGAATAAGGATTATAAAAATATAATAATATGTTTTTAACGTGTTTATAGATTTTAAAATAAAATGAAATAAAGTTGTGATAGGTAAAAATTTTAACGGGTTGCAAAAGATAGAAATTGGGTGATGAATATTTATGGGACATATAGATCTGTCCAAATTGAAGTCAAAGTTAAAGAAATAGTAGAGATGAAGTAATGTAATGTTGTTTTGAGTTAATGTAATGTTATAGAATTTTGAGAAGTATAAGTGGAGACACAGTAGAATTGGAGAATTTATGTAGAGTTTTGAGTGATATATTGTTGTTTATAATTGATGATGTTATTTTGTTGTAGTTGTAGTAAGGTAATGAGATTGAGATTTTTTGGGGATGGCAATTCTGTAGTAGGGGGTAGTGTAATGTGGGAGTCCGCAACATAATGATGAGTTGGGAAAGGGATTTGGTATAGATTTTAGTGGAGACGGGGCCGCCTTAGGTAGAATCCAGGGGCCAGAGAACGGGAATTGAGTTTTTTTTGGGGGGGAAACACGTATCCTATGTACAAAGGGTTAGAGAGTATTTTTTTTTTTATATATTGAGAGAAGGTGGCGAATGGAGTTAAAGTAGTAAGTAGTTGGGGGTAGAGAAGGGTTAGTAGATTTTGATAGAGGGGTGTCATACAAATTAAAGATTTTGTAAGGGAGCATTAGAGTAATAACAGGGGTAAGATTATGCGTAAATGCCAAGTTGATAAAGTGAATTATAATGAATAACGTAGAATCACCCAAATCAATGAAAGGGAATAATAAATGAAATAATGTGTAAAACGAAGATTGAAAAAAAAAAAAATTTTCAGAAACGAATTAATAAAAGTTAAATTGAGATTAAAAGGTAATTTTTTGATTTTATATGCAAACTTAATGATGTAAAGTGTGTAAAGTTTAAATACAAATTGTTTATTTTAAGATAAGGATAACAATGTGAATTAGGAGTGTACTATGTTTTCTTATGTTATATTGTGCTTGTTAGTGTAAGAGAATTTTATGAATTTAAATATTTTAAATGTATTTTAAATTGGGGATAAGAGAAATGTAATATGGTAATGGAAAATGTCTGTGAGTCAGTCGTCTGTTTATTTAAATTCTGATGGGAATCAGGGCAATGATTTTGAATTTTGGGATAAAGTTAACAAGAGAAAGTAGATAGAATGAGATTATGGAATTTTAAAAGGGGATCATGTTGTTATTAGATATTTTGATATATATGTTAGAAATAGGTAAAAAACAAAACCAGTGCTTCTTATCGCAAACCAGCACCGCTAGGGGGAAACAGATCAGTTGGGGATATGGTGTTGTATAAGGCCACTATTTGATATTTGATTTGTTGTTTCAGTGTTCGGTGATGCTGTGGCGGCGGACCTGAGCTGGACAGCGCGTCAGAGCAGGGGCGTTAAGTATCTGTCTGACTCTACGGTGTTGGGATCTCAAGAGAGAAGTCCAGTATTGTCATTCAGATGCGGTCACAGTCACCGGACCAAGGGTGAGTTGATTATATTTTTTGTAAACCATAAAGGGGGTTGTGGCGACATATCCTGGCTGATCCCTTTAGCAAGTATGAATGTGTCAATGAGATTTTTTATGCTTCGGCATAAAATATATCATTGAAGGGGTATTGTAACGGGCCTATTTCAGGGTAATAAGGAAATTTGTATTTTTTTATTTTGTTAAAGCAGATAACATGTTTGTTTAAATAATTGGGACAAAATTTATAAACAAAGGTAAATTTAGTGGTAGGCGACGGTAGCGAAGGTGGTATGACTGATTGACAATATTGTATGTAAATTATTGAAACGAGTTTTTATGAACTTAACAACCGACAAATTGTGCCAAGGTCAGCTAATGACAAACACAAAACCAGTCAACAAGTTATGTAACGAATCATCATACCACCTTACGTCAGAGCGTTACATAACGAAGAATGCAGGGTGTGCCAACTCCAGCAGCGTGGTGACACACACAGAACAAAGCAGTCGGAAAACAACATCCAACAAACACGGACGCAATCTGTCTGCGCGTCTCCGGCTCGGCGTAGTTTTCGTCGCGCCCGCATATAAATGTGAATACCGCGCGTGTAAAACTTTTAAACTTTCGCCCAGTTAAAATCATTTAAAATGTAACATTTTTAAGAAAAGAAGCAGTTCCATTTTATTAATATAAAACGAAGTGACAGTGAAAATGGCAAAAGGGGATATGTGAGTAGTGAACGAGAATACAGGTGGAGCCTGGACTGTTTCGGACTAAAATGACAAGATAAGTAACACAGGATGTATAAACCAGAAAAATTTCAAAAGGGGTTAAACAAAATTAAGAAAATAATGTATTCTAATTAAATTTTGAGGTCTCAAAAAGGTATAAATGTGTGTGTGTGACTGAAGCGCTGGTTTGTTGTAAGTATAAAATTAATTTGCATAATGAATATCTTGTTCTGTTTTTGTTGGAAGGAAGTAAGCTTATAAGTACATACATATATAAGAAAATAAGTGTTGAATTGTTTCCAGTTAATTACTAATACGTAAAAGGGGAGAAAATCTTTTGTGATGGAAGGTAAATGATTTTTAAAAATTTTACATTTGAAAAAAGTAATTAATAAAACATAATTCTTGGGAAACAAGTAAAGTTTTCTATATTTCAAATAACCAGTTCTGCACTTCCCGGTTCGCTGATCCGAACCTCGGTAATTAATTTCTTGCAGTACGCAAGATGGCGCCCGATAATTATATAATGTTCATTAGTAAATGAGTTAATTTTTATGTGAATCAAAAATTAAGTAGCTTCACACCATAATGGTTACTTAGGCCTAGGAAAATGCCTAACTGTCAAAAACAAACAACTACAAATTGTAATAAGTTAAGTAAGAAATTAGCAAATCCGAGGCGAATGACTCACCAAGGATAAATTGTAAATCATTTTTAAGACAAAATATTATAATAAGCATTTGAATACAAAAAGAAAAGTAATTAAGAAGTATTAAAATAATTGTAAAAACATAAAACCTAAAATAACCCAAACTTGTGGGGTATCAAAATAATCTATGAAAGGAAATACATAATATAGTGACAATATTTAATAATCAGGAAGGAAGATAGAGGAATTCAGTCAGAAGATATACTAGGATTTTGAAAAGAATTCAAATTTTGATAACAATGGATTTATATCAATCTCAGCCAATCAGAATTCTTTAGTTACCATAGAAACCACCATTGAATACTGTTACTCGAAAGGTGTCAGTCTACCAGGACAGAAGCCAAAGTTTGGAAGACCAATTTTTCATTAAATAATGTAAAACAGTGAACGAAATTCGAAACTGGATAAGAAGCAGACGACCCATTGGAGCAGTCAAATAAAGATCCAGGACAACAAAACTGAAAATTAAAAGGAAATTATGACCACATACAATATGAAAAGGACGCCAGACCTACTTAAGTCCAAAGATCAATGAGAATAGAACTTATTGCAGCCCAATCCTCTTCCGATCCAATGAATGAAAACACCAAGTCATGCTGATGTGTCAAGTACCATTGAATTACCTTATTTCCAAAAACCAAATCACTCTAAATATTACTAAAAGTAAATTGATCTAACTATAAGCCGAATATTTCTCTTTCAAAGATTATTTAAGAAAAATAAACACACTGAAAATTTGTTAACATAAAATCTAACCTATTGTTTAAACACGAACTTTCGAAACATATTTAACGACACTACAGAACAGATTGTAAACACACACCTTATTATTTATGTACACTTAGAGTAAGGTAAAATACTTTTATTGTAATCATAGTAATTCTTTGCCTTATAATCAAAAGAATCCACCGATTTTGGAACGAAAATAATTGTAATAACTAAACGTTCCACAGCCATGCTGTTCCTGATGTGAATATATCGTTCCTTAATCGATTCGGCACCCCAAGTAAAATTGTTTCATGTAAAAAGTCGGTGCAAAGTTGTTAATCAACTAATACATTTTAATTGTCAAAAATTGAAAATATTAATTCTCAAACATTAAAATCAATATTACACGGAGTAACCGTTGTTATTATTTCATAGGGAGTGCATTACATTACTTGTGTTTATTTACGAAGGCTAGGTTTGATGAGCAGCGCTCAAGTTGCCATTTGCACAACTGCCTACACGATTCAGAAGGCGGCACGAGCGGGAATTATGTGAACGCCACGACCGTCATAGCTGAAAACACTTTACTAAGTAATTTTAATTGTTTTAATAAACAATTTGGCGCCACCCGGGATTAACACACTCCTATATATATACAGGTAAGGTTACTGCCGTGTTATACTGGTAATTACCACAACGCTACGGACATCGTTAGCGCAAAATTGACGTAACGACCCCAGTGCGAGACGAACGCACAGACACTAACATTTTACACACATATAAAACTGGTATACATTTTACAGAGACACACCAGTTTTGTCGTTAAAGATTGACGCATCTAATGTGTGGCAAAGAAACACGGGAGATACCCGGCGTGTCGTTACAGATTGGCGACCAACCGGTGAGGCTTTAAAAGAAGACCAGCGGCGATTATGAGGAGACATTCCATGGTTACAAGATACCTAAAAAAGAAAGGAACTGAAGGTGAAGATCAAGAAGAGATGGAAGAAATTGAAGAAATGATTGGAGAACTGTTCGAAGAGGATCCCCAGGAGGACCAACCAGAAAACCCAAACCAACCAGAACCGGAAGTGGAAGTAATGGTCGGGGACCAACCCAGCAAACCCACTCAGAAAGAGAACCTGAGCACGCAGGAGATGTTAAAAATCCTAATGGAGGGGAATAACAAAATACAGGAACAAAGAAAGGAGGACAAGGAAGAATTGAATAAAAAATTAGAATCATTACAAGAGGGAAGGAAGGACGACAGGGAATTCTTCAGACAAAATAGTGAAGAGTTAAAAAAACAAATCAAGGAGGATACAGGACTTCTAAATGATAAGATGGAAAGAAACCATGAAGCTTTGAAAAGAAACCAAGAAACGTTAGAAAAGAAGAGTGAGGAGTTGAAGAGACAGATAAAGAAGGATCTTGAAATATTAAATAACAAGATTGAAGATAATAATGAGACACTCCTACAACAAATAAAGGAAGACGGTGAGAAAAACAGAGAAGAATTAAGGTTCATACTAATAGGATTTCGTGAAGAAATCAAGCAGACGAAAACGGGGATGAACAAGAGATGGGAAGAAACAAGTTACCCAGTCGATCAACTTAATGAAACAGTAAATAGTGGTTTCACACAATTGAATGAAACACTAGACACCACTTCTGAAGGTAGTAAGGAGATGGAAATTGTAGAAGAATCAAATGTATTGTTTTCTGAAAATAAAGGTAACAATAACACCGAGAAAATCAAGCGCATAAAAACCAACCGCAGAAGAATAAAGAAGAATCGAATAATTAAGAAGATTAAGGAAACAAAGGAAATAGGAAAAATATATAAAAAGAAACTACTGAAATCAAGAGAAGAAGTGGAGATGATGAAGAACGGACTAATTGATGTATTCAATTTACCAATTACTGACCAAAGCAAGTTAATGAAATACAAAGACTGTAGGAGGACCTCAAAAGCAATTATAGAGGGAATTCACAACAAACTAGCGAAGGAAAACTTCAGCAAATCGATATGTAAATGGAGGATACAAGAAATAGAAAGGACCCACAACAAAATAGTGTGTCACAAATTACGAAGGTCTATAAAACACAAGAATCCACCAGAACTGGAAATGCAAAATAAAAATTAATGATGGCATTAACGAAGGAATTACCATTAACTCCTTTGATTAATAAACCACCTCATAAAGTGAACGATGTAGGCACGGATACAAGGGAACACATGGTAGTAGAAGAAGTGATGTACCAGGTAGCAGAGAAATACTTCATAAGGACGGAGACAGTAATACACACACGAGCGATCCGAATACAAAGGGAAGAGGAGCAACAACATGAAAAAATATACAACAGGTCAATAATGATGAAGGAGATAGATCCGGAAGTAACCAACCAGAAGAAGAAGACTATGACTGGATACCTTTCAGCAATAATCCAGTAGAGAGTTTCCGAATAGTGTATAATAAACGCAACCCACCAGAACTTTGGATTCCATCAAGAAGTAATGGAAACCAATCAAACACACCTCAGGGAGGAAGACAAGTCATTGATGAAGAAGAAGAAACGGCCGATCGATGGAACGCATAATAAACCATAATAAAGTAAATAAATAAACAAATACCAAAATTCAAAAATTATGTGAGCACAACTTACAACAATATTTAGATGACTTATGAGGCCTAATATAAAGTATTAAATAAGGAATAAGTTACAAAAATTCCTACCAAGTAAGATCAACTTACAATAAAATAAAGTTGACATATGAAGTATGATATAAAAAATAATAATAAGGAATAAGTTACAAAAATTCCTATACAAAAGTAAGAACCACAAACTTACAATAATATTTAAACAAAAGTACCAAGAAAGGAATAAGTTACAAAAATTCCTATAAAGTAAGAAAAACTAACTTACAAAAATTATTAAGAATAATATTTAATAAAAATAAAAGAAACAAAAATAAAATCAAGCACAAACTGCTAAGATAAATACCTAAAATTATAATGAATTCAATGTATTCAAAGAAAAAACAAAAAAAACTGAACTGGTACAAGGAAGAAAAAGAAATTATGTATAAAACAAATATACAAAAAATGGCTAAAGCAGAATATTGCTAAACAACCAAGAAAAAGAAAAAAGATGTATAAGATAATTAAAATAACAAGAATAATAGAAAAACAAACTAATGAAAAGTTAGATATGATGAAATTAACATATGAATAAATAAAAAACAATCAACTGTATGAGTAGATGACAGTATATCGCAAAGGTACAGCGGAGGGAAGAATGAGTAAAAGGCCAAAGTGATCTAAAAACAAACCACAAGGTGGACAATCCCAAAATATATTATTATTATTAATTTAAGTCACAAGTTGACAAAAAAAGGTATTTAAGATTGACTGTTGAAAAGTCCAGCAATCAAAATAAACTGAGCACAGATGATGTTCCTCTGGTCTCAGAAAAAATGAGTAGTAATGGAAGAAACCAGCTACTAAAAAGTTAGGGAAAATTTTATATAAAAGGGAGAACACACTAATGGAAATAAATAAAAACAGATCCAAATAAAATGGAATGAATCAAGTAAGAAGAGAAATAAGAATGAAGAAACAAACAAGAAAGAAGAGGGAAAAGATTATATATAACTGATAATTTCATAAAAAACTATACTAGTGTTTTATCAAAATGATCAATTTTGAAGGAGAGGCATTATGTTACAACACAAATAAGCCAACCCAGTACCAGGGATAAAAAAGATGATTATAAATATGAAATAATACTTCATATTAAATAAAATGCTTAATATAAATAAAATATAAAGACAATGACACGACGTACGACGACATGACCCAACCCAAGTGATTGACCCAACAAAAGGAAACAAAAGTAGAAGGGAACCACAAAAAACAAACAAGAATAAAACCAAAGAAGAGAAGAAGGTGATTAACCAAACCAAAAGAAGAAGGGAAAAAACCAAAACCAAACAAAAATGAAACAAGTTCATGGAATTAAATGACTCAATGTAACATGTTAAAATGAACCCAAAGGAGAAGGTGGAAAACCAAAGTATTAAACAAATACAATGAAAATGAAGAAGGAGGGAAATAGAAAAGAGACAAACCCAAGATAGAAGGGAAATAAATAAAAATGAAAACCAATGATGATACACAAACAAGTAATAAAGAATATGAGCCAGAGAAATAATGCACTCAAATGTAATATCGGAAACAAGACCGATAATTCACCTATGAGAAAAAAAAAGGTAAATGTTATTATCCATTAATGGACAATAGTAATGGAATTGAAAGAAACCCAATTAAACAATGTTAAATATAAATATAAAAAAGCAAACTAACCCACAATTTAGAGTTAGATGTAATGATAGAAATATAAGTACATAAAATTGTTATTATTATTAATGAGATATTGTAATGAAAGAGATAGTACGGTAGTGAATAATAATTAGAGGGATTATCCATTCAGAAACACTTAAAAAACAAAAACATTTGTGAAGTGCAAAATGAAAGTGTAAAAACCCCAAAGTGTAGTGATAAAGAAAGTACACTAATTAAATTATAATAAACTATAAATAATTTAAAAGTGAAGGTGATGATTGAATGAGAATAGTGTAAAATAAAGAATTGTAATATAGTGAAAAATAGTGAATGATAAAATCATTAACAATTAATAAATCCAAAGGAAACACTAAATGATAAAAAGTGAAGAATATTAGTAATTAAGAATAGCAGTATAAACCGATAAGACAGTAACTAGTTAAGAAAGAATGTTATTATTAAATTTAAGTAAATACAATTATGAAAAAAAGGGAGAATGCCCTGAAGGGAAAACCAGATAGTGTTAACATGGAGGGAAAGTAAAGATTGTTTAAAAAATTAAGGAGTTAAAAACAAATCAAAAAACACCCATGTTATAAGGGATCGTTATAAGTTCATAAACGTGATGTTGTTTATCACACTAAAAAATAATATAAAATAAGATGAATTGTAAACAAAGATTAGCAAATAATAGTTAAACAATTATTCAAGCAAGTTTATGAATTGGATATGGCTGACAGAGTTATACAGACCATAGGCCTACATGTTATATTTAATAAGATCAAAAAATAGTAAATAATAGCCACATTGTTATTATTGACAAAGTAAATCAGTAAAAAGTTAAGAAATGTATGACCTAGAAAACGTGGAAACCGAACAGTAAACAATGATGTATAAAATAATAGTGACAAAATAATAACACATAAACAGACCCAAAACACAACACAACCAATTATAATAACAAAATAAAGCCCATTAGGTTGAAATGAGATGTAATTTAAATGAAATAAGTCAAATACCATAATGGTTACTTAGGCCTAGGAAAATGCCTAACTGTCAAAAACAAACAACTACAAATTGTAATAAGTTAAGTAAGAAATTAGCAAATCCGAGGCGAATGACTCACCAAGGATAAATTGTAAATCATTTTTAAGACAAAATATTATAATAAGCATTTGAATACAAAAAGAAAAGTAATTAAGAAGTATTAAAATAATTGTAAAAACATAAAACCTAAAATAACCCAAACTTGTGGGGTATCAAAATAATCTATGAAAGGAAATACATAATATAGTGACAATATTTAATAATCAGGAAGGAAGATAGAGGAATTCAGTCAGAAGATATACTAGGATTTTGAAAAGAATTCAAATTTTGATAACAATGGATTTATATCAATCTCAGCCAATCAGAATTCTTTAGTTACCATAGAAACCACCATTGAATACCGTTACTCGAAAGGTGTCAGTCTACCAGGACAGAAGCCAAAGTTTGGAAGACCAATTTTTCATTAAATAATGTAAAACAGTGAACGAAATTCGAAACTGGATAAGAAGCAGACGACCCATTGGAGCAGTCAAATAAAGATCCAGAACAATAAAACTGAAAATTAAAAGGAAATTATGACCACATACTATATGAAAAGGACGCCAGACCTACTTAAGTCCAAAGATCAATGAGAATAGAACTTATTGCAGCCCAATCCTCTTCCGATCCAATGAATGAAAACACCAAGTCATGCTGATGTGTCAAGTACCACTGAATTACCTTATTTCCAAAAACCAAATCACTCTAAATTTTACTAAAAGTAAATTGATCTAACTATAAGCCGAATATTTCTCTTTCAAAGATTATTTAAGAAAAATAAACACACTGAAAATTTGTTAACATAAAATCTAACCTATTGTTTAAACACGAACTTTCGAAACATATTTAACGACACTACAGAACAGATTGTAAACACACACCTTATTATTTATGTACACTTAGAGTAAGGTAAAATACTTTTATTGTAATCATAGGAATTCTTTGCCTTATAATCAAAAGAATCCCACGATTTTGGAACGAAAATAATTGTAATAACTAAACGTTCCACAGCCATGCTGTTGTTGATGTGAATATATCGTTCCTTAATCGATTCGGCACCCCAAGTAAAATTGTTTCATGTAAAAAGTCGGTGCAAAGTTGTTAATCAACTAATACATTTTAATTGTCAAAAATTGAAAATATTAATTCTCAAACATTAAAATCAATATTACACGGAGTAACCGTTGTTATTATTTCATAGGGAGTGCATTACATTACTTGTGTTTATTTACGAAGGCTAGGTTTGATGAGCAGCGCTCAAGTTGCCATTTGCACAACTGCCTACACGATTCAGAAGGCGGCACGAGCGGGAATTATGTGAACGCCACGACCGTCATAGCTGAAAACACTTTATTAAGTAATTTTAATTGTTTTAATAAACAATTTGGCACCACCCGGGATTAACACACTCCTATATATATACAGGTAAGGTTACTGCCGTGTTATACTGGTAATTACCACAACGCTACGGACATCGTTAGCGCAAAATTGACGTAACGACCCCAGTGCGAGACGAACGCACTGACACTAACATTTTACACACATATAAAACTGGTATACATTTTACAGAGACACACCAGTTTTGTCGTTAAAGATTGACGCATCTAATGTGTGGCAAAGAAACACGGGAGATACCCGGCGTGTCGTTACAGATTGGCGACCAACCGGTGAGGCTTTAAAAGAAGACCAGCGGCGATTATGAGGAGACATTCCATGGTTACAAGATACCTAAAAAAGAAAGGAACTGAAGGTGAAGGAAGATCAAGAAGAGATGGAAGAAATTGAAGAAATGATTGGAGAACTGTTCGAAGAGGATCCCCAGGAGGACCAACCAGAAAACCCAAACCAACCAGAAGCGGAAGTGGAAGTAATGGTCGGGGACCAACCCAGCAAACCCACTCAGAAAGAGAACCTGAGCACGCAGGAGATGTTAAAAATCCTAATGGAGGGGAATAACAAAATACAGGAACAAAGAAAGGAGGACAAGGAAGAATTGAATAAAAAATTAGAATCATTACAAGAGGGAAGGAAGGACGACAGGGAATTCTTCAGACAAAATAGTGAAGAGTTAAAAAAACAAATCAAGGAGGATACAGGACTTCTAAATGATAAGATGGAAAGAAACCATGAAGCTTTGAAAAGAAACCAAGAAACGTTAGAAAAGAAGAGTGAGGAGTTGAAGAGACAGATAAAGAAGGATCTTGAAATATTAAATAACAAGATTGAAGATAATAATGAGACACTCCTACAACAAATAAAGGAAGATGGTGAGAAAAACAGAGAAGAATTAAGGTTCATACTAATAGGATTTCGTGAAGAAATCAAGCAGACGAAAACGGGGATGAACAAGAGATGGGAAGAAACAAGTTACCCAGTCGATCAACTTAATGAAACAGTAAATAGTGGTTTCACACAATTGAATGAAACACTAGACACCACTTCTGAAGGTAGTAAGGAGATGGAAATTGTAGAAGAATCAAATGTATTGTTTTCTGAAAATAAAGGTAACAATAACACCGAGAAAATCAAGCTCATAAAAACCAACCGTAGAAGAATAAAGAAGAATCGAATAATTAAGAAGATTAAGGAAACAAAGGAAATAGGAAAAATATATAAAAAGAAACTACTGAAATCAAGAGAAGAAGTGGAGATGATGAAGAACGGACTAATTGATGTATTCAATTTACCAATTACTGACCAAAGCAAGTTAATGAAATACAAAGACTGTAGGAGGACCTCAAAAGCAATTATAGAGGGAATTCACAACAAACTAGCGAAGGAAAACTTCAGCAAATCGATATGTAAATGGAGGATACAAGAAATAGAAAGGACCCACAACAAAATAGTGTGTCACAAATTACGAAGGTCTATAAAACACAAGAATCCACCAGAACTGGAAATGCAAAATAAAAATTAATGATGGCATTAACGAAGGAATTACCATTAACTCCTTTGATTAATAAACCACCTCATAAAGTGAACGATGTAGGCACGGATACAAGGGAACACATGGTAGTAGAAGAAGTGATGTACCAGGTAGCAGAGAAATACTTCATAAGGACGGAGACAGTAATACACACACGAGCGATCCGAATACAAAGGGAAGAGGAGCAACAACATGAAAAAATATACAACAGGTCAATAATGATGAAGGAGATAGATCCGGAAGTAACCAACCAGAAGAAGAAGACTATGACTGGATACCTTTCAGCAATAATCCAGTAGAGAGTTTCCGAATAGTGTATAATAAACGCAACCCACCAGAACTTTGGATTCCATCAAGAAGTAATGGAAACCAATCAAACACACCTCAGGGAGGAAGACAAGTCATTGATGAAGAAGAAGAAACGGCCGATCGATGGAACGCATAATAAACCATAATAAAGTAAATAAATAAACAAATACCAAAATTCAAAAATTATGTGAGCACAACTTACAACAATATTTAGATGACTTATGAGGCCTAATATAAAGTATTAAATAAGGAATAAGTTACAAAAATTCCTACCAAGTAAGATCAACTTACAATAAAATAAAGTTGACATATGAAGTATGATATAAAAAATAATAATAAGGAATAAGTTACAAAAATTCCTATACAAAAGTAAGAACCACAAACTTACAATAATATTTAAACAAAAGTACCAAGAAAGGAATAAGTTACAAAAATTCCTATAAAGTAAGAATAACTAACTTACAAAAATTATTAAGAATAATATTTAATAAAAATAAAAGAAACAAAAATAAAATCAAGCACAAACTGCTAAGATAAATACCTAAAATTATAATGAATTCAATGTATTCAAAGAAAAAACAAAAAAAACTGAACTGGTACAAGGAAGAAAAAGAAATTATGTATAAAACAAATATACAAAAAATGGCTAAAGCAGAATATTGCTAAACAACTAAGAAAAAGAAAAAAGATGTATAAGATAATTAAAATAACAAGAATAATAGAAAAACAAACTAATGAAAAGTTAGATATGATGAAATTAACATATGAATAAATAAAAAACAATCAACTGTATGAGTAGATGACAGTATATCGCAAAGGTACAGCGGAGGGAAGAATGAGTAAAAGGCCAAAGTGATCTAAAAACAAACCACAAGGTGGACAATCCCAAAATATATTATTATTATTAATTTAAGTCACAAGTTGACAAAAAAAGGTATTTAAGATTGACTGTTGAAAAGTCCAGCAATCAAAATAAACTGAGCACAGATGATGTTCCTCTGGTCTCAGAAAAAATGAGTAGTAATGGAAGAAACCAGCTACTAAAAAGTTAGGGAAAATTTTATATAAAAGGGAGAACACACTAATGGAAATAAATAAAAACAGATCCAAATAAAATGGAATGAATCAAGTAAGAAGAGAAATAAGAATGAAGAAACAAACAAGAAAGAAGAGGGAAAAGATTATATATAACTGATAATTTCATAAAAAACTATACTAGTGTTTTATCAAAATGATCAATTTTGAAGGAGAGGCATTATGTTACAACACAAATAAGCCAACCCAGTACCAGGGATAAAAAAGATGATTATAAATATGAAATAATACTTCATATTAAATAAAATGCTTAATATAAATAAAATATAAAGCCAATGACACGACGTACGACGACATGACCCAACCCAAGTGATTGACCCAACAAAAGGAAACAAAAGTAGAAGGGAACCACAAAAAACAAACAAGAATAAAACCAAAGAAGAGAAGAAGGTGATTAACCAAACCAAAAGAAGAAGGGAAAAAACCAAAACCAAACAAAAATGAAACAAGTTCATGGAATTAAATGACTCAATGTAACATGTTAAAATGAACCCAAAGGAGAAGGTGGAAAACCAAAGTATTAAACAAATACAATGAAAATGAAGAAGGAGGGAAATAGAAAAGAGACAAACCCAAGATAGAAGGGAAATAAATAAAAATGAAAACCAATGATGATACACAAACAAGTAATAAAGAATATGAGCCAGAGAAATAATGCACTCAAATGTAATATCGGAAACAAGACCGATAATTCACCTATGAGAAAAAAAAAAGGTAAATGTTATTATCCATTAATGGACAATAGTAATGGAATTGAAAGAAACCCAATTAAACAATGTTAAATATAAATATAAAAAAGCAAACTAACCCACAATTTAGAGTTAGATGTAATGATAGAAATATAAGTACATAAAATTGTTATTATTATTAATGAGATATTGTAATGAAAGAGATAGTACGGTAGTGAATAATAATTAGAGGGATTATCCATTCAGAAACACTTAAAAAACAAAAACATTTGTGAAGTGCAAAATGAAAGTGTAAAAACCCCAAAGTGTAGTGATAAAGAAAGTACACTAATTAAATTATAATAAACTATAAATAATTTAAAAGTGAAGGTGATGATTGAATGAGAATAGTGTAAAATAAAGAATTGTAATATAGTGAAAAATAGTGAATGATAAAATCATTAACAATTAATAAATCCAAAGGAAACACTAAATGATAAAAAGTGAAGAATATTAGTAATTAAGAATAGCAGTATAAACCGATAAGACAGTAACTAGTTAAGAAAGAATGGTATTATTAAATTTAAGTAAATACAATTATGAAAAAAAGGGAGAATGCCCTGAAGGGAAAACCAGATAGTGTTAACATGGAGGGAAAGTAAAGATTGTTTAAAAAATTAAGGAGTTAAAAACAAATCAAAAAACACCCATGTTATAAGGGATCGTTATAAGTTCATAAACGTGATGTTGTTTATCACACTAAAAAATAATATAAAATAAGATGAATTGTAAACAAAGATTAGCAAATAATAGTTAAACAATTATTCAAGCAAGTTTATGAATTGGATATGGCTGACAGAGTTATACAGACCATAGGCCTACATGTTATATTTAATAAGATCAAAAAATAGTAAATAATAGCCACATTGTTATTATTGACAAAGTAAATCAGTAAAAAGTTAAGAAATGTATGACCTAGAAAACGTGGAAACCGAACAGTAAACAATGATGTATAAAATAATAGTGACAAAATAATAACACATAAACAGACCCAAAACACAACACAACCAATTATAATAACAAAATAAAGCCCATTAGGTTGAAATGAGATGTAATTTAAATGAAATAAGTCATATACCATAACGGTTACTTAGGCCTAGGAAAATGCCTAACTGTCAAAAACAAACAACTACAAATTGTAATAAGTTAAGTAAGAAATTAGCAAATCCGAGGCGAATGACTCACCAAGGATAAATTGTAAATCATTTTTAAGACAAAATATTATAATAAGCATTTGAATACAAAAAGAAAAGTAATTAAGAAGTATTAAAATAATTGTAAAAACATAAAACCTAAAATAACCCAAACTTGTGGGGTATCAAAATAATCTATGAAAGGAAATACATAATATAGTGACAATATTTAATAATCAGGAAGGAAGATAGAGGAATTCAGTCAGAAGATATACTAGGATTTTGAAAAGAATTCAAATTTTGATAACAATGGATTTATATCAATCTCAGCCAATCAGAATTCTTTAGTTACCATAGAAACCACCATTGAATACCGTTACTCGAAAGGTGTCAGTCTACCAGGACAGAAGCCAAAGTTTGGAAGACCAATTTTTCATTAAATAATGTAAAACAGTGAACGAAATTCGAAACTGGATAAGAAGCAGACGACCCATTGGAGCAGTCAAATAAAGATCCAGGACAATAAAACTGAAAATTAAAAGGAAATTATGACCACATACTATATGAAAAGGACGCCAGACCTACTTAAGTCCAAAGATCAATGAGAATAGAACTTATTGCAGCCCAATCCTCTTCCGATCCAATGAATGAAAACACCAAGTCATGCTGATGTGTCAAGTACCACTGAATTACCTTATTTCCAAAAACCAAATCACTCTAAATTTTACTAAAAGTAAATTGATCTAACTATAAGCCGAATATTTCTCTTTCAAAGATTATTTAAGAAAAATAAACACACTGAAAATTTGTTAACATAAAATCTAACCTATTGTTTAAACACGAACTTTCGAAACATATTTAACGACACTACAGAACAGATTGTAAACACACACCTTATTATTTATGTACACTTAGAGTAAGGTAAAATACTTTTATTGTAATCATAGGAATTCTTTGCCTTATAATCAAAAGAATCCCACGATTTTGGAACGAAAATAATTGTAATAACTAAACGTTCCACAGCCATGCTGTTGCTGATGTGAATATATCGTTCCTTAATCGATTCGGCACCCCAAGTAAAATTGTTTCATGTAAAAAGTCGGTGCAAAGTTGTTAATCAACTAATACATTTTAATTGTCAAAAATTGAAAATATTAATTCTCAAACATTAAAATCAATATTACACGGAGTAACCGTTGTTATTATTTCATAGGGAGTGCATTACATTACTTGTGTTTATTTACGAAGGCTAGGTTTGATGAGCAGCGCTCAAGTTGCCATTTGCACAACTGCCTACACGATTCAGAAGGCGGCACGAGCGGGAATTATGTGAACGCCACGACCGTCATAGCTGAAAACACTTTATTAAGTAATTTTAATTGTTTTAATAAACAATTTGGCGCCACCCGGGATTAACACACTCCTATATATATACAGGTAAGGTTACTGCCGTGTTATACTGGTAATTACCACAACGCTACGGACATCGTTAGCGCAAAATTGACGTAACGACCCCAGTGCGAGACGAACGCACTGACACTAACATTTTACACACATATAAAACTGGTATACATTTTACAGAGACACACCAGTTTTGTCGTTAAAGATTGACGCATCTAATGTGTGGCAAAGAAACACGGGAGATACCCGGCGTGTCGTTACAGATTGGCGACCAACCGGTGAGGCTTTAAAAGAAGACCAGCGGCGATTATGAGGAGACATTCCATGGTTACAAGATACCTAAAAAAGAAAGGAACTGAAGGTGAAGATCAAGAAGAGATGGAAGAAATTGAAGAAATGATTGGAGAACTGTTCGAAGAGGATCCCCAGGAGGACCAACCAGAAAACCCAAACCAACCAGAAGCGGAAGTGGAAGTAATGGTCGGGGACCAACCCAGCAAACCCACTCAGAAAGAGAACCTGAGCACGCAGGAGATGTTAAAAATCCTAATGGAGGGGAATAACAAAATACAGGAACAAAGAAAGGAGGACAAGGAAGAATTGAATAAAAAATTAGAATCATTACAAGAGGGAAGGAAGGACGACAGGGAATTCTTCAGACAAAATAGTGAAGAGTTAAAAAAACAAATCAAGGAGGATACAGGACTTCTAAATGATAAGATGGAAAGAAACCATGAAGCTTTGAAAAGAAACCAAGAAACGTTAGAAAAGAAGAGTGAGGAGTTGAAGAGACAGATAAAGAAGGATCTTGAAATATTAAATAACAAGATTGAAGATAATAATGAGACACTCCTACAACAAATAAAGGAAGACGGTGAGAAAAACAGAGAAGAATTAAGGTTCATACTAATAGGATTTCGTGAAGAAATCAAGCAGAGAAAACGGGGATGAACAAGAGATGGGAAGAAACAAGTTACCCAGTCGATCAACTTAATGAAACAGTAAATAGTGGTTTCACACAATTGAATGAAACACTAGACACCACTTCTGAAGGTAGTAAGGAGATGGAAATTGTAGAAGAATCAAATGTATTGTTTTCTGAAAATAAAGGTAACAATAACACCGAGAAAATCAAGCGCATAAAAACCAACCGTAGAAGAATAAAGAAGAATCGAATAATTAAGAAGATTAAGGAAACAAAGGAAATAGGAAAAATATATAAAAAGAAACTACTGAAATCAAGAGAAGAAGTGGAGATGATGAAGAACGGACTAATTGATGTATTCAATTTACCAATTACTGACCAAAGCAAGTTAATGAAATACAAAGACTGTAGGAGGACCTCAAAAGCAATTATAGAGGGAATTCACAACAAACTAGCGAAGGAAAACTTCAGCAAATCGATATGTAAATGGAGGATACAAGAAATAGAAAGGACCCACAACAAAATAGTGTGTCACAAATTACGAAGGTCTATAAAACACAAGAATCCACCAGAACTGGAAATGCAAAATAAAAATTAATGATGGCACTAACGAAGGAATTACCATTAACTCCTTTGATTAATAAACCACCTCATAAAGTGAACGATGTAGGCACGGATACAAGGGAACACATGGTAGTAGAAGAAGTGATGTACCAGGTAGCAGAGAAATACTTCATAAGGACGGAGACAGTAATACACACACGAGCGATCCGAATACAAAGGGAAGAGGAGCAACAACATGAAAAAATATACAACAGGTCAATAATGATGAAGGAGATAGATCCGGAAGTAACCAACCAGAAGAAGAAGACTATGACTGGATACCTTTCAGCAATAATCCAGTAGAGAGTTTCCGAATAGTGTATAATAAACGCAACCCACCAGAACTTTGGATTCCATCAAGAAGTAATGGAAACCAATCAAACACACCTCAGGGAGGAAGACAAGTCATTGATGAAGAAGAAGAAACGGCCGATCGATGGAACGCATAATAAACCATAATAAAGTAAATAAATAAACAAATACCAAAATTCAAAAATTATGTGAGCACAACTTACAACAATATTTAGATGACTTATGAGGCCTAATATAAAGTATTAAATAAGGAATAAGTTACAAAAATTCCTACCAAGTAAGATCAACTTACAATAAAATAAAGTTGACATATGAAGTATGATATAAAAAATAATAATAAGGAATAAGTTACAAAAATTCCTATACAAAAGTAAGAACCACAAACTTACAATAATATTTAAACAAAAGTACCAAGAAAGGAATAAGTTACAAAAATTCCTATAAAGTAAGAAAAACTAACTTACAAAAATTATTAAGAATAATATTTAATAAAAATAAAAGAAACAAAAATAAAATCAAGCACAAACTGCTAAGATAAATACCTAAAATTATAATGAATTCAATGTATTCAAAGAAAAAACAAAAAAAACTGAACTGGTACAAGGAAGAAAAAGAAATTATGTATAAAACAAATATACAAAAAATGGCTAAAGCAGAATATTGCTAAACAACCAAGAAAAAGAAAAAAGATGTATAAGATAATTAAAATAACAAGAATAATAGAAAAACAAACTAATGAAAAGTTAGATATGATGAAATAAACATATGAATAAATAAAAAACAATCAACTGTATGAGTAGATGACAGTATATCGCAAAGGTACAGCGGAGGGAAGAATGAGTAAAAGGCCAAAGTGATCTAAAAACAAACCACAAGGTGGACAATCCCAAAATATATTATTATTACTAATTTAAGTCACAAGTTGACAAAAAAAGGTATTTAAGATTGACTGTTGAAAAGTCCAGCAATCAAAATAAACTGAGCACAGATGATGTTCCTCTGGTCTCAGAAAAAATGAGTAGTAATGGAAGAAACCAGCTACTAAAAAGTTAGGGAAAATTTTATATAAAAGGGAGAACACACTAATGGAAATAAATAAAAACAGATCCAAATAAAATGGAATGAATCAAGTAAGAAGAGAAATAAGAATGAAGAAACAAACAAGAAAGAAGAGGGAAAAGATTATATATAACTGATAATTTCATAAAAAACTATACTAGTGTTTTATCAAAATGATCAATTTTGAAGGAGAGGCATTATGTTACAACACAAATAAGCCAACCCAGTACCAGGGATAAAAAAGATGATTATAAATATGAAATAATACTTCATATTAAATAAAATGCTTAATATAAATAAAATATAAAGCCAATGACACGACGTACGACGACATGACCCAACCCAAGTGATTGACCCAACAAAAGGAAACAAAAGTAGAAGGGAACCACAAAAAACAAACAAGAATAAAACCAAAGAAGAGAAGAAGGTGATTAACCAAACCAAAAGAAGAAGGGAAAAAACCAAAACCAAACAAAAATGAAACAAGTTCATGGAATTAAATGACTCAATGTAACATGTTAAAATGAACCCAAAGGAGAAGGTGGAAAACCAAAGTATTAAACAAATACAATGAAAATGAAGAAGGAGGGAAATAGAAAAGAGACAAACCCAAGATAGAAGGGAAATAAATAAAAATGAAAACCAATGATGATACACAAACAAGTAATAAAGAATATGAGCCAGAGAAATAATGCACTCAAATGTAATATCGGAAACAAGACCGATAATTCACCTATGAGAAAAAAAAAAGGTAAATGTTATTATCCATTAATGGACAATAGTAATGGAATTGAAAGAAACCCAATTAAACAATGTTAAATATAAATATAAAAAAGCAAACTAACCCACAATTTAGAGTTAGATGTAATGATAGAAATATAAGTACATAAAATTGTTATTATTATTAATGAGATATTGTAATGAAAGAGATAGTACGGTAGTGAATAATAATTAGAGGGATTATCCATTCAGAAACACTTAAAAAACAAAAACATTTGTGAAGTGCAAAATGAAAGTGTAAAAACCCCAAAGTGTAGTGATAAAGAAAGTACACTAATTAAATTATAATAAACTATAAATAATTTAAAAGTGAAGGTGATGATTGAATGAGAATAGTGTAAAATAAAGAATTGTAATATAGTGAAAAATAGTGAATGATAAAATCATTAACAATTAATAAATCCAAAGGAAACACTAAATGATAAAAAGTGAAGAATATTAGTAATTAAGAATAGCAGTATAAACCGATAAGACAGTAACTAGTTAAGAAAGAATGGTATTATTAAATTTAAGTAAATACAATTATGAAAAAAAGGGAGAATGCCCTGAAGGGAAAACCAGATAGTGTTAACATGGAGGGAAAGTAAAGATTGTTTAAAAAATTAAGGAGTTAAAAACAAATCAAAAAACACCCATGTTATAAGGGATCGTTATAAGTTCATAAACGTGATGTTGTTTATCACACTAAAAAATAATATAAAATAAGATGAATTGTAAACAAAGATTAGCAAATAATAGTTAAACAATTATTCAAGCAAGTTTATGAATTGGATATGGCTGACAGAGTTATACAGACCATAGGCCTACATGTTATATTTAATAAGATCAAAAAATAGTAAATAATAGCCACATTGTTATTATTGACAAAGTAAATCAGTAAAAAGTTAAGAAATGTATGACCTAGAAAACGTGGAAACCGAACAGTAAACAATGATGTATAAAATAATAGTGACAAAATAATAACACATAAACAGACCCAAAACACAACACAACCAATTATAATAACAAAATAAAGCCCATTAGGTTGAAATGAGATGTAATTTAAATTAAATAAGTCAAATACCATAACGGTTACTTAGGCCTAGGAAAATGCCTAACTGTCAAAAACAAACAACTACAAATTGTAATAAGTTAAGTAAGAAATTAGCAAATCCGAGGCGAATGACTCACCAAGGATAAATTGTAAATCATTTTTAAGACAAAATATTATAATAAGCATTTGAATACAAAAAGAAAAGTAATTAAGAAGTATTAAAATAATTGTAAAAACATAAAACCTAAAATAACCCAAACTTGTGGGGTATCAAAATAATCTATGAAAGGAAATACATAATATAGTGACAATATTTAATAATCAGGAAGGAAGATAGAGGAATTCAGTCAGAAGATATACTAGGATTTTGAAAAGAATTCAAATTTTGATAACAATGGATTTATATCAATCTCAGCCAATCAGAATTCTTTAGTTACCATAGAAACCACCATTGAATACCGTTACTCGAAAGGTGTCAGTCTACCAGGACAGAAGCCAAAGTTTGGAAGACCAATTTTTCATTAAATAATGTAAAACAGTGAACGAAATTCGAAACTGGATAAGAAGCAGACGACCCATTGGAGCAGTCAAATAAAGATCCAGGACAATAAAACTGAAAATTAAAAGGAAATTATGACCACATACTATATGAAAAGGACGCCAGACCTACTTAAGTCCAAAGATCAATGAGAATAGAACTTATTGCAGCCCAATCCTCTTCCGATCCAATGAATGAAAACACCAAGTCATGCTGATGTGTCAAGTACCACTGAATTACCTTATTTCCAAAAACCAAATCACTCTAAATTTTACTAAAAGTAAATTGATCTAACTATAAGCCGAATATTTCTCTTTCAAAGATTATTTAAGAAAAATAAACACACTGAAAATTTGTTAACATAAAATCTAACCTATTGTTTAAACACGAACTTTCGAAACATATTTAACGACACTACAGAACAGATTGTAAACACACACCTTATTATTTATGTACACTTAGAGTAAGGTAAAATACTTTTATTGTAATCATAGGAATTCTTTGCCTTATAATCAAAAGAATCCCACGATTTTGGAACGAAAATAATTGTAATAACTAAACGTTCCACAGCCATGCTGTTGCTGATGTGAATATATCGTTCCTTAATCGATTCGGCACCCCAAGTAAAATTGTTTCATGTAAAAAGTCGGTGCAAAGTTGTTAATCAACTAATACATTTTAATTGTCAAAAATTGAAAATATTAATTCTCAAACATTAAAATCAATATTACACGGAGTAACCGTTGTTATTATTTCATAGGGAGTGCATTACATTACTTGTGTTTATTTACGAAGGCTAGGTTTGATGAGCAGCGCTCAAGTTGCCATTTGCACAACTGCCTACACGATTCAGAAGGCGGCACGAGCGGGAATTATGTGAACGCCACGACCGTCATAGCTGAAAACACTTTATTAAGTAATTTTAATTGTTTTAATAAACAATTTGGCGCCACCCGGGATTAACACACTCCTATATATATACAGGTAAGGTTACTGCCGTGTTATACTGGTAATTACCACAACGCTACGGACATCGTTAGCGCAAAATTGACGTAACGACCCCAGTGCGAGACGAACGCACTGACACTAACATTTTACACACATATAAAACTGGTATACATTTTACAGAGACACACCAGTTTTGTCGTTAAAGATTGACGCATCTAATGTGTGGCAAAGAAACACGGGAGATACCCGGCGTGTCGTTACAGATTGGCGACCAACCGGTGAGGCTTTAAAAGAAGACCAGCGGCGATTATGAGGAGACATTCCATGGTTACAAGATACCTAAAAAAGAAAGGAACTGAAGGTGAAGATCAAGAAGAGATGGAAGAAATTGAAGAAATGATTGGAGAACTGTTCGAAGAGGATCCCCAGGAGGACCAACCAGAAAACCCAAACCAACCAGAAGCGGAAGTGGAAGTAATGGTCGGGGACCAACCCAGCAAACCCACTCAGAAAGAGAACCTGAGCACGCAGGAGATGTTAAAAATCCTAATGGAGGGGAATAACAAAATACAGGAACAAAGAAAGGAGGACAAGGAAGAATTGAATAAAAAATTAGAATCATTACAAGAGGGAAGGAAGGATGACAGGGAATTCTTCAGACAAAATAGTGAAGAGTTAAAAAAACAAATCAAGGAGGATACAGGACTTCTAAATGATAAGATGGAAAGAAACCATGAAGCTTTGAAAAGAAACCAAGAAACGTTAGAAAAGAAGAGTGAGGAGTTGAAGAGACAGATAAAGAAGGATCTTGAAATATTAAATAACAAGATTGAAGATAATAATGAGACACTCCTACAACAAATAAAGGAAGACGGTGAGAAAAACAGAGAAGAATTAAGGTTCATACTAATAGGATTTCGTGAAGAAATCAAGCAGACGAAAACGGGGATGAACAAGAGATGGGAAGAAACAAGTTACCCAGTCGATCAACTTAATGAAACAGTAAATAGTGGTTTCACACAATTGAATGAAACACTAGACACCACTTCTGAAGGTAGTAAGGAGATGGAAATTGTAGAAGAATCAAATGTATTGTTTTCTGAAAATAAAGGTAACAATAACACCGAGAAAATCAAGCGCATAAAAACCAACCGTAGAAGAATAAAGAAGAATCGAATAATTAAGAAGATTAAGGAAACAAAGGAAATAGGAAAAATATATAAAAAGAAACTACTGAAATCAAGAGAAGAAGTGGAGATGATGAAGAACGGACTAATTGATGTATTCAATTTACCAATTACTGACCAAAGCAAGTTAATGAAATACAAAGACTGTAGGAGGACCTCAAAAGCAATTATAGAGGGAATTCACAACAAACTAGCGAAGGAAAACTTCAGCAAATCGATATGTAAATGGAGGATACAAGAAATAGAAAGGACCCACAACAAAATAGTGTGTCACAAATTACGAAGGTCTATAAAACACAAGAATCCACCAGAACTGGAAATGCAAAATAAAAATTAATGATGGCATTAACGAAGGAATTACCATTAACTCCTTTGATTAATAAACCACCTCATAAAGTGAACGATGTAGGCACGGATACAAGGGAACACATGGTAGTAGAAGAAGTGATGTACCAGGTAGCAGAGAAATACTTCATAAGGACGGAGACAGTAATACACACACGAGCGATCCGAATACAAAGGGAAGAGGAGCAACAACATGAAAAAATATACAACAGGTCAATAATGATGAAGGAGATAGATCCGGAAGTAACCAACCAGAAGAAGAAGACTATGACTGGATACCTTTCAGCAATAATCCAGTAGAGAGTTTCCGAATAGTGTATAATAAACGCAACCCACCAGAACTTTGGATTCCATCAAGAAGTAATGGAAACCAATCAAACACACCTCAGGGAGGAAGACAAGTCATTGATGAAGAAGAAGAAACGGCCGATCGATGGAACGCATAATAAACCATAATAAAGTAAATAAATAAACAAATACCAAAATTCAAAAATTATGTGAGCACAACTTACAACAATATTTAGATGACTTATGAGGCCTAATATAAAGTATTAAATAAGGAATAAGTTACAAAAATTCCTACCAAGTAAGATCAACTTACAATAAAATAAAGTTGACATATGAAGTATGATATAAAAAATAATAATAAGGAATAAGTTACAAAAATTCCTATACAAAAGTAAGAACCACAAACTTACAATAATATTTAAACAAAAGTACCAAGAAAGGAATAAGTTACAAAAATTCCTATAAAGTAAGAAAAACTAACTTACAAAAATTATTAAGAATAATATTTAATAAAAATAAAAGAAACAAAAATAAAATCAAGCACAAACTGCTAAGATAAATACCTAAAATTATAATGAATTCAATGTATTCAAAGAAAAAACAAAAAAAACTGAACTGGTACAAGGAAGAAAAAGAAATTATGTATAAAACAAATATACAAAAAATGGCTAAAGCAGAATATTGCTAAACAACCAAGAAAAAGAAAAAAGATGTATAAGATAATTAAAATAACAAGAATAATAGAAAAACAAACTAATGAAAAGTTAGATATGATGAAATTAACATATGAATAAATAAAAAACAATCAACTGTATGAGTAGATGACAGTATATCGCAAAGGTACAGCGGAGGGAAGAATGAGTAAAAGGCCAAAGTGATCTAAAAACAAACCACAAGGTGGACAATCCCAAAATATATTATTATTATTAATTTAAGTCACAAGTTGACAAAAAAAGGTATTTAAGATTGACTGTTGAAAAGTCCAGCAATCAAAATAAACTGAGCAGAGATGATGTTCCTCTGGTCTCAGAAAAAATGAGTAGTAATGGAAGAAACCAGCTACTAAAAAGTTAGGGAAAATTTTATATAAAAGGGAGAACACACTAATGGAAATAAATAAAAACAGATTCAAATAAAATGGAACGAATCAAGTAAGAAGAGAAATAAGAATGAAGAAACAAACAAGAAAGAAGAGGGAAAAGATTATATATAACTGATAATTTCATAAAAAACTATACTAGTGTTTTATCAAAATGATCAATTTTGAAGGAGAGGCATTATGTTACAACACAAATAAGCCAACCCAGTACCAGGGATAAAAAAGATGATTATAAATATGAAATAATACTTCATATTAAATAAAATGCTTAATATAAATAAAATATAAAGACAATGACACGACGTACGACGACATGACCCAACCCAAGTGATTGACCCAACAAAAGGAAACAAAAGTAGAAGGGAACCACAAAAAACAAACAAGAATAAAACCAAAGAAGAGAAGAAGGTGATTAACCAAACCAAAAGAAGAAGGGAAAAAACCAAAACCAAACAAAAATGAAACAAGTTCATGGAATTAAATGACTCAATGTAACATGTTAAAATGAACCCAAAGGAGAAGGTGGAAAACCAAAGTATTAAACAAATACAATGAAAATGAAGAAGGAGGGAAATAGAAAAGAGACAAACCCAAGATAGAAGGGAAATAAATAAAAATGAAAACCAATGATGATACACAAACAAGTAATAAAGAATATGAGCCAGAGAAATAATGCACTCAAATGTAATATCGGAAACAAGACCGATAATTCACCTATGAGAAAAAAAAAAGGTAAATGTTATTATCCATTAATGGACAATAGTAATGGAATTGAAAGAAACCCAATTAAACAATGTTAAATATAAATATAAAAAAGCAAACTAACCCACAATTTAGAGTTAGATGTAATGATAGAAATATAAGTACATAAAATTGTTATTATTATTAATGAGATATTGTAATGAAAGAGATAGTACGGTAGTGAATAATAATTAGAGGGATTATCCATTCAGAAACACTTAAAAAACAAAAACATTTGTGAAGTGCAAAATGAAAGTGTAAAAACCCCAAAGTGTAGTGATAAAGAAAGTACACTAATTAAATTATAATAAACTATAAATAATTTAAAAGTGAAGGTGATGATTGAATGAGAATAGTGTAAAATAAAGAATTGTAATATAGTGAAAAATAGTGAATGATAAAATCATTAACAATTAATAAATCCAAAGGAAACACTAAATGATAAAAAGTGAAGAATATTAGTAATTAAGAATAGCAGTATAAACCGATAAGACAGTAACTAGTTAAGAAAGAATGTTATTATTAAATTTAAGTAAATACAATTATGAAAAAAAGGGAGAATGCCCTGAAGGGAAAACCAGATAGTGTTAACATGGAGGGAAAGTAAAGATTGTTTAAAAAATTAAGGAGTTAAAAACAAATCAAAAAACACCCATGTTATAAGGGATCGTTATAAGTTCATAAACGTGATGTTGTTTATCACACTAAAAAATAATATAAAATAAGATGAATTGTAAACAAAGATTAGCAAATAATAGTTAAACAATTATTCAAGCAAGTTTATGAATTGGATATGGCTGACAGAGTTATACAGACCATAGGCCTACATGTTATATTTAATAAGATCAAAAAATAGTAAATAATAGCCACATTGTTATTATTGACAAAGTAAATCAGTAAAAAGTTAAGAAATGTATGACCTAGAAAACGTGGAAACCGAACAGTAAACAATGATGTATAAAATAATAGTGACAAAATAATAACACATAAACAGACCCAAAACACAACACAACCAATTATAATAACAAAATAAAGCCCATTAGGTTGAAATGAGATGTAATTTAAATGAAATAAGTCAAATACCATAATGGTTACTTAGGCCTAGGAAAATGCCTAACTGTCAAAAACAAACAACTACAAATTGTAATAAGTTAAGTAAGAAATTAGCAAATCCGAGGCGAATGACTCACCAAGGATAAATTGTAAATCATTTTTAAGACAAAATATTATAATAAGCATTTGAATACAAAAAGAAAAGTAATTAAGAAGTATTAAAATAATTGTAAAAACATAAAACCTAAAATAACCCAAACTTGTGGGGTATCAAAATAATCTATGAAAGGAAATACATAATATAGTGACAATATTTAATAATCAGGAAGGAAGATAGAGGAATTCAGTCAGAAGATATACTAGGATTTTGAAAAGAATTCAAATTTTGATAACAATGGATTTATATCAATCTCAGCCAATCAGAATTCTTTAGTTACCATAGAAACCACCATTGAATACCGTTACTCGAAAGGTGTCAGTCTACCAGGACAGAAGCCAAAGTTTGGAAGACCAATTTTTCATTAAATAATGTAAAACAGTGAACGAAATTCGAAACTGGATAAGAAGCAGACGACCCATTGGAGCAGTCAAATAAAGATCCAGGACAATAAAACTGAAAATTAAAAGGAAATTATGACCACATACTATATGAAAAGGACGCCAGACCTACTTAAGTCCAAAGATCAATGAGAATAGAACTTATTGCAGCCCAATCCTCTTCCGATCCAATGAATGAAAACACCAAGTCATGCTGATGTGTCAAGTACCACTGAATTACCTTATTTCCAAAAACCAAATCACTCTAAATTTTACTAAAAGTAAATTGATCTAACTATAAGCCGAATATTTCTCTTTCAAAGATTATTTAAGAAAAATAAACACACTGAAAATTTGTTAACATAAAATCTAACCTATTGTTTAAACACGAACTTTCGAAACATATTTAACGACACTACAGAACAGATTGTAAACACACACCTTATTATTTATGTACACTTAGAGTAAGGTAAAATACTTTTATTGTAATCATAGGAATTCTTTGCCTTATAATCAAAAGAATCCCACGATTTTGGAACGAAAATAATTGTAATAACTAAACGTTCCACAGCCATGCTGTTGCTGATGTGAATATATCGTTCCTTAATCGATTCGGCACCCCAAGTAAAATTGTTTCATGTAAAAAGTCGGTGCAAAGTTGTTAATCAACTAATACATTTTAATTGTCAAAAATTGAAAATATTAATTCTCAAACATTAAAATCAATATTACACGGAGTAACCGTTGTTATTATTTCATAGGGAGTGCATTACATTACTTGTGTTTATTTACGAAGGCTAGGTTTGATGAGCAGCGCTCAAGTTGCCATTTGCACAACTGCCTACACGATTCAGAAGGCGGCACGAGCGGGAATTATGTGAACGCCACGACCGTCATAGCTGAAAACACTTTATTAAGTAATTTTAATTGTTTTAATAAACAATCTGGCGCCACCCGGGATTAACACACTCCTATATATATACAGGTAAGGTTACTGCCGTGTTATACTGGTAATTACCACAACGCTACGGACATCGTTAGCGCAAAATTGACATAACGACCCCAGTGCGAGACGAACGCACTGACACTAACATTTTACACACATATAAAACTGGTATACATTTTACAGAGACACACCAGTTTTGTCGTTAAAGATTGACGCATCTAATGTGTGGCAAAGAAACACGGGAGATACCCGGCGTGTCGTTACAGATTGGCGACCAACCGGTGAGGCTTTAAAAGAAGACCAGCGGCGATTATGAGGAGACATTCCATGGTTACAAGATACCTAAAAAAGAAAGGAACTGAAGGTGAAGATCAAGAAGAGATGGAAGAAATTGAAGAAATGATTGGAGAACTGTTCGAAGAGGATCCCCAGGAGGACCAACCAGAAAACCCAAACCAACCAGAACCGGAAGTGGAAGTAATGGTCGGGGACCAACCCAGCAAACCCACTCAGAAAGAGAACCTGAGCACGCAGGAGATGTTAAAAATCCTAATGGAGGGGAATAACAAAATACAGGAACAAAGAAAGGAGGACAAGGAAGAATTGAATAAAAAATTAGAATCATTACAAGAGGGAAGGAAGGACGACAGGGAATTCTTCAGACAAAATAGTGAAGAGTTAAAAAAACAAATCAAGGAGGATACAGGACTTCTAAATGATAAGATGGAAAGAAACCATGAAGCTTTGAAAAGAAACCAAGAAACGTTAGAAAAGAAGAGTGAGGAGTTGAAGAGACAGATAAAGAAGGATCTTGAAATATTAAATAACAAGATTGAAGATAATAATGAGACACTCCTACAACAAATAAAGGAAGACGGTGAGAAAAACAGAGAAGAATTAAGGCTCATACTAGTACGATTTCGTGAAGAAATCAAGCAGACGAAAACGGGGATGAACAAGAGATGGGAAGAAACAAGTTACCCAGTCGATCAACTTAATGAAACAGTAAATAGTGGTTTCACACAATTGAATGAAACACTAGACACCACTTCTGAAGGTAGTAAGGAGATGGAAATTGTAGAAGAATCAAATGTATTGTTTTCTGAAAATAAAGGTAACAATAACACCGAGAAAATCAAGCGCATAAAAACCAACCGTAGAAGAATAAAGAAGAATCGAATAATTAAGAAGATTAAGGAAACAAAGGAAATAGGAAAAATATATAAAAAGAAACTACTGAAATCAAGAGAAGAAGTGGAGATGATGAAGAACGGACTAATTGATGTATTCAATTTACCAATTACTGACCAAAGCAAGTTAATGAAATACAAAGACTGTAGGAGGACCTCAAAAGCAATTATAGAGGGAATTCACAACAAACTAGCGAAGGAAAACTTCAGCAAATCGATATGTAAATGGAGGATACAAGAAATAGAAAGGACCCACAACAAAATAGTGTGTCACAAATTACGAAGGTCTATAAAACACAAGAATCCACCAGAACTGGAAATGCAAAATAAAAATTAATGATGGCATTAACGAAGGAATTACCATTAACTCCTTTGATTAATAAACCACCTCATAAAGTGAACGATGTAGGCATGGATACAAGGGAACACATGGTAGTAGAAGAAGTGATGTACCAGGTAGCAGAGAAATACTTCATAAGGACGGAGACAGTAATACACACACGAGCGATCCGAATACAAAGGGAAGAGGAGCAACAACATGAAAAAATATACAACAGGTCAATAATGATGAAGGAGATAGATCCGGAAGTAACCAACCAGAAGAAGAAGACTATGACTGGATACCTTTCAGCAATAATCCAGTAGAGAGTTTCCGAATAGTGTATAATAAACGCAACCCACCAGAACTTTGGATTCCATCAAGAAGTAATGGAAACCAATCAAACACACCTCAGGGAGGAAGACAAGTCATTGATGAAGAAGAAGAAACGGCCGATCGATGGAACGCATAATAAACCATAATAAAGTAAATAAATAAACAAATACCAAAATTCAAAAATTATGTGAGCACAACTTACAACAATATTTAGATGACTTATGAGGCCTAATATAAAGTATTAAATAAGGAATAAGTTACAAAAATTCCTACCAAGTAAGATCAACTTACAATAAAATAAAGTTGACATATGAAGTATGATATAAAAAATAATAATAAGGAATAAGTTACAAAAATTCCTATACAAAAGTAAGAACCACAAACTTACAATAATATTTAAACAAAAGTACCAAGAAAGGAATAAGTTACAAAAATTCCTATAAAGTAAGAAAAACTAACTTACAAAAATTATTAAGAATAATATTTAATAAAAATAAAAGAAACAAAAATAAAATCAAGCACAAACTGCTAAGATAAATACCTAAAATTATAATGAATTCAATGTATTCAAAGAAAAAACAAAAAAAACTGAACTGGTACAAGGAAGAAAAAGAAATTATGTATAAAACAAATATACAAAAAATGGCTAAAGCAGAATATTGCTAAACAACTAAGAAAAAGAAAAAAGATGTATAAGATAATTAAAATAACAAGAATAATAGAAAACAAACTAATGAAAAGTTAGATATGATGAAATTAACATATGAATAAATAAAAAACAATCAACTGTATGAGTAGATGACAGTATATCGCAAAGGTACAGCGGAGGGAAGAATGAGTAAAAGGCCAAAGTGATCTAAAAACAAACCACAAGGTGGACAATCCCAAAATATATTATTATTATTAATTTAAGTCACAAGTTGACAAAAAAAGGTATTTAAGATTGACTGTTGAAAAGTCCAGCAATCAAAATAAACTGAGCACAGATGATGTTCCTCTGGTCTCAGAAAAAATGAGTAGTAATGGAAGAAACCAGCTACTAAAAAGTTAGGGAAAATTTTATATAAAAGGGAGAACACACTAATGGAAATAAATAAAAACAGATTCAAATAAAATGGAATGAATCAAGTAAGAAGAGAAATAAGAATGAAGAAACAAACAAGAAAGAAGAGGGAAAAGATTATATATAACTGATAATTTCATAAAAAACTATACTAGTGTTTTATCAAAATGATCAATTTTGAAGGAGAGGCATTATGTTACAACACAAATAAGCCAACCCAGTACCAGGGATAAAAAAGATGATTATAAATATGAAATAATACTTCATATTAAATAAAATGCTTAATATAAATAAAATATAAAGACAATGACACGACGTACGACGACATGACCCAACCCAAGTGATTGACCCAACAAAAGGAAACAAAAGTAGAAGGGAACCACAAAAAACAAACAAGAATAAAACCAAAGAAGAGAAGAAGGTGATTAACCAAACCAAAAGAAGAAGGGAAAAAACCAAAACCAAACAAAAATGAAACAAGTTCATGGAATTAAATGACTCAATGTAACATGTTAAAATGAACCCAAAGGAGAAGGTGGAAAACCAAAGTATTAAACAAATACAATGAAAATGAAGAAGGAGGGAAATAGAAAAGAGACAAACCCAAGATAGAAGGGAAATAAATAAAAATGAAAACCAATGATGATACACAAACAAGTAATAAAGAATATGAGCCAGAGAAATAATGCACTCAAATGTAATATCGGAAACAAGGCCGATAATTCACCTATGAGAAAAAAAAAGGTAAATGTTATTATCCATTAATGGACAATAGTAATGGAATTGAAAGAAACCCAATTAAACAATGTTAAATATAAATATAAAAAAGCAAACTAACCCACAATTTAGAGTTAGATGTAATGATAGAAATATAAGTACATAAAATTGTTATTATTATTAATGAGATATTGTAATGAAAGAGATAGTACGGTAGTGAATAATAATTAGAGGGATTATCCATTCAGAAACACTTAAAAAACAAAAACATTTGTGAAGTGCAAAATGAAAGTGTAAAAACCCCAAAGTGTAGTGATAAAGAAAGTACACTAATTAAATTATAATAAACTATAAATAATTTAAAAGTGAAGGTGATGATTGAATGAGAATAGTGTAAAATAAAGAATTGTAATATAGTGAAAAATAGTGAATGATAAAATCATTAACAATTAATAAATCCAAAGGAAACACTAAATGATAAAAAGTGAAGAATATTAGTAATTAAGAATAGCAGTATAAACCGATAAGACAGTAACTAGTTAAGAAAGAATGTTATTATTAAATTTAAGTAAATACAATTATGAAAAAAAGGGAGAATGCCCTGAAGGGAAAACCAGATAGTGTTAACATGGAGGGAAAGTAAAGATTGTTTAAAAAATTAAGGAGTTAAAAACAAATCAAAAAACACCCATGTTATAAGGGATCGTTATAAGTTCATAAACGTGATGTTGTTTATCACACTAAAAAATAATATAAAATAAGATGAATTGTAAACAAAGATTAGCAAATAATAGTTAAACAATTATTCAAGCAAGTTTATGAATTGGATATGGCTGACAGAGTTATACAGACCATAGGCCTACATGTTATATTTAATAAGATCAAAAAATAGTAAATAATAGCCACATTGTTATTATTGACAAAGTAAATCAGTAAAAAGTTAAGAAATGTATGACCTAGAAAACGTGGAAACCGAACAGTAAACAATGATGTATAAAATAATAGTGACAAAATAATAACACATAAACAGACCCAAAACACAACACAACCAATTATAATAACAAAATAAAGCCCATTAGGTTGAAATGAGATGTAATTTAAATGAAATAAGTCAAATACCATAATGGTTACTTAGGCCTAGGAAAATGCCTAACTGTCAAAAACAAACAACTACAAATTGTAATAAGTTAAGTAAGAAATTAGCAAATCCGAGGCGAATGACTCACCAAGGATAAATTGTAAATCATTTTTAAGACAAAATATTATAATAAGCATTTGAATACAAAAAGAAAAGTAATTAAGAAGTATTAAAATAATTGTAAAAACATAAAACCTAAAATAACCCAAACTTGTGGGGTATCAAAATAATCTATGAAAGGAAATACATAATATAGTGACAATATTTAATAATCAGGAAGGAAGATAGAGGAATTCAGTCAGAAGATATACTAGGATTTTGAAAAGAATTCAAATTTTGATAACAATGGATTTATATCAATCTCAGCCAATCAGAATTCTTTAGTTACCATAGAAACCACCATTGAATACCGTTACTCGAAAGGTGTCAGTCTACCAGGACAGAAGCCAAAGTTTGGAAGACCAATTTTTCATTAAATAATGTAAAACAGTGAACGAAATTCGAAACTGGATAAGAAGCAGACGACCCATTGGAGCAGTCAAATAAAGATCCAGGACAATAAAACTGAAAATTAAAAGGAAATTATGACCACATACTATATGAAAAGGACGCCAGACCTACTTAAGTCCAAAGATCAATGAGAATAGAACTTATTGCAGCCCAATCCTCTTCCGATCCAATGAATGAAAACACCAAGTCATGCTGATGTGTCAAGTACCACTGAATTACCTTATTTCCAAAAACCAAATCACTCTAAATTTTACTAAAAGTAAATTGATCTAACTATAAGCCGAATATTTCTCTTTCAAAGATTATTTAAGAAAAATAAACACACTGAAAATTTGTTAACATAAAATCTAACCTATTGTTTAAACACGAACTTTCGAAACATATTTAACGACACTACAGAACAGATTGTAAACACACACCTTATTATTTATGTACACTTAGAGTAAGGTAAAATACTTTTATTGTAATCATAGGAATTCTTTGCCTTATAATCAAAAGAATCCCACGATTTTGGAACGAAAATAATTGTAATAACTAAACGTTCCACAGCCATGCTGTTGCTGATGTGAATATATCGTTCCTTAATCGATTCGGCACCCCAAGTAAAATTGTTTCATGTAAAAAGTCGGTGCAAAGTTGTTAATCAACTAATACATTTTAATTGTCAAAAATTGAAAATATTAATTCTCAAACATTAAAATCAATATTACACGGAGTAACCGTTGTTATTATTTCATAGGGAGTGCATTACATTACTTGTGTTTATTTACGAAGGCTAGGTTTGATGAGCAGCGCTCAAGTTGCCATTTGCACAACTGCCTACACGATTCAGAAGGCGGCACGAGCGGGAATTATGTGAACGCCACGACCGTCATAGCTGAAAACACTTTATTAAGTAATTTTAATTGTTTTAATAAACAATTTGGCGCCACCCGGGATTAACACACTCCTATATATATACAGGTAAGGTTACTGCCGTGTTATACTGGTAATTACCACAATGCTACGGACATCGTTAGCGCAAAATTGACGTAACGACCCCAGTGCGAGACGAACGCACTGACACTAACATTTTACACACATATAAAACTGGTATACATTTTACAGAGACACACCAGTTTTGTCGTTAAAGATTGACGCATCTAATGTGTGGCAAAGAAACACGGGAGATACCCGGCGTGTCGTTACAGATTGGCGACCAACCGGTGAGGCTTTAAAAGAAGACCAGCGGCGATTATGAGGAGACATTCCATGGTTACAAGATACCTAAAAAAGAAAGGAACTGAAGGTGAAGATCAAGAAGAGATGGAAGAAATTGAAGAAATGATTGGAGAACTGTTCGAAGAGGATCCCCAGGAGGACCAACCAGAAAACCCAAACCAACCAGAACCGGAAGTGGAAGTAATGGTCGGGGACCAACCCAGCAAACCCACTCAGAAAGAGAACCTGAGCACGCAGGAGATGTTAAAAATCCTAATGGAGGGGAATAACAAAATACAGGAACAAAGAAAGGAGGACAAGGAAGAATTGAATAAAAAATTAGAATCATTACAAGAGGGAAGGAAGGACGACAGGGAATTCTTCAGACAAAATAGTGAAGAGTTAAAAAAACAAATCAAGGAGGATACAGGACTTCTAAATGATAAGATGGAAAGAAACCATGAAGCTTTGAAAAGAAACCAAGAAACGTTAGAAAAGAAGAGTGAGGAGTTGAAGAGACAGATAAAGAAGGATCTTGAAATATTAAATAACAAGATTGAAGATAATAATGAGACACTCCTACAACAAATAAAGGAAGACGGTGAGAAAAACAGAGAAGAATTAAGGTTCATACTAGTACGATTTCGTGAAGAAATCAAGCAGACGAAAACGGGGATGAACAAGAGATGGGAAGAAACAAGTTACCCAGTCGATCAACTTAATGAAACAGTAAATAGTGGTTTCACACAATTGAATGAAACACTAGACACCACTTCTGAAGGTAGTAAGGAGATGGAAATTGTAGAAGAATCAAATGTATTGTTTTCTGAAAATAAAGGTAACAATAACACCGAGAAAATCAAGCGCATAAAAACCAACCATAGAAGAATAAAGAAGAATCGAATAATTAAGAAGATTAAGGAAACAAAGGAAATAGGAAAAATATATAAAAAGAAACTACTGAAATCAAGAGAAGAAGTGGAGATGATGAAGAACGGACTAATTGATGTATTCAATTTACCAATTACTGACCAAAGCAAGTTAATGAAATACAAAGACTGTAGGAGGACCTCAAAAGCAATTATAGAGGGAATTCACAACAAACTAGCGAAGGAAAACTTCAGCAAATCGATATGTAAATGGAGGATACAAGAAATAGAAAGGACCCACAACAAAATAGTGTGTCACAAATTACGAAGGTCTATAAAACACAAGAATCCACCAGAACTGGAAATGCAAAATAAAAATTAATGATGGCATTAACGAAGGAATTACCATTAACTCCTTTGATTAATAAACCACCTCATAAAGTGAACGATGTAGGCATGGATACAAGGGAACACATGGTAGTAGAAGAAGTGATGTACCAGGTAGCAGAGAAATACTTCATAAGGACGGAGACAGTAATACACACACGAGCGATCCGAATACAAAGGGAAGAGGAGCAACAACATGAAAAAATATACAACAGGTCAATAATGATGAAGGAGATAGATCCGGAAGTAACCAACCAGAAGAAGAAGACTATGACTGGATACCTTTCAGCAATAATCCAGTAGAGAGTTTCCGAATAGTGTATAATAAACGCAACCCACCAGAACTTTGGATTCCATCAAGAAGTAATGGAAACCAATCAAACACACCTCAGGGAGGAAGACAAGTCATTGATGAAGAAGAAGAAACGGCCGATCAATGGAACGCATAATAAACCATAATAAAGTAAATAAATAAACAAATACCAAAATTCAAAAATTATGTGAGCACAACTTACAACAATATTTAGATGACTTATGAGGCCTAATATAAAGTATTAAATAAGGAATAAGTTACAAAAATTCCTACCAAGTAAGATCAACTTACAATAAAATAAAGTTGACATATGAAGTATGATATAAAAAATAATAATAAGGAATAAGTTACAAAAATTCCTATACAAAAGTAAGAACCACAAACTTACAATAATATTTAAACAAAAGTACCAAGAAAGGAATAAGTTACAAAAATTCCTATAAAGTAAGAAAAACTAACTTACAAAAATTATTAAGAATAATATTTAATAAAAATAAAAGAAACAAAAATAAAATCAAGCACAAACTGCTAAGATAAATACCTAAAATTATAATGAATTCAATGTATTCAAAGAAAAAACAAAAAAAACTGAACTGGTACAAGGAAGAAAAAGAAATTATGTATAAAACAAATATACAAAAAATGGCTAAAGCAGAATATTGCTAAACAACCAAGAAAAAGAAAAAAGATGTATAAGATAATTAAAATAACAAGAATAATAGAAAAACAAACTAATGAAAAGTTAGATATGATGAAATTAACATATGAATAAATAAAAAACAATCAACTGTATGAGTAGATGACAGTATATCGCAAAGGTACAGCGGAGGGAAGAATGAGTAAAAGGCCAAAGTGATCTAAAAACAAACCACAAGGTGGACAATCCCAAAATATATTATTATTATTAATTTAAGTCACAAGTTGACAAAAAAAGGTATTTAAGATTGACTGTTGAAAAGTCCAGCAATCAAAATAAACTGAGCAGAGATGATGTTCCTCTGGTCTCAGAAAAAATGAGTAGTAATGGAAGAAACCAGCTACTAAAAAGTTAGGGAAAATTTTATATAAAAGGGAGAACACACTAATGGAAATAAATAAAAACAGATTCAAATAAAATGGAATGAATCAAGTAAGAAGAGAAATAAGAATGAAGAAACAAACAAGAAAGAAGAGGGAAAAGATTATATATAACTGATAATTTCATAAAAAACTATACTAGTGTTTTATCAAAATGATCAATTTTGAAGGAGAGGCATTATGTTACAACACAAATAAGCCAACCCAGTACCAGGGATAAAAAAGATGATTATAAATATGAAATAATACTTCATATTAAATAAAATGCTTAATATAAATAAAATATAAAGACAATGACACGACGTACGACGACATGACCCAACCCAAGTGATTGACCCAACAAAAGGAAACAAAAGTAGAAGGGAACCACAAAAAACAAACAAGAATAAAACCAAAGAAGAGAAGAAGGTGATTAACCAAACCAAAAGAAGAAGGGAAAAAACCAAAACCAAACAAAAATGAAACAAGTTCATGGAATTAAATGACTCAATGTAACATGTTAAAATGAACCCAAAGGAGAAGGTGGAAAACCAAAGTATTAAACAAATACAATGAAAATGAAGAAGGAGGGAAATAGAAAAGAGACAAACCCAAGATAGAAGGGAAATAAATAAAAATGAAAACCAATGATGATACACAAACAAGTAATAAAGAATATGAGCCAGAGAAATAATGCACTCAAATGTAATATCGGAAACAAGACCGATAATTCACCTATGAGAAAAAAAAAAGGTAAATGTTATTATCCATTAATGGACAATAGTAATGGAATTGAAAGAAACCCAATTAAACAATGTTAAATATAAATATAAAAAAGCAAACTAACCCACAATTTAGAGTTAGATGTAATGATAGAAATATAAGTACATAAAATTGTTATTATTATTAATGAGATATTGTAATGAAAGAGATAGTACGGTAGTGAATAATAATTAGAGGGATTATCCATTCAGAAACACTTAAAAAACAAAAACATTTGTGAAGTGCAAAATGAAAGTGTAAAAACCCCAAAGTGTAGTGATAAAGAAAGTACACTAATTAAATTATAATAAACTATAAATAATTTAAAAGTGAAGGTGATGATTGAATGAGAATAGTGTAAAATAAAGAATTGTAATATAGTGAAAAATAGTGAATGATAAAATCATTAACAATTAATAAATCCAAAGGAAACACTAAATGATAAAAAGTGAAGAATATTAGTAATTAAGAATAGCAGTATAAACCGATAAGACAGTAACTAGTTAAGAAAGAATGTTATTATTAAATTTAAGTAAATACAATTATGAAAAAAAGGGAGAATGCCCTGAAGGGAAAACCAGATAGTGTTAACATGGAGGGAAAGTAAAGATTGTTTAAAAAATTAAGGAGTTAAAAACAAATCAAAAAACACCCATGTTATAAGGGATCGTTATAAGTTCATAAACGTGATGTTGTTTATCACACTAAAAAATAATATAAAATAAGATGAATTGTAAACAAAGATTAGCAAATAATAGTTAAACAATTATTCAAGCAAGTTTATGAATTGGATATGGCTGACAGAGTTATACAGACCATAGGCCTACATGTTATATTTAATAAGATCAAAAAATAGTAAATAATAGCCACATTGTTATTATTGACAAAGTAAATCAGTAAAAAGTTAAGAAATGTATGACCTAGAAAACGTGGAAACCGAACAGTAAACAATGATGTATAAAATAATAGTGACAAAATAATAACACATAAACAGACCCAAAACACAACACAACCAATTATAATAACAAAATAAAGCCCATTAGGTTGAAATGAGATGTAATTTAAATGAAATAAGTCAAATACCATAATGGTTACTTAGGCCTAGGAAAATGCCTAACTGTCAAAAACAAACAACTACAAATTGTAATAAGTTAAGTAAGAAATTAGCAAATCCGAGGCGAATGACTCACCAAGGATAAATTGTAAATCATTTTTAAGACAAAATATTATAATAAGCATTTGAATACAAAAAGAAAAGTAATTAAGAAGTATTAAAATAATTGTAAAAACATAAAACCTAAAATAACCCAAACTTGTGGGGTATCAAAATAATCTATGAAAGGAAATACATAATATAGTGACAATATTTAATAATCAGGAAGGAAGATAGAGGAATTCAGTCAGAAGATATACTAGGATTTTGAAAAGAATTCAAATTTTGATAACAATGGATTTATATCAATCTCAGCCAATCAGAATTCTTTAGTTACCATAGAAACCACCATTGAATACCGTTACTCGAAAGGTGTCAGTCTACCAGGACAGAAGCCAAAGTTTGGAAGACCAATTTTTCATTAAATAATGTAAAACAGTGAACGAAATTCGAAACTGGATAAGAAGCAGACGACCCATTGGAGCAGTCAAATAAAGATCCAGGACAATAAAACTGAAAATTAAAAGGAAATTATGACCACATACTATATGAAAAGGACGCCAGACCTACTTAAGTCCAAAGATCAATGAGAATAGAACTTATTGCAGCCCAATCCTCTTCCGATCCAATGAATGAAAACACCAAGTCATGCTGATGTGTCAAGTACCACTGAATTACCTTATTTCCAAAAACCAAATCACTCTAAATTTTACTAAAAGTAAATTGATCTAACTATAAGCCGAATATTTCTCTTTCAAAGATTATTTAAGAAAAATAAACACACTGAAAATTTGTTAACATAAAATCTAACCTATTGTTTAAACACGAACTTTCGAAACATATTTAACGACACTACAGAACAGATTGTAAACACACACCTTATTATTTATGTACACTTAGAGTAAGGTAAAATACTTTTATTGTAATCATAGGAATTCTTTGCCTTATAATCAAAAGAATCCCACGATTTTGGAACGAAAATAATTGTAATAACTAAACGTTCCACAGCCATGCTGTTGCTGATGTGAATATATCGTTCCTTAATCGATTCGGCACCCCAAGTAAAATTGTTTCATGTAAAAAGTCGGTGCAAAGTTGTTAATCAACTAATACATTTTAATTGTCAAAAATTGAAAATATTAATTCTCAAACATTAAAATCAATATTACACGGAGTAACCGTTGTTATTATTTCATAGGGAGTGCATTACATTACTTGTGTTTATTTACGAAGGCTAGGTTTGATGAGCAGCGCTCAAGTTGCCATTTGCACAACTGCCTACACGATTCAGAAGGCGGCACGAGCGGGAATTATGTGAACGCCACGACCGTCATAGCTGAAAACACTTTATTAAGTAATTCTAATTGTTTTAATAAACAATTTGGCGCCACCCGGGATTAACACACTCCTATATATATACAGGTAAGGTTACTGCCGTGTTATACTGGTAATTACCACAACGCTACGGACATCGTTAGCGCAAAATTGACGTAACGACCCCAGTGCGAGACGAACGCACTGACACTAACATTTTACACACATATAAAACTGGTATACATTTTACAGAGACACACCAGTTTTGTCGTTAAAGATTGACGCATCTAATGTGTGGCAAAGAAACACGGGAGATACCAGGCGTGTCGTTACAGATTGGCGACCAACCGGTGAGGCTTTAAGAGAAGACCAGCGGCGATTATGAGGAGACATTCCATGGTTACAAGATACCTAAAAAAGAAAGGAACTGAAGGTGAAGATCAAGAAGAGATGGAAGAAATTGAAGAAATGATTGGAGAACTGTTCGAAGAGGATCCCCAGGAGGACCAACCAGAAAACCCAAACCAACCAGAACCGGAAGTGGAAGTAATGGTCGGGGACCAACCCAGCAAACCCACTCAGAAAGAGAACCTGAGCACGCAGGAGATGTTAAAAATCCTAATGGAGGGGAATAACAAAATACAGGAACAAAGAAAGGAGGACAAGGAAGAATTGAATAAAAAATTAGAATCATTACAAGAGGGAAGGAAGGACGACAGGGAATTCTTCAGACAAAATAGTGAAGAGTTAAAAAAACAAATCAAGGAGGATACAGGACTTCTAAATGATAAGATGGAAAGAAACCATGAAGCTTTGAAAAGAAACCAAGAAACGTTAGAAAAGAAGAGTGAGGAGTTGAAGAGACAGATAAAGAAGGATCTTGAAATATTAAATAACAAGATTGAAGATAATAATGAGACACTCCTACAACAAATAAAGGAAGACGGTGAGAAAAACAGAGAAGAATTAAGGTTCATACTAATAGGATTTCATGAAGAAATCAAGCAGACGAAAACGGGGATGAACAAGAGATGGGAAGAAACAAGTTACCCAGTCGATCAACTTAATGAAACAGTAAATAGTGGTTTCACACAATTGAATGAAACACTAGACACCACTTCTGAAGGTAGTAAGGAGATGGAAATTGTAGAAGAATCAAATGTATTGTTTTCTGAAAATAAAGGTAACAATAACACCGAGAAAATCAAGCGCATAAAAACCAACCGTAGAAGAATAAAGAAGAATCGAATAATTAAGAAGATTAAGGAAACAAAGGAAATAGGAAAAATATATAAAAAGAAACTACTGAAATCAAGAGAAGAAGTGGAGATGATGAAGAACGGACTAATTGATGTATTCAATTTACCAATTACTGACCAAAGCAAGTTAATGAAATACAAAGACTGTAGGAGGACCTCAAAAGCAATTATAGAGGGAATTCATAACAAACTAGCGAAGGAAAACTTCAGAAAATCGATATGTAAATGGAGGATACAAGAAATAGAAAGGACCCACAACAAAATAGTGTGTCACAAATTACGAAGGTCTATAAAACACAAGAATCCACCAGAACTGGAAATGCAAAATAAAAATTAATGATGGCATTAACGAAGGAATTACCATTAACTCCTTTGATTAATAAACCACCTCATAAAGTGAACGATGTAGGCATGGATACAAGGGAACACATGGTAGTAGAAGAAGTGATGTACCAGGTAGCAGAGAAATACTTCATAAGGACGGAGACAGTAATACACACACGAGCGATCCAAATACAAAGGGAAGAGGAGCAACAACATGAAAAAATATACAACAGGTCAATAATGATGAAGGAGATAGATCCGGAAGTAACCAACCAGAAGAAGAAGACTATGACTGGATACCTTTCAGCAATAATCCAGTAGAGAGTTTCCGAATAGTGTATAATAAACGCAACCCACCAGAACTTTGGATTCCATCAAGAAGTAATGGAAACCAATCAAACACACCTCAGGGAGGAAGACAAGTCATTGATGAAGAAGAAGAAACGGCCGATCGATGGAACGCATAATAAACCATAATAAAGTAAATAAATAAACAAATACCAAAATTCAAAAATTATGTGAGCACAACTTACAACAATATTTAGATGACTTATGAGGCCTAATATAAAGTATTAAATAAGGAATAAGTTACAAAAATTCCTACCAAGTAAGATCAACTTACAATAAAATAAAGTTGACATATGAAGTATGATATAAAAAATAATAATAAGGAATAAGTTACAAAAATTCCTATACAAAAGTAAGAACCACAAACTTACAATAATATTTAAACAAAAGTACCAAGAAAGGAATAAGTTACAAAAATTCCTATAAAGTAAGAAAAACTAACTTACAAAAATTATTAAGAATAATATTTAATAAAAATAAAAGAAACAAAAATAAAATCAAGCACAAACTGCTAAGATAAATACCTAAAATTATAATGAATTCAATGTATTCAAAGAAAAAACAAAAAAAACTGAACTGGTACAAGGAAGAAAAAGAAATTATGTATAAAACAAATATACAAAAAATGGCTAAAGCAGAATATTGCTAAACAACCAAGAAAAAGAAAAAAGATGTATAAGATAATTAAAATAACAAGAATAATAGAAAAACAAACTAATGAAAAGTTAGATATGATGAAATTAACATATGAATAAATAAAAAACAATCAACTGTATGAGTAGATGACAGCATATCGCAAAGGTACAGCGGAGGGAAGAATGAGTAAAAGGCCAAAGTGATCTAAAAACAAACCACAAGGTGGACAATCCCAAAATATATTATTATTATTAATTTAAGTCACAAGTTGACAAAAAAAGGTATTTAAGATTGACTGTTGAAAAGTCCAGCAATCAAAATAAACTGAGCACAGATGATGTTCCTCTGGTCTCAGAAAAAATGAGTAGTAATGGAAGAAACCAGCTACTAAAAAGTTAGGGAAAATTTTATATAAAAGGGAGAACACACTAATGGAAATAAATAAAAACAGATCCAAATAAAATGGAATGAATCAAGTAAGAAGAGAAATAAGAATGAAGAAACAAACAAGAAAGAAGAGGGAAAAGATTATATATAACTGATAATTTCATAAAAAACTATACTAGTGTTTTATCAAAATGATCAATTTTGAAGGAGAGGCATTATGTTACAACACAAATAAGCCAACCCAGTACCAGGGATAAAAAAGATGATTATAAATATGAAATAATACTTCATATTAAATAAAATGCTTAATATAAATAAAATATAAAGACAATGACACGACGTACAACGACATGACCCAACCCAAGTGATTGACCCAACAAAAGGAAACAAAAGTAGAAGGGAACCACAAAAAACAAACAAGAATAAAACCAAAGAAGAGAAGAAGGTGATTAACCAAACCAAAAGAAGAAGGGAAAAAACCAAAACCAAACAAAAATGAAACAAGTTCATGGAATTAAATGACTCAATGTAACATGTTAAAATGAACCCAAAGGAGAAGGTGGAAAACCAAAGTATTAAACAAATACAATGAAAATGAAGAAGGAGGGAAATAGAAAAGAGACAAACCCAAGATAGAAGGGAAATAAATAAAAATGAAAACCAATGATGATACACAAACAAGTAATAAAGAATATGAGCCAGAGAAATAATGCACTCAAATGTAATATCGGAAACAAGACCGATAATTCACCTATGAGAAAAAAAAAAGGTAAATGTTATTATCCATTAATGGACAATAGTAATGGAATTGAAAGAAACCCAATTAAACAATGTTAAATATAAATATAAAAAAGCAAACTAACCCACAATTTAGAGTTAGATGTAATGATAGAAATATAAGTACATAAAATTGTTATTATTATTAATGAGATATTGTAATGAAAGAGATAGTATGGTAGTGAATAATAATTAGAGGGATTATCCATTCAGAAACACTTAAAAAACAAAAACATTTGTGAAGTGCAAAATGAAAGTGTAAAAACCCCAAAGTGTAGTGATAAAGAAAGTACACTAATTAAATTATAATAAACTATAAATAATTTAAAAGTGAAGGTGATGATTGAATGAGAATAGTGTAAAATAAAGAATTGTAATATAGTGAAAAATAGTGAATGATAAAATCATTAACAATTAATAAATCCAAAGGAAACACTAAATGATAAAAAGTGAAGAATATTAGTAATTAAGAATAGCAGTATAAACCGATAAGACAGTAACTAGTTAAGAAAGAATGTTATTATTAAATTTAAGTAAATACAATTATGAAAAAAAGGGAGAATGCCCTGAAGGGAAAACCAGATAGTGTTAACATGGAGGGAAAGTAAAGATTGTTTAAAAAATTAAGGAGTTAAAAACAAATCAAAAAACACCCATGTTATAAGGGATCGTTATAAGTTCATAAACGTGATGTTGTTTATCACACTAAAAAATAATATAAAATAAGATGAATTGTAAACAAAGATTAGCAAATAATAGTTAAACAATTATTCAAGCAAGTTTATGAATTGGATATGGCTGACAGAGTTATACAGACCATAGGCCTACATGTTATATTTAATAAGATCAAAAAATAGTAAATAATAGCCACATTGTTATTATTGACAAAGTAAATCAGTAAAAAGTTAAGAAATGTATGACCTAGAAAACGTGGAAACCGAACAGTAAACAATGATGTATAAAATAATAGTGACAAAATAATAACACATAAACAGACCCAAAACACAACACAACCAATTATAATAACAAAATAAAGCCCATTAGGTTGAAATGAGATGTAACTTAAATGAAATAAGTCAAATACCATAATGGTTACTTAGGCCTAGGAAAATGCCTAACTGTCAAAAACAAACAACTACAAATTGTAATAAGTTAAGTAAGAAATTAGCAAATCCGAGGCGAATGACTCACCAAGGATAAATTGTAAATCATTTTTAAGACAAAATATTATAATAAGCATTTGAATACAAAAAGAAAAGTAATTAAGAAGTATTAAAATAATTGTAAAAACATAAAACCTAAAATAACCCAAACTTGTGGGGTATCAAAATAATCTATGAAAGGAAATACATAATATAGTGACAATATTTAATAATCAGGAAGGAAGATAGAGGAATTCAGTCAGAAGATATACTAGGATTTTGAAAAGAATTCAAATTTTGATAACAATGGATTTATATCAATCTCAGCCAATCAGAATTCTTTAGTTACCATAGAAACCACCATTGAATACCGTTACTCGAAAGGTGTCAGTCTACCAGGACAGAAGCCAAAGTTTGGAAGACCAATTTTTCATTAAATAATGTAAAACAGTGAACGAAATTCGAAACTGGATAAGAAGCAGACGACCCATTGGAGCAGTCAAATAAAGATCCAGGACAATAAAACTGAAAATTAAAAGGAAATTATGACCACATACTATATGAAAAGGACGCCAGACCTACTTAAGTCCAAAGATCAATGAGAATAGAACTTATTGCAGCCCAATCCTCTTCCGATCCAATGAATGAAAACACCAAGTCATGCTGATGTGTCAAGTACCACTGAATTACCTTATTTCCAAAAACCAAATCACTCTAAATTTTACTAAAAGTAAATTGATCTAACTATAAGCCGAATATTTCTCTTTCAAAGATTATTTAAGAAAAATAAACACACTGAAAATTTGTTAACATAAAATCTAACCTATTGTTTAAACACGAACTTTCGAAACATATTTAACGACACTACAGAACAGATTGTAAACACACACCTTATTATTTATGTACACTTAGAGTAAGGTAAAATACTTTTATTGTAATCATAGGAATTCTTTGCCTTATAATCAAAAGAATCCACCGATTTTGGAACGAAAATAATTGTAATAACTAAACGTTCCACAGCCATGCTGTTGCTGATGTGAATATATCGTTCCTTAATCGATTCGGCACCCCAAGTAAAATTGTTTCATGTAAAAAGTCGGTGCAAAGTTGTTAATCAACTAATACATTTTAATTGTCAAAAATTGAAAATATTAATTCTCAAACATTAAAATCAATATTACACGGAGTAACCGTTGTTATTATTTCATAGGGAGTGCATTACATTACTTGTGTTTATTTACGAAGGCTAGGTTTGATGAGCAGCGCTCAAGTTGCCATTTGCACAACTGCCTACACGATTCAGAAGGCGGCACGAGCGGGAATTATGTGAACGCCACGACCGTCATAGCTGAAAACACTTTATTAAGTAATTTTAATTGTTTTAATAAACAATTTGGCGCCACCCGGGATTAACACACTCCTATATATATACAGGTAAGGTTACTGCCGTGTTATACTGGTAATTACCACAACGCTACGGACATCGTTAGCGCAAAATTGACGTAACGACCCCAGTGCGAGACGAACGCACTGACACTAACATTTTACACACATATAAAACTGGTATACATTTTACAGAGACACACCAGTTTTGTCGTTAAAGATTGACGCATCTAATGTGTGGCAAAGAAACACGGGAGATACCCGGCGTGTCGTTACAGATTGGCGACCAACCGGTGAGGCTTTAAAAGAAGACCAGCGGCGATTATGAGGAGACATTCCATGGTTACAAGATACCTAAAAAAGAAAGGAACTGAAGGTGAAGATCAAGAAGAGATGGAAGAAATTGAAGAAATGATTGGAGAACTGTTCGAAGAGGATCCCCAGGAGGACCAACCAGAAAACCCAAACCAACCAGAACCGGAAGTGGAAGTAATGGTCGGGGACCAACCCAGCAAACCCACTCAGAAAGAGAACCTGAGCACGCAGGAGATGTTAAAAATCCTAATGGAGGGGAATAACAAAATACAGGAACAAAGAAAGGAGGACAAGGAAGAATTGAATAAAAAATTAGAATCATTACAAGAGGGAAGGAAGGACGACAGGGAATTCTTCAGACAAAATAGTGAAGAGTTAAAAAAACAAATCAAGGAGGATACAGGACTTCTAAATGATAAGATGGAAAGAAACCATGAAGCTTTGAAAAGAAACCAAGAAACGTTAGAAAAGAAGAGTGAGGAGTTGAAGAGACAGATAAAGAAGGATCTTGAAATATTAAATAACAAGATTGAAGATAATAATGAGACACTCCTACAACAAATAAAGGAAGACGGTGAGAAAAACAGAGAAGAATTAAGGTTCATACTAATAGGATTTCATGAAGAAATCAAGCAGACGAAAACGGGGATGAACAAGAGATGGGAAGAAACAAGTTACCCAGTCGATCAACTTAATGAAACAGTAAATAGTGGTTTCACACAATTGAATGAAACACTAGACACCACTTCTGAAGGTAGTAAGAAGATGGAAATTGTAGAAGAATCAAATGTATTGTTTTCTGAAAATAAAGGTAACAATAACACCGAGAAAATCAAGCGCATAAAAACCAACCGTAGAAGAATAAAGAAGAATCGAATAATTAAGAAGATTAAGGAAACAAAGGAAATAGGAAAAATATATAAAAAGAAACTACTGAAATCAAGAGAAGAAGTGGAGATGATGAAGAACGGACTAATTGATGTATTCAATTTACCAATTACTGACCAAAGCAAGTTAATGAAATACAAAGACTGTAGGAGGACCTCAAAAGCAATTATAGAGGGAATTCATAACAAACTAGCGAAGGAAAACTTCAGAAAATCGATATGTAAATGGAGGATACAAGAAATAGAAAGGACCCACAACAAAATAGTGTGTCACAAATTACGAAGGTCTATAAAACACAAGAATCCACCAGAACTGGAAATGCAAAATAAAAATTAATGATGGCATTAACGAAGGAATTACCATTAACTCCTTTGATTAATAAACCACCTCATAAAGTGAACGATGTAGGCATGGATACAAGGGAACACATGGTAGTAGAAGAAGTGATGTACCAGGTAGCAGAGAAATACTTCATAAGGACGGAGACAGTAATACACACACGAGCGATCCGAATACAAAGGGAAGAGGAGCAACAACATGAAAAAATATACAACAGGTCAATAATGATGAAGGAGATAGATCCGGAAGTAACCAACCAGAAGAAGAAGACTATGACTGGATACCTTTCAGCAATAATCCAGTAGAGAGTTTCCGAATAGTGTATAATAAACGCAACCCACCAGAACTTTGGATTCCATCAAGAAGTAATGGAAACCAATCAAACACACCTCAGGGAGGAAGACAAGTCATTGATGAAGAAGAAGAAACGGCCGATCGATGGAACGCATAATAAACCATAATAAAGTAAATAAATAAACAAATACCAAAATTCAAAAATTATGTGAGCACAACTTACAACAATATTTAGATGACTTATGAGGCCTAATATAAAGTATTAAATAAGGAATAAGTTACAAAAATTCCTACCAAGTAAGATCAACTTACAATAAAATAAAGTTGACATATGAAGTATGATATAAAAAATAATAATAAGGAATAAGTTACAAAAATTCCTATACAAAAGTAAGAACCACAAACTTACAATAATATTTAAACAAAAGTACCAAGAAAGGAATAAGTTACAAAAATTCCTATAAAGTAAGAAAAACTAACTTACAAAAATTATTAAGAATAATATTTAATAAAAATAAAAGAAACAAAAATAAAATCAAGCACAAACTGCTAAGATAAATACCTAAAATTATAATGAATTCAATGTATTCAAAGAAAAAACAAAAAAAACTGAACTGGTACAAGGAAGAAAAAGAAATTATGTATAAAACAAATATACAAAAAATGGCTAAAGCAGAATATTGCTAAACAACCAAGAAAAAGAAAAAAGATGTATAAGATAATTAAAATAACAAGAATAATAGAAAAACAAACTAATGAAAAGTTAGATATGATGAAATTAACATATGAATAAATAAAAAACAATCAACTGTATGAGTAGATGACAGCATATCGCAAAGGTACAGCGGAGGGAAGAATGAGTAAAAGGCCAAAGTGATCTAAAAACAAACCACAAGGTGGACAATCCCAAAATATATTATTATTATTAATTTAAGTCACAAGTTGACAAAAAAAGGTATTTAAGATTGACTGTTGAAAAGTCCAGCAATCAAAATAAACTGAGCACAGATGATGTTCCTCTGGTCTCAGAAAAAATGAGTAGTAATGGAAGAAACCAGCTACTAAAAAGTTAGGGAAAATTTTATATAAAAGGGAGAACACACTAATGGAAATAAATAAAAACAGATCCAAATAAAATGGAATGAATCAAGTAAGAAGAGAAATAAGAATGAAGAAACAAACAAGAAAGAAGAGGGAAAAGATTATATATAACTGATAATTTCATAAAAAACTATACTAGTGTTTTATCAAAATGATCAATTTTGAAGGAGAGGCATTATGTTACAACACAAATAAGCCAACCCAGTACCAGGGATAAAAAAGATGATTATAAATATGAAATAATACTTCATATTAAATAAAATGCTTAATATAAATAAAATATAAAGACAATGACACGACGTACAACGACATGACCCAACCCAAGTGATTGACCCAACAAAAGGAAACAAAAGTAGAAGGGAACCACAAAAAACAAACAAGAATAAAACCAAAGAAGAGAAGAAGGTGATTAACCAAACCAAAAGAAGAAGGGAAAAAACCAAAACCAAACAAAAATGAAACAAGTTCATGGAATTAAATGACTCAATGTAACATGTTAAAATGAACCCAAAGGAGAAGGTGGAAAACCAAAGTATTAAACAAATACAATGAAAATGAAGAAGGAGGGAAATAGAAAAGAGACAAACCCAAGATAGAAGGGAAATAAATAAAAATGAAAACCAATGATGATACACAAACAAGTAATAAAGAATATGAGCCAGAGAAATAATGCACTCAAATGTAATATCGGAAACAAGACCGATAATTCACCTATGAGAAAAAAAAAAGGTAAATGTTATTATCCATTAATGGACAATAGTAATGGAATTGAAAGAAACCCAATTAAACAATGTTAAATATAAATATAAAAAAGCAAACTAACCCACAATTTAGAGTTAGATGTAATGATAGAAATATAAGTACATAAAATTGTTATTATTATTAATGAGATATTGTAATGAAAGAGATAGTATGGTAGTGAATAATAATTAGAGGGATTATCCATTCAGAAACACTTAAAAAACAAAAACATTTGTGAAGTGCAAAATGAAAGTGTAAAAACCCCAAAGTGTAGTGATAAAGAAAGTACACTAATTAAATTATAATAAACTATAAATAATTTAAAAGTGAAGGTGATGATTGAATGAGAATAGTGTAAAATAAAGAATTGTAATATAGTGAAAAATAGTGAATGATAAAATCATTAACAATTAATAAATCCAAAGGAAACACTAAATGATAAAAAGTGAAGAATATTAGTAATTAAGAATAGCAGTATAAACCGATAAGACAGTAACTAGTTAAGAAAGAATGTTATTATTAAATTTAAGTAAATACAATTATGAAAAAAAGGGAGAATGCCCTGAAGGGAAAACCAGATAGTGTTAACATGGAGGGAAAGTAAAGATTGTTTAAAAAATTAAGGAGTTAAAAACAAATCAAAAAACACCCATGTTATAAGGGATCGTTATAAGTTCATAAACGTGATGTTGTTTATCACACTAAAAAATAATATAAAATAAGATGAATTGTAAACAAAGATTAGCAAATAATAGTTAAACAATTATTCAAGCAAGTTTATGAATTGGATATGGCTGACAGAGTTATACAGACCATAGGCCTACATGTTATATTTAATAAGATCAAAAAATAGTAAATAATAGCCACATTGTTATTATTGACAAAGTAAATCAGTAAAAAGTTAAGAAATGTATGACCTAGAAAACGTGGAAACCGAACAGTAAACAATGATGTATAAAATAATAGTGACAAAATAATAACACATAAACAGACCCAAAACACAACACAACCAATTATAATAACAAAATAAAGCCCATTAGGTTGAAATGAGATGTAACTTAAATGAAATAAGTCAAATACCATAATGGTTACTTAGGCCTAGGAAAATGCCTAACTGTCAAAAACAAACAACTACAAATTGTAATAAGTTAAGTAAGAAATTAGCAAATCCGAGGCGAATGACTCACCAAGGATAAATTGTAAATCATTTTTAAGACAAAATATTATAATAAGCATTTGAATACAAAAAGAAAAGTAATTAAGAAGTATTAAAATAATTGTAAAAACATAAAACCTAAAATAACCCAAACTTGTGGGGTATCAAAATAATCTATGAAAGGAAATACATAATATAGTGACAATATTTAATAATCAGGAAGGAAGATAGAGGAATTCAGTCAGAAGATATACTAGGATTTTGAAAAGAATTCAAATTTTGATAACAATGGATTTATATCAATCTCAGCCAATCAGAATTCTTTAGTTACCATAGAAACCACCATTGAATACCGTTACTCGAAAGGTGTCAGTCTACCAGGACAGAAGCCAAAGTTTGGAAGACCAATTTTTCATTAAATAATGTAAAACAGTGAACGAAATTCGAAACTGGATAAGAAGCAGACGACCCATTGGAGCAGTCAAATAAAGATCCAGGACAATAAAACTGAAAATTAAAAGGAAATTATGACCACATACTATATGAAAAGGACGCCAGACCTACTTAAGTCCAAAGATCAATGAGAATAGAACTTATTGCAGCCCAATCCTCTTCCGATCCAATGAATGAAAACACCAAGTCATGCTGATGTGTCAAGTACCACTGAATTACCTTATTTCCAAAAACCAAATCACTCTAAATTTTACTAAAAGTAAATTGATCTAACTATAAGCCGAATATTTCTCTTTCAAAGATTATTTAAGAAAAATAAACACACTGAAAATTTGTTAACATAAAATCTAACCTATTGTTTAAACACGAACTTTCGAAACATATTTAACGACACTACAGAACAGATTGTAAACACACACCTTATTATTTATGTACACTTAGAGTAAGGTAAAATACTTTTATTGTAATCATAGGAATTCTTTGCCTTATAATCAAAAGAATCCACCGATTTTGGAACGAAAATAATTGTAATAACTAAACGTTCCACAGCCATGCTGTTGCTGATGTGAATATATCGTTCCTTAATCGATTCGGCACCCCAAGTAAAATTGTTTCATGTAAAAAGTCGGTGCAAAGTTGTTAATCAACTAATACATTTTAATTGTCAAAAATTGAAAATATTAATTCTCAAACATTAAAATCAATATTACACGGAGTAACCGTTGTTATTATTTCATAGGGAGTGCATTACATTACTTGTGTTTATTTACGAAGGCTAGGTTTGATGAGCAGCGCTCAAGTTGCCATTTGCACAACTGCCTACACGATTCAGAAGGCGGCACGAGCGGGAATTATGTGAACGCCACGACCGTCATAGCTGAAAACACTTTATTAAGTAATTTTAATTGTTTTAATAAACAATTTGGCGCCACCCGGGATTAACACACTCCTATATATATACAGGTAAGGTTACTGCCGTGTTATACTGGTAATTACCACAACGCTACGGACATCGTTAGCGCAAAATTGACGTAACGACCCCAGTGCGAGACGAACGCACTGACACTAACATTTTACACACATATAAAACTGGTATACATTTTACAGAGACACACCAGTTTTGTCGTTAAAGATTGACGCATCTAATGTGTGGCAAAGAAACACGGGAGATACCCGGCGTGTCGTTACAGATTGGCGACCAACCGGTGAGGCTTTAAAAGAAGACCAGCGGCGATTATGAGGAGACATTCCATGGTTACAAGATACCTAAAAAAGAAAGGAACTGAAGGTGAAGATCAAGAAGAGATGGAAGAAATTGAAGAAATGATTGGAGAACTGTTCGAAGAGGATCCCCAGGAGGACCAACCAGAAAACCCAAACCAACCAGAACCGGAAGTGGAAGTAATGGTCGGGGACCAACCCAGCAAACCCACTCAGAAAGAGAACCTGAGCACGCAGGAGATGTTAAAAATCCTAATGGAGGGGAATAACAAAATACAGGAACAAAGAAAGGAGGACAAGGAAGAATTGAATAAAAAATTAGAATCATTACAAGAGGGAAGGAAGGACGACAGGGAATTCTTCAGACAAAATAGTGAAGAGTTAAAAAAACAAATCAAGGAGGATACAGGACTTCTAAATGATAAGATGGAAAGAAACCATGAAGCTTTGAAAAGAAACCAAGAAACGTTAGAAAAGAAGAGTGAGGAGTTGAAGAGACAGATAAAGAAGGATCTTGAAATATTAAATAACAAGATTGAAGATAATAATGAGACACTCCTACAACAAATAAAGGAAGACGGTGAGAAAAACAGAGAAGAATTAAGGTTCATACTAATAGGATTTCATGAAGAAATCAAGCAGACGAAAACGGGGATGAACAAGAGATGGGAAGAAACAAGTTACCCAGTCGATCAACTTAATGAAACAGTAAATAGTGGTTTCACACAATTGAATGAAACACTAGACACCACTTCTGAAGGTAGTAAGGAGATGGAAATTGTAGAAGAATCAAATGTATTGTTTTCTGAAAATAAAGGTAACAATAACACCGAGAAAATCAAGCGCATAAAAACCAACCGTAGAAGAATAAAGAAGAATCGAATAATTAAGAAGATTAAGGAAACAAAGGAAATAGGAAAAATATATAAAAAGAAACTACTGAAATCAAGAGAAGAAGTGGAGATGATGAAGAACGGACTAATTGATGTATTCAATTTACCAATTACTGACCAAAGCAAGTTAATGAAATACAAAGACTGTAGGAGGACCTCAAAAGCAATTATAGAGGGAATTCACAACAAACTAGCGAAGGAAAACTTCAGCAAATCGATATGTAAATGGAGGATACAAGAAATAGAAAGGACCCACAACAAAATAGTGTGTCACAAATTACGAAGGTCTATAAAACACAAGAATCCACCAGAACTGGAAATGCAAAATAAAAATTAATGATGGCATTAACGAAGGAATTACCATTAACTCCTTTGATTAATAAACCACCTCATAAAGTGAACGATGTAGGCATGGATACAAGGGAACACATGGTAGTAGAAGAAGTGATGTACCAGGTAGCAGAGAAATACTTCATAAGGACGGAGACAGTAATACACACACGAGCGATCCGAATACAAAGGGAAGAGGAGCAACAACATGAAAAAATATACAACAGGTCAATAATGATGAAGGAGATAGATCCGGAAGTAACCAACCAGAAGAAGAAGACTATGACTGGATACCTTTCAGCAATAATCCAGTAGAGAGTTTCCGAATAGTGTATAATAAACGCAACCCACCAGAACTTTGGATTCCATCAAGAAGTAATGGAAACCAATCAAACACACCTCAGGGAGGAAGACAAGTCATTGATGAAGAAGAAGAAACGGCCGATCGATGGAACGCATAATAAACCATAATAAAGTAAATAAATAAACAAATACCAAAATTCAAAAATTATGTGAGCACAACTTACAACAATATTTAGATGACTTATGAGGCCTAATATAAAGTATTAAATAAGGAATAAGTTACAAAAATTTCTACCAAGTAAGATCAACTTACAATAAAATAAAGTTGACATATGAAGTATGATATAAAAAATAATAATAAGGAATAAGTTACAAAAATTCCTATACAAAAGTAAGAACCACAAACTTACAATAATATTTAAACAAAAGTACCAAGAAAGGAATAAGTTACAAAATTCCTATAAAGTAAGAAAAACTAACTTACAAAAATTATTAAGAATAATATTTAATAAAAATAAAAGAAACAAAAATAAAATCAAGCACAAACTGCTAAGATAAATACCTAAAATTATAATGAATTCAATGTATTCAAAGAAAAAACAAAAAAACTGAACTGGTACAAGGAAGAAAAAGAAATTATGTATAAAACAAATATACAAAAAATGGCTAAAGCAGAATATTGCTAAACAACCAAGAAAAAGAAAAAAGATGTATAAGATAATTAAAATAACAAGACTAATAGAAAAACAAACTAATGAAAAGTTAGATATGATGAAATTAACATATGAATAAATAAAAAACAATCAACTGTATGAGTAGATGACAGTATATCGCAAAGGTACAGCGGAGGGAAGAATGAGTAAAAGGCCAAAGTGATCTAAAAACAAACCACAAGGTGGACAATCCCAAAATATATTATTATTATTAATTTAAGTCACAAGTTGACAAAAAAAGGTATTTAAGATTGACTGTTGAAAAGTCCAGCAATCAAAATAAACTGAGCACAGATGATGTTCCTCTGGTCTCAGAAAAAATGAGTAGTAATGGAAGAAACCAGCTACTAAAAAGTTAGGGAAAATTTTATATAAAAGGGAGAACACACTAATGGAAATAAATAAAAACAGATTCAAATAAAATGGAATGAATCAAGTAAGAAGAGAAATAAGAATGAAGAAACAAACAAGAAAGAAGAGGGAAAAGATTATATATAACTGATAATTTCATAAAAAACTATACTAGTGTTTTATCAAAATGATCAATTTTGAAGGAGAGGCATTATGTTACAACACAAATAAGCCAACCCAGTACCAGGGATAAAAAAGATGATTATAAATATGAAATAATACTTCATATTAAATAAAATGCTTAATATAAATAAAATATAAAGACAATGACACGACGTACGACGACATGACCCAACCCAAGTGATTGACCCAACAAAAGGAAACAAAAGTAGAAGGGAACCACAAAAAACAAACAAGAATAAAACCAAAGAAGAGAAGAAGGTGATTAACCAAACCAAAAGAAGAAGGGAAAAAACCAAAACCAAACAAAAATGAAACAAGTTCATGGAATTAAATGACTCAATGTAACATGTTAAAATGAACCCAAAGGAGAAGGTGGAAAACCAAAGTATTAAACAAATACAATGAAAATGAAGAAGGAGGGAAATAGAAAAGAGACAAACCCAAGATAGAAGGGAAATAAATAAAAATGAAAACCAATGATGATACACAAACAAGTAATAAAGAATATGAGCCAGAGAAATAATGCACTCAAATGTAATATCGGAAACAAGACCGATAATTCACCTATGAGAAAAAAAAAAGGTAAATGTTATTATCCATTAATGGACAATAGTAATGGAATTGAAAGAAACCCAATTAAACAATGTTAAATATAAATATAAAAAAGCAAACTAACCCACAATTTAGAGTTAGATGTAATGATAGAAATATAAGTACATAAAATTGTTATTATTATTAATGAGATATTGTAATGAAAGAGATAGTACGGTAGTGAATAATAATTAGAGGGATTATCCATTCAGAAACACTTAAAAAACAAAAACATTTGTGAAGTGCAAAATGAAAGTGTAAAAACCCCAAAGTGTAGTGATAAAGAAAGTACACTAATTAAATTATAATAAACTATAAATAATTTAAAAGTGAAGGTGATGATTGAATGAGAATAGTGTAAAATAAAGAATTGTAATATAGTGAAAAATAGTGAATGATAAAATCATTAACAATTAATAAATCCAAAGGAAACACTAAATGATAAAAAGTGAAGAATATTAGTAATTAAGAATAGCAGTATAAACCGATAAGACAGTAACTAGTTAAGAAAGAATGTTATTATTAAATTTAAGTAAATACAATTATGAAAAAAAGGGAGAATGCCCTGAAGGGAAAACCAGATAGTGTTAACATGGAGGGAAAGTAAAGATTGTTTAAAAAATTAAGGAGTTAAAAACAAATCAAAAAACACCCATGTTATAAGGGATCGTTATAAGTTCATAAACGTGATGTTGTTTATCACACTAAAAAATAATATAAAATAAGATGAATTGTAAACAAAGATTAGCAAATAATAGTTAAACAATTATTCAAGCAAGTTTATGAATTGGATATGGCTGACAGAGTTATACAGACCATAGGCCTACATGTTATATTTAATAAGATCAAAAAATGGTAAATAATAGCCACATTGTTATTATTGACAAAGTAAATCAGTAAAAAGTTAAGAAATGTATGACCTAGAAAACGTGGAAACCGAACAGTAAACAATGATGTATAAAATAATAGTGACAAAATAATAACACATAAACAGACCCAAAACACAACACAACCAATTATAATAACAAAATAAAGCCCATTAGGTTGAAATGAGATGTAATTTAAATGAAATAAGTCAAATACCATAATGGTTACTTAGGCCTAGGAAAATGCCTAACTGTCAAAAACAAACAACTACAAATTGTAATAAGTTAAGTAAGAAATTAGCAAATCCGAGGCGAATGACTCACCAAGGATAAATTGTAAATCATTTTTAAGACAAAATATTATAATAAGCATTTGAATACAAAAAGAAAAGTAATTAAGAAGTATTAAAATAATTGTAAAAACATAAAACCTAAAATAACCCAAACTTGTGGGGTATCAAAATAATCTATGAAAGGAAATACATAATATAGTGACAATATTTAATAATCAGGAAGGAAGATAGAGGAATTCAGTCAGAAGATATACTAGGATTTTGAAAAGAATTCAAATTTTGATAACAATGGATTTATATCAATCTCAGCCAATCAGAATTCTTTAGTTACCATAGAAACCACCATTGAATACCGTTACTCGAAAGGTGTCAGTCTACCAGGACAGAAGCCAAAGTTTGGAAGACCAATTTTTCATTAAATAATGTAAAACAGTGAACGAAATTCGAAACTGGATAAGAAGCAGACGACCCATTGGAGCAGTCAAATAAAGATCCAGGACAATAAAACTGAAAATTAAAAGGAAATTATGACCACATACTATATGAAAAGGACGCCAGACCTACTTAAGTCCAAAGATCAATGAGAATAGAACTTATTGCAGCCCAATCCTCTTCCGATCCAATGAATGAAAACACCAAGTCATGCTGATGTGTCAAGTACCACTGAATTACCTTATTTCCAAAAACCAAATCACTCTAAATTTTACTAAAAGTAAATTGATCTAACTATAAGCCGAATATTTCTCTTTCAAAGATTATTTAAGAAAAATAAACACACTGAAAATTTGTTAACATAAAATCTAACCTATTGTTTAAACACGAACTTTCGAAACATATTTAACGACACTACAGAACAGATTGTAAACACACACCTTATTATTTATGTACACTTAGAGTAAGGTAAAATACTTTTATTGTAATCATAGGAATTCTTTGCCTTATAATCAAAAGAATCCACCGATTTTGGAACGAAAATAATTGTAATAACTAAACGTTCCACAGCCATGCTGTTGCTGATGTGAATATATCGTTCCTTAATCGATTCGGCACCCCAAGTAAAATTGTTTCATGTAAAAAGTCGGTGCAAAGTTGTTAATCAACTAATACATTTTAATTGTCAAAAATTGAAAATATTAATTCTCAAACATTAAAATCAATATTACACGGAGTAACCGTTGTTATTATTTCATAGGGAGTGCATTACATTACTTGTGTTTATTTACGAAGGCTAGGTTTGATGAGCAGCGCTCAAGTTGCCATTTGCACAACTGCCTACACGATTCAGAAGGCGGCACGAGTGGGAATTATGTGAACGCCACGACCGTCATAGCTGAAAACACTTTATTAAGTAATTTTAATTGTTTTAATAAACAATTTGGCGCCACCCGGGATTAACACACTCCTATATATATACAGGTAAGGTTACTGCCGTGTTATACTGGTAATTACCACAACGCTACGGACATCGTTAGCGCAAAATTGACGTAACGACCCCAGTGCGAGACGAACGCACTGACACTAACATTTTACACACATATAAAACTGGTATACATTTTACAGAGACACACCAGTTTTGTCGTTAAAGATTGACGCATCTAATGTGTGGCAAAGAAACACGGGAGATACCCGGCGTGTCGTTACAGATTGGCGACCAACCGGTGAGGCTTTAAAAGAAGACCAGCGGCGATTATGAGGAGACATTCCATGGTTACAAGATACCTAAAAAAGAAAGGAACTGAAGGTGAAGATCAAGAAGAGATGGAAGAAATTGAAGAAATGATTGGAGAACTGTTCGAAGAGGATCCCCAGGAGGACCAACCAGAAAACCCAAACCAACCAGAACCGGAAGTGGAAGTAATGGTCGGGGACCAACCCAGCAAACCCACTCAGAAAGAGAACCTGAGCACGCAGGAGATGTTAAAAATCCTAATGGAGGGGAATAACAAAATACAGGAACAAAGAAAGGAGGACAAGGAAGAATTGAATAAAAAATTAGAATCATTACAAGAGGGAAGGAAGGACGACAGGGAATTCTTCAGACAAAATAGTGAAGAGTTAAAAAAACAAATCAAGGAGGATACAGGACTTCTAAATGATAAGATGGAAAGAAACCATGAAGCTTTGAAAAGAAACCAAGAAACGTTAGAAAAGAAGAGTGAGGAGTTGAAGAGACAGATAAAGAAGGATCTTGAAATATTAAATAACAAGATTGAAGATAATAATGAGACACTCCTACAACAAATAAAGGAAGACGGTGAGAAAAACAGAGAAGAATTAAGGTTCATACTAATAGGATTTCATGAAGAAATCAAGCAGACGAAAACGGGGATGAACAAGAGATGGGAAGAAACAAGTTACCCAGTCGATCAACTTAATGAAACAGTAAATAGTGGTTTCACACAATTGAATGAAACACTAGACACCACTTCTGAAGGTAGTAAGGAGATGGAAATTGTAGAAGAATCAAATGTATTGTTTTCTGAAAATAAAGGTAACAATAACACCGAGAAAATCAAGCGCATAAAAACCAACCGTAGAAGAATAAAGAAGAATCGAATAATTAAGAAGATTAAGGAAACAAAGGAAATAGGAAAAATATATAAAAAGAAACTACTGAAATCAAGAGAAGAAGTGGAGATGATGAAGAACGGACTAATTGATGTATTCAATTTACCAATTACTGACCAAAGCAAGTTAATGAAATACAAAGACTGTAGGAGGACCTCAAAAGCAATTATAGAGGGAATTCACAACAAACTAGCGAAGGAAAACTTCAGCAAATCGATATGTAAATGGAGGATACAAGAAATAGAAAGGACCCACAACAAAATAGTGTGTCACAAATTACGAAGGTCTATAAAACACAAGAATCCACCAGAACTGGAAATGCAAAATAAAAATTAATGATGGCATTAACGAAGGAATTACCATTAACTCCTTTGATTAATAAACCACCTCATAAAGTGAACGATGTAGGCATGGATACAAGGGAACACATGGTAGTAGAAGAAGTGATGTACCAGGTAGCAGAGAAATACTTCATAAGGACGGAGACAGTAATACACACACGAGCGATCCGTATACAAAGGGAAGAGGAGCAACAACATGAAAAAATATACAACAGGTCAATAATGATGAAGGAGATAGATCCGGAAGTAACCAACCAGAAGAAGAAGACTATGACTGGATACCTTTCAGCAATAATCCAGTAGAGAGTTTCCGAATAGTGTATAATAAACGCAACCCACCAGAACTTTGGATTCCATCAAGAAGTAATGGAAACCAATCAAACACACCTCAGGGAGGAAGACAAGTCATTGATGAAGAAGAAGAAACGGCCGATCGATGGAACGCATAATAAACCATAATAAAGTAAATAAATAAACAAATACCAAAATTCAAAAATTATGTGAGCACAACTTACAACAATATTTAGATGACTTATGAGGCCTAATATAAAGTATTAAATAAGGAATAAGTTACAAAATTTCTACCAAGTAAGATCAACTTACAATAAAATAAAGTTGACATATGAAGTATGATATAAAAAATAATAATAAGGAATAAGTTACAAAAATTCCTATACAAAAGTAAGAACCACAAACTTACAATAATATTTAAACAAAAGTACCAAGAAAGGAATAAGTTACAAAAATTCCTATAAAGTAAGAAAAACTAACTTACAAAAATTATTAAGAATAATATTTAATAAAAATAAAAGAAACAAAAATAAAATCAAGCACAAACTGCTAAGATAAATACCTAAAATTATAATGAATTCAATGTATTCAAAGAAAAAACAAAAAAAACTGAACTGGTACAAGGAAGAAAAAGAAATTATGTATAAAACAAATATACAAAAAATGGCTAAAGCAGAATATTGCTAAACAACCAAGAAAAAGAAAAAAGATGTATAAGATAATTAAAATAACAAGAATAATAGAAAAACAAACTAATGAAAAGTTAGATATGATGAAATTAACATATGAATAAATAAAAAACAATCAACTGTATGAGTAGATGACAGTATATCGCAAAGGTACAGCGGAGGGAAGAATGAGTAAAAGGCCAAAGTGATCTAAAAACAAACCACAAGGTGGACAATCCCAAAATATATTATTATTATTAATTTAAGTCACAAGTTGACAAAAAAAGGTATTTAAGATTGACTGTTGAAAAGTCCAGCAATCAAAATAAACTGAGCACAGATGATGTTCCTCTGGTCTCAGAAAAAATGAGTAGTAATGGAAGAAACCAGCTACTAAAAAGTTAGGGAAAATTTTATATAAAAGGGAGAACACACTAATGGAAATAAATAAAAACAGATCCAAATAAAATGGAATGAATCAAGTAAGAAGAGAAATAAGAATGAAGAAACAAACAAGAAAGAAGAGGGAAAAGATTATATATAACTGATAATTTCATAAAAAACTATACTAGTGTTTTATCAAAATGATCAATTTTGAAGGAGAGGCATTATGTTACAACACAAATAAGCCAACCCAGTACCAGGGATAAAAAAGATGATTATAAATATGAAATAATACTTCATATTAAATAAAATGCTTAATATAAATAAAATATAAAGACAATGACACGACGTACGACGACATGACCCAACCCAAGTGATTGACCCAACAAAAGGAAACAAAAGTAGAAGGGAACCACAAAAAACAAACAAGAATAAAACCAAAGAAGAGAAGAAGGTGATTAACCAAACCAAAAGAAGAAGGGAAAAAACCAAAACCAAACAAAAATGAAACAAGTTCATGGAATTAAATAACTCAATGTAACATGTTAAAATGAACCCAAAGGAGAAGGTGGAAAACCAAAGTATTAAACAAATACAATGAAAATGAAGAAGGAGGGAAATAGAAAAGAGACAAACCCAAGATAGAAGGGAAATAAATAAAAATGAAAACCAATGATGATACACAAACAAGTAATAAAGAATATGAGCCAGAGAAATAATGCACTCAAATGTAATATCGGAAACAAGACCGATAATTCACCTATGAGAAAAAAAAAAGGTAAATGTTATTATCCATTAATGGACAGTAGTAATGGAATTGAAAGAAACCCAATTAAACAATGTTAAATATAAATATAAAAAAGCAAACTAACCCACAATTTAGAGTTAGATGTAATGATAGAAATATAAGTACATAAAATTGTTATTATTATTAATGAGATATTGTAATGAAAGAGATAGTATGGTAGTGAATAATAATTAGAGGGATTATCCATTCAGAAACACTTAAAAAACAAAAACATTTGTGAAGTGCAAAATGAAAGTGTAAAAACCCCAAAGTGTAGTGATAAAGAAAGTACACTAATTAAATTATAATAAACTATAAATAATTTAAAAGTGAAGGTGATGATTGAATGAGAATAGTGTAAAATAAAGAATTGTAATATAGTGAAAAATAGTGAATGATAAAATCATTAACAATTAATAAATCCAAAGGAAACACTAAATGATAAAAAGTGAAGAATATTAGTAATTAAGAATAGCAGTATAAACCGATAAGACAGTAACTAGTTAAGAAAGAATGTTATTATTAAATTTAAGTAAATACAATTATGAAAAAAAGGGAGAATGCCCTGAAGGGAAAACCAGATAGTGTTAACATGGAGGGAAAGTAAAGATTGTTTAAAAAATTAAGGAGTTAAAAACAAATCAAAAAACACCCATGTTATAAGGGATCGTTATAAGTTCATAAACGTGATGTTGTTTATCACACTAAAAAATAATATAAAATAAGATGAATTGTAAACAAAGATTAGCAAATAATAGTTAAACAATTATTCAAGCAAGTTTATGAATTGGATATGGCTGACAGAGTTATACAGACCATAGGCCTACATGTTATATTTAATAAGATCAAAAAATGGTAAATAATAGCCACATTGTTATTATTGACAAAGTAAATCAGTAAAAAGTTAAGAAATGTATGACCTAGAAAACGTGGAAACCGAACAGTAAACAATGATGTATAAAATAATAGTGACAAAATAATAACACATAAACAGACCCAAAACACAACACAACCAATTATAATAACAAAATAAAGCCCATTAGGTTGAAATGAGATGTAATTTAAATGAAATAAGTCAAATACCATAATGGTTACTTAGGCCTAGGAAAATGCCTAACTGTCAAAAACAAACAACTACAAATTGTAATAAGTTAAGTAAGAAATTAGCAAATCCGAGGCGAATGACTCACCAAGGATAAATTGTAAATCATTTTTAAGACAAAATATTATAATAAGCATTTGAATACAAAAAGAAAAGTAATTAAGAAGTATTAAAATAATTGTAAAAACATAAAACCTAAAATAACCCAAACTTGTGGGGTATCAAAATAATCTATGAAAGGAAATACATAATATAGTGACAATATTTAATAATCAGGAAGGAAGATAGAGGAATTCAGTCAGAAGATATACTAGGATTTTGAAAAGAATTCAAATTTTGATAACAATGGATTTATATCAATCTCAGCCAATCAGAATTCTTTAGTTACCATAGAAACCACCATTGAATACCGTTACTCGAAAGGTGTCAGTCTACCAGGACAGAAGCCAAAGTTTGGAAGACCAATTTTTCATTAAATAATGTAAAACAGTGAACGAAATTCGAAACTGGATAAGAAGCAGACGACCCATTGGAGCAGTCAAATAAAGATCCAGGACAATAAAACTGAAAATTAAAAGGAAATTATGACCACATACTATATGAAAAGGACGCCAGACCTACTTAAGTCCAAAGATCAATGAGAATAGAACTTATTGCAGCCCAATCCTCTTCCGATCCAATGAATGAAAACACCAACACACATTTAATGACACTACAGAACAGATTGTAACAACACACCTTATTATTTATGTACACTTAGAATAAGGTAAAATACTTTTATTGTAATCATCGGAATTCTTTGCCTTATAATCAAAAGAATCCACCGATTTTGGAACGAAATTAATTGTCATAACAAAACGTTCAGCTGCCATGCTGATGCGAGCACATCGTTCCTTAATCGATTCGTCACCCGAAGTAAAATTGTTTCATGTAAAAAGTCGGTGCAAAGTTGTTAATCAACTAATACATTTTAATTGTCAAAAATTGAAAATATTAATTCTCAAACATTAAAATCAATATTACAGGGAGTAACCGTTGTTATTATGTCATAGGGAGTGCATTACATTACTTGTGTTTATTTACGAAGGCTAGGTTTGATGAGCAGCGCTCAAGTTGCCATTTGCACAACTGCCTACACGATTCAGAAGGCGGCACGAGCGGGAATTATTTGAACGCCCCGACCGTCATAGCTGAAAACACTTTATTAAGTAATTTTAATTGTTTTAATAAACAATTTGGTGCCACCCGGGATTAACACACTCCTATATATATACAGGTAAGGTTACTGCCGTGTTATACTGGTAATTACCACAACGCTATGGACATCTTTAGCGCAAAATTGACGTAACGACCCCAGTGCGAGACGAACGCACTGACACTAACACATACAATACAAGATACACGTCTTTTACAGAGACGACTCAATTTTGTCGTTACAATATGCATCTTTTTTTAAATTTTTAACTGTTAATAACACAAAATTTAACAGACAAAGAAAATTATAATATATAAAAGTTTTGTTTGCAAATCTATACTTTATACTCCCTCCCCCTTTTTCTATATTCTCTCTCTCTCTCTCTCTCTCTCTCTCTCTCTCTCTCTCTCTCTCTCTCTCTCTGATTACCCCCTTTTATTGAATTCTCATCATTTTTAGTTTAACACATGTTGTTTCAAAAAGAAATAAAAGAATTTACATCGGATTTTAATTAGTTTTGGCCAATTATTTTGTCACTTATCTGGCACGTGGTCCCAGTTGTTGCACATTACGTTGAAAGTCCAGTTTTCATTACAACACCAAAATAAACGTTTTTAAAACTTTTATACTATAATCACTGTAACGGTACAGAATTGTGGGCTACAATAGTTTTAATTTTAATTCAGTTTTAATTTTTAATTGTCAGTATCCACCTGTGAGGTGCCCCAGTGCAACACATGTTAGCATAAACAACTGATGTCTAGACAGCTAGACTAGACATATTACGTAATAGCCCCAGTAGCAGTCTTTGTGAAACACAGTATGCAGATTAACATCAGACAGTAAGGAGCAGCATATAGTTTGTTAAGTAAACCGGTGGCCTCGGGTGTAAGATAGGCCGTAAGATAAATTCGGCCTATCTATTAAAGCATTACAACATGTGTACGATAATATTTTAAAAGATTGAAAGTAAGACGGCTTTCTTACTTGATAATTTAATAGCCTCTGGTGAGCTCTATAGCAGCAGCATGCAGAATTGCTAACAAGACATAAATAATATGAAAATTACTTACCGTATCTCACGACTTGGTTGATCCTGACACTCAAGGCAGGATAGACTGGTTGGGAAAAGGATAGGTTACATGTACGGAGTTCTACCTGCCGAGGAGTCCCGACTCGTGGATGTTGACACTAGGATGGCTGGCGTGCGACAAAAGCTACAAGTCCATATTGTAACGAGATGTTTATGTGGGTTGTTTAAATTGTTAATAGATATTATTTAGTGTTAAACGTGTCAAAACGTATGCTCTCAGTCGTGTACGGGTAAACCGTATTCTGCTCTGCTGCATTCAAACGTTGCCGCCTCGCCACCTGATTGGCGTACAGCTCTCTGCAGTATTACCCAGCTTGCGTCTCGCTTTAACGCCTTCACTTCAATAATTACTAGTCGTAATTCTAAATTAACTGAATCAAACATACAGCATTGCAGATTGAGAACATTTATTAATCCTTTAGAATATTTCACTTGGTTTATTATACATCAAAATTCGTTTTCTTCACCGGCTATTACAATTGTGCAGTTGGTACTTGCTCAGCTCAGTTGTATACAATCAGTCAGTAACGTTAGTTTACAGTAAAAATATCGTTTTTCTCAGGGGTGTAAAGTCCTTTCGGCTACAGAAATGTGTACTTACAGCTAACACACACAAAGTTATAACAATTCTTAAGACTAATTACATAAATAAATCGATATCTCATTACATTTAATTAAGTAATCACCAATGAAAACTTGTAAAGCAATTTTGGGTTATGTTTCGTTTGCCAAAAGTTCGTTATTAAAAGATTCGTTAATTATTTTTTATATTTTACCTTCTTAATAATTGTTAATTGGTTAGAGTTAAATAGTGAATTTAAATAAGCATTTATTTTGACTCGGAAATAGTGATCAGTGATTTTGAAATAGTTATAATTAATTCAGACCAAACGTTGTGAATACGATTTAAGGGATAATGTTTATACTCATCGGTTACTTGTTGCTGAAAATCCTGATGTCATCTTCTTCGATAGATAACTCCTGGGCTGTCGTCTTCTTCTATGGATAATTCCTGTCATCTGTTTCCCTCGTCTCGGCACTTCTCCTTGCTGATTCAGGCCTCGTATTTCCTCAGTTGATGTCGTCTTCTTCTTTTAGGAGGTTCCACTGATCTTCATATAGTGTCCTTGGTCGTCTTTCTTCGTCACGGCGTCGCTTCGTCTTCTTCGGATCACTACGGTTTGTTATTTTAATTTTTTATAAATAAAAATTTACGTTCAGGATTCCCTGTACTGTTGTAATAGTCTTCCACTGGTTTTAATTAGTTTTGAAATTACTTGAAGAATAATAATTTAATTTTAATACGAGAGCTACTCGGTCCACTCTCTGGCGTTGGTTAATAATGACTACTGAAAATCTAACGGTTTTTTGGCGTTATTTTTCTTGTTGCTATGGTTACTTAATAAGTTATGCTAATTTTTCATTGGTTATTAACTCAGGTTATTGTTGTGATTTATCGTCTTTTTCCGTCTATTTCTACCAAAATATCTTCAACTGAAGATTACTACTTTATTCTAATAGCTAGAGTCATCACATTAGTACCATTCTTCCTAATTTTTCATGATGAACATTTTGATACCCCTCATGCCTACTTTTGAATAGCTAATTACATTTTTACTATTTTCCCATATTTATATCTTACATATATTTTATTCAAAATTAGTTGTTAATCACATATTTTGGTACTAGGAATACCCACTTACATGGTTTAATCATTTGGCACATTCTGCCTTAACTTTGGATTATTATTTGTTCTCAAATTAATAAATTTATGTTCAACAGTTTGGCCTAGAGCCTAGATTCCATTCTACTTCCATCTAACATTTCTTACTAACATTTCTGGTAACTCTAATACAATTCATAAACAAAACAAACAATAAACATCAGTATCCCTAACTCTAATTCTTACTATGAAATATTCCTTTTCAGGTTCTACCCTGAAATAACTTTTAACTGCTGTTATCTGCTTACCCTACAATTTACTCTATACTATGATTTTCTGAACACTAACAAAACTCTTAATACTTACTTAAAGAAACTTAAAGAAACTCTTATAATACTATTGATAAACTGTTCCTTATATGATATGTCCTATCTACTATTCCCTTCACTTAAATACAGTGTCTGTCCTCCTTAATTTGCTATTCGTTCTAATACCTTAATTCTTATCTTAATATATTATCCTGATATCTTATTACCTAAATTAACAACATTACAATTAGTTCAATCTTACTTACTAATGCACAGTTTATCACAAATTGTTTATCTGTTTAACATAGTTGGCTTATATAATATTTGGTTCTACACCCCCACTGCACTTTTCCTTTCATTAGAAAGTTTCTATAATTACTACCCTGCTCACTTTGTTTCATTATTCTATACCTATCACTTCACTACTTATTTAGTTTTACACACACTTTTGGGCTTATTCACTTGTTTATTCATGGGTTGTCTGATTACTTTATATCACTGTGTGATTATGGTTATGTATAACTATTTACCTCCAAATCACACTGATCACTTTTGGTCATCATTCTAATATTGCTTTTGTTTGGGCTCAAAGTATTGTTTATAGCCTTTGGCCATTATTATTACAATTAGTTTGGGGTATGGTTAGCTTCTAACCCCCCTACATTATATTATACAAGTACATTCTTTAACTAACAAGATACATGTGATACTATTACCCTTCATTAATCTTATTGTCCTAGCTACATCTCATATACTACAGACATCAATTCATTACTAAATTTACAATATTCTGTTCACTTTTTTGGGATGACTTGATTGTACTTAAACTTCTTCTTCACTGTCTCTTGGTTTCTTTGGTTCCTATCCGATCTATTGTGTCAAGTCTGTCAGGTTAATAGTCATTTGTCATTTATTGGGTTACTGGGTTATTGATCTTTAAGTTCATAAGTTTTTGCCTCTTACTCTTATCTTCAGCTGTTTATTTTATAATTAAATACCATTGAATCTTTGCTACCTTATGTCATGTTACATAATGCATCGCCACCAAAATTGATTATTTCGAAACAAAGATTATTAGATTTTTTCTGAAATCATCAATATAGTGTATTTTATCAAGTGGTTATGATTCAGGAATTCATCCATCGCTACTTCTTCTGTATTCATTCTTTATTAAGTCATGGTTCATAATGTAATAATTGGTATTATTTTCTTTCTTTATTATTCCCTTTTATGTTCTATTTCCCTAAAATTTTTCTTCTCTCTCCTTCATATAAATTGGTACTAGCCAGAGGGCACGTGTGGCTCTATTACTCTGCTATCCATTTATACACATTTTGAGTTCAGAGGCCTTGCCTATCTGCTCAATAACATATGTTGGACGTATCTCAACATAAAATCATCACATAATAATATTCATAATAATTATAATAATAGTCGTTCATTTCCGACTCACATAATATTCATACAATAAAACACTTTTGGGATTAATTATTCTTTCTTTTATACAACTCATGACCTTTCATCTCAATAACTTATTAGGATTCCTTTGTTTTAAGCTTGTGGCGATATTTAATAGGCATTTTGTATTGTTTTAAGAGCTTATGCTATATGGTAGTGATTCTATTTGTCATCACTTTAATGCTCATTGATATTTAATTAACATTATAGCTGGTTTTGACTCACTTATATTTTTTCATTGATAGTTCAGTTAATCTGCCAGTGTTATTTTTTATTTGATTGTTTTCGTTTCTTCTTTTGTGAAACATTAATTTTTATTTATCCCCTTTTTGTGATAGGGTTTGTTAATGATGTTATGTAGCGTCATCATTATTTGTGTAACATTGAATTATTTATATTTCAATTTTTATGATATTTCATTATACATTTTCAAATTTACTTGTGTTTACACATTTTGTTTCACACTTGGTCGTAAGTTTAGCCTTACTTTGTTTTGAACTTAGCTTATCTTTCTTCTAAATTCCCTTTCATTTATAATAATAATAGTTCCAATCAAATACTTATTGTAAGTTGTGCTTACATTACTTTTGAATTTTGATAATAGTTACTTACAAAATTCTCTTTAATTTTCTGACACTGGTTCATAATACTTTTTTAAAGAAGACTGGTTATAAGTCCCTTTTATCTTTTTAGTTGTGATTTCACTTATGACATAGGTATTATTTTTATTATCTTTCAATATGAGATAGGGTATTTATTTTGCTATATAATGGACCCTGTTATATACATTCATTTTTCTTATAAGTTAATCTTCTCATTTATCTACATTAATTGGTTTGCATGGTCAGTTTATTCAAAATCAATCCCATTTCAGATAGTATTTTGACTTAGTTTTATCCGTTTCCGGTACTGGCCGCTGTTCGGGCTGTTCTGCCAATATGATTTTCCGGAGGATTCCGTAAGTTATAAGCAGTGTTAAATCTCTCTATGGGATCGTCACAGTACGGATCATATACATATGGTTCTATTTCATCTTCGTTCCGTCTGTTCCTTCCCTCAGCATTCCTGGAACTTGGATTAGGTTCATTGTTTCCATGATATCCCTCTTGGTCATCCCCGGCCTCAGCCAGGATGTGGTTTATTCGAACATACTGGACTCCCTGGTCATTGCTTGGCTGATTTATTGCGGGCGCGTCTCCCCTTCGTTCCCTACTTTTCCTATCTTCTTCCGGACTCCTGCTCCTTCTTCTGTAACCACGTCTTCTGTCGTTTCGGGCACTGACATAATTTACTTGTCACCTGTGTGGTTGATTCTGTGTCGACGGGTTATTATTTTGGTACTGGTTATTTGGTCTGTTATACCCACGTCCAGTTTGGTTGTTTCCCCTGTTGTAAGGATGGTTACCATTATTATTGTTATTGGGGTAATTCTGATTGTGGTTTCTTGGGTAATTATTGTTGTTGTTTTGGTTATGGAACCCTCGATAATTATTGGGGTTAGATGGCGGATGGTTGGCCGGGGTGTGGTTTCCCTGTGGTCCACTTGGCTGATTCCGGTTGTCATAATTTCTGTAGTTTGGTGAATTCTTTTGTCTGTTCAAGACATAGTGTTTCTCCCGCTCGTACTCTCCCAATAATGCGGCCATCTCTTGTATAGTTTTAATGCGTCCACTTAAACGGCTTTTCGTGATCTCACCGTCATAGTGATACGCCAATTGCGTCACTAGGCACTCTTCCGGGATGTTGGGTTCGAGGTTCCTTGCTATGCTCACCTTACCTAAAAAGTAAGCGGATGGTGACTGTCCTAGGTAAGGGTCGAATCTGCCATTGCTTATATTGTTTCTCACCACGTGCTGAGTTGCCTCCGACCAGTATTTGTCTTTGAATAATTTCTTGAATTCATTGAAATTATTTATGTCTGGTCTCACCGCCGTCCACCAATTATCATGGACTTCTTTAAACATGTCATCTATGATGCTTTTGATTACAGTCCACCTTGTCTCTCTGGTTCGGGCTAAGTTTTCCTCCACTCGTTCTATAAACTCAATTGGATTATGTTTATAGTTTTTAAAGTTTATGGTCTCCCTATTTTCACTACATAACACATGTGAGGTCATGATTGGTCGATCCTTCAATGCGTTGATCTCCTCTTGTAAGCGTAATTCTCTAGCCCTAAATTCAGCTATTTTCCCTTCTTGGGCGGTTGTGGTGTCTTTCACTTCACTTACTGACGCGTCCAATCTGCTATAGTTCTCTTCTACTCTGGTTTGTATCTGTTCTAATTTGTTGTTGGTTTCTTTTTGGAGTCCTTCAACCCTCCTCTTACCTTCGCCTTCAACTTCATTCACCTTGATTAAAACTTCTTCTCGGACTTGCATCACTACTTCGCTGGTTTTCTTATCTTCTCTTCCGTTTCCATTACAGTTTGTTTCAGTTCTTCTCTGTACTCCGTCAACTGTTGCTGTAATGTATCTTGGTTATATTCAATTTTATCATTCAGCGTTTCAATGTCCTCTTTCATGAGTCTCAAGGCTTCGTTGGTTTTCTCATTACTCCTCTCTATTTTTTCACTGATTATCTTGTTTTCTTCCTTCATCTCCTGTCGTAATTTTTTGTTATTTCCATTAATGGTCCGCCTTAAATCTTCTTTGGTGCTGTCCAATATTTCATCTATTTTCTCCTCCTGCTTCTTAAAATTTTCATTTACTGACTCAAATTTCTTGTCCATTTTTTCATCTATCTCCTTTTTCAACTCCTCCTTATTTTTGTCCATTTTCTCATTCATTGTTCCGAACTGTTCCATCATAATTCTCATCAGATTTTCTAAATTCGTTCCTTCCGTGGTCCTGGTTGGCTCTGCTGGGGTTAATAATTCTTCCACATCTTCCACTGAAGTTACTTCTCTTTCTTCCATTCTGGCACCCTTCTCGATCTCCTTTTCTAATCTCCTTGCTTCCTCTTCCGCCTCCTTTTCGCGTAGCACGGTCTGTCTTGTGCCGATTTTTTCCCGTTCCATTTCTGTAGTCGCCGCTAGAATCTGTAAAGTTTAGAGATATGTTTCCTTACCTATTCTAGCCCTACTAGTTGGCGCGCCACTTTGTAATAGATCTGTTTGTGGGGTTGTAAAAATTTAATGTATAAATGTTGTTTGGTGTTAAACGTGTCAAAACGTATGCTCTCAGTCGTGTACGGGTAAACCGTATTCTGCTCTGCTGCATTCAAACGTTGCCGCCTCGCCACCTGATTGGCGTACAGCTCTCTGCAGTATTACCCAGCTTGCGTCTCGCTTTAACGCCTTCACTTCAATAATTACTAGTCGTAATTCTAAATTAACTGAATCAAACATACAGCATTGCAGATTGAGAACATTTATTAATCCTTTAGAATATTTCACTTGGTTTATTATACATCAAAATTCGTTTTCTTCACCGGCTATTACAATTGTGCAGTTGGTACTTGCTCAGCTCAGTTGTATACAATCAGTCAGTAACGTTAGTTTACAGTAAAAATATCGTTTTTCTCAGGGGTGTAAAGTCCTTTCGGCTACAGAAATGTGTACTTACAGCTAACACACACAAAGTTATAACAATTCTTAAGACTAATTACATAAATAAATCGATATCTCATTACATTTAATTAAGTAATCACCAATGAAAACTTGTAAAGCAATTTTGGGTTATGTTTCGTTTGCCAAAAGTTCGTTATTAAAAGATTCGTTAATTATTTTTTATATTTTACCTTCTTAATAATTGTTAATTGGTTAGAGTTAAATAGTGAATTTAAATAAGCATTTATTTTGACTCGGAAATAGTGATCAGTGATTTTGAAATAGTTATAATTAATTCAGACCAAACGTTGTGAATACGATTTAAGGGATAATGTTTATACTCATCGGTTACTTGTTGCTGAAAATCCTGATGTCATCTTCTTCGATAGATAACTCCTGGGCTGTCGTCTTCTTCTATGGATAATTCCTGTCGTCTGTTTCCCTCGTCTCGGCACTTCTCCTTGCTGATTCAGGCCTCGTATTTCCTCAGTTGATGTCGTCTTCTTCTTTTAGGAGGTTCCACTGATCTTCATATAGTGTCCTTGGTCGTCTTTCTTCGTCACGGCGTCGCTTCGTCTTCTTCGGATCACTACGGTTTGTTATTTTAATTTTTTATAAATAAAAATTTACGTTCAGGATTCCCTGTACTGTTGTAATAGTCTTCCACTGGTTTTAATTAGTTTTGAAATTACTTGAAGAATAATAATTTAATTTTAATACGAGAGCTACTCGGTCCACTCTCTGGCGTTGGTTAATAATGACTACTGAAAATCTAACGGTTTTTTGGCGTTATTTTTCTTGTTGCTATGGTTACTTAATAAATTATGCTAATTTTTCATTGGTTATTAACTCAGGTTATTGTTGTGATTTATCGTTTTTTCCGTCTATTTCTACCAAAATATCTTCAACTGAAGATTACTACTTTATTCTAATAGCTAGAGTCATCACATTAGTACCATTCTTCCTAATTTTTCATGATGAACATTTTGATACCCCTCATGCCTACTTTTGAATAGCTAATTACATTTTTACTATTTTCCCATATTTATATCTTACATATATTTTATTCAAAATTAGTTGTTAATCACATATTTTGGTACTAGGAATACCCACTTACATGGTTTAATCATTTGGCACATTCTGCCTTAACTTTGGATTATTATTTGTTCTCAAATTAATAAATTTATGTTCAACAGTTTGGCCTAGAGCCTAGATTCCATTCTACTTCCATCTAACATTTCTTACTAACATTTCTGGTAACTCTAATACAATTCATAAACAAAACAAACAATAAACATCAGTATCCCTAACTCTAATTCTTACTATGAAATATTCCTTTTCAGGTTCTACCCTGAAATAACTTTTAACTGCTGTTATCTGCTTACCCTACAATTTACTCTATACTATGATTTTCTGAACACTAACAAAACTCTTAATACTTACTTAAAGAAACTTAAAGAAACTCTTATAATACTATTGATAAACTGTTCCTTATATGATATGTCCTATCTACTATTCCCTTCACTTAAATACAGTGTCTGTCCTCCTTAATTTGCTATTTGTTCTAATACCTTAATTCTTATCTTAATATATTATCCTGATATCTTATTACCTAAATTAACAACATTACAATTAGTTCAATCTTACTTACTAATGCACAGTTTATCACAAATTGTTTATCTGTTTAACATAGTTGGCTTATATAATATTTGGTTCTACACCCCCACTGCACTTTTCCTTTCATTAGAAAGTTTCTATAATTACTACCCTGCTCACTTTGTTTCATTATTCTATACCTATCGCTTCACTACTTATTTAGTTTTACACACACTTTTGGGCTTATTCACTTGTTTATTCATGGGTTGTCTGATTACTTTATATCACTGTGTGATTATGGTTATGTATAACTATTTACCTCCAAATCACACTGATCACTTTTGGTCATCATTCTAATATTGCTTTTGTTTGGGCTCAAAGTATTGTTTATAGCCTTTGGCCATTATTATTACAATTAGTTTGGGGTATGGTTAGCTTCTAACCCCCCTACATTATATTATACAAGTACATTCTTTAACTAACAAGATACATGTGATACTATTACCCTTCATTAATCTTATTGTCCTAGCTACATCTCATATACTACAGACATCAATTCATTACTAAATTTACAATATTCTGTTCACTTTTTTGGGATGACTTGATTGTACTTAAACTTCTTCTTCACTGTCTCTTGGTTTCTTTGGTTCCTATCCGATCTATTGTGTCAAGTCTGTCAGGTTAATAGTCATTTGTCATTTATTGGGTTACTGGGTTATTGATCTTTAAGTTCATAAGTTTTTGCCTCTTACTCTTATCTTCAGCTGTTTATTTTATAATTAAATACCATTGAATCTTTGCTACCTTATGTCATGTTACAATATGCATGCATAGACCCTGCAAAACCAATAGTGCCAACTTCGGAAAATGAAAATAATGACCGGTTCGATCCGAAATATCGAACACCGGCCCCCGTTGACCGCAATGGATCAACCACCAACTACACCAAAAGACATGGCCCAAAATGCATTACAAAAATTTGGCTTTTGGTGAACAGGAACCCTCTCTGAAAATTACCCTCCAACATCGGAGGGGGTCGCACGCAAACACAAGAAAATACAAACATACAGAAAACATGCAAAACATGCAATGAATTAGAAAACCATGCCGAATAACTCCGCCGCGGGCGCATCGACCAGGTGAGCAATCCGAAAGGTTCGGGTAGAGCAGACAAAACCCAATAACATACAATAAACAATGGCCCAGCCAAACACAATGTAAAACTCAGCAAATCAACTTAGTTAGTATTGATTTAAATGGAATAAATCCTATTGTAGTCCCAAGCCACGTGTTTGTTAACCAAATACACTGTACTCACCGTCTATGGCTTTTTTCCTTGATGTTTTTTTCAGTTTACATGTTTCAAGGCACTTGCCTCATCATCAGAACTTATAAAATCAATCTATGTCATAAATAATGACATTTGTCAAAATATTAAAAACACAATACGGCAATTAAACAATGTACATAAATTTTATTTTAATCCTTTATTTAAAAGATTTTCTTCGTCAGTATTTAATTCAATCGGAGTCAAATTACATAGTCGTGTACGTCATTTTAAAAACATTAAAGAAAAAACTATCTGACGATCAAGCCCTTGTCACTAAAGCGGATAAGGGTAACACTCTGGTTATTATAAATAAGAATGATTATGACGATAAAATACGCGATTTCATTGCAAATAATAATATCACCCTGCTAACCTCTGACCCCACTGATTTATACGTAAAACATCTTAATCGCAGCTTAAACATGTGTACACATCTCTTTGATGAACGTACTAGACGTTCTTTAAAACCAATTAATTCTAAAGCGCCCGTTTTATCAGGTCTGCCAAAGCTTCACAAGGAGGGGATTCCTATTAGACCACTAGTAAATTTTACCACTGCTCCTGGTTACAAAGCAGCTAGAAAATTAGTGAGTATATTAAAACATAATTTACATTTGATTAATAATCGAAGTTTGATTAATAGTTGTGATTTCGTTGAAAAAGTGAAAAACCTGATGATTGAACCCCACTATAAACTTATTTCTTTTGACATTGTGAACTTGTATACAAATGTACCGGTGAGTGAAACCTTACGCCTATTAAGATCTAACCTTGTTAACACCAATAAACTGGATGCTAATTGCATAAATGAAATATTAGAATTGTTGGAAGTGATTTTGGACCAGAATTATTTCACACATGACAAACAGTTTTTCAGACAGCTGGAGGGGTTAGCTATGGGTTCCCCACTCTCTAGTATTCTAGCGGAAGTATACTTAAATTACTTTGAAAATTCTTTCTTGTTTGCAAATCCTACATATAATTACAATGTGGTGTTCTATGGTAGATATGTCGACGACACTTTTATGGTGTATAAAGGCACAAATCGCCAAATTGACAAGCTCCACAATTACTTGAATGGCATTAACAACAAGATACAGTTTACTTTGGAGAATGAAGTTGGAGGTCGGTTAAATTTTCTGGATTTGACAGTAACTAAGAATTTTGTTACTAAAAAACTATGTTTTAATATAGAAATTTGCGGCGAACAGTCAGTTTAAGAGCCAGTATGTGCAATTTATAACGGATTATGTCGCTCAGGGGCATATGTCATTGGTGTCTGACCCCAATCTTCCAAAATATTTCATCCCTCATCATGGTATCTTTAAAGTTAGAGGTGATACTTCAAAAATAAGGGTGGTGTTTGACGCCAGCATGAAGACGTCCTCGGGGATTTCCTTAAATGATGTGTTATGTGTCGGCCCTAATTTGCAGACCTTACTGTCCGACGTTTTGACTTTGTTTCGGCGGTTTAGCCATGTTTTCACGTGCGACATCGAACAGATGTATCGCCAAATTGGTATGCATCCTGATGACTCGGCGTACCTGTGTATTTTATGGCGTGAGGAGGTTACCTCCCCACTACAGGTTTTCGCTTTGCGTCCCATTACTTACGGGCTGGCTTGCGCCCCTTTTCAGGCGTTGCGAACCTTGCAGCGGCTGGCTCAGGATGAGGCAGTTAATTTTCCTGCGGGAGCGGCAGTACTTAGCCGTAATATTTTTGTTGATGATATTGCTGCTGGCGCTGATTCAAAATCAGAGCTTTGCAAATTACAACGGGAATTAATTCTGTTGTTGTCTTCAGGAGGGTTCAATTTGAAAAAATGGTGCACTAATCAACCCGACTGCCTACCTGAATCAACCACTCCGAGTGATTCCTTCATTGCTAAGGATAAGGATATTCTGGGTTTAAGTTGGGACCATTCAACCGATTGCTTCTCATTTCCTCCTTTGGCCTGTTGCAGCAATGCTCAGGTTCAATTTACCAAACGTGTCGTGTTATCCCAGATGGCACAATTATTTGACCCATGTGGTTGGCTTTCGCCAGTGATTTTCAGGGCCAAGGCTTTTTTCCAAAAACTCTGGGCTGAGGGCTTGGACTGGGATGCTCCTCTAAGTGTTGACTTAAATGATTATTGGAGTCAATTCCAGTCCTCTTTGAATCATCTTCCGGTAATTACTATTTCCCGGCCATTCCTCCCTAAAGGTGGGCATATTGAAAGGGTTATATTGCATGGTTTCTGTGATGCTTCCCAGTTGGGTTACGCGGCCGTCCTCTATCTGTCCATTTATACTGACTCTGGTCCTCCGGTGGTTTCGTTGGTGTCGTCTAAAACTAAAGTGGCACCTCTTAAAACTCCATCAATCCCACGTTTGGAGTTGTTGGGAGCTTATCTTTTAGCCAAACTTGTTCGTCATTATGTTGGCTTATTCTCGTCATGTATTCAATTGAGTCAAGTTTTCTTATGGACGGACTCGACGATTGTCTTGGATTGGCTGAATATGCCTGCTTTTAAATTGAAGACGTTTATTGCTAATCGGGTGGCTGCCATTACCGAGTGGACCGATACTAAATCTTGGCGTCATGTTCATGGTGTTTCTAACCCCGCTGATTTAGCCTCTAGAGGCACGTCACTCGCCAGCCTTTGGTCGTCAACATTGTGGTGGTCAAGGCCAGATTGGTTAAAGCTTGATGCTCTGCACTGGCCCCCTATTAATTATCGCCCGAATCACGACGTGCAAGATGTTGCCTTGGAAACCAAGGTCTCTTCGTTTCTCACTCAGGAGCCCCGGGTGGAATTGTTTGAGCACTTGTCCTCGTGGCCCTTAGTGGTAGGGGTTACCTCAGTCATCTTAAGGTGGGCTATGCCTTCGCGGATTGAAGCTTCCACAGCCATGGATTGGAAGAAGTTGGCTGTTAAGTATATTTTACGCTACATTCAGCGCAGCGTGTTTGGACAGGAGCTCGCGGCTCTTCGTTAAGGTAAGCGGCTCCCGGTCCGCATTCAGCGCCTGGTCCCGTTTATAGATGATTTTGGCCTCATTCGAGTACGCGGTTGCTTGACCAACTCTGCGGTTACTAGAAATCGTTTTCCGATTTTACTGCCCAAGCATCACCACATAGTAGGGTTGCTAATTCATCACACCCATGTGTGGTTAGGTCATGCTGGGCCCTTGCAAGTTCAATTTCAGCTTGCCCAAAATTATTGGATTTTGTCCGCACGTCAGGCAATAAGAACCATAATTTGGAAATGTCTTCCTTGTTTCAGGGCGCGTCCTCGCCCCACCAACCCGTTAATGGGGGATCTGCCAATTCCTAGGGTTAATCCGGCACCTCCATTTTATTCTTCCGGCATGGATTATGCTGGCCCCTTTTTGGTACGGGCTTATGCTGTTCGGAAGGCACCTATCGTCAAAGCCTATCTATGCATTTTCATCTGCTTAGCCACTAAAGCAGTTCATTTTGAAGTGGCTATGGATCTTTCAACGCCCCAGTTTATTGATGTGTTGAGGCGGTTTATTAGTCGTCGTGGGGCTCCGAAAACACTGTATTTGGATTGTGGTAGGAATTTTGTGGGGTCGCGCTCCGTACTTAAACGGGAGCTCAAAAATGTTCTTTCCAATCCTGACCTGTCAGCTCAGATAACAGCTTTTGCTATCGACAATAACATTGAATTTAAATTTATCCCTCTGTCTGCCCCTCATCAGGGTGGCTTGTGGGAATGGGCTGTCCAGTCGGCCAAGTTTCACATGAAACGCATGATTGGGACCAGGTCGCTGACCATAGCAGAATTTTCGTCGTTATGCATTCGCATTGAGGGAATCTTAAATTCCCGTCCTTTGACTGCCCTATCCTCAGATCCAAGTGATTACCAGGCTCTAACGCCTGGTCATTTTTTGGTTGGCCGCCCCATTACCGCGCCCCCGGAAGCTGAAGTCTCATTAAATGAAGGGACCGTCCGTCATTACAAACAAATTGCCGCTTTGCTCCAAGCCTTTTGGAAAAGGTGGCGTTTGGAATACCTGACGGCACTTCATGCCAGATCGAAGTGGTCGTCTAAGTCAAGAAATTTAATGGTTGGGGACCTGGTGGTTATGGAGGAACAGAATTCTCCCCCCCTGATGTGGCCTCTGGGCCGAGTTTCAGCTGTTTCCGGGGAGCGACGGAGTTGTTCGTCGCGCTTCAGTTAAAACCTCCACAGGTTCTTTTGAACGACCGGCTATTAAATTATACCGGTTGCCTATATCTTCTTGATTGGGTTTATCTTGTTTTTCGGGTGAGCAGAATTAGTTTCAATGATTGTTGTGGACTTACTTGACACTTTTCTGGGATTTCTCAGGTGATTCCGTCCAGCTGTTGTCCGCAGTGAATTTTACATTGTGGAAGGTTTCTGGCATGGCGTTGTGCCAGTTTATTGGGAGTTATGGATGCTCAAAAAATCAACAACAACAAAATAAGTAAAAAAAAAAAAGATCAAAAAAAAGGGGAATAAAGGGAACAAAAAAAAATATAAAAAAGGAAAAAAATTTAAAAACTGGGGAATACTAACTAACCAAATACACTGTACTCACCGTCTATGGCTTTTTTCCTTGATGTTTTTTCCAGTTTACATGTTTCAAGGCACTTGCCTCATCATCAGAACTTATAAAATCAATCTATGTCATAAATAATGACATTTGTCAAAATATTAAAAACACAATACGGCAATTAAACAATGTACATAAATTCGCTTTAAAAATGTTCGGTGTGCCTTGCAAGACAACATGCGCCGTACTGACGTAATCTAAGCCTTATCTCGACTATATCTCATAGCGGTATCGTACAGTATATTTGATTTATACTGTAATTGGTCGTTCAACACATGTGGCTTGGTACTGGCGTCGTTGTATGCTTTGTAAATTTCATATTCTTCAAGGGCGTTCAAATAACTCCCTTTACTGCAGAAATGAAGGGGTATTAAATTTGAGCTAAAATCCGTGTAACTGTGACTGTTGTCTATGAGGTGCTTGGCGAAATTTGACTTGATATTGTCGAAGTTGTAAACTCGTGTAGGGGGTCTATGTTCAGAAAATCTTTTCAAAAAACCTCGACCCGTCTGGCCCACATAAAAAGCCTCACAGTCGTTGCAGACTAGCTTATAAACACCCGTTTTATTTTCAAGACTGGTATGTTCACAGGTGCGGAGATTATTCAAGATGTTATTACTAGTCTTATAGGAAACGACTATGTTGTTAACTTTATTAATGGTTGACTTAAAAATCCCTGGCATGAAATGCGTATAAGGTGCCGCAATGTATTTGCGTGCCTTTGTTTCGAGGTTCTCATTTCTATTATTTATATCTTTAGTTTCATTTTTAATAGTGTTACTCTTCTTTTTCTTTTGTTTTTTAAAAATATTATCTATTATTATTTCATTGTACCCATTGTTAAACGCAATGACTTTAATGGTATTTAACTCTTCGATATAATCCTCGATGCTAAGGGGTATAGACAACAAGCGATGTATCATGCTATGGAATGCAGCTAATTTCTGTGAAATGGGGTGGAACGATGAGGCATGTATGACAGCGTCAGTCATCGTGGGCTTCCTAAATATATTAAAACATAGTTTTTTAGTAACAAAATTCTTAGTTACTGTCAAATCCAGAAAATTTAACCGACCTCCAACTTCATTCTCCAAAGTAAACTGTATCTTGTTGTTAATGCCATTCAAGTAATTGTGGAGCTTGTCAATTTGGCGATTTGTGCCTTTATACACCATAAAAGTGTCGTCGACATATCTACCATAGAACACCACATTGTAATTATATGTAGGATTTGCAAACAAGAAAGAATTTTCAAAGTAATTTAAGTATACTTCCGCTAGAATACTAGAGAGTGGGGAACCCATAGCTAACCCCTCCAGCTGTCTGAAAAACTGTTTGTCATGTGTGAAATAATTCTGGTCCAAAATCACTTCCAACAATTCTAATATTTCATTTATGCAATTAGCATCCAGTTTATTGGTGTTAACAAGGTTAGATCTTAATAGGCGTAAGGTTTCACTCACCGGTACATTTGTATACAAGTTCACAATGTCAAAAGAAATAAGTTTATAGTGGGGTTTAATCATCAGGTTTTTCACTTTTTCAACGAAATCACAACTATTAATCAAACTTCGATTATTAATCAAATGTAAATTATGTTTTAATATACTCACTAATTTTCTAGCTGCTTTGTAACCGGGAGCAGTGGTAAAATTTACTAGTGGTCTAATAGGAATCCCCTCCTTGTGAAGCTATGGCAGACCTGATAAAACGGGCGCTTTAGAATTAATTGGTTTTAAAGAACGTCTAGTACGTTCATCAAAGAGATGTGTACACATGTTTAAGCTGCGATTAAGACGTTTTACGTATAAATCCGTGGGGTCAGAGGTTAGCAGGGTGATATTATTATTTGCAATGAAATCGCGTATTTTATCGTCAGATAATAACCAGAGTGTTACCCTTATCCGCTTTAGTGACAAGGGCTTGATCGTCAGATAGTTTTTTCTTTAATGTTTTTAAAATCCTACATTCGGCATTATAATTAGTCATAGAAGGAATGGGAGAATGCACGTTATTAAGTTGGTTACGTATAATTTTGTTAAATTTGTTATTTATTATGAACCGTGCTTCATCTTGTTCTTTTTGATCACTAATTGCTTTAATCACAGTTTCGGCACTAGCAACTTCAATTAGAATGTGCCTTGTGTTGAAGTTCGGCTTATGTAATGAAGTTGGAGGTCGGTTAAATTTTCTGGATTTGACAGTAACTAAGAATTTTGTTACTAAAAAACTATGTTTTAATATATTTAGGAAGCCCACGATGACTGACGCTGTCATACATGCCTCATCGTTCCACCCCATTTCACAGAAATTAGCTGCATTCCATAGCATGATACATCGCTTGTTGTCTATACCCCTTAGCATCGAGGATTATATCGAAGAGTTAAATACCATTAAAGTCATTGCGTTTAACAATGGGTACAATGAAATAATAATAGATAATATTTTTAAAAAACAAAAGAAAAAGAAGAGTAACACTATTAAAAATGAAACTAAAGATATAAATAATAGAAATGAGAACCTCGAAACAAAGGCACGCAAATACATTGCGGCACCTTATACGCATTTCATGCCGGGGATTTTTAAGTCAACCATTAATAAAGTTAACAACATAGTCGTTTCCTATAAGACTAGTAATAACATCTTGAATAATCTCCGCACCTGTGAACATACCAGTCTTGAAAATAAAACGGGTGTTTATAAGCTAGTCTGCAACGACTGTGAGGCTTTTTATGTGGGCCAGACGGGTCGAGGTTTTTTGAAAAGATTTTCTGAACATAGACCCCCTACACGAGTTTACAACTTCGACAATATCAAGTCAAATTTCGCCAAGCACCTCATAGACAACAGTCACAGTTACACGGATTTTAGCTCAAATTTAATACCCCTTCATTTCTGCAGTAAAGGGAGTTATTTGAACGCCCTTGAAGAATATGAAATTTACAAAGCATACAACGACGCCAGTACCAAGCCACATGTGTTGAACGACCAATTACAGTATAAATCAAATATACTGTACGATACCGCTATGAGATATAGTCGAGATAAGGCTTAGATTACGTCAGTACGGCGCATGTTGTCTTGCAAGGCACACCGAACATTTTTAAAGCGAATTTATGTACATTGTTTAATTGCCGTATTGTGTTTTTAATATTTTGACAAATGTCATTATTTATGACATAGATTGATTTTATAAGTTCTGATGATGAGGCAAGTGCCTTGAAACATGTAAACTGGAAAAAACATCAAGGAAAAAAGCCATAGACGGTGAGTACAGTGTATTTGGTTAGTTAGTATTCCCCAGTTTTTAAATTTTTTTCCTTTTTTATATTTTTTTTTGTTCCCTTTATTCCCCTTTTTTTTGATCTTTTTTTTTTTTACTTATTTTGTTGTTGTTGATTTTTTGAGCATCCATAACTCCCAATAAACTGGCACAACGCCATGCCAGAAACCTTCCACAATGTAAAATTCACTGCGGACAACAGCTGGACGGAATCACCTGAGAAATCCCAGAAAAGTGTCAAGTAAGTCCACAACAATCATTGAAACTAATTCTGCTCACCCGAAAAACAAGATAAACCCAATCAAGAAGATATAGGCAACCGGTATAATTTAATAGCCGGTCGTTCAAAAGAACCTGTGGAGGTTTTAACTGAAGCGCGACGAACAACTCCGTCGCTCCCCGGAAACAGCTGAAACTCGGCCCAGAGGCCACATCAGGGGGGGAGAATTCTGTTCCTCCATAACCACCAGGTCCCCAACCATTAAATTTCTTGACTTAGACGACCACTTCGATCTGGCATGAAGTGCCGTCAGGTATTCCAAACGCCACCTTTTCCAAAAGGCTTGGAGCAAAGCGGCAATTTGTTTGTAATGACGGACGGTCCCTTCATTTAATGAGACTTCAGCTTCCGGGGGCGCGGTAATGGGGCGGCCAACCAAAAAATGACCAGGCGTTAGAGCCTGGTAATCACTTGGATCTGAGGATAGGGCAGTCAAAGGACGGGAATTTAAGATTCCCTCAATGCGAATGCATAACGACGAAAATTCTGCTATGGTCAGCGACCTGGTCCCAATCATGCGTTTCATGTGAAACTTGGCCGACTGGACAGCCCATTCCCACAAGCCACCCTGATGAGGGGCAGACAGAGGGATAAATTTAAATTCAATGTTATTGTCGATAGCAAAAGCTGCTATCTGAGCTGACAGGTCAGGATTGGAAAGAACATTTTTGAGCTCCCGTTTAAGTACGGAGCGCGACCCCACAAAATTCCTACCACAATCCAAATACAGTGTTTTCGGAGCCCCACGACGACTAATAAACCGCCTCAACACATCAATAAACTGGGGCGTTGAAAGATCCATAGCCACTTCAAAATGAACTGCTTTAGTGGCTAAGCAGATGAAAATGCATAGATAGGCTTTGACGATAGGTGCCTTCCGAACAGCATAAGCCCGTACCAAAAAGGGGCCAGCATAATCCATGCCGGAAGAATAAAATGGAGGTGCCGGATTAACCCTAGGAATTGGCAGATCCCCCATTAACGGGTTGGTGGGGCGAGGACGCGCCCTGAAACAAGGAAGACATTTCCAAATTATGGTTCTTATTGCCTGACGTGCGGACAAAATCCAATAATTTTGGGCAAGCTGAAATTGAACTTGCAAGGGCCCAGCATGACCTAACCACACATGGGTGTGATGAATTAGCAACCCTACTATGTGGTGATGCTTGGGCAGTAAAATCGGAAAACGATTTCTAGTAACCGCAGAGTTGGTCAAGCAACCGCGTACTCGAATGAGGCCAAAATCATCTATAAACGGGACCAGGCGCTGAATGCGGACCGGGAGCCGCTTACCTTAACGAAGAGCCGCGAGCTCCTGTCCAAACACGCTGCGCTGAATGTAGCGTAAAATATACTTAACAGCCAACTTCTTCCAATCCATGGCTGTGGAAGCTTCAATCCGCGAAGGCATAGCCCACCTTAAGATGACTGAGGTAACCCCTACCACTAAGGGCCACGAGGACAAGTGCTCAAACAATTCCACCCGGGGCTCCTGAGTGAGAAACGAAGAGACCTTGGTTTCCAAGGCAACATCTTGCACGTCGTGATTCGGGCGATAATTAATAGGGGGCCAGTGCAGAGCATCAAGCTTTAACCAATCTGGCCTTGACCACCACAATGTTGACGACCAAAGGCTGGCGAGTGACGTGCCTCTAGAGGCTAAATCAGCGGGGTTAGAAACACCATGAACATGACGCCAAGATTTAGTATCGGTCCACTCGGTAATGGCAGCCACCCGATTAGCAATAAACGTCTTCAATTTAAAAGCAGGCATATTCAGCCAATCCAAGACAATCGTCGAGTCCGTCCATAAGAAAACTTGACTCAATAGAATACATGACGAGAATAAGCCAACATAATGACGAACAAGTTTGGCTAAAAGATAAGCTCCCAACAACTCCAAACGTGGGATTGATGGAGTTTTAAGAGGTGCCACTTTAGTTTTAGACGACACCAACGAAACCACCGGAGGACCAGAGTCAGTATAAATGGACAGATAGAGGACGGCCGCGTAACCCAACTGGGAAGCATCACAGAAACCATGCAATATAACCCTTTCAATATGCCCACCTTTAGGGAGGAATGGCCGGGAAATAGTAATTACCGGAAGATGATTCAAAGAGGACTGGAATTGACTCCAATAATCATTTAAGTCAACACTTAGAGGAGCATCCCAGTCCAAGCCCACAGCCCAGAGTTTTTGGAAAAAAGCCTTGGCCCTGAAAATCACTGGCGAAAGCCAACCACATGGGTCAAATAATTGTGCCATCTGGGATAACACGACACGTTTGGTAAATTGAACCTGAGCATTGCTGCAACAGGCCAAAGGAGGAAATGAGAAGCAATCGGTTGAATGGTCCCAACTTAAACCCAGAATATCCTTATCCTTAGCAATGAAGGAATCACTCGGAGTGGTTGATTCAGGTAGGCAGTCGGGTTGATTAGTGCACCATTTTTTCAAATTGAACCCTCCTGAAGACAACAACAGAATTAATTCCCGTTGTAATTTGCAAAGCTCTGATTTTGAATCAGCGCCAGCAGCAATATCATCAACAAAAATATTACGGCTAAGTACTGCCGCTCCCGCAGGAAAATTAACTGCCTCATCCTGAGCCAGCCGCTGCAAGGTTCGCAACGCCTGAAAAGGGGCGCAAGCCAGCCCGTAAGTAATGGTACGCAAAGCGAAAACCTGTAGTGGGGAGGTAACCTCCTCACGCCATAAAATACACAGGTACGCCGAGTCATCAGGATGCATACCAATTTGGCGATACATCTGTTCGATGTCGCACGTGAAAACATGGCTAAACCGCCGAAACAAAGTCAAAACGTCGGACAGTAAGGTCTGCAACTTAGGGCCGACACATAACACATCATTTAAGGAAATCCCCGAGGACGTCTTCATGCTGGCGTCAAACACCACCCTTATTTTTGAAGTATCACCTCTAACTTTAAAGATACCATGATGAGGGATGAAATATTTTGGAAGATTGGGGTCAGACACCAATGACATATGCCCCTGAGCGACATAATCCGTTATAAATTGCACATACTGGCTCTTAAACTGACTGTTCGCCGCAAATTTCCTTTCTAACGCAAAAAATCGAGACATGGCTCCCTTAAGGGAATTTCCCAAAATGTGAGAAGAGTTTTTGAAGAACGGCAAGCGCACCTGGTAACGACCCGACGGCAACCGACTTGTTGACTCCATGTAAAACCTTTCAGCAAAGTGATCCTCTTCAGATAATTGGTGGGGTACAGCTGGAGGCTCTTCGACCTCCCAAAAACGATTAACTTGTTCAAGTAGGTTTGTTGTATCCGTTGATAACGTTGTGACGGAAGGATAAAAGTGGTGGAAATGACAGTGAAGCTGATGTGCAGATACTAGATCCAAAGGAAGGCCAGTGAGACCGCTAGCACAAGTCAATGCACAATTAAGTGAAATTGGGGCTCTACCCATAATCACAAACCCAAAATGTGTCCTAACTGTAACAGGCAAACCTGCACCCAAAGGAATAGTCTCTCCCATAAAAATAGCCGCTACAATATCGGCTCCAAACAACGCATCAATTGGGGCTGCTACATCGAAGGTAGGGTCAGCTAACAAAAGGTCTTTTGTAGCCTGCTTAACTTCAGGCAACACCTGGAACCTAGGTGAGTCCGACGAGATCTTAGAAAGAATTATAAAAGCATGGTTAGATGCCACAACCTCGCGTTTTAAAGTTTCCAAGGACAGATGGCACACCTTTTTTGCTTTGGTGGCAATATCACCTACCCCACTGACACTTACTGAAGCGTCAAAACAAGCACACTTTAAGCGAGATGCACATGCTTCAGTTATGAAAGAAGCATTGGACGCGCTATCCAGGATGGCCCTAACTACAATATAACCACCATTGGGAGACGACAAGACTGCTAGACAGGTGGCTAACAGAACCCCTGCAGGATGGGGCAGAGACACGGTCAGAGTAGTGCTAGACAGATCAACTTGGTCAACAAGCGATGACCCTGAAGCCTTGAGTTCAGCTGTGTCAGAAATCTGTGAACGAGACGGAGATGGACGGGCATTTTTGAAATGAAGTAAAGTGTGGTGGTACTTAGAGCCACACGTTTTGCACCTATTTTTGCACCAGCCCGAATGTTTATGTTGGAGGCACGAAAGACAACATTTTTTATTTTTAAGACTTTGAAAACGAGCCCTAGGGTCCCTACTCAGCCACGCCGGACACTTGATAAGTACATGGGTCCGGGAATCGCAATGAAGGCAACATGAACTAGATGCATCCCGTTGCGTAACCTCCACAGATAAGGTAGACACAGCAAGAGGAGTAGCCTTAGAAAAGGAAACCTTCTGGGTTTTCTGGTGGCTAGTGCTAGGAAGAGCAGGTAAAGCCGATTCCAAAGATGCCTGTTCTTTCTGTTCCGCCATAGCGGTTAAAAATGTCATAATTTCTGTTAGGGCAGGGAGATTCTCTTTGTCCGTAACAGACGCCTCAAAGCGTTCACGCAATGATAGATCCAGCCTAGACAATACAAAAGACGCATATATTGCTTGATATATATCCGCAATGTTTAGAGCTGACAACGCTGAAAAGTTAGCATTGTGTAATGGGTCGAATTAGAAGGTTTTTTATTTTATTGATTTTGGGACTTGATTTTATAAAGATTTTAAATTCACTTCATATATGTGAGCTACCCCAGTTTAATTTTATACTAATACAAATCACCCATTCAACCACTTTCAAATTGCCAGACTTCACCTGTAAGGAGCCTCCAGTACAGCAATGCATATTGTTAGCCAAAACAATTGCCAGACGCATTGCGTAACCACCCAGCAGCAGCCTTGTGACACAGTCTACAGTCAGTAGTTTGGTATCAGAGAGTAAGCAGCATCAGACAATAAAGTTGTAAATTTAAAACAGTGGCCTCGGGAGTGTGAGATAGGCCGTAATAATTAGTCGGCCTATCTATTTAAGTATCAAAACAGTTGAATACATTTATAACTACATTTATAACACAAAGCGTACAAACAGTATAACGTGCGGTCCGTATAAAAGTATTGGCCGACCTCGCCGGTGAAAACCCGGAACAGTATCAAAAGTGAACTAACTTTTCGGAATGAAGTAAGTGTGGTGTAGAAAGAAGACTAAAATGTGGTGAATCGACAAACGTTTCGGACTTATAATCAGTGCAACACGTGGCGATGAGGACGCCGATGGTGAAGTAACAACACCTTATTTCATAATATAAATAATTTCATGTAAAAAAAGCTCTAGTTTTGACAAAAGTAATAATAAAATAAATGGGGAATTAAAACGGAATGTGAGTTGAGTGTGGGCATTGCTGGGCCGCCTTAATAAACTAAAACAAGAAGGTAGAATAAGCTAGTTGAAACATTTATTTTTTTGTTGTGTAGGTATATGTTTAAAATCAGAACGAGACAAAGTAACGCTATCAAATCACTATTTTAAAGAATTAAAATCAAGGTACTTTTACAAGAATGTTTTTTTTTAATTATAACTTGAGATAAAGAGTTTGATGAGAATTATAATTGGAGGAGAACGTAAGATTGAAATTAATGTTAATAAAATGAGTTAATAGCGTAACTATGTGTTAAGCTAATTATTACGCCACATTACCAGCACCTATCCAGTATGAAAGATTTCGTCTAACGAACCTGGCAGAAAGTGTAAATAGGTTTCGATTTTGAACCATAAAAAATCGTGGCGACCAAAGAATAGTTGGGGATCTTCTGAGGGCAGTAAGTCAGAGTGGCGTGTGTTAAAGGTAAGTAAAAGAGTAGACGATAACAATTGGCGACCCTGCCAGGATTAACTCAGATGAATTAACAATTCATATGAGTTAGGCCTAATCTGAAGTATGAAATAGGTGGTGGTAGTAGGCGGATTTTGTAATAAAAAGACGTGTGAATAGAGGTTAAGACGTAAGATACAGTTAAAGATTTATGAGATTTTGTTCAGATAAGTTATATAATAATCAATAATCAAGTTATAAAAAAGAGAATAATTAACTTTATAAAAATGGAAAATACAGAGAATGAAGTTGGTTTGTCCGACTCAACCATTATAAGCGAAATAGCTGAATTTGATGAATCAGCTGTTATGAGTAGCCTTGAAGTACATTCAACACCGAATGTAGGTCAAGACGACAAAACTACAAATATAAGTAACATGAATGAATCAAATAGTACAGATGATTCGGGAGTTCAAGTAACCCCAAAATTGAATAGAGAAAGTAGAAATAATAACAATGAAGTCAGAATCACTGACGAGAAAACAGAAAATCAATCAACACCTATTCCAATGAATCAAAATAAAAAAGTTGACGACAGTAGTATGTTAAAAAATTTGTATAGTTTGATGTGTAGTATGAAAGAAAATTCAGAAAAACAACACGAGGAACAGAATAACAAATTTAACGAATTAAATAGTCGTTTTGATAGTAATGACATAAAATTAGACAGACAAAGTAGTGAATTAAATAATCTTTTTGATGAATTTAAGACTGAAATTAAAAGTGAATTTAATTACAAATTGGATGAACTCAAAACTGAAATCAATAAAGTACAAAGCAAATTCGAAAGTAATTGTAACGAATTGAAACGAGACATTGAGAAAATAGTAGAGTCAGTAGGAGAACAGAGTAAAAGAAAAAATAATAATGATAATAAAAAATTTACAAACAATGACAATAAGGTCGAAAATGAGAATATAATTAAAAATGTGGTATTAGAGAGTAAGGTAACAAGTGTTAATAATGATATTGAAAATGGTAATGTGACTGAAAGGGTGGTATCAGAAAGTGATACGTTGAAAATAGATAGTGAAACAGTAAGTGAGAGTGAGAAAATGATAAGTTGTAATGAAGTAATAATTAGTGTTGTTGAATTAGAAAAAGAATGGAAAGAAAGAGTAGATGAATGTGTAGGGCAGAGGGTAAATTTTCCCCTTATTTGTGATGAACCAGAGTGTTCAAAAATGTTATTATTGGAGGGCAAAAGACCCTTATTAGTGAAAGATTTGAGTTGTTTATTTTTGTTGAATAATTTTGTACCCTCTGCATGGAATGAGAGAGAAAGTATGATATGGTGTTATGATGAGAGAGATTTAGATGGAGAGTTGTGTGTCGATAAAGAGACAGAATTATATAAATTAAAGAGAGACTATAATGAGTTGAAAGAGATGCTAAATGATTTGAAGTACTTACCTGTTAAAATAGAGAGTGAAGATTATTTTGTTGATACAGTTTTAAATAATAATAATTTACCTTATGATGAAAAAGTAACTGACTTGATAATGAATGTAATTACTGATGGAGACTTAACCGATGTACTTAATGTTGACTTGGTATATGATTATTATGGTAAAATGAATAAACAGAAATTTTATGGTTACTATACACAAGATAACCGTATACGGAATATAAATAAAATTGAAAATTATCTGAAACCCCTACTAATTTTTGACGATGGAGGCTGAAATTCATAAATGAACAATTTTAAATATGTTAATATATGGTAATGACCTAGCTGATTTTTGATATTGAAGTGTGATATAACTGAATAATTATTGCTGAAGAATTGTAAATACATGTTTAGTGAAATTATTTGTATGTATTATAAAATGTTAGATAAACAATGTGTGTATGTAGTAGAACTTGTTGTGATGATAATAATAATATTAATATTTTGCAGCTTAAATAAATAACAAAAATAATTTGGAGGAAGATAACGAATGAGTTGTAGTTAGTGCAATGGGTGAAAGTAATAAAAAATGTTGTTTTCAATAATTGATCTAATTAAAATAATTTGAAATGTTTAAATATTTTGCTTGATTTAAATGTTATATGGTTGAATTTTTCTAATGGATTTAAATTGTTTTATGAGATTTGATATTAATGAATAAATGTTAAATCGTTTGTATGAAATAACATTGCTGTTAAATGTTTCAGAGGTTACGTGGAGATATTGGTGTGTGTGTGGTGTGTATTTTGTGTTCAGGTAAATAAGTGGATAATGCTTATGTTTTACGAAATCAAATGACTGGGGAAATAGTGGGTACCCATAACGCCACTAATTTAAAAAGGTATTGGTTAAAATAAATTAATACATTGAACCTTGTAATTGAGCATAAAATAAATAATTATAAAACTAGGAAGTTAATATAAAATAGTAAGTGGTAGCGGGTAGATGTTCCCCACTTGTCCCAGTGGGGTTCGTCTATTTCAGGGACGCGCCCCTGCCCACGCGAGCTTTGGTTTTCTCCATTTACCATTATTTTTTGGAGGAAGCTTTGTCCTTACCTTTAGTCCTAGTTCTTGACCTTTAAATGATCCTTAACCTTTTTATTTTCCCGATTTCCCTAACCCTCCCTTTAGAGAAAACATAACAATAGTTACATAAATTGGCACACTTTTTGGAACCATTTGATTGGCTTAATTCTAAATAATACATTAGGGTAATCCTCAAAATTAGAAAACTGGCTTTATTTATGATTTGTAAACTCATCCCTTAATTAGGTAGGTAGTGGAGAAGTTTTGTGGCTGAGTAGACAAACTAGATAATAAATTTCTGTACAGGCTAATAGGATTATTGCCTATAGGGATGGGGTGGTAGATTGGTGGTTGGGGTTGGTTTTATTTGTGGAAAAAAGGGTCAGATAAGAATTCTGAGTCCACAAAAGGGTAGTTATTGATGTAGAGGTTCTGTTCGTCTTTAATCGCATCCCTATAGACAATGATTCTGTACACATAAAGCACAACCTATTCACAGGTAATTAAGAAAAAAATAATAATTTTGGAAAATATGTTAAAACAAATGCTATGTAACCAAAAGGTTTAATTATTATTTTGTGGTACCTGCTATGTTAGGTTATGAGTAGAGGATAAATGGTATATAGAATGTGATTGTGGAGGAATTTAAAGAGAGATTTGAAACAAATGATGGAATGTTTGTAAAATTTATTGAAGTATTAAGAAAAAAATGAAATACTAGACTAATTAGAATCTTTTGATAAATGTAATTAAAGTAATGGAAATTGTTTTGAATGCATGAAGAGATGAAATTGAACTGTACCTGTCCCTGGAGTAACTTAATGTTGTAAATGTTAGTGCTGTGTTTAAATTCATTTTGATTCAAATTGAAATTGTAATTTTATATATTTTATACATTAACTTCATACAGCTGTAATTAAAGTTAAACCGTTTTGAGTGGAGATTGTTAAAGAATTTTTAAGTTAAATAAATAATTTAAAAGGGCCAATTTTATTAATGAATCAAAAGTATATCTGATCTGAATTGGTACCAGCTGATAGATATGTTAACAAAAAGATTTATAGAAATAGAAATTTTGTAGGAAGTATATATATGCCAGTACAGGTGTTAGTATGATGTAACCATGAACGCTGAAACTGAGAATGTTTATAACTGTGCTTACTAAACAAGTCTTGCAGACTAGTGTTTATATAAACAGGTGTGGTATGTTGAGACTAATGTCTGTAGCACCTATCCAGTATGAAAGATTTCGTCTAACGAACCTGGCAGAAAGTGTAAATAGGTTTTGATTTTGAACCATAAAAAATCATGGCGACCAAAGAATAGTTGGGGATCTTCTGAGGGCAGTAAGTCAGAGTGGCGTGTGTTAAAGTTAAGTAAAAGAGTAGACGATAACAATTGAAGCTGTCCACCAACTTTCTAATAGACGCAGCTGATCGCATAGAAGCGGCTGGTAACTGAAGCAGATTGGTACAATAAACCCGGGAGGCCAAACGAGGATTGTGATAACGGTTTTTAAGAGTTGACAGTGCAAGCGAATAACTATCGTCAACTATGGGAAGCGCGGCAACCTTCTCATAAGCCTCACCATTAAGATGAGTCAGTAAATATAACAATTTCTGCTTTGGAGTGAGGGCAGGACTTTCGTCCACCAATGTGGTGAACTTTGACCAAAACTCGGACCAACATTTGGCCTGGCCATCAAAACAAGGTAAAGAAAGTTTCAGCAACTCATGAACGAGAACACCAGAGTACCCGCCACTTGCCGATGAAAACCGACCTGAACCAACCGGTATCTCTGATTTTGTTAGTTTTGACGCTAAAATGCTACCCCGGACATAAATATCCTTAATTTGAGCTACCACCGAAAAAATGTGGTCCTCGTCCAATACCTGGGGCAATGACTCGGCCGATAGGTAAGGATCTACCTTACGTAGAAGGTCCTGATATTCTTTGGACAACCTGGAGGCCAAAATACCGGCCTCATGCTGATCCACGGCTCTCAATTGCGGCAACCCTTCCAACTTATTTATTAAATGTTGCAACGCAAGTATTCCCACCGAAGTGGTCCGGTCAAAAGCTGCCAGCGACAATTTAGCAGGCATACTGAATTAAAAAATATTGCACAACCGACAACCACCCTTAACAAGAGAATTAGAAATTGAACAATAATCACGACCCGACTTAGCCTAACAGTGATCGAGATAACTAGGCGTCTGACACAACTACTTTTCATACACAATACCGAGCAAGATAAATACAAAAGTAAATTAGTGCAAGGCAAAATACAACTTACACAATCCAACAGGCGAATAGTACCAAACACAATAAATTAAACACGCAACAAATTAATTTACACAGTGCAAAAGCACGACAACAAAAAACACAAGTTGCACAAGATTACAGCACATATGGTGCAAAATGATGGTACACAAAAGTGTACCCCAAAAACAAACATGTATAATACCAAATAGAATAAATACACACAAAACACAGCAAAGTACAAAACCAACCACAATAACTGGGACACATTAAATGCCAAAATTGATGGTCAACGCGGCGTGTATGGACAGGATATCGCATATGCAAAATATAAACCGCACCTAAAGGTAATGGTCAATGCCAAAAAAATTAAATACAAAGGCAGGCTATACCGAAATCCAGATAACCTAAAACCATTCCCTGTACGCCTGACAGTCGCACACACGTAGCGCACAATTTCACGTGGAACGCAAACCGTAACAGGACGGAAACAAACTTCACCAGACTTGACCCAGTAATTAAACGACTACCCAAAAAACAAGGTGCAAAATTTTGACACAAAATTTGCCCACCTGGCCATGCACACACGACGACACTGCTGACCACAAGCAACAGCATTGAAAAGCAAACTCTTAGTTCACATGCGTACGTATTATACCAACGTGCTTCCGTGCAATAGCATGCAAATGATGAACATTCATGAAATTTGAAAAATTAACGGCATGCAAAACAACCACGAGCAGGCACAAAAAACGAAACAGCATGGCACGTTGATAATTAAAATAAAAATCACGCAGCCAAAACTGACTTATAACCCATTTACTGAATCTCGAACCACCAGCAGCAACATGTACAAAATTACGAAACACGTGCTCCCAGTCGTGACGGCAAGCAATTTAATTGAAAAGCTAGCAACCTCATGAAACCTCTGGTAGTAAATAGATGTACGATAATATTTTAAAAGATTGAAAGTAAGACGGCTTTCTTACTTGATAATTTAATAGCCTCTGGTGAGCTCTATAGCAGCAGCATGCAGAATTGCTAACAAGACATAAATAATATGAAAATGACTTACCGTATCTCACGACTGGGTTGATCCTGACACTCAAGGCAGGATAGACTGGTTGGGAAAAGGATAGGTTACATGTACGGAGTTCTACCTGCCGAGGAGTCCCGACTCGTGGATGTTGACACTAGGATGGCTGGCGTGCGACAAAAGCTACAAGTCCATATGCATGCATAGACCCTGCAAAACCCATAGTGCCAACTTCGGAAAATGAAAATAATGACCGGTTCGATCCGAAATATCGAACAACATGCATAAAAAAGTGTACGAACTATAAAGCGGCCATTAAACATCTAAGTGCCCGGGCAAATCCTAAAAGCCGGCCGGCTATATAAATAGATACATATATCTTCCAGTGCATAAAAAATTTAAAATAATACATTCTGGTGCGTAAAGTTCAATGTAAGTGACAATAACTAAACAATGTAAACCAGTGTAGGAGTGCGACGACAATAAGAAAGCGTATCAACAGGCAGTTAAGTACCAGCGAAAACATATAATTAAATGACCCAAAACAAATTATAAGTTGATTTTAATAATAACAATAGAAAAATGAGATCTCTAAGGGAAGGTTTTGTTTTATAATATAAAATATAAGAGCAAGGGGAAAAGAGGTAAAAAGTATTGGTTCATATAAAATAAGTAATTTGTAAAAGGTTAGTAGCAAGGAAGATTTATTTTGTTAATCTACTAAATTTTAGGTTGTTTGTTATTGATTAGTTGTATTTCTAATACAACATAATACGCTAGTGTTTTAATGTGTGTAATAAACCAGGAGTATTTGTTTTAACATAAATTGTGTATTTATATGTGTACCGGTAACCTTCAAATAATCCTTTCTGCAGCTGTGTTCGTCTGTAGAACCTTGGAGAAACCCCTACGGTAAGAGTTTAATATTGATAGAATTAATAGAGGTTGCAGTAACGCCCGAGAATAGGGACTCGAGTATTTTAATATTGAATTAACTTATAGAGTTTCAGTGGCGCCCATAACAGTTGGACGATTTGTGTGATTTATTAAAATCACACAGATCAGACCTAATTAAGCTGCAGAATGGGTTGTTTGGGATGTAGCGGCGTACTTGTAAAAAATAATCGTATACATTGTAACATGACATAAGGTAGTGAAGATTCAATTGTATTTAATTATAAAATAAATGGCTGAAGATAAGAGTAAGAGGCAAAAACTTATAAACTTAGAGATCAATAACCCAGTAACCCAATAAATGACAAATGACTATTAACCTGACACAGTAGATCGGATAAAAACCAAAGGAACCAAGAGACAATGAAGAAGCAGCCGAGACCTAAGTGCAATCAAATAATCCCAAATAATGACCAGTATATTGTAAATTAAATAATGAACTGATATTTGTAGTATATGAGATGTAACTAGGATAATAAGATTAATGGAATGTAATAATATCACATATATCTTGTTGATAAAAGAATGTACTTATATAATATAAGGTAGGGAGTTAGAAACTAACCATACCCCAAACTAATAGTAATAATAATAGCCAAAGACAATAAACAATGCTTTGAGCCAAACAAAAACAAAATTTAAGTAATGACTAAAAGTGATCAGAGTGATTTGGAAGTAAATTAGTTATTCATGACCATAATCACACAGTGATATAAAATAATCAGACAAATTGTGTGAATAAACCAGTGAGTAAGTTAGAAATGTGTGTAAAATTAAATAAGTGGTGAAGTGCTAGGTATAACATATAATGGAACAAAGTGAGAATGATAATAATTAAAGAAACCTTTTAAGGAAAGGAAAAGTGCAGTGGGGGTGTAGAATAAAATATTATATAAGCAAACTAAAATAAACAGATAGACAATTTTTGATAAAATGTACCTTAGTAAGTAAGATTAAACTAATTGTGATTTTATAAATTTAGGTAATAGGATGTCAGAATTATATAATAAGGTAAGAATTAAGTTACTAGAATGAGTAGTAAATTAAGAAGGACAGACACTGTATTTGAGTGAAGGAATTAGTAGATAAGACATATCATGTAAGGAACAGTTTATCAGTAGTATTGTAAGAGTTTTATTATTGTTCAAAACCATAGAATGTAGTAAATTATAGGGTAAGCAAGATAACAGTAGAGAAAATAAAAGGTAGTTAAAAGTTATTTCAGGCTAGAACCTGACAAGGAATCTTTCATAATAAAAATTAGAGTTAGGAATACTGATGTTTATTGTTTGTTTTGTTTATAAAATTGTATTAGAATTACCAGATATGTTATTAAGAAATGTTAGGTGGGAGTAGAATAAAATCTAGGCTCTAGGCCAAACTGTTGAATATAAATTTAGTAATTTTGAGAATAAATAATAATCCAAAGTTAAGGCAGAATATACCAAATGGTTAAACCGATTAAGTGAGTATTCCTAGTACCAAAAAATATGTATAACAACTAATTTTGAATAAAATATATGTAAAATATAAATATGGAAAATAGTAAAAATGTAATTAGCTATTCAAATGTGGGCATGAGGGATATCAAAATGATCATCATGAAAAATTAGGAAGAATGGTACTCATATAATAACTCTAGCTATTAGTATAAGATAGTAATCTTCATTTGAAGATATTTTGGTAAAATTAGACTAAAAAAGACGTTAAATCATAACAATGACTTAAGTTAATAACCAATGAAAATTAGCATAATTTATTAGGTAACCATAGCAACCAGCAATTTATTGCCAAAAAACCGTTAGATTTTCAGTAATGTTCATTGACCAACGCTAGAGAGTGGATCGAGGAGCTCTCGTCTTAAAATTTTTATTATTAAAGTAAATTCGAACTTAAATTAAACCAGAAGGAGATAACTACAATAGTCCAGGGAATCCTGAACAACATTTTGTTAATAAAAAATTAATTAACAAACCGTAATTATCTGAAGAAGACGGAACGACGCAGTGAAGAAGAGATACGACAACGGATACCAAATGAAGATCATTGGAACATCATAACAGAAGAAGACGGACGACAACCGAAGAAATACGAGGCCTGAGTCAGCGAGGAGAAACATCGAGACGAGGGAAATAAACTTCTGGAGAGTAGAAGACGACAGCCCAGGAGTTATCCATAGAAGAAGACGACATCAGGATCTTCAACAGGAAAACCGATGAGTATAAACATTATCCCATAATCGAATCCACAATTTTTTGGTCAGAATTAAAATAACTATTTCACTTCACTGATCACTATTCCAATTCAGAAATAAATGCTTTATTAAATTCACTATTCAAACTTTAATCAAGTAGCAATTATTAAAAGTAAAATATAATAAATAATTGACGAACTGTTGATAACTAATTTTGACAAACGAAACCTAACCCAAAATTTCTTTACAAGTTTTCATTGGTAATTACTTAATTGAATACAATGATATATTAATTTGTTTATGTAATTAGTATTAAGAATTGTTATAACTTTGTGTGTGTTAGCCGTAAGTATATATTTCTGTAGCCGAAAGGACTTTTTAACACCCCTGAGAAAAACCATATATCTAACTGTAAATTAACGTCAGAGTAACTTGTATACAAACACTGAACTGAGCAAGTACCAACCGAACAAGTGTAATAGCCGGTGCAGAAAAAGAATTTGATGTACTATAAAGTAATTGAAATATTCTAAAAGGTTAATAAATGTTCTCAATCTGCAATTCTGTATGTTTGATTCAGTTAATTTATAAAAACAACTAACAAATTTTACCAGTGAAAGCGTTAAAGCAAGACGCTAGCCGAGTCAACACTGCAGAAAGCCATGCGCCAATCAGGTGGCGAGGCGGCAACATTTGAATGCAGCAGAGCGAAATACGGTTTACCCGTAAACGACAGAGCAGTTACATAGTGACACGATTAACACTAAATAACATTATACATTAAATTTTTACAACCCCACAAACAGTTTTATTACAAAGTGGCTTCCATCGCGGGGCTTGATCGATAGTGGGCCACACATAAACATTCTGTAACAAAGTGGCGCCCAACGTGGGGCTAGAATAGTTAAGGAAACATATCTTTAAACTTTACAGATTCTAGCGGCAACTACGGAAATGGAACCGGCAAAACACGAGAAGGAGGCGGAAAAGGAGACAAAGAGATCGGAAAAGGAGATAGAAGAAAAACGAGTCAGCTATGCAGAATGGATGACAGCACTATTTAAAAAGTTTAGCAGAGAGATGGAGTACATCGAGAGGAACACCACTGACCATGAACGAGCACAAATGAGTCGCGCGAATGCAATGGGAACGCCAAACAACCAAATGTCATTGAAGGAAATTTATGATGAAGTGTGGAAGCTGGACACTAAGTGCAATAAGGAAGAGACTATCGGAACAGCCCAAGGAAAAAGCGTAAACAAGGTGGAAGGAATGACGGTAGAAGATTGGGAGAATTGGTACAGTAATGAAAACCAAATGAAAAAAGAACGAACGGGAGTATACGCACAAGTGACGGAGGAGTATACACAGGAGGAATATGACCAATGGAGACAATCTACAAGACAACCGGAACAACAAATACAAACAGAAAACACAGAGCTAAGAGAATGGATAAGGGTTATGTTCGAGCTATCCAGAGAAGATATGTGTAATTGGAGGAAGACACATAATCAAATAAAAGAGTTCAGCGAACCACCAAATAGTAAAAATCTGGAACAACCCAGTGATCAATCAGAAAAAGAAATAGTCAAGGACGTGGAAGTGAAGCAACAAAAGAAAATGCCAGAACCCATACAACAGGAGAAAACGACATGGTTAACCGAAGAAAGATATAATATCATAATGGAATTCATGGAAAGAATGTGTCAGAAAATGGAGGATCGGAACGAAAAATTGGACAGATTTAACGAGAAATTGAGTGAACCACTAGACAGGGATTCCAAAAGCGTTGAGGAACCGGTAATTACGAAAACAGAAGATAGTGAGAAGGAAACAGAATTAAAAGAAGACAAAAGCATACTGTTGTCTACAAATAAAAATAGCAACCACAAGGAGGACATCCAAACTATGAAAATGAAGAAAGTAAGACAGATACATCCAAGGAAACTAATAAAAACAAGAGAAGAATTGGAGATGATGAAGAATGGACTACTTGAGATGTTTAATGTACTAATTAAAGACCAGAATGAAATGATCAATTTTAAAAAGAACAGAAGGAACTTACTAGGAACTTTAGAAGGGAATCACTACAAAATAGTGTGTAGCAAAATAAGAAGGAGAAGACACTTAATAGACATGCATAATCCAATATCAACGATAGCAGTTACAATGGAAACAGCATTGACCTATTTGTTGTATAAACAAGATAATGAAATGCTTGAGATAGCAATGGAAACAAGTGAAAATGTTATGACAGAACCATTTAAATACGAGATAATAGCAAGAAAGTGGACACAAACAGAAGTCATTATGAAGACGACAGCAATCCGAACAGGAGCAACTCATATAATCATGGACCATGGTTAAACCAAGTGTGTAAGAACACTGAGAAATGGGACTGATTTTAAGTAAACCGACCATGCAAACCAATTAATGTATATAAAAGGAGAAGATTAACTTACAAGAAAAAAAAAGGGAGTGTATATAACAGGGTCCATTGTATAATAAAATAAATACCCTATCTCATATTGAAAGATAACAAAAATAATACCTATGTCATAAGTGAAATCACAACTAAAAAGATAAAAGGGACTTATAACCAGTCTTCTTTAAAAAAGTACTATGAACCAGTGTCAGAAAATTAAAGAGAATTTTGAAAGTAAAAAATTATCAAAATTCAAAAATAAATGTAAGCACAACTTACAATAAGTATTTGATTGGAACTATTATTATTATAAATGAAAGGGAATTTAGAAGAAAGATAAGCTAAGTTCAAAACAAAGTAAGGCTAAACTTACGACCAAGTGTGAAACAAAATGTGTAAACACATGTAAATTTGAAAATATATATAATGGAATATCATAAAAATTGAGATATAAAATAATTAAATGTTACACAAATAATGATGACGCTACATAACATCATTAACAAACCCTATCACAAAAGGGGATAATAAAAATTAATGTTTCACAAAAGAAGAGACCAAAACAATCAAATAAAAAATAACACTGGCAGATTAACTGAACAATCAATGAAAAATCTAAGTGAGCCAGAAACCAGCTACAATGTTAATTTTAAATACCAATGAGCATTAAAGTGATGACAAATAGAATCACTACCATATAAAATAAGCTAATAAAACAATGCAAAATGCCTATTAAATATCGCCATAAGCTAAACCAAAGGAATCCAAATAAGTTATTGAGATGAAAAGTCATGAAATGTATAAAAGAGAGAATAATTAATCCCAAAAGTGTTTTATTGTATTAATATTATGTGAGTCGGAAATGAACGACTATTATTATAATTATTATGAATATTATTATGTGATGATTTTATGTTGAGATACGTCCAACAATTATTTATGTTATTGAGCAGATAGGCAAGGCCTCGGAACTCAAAATGTGTATAAATGGATAGCAGAGTAATAGAGCCACACGTGCCCTCTGGCTAGTACCAATTTATATGAAGGAGAGAGAAGAAAAATTTTAGGGAAATAGAACATAAAAGGGAATAATAAAGAAAGAAAATAATACCAATTATCATATTATGAACCATGACTTAATAAAGAATGAATACAGAAGAAGTAGCGATTGATGAATTCCTGAATCATAACAACTTGATAAAATAAACTATATTGATGATTTCAGAAAAAATCTAACAATCTTTGTTTCGAAATAATCAATTTTGGTGGCGATGCATTATGTAACATGACATAAAGTAGTGAAGATTCAATTGTATTTAATTATAAAATAAATGGCTGAAGATAAGAGTAAGAGGCAAAAACTTATAAACTTAGAGATCAATAACCCAGTAACCCAATAAATGACAAATGACTATTAACCTGACACAGTAGATCGGATAAAAACCAAAGGAACCAAGAGACAATGAAGAAGCAGCCGAGACCTAAGTGCAATCAAATAATCCCAAATAATGACCAGTATATTGTAAATTAAATAATGAACTGATATTTGTAGTATATGAGATGTAACTAGGATAATAAGATTAATGGAATGTAATAATATCACATATATCTTGTTGATAAAAGAATGTACTTATATAATATAAGGTAGGGAGTTAGAAACTAACCATACCCCAAACTAATAGTAATAATAATAGCCAAAGACAATAAACAATGCTTTGAGCCAAACAAAAACAAAATTTAAGTAATGACTAAAAGTGATCAGAGTGATTTGGAAGTAAATTAGTTATTCATGACCATAATCACACAGTGATATAAAATAATCAGACAAATCGTGTGAATAAACCAGTGAGTAAGTTAGAAATGTGTGTAAAATTAAATAAGTGGTGAAGTGCTAGGTATAACATATAATGGAACAAAGTGAGAATGATAATAATTAAAGAAACCTTTTAAGGAAAGGAAAAGTGCAGTGGGGGTGTAGAATAAAATATTATATAAGCAAACTAAAATAAACAGATAGACAATTTTTGATAAAATGTACCTTAGTAAGTAAGATTAAACTAATTGTGATTTTATAAATTTAGGTAATAGGATGTCAGAATTATATAATAAGGTAAGAATTAAGTTACTAGAATGAGTAGTAAATTAAGAAGGACAGACACTGTATTTGAGTGAAGGAATTAGTAGATAAGACATATCATGTAAGGAACAGTTTATCAGTAGTATTGTAAGAGTTTTATTATTGTTCAAAACCATAGAATGTAGTAAATTATAGGGTAAGCAAGATAACAGTAGAGAAAATAAAAGGTAGTTAAAAGTTATTTCAGGCTAGAACCTGACAAGGAATCTTTCATAATAAGAATTAGAGTTAGGAATACTGATGTTTATTGTTTGTTTTGTTTATAAAATTGTATTAGAATTACCAGATATGTTATTAAGAAATGTTAGGTGGGAGTAGAATAAAATCTAGGCTCTAGGCCAAACTGTTGAATATAAATTTAGTAATTTTGAGAATAAATAATAATCCAAAGTTAAGGCAGAATATGCCAAATGGTTAAACCGATTAAGTGAGTATTCCTAGTACCAAAAAAAATATGTATAACAACTAATTTTGAATAAAATATATGTAAAATATAAATATGGAAAATAGTAAAAATGTAATTAGCTATTCAAATGTGGGCATGAGGGATATCAAAATGATCATCATGAAAAATTAGGAAGAATGGTACTCATGTAATAACTCTAGCTATTAGTATAAGATAGTAATCTTCATTTGAAGATATTTTGGTAAAATTAGACTAAAAAAGACGTTAAATCATAACAATGACTTAAGTTAATAACCAATGAAAATTAGCATAATTTATTAGGTAACCATAGCAACCAGCAATTTATTGCCAAAAAACCGTTAGATTTTCAGTAATGTTCATTGACCAACGCTAGAGAGTGGATCGAGGAGCTCTCGTCTTAAAATTTTTATTATTAAAGTAAATTCGAACTTAAATTAAACCAGAAGGAGATAACTACAATAGTCCAGGGAATCCTGAACAACATTTTGTTAATAAAAAATTAATTAACAAACCGTAATTATCTGAAGAAGACGGAACGATGCAGTGAAGAAGAGATACGACAACGGATACCAAATGAAGATCATTGGAACATCATAATAGAAGAAGACGGACGACAACCGAAGAAATACGAGGCCTGAGTCAGCGAGGAGAAACATCGAGACGAGGGAAATAAACTTCTGGAGAGTAGAAGAAGACGACAGCCCAGGAGTTATCCATAGAAGAAGACGACATCAGGATCTTCAACAGGAAAACCGATGAGTATAAACATTATCCCATAATCGAATCCACAATTTTTTGGTCAGAATTAAAATAACTATTTCACTTCACTGATCACTATTCCGATTCAGAAATAAATGCTTTATTAAATTCACTATTCAAACTTTAATCAAGTAGCAATTATTAAAAGTAAAATATAATAAATAATTGACGAACTGTTGATAACTAATTTTGACAAACGAAACCTAACCCAAAATTTCTTTACAAGTTTTCATTGGTAATTACTTAATTGAATACAATGATATATTAATTTGTTTATGTAATTAGTATTAAGAATTGTTATAACTTTGTGTGTGTTAGGCGTAAGTATATATTTCTGTAGCCGAAAGGACTTTTTAACACCCCTGAGAAAAACCATATATCTAACTGTAAATTAACGTCAGAGTAACTTGTATACAAACACTGAACTGAGCAAGTACCAACCGAACAAGTGTAATAGCCGGTGCAGAAAAAGAATTTGATCTACTATAAAGTAATTGAAATATTCTAAAAGGTTAATAAATGTTCTCAATCTGCAATTCTGTATGTTTGATTCAGTTAATTTATAAAAACAACTAACAAATTTTACCAGTGAAAGCGTTAAAGCAAGACGCTAGCCGAGTCAACACTGCAGAAAGCCGTGCGCCAATCAGGTGGCGAGGCGGCAACATTTGAATGCAGCAGAGCGAAATACGGTTTACCCGTAAATGACAGAGCAGTTACATAGTGACACGATTAACACTAAATAACATTATACATTAAATTTTTACAACCCCACAAACAGTTTTATTACAAAGTGGCTTCCATCGCGGGGCTTGATCGATAGTAGGCCACACATAAACATTCTGTAACAACATTTACGCTGAAGGTTATGTTTTGGTAGGGGCATTATGTTTACAATTGTGTTAGATGTTTTGATTTTATCTGTGTAGTTATAGAATAATATATATATATATATATAAAGGGGTGATATAAATAAATTTTGAACATGACCGAAGTACAAGATAAGGATATTGGTTTCGCGTGGGATGAGTGGGAAAGTTAATTTAGAGGGGTTGTAGATAAAATGACAGACGAGGAGTGGGGTAATTTAGATGATAATTTAACACGGATGGAAGAACAAGAAGAGGGAATATTTGCTGAAATTATAAAGCACAGTGATGATATTGGGAGTAAGATGACAAATAATAACGGTAAGATAGTTGAAGCGATAGTGGTAGAAAATAAGACGGTGAATAGGCCTGACGATAGTGTAGGGGTGGAAGAAAAGGAGTATACATTAAAGGATATATTTAACTTTATGATGAAACAGTTTGATGAGTTAAACGCAAAGTTGGATAAACGTTTTGACGAGATGGACAAAAATTGGGATCAATTATTGCGGAAACCTGAGACAGATCAATTGAAGGAGAATACAGAAGTTGAATCAAAACAGGTAAGTGTTTGTGGTGGTAGCAATATAACGAAAAGTAGTGAAGGAACAGTAGACAAGGTAAATGGTGGTATTAATATAAGTAATTATAATGGTGAAATAATGTTAGATAAAAATAATGGTTATATAGTTGAAAATGGGGTATCTAAGAATTATACGGTAAGTGATAGCAGTGATAATGAGAGTTTAAAGTCAATTGAGGTTAATGATGGGGTACTAGTGAGTATTGATGAGTTTGAGAGAGGGTACGAAGAGAGTTTAATGGGATATGGGGGGCAGAGGGCTAATTTCCCTTGTAGTATATGTGAAGTAAATGCTTCACAAGTGTTGTATGAGGACAAAGGTTCCTTGTTAGTTTATTTGGGAGACAAAAGGTCTGCAAATAATAGTCCCTTTATGTATTATGCTTTCCCTGGTAAGGCCAGGATGTGTTGTAATAATGTTGTGTTGCCCTCTGCGTGGAATGAGAGAGTAAAAAGGGGTTGGGAAAGGTATGAAAAGAGAGAGAGAGTGGTAGAAATATTTAAGGTGAATAGAGATTATGAAATATTAGTGCAGAGTGTATGTATTGAAAGAGAGGAACAAATTAACTCACCTTATGAAATAAAGATTGATGATTATATTGACGATAATAACATATACTTACCTGTAGAGGGGTCAGCGTATTAGTAACAGCTGACATCTATTGTGATAAAAATTTCAATGATATGATTGTAATAATAAATACTGATGGAGACTTGACAAAAAAACAATAATGTAGATTTGATTCATGATGTAGTAATAATGAGGGGTGTTCGATATTTCGGATCGAACCGGTCAACAATTTTCATTTTTCCGAAGTTGGCACTATGACGTTTGTAGGGTCCATTCATGCACTGGACCTGAAGCCTTTGTCGTATGCCAACCATCTTAGTGTTAACATCCACGAGTCGGGACTCCTCGGCAGGTAGAAATCCTTGCATGTAACCTATCCTCTTCCCAACCAGTCTATCCTGCCTGAGTGTCAGGATCAACCCATTCGTGAGATTATGATAAGTCATTTTAATATTATTTATTTCTTGTTAGCAATTCTGCATGCTATGCTGCTATAGAGCTCACCAGAGGCTATCAAATTATATAGTAAGAAAGCCGTCTTACTTCCAATCTTTCAAAATAATATCGTACATCTAATTACTACCAGAGGATTCATGAGATTGCTAGCTTTTTCAATTAAATTGCTTGCCGTCACGACTGGGAGCACATGTTTCGTAATTTTGTGCATGTTGCTGGTGGTGGTTTGAGTTTGAGTAAATGGGTTACAAGCCAGTTTTGGCTGCACGATTTTTATTTTAATTACCAACGTGCCGTGCCGTTTCGTTTTTTGTGCCTGCTCGTGGTTGTTTTGCATGCCGTTAATTTTTAAATTACATGAATGTTCGTCATTTGCATGCTATCGCACGGAAGCACGTTGGTATAATACGCATGTGAACTATGAGTTTGCGTTTAATGCTGTTGGTTGTGTACAGCAGTTTCGTCGCGTGTGCATGGCCAGGTATTGTTTCAAAATTTTGCACCTTGTTTTGTGGGTAATCGTTTGATTACTGGGTCAAGTCTTGTGAGGTTTGTTTCCGTCCTGTTAAGGTCTGCTTTCCACGTGAAATTGCGCGTTACGTGTTTGTGACTGTCAGGCGTAAAGGGAACGGTTTGGTTTTAGGTTATCCGGGTTTCGGTATAGCCTGCCTTATATTTAATTTTTTGGCATTGACTATTACCTTTTGGTGTGGTTTATATTTTGCATATGCGATATCCTGTCCATACACGCCGCGTTGATAATCAATTTTTGCATTTAATGTGTCCACGTTATTGGGTTTGGTTCGGTAACTGGTGAATTGTTGTATATTGTACTTTGCTGTGGTTTTGTGTGTATTTATTCTATTTGGTATTATACATGTTTTTTGGGTGCACTTTTGTGTACCATTGTTTTGCACCGTATGTGCTGTAATCTTGTGCAACTTGTGTTTTTTGTCGTGCTTTTGCACTGTGTAAATCAATTTGTTGCGTGTTTTTTGAGTATGTAATTTATTGTGTTTTGTACTCATAGCCTGTTGGATTGTGTAAGTTGTAGTTTGCCTTGCACTAATTTACTTTTGTATTTATCTTGCTCGGTATTGTTTATGAAAAGTAGTTGTGTCAGACGCCTAGTTATCTCGATCACTGTTAGGCTAGGTCTGGTCGTGTTTATTGTTCAATTGCTAATTCTCTCATTAAGGGTGGTTGTCGGTTGCACGATATTTTTTAATTCAGTATGCCTGCTAAATTGTCGCTGGCAGCTTTTGACCGGACCACTTCGGTGGGGATACTTGCGTTGCAACATTTAATAAATAAGTTGGAAGGGTTGCTGCAATTGAGAGCCGTGGATCAGCATGAGGCCGGTATTTTGGCCTCCAGGTTGTCCGAAGAATATCAGGACCTTCTAGGTAAGGTAGATCCTTACCTATCGGCCGAGTCATTGCCCCAGGGATTGGACGAGGACCACATTTTTTCGGTGGTAGCTCAAATTAAGGATATTTATGTCCGGGGTAGCATTTTAGCGTCAAAACTAACTAAACCAGAGATACCGGTGGGTTCCGGTCGGTTTTCATCGGCAAGTGGCGGGCACTCAGGTGTTCTCGTTCATGAGTTGCCGAAGCTTTCTTTACCTTGTTTTGATGGCCAGGCCAAATGTTGGTCCGAGTTTTGGTCAAAGTTTACCACATTAGTGGACGAAAGTCCTGCCCTCACTCCAAAGCAGAAATTGTTATATTTACTGACTCATCTTAAGGGGGAGGCTTATGAGAAGGTTGCCGCGCTTCCCATAGTTGATGATAGTTATTCACTTGCACTGTCAACTCTTAAAAGTCGTTATCACAATCCTCGTTTAGCCGCCCGGGTTTATTGTACCAATCTGCTTCAGTTACCAGCCGCTTCTATGCGATCAGCTGCGTCTATTAGGAAATTGGTGGACAGCTTCAATGCTAACTTTTCGGCGTTGTCAGCTCTAAACATTGCTGATATTGTAACGTTGCATAACCCAGTCCCAATAAATGATAACTCTTATACTCCCATAAAAGTCAGAAATGGGTAAACTATAACTAGCTATAAATTAAGTTATATCACTAAACATTATAAACGATATTGAAGTGACATACAGTGACAAGTGAGTTATAGTGTACCCAGTGCGGAAATAAGTGAATGTGAAGGGAACTTCTTACAGACTTGTGCTGTAGATGTGGGAATTATAGATTATAATAGTAGACTGTGATGCTACTAACTAATTATGTATTTTGTTTAGATTGTAGGATTTATATTGTGTAGGCAACAAAATTTAGTACCTATGTTAATTTTATATTTAATAAAATAATTATGTTATTATATAAGATAACCCAGGGTTTTTAAAAAATAAAAGATTTAAATATCAGATGATAATAAAAAATAAAATAATACTGTATGAGGAAAATGGCAGAAGAAAATAGTGCAGTGTAAGAATACTATAAGAGATTAATAAATAATATATAAATTCATTTAAAGTTAATAATAATGTTAAAGACTTATATCTAAAGTTATAAGAAAATAAACAAAAAACTATTATGTAAATCAAATTGGGAAAGAAACCAAAATTAAAAAGAATTATTTTTCTGTAAATAAAAATAAATTTATAATAATTAAAAACGGCCTATATACTAAAAAGTAAATAGCAGCACCAATAAAAAATGATATAAAAATTATTGGTTACTAACAGTAACGAAATAACAATATATTGTTTAATCGAATTTGAGATTGAAAACTGTTCGGTTGGAAAACGTTATGAGACAAAAATTGTATTAAAAAACCTTTAGAAATCTTTTGAACAGTACAAAATTATCACAAAATTTAACTAACAGTATAAACATTATGTACCACTACCTTAAATATCAAATGTAACTTGCTTTACCCCATAACAAAAGTGAAAAACCATTTTGAAGATCAGGCCTAGCCAAGCCGTGTTTCGAGTTTTTGACGAGATGGTATCTGACAGACGGTCATGAAATTACAAAACAACTAAGAACACCACCCGAGAAACCGCTTCACACAAGTAAGAACTTCAAGGAAAGAGGTAATATAAACATTTCTTTCAATATTTAACCAAGAAAACCTCAAATTAAATTGTCGTGCAGTACAGAAACTTTTAAAGTGTAATCACATGTTTAATAAAACATAATCTGCTCTCTTACGGACAAATCCGGAACTACGTACTAAAAGAATAAACAAATTTTCGAATTTTATTGTTTTATTTTGTAAAGCGTAGTATATAATTATCCATTTCTGACCATCTCATAACACAAAGAACTTACCCTTAACCCTGGGGAAATACATAAAAGAATTATATGTTGATTGATGTTTAAATAAAAGAAAAAATTGTAAAATCAGTAAAAACCAGATTTTATGATAATTCCATGTTTACCCAATGAAGTCGATATCATGAATTAGTTATTGAAAGGATCGATTGTAATATTTGTATGTTGGCGGAAGAGAAAAAATCAATAATATTATAAATAAATACTATTAAGAAATTATATTGAATAATAAAATGTGTTTCCTTTATTGTAGCGGGTAGTTGTGGTAGATTTCAGTAAAATAAGAAGAGGACTATCCATCAGGTAGTATTAAGGAACAGTGTCGTTTGGTTAACCTATATTTGGAGACTACTGTCAAAATCAGCTGAGCCCATTCACGGCGAATATTTTAAAAAAATTTAAGAAATCGTTTACTCCGAGGGTAAACCAACGGTACTCGCTCTCTCTTCCAAATAAGGCTAAACAACTTCCTTAATCTTGACCCAAATCACACACACTTGATTTCTGCTTCATTTGGGTAACATTACCATCAAATTTATTTAAACCTCAGTATTTATAATTCATAAGTGGCGATTGCTAAGAGGTGTTCTGACCGATCCGAGACTGTAAAAAGACGGACGTTACGCACACATTATAAGCGAGACGTTATAAAAATGACGCAGATAACGTGGGGCATATAATATAACTCTACTATACCTCATAGTGAATACGTTACCAAATAGGCACTTACAATAGTGGGGCTGAATTAACTATAAACCCGAAATTGCATACACTCTTGAAGAGGCGGAAACCTTTGATAACAGTCGTTACTTTACAGAATTGACGTACTAACGTGGGGCTTAATTAGGAAAGCGTAACAAATAAAAAGAGACTTTCGAGATACCCACGTTACGTTACAGAATTGGCGCTCAACGTAAAAGGGCTGTAATTAGAAAAGAATTTTGGGATATTGAATAAATTAATATACCGAAAAACCTAATTATCGTCGGCAGTTATGAGAAAACAAGAAATGCATAATACCAGAGGCAGATCGAAGAAGAGGGCAGAAGAAAAGGAGAAGAAAGTGGACAGGAACAAGAGATAGAAATATTTACGGACAGTGAAATGGAACAACCAATGGGTGATAAAGAAGAAACCACGAACACGGTAAAAGAAAGAGTTGAAGAGGAGGCCCAAGGGGACCAACCAGATAAATCTGCCCAAAAGGAAGACATGAGTATGCAGGAGCTGTTGAGGATTATAATGGAAAGCAATAAACAAATAAATGAGGAAAATAAGGAGAACTTTAAGAAACAGGAGGAAACTTCAAAGAAACAAAACGAAATTTTGGAAGAACAAAACAAACAAACCAATGACAAAATAGATGAAAATTTTAGAAAACAGGAGGAAAACTTGAAGCAAACCAATGAGGAAAATAAGGAGAATTTTAAGAAACAGGAGGAAGAAAACAGACAAACCAATGAGAAAATAGATAGCATTCAGGAAAGTTTAGTCAAACAATTAAACGAAAAAATAGAGACCATTCATGGAAATATCAGACAAACCATGAATGAACAATACCATGAATTGAAAGAAACTGTTAAAGGACACAGAGAAGAGATGAATGCAAAATTTGAAGAGAATAATGAAAATTTAAAACAAATTGAGGGTAAGATGGAGAATTTGAATAAGGAGTTAAGAGAAAATCTTGAGAGTAAAATTGAACTGGTCAGTAATACGCTTAGCCAAAGAGTAGATGAATATAAGGAAGAGGCAGAGAAGAAATTAATAGAAACCAATCAAAGATTTGATAAAACAGAAGAAAAGATGGAACTAATTAAAACAGGAATCGATGCACGAATGGAAAAGTAGGAACAAAATAATCAAGTTCGTGTAATGGCCATACGCCAAGAAAACAATGACCAGTTAGATAGTATCAAAGGCAGTCTAAACTGTAAATTTTCGGATTTTCATAAAACGGTAGAGAATGTCAAGAATCAGTGTAATAGCCAAGCAGAGAAATTAGATAATTTGCAACAAATACAAACAAATTTACAAGGGGATGTAGATAGAATAAGTTCTAGATCTGCATGCAACAGTCATCATGTTATCCAAGATAGTAAGGAAAGTGTGAACTTTCGGGACTATCGCAGAAACCCACTTGAATTTTTAGGGAGAGTAGACGAAATTTTGAACAGGTCAAAGGAGAATCGATGGAATATGATCAAAGGTATATTAGACGAATCTTTCAAAAACATCAATGATAATTGGTGGACGGTAATCAGGAACGAGGTGTGTGATTATGGGGGTTTCAAAACAATGTTCAAACTTAAGTACTGGTCGGAGTCAGTACAAAACATTATTAGAGACGATATCTGTCATGGTAGGTATGACCGTACTATAGGACAAACACCTACTGCTTACTTTTTGGGGAAGGTGTGTATAGCAAAGTATTTAGACCCAAAGATCCCTGAAGAGTGTCTAGTGACCAAAATTGCGTATCACTTCGAAGAGAAGATCATCAGTGCCCGATTAAGTGGACAAATAAAAACTATTGGAGGCATGGAAACGCTACTAGAAAATTATGAGCAAGAATCTTATTATAGGAGGAGTAGATGGAGGTCAGGGAATACCGAGGAGCGGAAAAATGAACCACCTAGAGATAATCGACCTAGAGTAAATTATGTACATGCTAATAACAATTATTTTAATAACAGGTATCGAGGAAGATGGCCAAATTATAACAGTCGAAATTACAGACATGATTCTTATCACCGAGAAGAAGGTCCACAAAGGAGTAGGAGTGAAGAGCAACCTAGATTCAGAGATAGTGATGAAGAAAGGAGACCAATAAGCAATATTCAACATAATGAAAATGTTGAATCAAACAATAATAATGATGGAAATAGGGGAAACAGGTACCAGCAGTGAGAAGATGTGACTGCCCGTCACTGCTAGAAATAACAGGGCACAGAATTAACCACAAACACAATTATAATAATAACTTAAACAGACCAATAACCATTATCAAAAATCATTTTTAAAAAAATATACAGGCAGAGTTAATGGAAGAAAGAGCAATTAAAGAGTCATCGCCAAACAATGACATAGTCTATATACAAATAAAATTAAATGGAGTGTTAGCAGAGGCCATGATTGATACAGGAGCAAATATTTCAATTATTGATCAATTAGAACTGGATCGTATTACTGAACTAACTACTGAGAGAATACCTACTTTACCAATTAATAATTTAACAATTGTTGGTGCCACCGGGAAACAAAATAAAACAATCAGAAAACAAGTGTCTTTGAATGTTACCACTAGTGGAATAGGAATACCTATGGGATTTTTAGTAGCTACAGGGCTACCTTTTAGGGTGTTAATAGGGTGTGATATGCTACGGCGACACACTGCAATTATAATTCTGGCCAGGGGTATAGTAACCTTGAGCACAGAAAAAGGTGAGTTAGCGGCTGAGATAATTGGTAGCCAAAGTGCCCCTCAGTGTCCGAGCTCATTTTTTATTAGGGAGGATAATAGATTAACCCTAGGTAAAAACACAGAAGTAACAGAATCAAAGATTTGGCAAGAGAAGATAGAAGAGATAATTGAGTTTCAGAATAGGCAGGCACCGGAAATAATTAATGTAGAACAAAAACAACAGCTTATAAAAATTTATGATAAATATAAATCAGTATTCTCAGAGTCACCAGGAAAAGCAAAAAACTTCTTGTGTGAACTAAAGTTCAAAGAAAATGTAAATTTTAATAAACGATCATACCCCATTGCTCAAGCTTTGAAAGATGCAGCAAGAAAAGAAATTCAAAGAATGATATTGGAAGATATAATGGAAAGAAGTAGTTCTGCATATACCAGCCCATTGGTAGCTATACCGAAGAAAGATGGTCAAGTAAGACTATGTCTTGATGCTCGGGAGTTGAATAAAATGCTCATTAACGATTGCACGTCTCCAGGTGAGATTGAAGAAATAATGAAAAAATTCTATGGATGCAAGTACATGAGTACTTGGGATGCAGTCTGTGGATATTGGCAAATAGAGTTGCACCCTAACAGCAGACAATATGTTGCTTTCATATTCAAAGGACGAAATTATCATTTTAAACGTTTGCCTTTCGGATTGGTAAATTCTGTGGCCGTGTTCATCCAATGCATGGACCAAATTTTAGGTAAGGAAGTTTTAGATTTTACTACAATATATGTGGATGACATATTAATTACGTCTTGTACTTGGGAGGAGCATTGTAACCGAGTGGAAACAATAATAACTGATCATGGAATGCAATTTCGGGGTAAAAAGTGGAAAGAAGAATTGAGGAAATGGCAAATAAGGACCTACAAAACATCAGTGTACCACCCTAGTAGTAATCCTGCTGAACGCGTATTAAGGGAAGTTGGTAGAATTCTACGTACATACTGTCACCAAGAACATAAAAACTGGAGCCAGTACATTGAACCAGCAGAGACTTTCCTTAATTGGTCATACCATGACACTATCGGAACTAGCCCTTATCAGGTAATGTTTGATAAACCACCACCAAGGAAATCATCTCGTTGATAAATTTTCCTCCAGGAGAGAGAGTAGAGTTCAACAAAGTTGAAATGCACAACAGATTGTTGCATAAAGTGGAACTTCAACAAAAAAGGGATCAAGAAAAAAAGAAAAGATTGGATACATTCCAGATGGGAGATAAGGTATTAATCAAAAATAGACAACTACCCAGTTCTATAGAGGGTATTGCTAGGAAGCTACTGTTACTTTATACTGGACCTTACCTCATAACCCAGGTGAAGGGGAATAATACCTATGAAATCAAAGCAATTAACAATAACCGAATAAAAGGAGTGTACACCAGTCGGAAATGAAACGATATCACGAAGAGAAACCAGGAATATTATGAAAATTGAAACAATCAACAATTTATTTTGATAAACAAGTAAAACCAAAAATAAATTTGTTCTAGTGGGGGGGCTTTATGTAACGTTACATAACCCAGTCCCAATAAATGATAACTCTTATACTCCCATAAAAGTCAGAAATGGGTAAACTATAACTAGCTATAAATTAAGTTATATCACTAAACATTATAAACGATATTGAAGTGATATACAGTGACAAGTGAGTTATAGTGTACCCAGTGCGGAAATAAGTGAATGTGAAGGGAACTTCTTACAGACTTGTGCTGTAGATGTGGGAATTATAGATTATAATAGTAGACTGTGATGCTACTAACTAATTATGTATTTTGTTTAGATTGTAGGATTTATATTGTGTAGGCAACAAAATTTAGTACCTATGTTAATTTTATATTTAATAAAATAATTATGTTATTATATAAGATAACCCAGGGTTTTTAAAAAATAAAAGATTTAAATATCAGATGATAATAAAAAATAAAATAATACTGTATGAGGAAAATGGCAGAAGAAAATAGTGCAGTGTAAGAATACTATAAGAGATTAATAAATAATATATAAATTCATTTAAAGTTAATAATAATGTTAAAGACTTATATCTAAAGTTATAAGAAAATAAACAAAAAACTATTATGTAAATCAAATTGGGAAAGAAACCAAAATTAAAAAGAATTATTTTTCTGTAAATAAAAATAAATTTATAATAATTAAAAACGGCCTATATACTAAAAAGTAAATAGCAGCACCAATAAAAAATGATATAAAAATTATTGGTTACTAACAGTAACGAAATAACAATATATTGTTTAATCGAATTTGAGATTGAAAACTGTTCGGTTGGAAAACGTTATGAGACAAAAATTGTATTAAAAAACCTTTAGAAATCTTTTGAACAGTACAAAATTATCACAAAATTTAACTAACAGTATAAACATTATGTACCACTACCTTAAATATCAAATGTAACTTGCTTTACCCCATAACAAAAGTGAAAAACCATTTTGAAGATCAGGCCTAGCCAAGCCGTGTTTCGAGTTTTTGACGAGATGGTATCTGACAGACGGTCATGAAATTACAAAACAACTAAGAACACCACCCGAGAAACCGCTTCACACAAGTAAGAACTTCAAGGAAAGAGGTAATATAAACATTTCTTTCAATATTTAACCAAGAAAACCTCAAATTAAATTGTCGTGCAGTACAGAAACTTTTAAAGTGTAATCACATGTTTAATAAAACATAATCTGCTCTCTTACGGACAAATCCGGAACTACGTACTAAAAGAATAAACAAATTTTCGAATTTTATTGTTTTATTTTGTAAAGCGTAGTATATAATTATCCATTTCTGACCATCTCATAACACAAAGAACTTACCCTTAACCCTGGGGAAATAAATAAAAGAATTATATGTTGATTGATGTTTAAATAAAAGAAAAAATTGTAAAATCAGTAAAAACCAGATTTTATGATAATTCCATGTTTACCCAATGAAGTCGATATCATGAATTAGTTATTGAAAGGATCGATCGTAATATTTGTATGTTGGTGGAAGAGAAAAAATCAATAATATTATAAATAAATACTATTAAGAAATTATATTGAATAATAAAATGTGTTTCCTTTATTGTAGCGGGTAGTTGTGGTAGATTTCAGTAAAATAAGGAGAGGACTATCCATCAGGTAGTATTAAGGAACAGTGTCGTTTGGTTAACCTATATTTGGAGACTACTGTCAAAATCAGCTGAGCCCATTCACGGCAATATTTTAAAAAAATTTAAGAAATCGTTTACTCCGAGGGTAAACCAACGGTACTCGCTCTCTCTTCCAAATAAGGCTAAACAACTTCCTTAATCTTGACCCAAATCACACACACTCGATTTCTGCTTCATTTGGGTAACAATACCATCAAACCTCAGTATTTATAATTCATAAGTGGCGATTGCTAAGAGGTGTTCTGACCGATCCGAGACTGTAAAAAGACGGACGTTACGCACACATTATAAGCGAGACGTTATAAAAATGATGCAGATAACATGGGGCATATAATATAACTCTACTATACCTCATAGTGAATACGTTACCAAATAGGCGCTTACAATAGTGGGGCTGAATTAACTATAAACCCGAAATTGCAATACACTCTTGAAGAGGCGGAAACCTTTGATAACAGTCGTTACGTTACAGAATTGACGTACTAACGTGGGGCTTAATTAGGAAAACGTAACAAATAAAAAGAGACTTTCGAGATACCCGCGTTACGTTACAATATATATCAAGCAATATATGCGTCTTTTGTATTGTCTAGGCTGGATCTATCATTGCATGAACGCTTTGAGGCGTCTGTTACGGACAAAGAGAATCTCCTTGCCCTAACAGAAATTATGACATTTTTAACCGCTATGGCGGAACAGAAAGAACAGGCATCTTTGGAATCGGCTTTACCTGCTCTTCCTAGCACTAGCCACCAGAAAACCCAGAAGGTTTCCTTTTCTAAGGCTACTCCTCTTGCTGTGTCTACATTATCTGCGGAGGTTACGCAACGGGATGCATCTAGTTCACGTTGCCTTCATTGCGATTCCCGGACCCATGTACTTATCAAATGTCCGGCGTGGCTGAGTAAGGACCCTAGGGCTCGATTTCAAAGTCTTAAAAATAAAAAATGTTGTCTTTCTTGCCTCCAACATAAAAATTCGGGCTGGTGCAAAATGTGTGGCTCTAGGTACCACCACACTTTACTTCATTTCAAAAATGCCCGCCCGTCTCCGTCTCGTTCACAGATTTCTGAAACAGCTGAACTCAAGTCTTCGGGGTCATCGCTTGTTGATCAAGTTGATCTGTCTAGCACTACTCTGACCGTGTCTCTGCCCCATCCTGCAGGGGTTCTGTTAGCCACATGTCTAGCAGTCTTGTCGTCTCCCAATGGTGGTTATATTGTAGTTAGGGCCATCCTGGATAGCGCGTCCCATGCTTCTTTCATAACTGAAGCATGTGCATCTCGCTTAAAGTGTGCTTGTTTTGACACTTCAGTAAGTGTCAATGGGGTAGGTGATACTGCCACCAAAGCAAAAAGGGTGTGCCATCTGTCCTTGGAAACTTTAAAACGCGAGTTGTGGCATCTAACCATGCTTTCATAATTCTGTCTAAGATTTCGTCGGACTCACCTAGGTTCCAGGTGTTGCCTGAAGTTAAGCAGGCTACAAAAGACCTTTTGTTAGCTGACCCTACCTTCGATGTAGCAGCCCCAATTGATGCGTTGTTAGGAGCCGATATCATAGCGGCTATTCTTTTGGGAGAGACTATTCCCTTGGGTGCAGGTTTGCCTGTTGCAGTTAGGACACGTTTTGGGTTTGTGATTATGGGTAGAGCCCCAATTTCACTTAATTGTGCATTGACTTGTGCTAGCGGTCTCACTGGCCTTCCTTTGGATCTAGTATCTGCACATCAGCTTCACTGTCATTTCCACCACTTTTATCCTTCCGTCACAACGTTATCAACGGATACAACAAACCTACTTGAACAAGTTCATCGGTTTTGGGAGGTCGAAGAGCCTCCAGCTGTGCCCCACCAATTATCTGAAGAGGATCACTTTGCTGAAAGGTTTTACATGGAGTCGACAAGTCGGTTGCCGTCGGGTCGTTACCAGGTGCGCTTGCCGTTCTTCAAAAACTCTTCTCACATTTTGGGAAATTCCCTTAAGGGAGCCATGTCTCGGTTTTTTGCGTTAGAAAGGAAATTTGCGTCTAACAGTCAGTTTAAGAGCCAGTATGTGCAATTTATAACGGATTATGTTGCTCAGGGGCATATGTCGTTGGTGTCTGACCCCAATTTTCCAAAATATTTCATCCCTCATCATGGTATCTTTAAAGTTAGAGATGATACTTCAAAAATAAGGGTGGTGTTTGACGCCAGCATGAAAACGTCCTCCGGGATTTCCTTAAATGACGTGTTATGTGTCGGCCCTAAGTTGCAGACCTTACTGTCCGACGTTTTGACTTTGTTTCGGCGGTTTAGCCATGTTTTCACGTGCGACATCGAACAGATGTATCGCCAAATTGCTATGCATCCTGATGACTCGTACCTGTGTATTTTATGGCGTGAGGAGGTTACCGCCCCACTAAGGGTTTTCGCTTTGCATACCGTTACTTACGGGCTGGCTTGCGCCCCTTTTCAGGCATTGCGAACCTTGCAGCGGCTGGCTCAGGATGAGGCAATTAATTTTCCTGCGGGAGCAGCGGTACTTAGCCGTAATATTTTTGTTGATGATATTGCTGCTGGTGCTGATTCAAAATCAGAGCTTTGAAAATTACAACAGGAACTAATTCTATTGTTGTCTTCAGGAGGGTTCAATTTGAAAAAATGGTGTACTAATCAACCCGACTGCCTACCTGAATCAACCACTCCGAGTGATTCCGTCGGTGCTAAGGATAAGGATATTCTGGGTTTAAGTTGGGACCATTCAACCGATTGCTTCTCATTTCCTCCTTTGGCCTGTTGCGGCAATGCTCAGGTTCAATTTACCAAACGTGTCGTGTTATCCCAGGTGGCACAATTATTTGACCCATGTGGTTGGGTTTCGCCAGTGATTTTCAGGGCCAAGGCTTTTTTCCAAAAACTCTGGGCTGAGGGCTTGGAATGGGATGCTACTCTAAGTGATGACTTGAATGATTATTGGAGTTAATTCCTGTCCTCTTTGACTCATCTTTCGGTAATAACTATTTCTCGGCCATTCCTCCCTAAACGTGGGCATATTGTAAGGGTTATATTACATGGTTTCTGTGATGCTTCCCAGTTGGGTTACGCGGCCGTCCTCTATCTGTCCATTTTTACTGACTCTGGTCCTCCGGTGGTTTCGTTGGTGTCATCTAAAACTAAAGTGGCACCTCTTAAAACTTTATCAATCCCACGTTTGGAGTTGTTGGGAGCTTATCTTTTAGCCAAACTTGTTCGTCATTATATTGGCTTATTCTCGTCATGTATTCAATTGAGTCAAGTTTTCTTATGGACAGACTCAACGATTGTTTTGGATTGGCTGAATATGCCTACTTTTAAATTGAAGACGTTTATTGCTAATCGGGTGGCTGCCATTACCGAGTGGACCGATACCAAGTCTTGGCGTCATGTTCATGGTGTTTCTAACCCCGCTGATTTAGCCTCTAGAGGTACGTCACTCTCCAGCCTCCAGTCGTCGACATTGTGGTGGTCAGGGCCAGATTGGTTAAAGCTTGATGCTCTGCACTGGCCCCCTATTAATTATCGCCCGAATCACGACGTGCAAGATGTTGCCTTGGAGACCAAGGTCTCTTCGTTTCTCACTCAGGAGCCCCGGGTGGAATTGTTTGAGCACTTGTCCTCGTGGCCCTTAGTGGTGGGGGTTACCTCAGTCATCTTAAGGTGGGCTATGCCTTCGCGGATTGAAGTTTCCACAGCCATGGGTTGGAAGAAGTTGGCTGTTAGGTATATTTTACGCTACATTCAGCGCAACGTGTGGACAGGAGCTCGTGGCTCTTCGTTTAGGTAAGCGGCTCCCGGTCCGTATTCAGCGCCTGGTCCCGTTTATAGATGATTTTGGCCTCATTCGAGTACGCGGTCGCTTGACCAACTCTGCGGTTACTAGAAATCGTTTTCCGGTTTTACTGCCCAAGCATCACCACCTAGTAGGGTTGCTAATTCATCACACCCATGCGTGGTTAGGTCACGCCGGGCCCTTGCAAGTTCAATTTCAGCTTGCTCAAAATTATTGGATTTTGTCCGCACGTCAGGCAATAAGAACCATAATTTGGAAATGTCTTCCTTGTTTCAGGGCGCGTCCTCGTCCCACCAACCCGTTAATGGGGGATCTGCCAATCCCTAGGGTTAATCCGGCACCTCCATTTTATTCTTCCGGCATGGATTATGCTGGCCCCTTTTTGGTACGGGCTTACGCTGTTCGGAAGGCACCTATAGTCAAAGCGTATCTATGCATTTTCATCTGCTTAGCCACTAAAGCAGTTCACTTTGAAGTAGCTATGGATCTTTCAACGCCCCAGTTTATTGATGTGTTGAGGCGGTTTATTAGTCGTCGTGGTGCTCCGAAAACACTGTATTCGGATTGTGGTAGGAATTTTGTGGGGTCGCGCCCTGAATTTAAACGGGAGCTCAAAAATGTTCTTTCCAATCCTGACCTGTCAGCTCAGATAACAGCTTTTGCTGTTGACAATAACATTGAGTTTAAATTTATCCCTCCATCTGCCCCTCATCACGGTGGCTTGTGGGAACGGGCTGTCCAGTCGGCCAAGTTTCACATGAAATGCATGATTCGGACCAGGTCGTTGACCGTAGCAGAATTTTCGTCTTTATGCATTCGCATTGAGGCAAACTTAAATTCCCGTCCTTTAACTGCCCTATCTTCAGATCCAAGTGATTACCAGGCTCTAACGCCTGGTCATTTTCTGGTTGGCGCCCCATTACCACGCCCCCGGAAGCTGAAGTCTCGTTAAATGAAGGGACCGTCCGTCATTACAAACAAATTGCCGCTTTGCTCTAAGCATTTTGGAAAAGGTGGCGTTTGGAATGCTTGATGGCACTTCATGCCAGATCGAAGTGGTCGTCTAAGTTAAGAAACTTAATGGTTGGGGACCTGGTGGCTATGAAGGAACAGAATTCTCCCCCCCTGATGTGGCCTCTTGGCCGAGTTTCAGCTGTGTTTCCGGGGAGCGACGGGGTTGTTCGTCGCGCTTCAGTTAAAACTTCCACAGGTTCTTTTGAACGACATGCTATTAAATTATACAGGTTGCCTATATCTTCTTGATTGGGTTTGTCTTGTTTTTCGGGTGAGCAGAATTAGTTTCAATGATTGTGTTGTGGACTTACTTGACACTTTTCTGGGATTTCCCAGGTGAGTCCTTCCAGCTGTTGTCCGCAGTGAAGTTTACATTGTGGAATGTTTCTGGCATGGCGTTGTGCCAGTTTATTGGGAGTTATGGATGCTCAACAAATCAACAACAACAAAAATAAGTAAAAAAAAAAATGATAAAAAAAAGGGGAATAAAGGGAACAAAAAAAAATAAAAAAGAAAAAAAATGTAAAAAAACTAGGGAATACTAACTAAGTTGATTGCTGAGTTTCACATTGTGTTTGGCTGGGCCATTGTTTATTGCATGTTGTTGGGTTTTGTCTGCTCTACCCAAACCTTTCGGATTGCTCACCTGGTCGATGCACCCGCGGCGGAGTTATTCGGCATGGTTTTCTAATTAATTGCATGTTTTTCTGTATGTTTGTATTTTCTTGTGTTTATATTGTTAATGGAATAAATCCGCTTATAGTCCATGCCACGTATTTTATAATCAACTAAACGCTATGTAACTCACCGTCTGTGGCTTAAGTAACAGACGGTGAGTTACATAGCGTTTAGTTGATTCTTGTGTTTGCGTGTGACCCCCTCCTATGTTGGAGGGTAATTTGCAGAGAGTGTTCCTGTTCACCAAAAGCCAAATTTTTTGTAACGTATTTTGGCCATGTCTTTTGGTGTAGTTGGTGGTTCACCCATTGCGGTCAACGGGGGCCGGTGTTTGATATTTCGGATCGAACCGGTCAACAATTTTCATTTTTCCGAAGTTGGCACTATGACGTTTGTAGGGTCCATTCATGCACTGGACCTGAAGCCTTTGTCGTATGCCAACCATCTTAGTGTTAACATCCACGAGTCGGGACTCCTCGGCAGGTAGAAATCCTTGCATGTAACCTATCCTCTTCCCAACCAGTCTATCCTGCCTGAGTGTCAGGATCAACCCATTCGTGAGATTACGGTAAGTCATTTTAATATTATTTATTTCTTGTTAGCAATTCTGCATGCTATGCTGCTATAGAGCTCACCAGAGGCTGTCAAATTATATAGTAAGAAAGCCGTCTTACTTCCAATCTTTCAAAATAATATCGTACAAGGGGTAACCCTAGGTATTATTATTGTCGTATAATGGAAAAAACAAATTTTTATGGGTGTTACACAAATGATATCCATATGAGACTTATAAACAAAAATGAGAAATGTTATGTGAAGAAAAGACTAATTTTTGATGATGGGGGTTGAGAAATATTGAATGAACATTTAATCATGTGAGTTAATGGTAATTACTTGGCTGATTTAGGTAATGAAGTGTGGTAAATAATAAAAAATTATGACGAAAATTTGTAAATAAATGTGTTAGTGTTAAATGTATTGTGTTAATATTATTTTGTTGTAATGTACAGTATGTAATAAGAATGAATGGTATAATAATATTTACTAAATGGTATTTACTAAAATAATGAACAAGAGATAATAAGGAATTTTATTTTGCATTGTGCATGTAAATTACAAGTGTTTTAAATACTGTAACTAAAGCTAAATTATTTTGAGTAGAGGTGGTTATTAAAGTAATTTAAAAAGGTGAATTAAAATTATATTTGATCTGAATTGTAATAAATAGTAATTGATAAATATGTCAGCACCAAAAGATTTATAGAAACCAAAAATCTGTAGGAAGCACATGTACCAGGGGTGTTGTAATCAGAATGTTGAGACTGACTTAGTGTTTATAAAACAAGTCTGCAATACAACTGTTAATGTAAACAGGTATGTTGTGTGTTGTGTGACCAATGTTTACAGTCATGCTGAGTTGACAACAACAAGAATGTTGTAGTCTGATGAATCAGTGCTAGGAGTAAATCCTATTATGAAATACAAAATATGTAAGATGTGTTGACATGGAGGTAGTTTTTTATGAATAATGTAAGGAATGACTTAACGTTTTGATTGTAAGACAGTTAATATTTGTGTGATAGGATTTTGTTAATGGAGAATCATTTTGAAAAAATGTAATTTTGAAACTGTTAATTAAATAAAATTAAATTAAATTGGAAATTAAATTAATTGAGAAGGTGAATTTTAATAATGAATTTAAATTTATTTTTATCTGAATTTTGACCGTAATTGTAAAATAAATAACTGATGAAAAAATAATGAGTAAAATATGTACTTTATTTAAATGGTAAATGAAGGAAATTTTTGGGTAACAATAATAAAAAATGTTTGTACGATCAATGTGCTATTTTGGAGGGGTAATAATGTATTGGGAATACTATTCAATTTGTATGGCATATTTGTATGGAATTAGCTGTAAGTAGACAGTTAGGTTATATTATTAAAATTAAAAAATTAAGCCAGGACTTTGTACATAAAAGAACCAGTACTCTGAGAATGAACCAGTATTACTAAGAGGATACAAATCAGTTGTGGATATGGAGTGATGGAAGGCCGTTTGTTAATTTTTTAATTAAATGTTATAGAGCCAGGTGATACTGTGGCGGGTATCTGTCCGAGCTTATGGTGTTGGGATCTCGAGAAGAGAAGCCCAGTAAGATCGGATGGGTGCTGCCGCAGTCGCCAGACTAGGGGGGTGAGTACCCATTAGTAGAGAGTTCAGGGGGGTTGCGGCGCCATATCCTCACTGATCCTCTTAGGATTTAGGCAATGAGAGTTTGTATGCTTCGGCCTACAACCTCTCATTGGGGGGGGGGTATTATAACGGTACAGAATTGTGGGCTACAATAGTTTTAATTTTAATTCAGTTTTAATTTTTCATTGTCAGTATCCACCTGTGAGGTGCCCCAGTGCAACACAATGTTAGCATAAACAACTGATGTCTAGACAGCTAGACTAGACATATTACGTAATAGCCCCAGTAGCAGTCTTTGTGAAACACAGTATGCAGATTAACATCAGACAGTAAGGAGCAGCATACAGTTTGTTAAGTAAAACGGTGGCCTCGGGTGTAAGATAGGCCGTAAGATAAATTCGGCCTATCTATTAAAGCATTAAAACATGCATGACAAAGTGTACGAACTATATAGCGGCCATTAAACATCTAAGTGCCCGGGCAAATCTTAAAAGCCGGCCGGCTATATAAATAGATACATTGTAACCACCCCTTCCCTTTGTATACGTGCCTTATCTAGTTTATTTTTGGAATTGGAAGTTTTCATAATGTGTTTTGCGAGCGTAAATGGTGTCGTTCGGAAGCGTCTGGTACCCTGTGAGCTTTACCTGTCCCTTCTCACTCTTTCATAATTCCGGATAGGCGCCAAATTGTTTTTCGTGAAAACAATTAAAAGTTTTTATTTGTATAGTTTGATATTGCACTATTGTAAATTCGAATCGCTCGCCGTCTGGCTTGTTACTGATTCTCATCTGAGTGGGGGAAAACGTGTTGCCAACTTGAGACAACGTTGGTTATGTTGACCCACTGCTAGTAAACAAAACATGCATAATATTCTTTACAAGTAAATAATGGACAGTTGTTATCGGTACACACTCTTTTATTAGGCTTTTGACTGGTTATTTTTTGTTAACGCTTCATAAAATTAATAATTTATACAATGATTTTAGCCTCGGCAATATTCACTCAATCAGCGGATCGCTGGGTTGGCAGGACAATGTTTATATTAGCTGCAAGACAGTGTGGTTATTATTTTACAAAATAAATCTGCCTATAGGGTTCTTTTAAGTACGAAACAGAGGTTTATCTAACAAGATAACAAAATTGGAACATATCATTTAAAGTACATGATCATTAAAATTAAACAAGGTTTACTATAAATTAAATATTGTGGTGTTGAATTGTGACAGTGTCGTTGGTGTATACATAGGTTATCATTTGGTCACTCAGTGTTTACCAAGTTACTTTTTATTTTATCAATCCTTGAAAATACCTTCAGTGATAGTGAGAGTTTTATCATTTAGTTATAATTTTGTGAAAGAGAATTTGTCTTTTTTAAAAATCAAAAAAAATTCAGCAATACTCAACGTTAGTAGATAAAAGATGTATTGTCAGTCGTCCAAGTGGTGTAATGGGTTGATGTCGGTTCTTCCTTCTTCAGTCTTGGGCTTCGGGAATGGTTGGCGTCTTCTTCTGGTCGGATTCCATATATTTTTTGGTCATCTAGATTAATTCCACGCTGGTCCTTGGTATAGTTTGGTTGGAATGTCCTCTCGTCAGTTATTCTGGTCCTTCTTCATCGACTTATGGGCACTTATACTGTTTTAGAGTTAAAAATTTGTGCCCTTCTCGGCGTGGCTTCTCTCCAGTTTAGCGTAACTACAGTTATTATTGTTCCTAACTGAAAATTAGTCAATACATGGTTGCTGTCATGGTAACTCACAATTTTTGATTGGCTGAAATTGGCTTGAGATCATTGTTAAGATATTTGAATTTTTATTTAAAATGGTCACAGATTTTCAAAATGTAATTAATCTTCAGTACTCCCTTTTTAGTAATAAATATTATTACCACTGTTCATATTTTGGCTCAAGGATTAATTTGACATCCAATACTACAGTATTTACTTAGGTATCAACATTTTTACAGTTTTGTGGATTTTATTTAATTATACTGTTTTCTTAATTTACATTATTATCATAATATTCCTGCCTTAACATGATATTCTAATTGTATTTCATAGTTTATGTGGCTTAGTCTTACTAATGTCAGTGTTTAATTCTAAAATTTGAAGTCTTTTGTAGTTTGACTGTTGGGAATCTGCCTACGCTTAGATAGCAATTGACTATTTTTTCTTTAATTACTGAGATTACATTTTATTCTCCCCTCGTATGGGTCCTGATTGTTTTAATACATGATTCTGTTTATTTGCTCAATGTTTATGTCTGTTCTAGTAATTGTGTGTGATTTTATTGGTTTCATATGTTAATTTGTATACTGTCATAACTGCCTTTTAGTGTCATTGTATCTGACTGTATTTATTTTGTTTCTTGTTTATTGCATCATATAACATAGCATCTTATGGTTTTAACAATTCCCATAGATATAATTTTTATTCATTAAAACATAATTCTCTTGAAACATAAATCTTACTCATTAAAACATAATTATTTACCTTCTATTATCCACTCATACTCTTCAGTGGGTAATAATTCTTTTATAGTATCAGTAAAAGAAAACAAACATATAAACCTTAATTAATTATTTTGATTATTATAGAAAATCCTTATTACTAAGCTTATCTGACACTGTTTTATTAACTAATGGTACCTAATACCATTTCACTATGTCTTATTAACTCTTATCATGATTATTCATTGTTTTTATCCCTTAATATTACTGACATTTTCTATATGGTGAATTGACACACTGATAGTCTATCTTTCTTAGTTTCCTAGTAATCTTAATAGTCACTTGTTACATTAATTGACACACATTTAAAACCATGATAATCAGTTATCACTAAAGCTAACTTAATTTTAACACTATTAGTTTATTTAGTTACATTTTGGGTGTCCACTCACATTGGCCTCTCAACTATCACAGTCCTTCCTGCGTTTGACCATTATCAGATCTCACTCATTTATAACTTATAACCTAGTTTATGCACTTATAAACTTTGATTACGGTTTTATCCGTGTTTATCACTTTTTAATGGGGTTTATTCTCACTTCGGGGTATTAACACTAACACTTTGCACTCAATCTTGTTTTAGGGTTACTGGTGGGTAAAGATTAGTGTATTGCTTATTCAAAACTCTCTTTCTTACATTTATTTTAAAATGTTCATCCTCCTTACAATTTATAATCTCTCACTCTGTGTGGTTTGACTATACATGATATGTTTGTGTCGTGCTAATGTGATTTGTCCTAGTTTACTCTATTTGTTTGGGTTAGTGTACCCTTCTATATCTCAAGTCCTTAACAATTAATATTTTTAACTTGTCTGTCTTTACATTTATTATTATCATATACAATTTTCATTAGTTAGTCTTTTTCATTGGTTTAACATTAGTTTTGTATTCTTTCTGGGCTCACTTTATTTTCCCATCGTTTACATGTCACTTCCTTGGTGTTGTGGCTGATTATACTTTCACACTTCCATGCTAATTCTTTGTTCATTATTATTCTTATTATTACTACACTCTTGTGATAGTGTGGTGGCTAGTTCTAGTTCACTTACAGTTGTCATTATTTATATTATTCTTGGTTTATGGGGCTGGTTCTACTCTCTCACTTACCATCTATTGGGCTACTCAGGTTAAATCGCCATGTATTACTGTATTTAACATTTGGTTTGTTTGTTTGTTACTTCTTTATTATTAGAGGTTACTGTTCTGACTACCTGGATATGTCTGAGCGTGTTATTATTTTGAGTTACCCATTCCTTTAATCTCTGATTCATCCTTTTTTTATTTTAGTGTTAATGATTAAACAATTTATCTTGTCATGTTTTCTTCATTATTGTTAGGTGAAGACATGTACCATTACATATTGCCCTGCCACTAAAATTGATTATTTCAACAAATATCGTTCAGTTTTTTTATTGGAATTATCAATCATTATTTCAATTTTATTTTCTTAATCACTGGTTAGTTTTGAGCAATAGACTCTTATTATTTTTGAGTGTCAGTATTCTTCTTGATCTTTGTATCATATTTTAGTTTAATGTTCTTATCCCTTTGATATTTAATTCCCTAACATTTTTTCCCTAATATTATATTGAATCGGATCGGAGGGGTACTTTTGACTCCATTGCTCCGCCGTAAATACACATTTGATTGCTGGACTTATCTACAGTCAATCATTATAAAATTATACAAGTAGTCTTAGTGCGACTATAAAATAAATATCATTTGTAGGATTCTCCACATTATTATTATTTAGTTTACACAATACATTATTTCAAATTATATTCTTTTTCTTTTATTCACACTCTCTAGCTCTTAGTGATTCGATATTATTAGTGGGTATGGTATACATGATCTTTTTATTATTTGTTTTGTTGATTTTTCTTACTGTTTAACACTAGTTATTTATTAATTGGTTTCGGGATGTTTTTTTCTCGTTTTTAATAATATGTTTTCATAGAGGTTTGGTTAAATGTCCCCTTTATTCTTTGTGTCTTTGGGTCTACGATCTCATATGTATTATTTTGGTTGTCTTTGCTTACTATGTAGGGTCCTGTGTACAGTAACAATAGCTTCTTGTCTATCCTTTCCATGGTGCTTGGTAATCCTCTGTTTTTAAGTAATATTTGCTCTCCAATCTGATATTGTATGGGTTTCGGTTGCATTTGCTTATATTTTTCTCTGATCTTGTCAGTCTTTTCTAATATCTTATTGTGAAATTGCACGTCGTCGAATTGATATCCTTCGCCATTTGGAAATTGAATTAATGGAGTAATTTCTCTTCTCACTGCTTCCTCCATCGAGATTTGTGATCGGGTAAGATGTTTTTATCAAGTTGACAGGCTCTCGGAATTGAATTTCGCACTGATAATCTCTGACCTTTCCAGGTGTATCTGAAAATACGTGCTTGTAGCGGTTATACACTTCTATCAGTTGTTCAGCTTGTTGAACTGTTAATTGTGCGCTCGTTTTCTCTCTCTGGAAAGTTCGGATTTCTTCAATTTTTTCTTGCCATAGTTCTTCATTGTCGGTCTCGTCATAAATTCCATTATTCAGTATATGCTTTCCAGTATTTCTGTATTTCTGGATATGGTGCATGCTTTTATTTGGCTGTATTTCATCACTATTGGTCAGTTCGGTTATCCACTGTATGTCACCTTTCTTCAAAATAAGTTTGTATTTGCTCAGGTCAATTATTGCTGAGTACTGGCGCAGCATGTCGCAACCAATTAGCATCCTGAATGGCAACCCACTGGCTACTAAAAACGTCATTGTTACGGTTTGTCCGTTGCTTGTCAGTTCGAGTTGCACTTGTTTTCGGACGGTTCTATTTTGCCGCCCTGTCGCTCCTACAAGGACAATGTTGCTGATGGGTAGCGTAAGTATAATTGTCTTACTCGCTTCTTGGATTTTTTGAAGCTCGATACTGTCGATTAACGAAATATTGGATCCAGTGTCTATCATAATTTGTGCTGGTACTCCGTTGACTTGCGTTGAAATATAAGCAATTTCGTTATGTTTATTATCAGATTGGTTGTTACCTTCTTCGAGCAATTCCTCTACAATATTTTTCAGATAATTATTTCGCACCATTGTAATTGTGCGTTCGCCGTTAGTTTGTATAACGTTGCAATTTAACCCAATAGAATGGTTCAGTGAGAGTATAAGTAGCTTTTTCACTGCCGCTCCTAGTTTAACGTCATCTCGGACTGATTGTTACGATCATCTTGTTGATTATAATGGCGGACTTCCGCTCGCTGACGGCCGGGGTTCAGGCTGGTTGTGATCCTCTTCGTACCGGTCACGCCTATACACTTCTTGGCTTCGACTTTGGCCCGTGTTGGTTCTGGTGTCACGTCTGTAATTATGATCACTGTACCGGTGTCCATATGCATTCCGGTCGGCACTTCGTCGTCCCTGATAGTACGACCTATTTCTTCCGTCACTTTCGGCCCTCACGTAATGCACTTGACGATAGTTACGATCGTTATTATTGCGATTTCTATTGTCACTCGGGTTGTTATTGTAATTTGGCCGGTTGTAATTGGCGTTATTTGGCCTATATGGTTGATGCGTATTATTTGGCCAGTTGTATTGATTGTTTGTGTTGTTTGGCCTATTATTATTGTTATAACTGTTATTTTGTTGGCTAGCCGGATTATTGTTATGTCTATTCTGCGGCTCGTTAGGTGTGTTTTCACCTGGTTACGGTTATTATAATTGTACGGGTAATTGTTATTATTCTGGTAACCGTTGTTACAATTTTTGTTTTCACCCCTGTCGTCCCGCTGTCGGCTCCTACGATAATAACGTTCTCTCTCGTAATCTTCCAGCAGGGCTGCCATGGATTGTATAGTTTTGATTTGGCTACCTAGCCGCGCTCTAGAGACACCTTCCTCGTAATGAAAAGCAAGTTTCATCACCAAACTTTCTTCTGGGATCTTCGGTTCCAGGTTCCTTGCTAGGCAGACCTTACCGAAGAAATATGCAGTAAAAGTTGTCCCTCTGGTGGCGTCGTATCTGCCGAAACATATACTGTCCCGCACGATGTTCTGTGTTGCCTCCGACCAGTATTTCCTTTTGAATACATCTTTGAATTGTTCATAATTCGTGAGGTCGTGTCTTGTGGCCGTCCACCAATTATCGTTGATATCTCGAAAATACTCGTCTAAGTAGCCTCGGATAATGGTCCACCTGTTCTCCCGAGTTTTGGCCAGCTGCTCGTCTACTCTTTCTAAAAACTCCATTGGGTTTCGCCGGTATTGTTTAAAGTTGATCACTTCCCGGTTGTCCATGTTTTGGTACTGCGTCATTATTGGCGGTCTGTTATTAATTATTTCTAACTCCTCCCTGATTTTAGCAATCTCCCGTTGCTGGATTTCCTCAATTTTATTTTTGTTTTGCTGGCCTTGTCCACGAACCTCGCTTACGGCCGTGTCGATCTCCCGGTACTTCTCTCCAAAATCTGTCCGTATCTGTTTTATATTTTGGTCAGTTGCCGTTTTTATTGACTCTATTCGGATCTGGCTGTCTTCTTCCAGGTTGGTCATCCGTTCTCTGAAGTCTTCCTTTGTTTGTTGTATTTCGCGGTTCGTATCCTCCCATTTCCCGTATATCTCGGACATCTCCTTCTCGATCTTCTTATTAATCCGCTCATTATTATTTTCAATAGTTTTACTCAACTCATCCTTCAACTCCTCCAAGTTTTTCTGGTTGTCCAGTTTCAACTCTTCCCTTAAGTTCTCCATGTTCACTGCCATTTCCTTATTATTTTCGACCATTTGCTGGCTGTTCTTGTCTATTTTTTCTTTGAATTCCTTCAATTCTTCCTTGAAATCTTCCCTTAATGATGCTATATTTTCGTTCGTTTTTTCCATGTTCTTCCGGTTATCTTCCATCAGTATTCTCATCATTTCCAGTAAACTCCCGTCCTCTGGTTGTGCGGGTTTTTCCAGTTGATTTTCTGGCTGCACGGGTCTGACTGGTTCCGTGGGAGGTAACATTTGTTCGGCGTCTTCTACCGAAGTCACTTCTTTCTCTTCCGCTCGAACTTCCTTTTCGGCCTCCTTCGTCCGCCTTAATGATGATGCCCTCTTCATCTTGTTTACCTTCTGTCGTACCTGCCGCTAGATATTCTGTCGTAATTCTAGCCTCACTAGTTGGTGCGCCACTCTGTAACCACCCCTTCTTTTTGTGTACGTGCCTTATCTAGTTTATTTTTGGAATTGGAAGTTTTCATAATGTGCTTTGCGAACGTAAATGGTGTCGTTCGGAAGCGTCTGGTAGCCTGTGTGCCTTACCTGTCCCTTCTCACTCTTTCGTAATTCCGGATAGGAGCCAAATTGTTTTTCGTGAAAACAATTAAAAGTTTTTATTTGTATAGTTTGATATTGCACTATTGTAAATTCGAATCGCTCGCCGTCTGGCTTGTTACTGATTCTCATCTGAGTGGGGGAAAACGTGTTGCCAACTTGAGACAACGTTGGTTATGTTGACTCACTGCTAGTAAACAAAACATGCATAATATTCTTTACAAGTAAATAATGGACAGTTGTTATCGGTACACACTCTTTCATTAGGCTTTTGACTGGTTATTTTTTGTTAACGCTTCATAAAATTAATAATTTATACAATGATTTTAGCCTCGGCAATATTCGCTCAATCAGCGGATCGCTGGGTTGGCAGTACAATGTTTATATTAGCTGCAAGACAGTGTGGTTATTATTTTACAAAATAAATCTGCCTAGAGGGTTCTTTTAAGTACGAAACAGAGGTTTATCTAACAAGATAACAAAATTAGAACATATCATTTAAAGTACGTGATCATTAAAATTAAACAAGGTTTACTATAAATTAAATATTGTTGTTACTATAAATTCTTCATTATTGTTAGGTGAAGATATGTACCATTACAACATATATCTTCCAGTGCATAAAAAATTTAAAATAATACATTCTGGTGCGTAAAGTTCAATGTAAGTGACAATAACTAAACAATGTAAACCAGTGTAGGAGTGCGACGACAATAAGAAAGCAGTGTGGCAGTCTGTCTCTAAGCTGAAGAAGGCGAATACGTACGCCGAAACGCGTTCGACGAGAAGAGAATAAACAGTAAGTTCACAAGAAAAAGTTTCATTTTTAGATAAGTGTTAGTGCTGTAAAAGAAGAGATGAATAATCAAGACAACAATAAGAAAGCGTATCAACAGGCAGTTAAGTACCAGCGAAAACATATCATTAAATGACCCAAAACAAATTATAAGTTGATTTTAATAATAACAATAGAAAAATTAGATCTCTAACGGAAGTTTTTGTTTTATAATATAAAATATAAGAGCAAGGGGAAAAGAGGTAAAAAGTATTGGTTCATATAAAATAAGTAATTTGTAAAAGGTTAGTAGCAAGGAAGATTTATTTTGTTAATCTACTAAATTTTAGGTTGTTTGTTATTGATTAGTTGTATTTCTAATACAACATAATATGCTCATGTTTTAATGTGTGTAATAAACCAGGAGTATTTGTTTTAACATAAATTGCGTATTTATATGTGTACCGGTAACCTTCAAATAATCCTTTCTGCAGCTGTGTTCATCTGTAGAACCTTGGAGAAACCCCTAAGGTAAGAGTTTAATATTGATAGAATTAATAGAGTTTCATCACTTCTGCTGGTTCTGGAATTTAAAAGTCTGTTACTGTTCCACTACATATTTAATCACAATTATAATTACGCCCATAATTACCAGGCATAGGCCTACCTACACTATTAGCACGTGTATGCTGTTCTGTTGCCATCTCTGGACTGGGCGAGCGTATCTGGCGTGGGTACGCTAATTCCATTTTTTTCTGCGCCTTTGAAACTGGTTACAGGCGGATTTCTACCTGCGTCCCTTCATTAACTGTAAATTACGTTTTTTTTTCTCCCCACTTCGCTGGTAGACTGACTGTGTTGTTGGAAACACGTGCTGTTTGTATGATTCACTAGTTAATAACAGAATCACTTGTTGCCTTATTTGGGCATCACCTGCCCCCATCTCTACAATCCTGACTAGACCCGCATCGTTACAATATGTAACAGTACAGACTGACCCAGTACCAGAATTATGGGTATTTTCATTGTTTTATTATGTATTTTTTTAAACATACAGAATGGTTAGGTACATTGTCCCTCTGGAAAACGGAACAACGTAAATTCGGCCAGAGTAAAACACCAAGGTCTCCGGTGGACGTGAAAACAGCAAAATCTACCATGGCGGTGTTTATGACGAAGTACCACAATATGCATTATGATTGGGCTATAACACTAGTCCGTCATCGCTATGAACAATGACGCACTGAGTACAATGTGTGCCACGAGGCGTTGTCCAGCAAGACAAAGCGGGATGACGTAAGAACTACACACACACAAGCAAGAAATTACACTTGCCTCGCTCTCATTTCAACGCCATTCTTCAGAGGAGCCACAGCGATGTATCGTTGTGTGTATAACTTTTTAACAATACTTTAATTCAACTAACAAAAATGTTACCAACAGTAGTGGAGCAATAAAGGCTCATCTTGTTTACAGTATAAATATATAAAAAATGTAAATTCAGTGCACACATCCATCTAATTAAACTCAGCGGAATTAAAGGCGAACACCGACCATCACCATGGGAGTCGCACACCAACAAAGGATGGACACCACCACCTAACAAGCAGAGAAGTTCCTTTTGTCATTTTTATAGTTAATGAGCTCATTAATATCAAATCGATAAATAAAAAGAATGTACGGGTCTGAAGTTGAATGTGTGAGAATGAATGCGTGAATGTATGGCCATAACACATAAACCGAAGGCATTGGTTTGTGCAGTAACTAATTAACTATTAATAAATGATTTTAAGCTGCAGCTATAAAGTGTACATTGATATTAATTCAACAGATAAAGAAATAGAGAGAATCAAAAGAGATAGGAAAAGTAGCCACCATTTTGTTTTGTGTCATATCATATGACGTCACTATTTTGACCGCATGGTTGTATGTGTACTACCTTAGATTGAATTAAATTTGATGGTTAATTTCAAGAATACCTGGTTATCATTTGTGTCGTCAACTGTGTTTCAAAATCTTCCTGTACCCGAACCCTGGTACCCCTTAGGTAGAAAACAAGTTATAAAGGAAGAAAACGAGCCCGGCAAATAATGAAATTGGTGAGTATCATTAATACCGAATTAGGGTATTTGTTATCTATACCTTACTAAATATATGTGCTAATATTATTGATAAGAGTGAGTGTATTCACAATTGCCGCCCTCACAGTGATTATAAGTTTGTTTATTTACAATTGGCGCCCGAACTGGGACTTGATAAATTATTATTAGGGGTAAGATAACCTTATTTATGTATTTAAAGTTTATTGACAAAGGTAGTATTGTTAAAAACAAATATAAATACATTTATATTGTAATATTATTATTGTATAGAAGTTTGTTTATTCACAATTGGCGCCCGAACAGGGACTTTGTATAAAATTAATTTATATAAAACAGATAGATGGAGAAACACAGAAGACGATATATAATGAATGAGAGGTTATGTTGTTAGAGGTAAATAGTTAAATACGAGTTGAGTATATTGCGTAGTAAAATACAAATAGAGATAAATAACCATTTAAATACTAAAATACAAAATGGCAGAAAATAACAATAGCATAGAAATAGAAAATTCAGAGACAGAATCTATTTTACGGGAAAGACACATTAGCTCAACACCTAAAGTAGCCGAAAATAAAATATCATTAGAAGACCTGTTCGCATTGATTAAAACACAAAATAGTGTGTTAAAAGAGATTGACGAGAAGTTTGATAGCCTCGAAAATGAATTGAAAAAACAAAATAATGTACGAGACGTAAAATTGAACCAATTAGACAAGAAACTAAAAAAAGTTGAAAACGAAATACAGAGACAAAATTGTAGTATTGACAAAGTAGACAAGTTAGAGATAGACAAAAACAAGGTAAGTAGTAGTGAGAATTATGATAGAATTACAAATATGGTGTTAGAAAATAATTGTGTGAGTATTGAGAGTGGTGATAAAAGTATAATGGGAGTAGAATTTGATAATGAAGTGATAAAAAGTGTTGATGAATTAGAGAGAAAGTATAGAGAGAATTTACAGATAAAGGGGTTGCAGGGGATACATTTTTCCCGTAATGTTGTAGTAGGGGGTGAAGTAAAGACTTCACGTGTGTTTAGGAAGGACGAGAGTGCCTTCAATGCGTATTTGGAAGACAAAAGGTCTACAAATAAAGTGGTCCCTGGGTTTTTTTGTGCACTTCACAGGTGGTGCAGTGATAAAGTAGTAGAGTCCCCTGCATATATGGAGAGAGAGTGTGTAGCTTGGTATGATGGTGAGAAATGTTTTGAGAGAGAGAGAAAGAGAGAAATTGAGATATATAAAGTAAAGAAAAATTATGAAGAGTTTAGGAAAAGGTTAGGTGTAGAGATGATATATAATAAAAATAATAAGTACCTACCTTGTAATGAAGCTGATATAGCAGTAGTAGGAGATGATAATGAAAATAATGACTTAGTAACTTATCTGATTGTGACGAATTATACTGGAGGTGACAGGACAATGACCAATCATGACAGATTAAATGAGTTTGTGGAAAATAATGAAAATTTGAATGGTATATGCATTTATGATGTTAATATAAGAGATTCAATAATAAGCAATGTATATAGATATAAGATAAGACTATTGTTCGACGATATGGGGTAATTGTTTATTGTGTTATGAACATTTAATTGTGTGGACAGTGTTTTTTAAAAATGGACTGATTCGGACTGATTATGGCAAATGATTTAGTGATTATGTGAATTGTATATTTTTGTGTATTGATGTCTATGTATTTGTGTATTTTTACTGTTGTGTACTTTATGTATTTTTTTTATGTAAGCATGTATTGTACGATTTTAAATAATTGGAGGAAGTTAATAATGATTTTAAAGGATATTATGAGAATTCAGATTCTAATGGTTAGTAGATGATTATGTATTTGGATATGAAAGGTGTTGTTAGCAGATAAGTGATAAATTTTGTAATGGTGTATTAAGTTGAAATGTTGTAAAGAGTTTGGGTAATAGTGATAAATAAGGGCATGGGAGTTAGTTAGATAGAGTTATTGGGAGTTAGGAAAAATAAAGTGCTGAGATGTTGATAGTATATAAAGAGGTGTTAGATATTTTAGGGACACAGTGGTTAGTAATTATATGTAGAGGTGAGTAATGTCCATGGTAATTTTATAGTTGTTGATGGTGATATTTTGTAATAAGGGTATTGGTGTAGGAGTCCAACGAGAGATGTTGAGACAGGAAGGGATCGTTGTGTGCCGGAAAGGGTTATCTGAAAGGGTCAGAAACCGATAAGGGAATGAGTTGGTTAGAGGGAATACACACATACTAGTACAAAAAAGGCGCGGTGCCAGAGGTTTTAAATGGGATTTGTGAAAGGGGGTTATTAAGAGATATTGGTGTCAAAATATATTCATGGTTAGAAGCGGCTAGTGTAGAAAAAAGGGGTAGTAAGGTTAGGTTGACAGATGCCAAAATAAGACAGAGAAAATAATGAATAAGAGAGTCACCCAAACGAGTGAGGATAGAAGGGTTAGAAAAGGAGAATTCATGGTAGGAAGGTGAGGTAACAAAGGAAGGTAATGTAACAGAAAGGTAAGGATAAATTTGAAATTGTTGTATAGAATCTAATGAATGTCAAATAATTGAAAGTTAATTGAGAATTGATGTTATAAAGTGTGGTACAAATCATATAAATTTAAATTGTTTAATGTAAGGTAAATGTAACAATGTTAATATGTAATGTACAATGTTTTATGATGTTTTATTATGTTGGGGGGCAATAGAGTTTGTGGCTAGGAGGTCGTTACAGGGGTAATGACGATAATAAGTGTTAAGAGATAGTATATTTTAAAGTTGAAAATATAAAGTTAAAAAATGAAGTTAAATAAAATATTCTAGTAAGCTGCCATTTACAAAATAGATAAATGATTATAAGTTGAGCAACAAAGTTTAAAGGAAAAGTGTCTGCCATGATAGTTGTAAGTTGAATTTATAGAAATAATTAGGTGAAGGTATTTTGGGGTATAATAAAGAATGATTGATATATTGTGTTATATGTAGTTGCCTATATATGTTGTTTATTTTCTTACAAGGAAGTAGTTGAATTTGGTGGTGGTAAGAAATCAATGTATTTTAAGTCTTGTTGTGGTTAAGTGACACTTTTGAATTAAAAAACAAACCAATGCCCGAACACAAACCAATGCGTCTAAAAGGGGACATATCAGTTGTAGATATGTAAGTGTACTATACCACTATTTTGAAATTTTGTATTGGATGTTTCAGAGTTTTGTGGTGTTGTGACCGCAGTCCTGGGCTGGCTGGAGCGTCAGAACAGGAGTGTAGAGTGCCTCATGGCCTTATGGTGTAGGGATCTCTCAGGAGAAGTCCAGTAAGGTCAGAGGGTGCGACCAGCATCATAGGACCAAGGGTAAGTGATGATAAAATTTTTTTTGTGTAACGTTACCGGGGGTTGTGGTGACGTATCTAGACTGATCCTTTTAGGAGAGTGTGAATGAGTCAAGGAAATTTTTTTTATGTTTCGACACAAAAAATTTTCCTTGAGGGGGTTTGTAACAGTACAGACTGACCCAGTACCAGAATTATGGGAATTATGGATATTTTCATTGTTTTATTATGTATTTTTTTAAATATACAGAATGGTTAGGTACATTGTCCCTCTGGAAAACGGAACAACGTAAATTCGGCCAGAGTAAAACACCAAGGTCTCCGGTGGACGTGAAAACAGCAAAATCTACCATGGCGGTGTTTATGACGAAGTACCACAATATGCATTATGATTGGGCTATAACACTAGTCCGTCATCGCTAAGAACAATGACGCACTGAGTACAATGTGTGCAACGAGGCATTGTCCAGCAAGACAAAGCGGGATGACGTAAGAACTACACACACACAAGCAAGAAATTATACTTGCCTCGCTCTCATTTCAACGCCATTCTTCAGAGGAGCCACAGCGATGTATCGTTGTGTGTATAACTTTTTAACAATACTTTAATTCAACTAACAAAAATGTTACCAACAGTAGTGGAGCAATAAAGGCTCATCTTGTTTACAGTATAAATATATAAAAAATGTAAATTCAGTGCACACATCCATCTAATTAAACTCAGCGGAATTAAAGGCGAACACCGACCATCACCATGGGAGTCTCACACCAACAACGGATGGACACCACCACTTAACAAGCAGAGAAGTTCCTTTTGTCATTTTTATAGTTAATGAGCTCATTAATATCAAATCGATAAATAAAAAGAATGTACGGGTCTGAAGTTGAATGTGTGAGAATGAATGCGTGAATGTATGGCCATAACACATAAACCGAAGGCATTGGTTTGTGCAGTAACTAATTAACTGTTAATAAATGATTTTAAGCTGCAGCTATAAAGTGTACATTGATATTAATTCAACAGATAAAGAAATAGAGAGAATCAAAAGAGATAGGAAAAGTAGCCACCATTTTGTTTTGTGTCATATCATATGACGTCACTATTTTGACCGCATGGTTGTATGTGTACTACCTTAGATTGAATTAAATTTGATGGTTAATTTCAAGAATATCTGGTTATCATTTGTGTCGTCAACTGTGTTTCAAAATCTTCCTGTACCCGAACCCTGGTACCCCTTAGGTAGAAAACAAGTTATAAAGGAAGAAAACGAGCCCGGCAAATAATGAAATTGGTGAGTATCATTAATACCGAATTATGGTATTTGTTATCTATACCTTACTAAATATATGTGCTAATATTATTGATAAGAGTGAGTGTATTCCCAATTGCCGCCCTCATATTGTGTATAAGTTTGTGTATGCACAATTGTCGCCCTCACTGGGACTTGATAAATTATTATTAGGGGTAAGATAACCTTATTTATGTATTTAAAGTTTATTGACAAAGGTAGTATTGTTAAAAACAAATATAAATACATTTATATTGTAATATTATTATTGTATAGAAGTTTGTTTATTCACAAATAATAAGTTAGCTTGTTACACAATTTTGTTACCCAAATTTTGTCCCATTACAAGATCACTGCAAAATTCAACCTGTTACGAGGTGAGCTGAACAAACAAGTTGACAGAATATCTGAAACAGAAAAATCTGTGTCAACTATGAAAACAAATATGTCAAGTTCAGAAGATTCTATTACAAACTCAATAAAACAAATTAAAAAGGAAGTCCAATATTTAGTGAAAGAAATAGTTCATAAGACAGACCATTAATAAATGCTGATGAAGATTCAAAATATCAGAGAAATCAAACTGTCGTAGGTCCAATTTACACAAAGGCCCCAACGTTTGATGGAAGCACTCATTGGGCAACTTATGTTCACCAATTGATGCTCCAGCTCACTTAAATAATTGGACAGAAGAAGAGAAAGGTCTTTCACTCCTTGCTTTAAAAGGACCTGCTGCAGAGCTAATATAGAAAGTGCCATCTGACAGTCAGAACGTATATGCCGAATTAACAAAAGCTCTGGAATTATGGTACGGTGACCAGCATTTGTGGGACATGTACCGTGAACAACTTGAAGCGAGGATACAGCATTCAAGGGAGAGCCTTCAAGACTTTGAAGCGAATGTCGACCAACTGATGAGATTGGCTTATCCCGAAGAATCGGAGGACTTCCGGAAGTGGATTTCTCTCATTATGTTTATTGACGGTATCAGAGATAGTCAATTACAACAAGTGTTAAGAATGGCACAGCATGATAATAAATCAGACGCTCTTGTCCATGCTCTCCGTTTTGAAGCTGCCAAGTCGGCGACCTACATTAATCAAAGTATGCCATCACGTTGTAGCCAAACGGATCCAACATCACAGTACCGTCATAATGGACAGAATAAAGTGACAATTCAAGAACAACAGTTTAAGAAGTCAGCAGCACCACAACGATCTTTCGAAGCAAAGGATAAAGACAAAAGACCGAAGTGTTACAACTGTGGGAAACATGGTCATCTACAGGTAGATTGTTGGAAGAAGAAAACCGAGAGAAGAGAGTGATTGCACTAATTGGAGAAGTAAAGGACCAGAACAGCACACAGTTTCCACGCTACATAAGACTAGTGGAAACCTGATCGTTAATGGATTTGCGGAAGGTAAACCAACATCATTTACAGCTGACACGGGCACAACAGTGTCCATTGTGCGCCATCCTCTAATTACCTCTTGTACAATACAGACTCTGACTGGGAGCCCCGTCAAGGTGCTAGGAAAGGTAAATGTACATGTACACCTGGGTCTTCTCGTATTCAACCACCAAATGCTTGTTGCAGACAATGTCGATGAAGTGATTCTTGGCACGGACATTATGAATGTCTACGGATTCATTGTGGACTTAAGAGAAAATGTCCTGAGGGTTTGCCAAGAGAGGATAAAGCTTTCCATGGCTAAAATGACAGGGTCTACCTACCACTTGATTAAGCAAGTGGCATTAGTTGAAGAAAAAGTCAAAAGGTCTGGTCAAGAGGAACTCTCCCTATTGCAAGCGGAAACTGAGCAAGAACTACCAGAGGAAGTACAAATAAGTGTAACGACAAAAGAATTGATTGGAAAGCCAACTATGGGTGTCGAGACAAAACTCTTGCTTGTTCCTGAGCTGACAGAAGCGCCCAAGGGAAAAGTGGCTGAAGATGAGGTTATGCAAGAGGTTGTTGATGGGAACCAAACAGACTTGGATCAACCAGTGGTTATCAGTACTGTACTGTTTAGGTCATCAGTACATGACGCAATTGGAGTGATTCCAGCAAAACTGGCGGTTGAGCAGAAGACTCGTATTCCTGGGATCTTGGTGTACAGATCACATGAGACTGAATTTGAAGAACCGGAGAATTATCTTTCGCAAGGACGTCTACCTAGATCGCCTGGCTAAGTATTACTTCGGAGACGGTTTGCCAGTTCGCGGAAGAACAGGCTTAAGGAGGGGGCAGTGTTACGAGAAGCCTACCGAACAACCCAGAACATTCTCCACTCCCCCATCCAGTGTTGCAGCTGTTGCGTCATTCAAGTGGGTGGTTCTAGTGAGTTCCAGGAACATTGAGATACGCATTAAGCTGCCGGCATGCAGTTAAGGAAGGAAAGCTGTACTAGACCTCAGCGCAGCATATATAAAGCCATAGCAGCCGGGTTGTCAGTTCAGTTACATGAGCGATTTTTGCTACTGCGGATTGAGTGTTTGTTGAAGTGAAGTAGTATTGTGTTAATAATTGTGTGAAACTCTATTAACAGACATTGTTATTGCGTGTGGACAAATCTAACTGGAAATATGGTCGAGTTAATTATAAACTGTTTAATTGTGATAATTAAAGCTGGTAATTAGTGATTTAATTGGTGTCTTGTATTTTGTTTTCCACTGTACTACTGTATACGACAATCAGTAGACCATCGTAACAATATTATTATATATTTAACTCAAAAGTTGTGAAAATTTACGCTAAAACTGCACGAAAAGTCTCCTGGTAACCTTTAACAACATGAAATAATGATACAACACCAAAACATAACATAACCTCAATTTGAAAATCATCTATTAACCAGCTGATTTCTCTATTCAGTGTTGGCAATATAACATATTTCAGAAACTTTTTTTCTAAGTACGTTGAAACCACTCAAAATTTAAAAATATATACACCAAATCATTCTTAAGAGATGAAAAGTGAATTATATCAACAAATAAAAAGATATATGTCATAAAATACTGCTTTTACTTAAAAGTAGAAACCAAAAAAATTAAAAAAATCACAATTATTCTAATAATTTTCACACCTCTGTACAATATTGATGCTTATCATTAAAAATTAAATTTATCTGGAAACTTTTTTTTAAGATTAAAAACTCATATCTTAACTAAAACTGTATTTAACTAAAAACTGCTTGTAATCATCATAGTTATTTGTTTGAACTGATTACGGTACTACAATATATTACATTTTTATACTCCATGCAATAAATTAAAAAAATGTATAAAAACTAGTTTAACTACATGTTGTCATATGCAAAAATGATGGCTGTCACAAAAAAATGTTTAAATGACAGATCCCAGACATGTTTGTTCACTTTTTTGTTGTTGTGTGGAAGCAAACTATAGAAATTCCTACCTTCTGGGCCACAGAACTGTTTGAAGTGTTTCAAGTGTTCTGTTACTAGTATATCCAAATTTAATGTTGAATTTTTTAGTAATCCCTTTTCAGCAAAATTCATATAACATATTTGGTAGATTTTTCTTTCTACAGTTCACATATTTTTGTCTATTTAAATCTTCTTTAAGATAACGTCTGTTAGTGTTACTTTTACTCACTGGTTTGGTTATCCTTTGAATAAACAAACCTTTGATTCATAACAGACTCGATAACTTACAAGTTTGTACAATGATATGTACATATTTGCCTATCACACTTTTTTTATGGTTGACCAGTTTCCTTATTTTTGTAATGTCTGAACGATCCTCAACATTATTCTATGAATTATGCTTGAATATTTCATGAAAACAGGCGTTCTTGTATTACTGAATCACTTTGTATAATTCTATACACAAAAAATTTCAGCATTAAATTTCTCTTAATTTTCCTCTCCTCTACGTCTGCACGTTTTATCTGGAATGGTTGATATTATTCTAAAAAATACACATTTTGCTTGTCACAGTTTATAATTTCTTGAATTTTTTAATAAGTTTCCTTCTCTTATTAATCACAACTTCAAACATCTAGTCTAGCATAATTAGAATCTGGCCATGTTCTATGAATCGTTGATAGTTTTTCATGACATCATGAATTCTACTAGTTTTAGCATCTTCTTTATATTGTGCTTAACAAACACTTTCCAAATACAATCACTATCACTTTCTATCCCTACATAATATTAAATGTATTGTTACGATGGTCTATTTGATCATCATAGGTACAGTGGAAAACAAAATAAGTACAAGACACCAATTAAGTCACTAATCACCAGCTTTAATTTTTACAGTTAAACAGTTCGTAATGAACAACACAGTCTCCTACAACAAATCAAAAAAAAATTGTTCACACTCAATAAAATGTCACTAATATTAAACACAATTGTATTACAATTATCCCGCCCAATTATAAAACACAACACTTTACTAATAACCAGTTGAACGCACACAGTAATATATCGCGACTATAACTCGAACCGCAATGTAAACATATCGCAGCTATACTCCAAAACTAAGGCCGCTGCCCCCAAGTATTTATACAACGCTCACAGACCAGAACATTCCTAATTGCATCTTAGCGCCTGTGTGAACTACGTAATTAACTGTGGCCTTGACACATTCCGCGCGGCTTGCGGCTTCGAGAAAACTCTCGCGGATGCGTTGACATTCACGTATGCCACATACATTAGAGTGAGATTCTTCTGGCACATTCAACAAACATGTAGACTCTTCTGTAATGTCGTAACACTGCTTCCTCCTTAAGCCTGTTCGTCCCGAACTGGCAAACCGTCTCTGAAGTAATACTCGACCAGGCGATCTAGGTGGATGTCCTTGCGAAAGAGAATTCTCCGGTTCTTCGAATTCAGTCTCATGTGATCCAAACATCATGTTCCCAGGAATGCGAGTCTTCCGCTCAACCACTAGTTTTGCTGGATCACTCCCGTTGCGTCATGTACTGATGACCTAAACACCACTCGCTGATACAAGTCTGTTTGGTTCCCGTCAACAACCTCTTCCATAACCTCATCTTCAGCCACTTTTCTCTCGGGCGCTTCTGTCAGCTCAGGAACAAGCAAGAGTTTTGTCTCGACACCCATAGTTGGCTTTCCAATCAATTCTTTTGTCGTTACACTTATTTGTACTTCATCTGCTAGTTCTTCCTCAATTTCCGCTTACAATAGGGAGGGTTCCTCTTGACCAGACCTTTTGACTTTTTCTTCGACTAATGCCACTTGCTTAATCGAATGGTAGGTAGACCCTGTCATTTTAGCTATGCAAAGCTTTATCCTCTCTTGGCAAACCCTCAGGACATTTTCTCTTAAGTCCACAATGAATCCGTAGGCATTCATAATGTCCGTGCCAAGAATCACTTCATCGACAATGTCTGCAACAAGCATTTGGTGGCTGAACTCAAGAAGACCCAGGCGTACATGTACGTCTACCTTTCCTAGCATCTTGACGGGGCTCCCAGTCAGAGTCCTGTATTGTACAAGAACTAATTAGAGGCTGGCGGTTGATGACTAAGTCAGGCCACACAATGGACACTGTTGCGCCCATGTCAACTGTAAATGTTGGTTTACCTTCCGCAAATCCATTAACAATCAAGTTTCCATTATGTAGCGTGGAAACTGTGTGCTGTTCTGGGGCTTTATTTCTCCAATTGGTGCGATCACTCTCTTCTCTCGGTATCTTCTTCTCCCAACAGTCTACCTGTAGATGACCACATTTTCCCCAGTTGTAACATTTCGGTCTTCTGTCTTTTTCAAATCGTTGTGACTCTCTTGAACTTTTGAATTGTTTGTCCGACAACATTGTTTTTCTGCACCCATCATAACGGCAATGTGATACAGGGATTTTCTGACTGCAATGTGATGGCACAAAACCATTAATGTAGTGGGACGATGACTTGGCAGCTTCAAACTCTAGGGCGTGAACAAGAGCTTCTGAGATATTTCGGTGCATTGCCATTCGTAACACTTGCTGAAGTTCACAATCTCCGATGCCATCAATAAATGTCTGCACCACAAACCTTATTAGAAAATCATCTGGTGCTTCAGGATAGGCCAATCTAATCAATCTGTCGATACTTGCTTCAAACTCTTGAAGACTCTCCCCGGAACGTTGTCATCTTGTTCTCAACTGAGCGTAGTACACATCTCGTAAATGTTTATCACCGTAGTGTAATTCTAGAGCTTTTATCAACTCGGCATAGATGTTCTGGCTGTCAGGTGGGACTTTCTGTAGTAATTCTGCCACAGGTCCTTTTAATGTGAGGATGAGTGAGACTGCCTTGTCTTTCTCTGTCCAATTAATTGCACATGCAGCAGCTTCAAATTGGCGGAGGTACGTTGCCCAGTGACTGCTTCCATCAAACGTTGGCGCTTTGACATGAACTGTCCCTACTGCAGGCAAAGTGACTTTCTCTATTAACTTATTTTCTGCGTCTTTTTCTGTCTTTATCATTGGTACAGTCTGTTCGCAAAGTTGTTTTGGTTGCAACTTCAGGCACTGCTCGACTTCATTTTTAATCTGCTCTTTTATATTTGTAATCAAGTCTTCTATATTTGTTGCCATATCTTTTTCCACACTCGTGACTGACTTTTCTACTTTAGCTATTTTATTAGACATCGATTCTTCAACGCTCAACACAGATTTTTCTACTTCAGCTATTTTTAATGTCATTGATTCTTGTACCTCTGATATATTAGTAACTTGTTTATTAAGCTCACTTCGTAGGAGACCCAATTCTGCGGTACTGTGTTCTTGCAACTGTTTCTGCATAGCTTCAAAGGGAGTTTCCGTTTTATCTGCTTCTTGCTTACGTTTTTCATCCTGTCGTTTTTCTGCTTCTTCCGCTTCTTGTCTGCGTTTCTCATCCTGTCGTTTTTCTGCTTCTTCTCTTTCTTGTCTTCGTTCTTCTTTTTGTCGTCTTTCTGCTTCTTCCGCCTCCTGTCAGCGTTTTTTCTCTGCTTCCTCTGCATCCTGTCATCGTCGTTCCTCTGTCTGCAACAGCAGTGCCTGGAAATTTTCCATCATCTGACTAGCATCCATTGTTTCCAATTAATTACGAATTACACTCATTTTGTACAAAGTGTCCACTATTTCCACTGCTAACCGTTCTATCCCAGTTCTGACACCACTGTTACGACAGCCTACTTGATCATCACAGGTACAGTGGAAAACAAAAATAAGTACAAGACACCAATTAAGTCACTAACCACCAGCTTTAATTTTTACAGTTAAACAGTTCTTAATTAACAACACAGTCTCCTACAACAATTCAAATAAAAATTGTTCACACGCAATAAAATGTCACTAATATTAAACACAATTGTATTACAATTATCCCGCACGATTATAAAACACAACACTTTACTAATAACCAGCTGAACGTGCACAGTAATATTGTTACGATACAATTAAGCCAAATCCCGTACCAGTGATAAAAAAGATAATTCTTGATATAAAAATACTTCATATAAAATAAAATGTTTAAAAAATGATTAAAATGTAAATATTTTGACACGACGTACAACGATATTACCCAACCCAAGTGATTGAGCCAACAACATAAACATAAAGAAGGGAACCACGTAACATACTCAAGAAAAAATATGATAGACAAAACAATGATGAACACAGAACTAAAGAAGAACCAGAGGAAGAGAACAGATCCCTACAATTAAACAGAATTTAAACCAGAAGAGAAGATGAAGACTATTGAAGATGAAGAAGATGAAGAAGAGGAAGAATGAAGAGGAGACAGGTTAAACCAAGGGGAAACTAACACACATATAAAGGGGAAAGATAGTATACTCAAGGATAGAATACGGTAAATAAACCTCGAATAATTATGTATTGATGAAACCAATATTATTGTTATAATTAAATTAACCTATGTACCCATTTTAAAGACAATACAATTGTAAAGTAATGTAATATAGAAAAACTACACTAACACAGTCAGAAAGGTTAGATTTAACAAAAAAACAACTAACCTCATATTATTAATAGTAAATATCATGCTAGAAAGAAATAGTGAGAAATGATAGGAGAAAGTATAGGGATTACCCTTTAAATAACACTCAATACAAAACAGTGAACCAAAGTGAAGTGCCTTAGTGAAGTGTAAGTACCCTAAAAATAGTGAAAGTGTATGTTAAACATTAAAAATATAATGATAGGTAAGAAAACACTTTATAAAACATTGATGAACAATCAATGATTGGAGTAACATTGTAAACATTAATATAACTAGAAATAATTAGCAATAGTATTCCAAATTAATATAAAGGAAGCTTGTGATGTTATTCAGGGAGAAAGCCCAGACAAAGTAATTTGTGTTAACATGGTATGGTAGAATAGAAATAAAATTTTGTTGTTGAAATTAAGACTGCAAAGAATACAACACCCCATGTTGAAAGGGGAATTAACTTTCATAATTTTATGAGAAGTGACAATATTTATCACTCTAGATTGTAACAAAAGAAAGAAATCAATATTAGAACTAATAATAACTAGTGACTTGTAAAGGTTGGTTCAATGTCAAAAGAGGAATATGGCTGAAGGGAACCTACAGTCCATAAACCTAATTATTATATTTTAAAAGAAGTGTAATGAAAATGTATGTTGAATAGTAGTGAAAACACAAACAAATAAGTGAAGCCCATCAGGCTGAATTCAAAATGTAATTTAAAAAGAGATACACCAAAAAACAATCATGGCTAATCTTGACTATGAAAACATCTAACTGCCAAAGACATTCAAATGTAAATTGTATCAATTTCACAAGAAATCTTACTAATCTAAGACCAGTGAATGGCCAGTGGTTATATGTCGATTATTTTAAAACAGAAATGTTATTGTAATAGTTTAATTTAAGAAAGATATGTTATTTATTAAATGTCAAATAATTAGACTATAGTTAATGTATAACAGAATATGACCTTATGAGGTATCGTTGTAAACTTTGAAAGGAAAGAAAGATAATAGTGATGTCATTTATTATCCCAAAGGAATTACAAAGGAATAAAATCATTAGGAAAATACTTAATAAATTTGAATAAAAATTCAAATATTTTAACAATGTCTTTAAAGGAGTAATTAACCAATCACAGAATTGCGGTTACTATGACAAAGAGACGTTGAGGGCTTATTTTCCGTTAAATTATATAGACTCGAAAAAACGACGCGTGGGTAAGCGGCACGCAAAATTGGAATGATTGAAATTTTAATTAAATAGTTACAAAAAGTTTAAAAAGTGAACCAAGATGACCAAAGACGAATAGATGTTGACCTAACAAGAATTAACGATGTCCAGGAACCAAATTAAAGAAATTAATTAGAAAAAAACCCAAGACCAGATTGAAAAAGATGTTCGAAGTTTAAAACCAGCCCAAAATTGAAGAATATCCAATAACCCGATAACTACACTTCAACGTGATATGAACTGATAAGTATCGAATAAATTCCTTAATCCCAAAAACCCAAATTACTTAAAATATTTTTCAAATGATAAAATTTCTCACTATTTAACAAGTATTATTTTCTTTCAAAGGTGTTAATGCATAATTTACTTACTTAAAAAACATTTTATTAATCAAAATATAACCTTATTTGAGAGCACAATTTTTGTAACAGAAATACGACACTACCGAACAAATTGTAAAAACACATTATAATTTCTAAGTACGTATAAGGTATGGTAGTGTACTTTGTTAATGTAACCAACGTTTATGTCTTATTTCATGATCCAAAGAACTCCAGATTTTAAACCTGGTAAAGTTTTGTATGTAACTGAAGCCATTTTCGGCAATGAAAAGTGTTTTAAAATCAATTTTGCCAACTCTGAGATATTTGTGTTTTATGCTATAAGCCGGAGCAATCTGTTAACAAATTATTTATAATTCATTTGTCATATTTATTGATGACCAAATTTGTATTAAAAGCACAGTACCGAGTATTACTATCTTGTTATTTCATAGGATTTTGTAGAGTATATGTGTGTTAGCGAGTTTTATTCAACAGCCAACTAGCGCTCATCACGAGTGGACGAAACGGCAAATTATATAGCGGCGGGAACCATTCGAACGATCCAGCTGTCCATGCTAATCACACGTATCATTTTAGAATTTAACTATTTTAATTGTTTTAATAGAAACAATTTGGCGCCACCCGGGATTTGCAACCCCTATGAATTAACAGGTAGGTTGTACTGGTAACATTGACAACGCTACGGACTCCAGTAGTGACGTCGATTTATGTAACGACCGGTGTGAGGCAAACACACTACATTCACACTAATACACAAAATAAACAAGTGTGATACATTTTAACAGGTACAACCTCATTTTATTGTTACAATATATCGCGACTATAACTCGAACCGCAATGTAAATATATCGCAGCTATACTCCAAAACTAAGGCCGCTGCCGCCAAGTATTTATACAACGCTCACAGACCAGAACGTTCCTAATTGCGTCTTAGCGCCTGTGTGAACTACGTAATTAACTGCGGCCTTGACACAGTCCGCGCGGGTGGCGGCTTCGAGAAAACTCTCACAGATCCATTGACAGTCACGTATGCCACATACATTAGACCGAGATTCTTCTGGCACATTCGACAAACACGTAGACTGTTCTGTAATGTCATAACAGTATAGAAGAATACTAAAGAAGCACTTAACTCTGGAAGAAGAATGCACAATTAAACTGTACTCAGTGAGTTGCACAAACTGACAGGAACAGAGTGGAGCAGCTTACATTCTGCTACTGACAGCTATCAATATTACTGTGGTTACCATTGATATCTATCATGATTGCGTAGTATAGCATATTTTGTCTTGGCAATACAATAGAGTCCTGATTATCTGAGTCCTGATTTTTCAAGTTCCGAAATATCCAAGGTACATGTTTTTCTTTATCTCACTTATGGTAATACACACATATTCATAGGACATTTATTAAGTATATAATCAATTTTTTCTTGTATTTTGGGTGAACATACAAAAATGCACTGTGTTAGATACTACACATTGTACACAAATTCCAACATCAAACTGTGTTTACATAGGATCCAGCTACATTAAAGCGTTAAACAGTAGGCGCAACATATGTCACAGCATGTCAGCCTTGGATGGTATGATTCCCAGAAATGTTGCCTACTCCAGCTCTGCTCTCAACCCACCAACTCTTACAGTATGCCCTCTCTATGGTTTCAACACAAAACAATCTTTATCCAATAACACCCCCTTTTTACTTCCCCTTGGCACACTCCTTATCTTGTTTACACAGGTCCTCCTCGATCCTTAGTTTCTGCAATGACAGTGTGTTGAAAATTTCCTTTATTGCGCGCGCCTGTGCGCATGTGTGTGTAATCAGCATGTAAGTTAACTTGTTGTTGCCGCAAAAAGAAAGTGGTCAGTAGTTTCATTAGAAACAAAACTGCTGGCCTTAAAAAGGATTTGACGAGGGGAAATCTATTAAAATGTAGCAAGTCATATTGGGGTTGGTAAACTAACATTAAGGGACTAGAAATCAAATCATGGACAAACTTGAACATTGGGCTATGTTTAATGCTTGAACGAGTTTGGGGAGAAAAAAAAGTAAAATCCTAGATTTTTGAAGATGTCAATAAGGTTTTGTTTCTTTGGTTCACACATTGGGAGATGGGTGTCCCATCTTTCTGATGGGAATAAAGGAAAATTTCAACACACTGTCATTGCAGAAACTAAGGATCGAGGAGGACCTGTGTAAACAAGATAAGGAGTGTGCCAAGGGGAAGTAAAAAGGGGGTGTTATCAACACTATCTTTTTAACTTTCTGGACTTTACTACAAGAAAAAGGCAATTTTTTAGCCATAAATCTTATAGGGAAGATGTACAATTTTCTGCAAGTGTTAGATTACTAGATCATTGGAAAACATGATACAGGGTACACCAATTAAATATAAACAAATTTTAGAAAAAGGATTTATTACTGGATAATTCCCCTTCTCATCCTACGCCCAAGGAGCTAGAAACAGGAATATTTAAAATCATATTTTTGCTTCCAAATGTCACCTCACTCATTCACATTGGACTTCTGCTAAACACTGTCTTCTACTTTACAAGGTGACACACTTACCATGACTGAACATAAAAAAATAAATTTAAAGATGTGGTATACCAGTCAGCCAATGTACAGAATGTTTATTATATCGTGCAACCAATAATGTTAATAGAATAATGTTTATGTTAATGTTGCAACCAAAATCCCGCAACGTTCGTGGAACAAAGTTGAAGCAAATCAACAATTAAACCCCCATGATGATGAGGAAGAAGAAAATTGTACCAATGAAACCGAACATAAAATAATCCACAGGATTCCTGGGTGTGAGATAATGAAGAATGGGTTAATAATGAGGGAAGAAATGAATTTAGTGAAGAAGAAATTGTTAGTGGAATTCACAGGAAATTTCAGATGCCAAAACGGAAGATTCATTTGATGAAGAAAATTCAACTCCTTGGATTCACACACAGATGGATTGGCTGCCTCGGAACTGGTGCTACAATATGTAGAAGGAAACTCAAATACCCAACTTAATTTTACTAAAACAATGGAGTGACATCGCAGTGAGGAAAAGAGCAAATACTACTCAGGAGCAGACAACCAACACTATTTTTTTTTAAAAAGACAGTTTAGTACTAAATTTGTTATTGTATGCCCATAATTAAATTGTTTTTCTTAGTGTCCTCTTTGTTCTTGTACATTTATTTTAAACTACAGGCCTACAAGTTTCTGAAATTTCAAATGTATACCATTTTATCAATAGCTTAGTAAACTACTTTTCTTTAAACTTTTTTTTTTTAATTTTCCTGATTGTGAGTGTTTGAAATTATCCGAAGTAATTATGGCTCATATTAACTCAGATAATCAAGTTGTAACTCCTGAACTATCAACGATCTGGCCATGAGGTTTGCACATAGTGTTCTGCTGACTAGACAAAATGTGTTACTAATAAAAACTCTAGTTCAAAAAGAAGTGACATCCACTGTTTTTGCAGCTGAATTTTCGTTTATACACTTTACAAAATATCCTCTAACAATTACTGTATACATGAGATGAAATATTAAAAAATTTTACCTGCAGCTAAATATGTATAAAACGTTTTGGACCATCGGGAGCAACGTCTGAGCTGAAGAAATGCACCTTGTGCTTTGCCCCAGTCTAGCTGAATCAAATGGCACCAGCTGACCTCATGAAGACATAACAGCTGAACTTCCCTCTGTGGTGACTTCTCCACTGCACTCAGGTACGCTTGTAACGCCAGTGGCACATTACACTTAGCACAACATAAAGACAATTATCTTTCAAGTTCAGTATAAGATGTATCCATAATTCTGACTTAAGATACCTGGTCTCTAGCAGCTATAAAATTGTAGTAACCTGTATTTTGCTATGTACTACACGCCTATGCAAATTAAACTAATGGAAGTAAAACTTGATTTTGTTTTCTATGTTGCAGAAAACTTGCACATAACATGAAATGATATCAATAAATTATAACAGCACTGCCATAAAGAATAGGTTAAATTATTCAAAGTCAATGTAGACCAATAATTTTGATGTTAGTGGTTCATTTTGTTGTTTTTTTTTAGATAAAAAAATAAAATTGCATAGGAAAAAAGAAATTGGGTATTTGATGTAAGTGTGGTTTAGTTATTTCACCTGATTTTCACAAAATTAGCAGTTAAAAAACAAAAATATGTACAAAGAATGAGACACTTTAGATAAGGGTGGTATGGCCAAAATCCAATGTGTACAAACCAAACAGAATATACAAAAAAAATGTACGAACTGTCCACAAATCTTCCAAAATGTGCCAGGAAATTTTCCTCTGCATGTTAGTAGAGATTACGAATTTTTACTGTAGCACTTCGTTTATGCTGTAGTAAGCTGCAAAATGTAAAAATGCAGTTAAAATGGAACCTTGATTTGATGCTCTTTAGCAGACTGAGCAAAAAGGGCTTTATATCAAAGGCAGTTTTTCAAGATTTTGAGTTTAACTTCAGAAATGTGAAGGTATCCCCCTCCCCTCAAAAAGCTTTGATTACCTCATATTTCTTTTTTTGGTGTAGCTTGGCAATCTGAAGTTTCACATTTAGAGTTAGATTGTGAAGATTTCTTCAAAGAAATCCGAGTTTAGAAGAGAAACATTTTCCTGTTTTACCAAGTATTATGATAATAATAGGATATCACATTTGTATTACTGCATGCTATGTCCAAAAATAATGTTACATGCCAGAAATTATGTACAGTACTTGTGTGTTAAAATTTTCAGAATAAAATTTAGTGAGTTAAAAATTATGACATCAAGCATTCTTTAATTACAATACATAGATACAATGAATAAGAAAAGTGCTGTGAGGTTTATTCAGAACAAAGAAGGATTTATAAAACTTTTATATGTTTAATGTACGCAGAGCTTATACCAGTTACTTAAATATAAATATTTTAAAACACTGCTGCAGAAAAATTTAATGAATACAGTAGGTTTAATGAAAATGCACTGGAAACTAAATACAATCATTTTAATAACAAAATTCTGAATTGCACAAAAGAGGTAAAAATATTGAAAACTCAATCAACTGATGAGAGTTCTACTACTGCACTTCAAAAGGCCACAAAGAGAATGCACCTATTACAGAAGTTTACAATGCACCACCTTAAGAACAACACAGAAACAATGAAATAATTTTAGAAACGGACAATAATTTCATTACCACCATGTATAAAGTACCCACCAAAACTGCATTATAATTAACAATTTCCACAAAAGGTATTCAGGAAATGTTTAAATGAAAATGAAAAAAGTAAAGTTAATAAACAAATATAGAAAATGGTGAGAAAGCCAAATAGAATCTGTAGACTAAAACATGCAACAGTATCCATAAAAACAATACTGTCATCAAAAACTTGAAGAAAAAGCAAGATAAATTACAAGATATGAATCAGGTATAAAATTAAATTTACACCTTATTGTTATGACGATCTACTTGATCATTGTAGGTACAGTAGAAACCAAATACAAGACACCAATTAAATCACTAATCACCAGCTTTAATTTTCACAGTTAAACAGTTCGTAATTAACAACACAGTCTCTTACAACAAATCAAATAAAAATTGTTCACACGCAATTAAATGTCAACTAATATTAAAACACAATTGTATTACAATATACCATCCAATTATAAATCACAACACTTCACTATTAACCACCTGAATGCACAGAGTAATATCTCTTGTAATCGCCCGACTATAACTAAAAACTAAGCAGCAGGTATGGGCTATTTATAGTCTCCAGTGTTCCATAACATGCGTCCTTAACAAGCCATCGAAAATTCTAGAGGACACTTCAGTGTGACCTTCGCAGAAACACGCACCGTTGGGCTAATTGAGATGCTTCCAGAACGCACGAGACGTGCCGCATTACGTAATACTGCCTCACATGTCAAGTGTCACGTATGCATTACAGCTGCGGGATCGTTCTCCAGTGTACCAGAACGTTCTGTAATGACACAACACTTTTCCTGCATTACGTAACACTGCCCCCTCCCTAAGCCTGTTCGTCCCGAACTGGCAAACCATCTCCCAAGTAATACTTGGTCAGGCGATCTAGGTGGACGATCTTGAACTTCCGCTGTCCTTCCTGTTGAATCCGATAGACAACATCGTTGATTCTTTTTTTCACAGGGTCCTTCCCAGTTAGTCTGAAGTTTAGGTGAGTGACCACGACGGTGCTTTGGGTTAAACAACCAAACCTGATCTCATTCTTGGAAACGCACACTATTACTGCAAATGTCATACCGAGTTTTCATTTTATCACTGGCTATCTTCAGCCGTCCTCTTATCAAGCGATTCATTTCTCGCAGTAGGTTTTATAATTGGGAGGTATAGTTCTTTGGCTCTTAGGACTGAGTGCCAGGTGATCTAAAAATCAAGTCCCCAGGAACACGAATCTCCCGCCCAAACACCAATTTTGCTGGAGTCATGCCGGTTGTGTCATGTACTGATGACCTATACGCCATAAGGAATAGTGGTATACGTTGGTCCCAGTCTGTTTGGTTCTCGTCAACAACTTTCAAAAGATGCCGCTCAAGTGTCCTATTGAATCTCTCAACCATCCCGTCCAACTGAGGATGCAGAGGCGTTGTCCTGGTCTTTCGAACTCCAAGTAGACGGCATAATTCTTTAAACACTCCTGATTCAAAATATCTCCCTTGATCCGTATGGATTTCCATAGGGGCTCCACTGTGGCAAAGGAGTTAGTTCACAACTTCTGTTGCCGTTGTGGAGCCCCTATGGAAATCCATACGGATCAAGGGAGAAATTTGGCATGACGTTAAATTGGAATAAGCCATTTGGGGTCGAGAAAGCGGTATTTTCCTTGTCTTCTTGATGAAGACCCACTTGCCAATATCCATTCTTCAGGTCCAATGTGGAAAACCACTGTGCTCCAGACAGCGTGTCGAGTGTATCGTCAACGCGAAGTAATGGATAACAGTCTTTCTTTGTGACATCATTCAACCTCTGGTAGTCTATGCAGAAACGCAATCCACCATCCTTCTTCGCTACCAGTACTACCAGAGAAGACCAAGCACTTGACGATGGCTCGATTACTCCCTCTGTCAACATGTCCTGTACCAACCGAGACATTTCCTCTTGCTTAGATAATGGAGGCCTTCAAGGAGGTTGGCGTATCGGCGTTGTGTCCCTGGTATTGATGCGATGTTGTACAAGAGAGGTTCTATCCAGTGAATGTCCCCGAACTGCAAAAGAATCTTTGAATTCATGTAAAAACCATCTGAGTTCTTTTACCTCACCACTTGAGAGGTCATTAGAAGATCTCTTCAATAATTCCTGCAGTTCCTCTGGTAATTTGGAATTATCCGAAGCACTGGATCTTTGTTGCGTCATTCCGGCTACCCAGGTCACAGGAGTCAATTTGCCTAGGAGCATACTGCTTTGTAAAGTGACAGCTTGATCCAAAATATTCGCCACTCTAATAGGTACATTTCCAGTTTCGTCAGGATTTACTAAACTTCTGGGAATTAGTATGCCTGGTGTGCAGACTACCTGGGGTTTGAATATAGAGCACTGGTAGCCCCTAGTATCTACCTCAGTTCTAACAATGATGATCTTTTCGGAGTTTGGCGGAACAGTTACGGCCACTTGATTTATGACGGCCATCGATTTTTCTGATGTTGTCAGCATTACCTCTTCTCCTCCGATTCTCAAGACATTGTTTTTGAAGTCGACTATAAATCCGTATGTGTTCATAACATCTACACCAAGAATTGCTTCATCCACAATGTCTGCAACCAGTACTTGATTATTATACTCAAGTCTACCAAGGTGTAGGTGTATCTCCACTTTTCCAAACACTTTTACAGGCCATCCAGTAGCTGTTCGGAAGCTGCAAGAGCACCAGATTGGCTTAAGATCTTTCACCACATCCAGCCGCACAATGGAAACTGTTGCACCTGTGTCAACTGTAATCGAGGTTGGCCTTTCTTGAACGAATCCGGTAACCACTACGCTCCCACTGTTTTTCTGAAGTGTAGAAATTGCGTATTGTCTAGGGGCTTCGTTTCTCCAGTTAGTCAGCACACGCTCCATTGTACTGACTACTGCTTCTTTCCCTGGTGCTGAACTCTAACCTGACAATCCCGTTCTAGATGTCCAGGTTTCCCACATTGATAACACTTCAGTCTTCCATCCTTTCTTACTTTATTCTGTGGCGCCGACCGTTGAGTCACTATTCCTTGTTCTTCTTCCTCATCGTCTGTGCCATCGCGATCTTTTAGTGCTCACTTTATGACTTGTCCAACCAGATGCTGATTTGGCAGCCTCAAATTGCAAAGCATGTACCAGGGCGTCCGCACTGTTCTGGTGTCTTGCCATTCGTAACATTTGCTGTAGTTCGTTATCTCGGACACCGGCAGTAAATGTCTGCATCACAAAACTCGTTCGAAAATCTTCTGGCGCTTCAGGATACGCCAGTCTAATTAGTCTGTCGATACTTGCTTCAAACTCTTGAAGGCTCTCTCTGGCATGCTGTCGCCTTGCTCTCAACTGGGTGCAGTACACATCTCGGAAATGTTTATCACCATACCGTAATTCCAGAGCTTTCATCAATTCGGCATAGGTGTTTTGGCTGTCAGGTGGCACTTTCTGTAGTAGTTCTGCTGCGGGTCCTTTTAATGACAGAATGAGTGAAACTGCCTTGTCTTTCTCCGTCCAATTATTTGCGCATGCAGCAGCTTCAAATTGGCGGAGGTACGTTGCCCAGTGACTGCTTCCATCAAAGGTTGGAGCTTTGACATGAACTGTCCCTAGTGCAGGCAAAGTTACTTTCTCTATTGACTTATTTTCTGTGCCCTTTTCTGTCTTTATCATTGGTACAGTCTGTTCAGAAATTTGTTTTGGTTGTATCTTTATGAAGTGCTCAATTTCACTTTTAATTTGTTCTCTTATGTTTGCCATTGAGTTTTCTATTGCAGATATTTTTGTTGACATAGCTTCTTCCACAGTCAAGACAGATTTTTCTACTTCAGCTATTTTATTTGACATGGATTCTTCTACATCAGATATTCTGGTAATCTGATTATTAAGCTCACCTCATAATTCACTTATGTCACCACGTAGGAGACCCAATTCTGCAGTAGTATGTTCTTGCATCTGCTTTGTGAAGTTACCTTCTTTGGTAAACTAAATAATTATTATTTATGAACATGGAATTATCAGACTTTATGTAATTTGCATAAATTATCTTGTCACCGGAATCACACTTGTTTCGCTCAGGATACATGCATTAGGCTTTGGGTCCAGAATTTCGTTAAGCAGACAGGGGCAGTGGTTATAGGGTACTGAAATAATGAGGTACACACATTAGTATAACTAACTTGATTGTATTTATCAAATTTTGTGGTAGCTTGATACATAACTATTCATTAATAATTGTAGACTTTTAAAATGGCGGCGATCTCATTCCGCACTTGACCTCTGTTCAAGGTTAAGTATATAAATTTATTATTTGGTTACCATTATTTCTTTCAATTCAATTACTGCTAGCATTTAAAAGATTTCCTGTTTTCTTTATATTTTAATGACACTAACTATCTGTGTAACTCACAAACCAACGCCTCCTGTTATATTTAAGTTGATCAACGTAATCACACACTCTGTCACTCTCTCTCTTTCTCTCTTACTGAAATTTTACACATGTTTGGTTCAGATATGAATGAGCTCATTAAATAAACTTCTAAATTTAGAAAATAATTCGAATAGGGTCTTTCCTGTAATTGATGTGGTGTAGATTCCTCTCCATGGCGATGTTGGCAGAAGGTCGGCCGAATTTCGTGCTGTTTTGTCCACTGATTCTAATTGAAATTCATTTTTAAATTATTCACTGACTCGAGTATGGTTACTGTTAAACTTTGATGAATAGCTATTGCATTTTGTTTAGTAAATATTACATATTTGGCAAAATTTTGCCCACTGCACTGTGGCGAGCGTATATAGCTCGATGGCTGCTGATGCTGAACTGGGCGGAAGCAGACACAATTATTATGCAAATTTGTTGCGTCTGACGTCATCGTCTATTGTTCTTTTCGCTACCGCCTGGTTAATACGTAATGGTTCTTTATCTCGTCATTGTTTTGGTGACGATTTATTACAGTGGACCAATAGAAAGTCAGTATTGTCAGTTTTTAGCGCCTAACACTGCCATTATCGTTGTTTCACTTTGCTCGTACGCCGCTGACCTTGGATCGGCTCTCCACCGGTGAATTTACATATTATTTGGGACTTGGGTCAAAACTAACCTTGCCTGATTCAACGTTATGATTACAATAAAATTTACAATAAAAACACCCTTACATCCCATTATTCCGATACAGACAATTTGGTACTGTTACAAAACCCCCTCAATGAAAGGTTCTGTGTCGAGACACAAAAACTTTCATTGACTCATTCATACTTTTCTAAAAGGATCAGTTCAGATATGTTCCACAACCCCCTGTAGTGTTAATAAAAAAAAATCTCAATCACTTACCCTTGGTTCCATAGTGTCGATCGTACCCGTCTGACCTTACTGGACTTCTCCTGAGAGATCCCTACACCATAAGGCCATGAGGCACTGTACGCTCCTGTTCTGACGCACCGGCCAGCGCAGGACCGCGGTCACAACACCATAAAACTCTGAAACATTCAATACAAAATTTTTAAAACAGTGGCCTTATTCATTTACATACCCGCAACTGATATGTTTCCTCTTAGATGCATTGGTTTGTGATTTGAGGCGTTGGTTTTATTTATTTATAAACTACCAAATAACTCCAAATTATAACAAGATTTAGGATAGATCAGCCTTCTCCTTTTCAACACTCCTATATATTCTTATCCAATTCTCTGACTCTAGTCAACATCAAATTACCTCTCTCGTCATGAAATTTATATTCTTATACTAACACAAACAAATTTTAACTTGCGAACAACAACTATTATTCTCATTCATTTATTTCAAATAACTTCAATATATTTAGCTATCAGGGCATTACTTCAATACTATCTAAATTTCTTTATTAATTTCTTTACTTTAACTTCAAACCCTTTTCAACAGAATCATTTTTTCCAGAGACTGGTTACTATAACACAAATTTTAATACTGTTATGGTCACTACCCTTCTAGTAGTCTCCTAGCCACACACTCTATTGCTCGAGATGAATGAACTGTGACGTTCATTTGCTTCCACAATGACTGTACTTGTTTCGAGGAATCTATTGCCTCAGTGCCCTTGCTTCGGCATTACATTGAAAAAGTTAGGTATCAACATACCCCTGTAACATATTTATATGCCCTTAATGCGGTTCTACCACCTGTCTTTGCTACCCCCAAGCGGGCAGAGTGGCAGCCGCTGTTTCATAGTTCCGGGAGATTTTCCCCTAAATTTCCCCACCATTGAATTTCTATAGTTAACCAATTTCAAATCAGCTATGGCCATGGGACTTGATATGGCCCTAACTGACCGCTACCCAAAATCACGATTAGTGCTGGTAAGGCAGTAACCGCCCGAAAAGTCGGGGAAATCTATTTATTTTCAAACATGTTCTAACTCATTTAGTATTCATACACTGCACTGGCAATACTTACATATAACACAAAATTATATTCAACTTTTGTGCAGTGTACTTACGCCTTATGTAGGCCTCCGATGATGGTAACGGTTCTTGCGTTACTCATCAACCCACTCTGCTAGCTACAACAGCATATAACACCACTGCACTAGCCAGTTTACTACTAACTTACTTCCATCTACATGTACTGTTCATACAGTCCATTTTGACTTACTTTTCTAACAACAAACACTATAAAAACACCCTTTTACCTTGCTCAAAAACAAGTTCGTTAATTATTTAAAATTTTATTCACATAGACACTTTACAAGTTCTAGCTTTCACTTTCACTGACAACTTCTTTTCCTGTAACTTAGGAACTACGACAATGGATCACTTTATAAAATTACATAAACAACACATATTTTCTTTCTCTCTCTCCTTTTTTTTTTTTATATGCAATCTTGTCTAAGCTCTACTGTGACCAATATAATTTTAAGTTTGTGGCATTATGCGTTCCTACTACCTTCCCTGTATTCATGTCCTGCAACACATATGAATTTTTCATCTTTATCCCTACTATCTCGTAAGGTCCTTCATAAAGCAGGAAGAATTTCTTTATCTCCTTCTCCTGAGCACTTGACAAATCGTGCCTCCTCACTAATACCAACTGTCCTATTTCATACTTTACCCACTTACCTTTTGTGTCGTGCCTATGTTTCCTACGTTCGCCTTTGCTTAATAAGTTCTCGTTGGCCAGCCGGATCTTAATGCTCACATCCGTACGCTCGCTCTCCTCTGGATAATCAAACAGCTGCTCCAAAATTCTTGGGGGGCGTGTTCCCTTTATTAACTCGTGAGGTGTATAGCCGGTGGACTCGTGGGTGGTACTGTTCAGCCAATTTTCTACCTTCCTTACGTATAATGGCCACTCGCTGTGTTTAGCGTGACAATAGGCTCTAAAGATCCTGCCTATCTCTCTCATAACACGCTCAGCCTGGTTTGACTGGGGATGATACACAGCCGTATGCTTCGTGCGGATTCCTTCCCATCCTAAGGTCTGGCACCATTTTCCACTGATGAACTGTGGCCCGTGGTCCGACAAAATTACCCTCGGCTTACCCACGTTAATCATGTAATCCTTAGTCACCTTCTCACTCAATACCTTACTGGTAGCTCTCTTTACGCTATACAATTTCACATACTTCGAAAAAGTGTCAAGTAATACGAAAATATACACTACTCCGCCTCTACTCTTCGGCAATGGTCCAAATAAATCTACCGCAACTAAATCAAATGGTCTCTCCACCCTTATAAAATTCAACTCACCTTCGACTCTATAATTTACCACTTTTGATTTCTGACATAAATCGCAACTCCTCAATAACTTCCTCACTCGTCTCTCCATATTCCTGAAAACACATGACTCCTTCAATACATTGACACACTTCTTCGCCCCAAAATGACCGTATCTAATATGACAATCCCAAATGATCTTCTCTTCCAATCCTTCCGGTATCACTAACTTCCAATCATGCTCACCCCCTACTACCCTTTTAAACAATAGTCCTTTGTAAATTTGGAAAAATGGGCTATACTCTGATTCCTCCAAGTCCGTTTCTAAGCTGTTGATTATCTTACCTGACTTACCATCTGCTCTTTGCATGGTGCTGATATCTTTTAACTCTTCTCCAAATACCTTATCCTCCCTTGTTATCTTGAAAATCTCGATCTCCTTTAGATCCCTACCTGTCCTGTTATTTTCGCTGTCTACTCTGGAGAGAGTGTCAGGTACCTTGTTCTCTGTCCCTCGGATGTATTCCCACTCGAAGTTGTATTCCTGTAGCGCGAGCACCCATCGTGTGAGACGGCTGTGAGCAAGCTTGCAAGTGTTCAAAAAGGATAACGCCTTGTGGTCCGTTCGTATGATGGTTCGGTTTCCCAGGATATATGTTCTAAATTTTCCTACGGTGAAAACAATGCTCAACAACTCCTTTTCTGTTGTTGTATAATTTTTCTCCGTTGGCAGTAAGGATCTACTTGCAAAAGCTATTGTGAGGTGTTCCTTTTCTTCATCCTCCTGGTACAACTCTGCCCCGACGGCTACATTACTGGCGTCTGTTTGTAGATAGAACACTTTCTCAAAATCCGGGTGGTTCATCATGATCATTTCACTAAATCTCTTTTTAATTTCCTCGAAAGCTCCGCGCTCTACTTCGCTCCATTTCCACTGATGACTTTTCTGTAATACGGCGCTTAACCTTGCCGTCACGTGGGCGTAGTTCCTTTGAAATTTTCGGTAGAAGTTGCACAGCCCTAGAAAACTTTGCAGTTGCTTTATATTCCTCGGTTCAGGGAAGCGCATGATTGATTCGACTTTGTCCGGGTTTGCAGATATCCCTTGCGGTGTAATAATAAAACCTAAAAATTTAATCTCCGTTTGTAAAAATTCTGATTTCTCCCAATTCACTGTAAGTCCTCCTGTTTCTAATTTTGTTAATACGTATTTTATATGTTCTAAATGCTCCTCAAAAGTCCTGGATGCTATTAAGATGTCGTCCACATAAACGGTCAAGAAATCCAGATCTTTAGGTCGCAAAATTTTGTCTAGACATTTTATGAAGCTTGCCACACTGGTATTCAATCCAAAAGGTAGTCTCCTGAATTGGTAGTTCTTTCCATTGAATAAAAATGCGGTGTATTGTCTGCTTTCTTCAGCCAACGGTACCTGCCAATATCCTGCAGTAAGGTCCAGCGATGTCATAAACTTCACGCCGCTAAATTTTTGGAATATTTCGTTTATCGGTTCTGGTGACTCTCGGTCGGGTATAATTATTTGGTTTATTCTCCTTGCGTCCAAACACAGTCTGACTCTGCCATCCTTCTTGATTACTACCACCAAAGGATTCGAGTAGGGCGATACTGATCTCTCTATTATATTACCTTCCAGCATTTTATCTAACTCCTCTTGCACCGCTCGTCTTTTGGAATAAGGTACGGGATAACTCCGTTGCATGAAGGGGGTATGTTCTCTAATCTGTAAAGTACACTCATAATCCTTTGCCCTTCCCGGTATGTCGCCAAACACTCCCTTAAACTGCTCCACCACCTGCCACAACGCTGCACGCTGGCCATTCCCAACACCGGACCCTTCACTCCGAAACTTATCTGCCCTTATCTCCCATACTGCATCATTAATATTGCTCTTGTCATTATCATCATCAAAAATATACTCAGCCTCTACACACCAATTAATTCTCGTATCGCTATTTTCCTCCTCAACTAGTTTTTTCAATAACTTTACCCCAGTGGTTTGAATTTTATCTAACACCCGTTCAAAATTAACTCTTACCGACCGGTCACCCCCGTCTAATTCTATCACCTTTTCTTTAAAATTTATCACCGCTCTATTTCTTTGTAAAAAATCGTTTCCTAAAATAATATCCAAACTCAAACCCTTAACTACCAAAAATGTACTAACAAAATCTATTCCATTTATCAAAAAGTTCAAATGTATCTGTTTCGTCACCCGTTTACTCCTTACTCCTGTAACTCCTATCACCGTGACCCCTGCTACTGGCAGCACTGGAATGTTTTTATTAAATTCTCTCAATTCGGTTAAAATGTTTTCGGCTATCACTGAAATTTCGCTCCCTGTATCCACCAGTGTTCTGTAATGCTTACCTTCTATCTTTACCTGAATTTCTGTTAATCCTACTCTCCCTTCCGTCAAAGTGTGGTTCTCCTCTTCTAATAAATCCTTTACTATGTCTGTTTGAATTACGTTGCTGGAGATGTCTTCTGTTGGTGTGACCTCATGCGCTTCTCTGAACAGTGGTTGGGTCCTGGCTACCACTGTCGCTTCTAGTTTTCCGGCTGTCTTCTACTATTTCTCATTTCCTGTTGTGGTTGCTGATCGTTAGGTCGTCCTTGCCTGTGGTTGGATGTTCCACTGGTACTTGGTCCTCCTTTATCGGTTGACGTGTACTGTTTCATATGTTCTCTCCTCCTCTGTTCTTCTTTAGGCAATAGGCATTTGAAACATTGTCGTCGGTGTGCGTAGTTCCTTCTTCCACATCTGGAACAATTCCACTCACCTGTCTGTTCAAAATTATCTCTGTGTCCGTACCTATTCTCGTGGTTGCTGTTTTCTTGATAGTTACTCTTGTGTCGATTAAATTCTATGTTCTTGTCCTGGTGATTTGTCGATATAGGCCACCTAATTATTTCACGGTCCCTAATACTTTGTAAAATATCCAAAATCCGCTCCAACTCACTAAAACTCTCTATCTCCTTCGTCATTAAAGTCACCTGTGCTTCCCTTGGTAGATGTTTGCTTACATATCTGACGAACGATTGAAATGGTATTTGTGGTTCGAGATACTTCGCCTCATTATACAACTGCGTCACGTACATGGTTATGTTACTTTGTCCTACAAAACTACCGACTCCCATAATATGACTTCTCAAACTCTCCTGCTCCTCTTCCGGCCAAAATTTATTTTTAAACGCCCTCTCAAATGTTTCAAAGCTGTCCCACTCTCCTCTATGCGCCTCTACCCATATAACAGAATTACCCTTAAAACATCTAACGATTTTCATTAGCTTTATCTCCCAATTGTGGTTACTAAAACGGCTGTACTCACGCGCCTGGTTTAAAAATCTCATGGGGTGTATTATTTTATTTTCGTAATCAAAATTTTCTAACTCGATTTCCCCGTACGCGTCCCTGGTTACAATTATTCTTTCCGTAATACCGGTACAACTTTTGTGAATCTCCCCTCGTAACTCATTCCGCACTTTAATTAAATCATTTTCAATCACATTACATTTAACATGCACATTGTTATCATTTTGTATAACTAGGTTATCTATCTCTTTAATTTTACTCTGTAACATGCTCATTCTTTCGCTTGTGTTATTCTCATTTTTTGATACCATTTTGTCTACTGTTTCAAAATGTTTGGTTATGTTTACTACATCTAATTCGCATTTCTCTATCTTGTTCTGTAAAATATTAGCTTTCATCTCTATTTGTTTATTTGTTTCAAAACTATCAGCACTCTCTATTTGTTTACTAATTGTAGCTAAACATTGGTTTTCTAATTTTTCACATTGTATTTCTATTTGATTTTGTACTGTCTCATTAATCTGTTTAATTTTATTGTCTAATTGGCTTATTTTATTAGTGAATTGCTCATTATTGTTTTCTGTTTGTCTTTGTATACTATCGTACTGTATTTCTATTTCGTTTATCCTCTCGTCAAAATTACAACTCTGTTTTTTAATTTCTTTTTTGATCTCGCCAAATTGTATATCAAATTGGTTTAATTTTTCGTTAAAAGTATCAAATTTGATGCTCTGCTCATTGAAAAGCAGTTTCATCATTCGTATTGTGTCATTTTCCTCAACTCTTTTTGTTGGGGCTGGTGTTGAACAAATACTATCACCCATCATTTCTGATTCTGTTCTACTCGTCTCATTACTATTTGCCTTTTTTTTTTTTTTTTTTTTTTTTTTTAGCAATAATAAATTTATTTTAGCTGTTGTGTTGTACTCTATTCGTACCATACATAACCTATACAGGTAACCTCTATTTTTTCGTATATTTCACTACCCATCTAACCTCTGCTTGTCTGCTTATTTATATATAAAGTCCAAGTTCGGGCTGCCATCTGTGAAGTTACCTTCTTTGGTAAACTAAATAATTATTATTTATGAACATGGAATTATCAGACTTTATGTAATTTGCATAAATTATCTTGTCACCGGAATCACACTTGTTTCGCTCAGTTACATGCATTAGGCTTTGGGTCCAGAATTTCGTTAAGCAGACAGGGGCAGTGGTTATAGGGTACTGAAATAATGAGGTACACACATTAGTATAACTAACTTGATTGTATTTATCAAATTTTGTGGTAGCTTGATACATAACTATTCATTAATAATTGTAGACTTTTAAAATGGTGGCGATCTCATTCCGCACTTGACCTCTGTTCAAGGTTAAGTATATAAATTTATTATTTGGTTACCATTATTTCTTTCAATTCGCCTCCTGTTATATTTAAGTTGATCAACGTAATCACACACTCTGTCACTCTCTCTCTTTCTCTCTTACTGAAATTTTACACATGTTTGGTTCAGATATGAATGAGCTCATTAAATAAACTTCTAAATTTAGAAAATAATTCGAATAGGGTCTTTCCTGTAATTGATGTGGTGTAGATTCCTCTCCATGGCGATGTTGGCAGAAGGTCGGCCAAATTTCGTGCTGTTTTGTCCACTGATTCTAATTGAAATTCATTTTTAAATTATTCACTGACTCGAGTATGGTTACTGTTAAACTTTGATGAATAGCTATTGCATTTTGTTTAGTAAATATTACATATTTGGCAAAATTTTGCCCACTGCACTGTGGCGAGCGTATATAGCTCGATGGCTGCTGATGCTGAACTGGGCGGAAGCAGACACAATTATTATGCAAATTTGTTGCGTCTGACGTCATCGTCTATTGTTCTTTTCGCTACCGCCTGGTTAATACGTAATGGTTCTTTATCTCGTCATTGTTTTGGTGACGATTTATTACAGTGGACCAATAGAAAGTCAGTATTGTCAGTTTTTAGCGCCTAACACTGCCATTATCGTTGTTTCACTTTGCTCGTACGCCGCTGACCTTGGATCGGCTCTCCACCGGTGAATTTACATATTATTTGGGACTTGGGTCAAAACTAACCTTGCCTGATTCAACGTTATGATTACAATAAAATTTACAATAAAAACACCCTTACATCCCATTATTCCGATACAGACAATTTGGTACTGTTACAGCTTTTGCTCATGAATTAACGCTGATGTCACCTGCTTGACGTTTACGTTCCTCTGCCTCCTGCTTACGTTCTTTTTCTTTCTTTCTTCTGTTTCTAGCATTAGTGCTTTCTGATGTTTCTCAGCCTCTTCTCTTTCCTGCCAGCGTTTTTCATCCTGTCGTTTTTCTGCTTCTTCCGCCTCCTGCCTGCGTTTCTCATCCTGTCGTTTATCTGCTTCTTCTCTTTCTTGTCTTCATTCTTCTTTTTGTTGTTCGTGTGTCTGCCACAGCAGCGATAGGAAAGCTTCCATCATCTGACTGGCATCCACTGTTTACGATTAATTATAAATTACGCTCGTCTTGTACAAAGAATTCACTGTTCCCACTGTTAACTGTTCTATCCCACTTCTGACACCACTGTTACGGCGGTCTACTTGTCATAGGTACAGTGGAAACCAAATACAAGACACCAATTAAGTCACTAACCACCAGCTTTAATTTTAACAGTTAAACAGTTCGTAATTAACAACACAGTCTCTTACAACAAATCAAATAATAATTTTTACACGCAATTAAATGTCAACTAATATTAAAACACAATTGTATTACAATATACTGCCCGATTATAAATCACAACACTTCACTATTAACCACTTGAACGCACAGAATAATATCGCTTGTAATCGCCTGACAATAACTAAAAACTAAACAGCAGGTATGGGCTATTTATACTCTCCAGTGTTCCATAACATGCGTCCTTAACAAGCCATCGAAAATTCTAGAGGACACTTCAGCGCAACCTTCGCAGAAACATGCACCGTTGGGCTAATTGAGATGCTTCCAGAATGCACGAGACGTGCCACATTATGTAATACTGCTTCACATGTCAAGTGTCACGTATGCATTACAGCTGCAGGATCGTTCTACAATGTACCAGAACGTTCCGTAATGACACAACGCTTTTCCTGCATTACGTAACACTTAGGGTATAATTTAATGGCCTTTCCCAGTGGTTCAATGAACCTTCAGCTTCCCATAAATCCAGAGCATAAAGTACAATTTATTTTACATTGTTTGTATCAGAAATTAATTGGGACCATGAAAAATATAGCATTACATGAATATTGTATCAGAGAAGGGATCAAAGTTCCACTGTATTTAAATTTGGTGGCTGCCCTGGACCAGGTAGCTTAACAAACTACTGTTAAATGACAAGGTTTTAAACTGACGTGCACAAATTTGATACAATATAAGGAAATACAATAATATTTATAATCAAAATACACATTTTTAAACAACAATTGCCCAACATTTTTATGAAAACTCATAAGAATTTGGTGTACAACAGTGGCTAACCATTTCATAATCATATTACTTATTCCATTATTAATTAAAATAAATACTAATATTTTGTAATGATTGTATATTTTCAAGGTCTAATTAAATTACATATAATTAACATGCAATTAAGCACTTGATTCCCTCTATGTAATATAAATTCAATTAAAATACACTTTCACTTCATTATATTATGGTCACATTAACAGAAAATACTATTTTTTTGCCTTAATTATTTAAAATAAAAAGCAAATGAAATTATTTAGATTTCTGTTGAACAGTAAACAAATCAAAGTCACATTTACATTCATTAATTTCATTCCTACTAATGGCTAACACTTGAAATCAAAAACTAAATCTAATTTAGTCATAGTTTGAAAACAATTTGCACTTTTCTTCATCAGAGTTCTTCATGAACGGCATTAGTTTGTAACAGTACATTATGCAACCTATTTTTAGCTGTTGACGAGTGAGTCACAATTACGCACACTAAAAGGAATTTGTTTACAATAATAAATGGAATCATTGTTTGGGTGAGCCAGGACAGAGTGCGTCTTATGTAATTAAACTGTACACAAGTGATGTCAGCCAAGGCAGCAATATGTGGCCGAAACCAGAATAAACAGGTTTTAAGTGCGGAGTAAAACGAACAGCATTGGGTAGAACAAAGAAGGCTGAGTCAGTCTCACAATCGCCAGCAGACGTATTTTAGACAGACATATTTCACTGCATGGGCAACCACGGTAGGCCAGCCAAGGTAGTAGGCCTACCAAACTCAAAGTTTACAAAACCATGTAAAATTATTTAACAAATCAGTGAACAGTAGTTTATCGGAGTTCTGGAATGTTCTTTTTTGTACTTTTTCATCAATAACATAGTTATCGGGAAAGTGCCCAATTTCGCCCGGATGGCACAACTAAAGTGAGGCTCCCTGACAATACAGATAAGCACAAAGATGAAAAAGTAAAAAATAACGAGTAAGGGAAAGTTTTTTTGGCCAAACAAAGTGGTGAACTAAAATTGTAAAATTATATATAATCAGAGAGCGAAAGAGAGAGAGTGCGAGAGAGTAAAAAAGGGGGGTGATAGAAGTATGTAAGAGAAAGGTACTGATTTGCTGAACTTCACTTACAATAAGTTTTTAGATAACACGTTTATATTTTGTTTAAAAGATGAAATAATAATGTTTTATTAAAATATGTATACTAATATTAATATGTGTTAAGTTATTTTCATGTCATCTATCTATAACCTATTCTCTGTGTCCAAAAGTTCGTCTAACGGCCTTGGAATTTTCTGTGAGGGAGAGTTGGTATTTTAAAGAGTTGTTTTCACGGAGAAAGTTGTTACGGTTTCCACATTTCCTCCAATAAAAATGTGGTGGTGACCCTGGGGCTTTTGGTGCTTTTGGAATCTTCAGTAAGGTATGTAAGGTTAGTATCGGGGCTTAATTCCTTCTTCTCTTCTTTTTGTTTTTACTTTGCCTAAATTAATTGAACCATCACAAGTTGTTGCATTGTATCAAACAATCACCAGGAGGACAGCCAAGTTTAAATTCTGTAAATTAGTAATGTTGCAAGTCATAATGTGATTATTCTTGTAGACAAGGGTCAGTTGAAAAGTTTGTGGAGTGACATCTGTAGCTTAATGGTAAAACTAAAATTATTCGTGTGCTGCAAGATTTGTATTTTATGTGAACGCCCGTTAATTTCCAAATCTATCTATCAATTTATTTATTGTTTAGAAGCTGTTTAAAATTGACATGTCATGCATGTTTTGAAAAACAGAAAAAAATCAAACATATTGGTGTGATTCTTTGATAAAAATTGTTTAGCGCCAATGGAAATTCAGAGCAAAATTGTAAATGTACAAACTACAGCATAGAATTTACAAAACATATCTAATGAATTTAATTAATATTACAATAACAAAATTTGTTTTTATAACGAAATTTTACAATTTTTAGTTGTCCTCTGCATATGATTTAATCTGTGCCAATGGATCCCTATTTTCTTTAATGTATTGATTACAGGACAATTCAAAATCCAATTGAAGAAGTAATTCTGCTTTTATAGTTGAACAGAACGTTTGTTTCTCACTTCAGCCATTTACAATTCATCTGGGAAAATACTTGGCCTACAAAACAGTTGGAAGGTGGTATGCTAAGAATATATGAAACTAATTTTTACATAATTTTGACATCCTGCTTTGGGAAATACTGGAATAACTGGTTCCATTTATTTTACGGAGAGTTTTATTAAATTAAATTCTTCATATAACCAATCAACTGACATTCACTATTTGTAACAGTGATTTGGTATTTACTGCTTCAGTAATTTGTAAGGAAAGCAAAATCAATAGAAATTCAACTATTAAAATTACCCAGTACTGAATATTGAATTGCATTTTTACTTGAGATCACAAAATTAGGGTTTATTATTTTATAGAGGAAAATTAATATTTTTTCTCTAAAATCAGGACACACTGCATGAAATTGGGACATCTGGCAACACGGACACTGATATCTGAAACAAATGTTTGCACCTAATGCACCTTGAATGGAGGGGGGAGGAGGAGGAAGAAGAAGAAGAAAAGAATGACAATGACTAGGAGAAGGAAGAATAGGTACATGTAAAATACAAAGAAGGAAAATTACATTTTTCAGGAAGCTTACATTTAAGCTGCAAAATATTAAAAATGGTTGACAAACCATTAATCAGCCATCCTTACCCTGTTTAAAAAGCACTGCAACTCTAAAGCAGAAACATAATACTACTGAAGCCCAATTGTTTAGAACAATAACTATGTTAACATACCTTGAGCCTATGAACACGACCTTTGAAGAACAAAAACAACGCAGATTCACAAAACTCAGGTTGACTCTCTTCAATCAGATTTGAAGCTATTTCAACACCTGCCTGAATATTGCAACCATCGAGAGCAAAAAATGGTCTCACAATTGTGTGATACCACAATAATGCCAACCTGTTAACACAGTAAGTTCCTCAATTAAAGTGACAGCAATAAAAATGTTTACAACTTTAATTTTCAGCTCAACATATTTTTTAACAATTCTTCTATTATTTACTCATAACAAAAACATGTCCAATTCTGCTTTTCAAAATAATTTTTATTAGTCTTTGAAAGATTTAAAAAAGTATCTTCAGAATATTATATTCTGAAAACTGAAAATTGTATTCATGAACTTAATCAATGAAATGTTACAGAAAATGGCAAATGATATACTTACATTCAGCAGTTAGTCAAAAGTAAGACCAGAAGTTAACATACATTTCTCTTATGAAGAATTTGGTTTCATTTTTATCTTCACCATTCAATACTTTTTCCAACAATTTGTGCCTTTAAAAATGTTTATATACAAGGCATTCACACATGTGATGGTACAAATACTACCGCCCAGAGACATATTGGGAATGTCAACATTTTATTTGTAAATTGTATTGGGGAAAAGCAGTATAAGAGTTAGCGTCAAGGTCGTCGATCTAGCAGCTGAAGGCAGTTATTTTTAGCAACACGAACTTTGAACTATATACATTTTGAGTCACGCCACACGACGTCATGAGCCGCACCCGATGATTTCACTCTAGAATGTGTGTCAGGGTCAGCCATGCCTTAAAATCTGGCTACATAACAAAAATTAAACAAAGGAACGAGACCACGTGATCGCCCCTCCAGCTAAGACTTTTGACAAGTTCAATCTTCCCAGTTGAATTTATACTCTTGTGCCGTACGGTCACAAAAAGTCTGCGGACAAAATTACGGGTGCGCCCAAACCAACAAAACGTAAAAGTGTGAAAGAAATCAGTTTTATTTAAAGAGTACAAAATGAACTAACAGTTTCGGGTCAAAGGATGAATAAATAAAAAACGGTGAAAGTAAAAATGTAAGGAGTGATCGCAAGTGCGAGTACAGTTGGAGCCTGCTGGACAATGTAAAGATAAGTAACCGAACGGGGCCAAAACAAATTATTTTCTTAAAAGTTAAAACAAAATCAAACACATTTAGAGCTTTATTGAGGGGAAATGTTATAATCACAAAAAATTGAGATCTTATAAAGGCCTGATGTGTGTGTGTGTGTGTGTGTGTGTGTGTGTGTGTGTGTGTGTGTGTGTGTGTGTGTGTGTGAAAATTACATAATACATATAAGAAGCACTGGTTTGCGGTAAGTAAATTTAATTTGTGTTTTAAATATCTGTTTTTTACTATCTTGAGTTTATGTAACCTCATATAAAAGAAGGGTAAATTTCTAATTAATTAACCAATGTATTGTTTCATTGTTTAAATGGTAACATGTGTAAGGGAGGGAGAAAGAATGTTTTTTTTTGTTTATGATGAAATTAAATAAATTTTAAATTGTGTTGAATAAAGTAATTGAAGTAATTTAAGATGGAATTAAATTAATTTTTGATGATTTAATTAATTTAAAGTGTTGTAACAGATGAATTTTCGTAATGAGTTTAAAGTTGTGGTTGAGATTTGAACTGAATAATCAATGGTAGGTGAGTAAAATGTGGAAGGGAAATGCAGAGTTAAAATAATTATACAACAAATCAAACTAAATTCACTTGAAGCAAGTAGACTAAAATTATTCATTTCAAGTAACCTAAATCCGTCACTTCAAGCACGCTTACACAAAACCCTGATTTGACCCTGGTGGTAAGTAGATATGCATTTGGACAAAATGGAGTCCAACAAATACATAGATTGTAACAGTACCAAAAATATGGTAGTTACATAATATAAACGAATGTAACGTCAAGTATGAGAAAAAACATGGGAATATATCTAGATAAATAAAGCTAAGTGTATATAAGTGTGTATCTACAAAAATATTAATAAAAAATCCAACAATGAAGAAGAGAATACGAATATATCAACATTAATTACGAATGAAGAAAGAAAATGCCACAAGCCCAAAACAAAAATATCAGTAAATAGACCCAATAGGATCCAACAGTGAGGGGAATCAACGAAACAAGGATCAGCAAGCTCCAACAACAATGGAGAAAAATAAAAACAACAACTACGATGAAAATATGGAATAAAGAAGAAAGAAGAAGGACCAGGAAAAGCACCAAGAAGAAGAAAGAAGATGGACAGAAGAGATAAGGACTCAATATGAACCACATGTACTAAAAACAGTGTAAGTGACAGAAGAAATGATTATAAGTGTGACAAGAAAACCAGTGTGAAACATTTAAGGAAACACAAACAATTACAGTGTGTACTTAATACAAATGTGAAACCGGTGAATAACTAACTATTTCAACTGAATAAACCACACAAACAATTACAGTGATGAAGTTTACAGTGTGAAAAATATGTTAATTTCATGATGAAGCAACAAAAATTAAAAAATAGTCAAATAAACACAGACAATGAGTGTGACTGATTTAATAAAGTTGTAACAAACACACATAATCATAAGACCACCAAATTAGAACAAATAGAACAATGATATTATTGTTCATAAAGAACTGGCAACAAAGAAAAGACATTTGTTAAGTATCAAACATAACAGGAATTAAATTCCACCATTAACCAGAAAAACATTGCATATAATACAAGAAAGATTTGTGTTAATGTATAAGAAGGAATTGTATAAACATGTGTAACAAATTAGTTAAGGTATTATGTTAATATACCATAATGAAGTCAGTTTAGTAGTAGAAAAATACTGCACTAAAACAGATGGTACATTGTTACACAACCCACAAGGAAGAGACCTATTACAACAGAAAATGATACATATTAGTATAAATATGTGATCATCAAATATGTTATCAAATGAGAATTTATTATAAGTAATAATAATAAATATTAAGAAACAATGTAATATAATGCAAAGCAATGTAAATACAACAAGTCAAACATAATGACACAGGGAAGCACAGAAATGAGAAAAGTATACCAATTTAGTTAAGAAAAGTACAGTATCAAAACCATAAGTAATAATAATAAATATTAAGAAACAATGTAATATAATGCAAAGCAATGTAAATACAACAAGTCAAACATAATGACACAGGGAAGCACAGAAATGAGAAAAGTATACCAATTTAGTTAAGAAAAGTACAGTATCAAAACCAATGTAAATGTTTATAAGAGTATTACCAGTAGTGAGAAAAATATCTGATAATACATTGAGAACAGATTTTGAACATGATAAGAACAGTATTATAACTAAATTATTGTAAACCAATTAACCATGTACATATGACCAGATGTAAGCTAAACCATTGTATAGCAAATTAGTTAAGAAAAATACTGTATCAAATATTGAGAACAGATTGTTGCAATTATTACCAGTAGCAAGAGGAAATCCCAAAGCTACTTTGAGAACAGATAATGACCACAAAAGCAGTCATATTATATACAAACATTTGAAAACCAAATGACCATTATAAGGAAAACCAAATGTAAACAAACAATGACCAACCAGTTATTTATGAAAAATATAACATATGAACTTATCTAAAAGTAATTGGAAACATTACCAAAAGTTAGAATGATATCTAATGCTACTTTGGGAATCCAAACCAAATATGACAATAACAATTTAGTTGTTGTATTAGAAAAAATAAATGACTATTATGACATGACACAACATAGACAGAGCCATTACTGAATGATTAGAAAGTTCTGAGCTCAATAAAAGGTAACCATTATATATAATAAATTAGGTACTATGTATGTACACTAATTATAATCATTAAATGATATGATTTATCTGAAGAGACTAAAAAATAAGATGAAAAATTGTATAAGAACCATATGAGAGGTTTGAGCTTATGTAAATATTAAATTAACCACAGTCATACATAAATATTATAGTGGAAAATTGTGTAAATAAACATTACTAATAATATTAGATAGTAATATAACCATTTGAGATAAGAAAAATTAGTTATAAGCAGATTTATAAAAAATCTAACATGGACGCTTGATGACGCCATAGCGAGATTTGTGTAGGAAACAGTTTTTCCCAAATTGTAAAGTAAACCGACTGAGATACAGACTCAAAGTGTTTAGATAAGAAGTGTTTTATTATATTTAAATAAAATGTGGTGTAACGAACTTATAAAAATAAGATGCACCTAAAATAAATAATAAAATCGTTATTGTAATAGTAGTAATGAATGAAAAATAAGCGTTTTTGGACTTATTTTGACAAGCAAAACGCCCTGAATTCAATGATATCAACTAATTAACGATAGGACATGAGATAAGAAAGTTATGATAGTTTTAAACTTTCAAGTTAAATTTTTGTACCAATGATGACGTAAAAACGCCTCAAACCCAAACTCAATTTTGGCAAAAAATTAAATATTTTAATAAAACGAAGGCTTTCGGGTTAGAGAGGATGACGAATCCAGCCAATGGAATGAATGACTTTCAGCAGACTACCGGGAGACGTCTCAGAGGTACCAAACAGTCTACGAGGAACCACCAAACATACAAGTCACGCCGCTCTAATAAAGGAAGATATAATTTATATTTAAAACTGTGCGCGCCATGTTACGTCAATACTCCACATACGGTTAACCTAAATACAACATTCATACATACGAGTGAAAAAGTGCGGAATTGTGTTAATTGAACAAGTAGGTCAGTGTATAATAACGACCATACTTGCGAGTGAAGTTTTAAATAGGAAACAGGGAGTACAGTTTTATTTAAACAATATTTAAACGAAATTAATAATTTTGACTTTCAATACTACGCAAGTCATACATGCTGAGTATTGAAACAACAGTAATTAAATTATCAGAATGGAGAAAAGATTAAAATTGACATTATTAAAATATTAGAAAAATATTTTAATTAATTATAGTAATTTAAAATAGAATGTTTGAAAATAATTGTCAATGAATATGAGAGTATTTAGTCACTCGTTTGACTAAACGTATTTTTCTCGAATTTATCTATGTTTTAAAATCTACTTTACGAATTTTCATACAATCGAAATAAATGTGATTCTGATAATCATATATTAAAAATTATTATGAATAATATGTTTACATGTATAGTATAAGAAATATTAGCTAATAAGGAATACTTATCCTTTGTAACCACACCGATTAATTCTAACCTCAGAAAGTGTGGCGATAACTTGATAATTTCAACATTACATAATTTCAACTTGTTCTCAAGTAACAATCAAATGAAATAGAATTGCTAACAAGAGTTTTTTGAGAAATTTTTCTCTTGTGAATAAATGATTTTTGAAGCTAATTATTAAACGAACGTAATACATTTTAGATACTGTACAAGTCAGACAGCTTGACAATAACACTCGAGTATTAGAGATGCGTGCGCATATCCGCGTACGATAATTTTATAAATACCAGACTTATGGTACCAAATTTTGATTTTTTATATTTGTTCAATTATTATTCACTATTGTTAATTCAATATAATTATTTGTATTACATCTTGTAACTGGTATCATGTTACCTCAAAGAACCTAACGAAATATGGTAATTCTCTGAATCAAAGTAACATAACCTGCGTAGTTAAATTATTGTACTAACAACAGGTCTACCAGCCTTGAGGAATTAAACAGAGTCTTGTTGAATTTCATTGTAATCAGTAATCTAAAGGTTGTTAATTATTGTTTTTAATTGTAAAAGATTTTATCTCTTATCAAATTGTTAATAAACCTCCAATTTTATTACCACAAAAGGAGTATCATTTCTAGTAAAAGTAAATTCATTTATTCTTAATCAGTTCTGACACAGGTGGCGGAAGATTTTAAAAAGTCTTAGAATAATCCAGAATATTCATAAAAAACTGCTTCATTTACTATTGTGTGTGATGATATATTAACTAATCAGTCTGAATATTTTATTGTTGTATTTGAAGTGCCTGTATTTCAGAAGGAACATCACAGAACTGAATTGAAGCATTCAAGTGTGGTAAGTAAGTGAGATACACAACAAAGTGCGCGGATCATATTAATATAAAAAGGAGTGAACTATTACTGCGTACCCACAAAAAACAATACATTAACACCGATAACTTCTACGATTACGATTACACCCTTAGATAAACAACATTATAGTAGACACCGGTGAGTGTCTACAACCACACGAACACACACCAAATCACTTGCATCTATATCTTGAATCTATAATTTACATTATAAGATGCACAGCTGGTTTGAGTACGGGTAACGGGTAAAATCTGTTGGTAAGTAAAAGAAGAATAGTTACACACAAGAATAGTTTTAAAAACTGAGAAATTGAGACTGAAGTCATTTGATAAAATAATTTTACAGAAATTCTATTTAAAATTTCTATGTCAAACACAGTACATTCCCCCTATACCTATATTAAAGAAAAAATATATTTTTATAAATTTTTTCCTATATACTTAACTCCTAATTATCCAGATTAATGGAAAGGATAATTAATCCAAAACCAGATAATATCCAATAAGGTACATAAAATATGGTAAAAATTGTTATATTGTTTAAGAGAACAATATACGTACACTATTAAACATCCAGAACTTGCGTTAATTCAGACAATATGTGGATTACTTATTGCAGAACATTCAATTTTTACATAAATGAGCAACGGCTTTAATGGCCAGAGTTAGCAAATATAAAACTATACAGCTTACCAGGCTGTTAGGCCATGGTGGTTGTTAACAGTTGTTCTGCCTCAACTATGCTCATTGCAACCACCATCAATGGCATAACAGACAAGGTTGTATGGTCTGTACAATGATCCTGTCAGCAATGCCACCCACTGTCTAGATTTCACCCAGTCACAGCACTGCTTCTTCCTATTGCCCTTGCTGCTGCACCAACAACCAATGTTGTTGTACAGGATATATTTAAATGTACCAGGATATATTTAACACTAAGCTCTCCTCACAGTGACTGAAATCGCTGCCATGCTTAACATAGAATAAGGAAGCTGACCCCAACTGTCATGCGTTCCATCACCGTATCTGACCAGTCAGATCTACTTTGCTGAATATGAAGAGAGCATTTTGACTGAACAGATCTGAAGGGGGTTTGAAGTTGTATATATCCTGATACCAGTCTTGAGTATTGGTGCACCAGCAACATAAGTAGGAAGAAGTAATGCTGTGATTGGGAAACTAAGCCCAATGTGATCTCATAAGTTCTGCCACTGATGATGGCTGCCATGGCCACAGCTAAAATGTTTGGTAGAAGAAATGTTAACAAACTAACTGTCTGGAAAGTTTTATATTTGATTTACAGTAATATCAGGTAAAGTACAGTACTTGTATGAAATAAAATAAATGAATTAGAAGGGTAGTAGGCCTACATATACTATAGTTTTCATGTTTTCTTATTAAAAATGTACTTTAAAATATTACCATAATAAGTAATTTTTTAAGCTGTCACACATTTTTGTTTCTTTGTCATCGTTTACTTCTTTTTTAATTGAAGGATGAAATTCAAACCCTCAAGTAAGTTGGTGCTATATCATGCAAGATTCTTACCACAATAGTCATCATTTATTGTTTTTACTTTACATTTTATTGTTTTTTTATAGCATTTCAAATTCATTTATGTGTATTTTTATCTAGTCCTGACCACCATTATTAGTCTGCAAAGTTAATAATCTTCCCTCACCCTGCATAACAGGGAGTTGGGTGTACTTAGGAAAATTATATAATAATACATACGTAGCCAATGGCGCTCTCATATCATGTCCTTGGCGAGAAAACATTAATGCCTCCAGGCCACCAACACGATCTCCACCAAAGCCCAAAAACTGTATCAGTTTAAGCAGAGAAGGTGGTAACAGAGAAATGCAGAGCTGGAAAACTCCATAACCAAAACTGACAGCTGACATAAGCCTTGACACTACTTCAGCAGGTACTTCTGTTCTGTACATATTAAAGAAAAACACTTGTCTGATATATTTATGTGGAAATACAAATGCTAACGAACCTATGACACACACAATTCTATTAACTTTATTGCAATCATTGAAAACTTTATGACTGAAGAAGTTTCTAACAGTTTTTATTTATTATTAAAAGTTGTATGGTTACATAATGAAATGGTAAAATTAAAGAAAGTGCAATAATGTACTATGGTACAATCTCTCTCTCTCTCTCTCTCTCTCTCTCTCTCTCTCTCTCTCTCTCTCTCTCTCTCTCTCTCTCCAGTCCTACTACACTAAATACAGCATGGTGATGTCATGTGAGGATGGCTCTGACTGTCTTTCTCAAGGTCTCTTGACCTTGTGCTGCCAGGATGGCCTTGTGTCCAATAAGTAGTTTGACCTGATCTATCCAGCAATTCAGACATCTCTCTCACAGACTTTTATCTTCAGTCTTCCCATGCATAATTGATTTCTCTAAACTGCAGTTTCTTCTGGATATGCATCCAAAATATCTCAGACACAACTGCTTTATTTCCCTTGATAAACACACAAGACACCTTCAACTGGTGTAAAATAGATTTGCTGCTTCAATGCTAGAGCCATGAAATTTTCAACACTTCATCAGTACCCCCATTTCAAAGGCATAAATTCTTTTTTCTGTGATGTGATGTTCACGGTCTTGGTTTCAGAGAAGTATGTGGCTACTGGAAATATAAGTGTCATTAACTTTAATTTGGTGCTCTGAGATATCACTGTGTCCATCCAGATTCTGGTTAGCTTGATTGTTGTATTCCAAACCATACTTATTCTTCTTCTAATTTATTCATCGCATCCTCCATTATTTGTTAGTAGTGAACCAAGGTACAGAAATTCATTGACTATTTCACTTTCCTGAAATTCATAAAATAATGTACTCAGGGGGATTTCTTGAACTCCCAAGAAATGAAAATGAAATAATGTTTCCAAGAAATCTTGGACTCTAGGTTATGAGCCAAGTGCTTAGCCACTGGTCTACTATCAATTCTTTATTATTTTCATAATATAGTTTACAGAGTAATAACCACTTCACACTTTCTTGTTTAGTTGTATAGCTGGGTATCTTCCATGGGGTGGGGTAGTAGTATTAGATTTGCTAGTCATATCATAGCTGGTAGCGTTTTCAATGGACCTACTTGGGGGTTTTTATTTTGTACACTTGAGTCACTTAATGGTTGTTCCATCCAACTGTCACCACTTTTTTATATTTTCTGTAATGTCACAAACATTTATTTTATAATTGGGTTCTTGTAAAATACAATGAAAAATGAGCCCAAGCACAATACAGATATAACAAAATATTAAAAAAAGACCATTTGTGGCCTAACCAATATTGGGGGGGGGGCTCTTTTGTTTATTCTAGATGAAGGCGTATCTGTGGCCATCTATGTTTTTAACTTTAAATACATACAACCTATGCTTGACTTAGTTCCCCGTCTTCAACGGTCTTGTGATTTTTCTTAAAAGGAAAAACTGAAGGAAGATTGTTTTTGTACAATGTTATGGTACATAAAATCATTAATACAAATTATTATCAAAATGTTTTACTTTGATTGCTTTTACTATCAATTTTTAGTGTTTCTCCTTATAAATTCACAAAATTGTGTAATGAATTTCACAGTCTAGTGACTGACACATTTATCTATAGTATTTCTCTACTTTGAATTTCATGAGATGTTTTATAGTGCCAACCGAGCAAACTGAGGCCAAGACATGTCATATACAGCGAAAGACAATGCAAACAAGTAACACTGACCAAATTAGTATTGAGAAGCTGATAATTTCACTTTTGTATTTATTCAAATAACTTCCAAAAGGGCAGTAAAAATAATTTAACTATTAATAAAAAATATCCATTCTGTAAACGTGAATTGTTTATACCAAGTTGCTACATATCATGTGTTAATAATGGTATTATTTATATTAACTTTATTCACATAGTTTCTGGAATATCTTACAATAAATGGCAATGCCATGTACCAAAAATTCATAGGCACTTGATATTCATACTCCCCTATAGTTCAGTTTACAGACTTAAACTTTTATTATTCTTAACTTACTGTGGCAATGAAGTGAATGATGAAAACAAGCTGGAAAGTGGATTGCGATACATGCTACTGATACCATCACTGGGTGATGACAACGCTGAATTGGGTGATGGGGTGACTGATGATGTTGACTGAGCAGCTGAATTTGGAATGGACCATTCAGAACTGGGTGATTCTACAACATAGTGGTGCGCGCTGCCTCTGGTTACCACTCGCCATGAAGGAAAGTCTGAACCTGCAATACAAAAAGATCTTAATCTTAAAAGTCTATTACAATTATTACTTAAACACCATATTTGCTGTGTATTTTATCACCACAAAAATTGGCTCCAAAATCTTGAATTAAGGGGACGTCTTAAAAGAAAAGACATTTTCAAAACTAGTACCATTTTTGTCAAAAGAAGTTATACACATTTTCCTGAAAAATCACAACAGATCACATGACTGCATAAGACAAACCACAAATCAGTCACCTGTGCAGGTATCATGTTCCACACCTCAACCTAACCTCCTACCACAGTGACAAGTATCTTCATGGTTGCTGTATCACCAGCTGATGACCATGGACTTATAAACAAACTAGTGTTAAAATTACTACTCCCTTTTTTATTTCATTTTAGTATACACATAATGTACTAGTACCTATTATTTATTATTTTAATACACATAAAATAGATTCCTTTGTTTTCTGAATATTCATCTGAAAAATTTATCACACTCTTCTACAACCAGAAGTTTGTATTATGTCGGAAGAGAGTTACATGCTCTCATCACATGAAAAACAGCTTTGTAATTTTTAAAGACCTGGTAATTTTGTTATAGAAAGTCATTTATAATTATATTACATAATACAGGAGGTCCTCAACTTTCAAAAATACTGCATTCCCAAAAATGTGTTCGAAACTCAAATTGTCCAAAAGTTGAATACTGTACAGTATGTTCAGTATTTACTGTTGGTATGCTGTGCACGTAGGTTAGTATGATTGGTCCTATAAACGGAACACACTACTGTAATGAAATCAGATATTATTCTCACTTAAATTTACATCATTTGATCACTCTTATTATAAAATATATATAAAACAGTAACCTGCTAAATTAATCATTTTTATACATTAGTAAAGTTTGTAAGCAGTTTTTATGATACAGGCTACAGCACACTTTTATACTCTTGTACACAAAAATTAATCATTACAACACTTTGCATTCTTTATGTTAATAGACCAACATTAATTATGAAAAACCATAGTAGCAGGAATAATAATGTACACTTGTCTTAACACTTATTCACTTCCACAGCTATTATGTGTTCAAAAGTCTGAAGCTATACTACAAAACTTGAATAAAGGGTATCAATTTTGAATGGCTGAAAGAGCAAACTATGTGAAAGTCGAATCTCTGAAAGTAGTGAACATCCTGTATGCAAATCTACGCATTATATAACTCTCTGAAAATGATTAAATATTGTTCACAATATTTAAAGATACTGCCCACATACAAACTGTCCACAAAAAGGGCATATAAAAGTGAAATATTTCTGAAAACCATTCTTGATAAACAATAAGGCATCTAAGTGCAAGGAAGTTCCTATGAATATTGTAACGGTACTTAAATTGCGTTGGTAAAGCCCTACGTTGTTGGCGTCAATTTGTAACGAGCCTTCGTTATTGGGTTTTAACATACTTACGAATGTCGAATGTCTACTCACCCTTTCTATCATTCAAATTCGAATTTACTACCTCTTCGGCTGATTGGCCAACTCTCCGTAGTAAATCGAATTCATAAAGTTTATTATTCTGTATTTTCTTGCTCAAAATTTTTAGTTTTGTTGAATAAAATCAAACATACAGTTTAACGTTTGTACTAAGTTTTATTAACAATTATTGATAGGGTTCAGTTCTACAATTTCCTTCAAACAATAATATTCTTATTTTTGCGCCGGCATGTTTAATTATTCGCAGTTGGCTATTCTGTCCGCTACATCCGTATGTAGACTCACTGCTATGGCGTTTACTTTTCTTCATTTATTTAATTCTCAGGTCGAGGTTCTTGTGACTACAGAAAATGTTGTTATACACAGACTAATAAAAGTACAAAATCTTACAATATACCTTATAAATATTATTAAACAGATGATATATTTAAACTTATAGTGGTAAATTACCGATATGGGAACTAGTGTTTTATAGGTTATTTACGGTTAGCAAACTTTCTGTTTTTAAAACATAATTCTTAAAAAATGAAATTTGGATTGATATAGCTATTCAAACTGAGGTGTTGGTTAACTAAAATCAAGTTCATGTGTTTACTAAAACTGATAAGTGGTGTGAAAAGTTTAGTTCACTTATGGTTGACTGTCTTGTGTTTTTCAGTAAAGTCGTATTTAAAATATACTTAACACTCCTTTGTCGCTGCTGTTCAGGGTAATACTTCTCTCGAATACTGCTGCTTGTCCTTTATGCTTGTTCGGTGAATTCCAAGTTCAATTTTCGTTAATAATCTGGTTACGATGTTTAATTTCCCTCAGTCCTACTGGTTAAGGTTGGTTCCAGGGTTCATTTACGTTTTTTGATATTTTCTTCCTTCAGTGGGTTGTTATTCCTTCACTTGGGCTTCTTCAGCAATTTATCCTGGTTAATTTTTTATTTCTTTTGTTGAATTTATTTATTTGTTTACTATCAGTGTTATTACTGTGCTTTAGTTTATCTTCTTAATCAGTACTTTAGATAAAATTGACTGAATTACTTCTTTTTTATTCCTTTGTGGGTTTCATACATCCACCCTACTCAAACTCTAATAATGGAATGATACCAGTGGCGCAACCAGGGGGTTTTGGGGGTTAGAACCCCCCCAAAAATCTGGAAAAAATGTTGTAATCAACGTATGTACAAACAGTAAGAACATAATAAACAAAGTATCTTCTTTATATGTTAATTACTATATTCTTACAAAGTAAACTTTTTACTGTTACTAAATGATAAACTAAAATTCAGCATAGGTAGTCTAAGTTTACCAGACGTGAATAAATTGTTCTTTTCCCAACGGCGCATGATATGCACTTGTGTTCGTATTTTTTAAAAAACACCAGTTTTCATCAAAAGCGAGCGTTTAGTTTATTGCTATATTTTCCGGTTTTGGAGAGTGAACTAGATCAATCTGAGTGGCCTGTCAATTTCAGTACAACGGAAAGTCATGCATAGGATAGAGTCAGAAAATAATGTATAACGTGTAAAAGTTTATTAAATCGGAAGATCAGGGAATATCAGAAAGAAAGTTGCAGGAAAGGGTAGCTCAGGCGTGCGGTGTGTCTCTAAGTAGTGTTTTAGAATTATTAAAGAAGCATCCGCGTATACGGCTTACATAAAATCTTTCAGTGCTTCCCATAAAAAATGCTCAACAAAGGAAATAAAAACTGATTTAGACGATTTTGACAAGTGTACTATTCGATTAATTATTTACGAATATCAATTCATAGAAGGGGAAACACTCAAAGTAAATTAAACACTTGGATTTCGTTGTCCATGACGTGTCCGTTACTTAACTAAATATCACTATTGTTTGACGACTCGTCAAAACCAAACAAACAAACCAAACAATTCAAAAAAGCAGGATACAGAATCGCTTACAAAACTACTAACAAAACAGAACACACACTATCAAAACGCACGCACAAAGCACAAAACAAGCACAAGCTTGTTGCTCAAATTGCAATAAATTCTACATAGACCAGACAGGACGTAGCTTCAAACAGAGATACATTGAACACACAAAGGCACTCCACACCACTACAGAATCCACCTTTGCAAACCACCTCATTGAAGCAAACCACACATATAAAAACATCGACAATAACATGAACATTCTTCACGTACACACAAAAGGCCGAAAACTAGACACTCTAGAACAATTAGAAATATACAAACACACAAAAACAAATAAAAACGACATCCTAAACGAACAGACACAATTCAAATTGCACGCATTATTCGAACACATCTCACCACACACACACAGCATCGATCTTTCGAAAATATATCCCGTCGCCAACAACAAGACGGACAGCGCTACCTACGGCAGCCTCTGATGAAGCCTTCTAAAGGTGAAAGCCGGTTTAGGCTGTAAGGTAAATCTTTACAATTTTACTTATAAAAAACTTAGTGTTCCGAGTCGTCAAACAATAGTGATATTTAGTAAATTAAACAATTTTTAAGAGATAAATTAATTACAATGGTAGTGCATCTAGTCTGAGCCACATTATTCGTCAAATGAGATTTCGATAAAAATGTGCCAAAAGCAATAGGAAACTTTTAATAGAATAACTCATTAGAAAGTTAAGAGAAAATAGGCCCTATATAAAAAAATTATGGCAATTCAGAGAAGAACGACGGCCTATAGTTTACATAGACGAATCTGAATTCAACGTCAGTTAAAAAAAAAACGTGGATAGACACCGTTCTTCTCTGAATTGCCGTAATTTTCTTATATATTTTCTCTTAACTTTCTATTGTGTTATTCTATTAAAAGTTCCTATTGCTTTTGGCACGTTTTCATCAACAAATGTGGCTGAAATTTTCAATTAGTAAATAAATCCACCTGCAACATCATTAAAAAAAAGACAAACATGATTAACTGGTTAGTGAATAATGGGATTTCTTTAGTCCATTTATCTTAACCTGAGTTCTATTCACTAATTAAACAAAGTAAACCAACATAGCTACAGAACTCTTACAATAACCACTGTTTTGGCAAACCATGGACATTACATTTTAAGACTTCCACTCTGTCATCCTGACTTCCTGATCTTAATCCTAGAACTGATTTAGGCAATCGTGAAGAAGCGTGCTAAAAACTTACATTTTCCATAGACAGTGATAGAAACTTATGAATATGAGTGTATTTCTTTCATAGATTGCACATCAAGATGTGACCATGTCATGAAAATTGAAAAGATTACGGGAGATCAGACCAAAGAGTGTATAATGTAACAGTTCGTTTCAAAATTAATAAATAACGGGATAGCAGCGAGTGAAGACGATTTGAGTTATAATAACAGCGAAGGAAACTTTAGTGGGATGGAAGAATTGAGCTAAATATTTGTAATTGGTTGTAAGTAATTAAATGCTATATTACTTAAACAGTTTTGGTATAATTTTTTTATTAATATTTTCTCTCCTGTTCTTTATAAATAATTTACATTTGTTGTTTTTTTTTTAAAAAACAGTCATTTCACATTCGGGCCTATTATTGATGTTACTTATTCAAACAAATTAAGTTGCCAGGGTAATGTTGACTATATTCCTGGATTTTGTTGTCCATGACGTGTCCGCTGATTAACTAATTATAAGTTAAATATATAACTACTGACTCGGAACACTAATTTTTTTATTGGTAAAAATGTTAAACTTTCACCTTGTAGCTTGAACTAGTTTTTGTCAGCTTCGTCAGAGGCTCATTTCTACCGATATTACTACGTTTTTTCCTGAATCATAACATGTTCACAAACTATTATGTACGCCAAAGTATACAATGTTTGTTAATGTCTAGGCTCGACTAGAAGATCTGGAGAAAGACTGCAATAGACACAACATACCAAATCACTGTTTACAAAATAATTGCAGTAGGCCTATTAAATGTTAAACATTTTCTAACTTGGTGCAATCTTTGTATGGTACCTCTGTTGTATCTATTGCTTGTTTCGTCTTACAAAACGTCCATATGTACAGTACTGTTTAGTAGTATCGAAATAGAAATCAAAATCAAAACCTCCATACGTAGACTCGTCATTCAAGGAGAAGGCTAATATTTTCAAAAGGCCTTTTTCTACTCACGTGTATAACATTCTTCCCACCTTATCCCCACTACAAAGTGCGCAACTGCTTTATGTCTGATTAGTTTAACTATACTATTGTATTATTATTTCAATAAAGTCGGCGTCTACTGATTAAGTAATTTAAATTATTCAATAACCATATGCAAATGAGTAAGCCTGTGCTTAACATGATTTTAACTCATAATTGTTACACGTGCAGTATGCCTTTGCAGCATTATAGGTGGAACGTACATGAGTAAAATTCTATGAAGCAAAGTTAATTTTCACCTGTTCTTACATACTGGCTCCTTATAAGTTGCGTATTGTCGTTTCTCCAGGAAAAAACCCTCCTTGTACAGAAAAGAATGAAGAAAACCAAAATTGTGCACCTTGTTTCTAAATTTTCAAACCCCCCCCTCCAAGAAAAAAAATCCTGGGTGCGCCACTGAATGATACAATTTATTAACGGTTTCCTTGTAACAAAGTTTGGTTGTTATGGCAACCTCCTCTAAAAAACTAATTCCCATTGGTTGGTTAATTTATAACACTGTTATATTGTAACGGGACATTTTGGTCTACCCGGGGAAATAAATAAATTTGTATTTTAATAAAAATAAATAGCATTTTTATGATGTAATAATAATTTTGGGAGATATAAACATAAATTGAGAATAAAGGTAAATTTTATTGGTAGCGAAATTGGCAGGAGTGATTGGAAACATTATTCATAAGTTATAACGACGTAGCAGACAAACAAGCAAAAATGTGTCAAGGTCAGCTCCAGTGACTTACAAATTGACTAACCGATTATGTAATAACATCAGACAATCTTACGTCAGAGACGATCCCAGCTTTGGAATGTAGGAGTGTTAGACGAAACTACTTCTGGCGTAGTGATACCAGAGCTGAAGACAATGAAAACTTGGTAAACAACCGCGGCAACTACACAAAATAGTGCCGTTCGTCTCAGCCCAGTCTTAATTAAGCACTCGCGCGAGTGACATATACAAAAGTTCCGGAACGTAAATTGCGGGCCCGCAAAACAGTAAAAATGTGAATAACATATATAAAATGTAAATTAAACACTTAAACGGTCAATACTGTTATTATAGTATATCAAAATGTAAAATAATTAATACAAACTCAATAGAACCAGTAAATTCAGTGAAAACGTCTAGCTATGTTGTGCGGGTAACATCTTCAGGACTCAATGAACAGCTAAGTAACATATCAGGATAAAACAAAACTTTCAATGAAAATTTAAATATTCAATATTTTAATATACTGAAATAAATTTTTTTTACCAAGAATGAGATCTCTAAGGGTTTTGGGTAACTGTGTGTGTGTGAGTGAGTGAAAGTATATAGAAGGCTGGTTTGTGTTCTATTTTATATGTAGTTTCTTGATTTTTTTTTATTATTTGGAAATTTTATAACATGTTAATTATAACTCATTAATAAGTTTTGTCACTAATATGATTGTCTGTTAACTGTGTTAACCGAGATAAAGGGGAGAAAAGAATAAGGTGTTGATGATAAAGTTGAAATGCTTAATAACCAATAAAATCTAAATCATGGGAACCAATAAAGTTTTTCTTTATTCCGACAACCATTTCTGCTTTTGAGTTCGCCGAAAAGACTCTGGCCCGACATGGTAAGTAATTATTTTATTTCTTGTAATTGGTAGGAAGGCAAGATGGCGCCCGAAGAAATTAGAAGTAAACAAAACGATGAATAAAGTTAAAATTAATTGTGTAAATTATCAATAAAAGTTATAGCACAATTGGCTTCCGAACCCAGGGACATTTTATATAAATAGATTTATATAAAAATACACCTACTGGGAGAGCAGAATGGTTGTTTGAAATAAAAATAAATTTTTTTTGGTACGTAGAAATAGACGTAGGTGACGAGAGTGTCACATAAGGTTATGTTACAGTGTTATTGATAAATGTGTATTATAAATAAGTAAAAAATCAAATAATTTAAACAAATGGATAATAACGAGGTTGTAGTTGAAATGAGCGAGTAGGCTGGTGTGGGGGAACCAGAGGTTCATTCAACCCCAGTAAATCGATCAAAAGAATTCAGCTTAACTGAGTCAGCTATAGATGACTCGGGCACTCTATCAACTCCAACCTCAGTAAAATGTAACAAATTAGATAACGATATAATGAGTATATTACGAACCATATCAACGGATATTCATGAACAGAAAAGCGAAATTAAAGAAATTAAAAATAGTTTCAATGAGAAATTAGATGAACAGAATAGTCGATTCAATGAACAAAAATTTGACATACAGAATAGTAAATTTGACGAAATTAGAGATGAAATTAAACAGCAGAATTCAGATTTTAATAAGCATATTAAGGAAATTAATACACATTGTGATAGTATTAAAGAACAAGTCTTAGAATCAGTGAACCATAAGTTCGATGAGCAAATCAATGAATTAACAGAAAATCTTGAAAGCAAAATAAATTATACAAATGAACAAATGACAGATCAAATTAAGAGTCAAATTAAAGAACAGAGTGTAGAGATAGAGAGTAAATGTATTAATAAGATTGATGTTGACATAAAAAATAAAATAATGGAGATAGAGAGTGTGTGTAAACAATCAGTGCAAGAGAGTGTGGGGTCTATGAGTAAACATAACCTCCAATATGAAATTATAAATGATAATAAATTAAAAGTAATTGAGCGAGACATCATAGAAATTAAAGATGAGTTACATGTGGCCATAAGCCAAAATTTAAATAGTGTTGCGGAGCGAGTGTTGTATACTCGCGAAGCAAAAGATGACATAGAACTTGAACAATTTTGTTGTGATAACCGGAGAGTACACCCGATGCAATTTTTGAATAGGGTAAGGGAATTTAACCGTTTTAATAGTAGTAGTTGGGAGATTAAATTGTTAAAGATTTTAAAGTGTTTTAAGGGCAGTTCTGAAATATGGGCTGAAGTACATAGAACCGAGTGGGGTAGTTATGAGAATTTCGAGACAGCATTCTGAAATAAATATTGGTCAGAAGAAGACCAGGAGATTTTGCATAGTAAAATCATGGGAACTGGGAATTTTGGGAGAATAAACAACCACCTGACCATGTACATCATGAAAATATATAATGAAGCAAAGTACCTAGAACCGCCGTTGCCGTTCCAGTCATTCGTTAGACATATTAGTAAACACCTGCCCAGAGAGAGTAGATATCTTTAATGACGAGAGAGATAGTGGATATAAATGAATTGGAAAATATGTTAGATGTATTACAAAATATTGGGGAACGCGAAGTAGGGAGGCGTCCAAATCCACCAGCGGTACTAAATAACGACAATTATCATCAGTATAGGGGAACACCAAACTCTTATAGAGGAATGAGGGGAAATAATAACCCTAATTTTAGAGGCGGAATTTGGAAATGTTTAAGTTGTGAATATGAGAATTATGCTATCCGAACAGTATGTTACAGATGCAACAAAGCACGAGATTGCCAACGGAGCAACGTGGCACCGAATCAAAATCATCAACAACAACGAGGAGGAGGTAACGACAGAGGAGGTGGACATGCGATGAGAGGGAGAGGAGGATAAACCAAGCCGTGGCGGGTCCGTCAATGGAAAACTGAGGCCGACAATGGAAGCGAGGACCCTACCATTGTCCACGGAAAACAAGAGGGTCCAGGTAACCGACGAATATCATAATAATGTAATACAAATGTACATGACGAAGGAGTTATTGGAGGAAGATGACACGAAAGTTATAGAAAACAAAACCGGATTGACGGAGGTAATCGTCACCATAGAAGGTAAGAATTTTAAAACATTAACTGACACAGGGAGTGAAATATCAGTAGTTTCCGAAAATGTACTGGGAGAATTAAATGAAGTAAATAAAAATATACCATCATTACCAGTTGCGGGCGTAACAGTAGTGGGGGTAACTGGAGTACGAAGTAAAAGAGTTACTAAACAAGTACAGTTAAATATATTCCTGAATGAAACTGAATTTGAGAATACCTTCCTAGTAGTTAAGGGATTGAGTTTAGATGTAATCTTGGGAAAAAATTTTTTGGAGAGAAATGGGGCAGTAATAGATTTTAATAAATGGATAGTAGAATTTAATAATGGGAGTAAACCAGTCAGGGTTAATTTTAAGAGGGTGTTAGATGAAGTTAGAGTTACAGGGGTAAAAATGATACAAAAGCAAGTAGGCGATGGGGATATAGAAACTAAAGTAAATATATGTCGAGAGAGTGAGGTTGTAGAAAATGAGGAGAGAGAGATGCATGTGAGTGATGAGAGAGTATGGGAAAATAGGGCTGATAAATTTTTTAATGAGGGTGGAGTTGTAGGGAGTCCCCAACGACAGGAGTTGTGGGCAGTTGTTGAACATTTTAGAGATGTGTTTGCAGAGTTGCCTGGAAAACCCAGGGACTATGTGTGTGAGCTGAAGGTTCGAGAACACTCACCCTACATGCAGAGGAGTTATCCAGTACCATTTTCAAAGAGGAGAGCAGTTCAAGAGGAGTTGGATCGAATGATGGAGGGAGACATAATTGAAAGATCAATATCGCCTTACTCAAACCCATTGGTGGTGGTAATAAAGAAAGACGGAAAGGTAAGATTATGCTTAGATGCAAGGAAACTAAATCAGATTATAATACCTGACCGGGAGTCACCGGAACCTATTAATGAGATTTTTCAGAAATTCAGCGGGGTCAAATACGTGACATCTTTGGATTTAACCGCAGGATACTGGCAGGTGCCGTTAGCAGCAGAGAGTCGGAGGTATACTGCATTTCTCTTCAATGGTAAGAATTATCAGTTTAAACGTTTGCCATTTGGGCTTAACACTAGCGTAGCGAGTTTTATTAAGTGTTTAGACATGATATTACAACCGAAGGACTTAGATTTTCTGACTGTATACGTGGATGATATATTAATAGCGTCCAGAACATTCACGGAACATTTAGAACATATTGAGTATGTGTTAGAGAAATTACAAAATGGGGGTTTAACAATTAATTGGGAGAAGTCGAAATTTTTACAAACTGAAATACATTTTTTGGGTTTTATTATAACTCCCGAAGGAATTTTAGCTAACCCTGATAAAGTAGAAGCTATAATGCACTTTCCCGAACCTAAGAATATTAAACAATTACAAAGTTTTTTGGGTTTGTGCAATTTCTATAGAAAATTCCAGAAAAATTACGCGCAGACAACAGCAAGGTTAAGTGCTGTACTACAGAAAAGTACACAATGGAAATGGGGAGAAAAGGAAAGGGATGCATTCGAGCAGATAAAGAGAAAATTTTCGAATATGATAATGATGAATCACCCTGATTTCTTAAAAACTTTTTACTTACAGACTGACGCCAGTAACGTCGCCCTGGGAGTGGAGTTGTATCAGGAAGATACCGACAAAGAACACCACACGATAGCTTTCGCCACCAGATCTCTTTTGGCAGCCGAAAGAAACTATACAACTACGGAGAAGGAGTTGCTGAGCATCATGTTTGCAGTAGGAAAGTTTCGCACCTACATCTTGGGGAATAAGACAGTTATCAGGACAGATCACAAAGCACTGTCTTTCTTGAACTCCTGCAGATTAACACATAGCCGTCTAACCAGGTGGGTACTAACCTTACAGGAATACAATTTTTCATGGGAATATATTAAGGGGACAGACAATAAAGTACCAGACACTCTTTCCAGGGTAGATAACATAGAAAATAAGACAGGGAGGGATATTAAGGAGATAGAAATTTTCCGGTTAACGAGGGAAGATAGAATTTTTGGTGAAGAGTTAAGGGATATTAAGAGCATGCAAAGATCTGAAAATAAATCTGGTAAAATAATTGCTAGTTTAGAAGCGGATGTAGATGGGTCGGAATATAATGCACGTTTCCAAGTATATCAGGGAATTCTATTCAAAAAAGTAGAAGGGGTGAACGTGATTGGAGATTAGTTATACCAGAAGGGTTGATAGATAAAATTATTTGGGACTGCCATATAAGGTATGGGCATTTTGGGGCTAAAAAGTGTAAGAATGTTTTAAAAGAATCATGTGTTTTTAAGAATATGGAGAGGCGAGTACGGATGTTGTTACGGGTGTGTGATTTATGTCAGAGGTCTAAGGTAGTGAATTATAGAGTAGAGGGGGAATTGAATTATATTAAGGTAGAGAGACCGTTCGATTTAGTTGCTATAGATTTGTATGGGCCATTACCCAAAGGTAGGGGTGGAGTAATGTATGTTTTTTGTTGTGTTAGACACGTTTTCTAAGTTTGTTAGGTTATATAGTATCAAGAGAGCGACGAGCAGAGTGTTGAGCGAAAAGATAACGAGAGATTATATGGTAAATATAGGTAAGCCGAAGGTAATTTTATCCGACCATGGACCCCAGTTTATAAGTGGTAGGTGGAGACAAACTCTTGGATGGGAAGGCATCATACCCAAACATACGGCAGTTTACCATCCACAGTCAAACCAGGCAGAACGGGTGATGAGAGAGATTGGTAGGATATTTCGGGCGTATTGTCACGCCAAGCATACAGAATGGCCATTCTACGTTAAGAAAGTAGAAGAATGGTTGAATAGTACCACCCATGAATCCACCAGGTTTACGCCGTATGAATTAATAAAAGGAACAAGGCCACCTAGGATATTGGAACAGCTTTTTGACTATCCACCAGAAAATCAAACTATAGACTTGAATATGAAGATCCGACTAGCGAATGAAAATTTACTCACAAAAGGAGAAAGGAGAAAGCAGAGACATGATGCTAAAGGTAAGTGGACTAAATATGAGGTAGGGCAATTAGTACTGGTAAGGAGACATGGTAAGCGCACAAGATAAAGAGATAAAGAAGTTTTTCTATTATATGAGGGACCATATGAAATTGTAGAAGTAAAGATGAGTAATGCGTATGTACTACGCAACCCAGCAACGCAGGAGATAGTAAGTACACAAAATGCGACGAACTTGAAGTTGTATCTGTCACAATGAATGTTTAAATTTTAATATATTATTTTATGTTTCAGAAGGGACTCTCCCCCATTTTCGGGAGGTCACGATCTTACCAGTCCTGACCGTGGGTTTCGGCACTTGGAGGCGGACCATGGTTGGCAGAACTTCCTTCGGGTGGTGAAACGATGATGGTCCGGCTCCACCAAAATTGGTATAGAGTAGAAATTTCAGCATCTCATTGAACGGGGAGGGGGACCCCTAAAGGTACGGGGTATAAAATTTTTTACACTCAAGGTGCAGCGGCTAGGTGTACCATATCACGTACCAGTACTGCCTTGGAGTGAATGTAAATAATTAAGGAGGCAATATTTTACAAGGCAGTACATTCACATAAATTTTCTTGAGCCAATGGCTGTAATTACAATGTAGTTTGGAAAAGACGAATTTTGTAGCCAAGAGGATGGGGGTTAGGTAGACGGCGGGTTAGAATAAATGGAAAAATAAAAGGAATAAATATGATGTTAAAGGCAGTAAAAAAGAGTACGTGAATTCACAAAGTGTATCTACCGAGTCCCAATTCTCTTGGCGGCAAAACCCTGTCTTTTCGGACGGCTACGAACTTACCACTCTTGATTAAGGTGAAACACTATTAATTTACGGCAAATATTAAAATCTTACTCTTACTCTTACCTTCGGGTTCGGGTCCAGAGTCGTTCAGATGAAACCAGCTACAGAAAGGATTATTTGGATTTGATATGTGCAATAATTATGTTAACACATTTGATCCTGTCTAAATCACATACTTATTTTTATTTTTCAAAAAATTCACGCCTTTCTTTTACATTAGTACAACCTTTCAACGATAGTACAACTGGTTGAAATTATTTCTTATCTCTATTGAGTTTTATTTTAACTACTATTATAAATGATATTGCTAAATAAATAAAACATTGAAAATGAACCAGTGTATAACCTCTATATTATCACACACACACTCATTCTGTTACATTGATCTTTAAATAAACTCCGCCCCTTAGAGAACTCTATCTTACAAAGTATTGGTGTTTTATATTTTCCTTTTATAACAAACAATCACTGGTTAGTTGGCATTGGTTTTAATATGCATATTAAATGTTTCTAGTTACCCATACGCAGCGTACTCATAGGGTTGGTTGCACAAACTGGTGTTGAATACTTGCTTCGATCTCACGCACTCCGGTACTTGTTTATTACGTTTACTGTTTGTGTTTAAAGGTTCTTACTGTTTTATTGGTTCCACATTATACAATATGATAAAGTCGGCCGACGTAATTTTATTCGCACTAATTTTTTGTAGACTGGCCGCACTATTGTTTACATACTTTTATATAAATGTTTTCACACTTTATTAGATAGGCCGAATTTGTTTTAATGGCCTATCTTGTACGCCCGAGGCCACTGTTTTAAATTAACGAACTTTATGCTGCTCCCTGCTGCTGGCTAATGTTACAACTAGTGACAAACTGCAGACTGTTTCACAAGGACTGCTGCTTACTGGGTGGTTACGCAATACGTCTGGGCAATTGTTTAGGCTAACAATGTGCATTGCTGGTTACTGGGGCACCCCACAGGTGAAGTCTGTCAATTGAAAGTTAACTGATTGATACAAAATAAAATTTACACTTCTGTACCGTTACAAAGGATAAAAAAAAAAATGTTGCCTCCAACGTAAATACTTATCAATCTATATAATTTGGAATGTTTATAATTTTAAATTTTATTCTAGTAAATAAGTGACCGAAAATAATTATAAAGTGTGTAGTACAAGTGGGAAGTAGGACTTGCAGAAGTGTTAAAAAAAAAAAAAACTTGTTATCATGCAAGAGAGAGGGGTAATTTTGGGGGGTTGTTTGGTGTTAATAGAAGTGAAATAATTATGGAAAGTAGAGACTGCAGCAGTAGAAGGGTTTAAGTTTAGTTATTAGTTATGCTATTGCAGTGGTGGCATGAGCCACTGCAGATAGCGATGAGTGTTGGTGGTAACATCAAGGTATGTTACCATCATCGGAGGCCAAACTGGCGTAATATACACTGCACAACTTGTTATATAATTTTATATTATATGTTGATTTATTGCCGTGCAGTGTATCATAAAGATGAAGAGAACATGCCTGAAATGAAAGACAATTTCCCCGCCTTTTCGGGCGATTACTGCCTTACCAGCACTAATCGTGGTTTTGATCGACAGCCAGCTATGGGCAGCAATTGTAAACCTGACCATAGTTGGCTTGAAATTGGTATAGATTTGAAATTAATGGGGGGTGAATTAGGGGAAATCCCCGGAACTATGGAACAGCGGCTATCACTCTGTTCCCGTGGGAACAGTTAACCAGGTGATAGACCCGCATTAAGGGCATATAAATCTGTAACCTTTAGATATGATGATATCTAGTTTTTAAAAAAATGTAATGCAGAAGTAAGGACAAGGAGATGACAAAATTCCTCCAAAACTTCAGTCCTTGTGGACGCAACAGTCCAGGGGGAGTCATAGTGTGTGTGGAAAGGCAGGTTACTCAGCGGAGTAATGAATTAAAAAATTTGTTGTAACTTAATAATGATGACTCGCTACTGAGCTGACTAAATAATTTTGTTTTGATTTGAGAAATGGGTGCACTAGATGTTTCTTATATTGTGTTTATTATGTCTTATTATATTAATTGCATGTAGTATGTTAGGGATAAGGATTATAAAAATGTAATCATATTTTATAGAATAAGTTTTCAATGTGTTTAAAGATTTTAAATAAATAATGAAGTAAATTTGAGATAGTTACAATTTTAAATGGGTTGTAAAAGATAGAAGTTGGGTGATAGTAATTGTTTAAGTAAGACATTTGAGTCAGTCCAAGTTGAGTATAGATGGGTGTTAGAGAGAATAAGAGGTGAAATAAAAGTAATGTAGAATTTGAGTATTGATAGTGACACAGTAGCTATGGGGAAAATATGTAGAGTAATGATTGTTATATTGAGGTAATAAATAAATGGAGATATTTTGTAGATGAAAGTGATGTATTGGGAGAGTAATTAGATAAGTGGGAATTTTGTAAGGAGGGTGGTGTGATGAGGAGTCCTCAACGAAAAGCGTTGTGGCGGGAAGGGAACCGATTAGCGCCGGAAAGGGTTACCTAGGGAGGGTCCAGGAACCAACATAAGGGAATGAGCAGTGGGAAGGGAACACACATCCTGAGTACAAAGGGGTAGAGAGTATTTTTGTTATAAGGGTAGAATGATGCGAAATGAGTTGAATAGTAAGTTAGAGGTAGAGAATGGTTGGTAGATGTTTTGATAGATGGGTGTCATAATAGTTAAAAGCTGTTAAGTGAGTAGTAGAGTCAAAAATGGGTTAAGAAGTTTATATGTAAATGCCAAGTTGATAAAGTGAATTATTATGCATAACTGAGAATCACACAAATCAATAAATGATGAAAACAAACAATAGAAAATTCGTAGTTGAAATGTAATAAAAAAAAAAAATTTTTTGGGGGAAATGAATTAATAAAAGTTCAATTGAGATTAAAATGTAATTTTTATAATTTTATATGCAAATTTTAGATGTAAAGTGTGTAATCTTGGTCAAACTTAAATGCGAATTGTTTATTTTAAGGTAATAATAACAATGTGAATTATGAATATACTATGTTTTATTATGTTGTATTATGTTTGTTAGTGTTTAAGAGAATTTTATGAATTTAAATATTTTAGATGCAAATTGGGGATGGGAGAGATTTGTAATATGGTAATGGGAAATGTTTATTTAAATTCTGAGGGGAATCAGGGCAATATGTTTTGAATTTTGGGATAAAAGTTAAAAAGAGAAAGTAGACAGAATGAGATTAGGGAATTTTAAAATATGTATCATGTTAGGTTATGTATTCATATATATGTTAGAGGTTAAGAGGAAAAACCAGTGCTTCTTAACGCAAACCAGCACCGCTAAGGGGAAACAGATCAGTTAGGGATATAGTATTGTACAAGGCCACTAGTTGATATTTTGATTTGTTGTTTCAGAGTCTGGTGATGCTGTGGCGGCGGTGCTAAGCTGGCTAGCGCGTCAGAGCAGGAGCGTTAAGTACCTGGCTGACTTCATGGTGTTGGGATCTCGAGAGAGAAGTCCAGTAAGGTCATTCAGGTGCGGACACAGTCACTGGACCAAGGGTGAGTTGATATTTTTTGTTTGTAAACTGTAAAGGGGGTTGTGGCGACATATCCTGGCTGATCCCTTTAGCAAGTATGAGTGTGTCAATGAGAGTTTTTATGCTTCGGCATAAAACCTCTCATTGAGGGGGTATTGTAACGGGACATTTTGGCGTGCCCGGGGAAATAAATAAATTTGTATTTTAATAAAAATAAATAGCATTTTTATGATGTAATAATAATTTTGGGAGATATAAACATAAATTGAGAATAAAGATAAATTTTATTGGTAGCAAAATTGGCAGGAGTGATTGGAAATATTCATAAGTTATAACGACGTAGCAGACAAACAAGCGAAAATGTGTCAAGGTCAGCTCCAGTGACTTACAAATTGACTAACCGATTATGTAATAACATCAGACGATCTTACGTCAGAGACGATCCCAGCTTTGGAATGTAGGAGTGTTAGACGAAACTACTTCTGGCGTAGTGATACCAGAGCTGAAGACAATGAAAACTTGGTAAACAACTGCGGCAACTACACAAAATAGTGCCGTTCATCTCAGCCCAGTCTTAATTAAGCACTTGCGCGAGTGACATATACAAAAGTTCCGGAACATAAATTGCGGGCCCGCAAAACAGTACAAATGTGAATAACATGTATAAAATGTAAATTAAACACTTAAACGGTCAATATCGTTATTATAGTATATCAAAATGTAAAATAATTAATACAAACTCAATAGAACCAGTAAATTTAGTGAAAACAGCTAGCTATGTTGTGCGGGTAACATCTTCAGGACTCAATGAACAGCTAAGTAACATATCAGGATAAAACAAAACTTTCAATGAAAATTTAAATATTCAATATTTTAATATAATGAAATAAATTTTTTTTACCAAGAATGAGATCTCTAAGGGTTTTGGTTAACTGTGTGTGTGTGAGTGAGTGAAAGTATATAGAAGGTTGGTTTGTGTTCTATTTTATATGTAGTTCCTTGATTTTTTTTATTATTTGGAAATTTTATAACATGTTAATTATAACTCATTAATAAGTTTTGTCACTAATATGATTGTCTGTTAACTGTGTTAACCGAGATAAAGGGGAGAAAAGAATAAGGTGTTGATGATAAAGTTGAAATGCTTAATAACCAATAAAATCTAAAGCATGGGAACCAATAAAGTTTTTCTTTATTCCGACAACCATTTCTGCTTTTGAGTTTGCCGAAAAGAATCTGGCCCGACATGGTAAGTAATTATTTTATTTCTTGTAATTGGTAGGAAGGCAAGATGGCGCCCGAAGAAATTAGAAGTAAACAAAATGATGAATAAAGTTAAAATTAATTAAGTGTAAATTATCAATAAAAGTTATAGCACAACATCAAACTAACGTTTTTCTATACAAAATCATTAAAAATCTTCACATTATTATAACTTCTTTATACTACCTGTAATATTAAATACAATAACACCATTAGTTTGCTCTTTGTTTACAAATCATTTTGATACCACACAAAGTTACCTTTTGTCAAATTATTACAGATTACTATTTTTTCATTTGGTTTTTCTTTTGTTAATTACATTTAAACTGATTATTATCTATCCAGTTTTGTGTCCTACACTATTATTATAAAACCTAAACATATTATATACTTTAATTTCTCAATGGCTATTGCTTTATATTAAATTTCACCAATTTCTGATTATCAGTTATAGGCCTAATGCCTAGAGTTCATAATTCACCTACCCTACACTCATTACAATGGTTTATAGTTATTTATGTTAATTTTATATTTGACTAAACATTATTACTGAAACAAACTAACTTCAATCATAACATTTGATTATATTTAATCATCATCTAACCTTATATATCTATTTAATAACTCCTTTTAGGTCCATGCCTGTATCTGAAGTTTTACATGTTTTGAATGGTTTTGTTTAACATAATCCTCAACATAATTACTAACAAAGAAACCTATAACAAAATTGAACAATTAACTATGCCCTAATATTCCCTTATAAACTCATTTTAAAGAAAATAAATATAACTTTATTACCTTCCTTCATTAAAATTAAAACAATATATCCCTGATCCTACTTACACTGTAATTATTATATGTTGGTTACTAGATGACTTATAATCTATTATTACAAGTTTGTTATTTTATTGTTGACTACACTGCACTTTCTTAACTAGTGTTAATGTAGTTCATTCACTATTCTGGGTCCTATAATGGTTTATGATTGACTATTAATCATTTATCACTTTTGGTGTTTACCTCCTACCATTGTAATCTAGATTTATGTATTTATCTATGCTGGGTCCTATCAATGTTTGTTACTTATTATCACCTTCCCAATGAATTATTTTTTATTCAATTTTATTTTATTTTAGTGGCTTTTGATAGCTTATTTATTAACATTCTTTCTATATTTTATTAGTATATTTGTTTTTTCATTTTATGTTCTTTTACCTTTACTATAGGTTACATGTTATTTATTTTCCTATCTAATTTTGTACTTTTATTTCTATATAATTCTTGTTAATACTGGGGTTCTTATACTTGTTGTTATTAGTGTCTCGAATTATTGTTTCTGTCTCACCTTATCCAATGTATTGGGTCTAGTCATCGTCATTGTCTAAGTCAAAATTAGTTAGTGGTATTGTGCTATCATTCTTCATTTAATAAGTTATTATTTTCCTTTAGTATACAGCTTTTCTTCCATTAATTATACTTGTAAGTCTGGTGCTATTGTATGTCATGTTACAATATGCACAAACAAATAAACAAACCTGGAACTTTCTGTTCATCGCCATAGGTCCGTCTGTACAGTTCCAGTATCTGATGATAGGTATGCTGATATACTTTCCATGCTTTCCGCAGCACCCAGCCTCCTCTCATATATCCAGACACATCCTGTTGAAGGAACGTCAACAATGCGATACACACCTGTGAATCTGCCAATATTATCTGTTCCTCCAGTCGTTGAGCAACAGTTTTCTCCTTTGTCAAACATAGTCGTATATAAATATTCATGTATAACAAAAACAGACTCTAAGCTATAACCTAGATTTACATCACTATTTACTGTCCAACTAGTTTAACTATCTGGTCTAACAGAATCTTACATAATTTATAGTTACAGAAATGATGGTCTGAAATTTTTGAGTACATTAATCACATGAAGTACAATGTGTGACATTTGATCCTAAAAAAAATTATTTTGAACTAGTTTTGGGAATCTTACTGTCTCATCTCCACCCTCTAAGATCAATTAATTAATGTTTAGCACTAGACACTATGATAATGCTGCCCACCTCTTTCAATGTTCCAGGGCCTGGGTTATTGTGTGTATTTTTTTAATGCAAAGAAGCCTGGTAATACTTGTTAATAAATTATCTTGTTCTTGAATTTAATGAAAGTATTTCAATCTCAGTAGACTTCAACATGAACTAAGACTTCAATATGTAACTAATACAACATGACTTCGCTTTATGTACTAAGCTTTGAGCCTATTATGGTACACATCTTTTCCACAGTCCATCAAGCTTTGTCTTCCACTCAATTCATATCCTTCTGCTTTGAGTGGCAACCAAATGATACAGATCACAAATTTTCCGCATATAAAACTGAAGCATCTCAAATGGGTACACCAAGTACTGCGAATGCTGGAACACAGGATCCCCAAAAAGTGTAGAGAATCAATTGGGAGAAAAAAACAACCAGTGGCAAAACCAAGAACAATGGGAAAACAAGTTGAGAGACAGACAAATAAATGACTCTACAGAGATGGTACATATTAGTGATTAGGAGAAAGGGGTATAGAACCCAAATTCCAAGGCTTATCTCATCTTCAGGTCTACAAGTAGTTCTTTAAAAAACTTTATTCTAAGAAAATCAGTGATAACATAGAGAACTCTCTCATTTTTTAATCCCATTATTTAATACTTTGTGTACAATGGATATAAAAATCTAATCTGAAAATTAAAATAACAAACATTGGTTTTGTTCACTTACATTGGTTAGAACAGTACCAAACATTTTATTTCTCACAGACTTGAGCCAACCAATATCTTGAGCACATCGTTTCTCCATGTCTCGTAGCTCTGCCATTGATTCTGCCAATAGGTCATCTTCAAATGTCATCAGAGCATTCTACAAAAAATTAAAACTATTATTTTTTTATTTTTATTATTATAAATATTTATGTGTAATAATTACAAAATTACAAACTGTATGTGGAAATATTAACATTATATGACCTAACGTTTGACAAGATTTTGCAAATGAGTTATTTTAACATTTTAATTACATATTGTAAAGCTCATCCACTTCACTTCAAAACCAACACCACTTGGTTTTGTTATATATAACATGCCAAGCATGTGCACATGCGCACACACGTCCACACATGCACCCACACGCACACACACACACACAGTTGTAAAAATCAACTGTTGTGTTTCATCAGTTACATCGCTTACTATTTCTGTCTCACCTTACTGACAATAATTCATAGATCTAACTGCAACTAAAATGAACAACAGTAATAAACAATAAACTCTAGTTTTCTAACAAGATACCGTGCATGTATAGGTACAGGCCACTGACCAGTCTGGACGACAATGCACCAACTGGCAACTTGTTCATGCTGATGCATTGTCAAATTGACTATTTTCGATGTACTGATGCAGTTCAGACACTCATAGGTCATAGGTGCAGTTTTGTGTCACAGGCATCATATTCCTGCCAACTTCATCTCCTGTCTGTTGACTCTTGACTACAAGGACTTTTACAACATCACGATTTATGAAGGTCACCACAGTCAATGGTGACTCCACCTTTATGTCTACAATCATCAAAGGAGACTTTTTTCTTTTAGCTGTAACCCGTAGACCAAGAAACAATTGACCCACTGGACGAGCCTAGTCTTCAAGACACAAGAAGAAAACAAGACAAGTCAAGAGTGCAAGAAAAAGCTTATTTTTTTTTATTTTTTGTTTTGTTTTGACATTAGGTGTGTTGTGTACTGGAGTTTGTTCCTCCAGATAAGAAACAAATGCAAGCTTTTGCTGTGATGTTTTAAGGCAGCTGCATGAGAACAATTTTGCAAAAAGGCTGCAATTTTGGTACAGCAGAAACTGGTTCCCACACCATAACAATGCTTCTGCTCATAAGGTCTGCATAACACAAGTGTTTTTGGAGACAACCTGAACAGCTTGATAGTCATTCTGTATTCTCCAAACTCTCCATATTTAGCCTCGTATGAATTTTTCTGTTCCAAAAAATGAAAGACAACTTTTTAAAAGAACTTAAAAGACAACATCTCACTACTGTCGAGAAGACTTACAAAATTGCAACAGGTACTGACTCTGATTGTAGAGAAAGACCTTCAGAGAACATCTGAGGCATGGTGAAAGTAGTGGGATAGCAGTACAATGCAGGAGGGAACTCCTTCAATAAAGGTGATGGAGGTCATATGTAAATCAGTTTACCAATAAATCTTTTATGAGATTAGTCCAGTTTTTTGTGTTTTTTTTTTTTTGTAAGCACTCCATATGTGGGTACACTGACGGATGATTAAAATTAAATGAACACATGGGTTAACCAACAACACAGTGTTAATATGATTAAACACACAGACACAACTTATTAATACAACAAAACATAAGACCTCTTCTTTTTAGGACACTAACTGCTGCATGTTTGCATAAATAAGAATGTTTGTCTTGAAACTGTGAAGAGATCAGAAAGTCAACTGGGGGCTAGAGAAACACTTCCAGTCATTGAAGATACAAAGTATCAAACTTGTACAGCTCAAATCTTCTGCTACAAGCTGTATTCACAAGTGCATATGGAGTAGCAGAACAAAGAAAATGGAATGAGACTGCTACCTTGAACAGTTCTGTTTAAAGTATGAGGATATACTAATGAATTGTGGAGAATTAGTGATAACACACACCTGTGAAAACTATTTTCATGCAAGAACACTGTAAAATATACAAAAACAGGAAATTTAATGGCAAGGTCAAATAGCCATAGTGGGGATGATATAGTAAGACAAACACTATAGAAAATCCAGAGATGCAGGATTGCCTGTTAAGAAATACTTTCTATTGCTGCCTACAAATGACACAATATATTTGTGATACTTTTGGAGGTTATGATTCACACTTGGCTTCATATGCAAGGGCAAATGAATAGCAATTAAAATAAAACTGACGAAAGTGTAAAAACCATTAATTAAAAACTACAGTATTATATTATATAACACCACAAATTTCAAAAAAATTTTATTTCATAATTAGCAGTAAGAAGTGTCGTTGAAAGCAGTAACGAAGGGTGTATGTGTGGAAAGCATATTTTGTAAGGGACAAAAGGAGAAGCTAGCAAACATGCTCTAGTGACGGACAGGTCATAAATTTTGGTAGACAGCTGCAACGCACGCCCTATGAACAAGCAGAGTTCACTGCTCCCGGTACGTAGCACACCAGTTTTTTGTGAAAACACATTGATTCCATAGAAAACTACATACAAGGTGTACAGAGCCATTAAAGGAGAAAAGGCTTAACAATGGTCAAGTATACATGTATACGCCAGCTGTCAGGAGAAAGCGACGAAGGGTGTATTGATTTAAAAGACTCCAGCGGTCGACGACAGGGTTTTGACCTTACTTGAAAAATGAAAGCGCAGAGAGTACGTCCAAACTCAAGGATAGGGTGTTGGCTGGCAATCAAAAGAAAAAAAAACAACTTTTAAAGAAGGGTAGGCGAGGCCCTTGAACAACAATAGATAATAACCCCAGAGCGACAAAGTTCAGAAACAATACAAATGGAAGAGAAACTCAGAGTTGTCGCTGTAGACTTCAGAAAAAACGACAGATACAATTTATTGCTGCGTTATCTGGAAATGACAACGACCTCAAAATACGAAGCAAGGGAAGAATCTGGTGGGGAACCAGGAGCCCTATTAGAGAACGCCTTTGAAAAGATAGGGGGTATTTGGACTTGGAGGGAAGAAAATGAAACCAATAAGGACACGGCGTCGTTGGAATCAGAAGTCTGGTGGGAAATTTGGTAAGGAGAATATAGGAACGAGACAGGAACGCGCTCGGGAGAGTGCTAACTAAATTTTGGACGCGATCGGAGTGAAGTCCGTGACTGGAGTAATTAGCATTTTATTGAACTTAGAATAATTTGATACACAGTGTGAGAAGGTAGTTTTCGAACTTTTAACAAAAGTTAATACAGTGATTAACACACGAACTATGAAGTTGAGTCACGCTATTAGCATACCAGTGCACATTAACTGAAACAGATAGTAACCAGACAATAATGTAATTTCAGTGTATACGAACACTTTACAACAAATAACTTTTTAAGAAAGATTAACAACCCAAACTACATTCATAAACACTTGATAACCAAAAATACCGCAACAAAGGTGCATAATATCAATTCAGATTTGAAATAAATCACGAAGTCGGTGTACAACAGAGAATACTAACTTTTAATCATAAATTACAATCCGAAATGCGTGGAGTTGGTGAGTGAAGTGTCTGTGAGTGACATCGTGGGATTCATCCGGTACCATCTATCATCTGGAGGAATTATCTGCACAATTCCAGAACGATCGACATGAGGGAATCATCACTGCAACCACCGAGTGATTGGATATTCGTATATCAAGTAAAGTAAACATGTCTTAATTAATTTAGATCCACTGTCTGTCATCTCAAAGAATCCACACACACTAGAATTCATTGAAGCAATCGTCAAGGAATTAAAGAAATTGATTTAAAGTTTATTTAAAAGTAAAATCATCATTCTTTATCCGTTTTGGAGTAATGTTTATTTCCAAGTTCTAAATGAATCTGTAGTTACAAAGTATAGTAATAACTTAAGAGATTATTCATATTAAGAATTTATAAGATGAAACTAAACATTATAATTTAGTAAAGTACTAAACGCAATTGATGAATGATTATTAATATGCAACCATTAGATTGAGAGTTTGAATAACAAATTTTATTAATGTATTATTGTTTGATATTTACAATTTAATAATGAGTATTCAATTTTATTAATGTATTATTGTTTGATATTTACAATTTAATAATGAGTATTCAATTTTATTAATGTATTATTGTTTGATATTTACAATTTAATAATGAGTATTCAATTTTATTAATGTATTATTGTTTGATATTTACAATTTAGCAATGAGTATTAAATTTTAGTAATGTGTTATTTTTATATTTACAAGTAATAATGAGTACGTAAAATTTTGTGCTATTGTTTGATATTTACAAGTGATAACAGACTAGTGTGAATAAATTTAAGAGCTATCAGTAGAAATGATCATTTATTATTTTTTTTACCCTGAGATAAAGGGCTTGTCTCGAAGTCCTTATATTGGCACCACAACAAGGTGGGGCTTAATTAATTAAAAAGAGTTGTCTTAACAAAATACTTATATTGGCACCACAAAAACTTGGGACATTAATTAAATAATATAACAGTAATTGTTAAATCCTTATGTTGACACACACAACGTCGGGCCAACTAAAAACAGTCTTATATTGGCGCCGCAACTAGTGTGGCATAATTTAAATACTTATATTGGCGCTGCACCGCACGGCTTGATAAAATAGTAAGCTAGGGCAGTGACAGAGAGTGGCTAGCAATAAGTTAAAATAAGTACACGTAAGTAGCTTAAGCTATATTATTGTTGTCGTATATCGGTCTCTAAGTCTCTGAACGATAACCCGAAGTCAAGCTAAAATGGCATCTAGGGAAGAGAATTCAGATGAGTTTGATATCAATAACCAGATGGGCTGTGAGCAGCCTGAGGACGGAAACGTAATGAATGAAGAAAGCTCAACAACCAGTGCAGAACTTAGGGCCGGGGGACCGCAATCACAGTTGCAGTCATCTGAAGCAAATTTCCAAATATTAATGGCATTGATGCAACAACACTTTGAAGAATCGAAAAAGCAAAATGAAGAACAAAGAAAACTACATGAAGAGACACTAAGACAGATAGAAGAAACGAAAAAATTACATGAAGAAACAAGAAAACAAATAGATGAAAGAATTGAAGAATCGGAGAAGAAGAACGAAGAAATGTACAAGAGAACGGAAGAAAGAATCGCCAAGAAAGTGGACGAGAAATTAGAGTTAATGAGGGGAGATTTACAAGGACAAATACATCAGGTAGATACAGAACTACAAAGACAGTCAGAAAAGTTACAAGAAGTACAGAAGAAGAGCGAAAGCGGAATCAAAGAATTGAGCAAAGAATTAAAGAAGCAGGCGAAAGAAAATAAGGAAACCCGAGAAAAGGACAGGAAGGAATGGCAGGAAGCCATAACCAACACTCAACAAGAAAATCAATACCAAATCAAAAGCGTAGAACAGCAAGTAAGAAGCATCAAGGAAGCGCACTGCAGTACGGAGGATAAAATAAAAGGTCTCCACAGAGAAAGGGCGAGAGCTGGAGGAAATCACAAATAAACTAACGACTGTTCGCGAGAGCCAACAGCGGGTGCAACATCGCCTGGAAGAGATGGAGCAGAGACCGGCTGGAGCCATGAATGCAGCAGTCATCAACAAGGAAGCCACGTTTGACGGGGAAGACAATTTCCCCATGGAATTCCTAAAGGAATTGAGGGAAATCCAGGAAACCTACTATGGGGAAGAAAATACTCGTTGGATTGGGCGACACTTAACCGGCGAAGCAGCTCCATGGTGGAGAATTGTAAGAGAACAGATTAAGTCCTTCCAAGAGTTCGAGGAAGCATTTGCCAGTAAGTACTGGAGCGCGACCCAACAGGAGCGGGTTCGTGACCAATTAGAGTACGGCAGATTCAATTCGAGCGGTAATCTCGACATGATTCAGTACATTGAGAGATGCGTGCTGAAAAGCCGGCAATTAATACCTATATTGTCGGATAAGCACATGATAACAAAGTTAGCCCGGTATTACAACAGGGAGATTCAAATTGCGGTAGTCACCAGAGGTGTAACTGCCATAAATAGCTTCGAAGGTCTGCTAAGGGAATATGTGGACATTAGCAAGAGGGTAAATAACGGCCAACAAAGTGAGCAACAGCCCATACATTTTAAAAGAGACACACAGCCGACCCGACAACAAAATAACGACGTCAGCAAGCCGCGTGCCAACTGGCGGGAGAATTTCTGACAGAGGGAGGTAAACAGACCCAGTGCGGGGGAAAATAAACAAAACCCTGTCAATAGTATTGTTACTGAGCAACAAGTGAAAGGGAAGCCAGATGAGAAGCCGTCTACATCGAGGCAATGACTTCCGACGATGAGTACAATGAACCCGGCAAGTAAAGAAAAGGTTGAAATAAATACCGGAACGGTAAACATTACCACGATTTTTCCTGATCTTAAGGAAGACCTAATGGAAGAATCTGCTCAAAATATTGATGTCAAAACAATAAAGAGTCCTGAGTTACTAATTCAATTAAACCATGTACCCGTAAATGCCCTAATAGATACCAGCAGCGCGGTAAACGCGTTATCCGAAGACTGGTATAATAACCACAAGAGGGAGATGGGGAACCATGAAATATTAAGTGTAAACAATACGAACATAATTAGCGCTGTAGGGAGTAAATCGAAAAGTATAAGAAAACAAATATTTTGTGAGGTAATTATTAGAAATAGGTTAAGCGTAGATTGTGTCTTCCTAATAGTACCTGGTTTAGTACGGAACTGTATATTGGGTATGAACTTCTTACATCAGTCGAGAAGTGTAATCAACATACCTGAATGTTGGATACAATTTCAACCGGAGGGAGAAGTGATTGATGAAGAACGCCTTTGTGAGATACCATTACTCAGCATGGAAGAAAAGGTGGGCGGCGTTGAGGAAGAAATCAACAAGAAAATTGGAGAACTAGAAGGGGTAAGCCAAACCAGGAAAGATCAATTAGGTCAACTGTTAACTAAAAACAAGAGAATCTTCAATGAACGGCCAGGTCTCATCACGGGATATCAGCATTGCTTCCGGGTGACCAACAGCACACCCTACCTGCAGAAAGGATGGCCCGTTCCCATCAAGCACCAGAGGGCGGTCCAGGAGGAAATTAAAAGAATGCTGGATTACGGCGTCATAGAAAGAGCTAACAGCCCTTACGTCCAACCTCTGGTCACTGTAATCAAAAGGGACGGGAGGGTGCGATTGTGCTTAGATGCCCGGAAGGTGAACAGTATCACCATCCCAGATTATGAGGGACCGCTGCCAATCAATGAAATACTTGCTAGATGCAGCAATATCAAAGTAATGTCTACGATTGACCTCACTAATAGTTTTTGGCAAATCCCACTCCATGAAGAGTGCTGCAACCACACTGGTTTCCTGTATGAAGGAAAGGGATACTGATTTAAGGTAACACCTTTAGGATTAAGCACAAGCTTAGCGAGTTTGACAAGGGGGCTCGATCACGTGCTTAACGACGAGGTAAAAAGGCATACCATAATATATGTGGATGACATTCTGTGCTTCTCTAGGAACGAGGAAGAACACATCGAACATCTAAGGAACTTACTGGAAAATTTGAAGGAGGCGAATATTATGGTGAACCTGAAGAAATTGCAGTTCTTTAGAAAGGAAATCCAATACCTGGGGAATTGTCTCACCACGGATGGAATTAAACCAACTGATGATAAGGTGTCAGCGATTTTAAATTTCCCGGTTCCACGAAACCCAAAACAACTGAAAGGTTTCTTGGGCTTAACCAACTTCTACAATAAATTTACCGACAAGTACGCCGAATGTACCCAACCAATGTTAAAACTTCTACAGAAGGGTAATAAATTTAGATGGGATGCCACCATGCAAGAGCAGTTCCAGTGGGTAACAGAATTGTTTATAGATTCCGTTGTGTTAAAATTTCCAATTCAGGGACACCGGTTCTATCTTCAGTGCGATGCCAGCAGCTACGCGTACGGAGGCCAGTTATACCAGGTTGACCAGAAAGGAGAGATAGCAGTAATAGCATACACCACCAGGACTTTCAAGAATGCAAAAAAAAACTACTTCACCACAGAAAAAGAATTATTAGCCATAGTACAGTGTTTGAAGAAATTTAGGATATATATACTCGGACAAGCTCTTACAATAATCACAGATAACAAAGCCTTAACATTCATCAAGAAATGCCACTTGAATAATACAAGGATCACACGATGGATACTGGCAATCCAGGAATACAACTTTGACATCCTGCATTGCGAAGGGAAAGAAAATATCGTTGCGGATATTTTAAGCCGATACCCTGAAGATGAAGAACTGAACGAACCACTTGACGAGAGACAGGAATATTATATACATGCCATAGAAATCAAACTAAGCAAAGATACAGCTACAAAATTAAGGAAAATTTACCAAGTACAATTTGAAAACCCGAAGCTCAGGCGAATAATTGACCAGGTCAAGGAAGGAAACAATGGTAAATTAAACCAGCATTTTAAAGTCATTAACGAGAAATTATATCGGAGATGTAAGGAGAGGTGGAAATTGTACGTTCCAAGGGAATTTCAGAGGGAGCTAATCCAGGAGATTCACAGCATCTATGGACATCCCGGGACGAAGAAGACGCTGCAGCTGCTAAAAGAGCACTTCACATGTGATGAGATGTGCAGAAGTGTCAGCAAGATCATCAAGTATTGTGACTTGTGCCAGAGATGCAAAGACAGCGGAAATCAAAATATCGCCGGGGAAACAATGCCTATTCTTCCTACAAAGAAGAGAGAAATCCTCAGTTTAGATTACTATGGAAGTTTACCGACATCCAGTGGTGGAGTAAAGTATTTACTTGTCATTGTAGACAACTTTACGAAATATGTAGAGTTGTACGCTGTACGTAGAGCTACAACAAGTATAACTTTAAAACGACTCCAACAGTATATTGCACAACATGGAAAACTGGAAAGCATACTGACAGATAACGGTACCCAATTTACATCCCGTAAATGGATACAAGGCCTGAGAGAACTTAGCATTAAACCAAAATACACAGCCATTAGAAATCCATGCACCAATATTGCCAAACTTGGAAACATGTTCCGGATATTTGTATGTGAAAGGCATACAAAGTGGGCGACGTACATCAAAACGATTAAAGGGTGTCTCAACAAGACATATCAAGAAACCATAGGAACGACACCACATGAAGCCCAGTTTGGAACGAAACCAACCAGGCATTTGGAGAAATATTTAGACCCAATAGTGAAGAATAATGAGGGAGTAAATGTAGAGAAGTTACAATTACGAATAAAGGAAAGAGGTGAGCGGCAGGCTGGCCGAATAAATCAAATAAATAAAATTACAGAATTTGACGTAGGAGACAAGGTTCTTATACGAGCAGTGAAATTATCTGACGCAACACAGAATATTATCGGAAAATTCTGCGTGCTGTATGAAAGCCCGTACACAATAATACAAAAAGTAGGAAATGCTACATATAAACTGCAGGACGAATCCAGCAACGGTACGATAAGGGGCATCTTCAATACTAGGCAACTGAAGAAATATCATTCAGGGGCTTAAGGGGGGTCTAACGAAAATGTAAAAGAATTTGTATAATTTGCTAGAACAATTAATGAAATGTCTTAGTAGTAACAAGAGATAAAAGAAAATAGAAATAAGAAAGCAAGTGTATAAAATGAATTATTTTAATGACTAGCTGTCATAGTCAATAAATGTCATGTTAATGATTATGAATAAAACAATTAATGATAATAGATGTCAATAAGAGTGAAGAAGATAGAAGGGTATATGTTTAAATAGTATACAGTATACAGGGTGATTCACGAAGAAACGGAAATACTTCGGGAGATGAATCTACATCGAAAAATAAGAAAAAAAGTGCATATAAACATAGGTCCAGAAATGCTTCGTTAGCGAGTTACAGCTAGCGAAAGATTTCGCCCGGGTTTCGGTTCCCCGGGTAAATGAAGACTTTCTGAAATTCTGGGAAGGGGCAAATTCTGCTGTTTCTTATAGTTTTTGACCTGAAAAATCGAATAAAACAGGTCGCAGAACTTATCTCCCATAAGTTTCATGATATCCGACGTAAAACAGAAAAATCTTTGCCTAAAAACAAATTTTGGAAAATTGGAAAAAATTGGAATTTTTTGTTGATTTTTATTGACTTTATTTACACCATTTTTCTCAGAATTAAAGTCTTTACAAGTTTTGTTTTTAACTTTTATGCATTTATTAGTCATTTAACAAAGTTATTGTACTTCGAACCTAAGGTTAGGTTAGAAGTACAATAACTTTGTTAATTGACAAATAACAAATGACAATATTCGTATGCAACCATTAGATTGAGAGTTTGAATAACAAATTTTATTAATGTATTATTGTTTGATATTTACAATTTAATAATGAGTATTCAATTTTATTAATGTATTATTGTTTGATATTTACAATTTAATAATGAGTATTCAATTTTATTAATGTATTGTTGTTTGATATTTACAATTTAGCAATGAGTATTAAATTTTGGTAATGTGTTATTTTTTATTTACAAGTAATAATGAGTACGTAAAATTTTGTGCTATTGTTTGATATTTACAAGTGATAACAGACTAGTGTGAATAAATTTAAAAGCTATCAGTAGAAATGAGCATTTATTATTTTTTTAACCCTGAGATAAAGGGCTTGTCTTTAAGTCCTTATATTGGCACCACAACAAGGTGGGGCTTAATTAATTAAAAAGAGTTGTCTTAACAAAATACTTATATTGTCACCACAAAAATGCAGGACATTAAATAAATAATATAACAGTAATTGCTAAATACTTATAATTACCATGAAAACCACGAAGCAGTGACTGGCTGCAAGCTGCACTGAATCCGTCCTGTTTACAAAAAGACTCTGTGCTTCTGTATACTTGTTGTTCAGAACAAGCTGAATTCCTCTGCGAGCCAGAATCCACTCATCTATGCTATCCAAAGCATCAGTGAACTCATCTTCAAGCTCTTGCTCACCTTCAGTTAGCATCTCGCTGCCTTCTGTAAACAAAAATCTGGTATGAAAAACTTAACATTATCTTATCCTTCATATAGCGTAGTCAAAATATTTTTTGTAACAAATAGTACATAAAAATGTAATAAATACATGGTTTTCTATATTATTGAAATGATGTAGGAGATCTATTAATAGGAAGGTTGTGTGGCCAGCACTACACTTCACCCCATTATTACTTAATGTGTTTTATGCTGTTACCCAAAAATAGAATCTAAGACCTCCAGACTCCTGACAATAGCCAACCATCAAACCCTGAGTATCCTAATAAATTCTACATTTCTTTAAAATTATGGCTTAAGCTTGCAATTACAAATGCATTCAACTCCATTTAACAACATTTAATATCACAGCATTTGTTAACCATATGGGCACTGTATGTCTGATCATATATCTACATACAATTTATCCTGAACATATGACAAATACATAAATACTTTTTTTTCATGCCTATACCTATACACAATAGTTTAAAAAAAGTTCCAACTCCAAAACTGCAAACAGGATACTTCAGTCTGAGTACATTACATCACTTCAAAATGTGTTGTGTCTTTTAAATGATTTTTATAATATTGAAACTACTGTTTGTTACCTAATTTTCCTTGGTTTGCTGTGGCTAAAAAAAATATGTAAACTTCGAGTCTACGTTGATCTCAGTATTTTTGAAGACTGAAGATTTTAACACACTGTAAGTTTCCAAATTTGCAATTTGCTATACAGGTCTGATTTAAGAGACATTTTATATGTTTGTAGAAAAATACAGCAAGGCGACAATAGAGAAAATGCATGTTCGTGACAATACAAATGTTTACAAGATAATTTTGTGACTGCAAATGACAACTCACGTAGCATACAATAATTTTGTTAACTGACGAATACAGTAAGTAGACTTTCATTAATCTAAGCTCACCAGTCTGGCACCTGTTAATATGACATACCACTTGAAAGACAGCAAGATAGTCTAACTCATCACTACTAAACTGTAGCAACTTGAACTAGAGTGGGAAAGTGTGTGCTGAGTTATGAGGCCAATGCAACAAGAGACAGTAACGCTCTTCTTTACGAGACAGAAACAAACATCTTTAAAAAACTTCTTTAATCTTAAACTATATACTTTTTTTTAATTATGTCTTACAAAACAACAAGAATGTCCTCTGATATACTGATTTTATATTTTTAATACTATCTATTTTATAATTTCTTGGCTGTGACTTACTAAATAACCCATTATTATAGGTAGTTTGAATAATCCAGAACTTTCACGATTCTGGCAGATTCTTAGTCCCATAGATGATAGATTAACAATTACTCTATAGTGCATTGTAATTAATTATCTAAATGCGCGTTGTTAAATATACATGCACCACATTGCATTATGGTACAGGAAGAGTAAAACCAGATTGCATTATGGTACAGGAAGAGTAAAACCAGAAAAAGTAGAATGTCAGAAAGAAGTGACCCCATCTGAAAAAGTGGATGCACACTGCTGGTTTCTTCTGTATAACAATGTACATACAATGCAGCTTTAAACTGTCAACAATGTAATTGATCAGTGTAAAGCTCTTACAACAGCTTTGATGTATACTCCACACTGTCCAGATGTAACACTGACTTCTTGTCTCTTTCTTATAAAAATAGACAGGCTTATGCGAGAAATCTTTTAATGATTTTATAAGAAAAAGCGTACTATCGACAAAAAAATACGGAGAGCTATCAACAAATGAATGAGGCATAGCTTTTATTACAATTAAAGTGTATTCATAAATTTTGTGATGATGTATACGCAACATCAACATACAGACACAAGTTATATAGGATATTTTAAGTTCACATATTTGACCTCATGTACAGTCAGAATTGATACTTAAATAAGATCATGTATTATCATAAAATAATATCATGCATACCTACACCACAAACCCTACCTTTGTTGTCCTTACCTTTTTCACTACACACACTAACTTCCTTAATAACCAGTTACACTAAAGCAGACATGGAAATGACATCATATTTTGTAAAGAACAAATTGGAATGCCCTATGTCAGTGGAGAGCAAACCTTTGTGTAAAAGAGCCAGATATCAGATCTGGCTATAGAGTAGGCTATGAAGCAAAAAGAATCAATCTGAAGGTAAGTAGTCCTATTTAAAAAAAAAGTTTTCTAACATAACATTATTAACAAAATAAATGACAACAAGGATACAAACAATACATCAACGAATTAATGTGTCTGTTTCAATAAATTTTTTATGGACACAAAAACTGAATGAACTGTCTTTGAAATGTGTCATGATAATTTGTTTCTGTCATTTTTGAAACTGCACAAATGATTAACCATGTGCTGTACAGAATTAGCTGGAGGGCTGGATTTAGTCCACAAGCAGTAGTTTACTGGCCCTGCACTATACAATTACCAAGTCCTACGGATTGTTGTATACTAGACAACCCCCAATCCACATTCAAAGTAATATTATGAACATAATATTATCCGTATTCTAAGTGATATTGTAACTTATTATTAAAACTATTTGTCATTAGAATACATAGGTTATATTACGCATATGTATTTACATTATCCACTATTGATGTATAACTTACAGTGGCGGGTTCATGGTTCTGACAGTTGAGGGTTCACTGTATGTATGTTTCTAGTAAAGTAACAGCAATTTACCCCATTCCGAATAACACACGGGGTGGGTCGCAACATGGAGAAGTGACTGTTATATAAGTAATACTAGGTTGTGTTTGTGCTATTTTAAAATTATTATAAAAATATATAGTTACAATAGTAGGGTAGTTGTAGTTAAATGCCCACCTTCTTTTGGAATCACATATTTTGTGGATAAACTGTTCAAGACCCAGTTGGTACGCTGCTCCCAGCATCTTTTAGACTTTGTGCTACACTATTTATTGTTGAAGTTGCTGTTGATGTTTATGTAAAAAATCCATCCTTCTTTGATTTTAGCACTAAATTTACCAATAACACATTCATTGAAATCTTTAAGTTGGTGAACAAATTCTTTCTCCATTTACAGCATAGCACTACTTTATTTAATTTTAAGACTTCACTGCACACATTTTCATTCCGGAATGTATGAAATAGAGAAATCTGACAGAAAACTGAAAGTAAACGGACAAATCATATGGTAATAATCATAATGATTGAGATATGAAAATGTTGACATTCCCGGTCAGGGTGGTTCGGCCCTCGTCAGAACTCTTCGTCTCTGTTGCTAAGTGGAATATTAGTGACAGTTCAATGTAATTTTGTGTATAGTGAGTACCCCTTCAAAGCTCTCTACATAGCCTACGAGGTTTTGAGAGCTGCTTTGCACCTCAAGCAGTAGTAATGAGCAATTCGCTTATTACATGAATCAATTATTGGTCAGTCAACATGATTAATGTCACAAATGCCATTACTTAAAAACCGAAACAAATCCTTAAAAATATTTAAATTAACCAGGGGGTTCAGTGAACTATTTAAGCCTTATAGACGAGCCGCCACTGATAACTTATGTATATTAATGGATTCTATTTATAGAATACGGTAGAATGTTTGTATCAACGTACCATCCATTTATAGGTAAGGATAATTTGTTCAAACAAAGATATTATGGTCTGGAACAACCTAGACTATACTAGTAGTGACGCATGTTGGTGAATGATGTAATTACCAACTATATATAGAACAGCAAAAGACATAGAGACTTGGATTTCGTTGTCCATGACGTGTCCGTTACTTAACTAAATATCACTATAGTATTGACGACTCGGAACACTAAGTTTTTTATAAGTAAAATCGTAAAGAGAAGCCTTTAAAGGTGAAAGCTGGTTTAGGCTGTAAGGTAAATCTTTACGATTTTACTTATAAAAAACTTAGTGTTCCGAGTTGTCAATACTATAGTGATATTTAGACATAGAGAGTTTTAGTTAAGATTCAGAATTCAATTAGTGAGTTAGAGTTCGCACGTATGTTTGATACACAATTGTAGAAAAAAACTAGGTTTTCATACCCCCTTTGAAAAAAGAATTATAACAATTTTCTGTTTTTAGAATTCAACTGGTACACTGTTTCATCAAAGTCATACACTCACCTTTCATTGAGTCTACCCTTTGGCCCAAAAATGCCTTGTCTTAGCTTCTGCTTGTTTCTGCTCTTGTTTGGATCATGCTGCCTAGTGACTGTGCATTGGCATGCATTTCAAGTGCACTGTCAACAAAAATTTTAATGAAAATGATTTTCAATTACTAAAGCCAATTAAACAGTTTTAAAACTCTTGTAACTTACAATACAACAAGAATCAGACGAATCCTAAGAATTTTATCTGACAGAGAAGTAAGTTCGTTTTACTCTTAGTGAAAAAAACATATTTTATTGTTCCAGCTGGCACTGGAAGCAATATGTCAGTTTCAAAGAGCTACTCATTTATAACTGTTTTTGATGCTATATATCACTAAAGATTCCTTTTGTAACAAATAAAAATTACATTTGATTACATGTTGCTCATTATATACAAAGCACTCAACAAAGATCAGTTATTTTTCTTATTTTTATACCGCATATATAATATTAATTTTACTGAACATAATAAAACCAATTTCCCATTTTACTATCAGAGGAGGGTAGTACTAAGATTTGTATCAGTTTGCAGCATATGTATTTGTGGCCATCAACCGTCAATAGTGAACACTATTTATACATGATTATGGTTACACATCCACAAAGTTTATTTAATTAGATGCACTTATCAAAAAGTGTTGGCTGGGATTTCACTATAAATATTTAATGCTGACTTGTCTCAATTGTCAAAACATAAGGTACTGACAACTGCGACTGTGTGTACTGAAGAGTGACCTATTCCAAAACTTTAAAAAAATGTAACATCAAAACATATAATCAGAATTGACTTTACATCTTTTAGTTAACGTTCTATTAAGTATATATAAAAATGTTTGTTAATCACGTATATCACCACTCAATATGGAGTAAAGAGAAATTGAAAGGGGGCATATTAAGAAAGTGTGTGTGTGTGTGTGTGTGCGCACGCGCGTGTATAAGAGAGAGAGAGAGAGAGAGAGAGAGAGAGAGAGTTATGGGGGGGGAAGACACCAAAAGTGGAATAGACAAGTAGCTTGTATAGTCTTGTACATCACTACTTTATACATTCACATTAATGCCAATATAAAACTGACTTTGAACTTTGGTATACACGTGTGAACATGTGTACTGTGTCTGTGTATAGATGCCTGTACTTGTGCTTTGTCATATAAGTTATCACGCCCAAGATTTACAAAAAATGAAAGTGACGTTTGAAAAGAATTTTGACAGTATTAACACTTCTTATGGCGTTAACCTTGCACAAAAATACGTTAAGTATCAACTACAGTATCTCTGACAACTTCAGACAGTGTAATACTTGTTTTACAAACATAGTTACTTACAATTTCAAACTGTGAAGGTTAAAGTAATTTTATACGAAATACTTTGTTAAGGTAACAGGAAAACATTTGGCCAAATTCATTACAGCGTGTGAGAAAAATGATAATTTTTATACACTTGAAATTTAAATTAGTCACTGCATAACAGTTGAAATTTTCAAAGCCAAAATATTGTTTTCGCTCTACATGATTATTTCCACACGCTTACAACAGCTGCACTGCAGACGATATTAACTACTGTCACTTACAGCCTTTTGGATACCGTCAAATGATAGCAATGTTTTCTTGTTCTTTAATTCATTATGTACCGGTAATAAATTTCTGCTATTCTTATCGTTATTTTATAAAAGAGACACTGTATAAAATGATCTATACATTCTGGAAGGATATTTCAGAATCGATTTCAGAAAAGACATGATAATGCCAGTATACAAGGCTTTTTAAATACGAAAATTTTCAGCATACTAAAAACGGAAAATTCCAATATCCATCAAACGTTGCAGCACAATGTCTAAAAATATAATTTTCCATCCTACAATATGATTTTCGCTTTTAGACTTCTTGCCTTTTAATGGAAAGCAACTTGTCTCTTCTGCTCTGGTCCCGTGCATGGCGCTATGGAGAGGCCAAGGTGGCCCGGCCTAATTTTCTTAGCTTACCACCAGATTGGAGCAATAGGACATAAAATGTGGACAGTGGGAAATGCTTTACAAGCAGAAATTTTTAACAAAAAAAAAATATATTCTCTAAAATCATGGATGATGATGTTAAGCAGTTTTATAATTTTACAAATCGGGAGTAGTAATATAGTTCAGTGTCACTATGTACTCTTTGATAACCATTAAACTTGAAAAAGAAAACACGCGTTCTTTGTGCTTGATACAAGCCTTAACTATAACTAAATGGAGACGCGAGAACTTGGTTCATTTTGCAAAAATGAATTTTGGGAACCCAAACGAGCAAAAACGGTATTTCTGTGATTCTGTGTGTACTACAGAAATAAACTCGGGTGCCGACGTGAACGGGTACAAAACCTACTCAACTTAAACTAAGGCGAAATGGCCCAAGCCCCACCTTTGCATGTTATTATACAGAACTCATTGAAAACAGAATTAATACATTTGGTTTATTAAAATGACATTCTGTATTGAACTGGGTCAACAGAATACACTTTCCTTCCGTCAGGCGCGGCTGATCTGATTGATACTCGTCATACGTTTCTTGTTCCATTTGTTTCTAACAGATGGCAGCCCAACGTGTCTCTCTTAGTAGCTTAACATATTCCTTCCCTATATGTCAACAGCTTGTCGTTTAGTAAGCCAAGTGGGGGGGGAATCCGGCTTCCCGCGCTTAACCTAGCGATCAGCTGTTGTTGACGTGTGATGTCACCGTATGGAAGAATACATAGTTTAGCGTTAAAGTTTCATTGCAAAGGGAGATTAGGTATTTAATTGTGGTCAGAATTAACAGAATTTTGTACAGTGCGTTCTTTTTGAGTATCGTTTTTGTTCATTACAATCGTTTGAGTCTAAACAATTTAGTTTTTGTAGCGTCATTGTATTTTTGTTTTGTATGTGTCAGTGTGTGTTGTGTTTTTATCTTATGTTACACATTGGAATATACGTATAGTTTGAAATGAATAAAAGTGGTAGCAGTAGTAATCCTTCTTGTGCTGTTGCGCAGTGTCATAATTGTTGCTTTAAGGAACCTGGTACCATATATACCACGCGTTTCCAAAAAGTGAAGAGCTGAGACATGTGTGCCTTTCTCGCTGTAAACGAACTGATAAATTTAATGTTAATACTGCCCGAGTGTGTTCTAAGCACTTTCTCCCAGAAGATTACGAAAGGGATATGAAAAATGAACTTCTTGGTTTACCGACAAGAAACATTCTGCGGTTAAACGCTATTCCATCTGGACAGTAATGTGGTAATTTTCGCATTCAGTGGTTGGCTAATCTGTGCTTTCTGATATTGCCTATCATGTTTATACAACGTTCAACGTTGACCGAGCGTCGGCGGGCAGCAAACACAACGTTTGCTGTCTCGTTCTGTCTTTTCACTTTTCTTGTCATCAGACAATCAATGTCGGCTTTAGGCCACAACATTTCTTGCATACTTGCACCAATTAGCGATACACTGGTAATTTCTCGATTTCATGTAATTTGAGTGCCGCGTACTCGCGCCTCAAGTCTGACGACATTCGTATAGGCCTTAGGCCTTAACATTTCTTGATGTAGTTTGAGTGCCGCACATTTGCGCCTCATCTACCATTTAGCTTTCTTAGCGACACGTTCATTTAAAACTTAAATCTCAACCAGACATAGCCAACCTCAGCGCTCAGAGTTAAGTGTACAACAATCTTAATAAATGTATTATACAGTCCACTATCTTCATTATTCTGCATCCTGGCAATAGCACCGCAAGGCATCATCTTCTATCAGAACATTTCCTGGTACACACGTGCTGAAGCTCAACATAACTTTTTTGGTCCTAACGTGACGGATCATTCTTCTTATTAACATTTTTTTGGTCGCTCCGTGCCTGGAATCGTCATTCACCTTTTCATTATTTTTCTGCCCCAATTTCTGGCCATCACGGGCGACTCAGCATATTCGCTGATCCGACCGTGTCGTGACTTAACCAGCATTTCTTTCGTCGCCTTTGAGCCTCCTGACGACATCACTGCAAGACCATCCATGTGCTAGCGTCAGTACTCCAGTGTAAGCAGTCATCTCTCCGGTCTGTGTGTTTGCCATCTTCTCCACGGCCTCGACGCTTCAGGACATCGCATACCAGGTACCACATCATTAACATCATTATCAGGTGCGTACAATGGCTGAAGAAGGCCTCAAAGTGTTGGTCAGAAAGAGAGGCGGCTTAAAGTCTGCCATAGTGCGTATTAATTCGGCTATCAGTAACTTTGACAAGAACACTAACACCAAACGTTTTTTAACAGTTAGACTTGAAAGTCTAAAAAGCTTGGCAACCAAATACGATGAGGTACAGTCCGAAATTGAACTTATTTCTAAAGACATAAACGCTGCTCAAGAAGACCGAGTTGAGGTCGAAGAGCTGTTATATTCAACAGAAGCCAATATCTTACGATTGATAGAAACCTTTAACGTTCAGACTGTATCTTCCGTATTAACAAGTAATATGCAACTAAAACCGATAAGTTTGCCCTGCTTCACAGGCAATATCTTAGAATGGCAGCATTTCTACTCAATATTTCTGGACTTGGTGCATGCCAGATCTGATCTAACGTTAGTGCAGAAATTACACTATTTGTATTCGTCTCTGAAAAATGAGCCGCTAGATTTAATTAAGTCATTACCTATTTGTAACGAAAACTACTCGATAGCGTTGAGTTTGCTGTCCGCTAGATATGACAACAAATTCATACTAGCTAAGTACTATATTCAAAATTTACTTGAAGTAAAGTCAACAATTAAAGACTCTGTCCAAAGTTTGGCAGAATTCATAAATACGATAACGTCTTCCGTTAATTCACTGGCGGCCATGCAACTGTCAGTGGATTCATTCGAGCTTATCAAAACTAGACCATACTACGTTTAAATTATGGAAGGAGTCTATAGGCCCCGATAATCTTCCTAACTTTCAAGGTTTTACTCAGTTTTTAAACGCACGTAGACAGTTGTTAGAAAATACACTGCCTATCGATGCCGGACAGCAACTCAACAAGCTAAGTTTAAGATTCAATAATAAATCTGACAAACATAAATCACGAAACGCTGCTGGCAGCACTGCATTTAAAAGTTATCACTCAGCGTCAAATAATTATTCATGCTTATGCTGTAAATCTAATCATCCAATTTACATGTGTGATAAATTTCGTGCACTAAGCACATCAGAACGAGGACAATTTATATTAAATCATAAATGCTGTACCAATTGTCTAAGACCAGATCATTTCTCATCTAATTGTAAGATTAAACAATCATGTAAGATCTGCTCAAAACGACACCATACATTGTTGCACATAAACAATGTATCTAAGCCAGTTTCTGCCAGCAGCAGTAATTATTGTTCACTCAAATTACAATCTACAAATAATATTCTTTTATCAACAGCAATTGTGTTTGTCATTGACCAGGCTGGCAACAGACAACTCGCAAGAGTTCTTTTGGATGCGGGTTCACAAATAAATGTTTGCACGGAATCATTTGCCAAGAAATTACGGCTTAACTTGACTAAATCTAACATACCGATTACAGGTATAAATAATACCGCGTGTTGTGCCACTAATCTTGCGTCTATACGCATTATTTCCCGCTGTCAAAGATTTAGCTTCGAGGCAAAATGTGCAGTCTCATCTGCATTAACCCATAAACTGCCAGCACAATCTTTTGACATAAATCAATTTAACATTCCAGATAACGTTTTCCTTGCTGATCCAAATTTCAACATATCAGCTGACATCGACATACTTTTAGGAGCGCAATTCTACCTAGATTTAATCTTAGCTAACAAATACGTACGCGGTTCTCATTTTCCTATTATACAGGAAACAAAGTTAGGCTACATTCTTGCAGGCAATCTGCCCAAACACTGCCGTTCTAAGGGTCCTGCTGTTTCGTTCCTAGCTAGGAACAACGACGGTCAAATTTTGGAGTCTCTCGAAAAATTTTGGGAAACCGAAACTATCCCTGATAATGCACCTATTAATAACGAGTCAGCTTGTGAGGAGCATTTCGTTAGGTCTACTCATCGCAATCAAGAGGGTAGGTTCGTTGTTTCGCTACCATTTAAGACTGACCATCCCCAGTTGGGTGAGTCCTATGCCAGCGCTGAAGCAAGATTCTTGAGTTTAGAACGCCGGTTCATGCGTGATTCTAAGCTTGCGCGCGAATACGCAAACTTTATTCACGAGTATAAGGATCTTGGCCACATGACGCTTATCGACAATTGCTCTATCAATTTTGGGGTTTCAAATACCTACTATCTGCCACACCATGCCGTCTTTAAGCATTCTAGTTCTACGACAAAACTTCGCGTCGTTTTTGACGGTTCGTCCAAAACTACCAATGGCCTTTCTCTCAATGACATCTTGTTGGTAGGCCCGAACGTCCAACAAGACCTTTTTTCTATTCTTTTGCGATTTCGTATGCATAACTATGTTCTCATCGCCGACATCGAGAAGATGTATCGACAAATTCTGGTAGCTGAGAAGGATTGTCATTATCAACGTATTCTGTGGCGTGACTCTCCCCTCGAACAGTTTAAACACTTTGTATTGCGAACTGTAACCTACGGCACTGCTAGTGCTTCGTTTTTGGCTACTCGCTGTCTTAATCAAATTGGTAAGGATCATGAAGCTTCTTTTCCTGACGCAGCGTCAGCTATAACCAATGATTTCTATGTCGACGATTTGCTAACCGGTGCAGACAACATTCCTGATCTGACCAAGTTGAAATCTGACTTAGGTACTTTGTTGAGTCAATACGGTCTCACGCTGCATAAATGGGCATCAAATGAACCCCAGGTGGTCGCAAATCATGACAATTTATCACTCCCTTTAAACAAACAGGGTAATGTGCGTACCTTGGGCATTCTCTGGAATAACACTACCGATTCATTTTTGTTTGTCATCAAATCATTCCCCGTTGAATCAAGCATCTCCAAGAGGAAAATCCTATCGATTATCGCAGGCATATACGATCCACTCGGACTCGTCGGTCCCATTGGTTTCCTGTACAAACAGTTTATGCAGCAACTCTGGCTGTGCAATCTCGGTTGGGATGAGCCAATCTCCGGGCAATTACGCTTGCATTGGCATTCATTATGCGATAAATTATGTCTGATCGGTAAAATTATTGTCCCACGTTCTATTCGCTGCAAGTCAAAGGCAAGGATAGTTGAATTACATGGGTTTTCGGATGCATCTGAAAGGGGATATGGGTGTTGTGTTTACATTAGAGTCATTTATCAAGATTCATCGGCCTCTTGTCACCTTCTGTGTTCTAAATCTCGCGTGGCCCCCCTACGACAGGTGTCATTACCTCGCATTGAACTCTGCGCTTGCTTGTTGTTATCGCGACTCGTATTCAAGGTCGTCCCTGCTCTTCATTCCTTTATTAATAGTGTTCATCTATATTCTGACTCTTGGTGTCCCTTTACTGGATTCATGCCCAGTTTTCGAGGTGGAAAACCTACGTCGCTAATCGTGTTGCCGAGATTCAGCGTCTTACGCAAGCCTACACATGGAATCACATCAATTCTCGTCATAATCCTGCTGATATTATTTCTAGGGGATGTCACCCCGACGTTTTGCGCGATTGTTCGCTTTGGTGGCACGGTCCCGCCTGTTTGTCTCAATCTTCCGAGTCCCATCTTTTTCCACCCTTTTTACCTTCTAATCTGTCGTCTTCTGAATTCACTGTGGAGGAGAAACAAACCCCCAACCTTTCTCTAATGTCTACCCTGGCTATTGATCTTTCAAAGGACTTTTCTTCGTTGCACCGTCTGACTCGCGTATACGCTTACTGCTTTCGATTCATCAAAAATATTAGACTCTCCAGTGCTGAGAAAATATCGGGCGCTCTTACCCCCGTTGAAATTCATTACACTCTTAATTTCTTCATAAAACAATCTCAGTCGATCCACTTCGCTGCCGAGATTAATTGTCTTCGTAATGGGTCTTCTGTCTCTATTTGGAGTAAGTTGTCTTCTCTGGACCCGTTTCTTGATGAGTCTGGCGTAATACGCGTCGGCGGGCGCTTACAGCAGTCGCAACTACCTTATGACAATAAGCATCCTATTGTCTTGCATCCATCGGCTCATATTACTCGCCTTATTATTGAACGCGAACACATTCGCCTACTCCACGCTGGTGCTCAACTCGTGCATCACTCACTTCGTCAACGTTGGTGGATTATTAACGCCAAGATAGTCATTCGCTCCATCATTCGTAGATGCGTCAAGTGCCTCAGGTTTAGTGACAAACAACAGGTTCAGAGGCTTGGTATTTTACCATCTCCTAGAGTCACTCCTTCGCGGCCGTTTCTATTCTGCGCAGTTGATTATGGTGGTCCCTTCATGATTCGTCATGGCGGGCAGAAATCTAGGACTCTGTCAAAATCGTACGTGTCTTTGTTCATCTGCTTAGCAACCAGGGCCATTCATTTGGAATTGGTTTCCGACCTTACAGCCAACGCGTTTATAGCTGCCTTACGTCGTTTTATGTCCCGTAGGGGCATACCCAGCCAGTTATATTCTGATAATGGCACGAACTTTAGGAAGGCCCGCAATGTTTTGCATGACCTTTACAATCTTTGGCATAATAAGGATGCCACCTCATCAATCAAATCCTTTACGACCTCTCAGGGTATTTCCTGGTCATTTATTCCGCCCTCATCACCCCATTTTGGTGGTCTTTGGGAGAGCGGTATAAAGAGTTTAAAGTATCATTTGCGCCGCGTGGTAGGCAAGTCTATACTCACCTTCGAGGAGTTTACGACAGTTTTGTCTCAGATAGAGGCATGTCTAAACTCACATCCATTATTTGCCATTTCATCGGATGTAAATGATCCGGTGCCACTTACACCTGGCCATTTTTTGATTTGCGCACCATTAACGGCGATACCTGATCCAGACTTATCTCACGTTCCCATCTCTCGTCTTGGACGTTGGCAACTTCTCCAGAAGTTTGTCCAAGTCATTTGGAAGGCTTGGTCTCGCGATTATTTACATCAATTACAACAACGTCACAAATGGAAATTCGCCAAGGATAATGTTTCCATTGGTGACCTGGTTTTACTGATTGAGGATAACTTACCTCCATTAGCGTGGAAATTTGGTGTAATTACCGCCACATTTCCCGGACCAGACAACTTAATTAGAGTAGTTGACGTTCGCACGCCTACTGGCACCTATCGCAGACCAATCCAGAAATTATGTTTGGTCCCTACTAGGGACGAACAGTAAAAAAAAGGAGTTTATTTTCCCTTGTATATACTTGTCAAACGCGCATAAATCAGATGTTCTAAGAAGATTTTGTTAGTTATAAGCACCTTTGTTTTTAGCGTAAGCTTTAATTCGTACATCTTTGATTCAGAAACTGTTTGTTTTACTCAAGCAAGTGTCAGTTTATTTAATATGCAAGGCTTTAATTATTTTTGTATTTTCGTGTATGCAACATTTGATTTATGCTTCATGTTTTTGCTTACTATTGTTTTTATGTAAAAATTTTGTTATAATATTCGCATGGTCTGCAGCTGTACAAACCATGTATAACATTTGTATAACCACATTGTTGTACTTGTCACTTATGCTATTGTGCCTTATTCATATTGTAACGAATAATATTGAAGACGTCCTCGTCTTCGTTCAAGCCTCACGTTGTATTCGTCAATCTGTAACGAATAGATCTGCGCGTACCTGCAAAATGTGTACAGTTTTGTATGTGTTATTATAATTAGTGCGTTCGCCTCGCACCGGGTCGTTACAGTAGTGTTGTGGCTAGCGATGTTCGTAGCGTTGATATAATCACCTGTATAATACGGCAGTAACCTTACCTGTTATTTATAGGGGTGTGATAATCCCGGGTGGCGCCAAGTCGTTTTATAAAACAACTAAAATTATTGTTAGACGAGTTATCAGCGTTGCGGTATTGGGCATTCAAATAATTCCCGCTCGCACGGCCGTCACAATCGTCGCTACTGCAGTGTGACTGACAACTTGTTCGCTGCTCGTACAATTTATTCTTAACTAAACACAAGTAATTTATATATATAGCACTCCCTATGAAATGATAACGACGGTTACTCCCTGTAATAGTTATTTTTTAATAGGTGATAATTGAAAACATTCACATTGACAATAATACAATAATAAATTTGCACCGACTGTTTACATTCGACTCTTGCCTCTAGGGTTCGGCGAATATGATCATGGAAACATTCAGCGTTTGCATTGCTGTGTACGTTAAAATATTACAGTGATTTCTGTTTCCAAAATCGTGGATTCTTGTGGCTATGAGTTAAAGAACTCCAATGGTTACAATAAAAATATATATTACTTTATTCTATGTGTACATAAATAATAATGTATGCTGTTACAATCTGTTCTGTTGTGTCGTAAAAGTGTGTTGCAAGGTCGTGTTTAATTCATAGGTTATATTCAACGTTAACAAATTTCGATTAAGTGTTATTTTTGCTTAAATATTCTATGAAAGTGAAATATTGGTTCTATAGTGAGGTAGATTTACCTTTTAAAAATATTTAAAGTGACTAGGGTTTTTGGAAAATAAATAATTTAATGGTACTTAACACCTCAGCGTGCCTTCGTTGTTTAATCGGGTAGGATGTGGCTGCATAAGTTCAGTTTTCATGGATTTTGGGCTTCAATAGATTGAGCGTCTTTTTCGTCATGGGTCTAGATGTTCTTTTCAAGTATATTTTCTGTTTAATTGGCCTTGGGTCTTGAATTGGCTGCTACAAACGGTCATCTGCTTCTCAAGCTATCATGGTGAGCAACTTTTAATACTTGTTTGCATTATTTTCACTGAAAAAACGTTCTTCCAAATATTGGCATCTGTATTCGCTTAATGACGCTTCGCTTCTCTTTTAATTCCAACGGTAATTTCGTCTTCAACTGCCGTTTCCATGGTAACTACATGATTCCGATTGGTTGATTTTGAGATGATGTATTGTTATCAAAATTCGAATTCTTCGTATGTCTTCTGATTGCTGTTATTCCTCCATCTTCCTTCCTGGTTATTAAATATTGTCACTATAGTATTTATTTCCTTTCATAGATTATTTTGATACCCCACAAGCTTGGGTAATTTCAGATTTTATGTTTTTACAATTATGTTAATGCTTGTTAATTACATTTCTTTTTGTATAAAATTGCTTATTACAATATTTTGTGTTACAAATGATTTACAATTTATTCTTGGTGATTCCTTCACCTCAGATTTTCTAAATTCTTATTCAATTTGTTATAATTTTTGGTTGTTTGGTTCTGACAGTTATTGCCTTTCCTAGGCCTGAGTAGCCATTATAGTATTTTACTTATTCCATTTAAATCACATTTTGTTTCAGCCTAATGGGCTTTACTTTGTTATTTTTATTGGTTGTGTTGTATTTTGAGTCTGTTGGTGTGTTGATTACATGTCAATATTGCTTTCTCTATTTTAATCTTTAAAACATAACATTAGGCTTATGGACTGCAAATTTCATTCAGCCATATCCTATTCATAACATTAACATGAACAATTCTTTATAAGTTATTAGAGTTATTATTTTGAGTGAGAAATATCATCACTTTCTTCCAACTTATCATTATTTGCTAATTTTTTTGTTTACAATACATATTATTTTTATTGTGATAAACAACATCACTTTTATTAAATTTATAACAGTCCCTTATAACATAGGCGTCTTTGTTCTGTCTCTGATTTCTTAATCTTTAAACAATCTTTACATTCTCTCCATGTCAACACCTTCAATTTATTCTTTCCTGGAATCCTCCCTTTTTAATTATTATCGGCTATAATTAAACTTAACTCTATTAAACATCTTTTCTTAATGAAGAAATTTGTGTTAGTGGTTGAAATCACAATCAGAATGATCAATATTGCACACCACTATATAAAAATTATTCCGATTAGCGCTTTCAAGCTTCACAGCTCATCGTCAGATCAGGATTAGCTATAGCGCTAATCGGAATAATTTTTATATAGTGGTGTGCAATATTGATCATTCTGATCTTTTCTTAAATAATAATGTCATCATCACTTTCTAGTGTTTATCATATCTTATTCTACAATTCACACGTAATACTATTTTTCACCAGCTATTTATTCACTGTTATTTTTCCACTTTTAAACCTTTAGTGTTTTTTCACAGATTTATGAAGTGTCTACTTTCTTCATTATTCACTATTTCTTATAATAGTTATATTCTAAATCTTACCCTATTCCCACTTATATCTCACCTTCACTTTTAAATTATCTATGAATTTAACTAGCGTATCTTATCACTTCACTTTGGGGTTTTTACACCTACACTATTGCACTGTATCACTGTTTATACTATGTGTTTTTTAGTGTGTGATCCCTATACTTATTTCTCTTTCATCAAAATATATCCTTAATACCAATAACAATTAATTAATAACAATTAATACTTAATAATTAATAACAATTTTATTTGTGGTTTAGGTTGCTTTTTTATCACCTTAATCCTTAATCGTTTTTAATAGTGTTTCTTCTCTAGATCATTTTGTCCATTAATGGGTAGTAACCGTTACCTTTTCCTTTCTCAGGATAACCATTGGTTTGGTTCCAATATTCTTCTTGAGTGCTTTATTTCTCCTTCTCCTATGCTTTATTACTCGTTTTGTGAATCATTATTGGTTTTCACTTCTACCTATCTCCCTCCTTCTTCATTTTCATTATTTGATTAATACTTTGGTTTTTCCATCCTTTTCTTAGGGTATTTTGGGGTCGTTTAATCCCATGAACTTGTTTCCTTTTTGTTTGGGTTTTGAATTTTTTCCTTTCTTCCTTTGGTTTGGTTAATCACCTTCTTTTCTTCTTCTCGTTGGTTATTTGTGTGGTTCCCTTCTTCATTTGTTTCCTGTTGTTGGGTCAGTCACTTGGGTTAGGTCAAAGTCGTCGTTTGTCGAGTCATATTCTTTATATTTTATTTGAATTAATCAGTTTATTTGATATGAAGTATTTTTACATTTATAAATATAGTTTTTTATCCCTGGTACTGGGTTGGCTTATTCGTGTTGTAACAATATTTGTAATTAACTAAACTGATTTCTATTGTATTTATTATATAACTTGTATTTATGTAAAACACATTGTTTTTCGCATCTACTGTCTATAACCACGCCACGCCTATATTTTTATATTGTATTTTATATTGTATTTTGCATTTTGTGATCACGCATTGCACAATTATTATTCATGCTTTAATTATGACATACATGTCATTACAATTTGTGCTTGCAATCAGTCAACTATGTATAGCTTGTTTTCACATAACAATTTATTGTATATTCCTGAAACTTCAGGATAGCATGCATCGTTCAAACTATATGGCGTCATGCTAAATTTATGTCTTTACATGTATAATTTTATAATAATTTTGTTTGTTCATTGTATTCAATACTACTTGTATAGATCTACTGGCCTTAACTGGTTCAAGCTAACCACTATGACTTGCATAAATGTTACAATTTATCGGGCCCATCATGTGATGAGTCGCCGATTATTCATCATTAAACATTGTCAAATTATGTATTTTCATGTCTTATATCGTTCAATATTGTATACATACAATATATATTGGCAATACATTGCTAACTTTTGCATTTATACTCATGCTCAAATCAAGTTGCACGCCAACCTTGGCCTGCTTAACTCTTATCATCACTCAAGCTTATCGCTAAGGAGTTAATGTCATAACAGATGGCAGCACCACGTGTCTCTCTCAGTAGCTTAACATATTCCTTCCCTATATCTGTCAACAGCTTGTCGTTTAGTAAGCCAAGTGGGGGGGGGCAAATCCGGCTTCCCGCGCTTAACCTAGCGATCAGCTGTTGTTGACGTGTGATGTCACCGTGTGGAAGAATACACAGTTTAGCGTTAAAGTTTCATTGCAAAGGGAGATTAGGTATTTAATTGTGGTCAGAATTAACAGAATTTTGTACAGTGCGTTCTTTTTGAGTATCGTTTTTGTTCATTACAATCGTTTGAGTCTAAACAATTTAGTTTTTGTAGCGTCATTGTATTTTTGTTTTGTATGTGTCAGTGTGTGTTGTGTTTTTATCTTATGTTACACATTGGAATATACGTATAGTTTGAAATGAATAAAAGTGGTAGCAGTAGTAATCCTTCTTGTGCTGTTGCGCAGTGTCATAATTGTTGCTTTAAGGAACCTGGTACCATATATACCACGCGTTTCCAAAAAGTGAAGAGCTGAGACATGTGTGCCTTTCTCGCTGTAAACGAACTGATAAATTTAATGTTAATACTGCCCGAGTGTGTTCTAAGCACTTTCTCCCAGAAGATTACGAAAGGGATATGAAAAATGAACTTCTTGGTTTACCGACAAGAAAAATTCTGCGGTTAAACGCTATTCCATTTGGACAGTAATGTGGTAATTTTCGCATTCAGAGGTTGGCTAATCTGTGCTTTCTGATATTGCCTATCATGTTTATACAACGTTCAATGTTGACCGAGCGTCGGCGGGCAGCAAACACAACGTTTGCTGTCTCGTTCTGTCTTTTCACTTTTCTTGTCATCAGACAATCAATGTCGGCTTTAGGCCACAACATTTCTTGCATACTTGCACCAATTAGCGATACACTGCTAATTTCTCGATTTCATGTAATTTGAGTGCCGCGTACTCGTGCCTCAAGTCTGACGACAATCTACGACATTCGTATAGGCCTTAGGCCTTAACATTTCTTGATGTAGTTTGAGTGCCGCACATTTGCGCCTCATCTACCATTTAGCTTTCTTAGCGACACGTTCATTTAAAATTTAAATCTCAACCAGACATAGCCAACCTCAGCGCTCAGAGTTAAGTGTACAACAATCTTAATAAATGTATTATACAGTCCACTATCTTCATTATTCTGCTTCCTGGCAATAGCACCGCAAGGCATCATCTTCCTATCAGAACATTTCCTGGTACACACGTGCCGAAGCTCAACATAACTTTTTTGGTCTTAACGTGACGGATCATTCTTCTTATTAACAGCATCCCAGTACATTCCAAATTGGCCCGGCAACTCAGATTCAAGGGAGATCACAACTCAGGTGATAAGTTTCCTCCCTGTTCCTAAATTGATTCTGGGTTTATACTGACTTATAAAATAAGCCTATATCTGAATATCCTTACCCAAGCAGAATTTACACAGCAGACCTCGCATTACTGGATGGTGTGGACTGAATATGTATAGTCTTTAATTGAACGAGCGAAGCGAGTTTTCAGTTTTAACTTGCTTGTGTGTGTGTGTGTGTGTGTGTGTGTGTGTGTGTGTGTGTGTGTGTGTGTGTGTGTGTGTGTGTGTGTGTGTGTGTGTGTGTGTGTGTGTGTGTGTGTGTTTTAAGTATACATAAACTGAAAAACTAAAACTAAACTATTTGTCATTTAGCCATTATGGTTATACATTTAATTAACAACAGTACAGTAGACTGGGTTGGGGTTTTGTAGTGTTAATTGTACGCACACTAATAATGATTGGTTTAATTCGTTTTAAAATATTAGCAAGTTGTGCATCTCAGTTAATTTATTAGTTCATCTACCTCCTTTATGTCATCCTTGCCTAATTTTTTTGTATGTTTCACTCCTGATTCATACAAAATTAAGGGATTGTTTACCCTCTATAGGTCTCCAGTGATCGAGAGGCTCGCATAGAAGTCAGATCTGTGAGGAAACGAGCGCTAGCAACAATAAGTACTTTGTCCCCAAAGAAGAGAGGTATCGACCAGGAAACTAGCACTGAGACAAATCAGGACATACAAAAAGATATAGAAATAGCAAAACTTCGAGAAGAAATTTTACAGCTAAAAAAGAAAAATGCCCTAAATCTACTCGCACTAAAACAAACGCAAGCTGCTCTAACAACACTCAAAAGAGCAAGATATGTAGCGTCTTTCAAGAAGGCATTCCCGTGCAAAACAACACGGAGAACATTAAATCAAGACGTAAAAGATATCCTGTCTAAGTGCTTCACTCCAGGCCAGATTCGATGTCTTTTACAAGACAAGAGGGTTAAGTGGTCATCAGAAGATATCGTGAATGCACTCACGCTAAGAGCACTTTTAAAGAAGACCTACAATTACTTAAGAAAACGCAATTTCCCCTTACCTGCTCGTTCTACTCTCCAAAAGTGGACACGACAGTTTAAATGCAGGCGAGGAAGTTTTGTCTTTAATGAAAGCTAAGGCTACAAATTTTACAGAACTTTAGAGAATTTGTGTCCTTTCTTTCGATGAAATGAATATTGATGGACGTGTGTGCTACGATTCATGAGATGACGTAATTCTGGGGCCCCATTCTGTTCAGGTGGTCATGATTAGAGGTCTGTTTGCCAAGTAGAAGCAACCCATTTATTATGATTTTGATGTGACCATAACAGATCTATTGCTTAAAAGCATTATCAGTGCAGTTGAGAGCAGTAATATTCATGTAGCGGCTGTGACGTGTGATTTGGAGGGAAAGAATTCAAAAGTCTGGAAGGAATTAGGTGTAAACACAGAAAAACCTTTCTTCATTAACCCAACTACAAACGATAAGGTGCGAGTTTTCTGTGAAGTACCACATCTTTTGAAGCTGCTTAGAAATCATTTTCTAGACCATGGGTTGTTACTTTGCGACAGCACTGAGCTTAAAAAGGATACAATCGAAAATCTGTTACAGCAACAGAAAGGAGACTTGACGATTTTACCCAATATTAGTCAGATACACCTTAACGTAACTGGTCGATCTCGTCAAAATGTAAGATTAGCTGCACAGTTGTTTTCTAATCGTACAGCAAAGGCGCTGAAATATGTTGCAAATAAAGAGCGCGAAAGCAGCTTCATCGAACTGGTAAACGATGCATTTGATGTTTTAAACTCGAGACTTCCAAAAGACCAGAAAACGCCCCTCAGAAGTGGGTATGGCATGAATTTAAGGAGCCAAGAAAATACTTTAAAAAGGTTTTCGGAAGTAATAACAAACATGCGAGTAGCAAGTAAAAAAAGTTTACTACCTTTTCAGAAAGGTTTCGTTATATCCTTAAATTCATTGTTCGGCCTTTATGAACAAATGACAATGATTCATGGGGTGACGTACATTTTGACCGCTAGATTCAATCAAGATTGCCTAGAAAACTTTTTTTCACGAATTCGGGGATTAGCCGTCTTTTATAATAATCCCACTCCATTTGAAATGCGCAACAGAATTCGGCTCTTGCTTTTAACGGGTAGCACGGACGATATACTGTTATCTAGAAGTGCGTCTGTGGCTGAGGATGGTAGCTTTCTTTCCACCGAAGTTATGGAATCAAATGACTCTGACGAGTATTTCATCCAGTTTGTTACCAATGAACTACGCATAGACATAGTTGAACATACATTAATACCAAGTTCTCCGAAAATAATGACACCGACGAAGCAGAATTGTTAAAAACAGAGGACTTGGCCCAGTCTGCAACTGACAACGATGTTCCTCAAGATGCCTTAAAATATCTGGCCAGGTACATCGCATTCAAGTGCCGCTTCACTGATGAAAGTCTAGGTGTGAGATGCAAAACATTGTGTCTTTCCGTGGAACATAGTCATGACTGGATATCGATTATATCAAGGGGGGACTTACCCATCCGTCAGACGAGTGGTTACAAAAACTGATTCAGTTTGAGATAGTTTTTAGTTCTTTCCACGGACGTACAGTATCAAAACAAGTTAAAGTTAGCTCTTATTTGGCCACCTTACTCAAATCTAATTTCCAGAAGTGGACGAGAAAGTTATTTGCCTGTACGTCAGGACAAGAACATTCATCAGAATCCGCCATCTGAACAAACAGCTCAAACTCAAGTCACTTGAAAAGTATGCAGCAACAAAGAGACGGCTCTGGGTAGCTTCGTCTTCAAAAATTTAAGTCACCTAAGGTATGCATCAACTAAATAACCATTTTCATTTCGTTGACAAAAGTTGACACAACAATAACAATTTCCACTACGCTGACTGCACAAATGACAACAAGCACATGAGAATGGACAGTGAACGATAAACTGGCTGAATTGAAAATCTCTTTAAATTAACCTCCTTTGTGATGCCTGGATAGTAGGAGGGGTGAAATTTGACGTTTGAACTAGCCAATCATTGCTAAACGTTTATGGCGCTTGCCTAGCAGCTGATAAAAATGTTGCCGGTTCCGTGTCACCAAATGAACACTTGCAGTATTCAGCATATGTAAAGCAATTCGTTTTAGATCTCGGCCTGTTATTGAAACATACGTTAGCAACACTGTATTCCCACTATTTCAGATGTCAAAACAGATGTTATTTGTTGTCAACTTCTCTGGGGTAGTCATGCGAATAATTCAACAAAAGACAGAAAATCATCCTTGCCACCCAGACATTGACAACAAAGAGACAAAGGAGACCTAAGGGTGCCATGGGCGAAAACCAGTCCATTGCCTGCCAAAGGACAAAGGATTAGGAATACTTAGAACAAACTTTCTCCAACATTGACTTCAACAACTATTTTGGCTACTGTACCACCTGGGAAAAAAAAACAAAAAAATTAACTCATTAATTTTTTAATTGTTAACAAAAAAATTTAACAATTAATGATTAAAGTTAAACATTTTAAAATTTAATGATTAAGTTAAAAAAAATTTTAAAGATAAATTGAATCGTTAATTTTTTTAAATTGTTAATCCCAAGTCGTGCCATTAACCATAAGGGGTAATTTATTTGTCTCCACAGAATTACTACATCCCAAAACAGTTACACGCTTTTTACTCATTTTCAAGCCAGGTGCACTTTCTTTTTTTTTAGAGGCTAGGCTTTTCTTTGTAAGTACCTTAAAATTTAGGCCAGTCTCGTCGGCGTTCTACACTTCCCTGGGGTGAATAGTTTTCTCCTGCAACCGCGTCAGGCCTACACTCACAAATAACTGACGTGCAGCGTATACATTTGATTTGCATTTTATGCATATTTGAAGAGCAATTCCGGTTACTCCAAAAATGTTCTAATCCAAGAAGCCTGCGGTCTCAATTATTTCTGATTAGTGGGACTCTACTGTAGTATAAGTTATCTAAATCTAATTGGTGAAACTTTTATAAGTGCAAGCTAGCTGTTAGGCAGATAGCTGTTTATCATTTCCATGATATAGATTTTTTGGATGCAGAAATAAAAATCTGTATGTCTATTTACAGACATTATATGAAAATAGTATAGTAACTCGAAATTTATTTGCTGTTCTTTAGGGACTGGAAAGGTACAAATTAGCATTGCGTGAAAGTTAGCACAAGTAGTCACTACTGGTCCTGTATCGACTGCATCCTGTGAGTAGTCATTTTTGTGCTTTAAAAGACCAAAAGCCTATGTACAGAACATAATGTGTGATGAACAGTTCAACAGACTGTCTTGAAATAATATCAGTTGAAAGGCAATAGGTCAAAAACTTGGCCTGCCTTATATAGTAGATAATATTGGTGTCAACCATAATAATTGAACATGAGTGAAAGTAGTATACGTTTATATGTTTTAATTTATGAACACATAAATACTATATGTGTAAATATTATGTATTTGTACTACGATATTTTCACTGCTGACTTTCATAGAGGATTGAACTACTGAATTAGGAGAGAATTAGACCAAAAAAGATATGGTGGAAATAGAATATAGAAGCAAATGTACTGTAATAATATAATGTGAGTAGGTTAGTCTATGGATGCCACTCATTCTTATTGCAAAAGTACCTTGTAGCTTTTAATTCTATTTACCATCTTGTATCCATGCAAAAATTCTTACAGTGTGGCCTACTGAAACATCAGTCTGGCCAAACCCCATCACCCCCCATCTTTGAAATGCTAGAGCAACCACTGTTTGTAAGAACACGTTTCTTTAAGACAACCACTCTTAGCGCTGTTAGTACTAATAATAGTTGTTACAGCAAAACGTTTTGAAAGTGTATAGACTACAGCAAGCGTTTTCAACCTGGTGCTCATGATCCTGTAGTCCTCAGGTAATGAATAATAGTGCTCTCATCATGGATGTAAAAAAAGTGCGTGCAAGCATTAATGATAAATTATGATCTACGTAGGTTGGTTGTACAGTTATTGTCCAGATTAGAGTAGGGAATGTCAGTCACTTCTAAGCATACTAAAGGAGATTTTTGTATTGTATGTAGTTTAGAAAGGCATTATCAACTTGAAATGGTTTAGTAAAAAAGCAGCAGCTTGAAGAAGTAGCTCTGGCGTATGAGGGAATTATTACTATAGGCACCAGATTGTCCATTTTGTAAACACACTGTTAAACAGTTAACATAATAATTACAGTTTTCATGCCTTAGATGTGTGGTGAGACGATCGGCATATTTGAAAAATCTCGCCGAGGCATTGTTGGTCAGTGGTTGTTGGCGCCAATGACAGTTTGATAAGATACAATAAAGCAGGCCGGTCGATCAGCTGATAGACAGCTTGTAGCATGTTAACTCGAAGCCTAGTGGCCCAGTGCAAAACGTGAATCGTCCTCATTTCCAATTTCGGTCTCCTACGGTACTGGTGTTGATGGCTTGGAAGGAATTTCTGCCACCGCTACATTCTTTTGAATACTATGCGTCACTGATCAGAAAGTGTCTCAGGTTCATTTGTTCATTTGCTATATTGTTTAACAAATATTTAACTCTATCATATGTTTGATATGTAATGTTTAATATTTTATTCTTCGTATTGTTTAAATTAGCAGCCATCCTTACTTTTCTTTTATAGAATTGCTAAACTGCTATAATTGTTTTTATTATTTAGACAAAGCTTTTCGCCATTACTGACATCTTCAGGTCTTAAACAACGATGGTTGTTTAAGACCTGAAGATGTCAGTAATGACGAAAAGCTTTGTTTAATATTTTAACATCATTACACTTATTTATACTATTTATTGTTCCCCCTTTTGTAGGACAATAGGTGTTCGACAACATTCTTTCCTGTTGTGTATTGTTTAGGGTGTCACGCAAATCATGTGTGTACAGGTCGTTTTTGAAACCTGTCCGTGCTGGCTTTTTGTTGCCCTTCTGTAGTCATACAGTTTTCTTGTCAATCGCCGTGCTACGATCACCCCCTCCCTCTTTGGATGTTGACAGGCGTGTCGGCTGTTGCACAATTTTATTTTCATAATTATTTTTATTATTATTATGATTATTATTTGTATTAATGATATGTACATTTGCATTGTACGGTTTTACGTATTTTTTCACTGTACCTGGATGTGTGTACGCTCCTTTATTTGGAGTCGGGTTACTTTTTTCAAAGGGTTGTTTATATTCTTTCCACTTATCTTCTTTCTTCTCGAATTGCGGCAATTTGTGGTGTATTGGATTTTGTGTAGAGTACTGCTGCTGCTGCGGCCGGTTGACTCTCCTTTCGTACTCTTTATTTACAAATTTTGATGATTGCGTTACAAGGATAAGAAGTTCCTCAATGGTTTTAACTCCTCGGGTATATACGGCAAGTCTAATGTGTCTGTCAAAATGATAACTTAGTTTTAATACTAATTCGTGCTCCATGAAACTTGGTCTAAGATGCTTACACCGTTCGACGAGTTGTATAATGTAGTCTTCCATGGATCGTTTGTTGTTGACGTAATACCGCCCATACTCCAGCTGGTCTCATACCTCTCTCTGGGTATGTATATTCCAGTACCGATTTTCGAAGGATGCCTTGAACTGTTCATAAGTTTCTGTTTGGTCCCGAACAATTGTATACCATTTGGATGCTGTTTCCTGGAAATGTCGACTTACAAAATCAATACGGTCTCTGTCGCTTAGGTTGCTTCCTATTGTTGCCATTTCTCGTTCACACTTTTGTAAAAATTCTATGGGGTTCTCCCATTTATTACCTTTAAAACTGATCTTCTCTCGATCATCTACCTTTGCAGCACACATCATTATAGCACTTGGTCGTCTCTTGACTTCCGCTCGTAGTTTTTCTACCTCCTCTTGTAGTCCATCTTTCATATTGTTAATTTCCATGGAGTGGTGCGTAGTTTTTCTAGTGACCTCCTCCACAGCTATTTCTACCGTCTCGGTCCTCACAGTGAGTTCCTTTGTTCTGTTGGTGTTGTCCAGGATGCGCTCATTTACGTCTTTGTATCTGAGATCTTGCTCCTGCTTCGTAATTTTAAATTTCTCATTCCTCTGTTCAGCCAGTTGTCGAATGTGTTCTTTAGTTTCACGTGTTGTGTATTCACGCTGTTCTTTGAATTTGCTATCGATCTTTACAGCTTGTTCATTAAGTGACTGTTGAACATGCTGTTCGACGGCTTCAATGCGTGCAGTAAGCTTGTTTTCAAAGTATTACTGACGAGTTCTATATTACTTTCTAACTGTGTTTTCATTTCTTCAATAGTGATTTCTAATCTATTACGACTATCCTCTACCTGAGTTTCTAATCTTTCTAATTTATTTTCTAATTTCTCATTGCTACTTTCTAATTGTGTTTTAAGTTCTGCACTTAGTTCTGCACTACTACTTTCTAATTGAGTTTTTAGTTCTGCACTATTCGTTTCTAATTTACTTTCTAATTTTTCACTATTCGTTTTCAACTCTTCTTGAAGTCGTTTAAACATCGTTTCGAAGTCCATTGTTGGTGGCTTCGCCATTGTAGACTACGGTGTCCTAACTGATTCGTTATATGAATTATATTTTTAATTATTGGTCCACCATGACTCTATATTTCTTTATTTAAAATTTATTTATCAGTATTAATTTCACAACTCTTTTTTTCTCTGTACTTAATTTAACAATTTGTAATATTATTTATTACAATTAATTCTTTATACAATATTTGTGCTAATTATTTCTTAGACTTTATTTATTTTCTGTGCTTTATTTATATTCTGGGTTTTATTTTATTCTGGGCACCATTTACTTGTAATGATAATTAACATATTTTTAGCAACACATTTGAAACGCCATTAATTATGACACAACAATAATTAACATATATAAATTTATTTGTGTTTGCCGAGCCCCACGATCTTGGAGCGCCAATTCTTATACAACGTTTCCAAGATCGTGACTTTATACATATACCGAGCCACACGTTGGCAGCGACAATTCTTATACGTTATTTTTACACACTTACTTTTGCACATATGCTCTTACTCTTTTGTGTGCACTTACCCACGTCTCGAAGGTATACTCTTCTTCTGCAGTATTTACCTTGATGTTCCCCGGCTGGGTCGCAGGCTTTGGTAGTTGATTGAGTGTGGATAAGCACGTGAATATCATTATACAATTTTAATACAAGTAAAGAGTACAGAGGATTTAATACTGGTTGTGAAATTAGTATGACTGTGTTAATAAAATCATATTCATTTGTTTAATGAAGAAATTTGTGTTAGTGGTTGAAATCACAATCAGAATGATCACAGTTGCACACCACTATATAAAAATTATCCCAATTAGCGCTTTCAAGCTTCACAGCCCATCGTCAGATTGGAATAGCCATTCCAATTGGCGATTCCAATAGCATCATAGATTGGCTATTCCAATCTGACGATGGGCTGTGAAGCTTGAAAGCGCTAATTGGGATAATTTTTATATAGTGGTGTGCAACTGTGATCATTCTGATCATATTCATTTGATTTATTATTTAAAAATTCAAATTATCATATTAATTATTATTTTGTGTAGGTTAATTACTATTTGAACCCTTATATTCGATACGAATATAATGTAATTATAACGTGTTTAAATCTTATCTCTTATATTCTAAGACATATTATACACAAACATATATGACCTGAAATATTTACACAGACATATAATACATAACACATATATTAATATAATACGTGATTCACACGTCTGAAATTGACTATTTATCTTGTCTTTGCAAGTGTGGTTTTTATTATATACCACTTAATAAAATATTAATTAATTAAACAATTATTAAAAATTACTAATAGAGAACATTTTATTACTTTTATTAATTATCTTATTAATGTCTCAATTAATAAAAGAAAAATCATCAATTTAAATAACTCTCATACTTGAATTTAATTCTCTAATAAAATATGGTTGTATATTGACCATTTATTTATGAGATTCATAAATTTAACTTATATGCTCTGTTCAATTATTCTTTGAACTTATTTATTACTCATTATTAAAATTAAAAATATACTAATGTTTTTGTAAACTTGTATATGGAATCTAGAGCTTCTTTCGATAGACCTCAGGGTCATTTATAATATTAAATAAATCTCTGACTTCGCCTGCATTTTTATGCAACCATTTAACTTTGTCGTTACCGTCATCTGGACTCTCGAGTTTGTTGATCCTCTTCGGTATCACCTTCTCTGTCTCTGCGTCGTTGAAATTCCTACTGGAATGCCGTCTATTGGATGCTGAGTTCTGACGTGGACCTCTGGTCGTGATGATGTACGGCTGAATGTAGCTGCATGTGGCTGTCCCTGCGTCCTCTCGTATTCTGCTCTGGTTCCTCTCCTTTCCTCGTTTTGTCCCTCGTAGATGTCTCGAAGTTCTATGCATACTTCTTGAAGTTCATCGTGGTTACAACTTCTCATAGATTTGATATTATAGTCTTTTAAAAATAACTCATGTTTCACTTATACTTGCACTGATGTACTGCCGGTTCCATCGCACTGCAAGTTATGTAATACTGTTTAGAAACATTACTTGACTTTGTAAAATTCGCGGTTGCGAGATGTGTGGATTTCACGTAGTTTATCTGAGTTCATCTGAGAAAAAGTGTGTCGCTCGCTGGGGTTTTATACTGCTGCCTTCGTCCCATTCCTGTTGGAAACTGTTTGGACAAAATTGAACAGGTCCGCACGTCGATTTAATTGCTAATTTCAACCTACGCATCTTTCTATGAAGCGCACACTTTTTTATAAATATTATTTCACCAATCGTTAGGTATATTATTAAACTTTGTTTATGCAAATTATGAATGTTAAGGTGTGTAAATTATGGCAGTTATGGCAAAATTTTGCACGGTGGCTGAACGGTTCCCACGATCATTGACCAATTAGTCTTCAATGATAGTGCCAGGCGCTAGCTATGTTTTTACATATTCGCTGATTCGTGTGACTTCTGGTTTTCGTTCAGTATTTAAAAAACTGTGTAAAATTCTCCACCCTCGTATGCATAATTCAACCTGTCTTTTGTTTACACATGTACACTAGCACACACACGCAGACTGATACACAAGCAGCAGCCTGTCACTATGATGGTACCCTTGCTTGTCGGAGTGTGTCTCCGTCTCCCCTTTGTTGCGTTTAAAAACCAACGAAGCTTTTAATTCCATATGCAGGCTCACTTACAAATATTTCTTTCTTTAAAATTAAATACTACGTATATTTCTTTTATTATCTCTTATATCTAACGCTTAATTATTACATTATTTTTATTATTTACATCTTATACATCTCATACGTGCGTTCGTATGTTATCATACCTCAGTCATGGGTTGATACATAGACTTATGCTAAACGTATCGTTGCAATATATATATTATAACGTGACCAAATCTCATTGATTTGGAGTTATATGTAAAGGGTTTACTATATCAATGTTTAAATAAATTTAAAGCGTTGAAATTCAACTCTTATGATGTAGCGTGCATCTTAACCCATTGTACAGGCTCACACGCCAACGTCAGCTGCCGTTACGTAATCACACACAGTATAACAAATAAATTATAAGGGACACGCCCAAATTTTCAATTATTAATATTTTGGAAACCGGTAAATTTAGGCAAAAACCAAAATAGCCAAAATGTTTGCCGAAATATTAATAATAGGGTGTGCGAATTTTATTTAATATAATTAAAACATTAAGGGAGATAATTGATTTTATGTTAATAACTTCCTTAGTAATTGAGCTACACAGAAGAGCTTTTAATATGTAATAGTCATAAGAATTAACAACCAAATGTATATTTTAGAATTAGCATAACTTGGCTTGCAGCCAAGATAATCGCAATATAAATTGCGACCGGACATCCACACCGACAATTAAAATCCGGTGTGTTAAGAATATTAAAAATAATATTAATTCTCAGACTGTGGGAATTATTTTCGTTCTCATGGAATGAGGTGACTCAAATTTCAAGTAGAAGGGAGAGTGTGTCAGCCAGTCAAATCATTCAAAAAAATTGGAACTAACGCAGAGTTTTCAGCTGAAAGAACACTCGACTGCCAGTACTCAAGAGTACATGTACATCTTCAATCGTCTTAGTAACATACATTTGTGAAGATACATCTGTGAAGACTCGAGGTGTCAACACGCATAATTACGATCGTCTTGTTCAACAGATCAACTGTAATGACTCGTAATAATAGCGTCTATTCAAGATACTCTTACTTATCAACAAATAAGCGTACCGCGCAGTACATTAACTGTTGGCGTACGCACGCAAGAGATCAACTATATACTACAAGAAATCACTTCAAGAGTACGACAGAAGAGGCCGTCTATAACCAGTGGTACGAGCTGAAGAACTGCCGAGCAGAGCGACAACCCGTAACGAGACACACACGCTGAAGTGCAACGTGAATCGAACGAGGAGTCTGACGCAGTTGTAGCAGTTAAAACTACAGACGTAAAACCATCACCAGTTGCAGAAGGAGCAGAGTGTTGCTGATTCCCGAACTCATCGCCAAAATCCAGGACGCTCAGTAGATCGTCGTCTCTAGCAGATTGGACCAGGACAGCGAGGGATTTCCGGAGCATCTCTACACCATCTTCTGAACCAGGGAAGTCAAAATCAAATTATTCATTTCTCAAAAGATCAATTTTTCCTTTCTTTTTTTTTTTAAATCATTGTAAAAGAAATAATTCAGATGCCGATAAATCAGAGACTCTAAATTAATAAGAAATATTCAATTGTGATAATCTGTATAGCATGTATGAGTAACTAATAAGCCCTAGCTAAGAATTAGATATAGATAAAAGGAAAAGCGCTATACAAATCTTAACAGAGAATTAATTAATTACTTATACTGCAGTATACATGAGTCAAATCACAAGTAAATAAAGGCACGTTGAACTAGATTCACGGCTAGTTTATTTCAGAATATTTACAAGCATTTTAGAGTAATTAAAATCATTTTAAAAGCATTGCAAATTAAATTAAATTAAATCCATAAATTAAATTATTTAAAACTAACTTCTTTGAAATCAAGAAAAATACAATTAATATAATTTGAAAATAACAAGCTCATTTTCTGAATAATAGTAACCATTCAGAAAACATCATACCAGTTTCTATTTACTGTTTTAGTTCGTAAGAATTGTTGTAACTATAAGTTTTTTCATTCTTATGTGTGATTAGCATAATAAACCCCGATTTTATTACCCAACACTGTATTTTTATTGGTGTACTACGGAGCCTACCAACCTCACAAAACTCTTCACAATAACTATAACAAGATTAGCGTTTTGTTTTTGTACACTTGAGTTAACCTACTTGCGAATTCAAATCACAAATCCACACACCCATAGTCGGAAGAAGTCGCAAGAACGGACAGCAGGTAGGTGCTCATTACACACACGTTTTTATTGTGTTATATATGGCGCTCCAAGATCGTGGGGCTCCACAAATTTAAATTGTATTAAATTTGCAACAACACGTTATTTTGAGTTATAATATATACAGGCCCGTATTTTGGATGTATAGCGCCCCTGTGCAGTCATTAATTTTACGCCCCCTATTCCCTGAGCTAAACTTCAGTGTCGCTATTCGTTTACAGACTATGGACAATAAATTGTTTAATTACTTACTTCAATTTTAAACTGTATTATAGACAGTATTTAAACTTAACTGAATACATAATATATGAAACAAAGGTGCAAGTTAAACATTTATACATTATTCTGAAGACGATATATGGTAAACACATAGAAAATAATCACTACAGTTTAATAACCTCAGTTAAAAATATCACTGAAACATCCAATTTGGTCAGTCAAACGTATATGGTAGAAACACTGCAATTTGATACTAACCATTTTGTGAAACTTACCGAACTTAGAGAAATAACTTTCTTCTGACTTTTGCATTTGCAAATGCATTTATCACTTCCTCAAAATCCAGACTGACAGTGATGTCTGATTCTATGGCGAGCACTCCAAGACTGACCAGTTGTTCTTGATTCTGTGCTGTCCGTAGATAGTTCTTGATTCGATTTGAAACTGAAAATGACCTTTCAACAGAACAGTTTGTTGCTGGAGTACAGTTGTAGATCTTGAGTGCAGTGTACACATTTGGGTAGACATCACTAATTTTCTTCGAAGCCAACATTCTGCAGAGAAATGGAAGAGACGATAATTTGTTACCATCTTCTGTCTTCATAGATAACAGATAGCTTTTCAAATGGATGCATTCTTCACCAAAGCTGCTTTCTATGTTGGAATCATAAATGGCTCGAAGTTTCTCTGCAGCATCATAAATTTGAGGAGCTTCTAGTTTGGTGATATTTGAGAGAAATGAAAATATTAAATTATATTCTTTGTAGACATTAACTCTCTTCTGTAACTCAGTCTGGAGAGTTTGTATGATCTTGGAATATGAAATTTCCATTCGTCTCCAGATCTTGTCATGTTCCAAGTCATCTGATCTTAGTTCTTCTTCAGGACTTTCTGGTTCCGCTTCTGATTCAGATGATTCATCAAAAAATCGCCTACGTTTAATTTGACGTTTGGGTCTTGAAATCTCAACAGCTGAAGAAGAAGGAACTGATTCCAGACTCCTGATCTGATTAAGTTTCTTTTCAGCTGAATCTCTGTGATTGGGGAAACAGGTCTGAAGCTTAAATATATTAGCATAAACAGGTAGTGAATGTTAAATACACTGTAAGAGAGTCGTACATTTCAATAACAGTGGAATTGTCCATTTCCTGAGCTTGCAATTTTTTCATGACTTTGCCAAATTGTTGAAGAATAGAACCCCACACTGATGTCATGAGTGCTACCTCAATGCTATTTAATTTCCTAAGAAGACCCTCAGCTTCACATCTACCTTTACCCGTTTAATTTTCTGAAATAGTTCTTAATGCAGAAACCACTGCTTTCCAATCTGCATCCAAGCTCTTGCAAGCATCCTCACGTGCACACCATCGAGTTGTTGACAATGATTTCAATGTCATGGTTACAGAATCAAAAAATGTTTCCAAGATATTCCATCTCCCTGTAGAATCTGCAAAGTAATTATATAAACTTTGCAATAACTCAAAAAACCGTGCTGCAGCAACACAGCATTTCACTGCTTGTGAACCAACTAGATTCAGTGAGTGAGCTGCACATGGAATGAAGAAAACAAGAGGATTTGTTTCCTTGTGTCTTGCTTGCAAGCCAGAATATATTCCAGACATGTTGGCCGCATTGTCATATGATTGACCTCTACAGTTATCAACTTTCAGACCATGTTGTTCTAAAGAATTCATTAGTGCTTCAAAAAGCTTTTCTCCAGTATGGCCTGTATTTTTCATAAAACACAGAAATCTTTCAACTGAGAGCCCACAATCAGTTACATATCTAACAATTACACTTAACTGGTCATTATGAGATAAATCTGGCGTAGAATCTACTATGACAGAAAAATATTTAGAAGAAATAACTTCATTGCCTATTTTTTCACTCACTGATTTTCCCATAAGATGTATTAATTCTTCATAAGTTGCTGGTGACAAGTATAATGTAGATCCTTTTCCAGGATTACCGAACCGTGCAATATGGTCAGCCAGAAAAGAATCGTACTCTGCAATTAATTCCAAACACATCATGAAATTTCAATTTTTCACAGAGCCAAACTTCTCTTCGTCTCCACGAAATGCTAAACCCCTAGAAGCTAGTTTTTTAACTACAGAAACAACTCTTTTTAGTACATTTCTCCAATATGTAACTTCATGTTCATGCTGGCTGAGCAATCTTTTGTCAATTCTGTTCATCTCATTTCCTCTACTTTTCAATGTTAACAAGCAGTCTCTGTGAGAAGCAGAAATTTCATGTTCGGCTATTCTTATGCCAGCATGGCTCCAATCATTGAAACCAGATGTTGCAAACTGAGATGTACCACCGAATAATTTGCATGGGGCACAGAACAGTGATCCTTGGCTGGGAGAATAAACAAGATATTCACGGTTCATAATTTCCCCATTTACTAAAATCCTATGGAATAGTTTCTTGCTGCAAAACCGTTGTGTTCCATCAGCATATCGCCGCGAGGACTGTGAAACGTCAGCGTCTTTGTTTTGATTAATACAATTTTTTATCAAATAATCCCGAGTGTGGTCAGTGTTTTCCCAATAGAATGGATCATTACTAGGAATAGACACTGCAAAATCCACTTCTGTAGAGAGCGTAGCTTGTTCCTGTACTTCGAGATTTTCGACTTCCACATTGGCTTTACTGTTTTCCACTATAATTTCACCCGAATTTTCAGGCCTACACTGTTCACTTTTGTTTTCACCACTGAAATATGAGTCCAGTCGAGGTATTTTCTGCAAAATTTTACTCTCCCTCTGTTTTTCTTCCTCAGCTTTCTTGCGATATGCAGCACCACTTAACCTAGATCGCCCATCCATACCGTCCCTAAGCTATTATATCTTAACGGAAAAACCTATAGAAATACTGTTTTGTAGAACATTTAAAACTGAATAATTCACTGTCAACAGTTAAAATACTCGGCGTATCGTATAAAATGCCTTGATTTTGAAAGTTAATAACAAGTTGGAACCACGTGGAACGATGAAACGCCAACTTAACTCTGAACTAATAACAACATACACACCAAAGAATATGCACACTACTGCATCCGCGTAGGTGTACGAGCCACGAGCGTCTAGCCAGAGTAATTTCAATATAGGTGCTGCCATCTCGAAGAGAAGTGGTGCACTAATAGTACCATACTACTTTAATGCCAGAGCTAGAACGCTAATCTACTTCGGGCTTTATAATGATATGAAGCGATATTTTTTTTTAACCAGCTATATTTTGCCGCCCTCAAAATTTTGCCGCCCTGTGCACCTGCACATGTTGCACATGCCTAAATACGGCCCTGAATATATATATATACATATATATATATATTTCTATTTAAAACTAAAGAAATAACAAGAAAGATAATTACAAGAATTATTGCTGTACGTTCTTATTATTACAATTTTTACAGTCTTAATTATTATTAAATGCTTATATATTACAAGAATCATTGTCATAAAATGTAGTGAAATTTAATGATTATGAAACGCTAATAAAAAGAATTGTTACTGTTTAAAAGTGTTTTATTGCAAGTCTCCGGCACACTTTTTCTTCCATCTAGACCAAGTGAGTAGTTTTAAATATTTTATGTAACAGTACTACACCGTTACAGATGTTACTGTTTCTAAATTCATGTTAGACTAATTGACATATCAGAAAGCTAGCCAGCCACACAACTACTCATTTTACCCACTTTCTGTATATTAACTTTGGCTGGAAACATCGCTCTAATGCTTTGTATACAACAGATCCTAAATTATAAACCTCTTATCAATCAATGTATTCGATATTCTAAAAAGGAAATAAAAATTCAAATGTATAATAGTGTTTCAAATTTATGTCATGGTATAGTATCAGAGCTGCTGAAACAACGGTGTGATTTATAATATTTTTAGAACTGACTTTTCGGATGACATGTGCAAAATGTAGTACTGCACCTTCCTGGCGGCTCACCTTTTGACCTGCAGTTTACTCTTAACACATGATCCTCATCACTGGCTCCAAATCCTCCACCATACTTCATATTCCAATACAGCACTTCCTGTTGTTTAGTTTCTGGGTGATTACCACTGTAATATTCTTTTGGCCATCTATGTTACCATATGACTGCTGGGCTCTGTTTTTCAGCTTCTTCGTAATAAAATTTGTATCAGTTGGAGATATTTTCTCATATAGTCCACACCTCTGTTCTCCTAATTTTGTTTCTCATACCTTTGATAAGAGGCCATACATTGTACTCCACTGAACCATAGGCCATCCAGGATACTGTTATCATATGGTCTCTAGTCAGGAACCAACATGTCCACTTTTTCTCTTACATCCCCTATCATGGTGATTCTTTTTGCACCTTTAGAAAAAAAACTCTTAATAGCTGAACAGCTGGCAATACTTTCACTATTTAAATACTTCATTTGTTCTATTACACTTTATTCTTTTCAGGAAATGCTTCACGCTGCCTTTATCTTCTGTTTATCTTTGTATTTAGTTTTCCAGCTATATATAAAATTGTGTTATTACTAATATTCATAAATCTAAAAGAATACAGTGACCTCAATAAATTATTTGATCCAAATGTAATATGGGTTACATGTAGTAAGACATTAAAATCCTAGTGCGTCAGCCCATTGTGGGTTTCAGTTTGTCAGATGGCCTTTTTAGTCAGGATTAGAAGTAAACCTGCTGCTTACACTCCATCCACAATAAACTCACGATATCAAGTGCACAGAGTAGATGTCTTGAGTGGGAGGAAAAGTCAGAGGAACCTTGAGGGGAAAAGTCAATCTACAGAGGAGATCATAGTCTGATATGATGTTAATAAAAGAAAATTGATAGCTGCTGGACGTGAAGTTAGTTGCTACCAAAAGCCTACTCATATTGTATGTATACATCTGGTCCATGGTTGTGGTTGCCTTCCTGTATATTAGGTTTGATCAAAAAGTTTGTGCAATTTTGCAATTTCCACTGCTACAAGTGTCCAATTAAAAAACTTTTTATGTGATGTTGATACACAGTTAGTGACAGTTGTCTAAAATTATAGCCCTATTTATGCATAATTTAGATTTCATAGCTAATTGAGTAAGTCATCCTTAGATGTATAAGGCGATTTTTAGTCATTCTATAATGCAAGATTGAAGAATGTGGATTAAATTTTGTGTAAACTGTGAGATAAACCGCTCTGTCCTGGTAAACATGTTCAGAAGGCTTCTGGCGAGACTGCTATGCATGAACAAGAGGTTTACAAGCTTCAAAGACTACTGTAAATGACTTGAAGATCATGGTTGTCAGATGAAGATGTTTTTTTGTTCCACGAAATTTCATCACTAGGCGCAGTGGTAAATAAAGAGTACTATTCAGATATTTTACGCCATTTGTATGAAGTTATTAGTAGAAAGCGGGCAGATTTATGGAAGAATAATTTATAAGAATTGCGGCGTGATAATGTGGATAGATTTACGTCATTGCTTATTAACAATTTTGCCAGGCTAGGCAAAAGAAAACGTCATAATGATGACATGGCAACTGCCGTAACACTGGATGTGTCCCAACGTGATCTTTCTTCCTCCTAATAGTGACAATTTCCATGAAAGGACGAATGAAAATCACTAAGTGAGCTCAAGGCTGTAACAAAAAGTGCATGCTTGAAATATTTTGAAGACTGCAAAATGGGTGGCTTAATCGTGTTCCATTCAAGTGAGACTACTTTTAAGGGGCCTGTATAAGTTTTGATGAATGAAGGCATAATTTTTAAAATAAACAAGAACTGTATGAACTTTTTGATCAAACCTCATACATGTAACATAATGTAGGCTATATTATACATGCCTACACATGCAAGTATCTTGTTAAGTGTGTATTTTTCTATTCTGCATTATGAGGTTGATCAACATGGAGAGCAAGCAGGGTTAAATTAGCGCTGTCCTGCAATTATTTGCCTTGCAAACTTATTTACAATGAATTTACTCTTGGCCAGACAAGACAACTTTACATGGTAGAGCAAGGAAAGTTAACAGTTTAAAAAATAAACAACAAAGAAATCATAACACAACTTGAATATAAATATCTTAAAGCAATTTTAGATAAAAGCAGCACAGATGACAGAAAAATAATCTAGAATAATCCAATCTTGAGGAAATATATGATGCTTGCATACTGTCTCATAGAGTAAACAATTTAAGAATGTGATTAAAATCAGTATACACAATGTCACAAAGAAGCAATTTTTTAATAGATAAAAACTTGGAGATTGTTTGAAAGAAATAAAAAAGGTCAGAGTAACAGAAGTGGTTGGACTCAGATGAAAGGTCTGCATGAGTATCTAGCCGAGATTACACATGTCAGAAGATCAGGAACTAATGATACTTCCATTATTATAATGGAAGTAAGTAGAAAAAACGTTATTTACTACAGCATGTCCAGACAAAATATTCTAGAACGCAATAGTGTAAAACGTCATAGTTCTTATATTTCTAAACAAATTGAAAACAATGAAAATATACTGGCAAAATTATCTCTGTATAATTATTAGTGTGTTGAAGCATAGCTGAATGTACCACTGATATATACTGCAACAATACATATATTTGCATATTTAAACAGGGCAGTAAGGTATTTTTTGTAAATAATTAGTGAAAAAAGAATACGATGAATTGTTTTAGCAATTTTGTGCATGAAAGGACAACCGTGGACACACCTGTCACCCATCGAAAGTGACACCTGTGTGTGTGTGTGTGTGTGTGTGTGCCAGAGTCGATCTGCATTGAACAACGAGAAAGGGAGACAAGTACAAATTGTTGGTTTTATCATTAAATCAGGTTTTGACAGGATTAAAATTAATTAAATAATATGTTTTTTTACCTGTTACTAAAGACATATCACAATTCCAAGTACACCATTAGAATAAGGACATTTAAACACGTATGATGCAAAATTATTGCAGAAAAGTGCAATAATAAAGACATTATATTAATTAATGTTAATTAATATCATAATTAACTAGCAATTAACAAGTGAGTTATATGTAAGTTATCGCTCATGTTACGATAACATTTACGTGATTGCGAAAACGGACTAAAAAGTGATCAGTAATAAAAGAAACGCTACACTCGAATTGACGCAATTTAATATGTCAAAAACAATATCTGACATGTCAGTTTGCCTTCTACTATAAATACCTCCGGCAATTTTGGGCGAAGTCAAACTCAAGGAATCTTCACATGAGGACACTCTGCCCGTCTGCTGATCGATTTAAACAACGTGACCATCATCTAAATACACCACGATGATGAAGAAGCACCGGATCATCATCAACAACAAGTTATAGAGTACCGAGAAAGCATCATCATCATCATCATTGTAATCATCAGCATTGTCATCATTCAGGATGCAACGATAACTTCGGCAGTACGCAGACGCCAAATGAACAATTATATTTTTGTGTAAAGAACTCATTTAAAAAAAAAAAAAACTTAATATGAGATAGTAAAGACTTAAATATAAATAATGTACGAAATTGTAAATTGTGGTTAAAAATAATAATTTTCTTTTGTTAAAGTTTACAAATATGGGTGTCATTAGAAAACAGAAATATTCTTCAAATAAATGTTATTTTTTTATTATTTAAGTTTTACTAGCAACAATTAAATTTTATTTTTGTAAAGAATATTATTTATAAATGAGTTGCTATTTTTAAAAACCGAGTCAAAGTGAGACACCCGTGCAATATAAAGTACAGTAGAGCATTGATTATCCGAACATCCATTAACCAAATGATCTATTATCCGAACTCAAGAAAAAGTACAATTATGTACTGTACTGTAAAGTAATGTATTGGACAAGTGTAGGCGTATTGGATATTTATTGAACATAAAAAATTGTATACTATAAATTATTACAGTACTGTACAGTAATAAATAAATGCTGTAGCTATACAGTCTTACAGCCTATGAAGGCGCGAGAATGCTACTAATACAAAACCATGATGGCAGCAAAAGGTTTTGACGCACTTGAGACTGTTCTAAAGTGGGCCGAAACAGAAGACGAGATAGATTGTATTCAGATTATGAAACTTAAACGACTTCAGTCTTTAGCACCGAGAAAATGGGGTATCACTTTGAAGCAGACAGTGATAGACAATTCTTCAAAAAAAAGTGTAAATCCATGGTACTGTATGTTTTGTTTTGTTTTTAATTTTTAATTAATTTTATAGTACAGTGTTTATCATTAAACTCTAATTTTGTTTAAATTAACTTTTTGTTTTTATTAACTACACTCAGTTTTAATTCAATGATTTTTCACCTTAGTAATACATTACGTACAGTATACAGGTTGCTGTAATTATATAACAGTATGTCAGAAATAATTTGTAATAAAAACCTTTGTTTTTTGTAAAGGGAAATAACGTTTTCAGTTTACCATCTATTACCTGAAATATCAATTATCTGAACAGGCCCTGGTCCTGAGAGGTTCGGATAATCGATGCTCTACTGTAATTGTATAATTTGTTCCGCACATATGTTTAGATATTTAAGATTATATGTTTTTTTGTATGTGTACTGAATAGCAATTTATGTTTTACAGAGTGTAAACTTATAAAAGATAATATTTTTAAATTTTATAATTTCAATTTTTAATATTCACAAAATTTCTTTGCAATACTAATAAATAGTTGATTGATTATTTTATATGTTTTAATTAATTATTTCATGTCATCAACGTCTCACTCCTCTTTGTAAAATTATGTTTATTATGGAACCACATATACTTAACGCAACAAACATAAAACTCCTACGACCTGGCCGGTGTTGAACACTTTATAGTTGCATTGGGTACATGGTCAAAAAATGTATTAATTATTTTATAATACTTGTAACGTTCCAATACATATATATTCACATAGTTCACTCCACTGCATAAGACAGAGCAGAAAAAATGAACACAAAACTTATTTTTATTCGTTCACACTGGATTTCCTTCTTGGATGTTATCAAAACAATATTTTTGTTTAGTGAGGTTACATGAGAAAATGTTATAATAAGCGCTCATGGTCAAGAAACTGTCACTCAAATGATAGGAAAAACATCTCAGCAACAAACATTATACTATTCTCTTTATCACTTTATTACAAAAGTATTAAACCAACTATACAATAGCACTACAATGTTATTCTTTAGACTTAATTAAACAATCACTCTTACTTACTGCTAAAAGAAATACGAACACATTATTTTACCAAGTAACATTGACTATTTACATGATAAATGCACAGTGAACATATACAAAAATATCACATTTAACAAACTAACTCTTCTTAATGACAGAATTACAGTTGTTAGATTCAAAATTATTAGAGGGAGCCTTTGGAGTATAGGCTTCAGAGAATGGTAAGGTGAAAAAGTAAGATTTATTTCATGATGAGTTGCAGAAGCAAATAGATATGTACAATAACATGGATCATGTAGTTGTAGCTGGCGATCTTAATGTTAGAATTGGTAACCAAGCTATTGAAAATTTTATTGGTCTTTTTGGAGTGGTAATCAATACTGGAAATGGGATAAGATTGAGAGAATTTGCTAATGCAAATTAACTTAAAGTAACAAATACACTTTTTAGGAAAATGGATGTTAACAAATATATTAGGTCAGCCAGAGGACTTCAATCATTAATTGATTATGTAATTGTTAATCAAAAGATGGCTTCACAAATCAGGGATATGCATGCTTTTAGAGGTCCAGAAATTAACACTGACCATTGTATATGGTGGTCTCTAAAATTGTGGTTTGGACATGACAAAGGGAAGTTAGGAATATTTCAATGGCACACAGAAAGAAAGCTTTTAAGTAAGTATGTCTACTCCATGAAGAGAGTATCTGTGTTCTGTACCAGAAGAGGTTAACAGAGTATTTCCTTGATAATGGAAACATTTCATGAGTAATCCCATCTTTCATGGGTTTATTAGTAATGTAGAGGAGGACATACATGGTGGCATACAAATGAATGAAGCATTTCAACCAAGAAGAGATGGAGACAGTGCATCTGAATTTAATTGCAAAGAACAAAAGTGATGAGGATTACAGGGCCTATGGTATGACTCTAACGTTCCATAGGAAGCTGTAAAAGACATAAGAGAGGACACAGGATAGGATTCAATAACATTTAAGAAACTAGAAGGAGCATTTTTCATCAATGAAGAATCACAAAGCAGCTGGTTTGGATGGCATAAGCTCAGAACTGCTGAAATATTCTAGTACATTATTGACGTTTAGACTACTACATTTGCTGAATATGTGCTGGACAAGATGCAGGAGCCCAGATGAATGGAGAGTAGCCAAGGTTATTTCTGATTTAAGAATGACCGAATCATGCCATCAAATTATATAGTTATAAGCTTGATAAATACAACTTACAAGATATATGAAACAATTATTAATGAAAGCCTTTGTTCTATCTCTCCAATGTTTCCAACACTGTTTAATATCTATATTGACGATGTAGTTAGAGTGGAAATTATGAGTGGTCCCAGGAATACAAATAAATAATAAAATATACATGAATAGAAAGGTGTCTGCAGATGATCAAGTCAGGCCCGGCTCCAGGCAGGGGCAAACCGTGCCACCGCCCAGTGCGGCAAATTTTAAAGGGTGGCAGATTCCGGGATGTTAAGTTTTGAAATTGAAGGAAAAATAAAATTATTCATTTAATTTAATCACAATTGCAAGATCGTAAGAATTACTTTACGTATAAAATCAGCGGAGTTTAACGAAGAGTCGAAAACTCCTGAAGGAGAGACGTAAACCTAACAATGAGTGCTGCCTTGCACGAGTCATCAGCATGACTGTGGAGTAAGGTCAAACACATGTCACCTGAAGTCTTGTCGGATAAGTGTACTAAACTGTGCAATGGTTTTACTCATGGTGAATCAAAATACATCAGTGCTATTGATTTACAGGATGAACTTAACGTGCTTTTAACAATTGTAAAACCTAAAAGTACGCCTGTCCAGACTTTAAAATTTATTCAAGAGTAATGGGTTCACGCCAAATGTAGGTGACGGTCTAAGAATTTTTCTAACATTACCTGTGACAGTGGCAAGCGGAGAAAAGACTTTTTTGAAGCTCAAACTTATTAAAATCGAGTATGCCCGAGACTCGCCTGAGTAGTCTGGCGACTATATAGAAGATCAGTTAGCTGAATCACTTGATTACAATGAAGTCATAAAGGAGTTTGCCAGTGCAAAAGCTACATTGGTGTTTTTTAACTAAGGTATATGATACATTACTTTTGTTATATTTCAATCATAATGAATTTTAGTTAGTATTTTAATTTTAAATCATCACATAGGCACACATTTTTATTGTCTCACGATTCCTTGTATAGTCTCTACAATTTTTATTGTAGCCGTTCGCTGCTTTGTAAACGCGAAAAAGTTCTAGTTATTTGATAAACACAACAATGCAAACATTCCTAGTCGTCATTTGAAGGCAATTTCCGTATCTTTAGAGTAGGTCTAGTGTGCGTTAATGTGTTCAAAGTTAAAATAGGGAGGGGGCGGCACTCATAAATACTGCACAGGGCGGCAGGAGTGCTGGGGCCGGCCCTGGATCAAGTAATAGTAATAATCCTAAACAACAAATGTGTGCTCCAGAGCAAGTCCAGTTACAGTTGTTACTCCACAGTAACCAATGTTCCAGTTACAGCAACTCTGTTCAAATTAAAAAATTAAAATTTCTGTGCAAAAGACAAAAACTATGGCATTTATAGGCAAATACCCCTTATGGTCTAAGATTGTATTGGATAATAAAGAGTATAGAGCAGGTGTCACATTTCCGCTATCTTGGCTGTGATACCATCGCCTATGATATAGACTATGATGTTGATCACAAGTTGGCTAAGTTTCAGTCAATATGTAGCACAATTTGTCAAGTTCTGTTGAGAAAAACAAGGAAAGAGACTTAACTAAAATTTTATAAGGTAATGGCTATGCCAGTCTTATTGTATGGTTCTGTAGTTTGGGTTCTGGAGAAAAACATGTGCATAGGATACAGGCATCGGTGACGAGATTCATCCATCTGTTAAAGACATTCATAAAGAGATGAACTTTTCTATTGTCCAAGACTATATTGCAGAGAACAAAGAGAAATGGATTGCTCATCTGAATAGGGTGCCAGACAGTAGGTTGCCTAAGCAAGTTTGGCAATACAAGCCTGTTGAACAACGATGCATAGGAAGATTTAGAAAGCATTGGTGTAGTGGATACATTCCTTTGAGACCAGAACAGGTGATTCGCCTAGTATTGATAGAAGAAGAAAAAACGAACTGAAATTTGAAGATAATAGAATAGCTTACTGGTAAGTAACAAAATAATACTAATTAATTACCTAACTAACAAAATATGCCAATATAAATGTTTTTAAAATATATCAGAATACAGTTAAGTAATTAAAACAATATTCATAAAATAACCAAATTAAATAAATTAGCTCTGGATGCGCATAATATAAACAAAAATATAATACTGTAACGTTTTAAGACACATTGGGATAAAACAAATTGACAGATTCACATTATTATATTATTATATCAGACCAGTTTATACAATTGATATCAATGAATACAAATGTAATAATATAATATTCAATATACTATATTATATAATATAATAGTATATTATATAGTATATAATTTAATATACTATTCAATTTATCAGAATACACACTTACATTTCTTTCATCAATTTTAATGTATCACTCTTTTGAAAAATAAAAACGACTTATTGGTTAAAACAAAAGAGGCAGTCTACAACAAAAAAAAGGGATGGATAGGTTTACATATAATTTTAACTCACAGAAAACCCATTCTTGACCATTTTATTGTTCACTGTAACTGGTAATTTTCAGCTGAATGTCTCAAAAAGTAAAGAAGTGGTACACTTGTTTCAAATCAGACGTGCAGAGATTTTTCTTTTTTTATTTTAAATATTTCATAATTACTCAAGTGAGTGATAGTAGTAGAAAATGTTGATAACATGGTGATTAAAAAAAGAATACATTTAATTAATACGGAAAACAAGCATCATGAAGAGATGAAAGTTAAATGTATATAAAATAAATATTACACAGCTCTGATCTAAAGCTTTTCCCTGTGTGACAGGAATTTTGGACTGACAAGAAGGAAAATATTATGAAAAGTTAAATTATAGGAAATTTGAAGCTTTAACAGAAATGGCAGTCTTTCCCCATTTGAGATTTATTATGAATTTTTCTGTGACAACTAAAACTCATTTCAAAAGTCCTGCCTGGTGGTATTTTAGGTTTTGGGCTTACACATGAATCTTTGAAGTGTTTCATATCTAAAATCGTCTGTTAATGGATAGACAATACTACCACTGGTAAGTCATAAATAAAATGAAAGTACATGTAAAGATCTGTGTTGCTTCTCTGACTATAAAGGATGTCAATATTACTGACAATTGGTAGACCCAAACACATTTTCTTATTCTATTATTTTTCTAAAATACTTAATATGATCAGTAATTCATTTGTTTTAGTATATTATCAGTTCGTCAGTTTGAAATCTTTATATTAGTTTGTATTATATGCTGAATTTAAACCTTGTTCATTCCAGTTTATTGCCTTAGAAGAGTTTTGCAAAAAAGAATGTTATCTAAAAAAAATTATAATTTATTTATGCAATGTTAAGTTAACTACATTTTTAACTTGACATTACATATTTTAAAAGTTTATTTTCTCTTTTAGAAATGAATTACATGCTAAAAAATACGAAAACAAAATAGAGACAGACAGAGATTAATATTCAGTCTGATTATCTCAAAATAGGTTTTTACCTGGTTATGTAGACCACCTTAAACATTTAAATTTCTCTTACTGTGTAATAAATTATAAAAAATGTGTGAATACAAATATACGTCTAAGAAAGGCTCTAATCTGAGTATTTGTTTTTCTAAGCAAAAATCATTTATTTTTAATATCATTTAAAACAGGTTTATTAAATAAACAAAATTTATAAAACCAAAAAGAAGATTAACTATTCTCTTCATTTACCAAAGAGCACAGATTATTGCCGATTGTCTAATGGTGCATGCTCCAAGCTCAGACTAATTTTATAAACTTATATTAGATCTAATTTTAAAATACTAAAATATAAATTGCTAGGATTCTTTATATGCTGTATGGTTCACATTGGCAGCATTCTTTACCTCTACCAAGCCATTACTACAGTACAAAAAATCGGTATGGAGAACCATACGTGACTTCCATGTTGTAAGATTTATGTTTAAAATAATTTACTTGAATTCGGTTCGGTAATTTCTAAAAAAATATCGTCCACCCTCAAACTAATTTCACTATTTATAGATATTTTTGTAAATATGGGGTAGTCGTTTAATATAATATTATTTTCAGTCACTTTATCCATAAAAATTAGGTAGGCTTACTTTATCTTATAAAGAAACCGAACTACACATATAATCATCCCTCGTCCGAAGTGCTCCGAAGTCACTCATGGACCCTGAGCATCTTGCAGAGGGTTCATTGCCTAAAGACGAAAAGTCTGTCTATGAACCGTTCCTCTATAAACACGTGCAGTTACACTGCCCAGCGATCCACAGGAAGCAAATCGATAACAAAAGCGTGCAAATGTAAGAAAATAAACATGAGTGAGGCCAGAAATAACACAAATTGGGGGTGTGTGTGTGTGTGTGTGTGTTGCCTGCCTCTTTATTGCAGTAATCATAATTATTAAATGGAAACATAAACATTAGATAATTGAGATATGCTTGCCTGCCTCGAACGATATATTTTCTCTCATACATGATTTAAATTAAAATGAAAAAATATAAAATTTTGTTAAAGTGAAATGAAATGTTTTTATAGAAACTACTTCTTTGTTGTCAATAACGTATTACACATATAAAACTTATAAAATTTACTTTCTCCATCATCAATTACCATTTTAATTTATAGAAAATTACCCCTTCCCCTTCAACTACCCTTTTCATTTATAGATATTTCATCTACCTTTCTACAGTGGATTATTATGACCTTCTTTTAAGGATACTTTATTTATCAAAAATTAAGCACTTTACACTTGTTAAAATGTAAAAGGTTGCAGGTAAACTACCCCTTCCCCTTAACCGATCTTCACCAAAATCAATAGGCCTTGAGTCCTCTACAATTCAGAACTGTATGCAAAAAATTAATTGATTCTGTTTATAACGTACTTATTTCTTTGAGATTTTTTTTTTTATTTTTTCGGTATTCCGAGGGAGTTATGCCAGCAATTAAGGCCCATCAAGAGTGACACGAGTTAACATTGTTCGAGGGTGAGCGACGGAAGGAACAAACCTTTCCTTTCTACTTAAATGACATAAAAGCTGTTAAGAGACAATACGCGCTGCAACACATGTTGCGACGAACAGGGCCATGCGTGGGAACACTTGACTTCACAAATATGACAAAGGAACATTACCCTTGCATCCATTTCAGTAGCGAGAAGAACAGATAGGCATCGCTAAGAGCATTGTTCCAAGCATATGTGAAACTTCCAGAAAAACAATAGCTGGAGCACGGACAATGTAGTAGGAGACGAGGAGGCATCTGCGACGTACACAGATGTTCGCCACCCGTAAGTTCGCTAGAGGAAGTCGACAGTGTCCGAACAATACATTACTTCGATACGCTACACCAAAAGGGACAGATGTGACTTCAGTAGCAAGGTCTTGATGCAGATTCCGAGAAAGTGGCAACGTCCTGATGACAGCAGCTCGTCGTGTCAACGTGGACTATGTGAGATTCAAGTAGAGAAGCCAACCAGCCAATTAGAAACGAGAATTCAGAAGGGAGTAACTGTAAGGGATGATCTTGACAGAAACCGATGACTAGAGAACAAATCCCGAGGAAGAACGTCCCTCTCCAAACGGCGCTGGGTGGAGAATTCACAAGAATCACAGACCAGAGGCACGAGGACAGAAGGAAATCCGAACAACTATCCTATCAGAGCTATTTTGGTGGGAAAATGAAGCGTTCGTAGGAGTAGTGAGAGTGGGAAAACGAAGGGCATAAAAACTGTATGCAAAAGGAGACGCGCTCTCAGTATTATTTTATCTCAATATCAGTATTATTTTATCTCAATATCAGTCGAAATTTTATCCCAGTATTATTCTAATTTTATCTCAGTTTTCATAAAGATTTTGTTTTGAGATATTCAAAGTAGTGTTCGGTATCAGTGGAAGTTCGGGAGTAAGACTTGGAGCGTTAAGCCGAAACAGTGGTATTCGCGACGATGCGCGACTAACGAACTTTGTAAAACTCTAAGCATTACGCTAATACAATTAGTGCTGTAAGAAGTGGTATGATACAGTAGTAACATACTTGAACTCTTTATCAATGGAATGAATTGGTATATAACATAAGACTTAATTTGTGAGACAACATTATTTCGTAGAATAGAGACAAGTGCCGATGATGTTTTATATGCGTCTAATGAACTTGAAATCAATCTAGGCGCTACAGAAGAGTCGAACGCGTAATTTGAAAGATAACTAAGTGCGTGGCAGTATCGAACTATTCATGTTCGCATGAATAGACTGACACGATAAGAATAGTCAATGAATCCTTAGTGCAAGTACCGCGACTTAAACTGTAATAATATTATAAAACTTATAATGGATGTCATGAAGTGCGAACTAGCGTTCCAAAACGATGTACGTATAACAATTGGAAGTGCGAGTTACGAGTGTTTCCAGGACTAACATCAATCGTCACCCAATGGATCCAAATGGACATGCAACGGGAGCGAGACACTACGACGACTTGAGTAATGTACCAAAATAACCACTCATTATAATTCCTAGTTTATCGTAATACCGCTGACCTGTCACTTAGAACTAACTGCCTGAGATATTTCAGAATAGAGTCATTATAAATACGAATCCATGGTTAGGAATAAATAATATCATAGAATATTACACATGTATTATCTTATTAGTGTAAGTATATGATTATTCAAATATGTATGTGTTTAATATGTTTACTGCAGGTATATGAGTATTTCATGTGTATAAGTGTTTAAATATGTTTCGAAGTATATCAATTAGTGCAAATCTCAAGCACGCAACATTGATAGTTCTTAACGTCGCTACACACGAGTATGTGTAAGCATTTGACTGTTTCTTTCAGATACTTTAAATATGTTATAGAATTTAATTATCTTTTGGAATAGTTGTAGGTACTCTTATTACATGATTCCTTTTATACTATGAATACATGCAACATGCCATATTATAATAAATGTAATTTATAATGGATTCGATAGTGTTGAGTTAATTTATTTTAAGACCTGGCATACAAGACAATTCTTTAACAAGTAAAATCCACAATCAATGATTTAGATGGCACAAGTACCATGTTCATAAATATTTTAATTCTTGGACTTTTATTTGGTAGTAGAAGACAAGATTAATTACTCTTGGTTGATAGCATTGCCGATTACACATTTGAGAAATTTGATCAAGATTTATTAATTAAATGGTAATTAATTTATACAATTAATTAAATATGCATAAATATTAACATTGCATATGGCTGCCCAACGCGTGGCACAAGGAAACATGTTCTACTAGATAATCGTAATCAAGAGAAAAATTTATATAATTACAATTTAATTAATTTATGCAATTAATTAAATATGCATAAATATTAACATTCTATATGGCGCCCAACCTGAAGGCAGATCAATAAGGTAAATTCTTATTAATAAGCTGGTTAAGTGCAGGCAGCGGTAAGCTAGAGTAGTTTGTAGTTTGACAAAACAATAGTATAAGTACTAATATAAGACAGATTATTATAAACCAAAATAACTCTGAATGATTACGTGAAGTCAGTCAAGAATGGCGACTAATAATCCCGAAAGCCAGGAGTTTGAGATCAATAACGAATTGAATAAAGAAGGACAGGAGAAGAGTACAACGCCAAGCGACGACTTCAGCGCGGGTGAATCAGAGATAAGGGAGGGGGGACAGATGTCCCAACCCGGCGAAATGAATTTGCAAATGCTATTTGAATTCTTTAAACAACGAGATGAGAAGATGACTGAGAAATTAGAGCAGCAAAACGAAAAACAGAATAAACTAATCACAGAGAAATTAGAACAGCAAAGCAAAGAACAAAAACAAATGCAGGAGGAATTAAAACGGCATAATGAAGAACAGATTAGCAAAATAAAACTAGATTTACAAGATTACGGTAAGAAGTGGGAGGAGAAAATCAGCGATCTACAAAAGAAGAGTGAAAGTGGAATAACAGAGTTGAAAAATGAACTGAAGAAACAGGTGAGAGAGAATAAAGAAGTGAGAGAGAAGGACCATCATGAGTGGCAGGAAACCATAAATCATATACAGAAAACGGTCAAACAGAGCGATCAAAAACTAGATAACCATATCCAAGACACAAATAATAGAAACGAGGAATGGAGAAGAGAATTACAGAATAACATAACACAACAGCAACAAGAACAGGGGGAAGCCGTCAATGTACTTAAACAGAAAATCGTTGAAGTTGACGACTGACAGCGTACAGCAGAACAAAAGACCAAGATGACGGAGAAAGAAAAGGACGTAATAATTGAAGAATTAAAAGGCCACATCAACCACATTAAAAGCGGACAAGAGAGACTGCAGCGACAATTAGCTGAAGCCGAAATTGGACCGTCTACGAGAGTGAACGGGAACAACAACTGCGAGCTTAAGTACAACGGAACGGACTGTTTTCCCATTGAGTTTTTGAAGGAAGTGTCCGAACTTCAATACATGTACTACCCAACAGACAATGTTAAATGGATCGGAAAACATCTTGAGGCTGATACAGCGATATGGTGGCGCATAGTACGTGATCAAATAAAGAACTCTGAAGAATTCAAGGAGATCTTCACACAAAAATACTGGGGCCCGGAGAAGCAAGACGATGTCAGGAATAATCTAGAGTATGGTCATTATGATTGGAGAGGAAGTATGAGCGCAGTTTAATACATGGAGCAGCAACTCTTAGATAGCCGACAATTAACACCTCCACTCACAGACTACCAATTAATTAGGAAAATTACGCGTCATTACGGACGTGAATTGGAAATTGCCTGTGTGACGAGAGACATACGAACTATTCAAAACTTGGAGTCATTAATTTCAGAATATGCGATGATTCGACAGAGAAATCATAGGGAAGACAGATTCGTGCGACAGGGAGAGAAGTTGAATGATCGAGATACGAGAGGGGTGGCGCAGAATCAACACGCCGCTGTAAGCAAGGCCACAGAAACGAAGCCAACCCACTGGCAACACAGAAAGGGTGAGGGTGGTAATTATAGACAATTCCAAAAATTTGGTGAAAAGTCGACTGTAAATACTATAGAATTTGTTAACAATAGCACCTCCACGTCAAACGGTAAGGGGAGCAAAGTGATAGAAAAAAAAATTAAGTGGGTCGTCTCGGGAGATAGCCACGCACGAGCCCACGTTACAATGTTAACGAAACTGACATACTTTTACCTGACTTGCGACAACAATTAATCCTTGACGAACAGACACAATTAGAAAGATGCATTTCTAAATGCCCAGAAATAGTAATAAAATTCAATGATGAGGTTACGGTAAATGCCTTAATAGACACAGGAAGTGCCATCAACGGTTTAGCCGAGGATTGGTTTGAGAGGAACAAACAACGCTTGCGCCCTTACGAGGAACTCCGCATGAATAACACACTAATCGTAAGTGCAGTTGGCGGGAAGTCAAAATTAATCCGTAAGCAAATTATGTGCGAAATTATTATTGATAATGTTAAGTTAGATTGTGTTTTCTTAGTAATACCAAATTTAATTAGGGACTGCATACTAGGTATTAGTTTTTTAAAAGAAGAGGGATGTGTTATTGATATGAATAAGGGAACCGTCGAATTCAGAGGGAGACTTAGTATTAGTACGTACGCATTACCAGTCTGATGCGATGCAAAGGAAAATTGAGAAATTTTGCGACTTATACGCTGGACCTTTTAAAATTAAAGAAGCTCTAGGAGAATCTACTTATGTATTAGTTGACTGCTACAATGAAAACAAAATCCATGGGAAATTCAATATAAGACAACTAAAACTGTATTACGCAAAAGAAGAATAAGAGTGGAGAAGCGAAGAGCTAATATACATGCAAAGTGAAAGTGTTTGTTATAGAGCGCGTATGGTTAGAAATAGGGTTGACGACCGAGTGAGAGTTGTAAACAAACAAAGAGAGAGGGAAGATCCAACAACCTTACTGGCGATAGACAAGTTGTAAACATCTTTAAAAGTACGACGCCGATATAAGGCAGGGACAAAGAAGGGAGGAGAATGTGACCATAGGACCGGTTGACAAGGGTTTACAATGACAACAAACCCCAATTTCATAACTGTTGTCGACAGACAGAGTTGTGTAAATTAAATATAACCTTCATATAAAACATTGTTATAAGAATGGTATTAGTTAAGGAAGAAATGGGATATTAATAAATGTATGTTATAACCGATTATATATATGTACACTTCATTACTATGCAACTATGGGAGCAGTAATCAAAACGTCACAATGACAAGAAGAGGAGCAAACCTGAATGAAGAAGGTATTTGTAGTAGGCACGAACACAACCTACTGAGTGGTTCATTCAGAGTTGTCTTGGTCAATTTGAACTTGTATTGATGATAATTAGCAATACAAAGTATGATACTATGTAATATAGAAATTGTATGTTAATTGACAAATGTATTTGTTATATCATTATGACGAAACTAAAAAGTAGCGTTTGAAGGACAAGTACGAGCAACTGAGTTGCGTAATAGCAATAGAGTAGCAGCAATAAATTGCTAAGATTAAATTTTGTAAAAAAAAATTGTATTATAAGCATAGACGGAACGATTACGAAGTGAATTAGTTTGAATTTTACAACTGTACACATTTAATTTAATTTGTTGTAAATATTTTATACATGTATTCAACAAAATTAGGTTTCGAATCACCTAATGATAAGAATAGCAATGAATATTTGTAATCTAAATGCATCATGTTTTAGAATTAATAATGAGTAATTGTGAAAGGAGCAATAAATTTTAGTAATGTTCGTAAGTAGCTAATAACAATAATATATAAGTAATGATCGTATACACATAAAGAATAGCCTGTAGGTAAGTTAATTGCTATTTATTTCTTTGATGTATGTAGGGGTTAATCAATTAACACACTAGAGCATAAGCTCATCCCACAACTAGATATATCATTGTGAATGGATTCGTATTTCGGTTTAAAAAGCAATAAATTCAATACTCAGGGTAAACCAAGAAAACGGCTAGTTAGGACAGTAGGTCAGACGGAAGGAATATGTAGGTCACTATACTTGCTCCAATGGGAGATGACCAACACACTTGATGATAGTACACAAGCAAGGGCATGAATCTGGCTCCGTCGTTTCACGGATCTTCACGACACACCCAGATTGGGGACTCTATAACGTACTTATTTCTTTGAGATTTTTTTTGATTTTTTGGGTATTCTGAGGGAGTTACGCCAGCAATTAAGGCCCGTCAAGAGTGACACGAGTTAACATTGTTCGAGGGTGAGCGACGGAAGGAACAAACCTTTCCTTTCTACTTAAATGATATAAAAGCCGTTAAGAGACAATACGCGCTGCAACACATGTTGCGACGAACAGGGCCATGCGTGGGAACACTTGACTTCACAAATATGACAAAGGAACATTACCCTTGCATCCATTTCAGTAGCGAGAAGAATAGATAGGCATCGCTAAGAGCATTGTTCCAAGCATATGTGAAACTTACAGAAAAACAATAGCTGGAGCATGGACAATGTAGCAGGAGACGAGGAGGTGTCTGCGACATACACAGATGTTCGCCACCCATAAGTTCGCTAGAGGAAGTCGACAGTGTCCGAACAATACATTATTTCGACATGCTACACCAAAAGGGACAGATGTGACTTCAGTAGCAAGGTCTTGATGCAGATTCCGAAAAAGTGGCAACGTCCTGATGACAGCAGCTCGTCGTGTCAACGTGGACTATGTGAGATTCAAGTAGAGAAGCCAACCAGCCAATTAGAAACGAGAATTCAGAAGGGAGTAACTGTAAGGGATGATCTTGACAGAAACCGACGACTAGAGAACAAATCCCGAGGAAGAACGTCCCTCTCCAAACGGCGCTGGGTGGAGAATTCACAAGAATCACAGACCAGAGACATGAGGACATAAGGAAATCCGAACAACTATATGTATCTCAGGTTCAAAACTGTGTAGACATAAATTAAGTGGTATTATCAGTATATCTATAATTTAAAAAGTTACAAAACACAAAAGGCTTTACAAATCTATATAAATCTCTAATATGTTGTTTTCATCAAAGGATTTAAACTGTTGAAATAAATATACATTGTCATACCATTTGCAATCAAAACAGAAAAATTATATACTTTTTTAGCGTACCGTGTCACTTATTTTAAATAATTATATAATTACCTTTTTATCCACTCACGTGACACAAAGTTTCGTCTAATTATGACGCATTTTGGGACTAAGTCCCATCCTCAGATAACACTATTTTAATATAAACAACTAATTACTTTCTGGCATCCTGGCAGACCTATATTAAAACCATTTAGAAAATACAAAAATTTTAAAAGATAATTATTTCACCAATAAAATCATCCATTATTCCATATATGTAGATGATACCTTTATTATTTTTAACAGGAATGCCAGACAAATAGAATTATTTAAAAATTACTTAAACAAAATTCATAATAAATTAAAATTTACTATGGAGATCGAACACAACAAAAGTATCAATTTTCTAGACTTAACTGTATCGCATAACGGGAATAATTTAAAATACAAAATCTTTAGAAAACACACTAATACTGACACAATAATATACTACGATTCACATCATCCCGTTACACAAAAAATGGCAGTATTTAACAGTCTTGTCAACAGACTTTTAAGTGTTCCCCTCGAAAAGGAGGACTACTTGAATGAGGTTAGCACTATCAAACAAATAGCTATAAACAACGGGTATAAATCTACAATAGTAGACAAAATAATAAATAAACATAGAAAACGTTTAGAAAATAAAAATTCAAACTGTATAAAAACAAGTAATAAAAATTGTAAATATCTTTCTGCTAATTTCACAGGTATTATGCCAAATATTTTAAGACCCGTTCTCAGAGATAATAACTATATCTTATCATTTAAAACAAATAATAACTTGGGAAATTATTTCAAAAACAAAAACAAAGTACCTTTAAAAAAGAAATCTGGTGTATATAAAATAAAATGTGATGATTGTGAAGCGTTCTACATCGGTCAATCAGTCAGATGTTTTTATACAAGATTTTTAGAACATATTCCCAAGCCAAGTAATATTAAATCCAATTTTGCACAACATTTAATGTCAAGCGGACATAAATATACGAGCTTTGAAGAAAATTTAACAGCGTTACATTTTTGTAAAAAAGGTAAACGGATGGATAGTCTGGAGGAATATGAAATTTATAAAGCTATAAAAAATAGTACCACCAAAAACAGTTTATTAAATGATCAGATAAATTTTGCATCGAACTACTTGTTCGACACTGCCATCGGTTTGGATTTAATCTTTGTCCAGTCGCGTGACGATCACGGTTGAGGGTGAACGCATGCGGGAGCTCCAGCCGTGCTTCGTATAACAATTCACATGTGATTTGAAGTTTTATTTTATTTTATTTTATTGACATAACCAAAATCATGGTTACGATTTTATATTGTATTAGTTGTTTATATTAAAATAGTGTTATCTGAGGATGGGACTTAGTCCCAAAATGCGTCATAATTAGACGAAACTTTGTGTCACGTGAGTGGATAAAAAGGTAATTATATAATTACAGAAAAATTACCTATGAATTTTTTTCAAACCAGAAATGCCAAATTAGTTTAATGGCTGCTGTATTTGACTTTGGTTCATAATGAGTAGATTTAATGAGTAAGATTTCTGATCTTAACAGTTTTGCAAATTTTTCTTAATCCAGCCAGAAATTTATAATATTTAAGTATGTGTGTTTGTCTGTTGAATCTGTACACTCGGCAGTCGCATAGGTTTTGTAAACTCCTCCCAGAGGGTTTACAAAAATGACAAAAATAAAAACTGTGCTGGGAAAAATATAATACAGTAGAACTTGGCTAATTCGAACGTGCATAATTCGAATTCATGTATAGTTCGAACTTTTACCATGGTCCCTTGAATATCCTATATAAAACTATGCAAAAACATCGTCTGTAATTCGAACTTTTTTTGGTTAATTCGAAATAAAAATTTTGCTCAAACTACAAAAAATCGCCTGCAGTATGGGCTAGACCACGTAACAATAGAGACATGACTGGAAACAGACAAGCAGGCATCGCCCTTTGTGAACAGATGCTTGTCCTTTGTGTCAAATTCGTGGAATTGGCGTCAGTATCTCGCAATGACACGTGACTGGCTCGTGTAACGGTACCATCCGCCATTGTCCCTTGTTCCACGCCTCGTCAGTCAGCCACCCTTACTGTTGCTTTCAGTTCAGTCTGCCTGCATTCGTGGAAGGGTTAAGTCTTTTTGAGTTTCTACTGTGCGAGCTGTGTCCTGTAGTGAGAGACCGTTCCTTTCTTTATACAGTACTGTATATACAGACTGGTGTGTTTTAGTGACGCTTATTGTGCAGTTTTATTGTTTTGTGTGTTCATCATGGCCCTTTCAAAACCAACACGGACCCAATACAAATCATTTACATTTGCCGAAAAAGTTGCCGTTATTCGGGAAATGGAAAAGGGACAAAAAAAGAAATCTGAAATTGCTAAGGAATTCGGGATACCGCCAAATACACTGTCAATGTATCTAAAAAATAAAGAGAAGATTTTGAATATTGTGTGTAAAGCCAGCGACAAAGATAGGAAAAGAGTGCGAGGACCAGAAAATCCTGACGTGGATGAATGTATAGTGAAGTGGTTTAAGCAAGCAGGGGACAAAAAAATTCCAGTCAGTTGGCCCCTCATCAGAGCCAAAGCTGAGGAATTCGCATCTAGCGTAGGGAAAAGTGATTTTAAGGCCAGCACTGGTTGGCTCGATGGTTTTAAAGAAAGGAATGGCATGTCTTTCAAAACTGTTTGTGGGGAAAGTGGATCTGTTGACGTTGAAGCTGCAAATTCATGGAAAGACGATTTGTTGCAAATGATTTCTGATAGAGACGATAAAGACATTTTTAACGTAGACGAGACGGGCTTATTCTTCAAATGCACCCCCGACAAAACACTTGTTTTTAAAGGAAAAAGTTGTAGTGGCGGCAAACACAGCAAGGAGCGCATAACACTTTTAGTCGGAGCAAACATGGATGGCTCGGAAAAACTGCCTTTGCTAATGATAGGGAAGTCAGCCAACCCACGTTGTTTCAAAAATGTAAAAACAAAACCAGTTGAATATGAATCAAACAATAAAGCTTGGATGGCAGGTGAAACATTCGAAAGATGGCTTTTGAAAATCAACAGGAAATTTTGGAATCAAAACAGAAGAATCGTCTTGTTTATTGACAACTGTACAGCGCACAACACTATTCCTGTGATGGAAAATGTAAAGGTTGTGTTTTTCCCCCCAAACATGACTTCAGTAGTTCAACCTATGGACCAAGGTGTAATAAAAAAATTTAAGCATTTTTACAGAAGGCTTGTGGTCCAAACCATTCTGTCAGGTGCTTATTTAGATGAGCATGAAAATAATATCAAGTTTAACATCCTTCAAGCTGCTCGCATGTGCAACATTGCTTGGGACCAAGTTACGCAAAAAACAAATGCTAATTGCTTTTGTAAAGATGGTTTCTGCCACATTGAAGGTGAAGAAGACAATAAAGCTGCTAGAGAAGTCATACCCACTGCGGATAACTGGGAAGATGTTGGACATGACGCAGGCATTCGTTATGAAGAGTTTGTAAACATGGATGAAGACTTGGCGGTGTGCGGTGAACAGACAGATGCGGAGATCGTGGCTGATGTTATGAACAAAAGAAATGATGGTGCATCTTCAGATGAAGAATGGGACAAGCTAGAACTTCCAGAGATACCTATTCTAACGACTTCACAGGCATCAAATTACATTCAAGACGAGACGGTTTGTTGAAGGACAGCAGAACGTAAGTGACGCTATTTTCCAAGCACTTAATAAACTTGAAGAGTTTACTACAACTCAGTGTATTAACTGCAAAATGCAATCAAAAGTCTCTAGCTTTTTTAAAAAACTGTAAATGTTATATTTTGTACTGAAACATGTTTATACGTTCGTAATACATATGTATAAGGAAATTGTTTAATAAAATAACATATTGCTTTACTGACTTCCGGTTTTTGATTTGATTTTTCTACCTTTATTAAAACTTTCTTAATTCGAATTTTTGAATAATTCGAATTTTTTACTGGTCCTTTCAGCTTCGAATTAGCCAAGTTCTACTGTAATATATATAATAATTAGATGTGCGAGTATGAACATTTGTGGTGTACTATAGTTGTCTTGTGAGTATGAAGTCACTTCATATAAACATTCCAATCTGATGGTTCAAATTTGTATCCTAGTTTTGTGGTTATGTCCTCTAAGTACGAAAGACATGGTTGTAGGACCTTTAGCTTTTGAAACTATTTCTTCAGCCCACTGTGTATCGAACTCAGTTTACAACAATTGTAGTGCAGTAATTTACTGCACAGCAACTTGAAACATTTAAGTATTAAACAGTTTTTTGCTTGCTACTGGAGTTATTCAGAATACTTGCTGTTGGTATTGGTAGAAGCACCTTATATCAATTAACACCCATATTCAGTAAACTGTATCACTTTTTGTTTTGTTTAGTACTTTGGTTTAATGCAATTTCGAACATGAAACAACAAAAATCTCACAATGTGCCCATTACTCAGAATATACATACTGCATTCAAAAAGTTCTGGGACTAACGCTATTAAGGACACAACTTTTCAGATAAATGAAATTTTATTATTTATTATTCAACATACATCCCTTCCCTCTCTATACAGATTTTAGATCGCTCATACAATCGTTGAAAGGCATGCACATAGTTCTCCTTCGAAATCGTGTTTAAAACAGCTGTCACATTCTTCTGAATTGTCTCTATATTATCAAAACGCTGCCCCTTCAGTGCCACATTCAGCTTAGGGAACAAAAAGAAGTCAGCCGGAGCCAAATCTGGTGAGTAGGGTGGATGGTTAATCACTGTGACTGATTTTCCAGCGAGAAATTGTGAGACAATCAATGATGAGTGGACTGGAGCATTGTCATGCAGAAGAAACCACTCCCCTGATCGGTACATTTCTGGCATAACCCTGCGAATTCTTTTCAAAAGGCGATCAAGTACCTCTTTGTAAAATGGTCCAGTTACAGTCTGGCCGGGTGGCAAGAATTCTTTGTGGATCAGTCCCCTTGAATCAAAAAATGTGATCAGCATTGTTTTCACTTTTGATTTTGTGGCCCTCACTTTCATGGGTCTACCATCTCCTGGGTCGCACCACTCAGCTGTTTGACGTTTGGTAGATGGGTCATACTGGAAACACCACGATTCGTTGCCTGTGACAATGTTCTGTAAGAAATTCGGGTTGTCATTGGCCCATTCAACGAGACTTCGTGACGCTTCCACACGTTGTTCTTTTTGCTCTGCTGTTAACGAGTGTGGAACGAACCTGGCACACAGTTTCCATTTGCCGAGTATGTCATGCACGATAGTGTAAATACTACCCACACTGATGCCGATCTCTTCTGATAAAATCTGGACGATCAGCCGAAGGTTGACGGACAGTGCAGCACAGACACGCTTGACATTCTCGTCAGTCACGCTTGTGGAGGGGCGTCCATCTCTTGGATCATCTTCTAGAGACTCAGACCATTTTTAAAACGTGCATACCACTCGAACACTTTGCTACGACTTAAACAATCTTTTCCATATGCAAGTTGCATCATCGAAAACGTTTCTGTCGCACTTTTCCACATTTAAAACAAAATTTAATTGCAGCTCTTTGCTCCATCTTGAAAATTATGATTGCAGCTCTTTGCTCCATACATACATACATCCTCGGCGCTACAGCCCAGTCCGGGCCCTGGCCTCCAAAAGAAATCTTCCCCACTGGTCTCTACTCCCAGCCAATGTCCACCAGTTTGCTGCACCCAGCCTCACTGCCTCCTTACCAACCTGGTCCAGCCATCTTGTACGCGGTCTTCCCCTCCTTCTCCTTCCCATCGGCAAATAATTCATCACTCTTTTTGGGATTCTATCCTCCGCCATTCTCTGCACATGACCAGCCCAACGCAATCTGTTAATTTGTATGAGTTGCACGATCGGAAGATCTTTAAACCTTTCGTACAACTCTCGATTATGCAGTCGCCTCCAAATGTTGTTTTCCCTCACAGGGCCATAGATTCTCCTCAGTACCCTCCTCTCAAAAACGGATAGTCTCTGCTCATCTAGTTTTTTTAACACCCAGCATTCCGAGCCGTACATCAGGACTGGTCTAATCAAGGTCTTGTATAGGGAGGCTTTTGTATCTTTAGTTATTAATTTTGATTTAAAATGTTTCACCAGTCCGTAGTAACACCTATTAGCAGATAATATTCGTCTTTCAATATCTCTAGAGGAGTCATTTCCAGAGTCCACATATGACCCGAGATATGGAAAACCCTGAACCTTTTCAAATTCATAATCGTTAATGCGCAGGGACAGGGTACGAGTATTGGCACCTACAACCATATATTTGGTTTTGCTTTGGTTTATAACCAAGCCCATAGCCTTAGCGGACAACTCCAGTTCCTGAAAGGCTTCCTTTAAGCCAGATTCAGACCTACTTATGACGTCAATGTCATCGGCATAGGCCAGAAGCTGTACCTCCTTGTGAAATATGTGTCCGCTAGTTTGAATTCCTGAATCCCTGATGACCTTTTCTAGAGCTATGTTGAACAACAGACATGCTAAGGCATCTCCTTGTTTCAACCCATTCAATGTTTTTAAGGAGTTAGATAGATTTGATTGTATTCTGATTTGGCACTTAGAATTGGACATAACTACTCCAACCATACGCACCAACTTAGATGGTATATGCAACTCCTTCATAGCTCTATATAGCATTTTCCGGTTGATTGAATCATATGCCGACTGGAAATCCACAAAGAGATGGTGAGTGGGCACTCCATATTCCAACGTTTTTTCCAGGATTTGCCTTAGTGTAAATATTTGGTCTGTTGTTGACCTATTCCTAGTGAATCCACACTGATATTCTTTTATGTTTTCCTCAGCGTAGGGAAGCAGCCTAGAAAATATGATGTTGGACAATACCTTATATGCTGTATTAAGTAGAGAGATGCCCCTATAATTTTTACATATAAGCGGATCACCCTTTTTATGTATTAAACACACCACCCCATTGTTCCACTCATCAGGCATTACCTCCTCCAGCCATATTCGCTCTATAAGATGGGCAAATTCCTTTATGAAATCTCCTCCTGCGCTCTTTAATAGTTCCCCTGGTAAACCATCGGAACCTGCTGCCTTGTTATTTTTAAGCTTTTCTAGAGCTTCATACACCTCGTCATAGGATGGCACCAACTCCTCTCTATCATCCTCGAATTCTCCTACCTCCTCTTCATTCTCAGATGCCTCCATCGAAGCCTCCCCAACTGAGCCTAGCAACTCTTCGAAGTGTTCTGTCCATCTCCTGATCACGCCAGCATTATCACTCACAAGGCCACCATTATTATCCCTACAGGCATTTGTTCTAGGCTGAAATTCCTGTCTCATATCATTCACCTTCCTGTACATATCTCGGCTCAGCCTTTTACTCTTATATTCCTCTATCTTTTCCATCTGTCTCATCATATACTCCCTCTTTTTTCCTCTATGAATCTTCTTTTCCCTCCGCCTGGCCTTCCTGTATTCCTCTTGAACAGTCCTAGTGCATTTCCTTTGGATCATAAATTTGTATGTCTTGTTTTTGAAGTCAGTTGCCTCTTCACACTCCTTATCAAACCACTCATCTCGCCCATGTCTCTTCTTCAAACCAACGATTTCTTCTCCCGTGGTCACTAACATGTTTTTTAGATTAAGCCAGTGGTTTTCTATATCTTGTTCCTCACGGCATTCAAGTCTCCACTGTCTAATTTTCTCATTAGTAACTTCCTCGAACCTCCGTTTTATTTCTTCTTCCTTTAGCATTTCTGTATTGTATCTAACAGTCTTTATTCCTTTTTCATTTCTATTATTGGAGATTCTAGCTCTCAGTTTTGCAACTACGAGATAGTGATCGCTGTCCATGTTGGCACTTCTATAAACTCTCACGTCTTGTAAGTCTGACTTATGGCGGCCATCCAATAGGACATGATCTATTTGATTGACCGTTCTCCCATCTGGAGACATCCATGTGCCCTTATGTATGTCTTTGTGGTCGAAGAAAGTCCCTCCTATGATCATATTTTGACCAACTGCAAAGTTCAATAGTCGGAAACCATTGTCTGAGTGTTCAGAGTGTAAACTATACTTTCCTATATTACTACAGGTATGGCTGCTTCCCACTTTGGCATTTAAGTCACCTATGATTATTTTTATGTCATGTCTAGGGCTGCTAGCATACGCATTCTCCAGCAAGTCATAAAAATCATCTTTCTCCTCCTCAGGCTTATCATCAGTTGGGGCATGCACGTTTATTATAGTATAGTTAAAGAAAATTCCCCTAAGTCTTATTTTACACATTCTAGGTGTAAGGGGTTTAAAATCGATGATATTTGCTTTCATTCTACGGCTTACCAAGAAGCCAGTTCCAAGCACATGGTCCCGGTTCTGACAGCGGATGGGCAGCTCTTTGCTCCATCTCGAAAATTATGACAAGGAAAAACCAGATAAACTTAACAGTGTCGCTGTTTACTATGGAATGAGTCCTCAACAATGCAATTGTCACAGGAAGTGGGTGTCTATAGCAGCATCAGTCCCGGGACATTTTGAATGCACTGTGTACGTAACCTAATACTGAACATGGCAATCAGAATGCTATTTACAAACCAGTGAACTGACTTATACGACAGCTGCTTCAACAAAATGTGCGGCCACCCATGTTTTTGCACACCTTATAGTATGATTTTGAAATGTTTGTTTTTGAGGGCCTGTAGTTTCCACTGTTTGAAAATCTTTATGAGATAACTCAAACCTTTATGATCATGGCAAAATAAGTAGACCGATGCTAATTCCATTTGTTGCAAAATATTGACAGCCATGTGCTCATTAAGGTGAACATTTAAAAAATTGCATGAAACAGTTAATACTATCAGTATCTGCAGAGCACAGTAGAATCTTTTCTTTTCCGTTATCTTGTATTAAGAAAAATCTAAACATATCCCCAGAAGGAAATCTTGATTGCACCCATGATGCTCAGTCTAGTTTTGTGAGTGTAGAGGTCCTAAACAATCAGCCTACTATGCAGTCATTGATCCAGCTTTTATACTCATTGTATGTGATGCTCAACTTTACAATGCACACAATACATATGTGGTAAAAAAAAATATCCCAACAAAGATCTTCCTAACAATAAAGTAACTGGGAGCAAATACTTTCATGACAAACACAAGAGAACAAGTAATCAGATGATATAAATAATCATTCTTAGGATCTTCAACATTTGAAAATATTCTTGGCAAAGCAAATATACTCTTTATCTTGTGGTTACTACTCTGTCAACTGTGCATTCTAATGATCAAATTTGCGATTAGGGGTGTATCAGCTGCAGCTGCAGCTGCATAGGGCAACATACTCACATAATAACAAAAAAGACAAACAGAAAGAAAAATAAGAAGAAATGAAGAGAACGTGATATGATGAATTTTTTATTCTCAAATACTTTGATTTTTTTGTTTGTTTTTAATCCTTGTTTTATTAGCTTTTAATATCAACTGCTGAATTTATACTTACTCGGATGTCAGCAGCAAACTATCTAATGAAGAATGTTTTAAAACAGACCTCTTCTTCTATTCTACTGGAGACACAACTCTGCAATTTATGACCTATAGGGTTTGAGCAAATTCGAGGCTATAATAACATTTGTGTGTGTGTGTGTATGTTTTAAATACCTAATCTCAAAAAAATACAGAGAAGAAAGAGCCTAATAAGTGTGTACAAAAACCCTTACTGTTGACATGGCAAAGATATAAATGGAGAATAACTTCCTGTGTGGTTATTGCTTGGTTTTAGGGGATCTTTTATTAGTTACCTGTGAACACACACCTACAAGTACAGTGAATATGTGCGTTCTTTGTTTAATTTCACTATGCAACATGATTTTCTATGTTTCTGTAGTCTTAGGTGTTCCTAAAGCATTTTTTTGCACTGATTCCAGATCTGCAATCCGTTTCTTTCTATCGCGTACAGTTTTTTTGCAAATCAAATGAACTCATCTTTTATTTACACGTAAGTTTCACAAGGGGAAATTTTATTGTGGGGGAGGGATTAGTTGGCCACACTTGTTACACCCAGCTGGCTGTTAGGGGGGAAACAGTAGTTCATTGTTTACATGCTATAATGCTGTGAGGTTATATTTGTGCTGTCATATATAGTTTGTGAACTTTCTGTAGAAATGAGTTCCCGGAAGTGTCTGAATAGCCCAAACGTGTTCTGTTATATTTGTGGTAGCTACGTAATTGGTAAGCAAAGACATGACATTAATAGTTTTGTGAGAAACGTGTATTACGCGTACTTCGGCATAAGGCTTGGTGATGAAGACAAAAGCTGGGCACCACACAAGGTATGTCGTACATATGTTGAGGGACTGAGACTGTGGAAAAATGGTGCAAAAAAATCAATGCCTTTTGCAATCCCAATGGTTTGGAGGGAGCCACAAAATCATTTTAACGATTGCTATTTTTGTATGGTTAAAATTCAAGGTCATAACACAAAAAGTAAGAAGGATATACAATATCTGAACATTCCTTCGGCCTTACGACCAGTTACGCATTGTAATTCTCTCCCTATCCCAGTTCCACCTCCCGTTCTTGAAGATGTGCCACTGGCGAGCAGCTCAGAAAATGAAAGCGATAATGCTGATGATTACAACCCGGAAGAAGATTCTGCACCAAAATTATTCAGTCAAAATGAACTTAATGATATTACTCGTGATGTGAACCTGACAAAAGATGCCGCCCAATTGCTTGGGTCAAGATTGAATGCAAAAAATCTTCTACTACCCGGAGTTACGTTCTCTTGGTATAGGTCCAGAGAGAAGGAATTAATGAAATTCTTTAAAGAAGAAGACTCTCTGGTTTATTGTTGTGATATTGAGGGTTTATTGAATTTCTTTAACGTCACTTACAATCCAAGTGAGTGGAGGTTATTTATAGACTCGTCCAAAACTAGCCTCAAAGGTGTACTTTTACACAATGGAAATTTGTTTGGTTCAGTACCCATTGCACATTCAGTTCATCTCAAGGAGACGTATGTAAATCTCAAAGCTCTGCTAAAATACGTGAATTATGAAAAACATTCTTGGACAATTTGTGGGGATTTAAAAGTAGTAGGTATGTTACTTGGTCAACAATCCGGCTACACGAAAATGCCTTGTTTCATTTGTGAATAGGATAGTCGAGCCAGAGACAAACATTGGAAGAAGACAGACTGGCCCTAAAGAAAAACCCTCCAACCCAGTTCACAGAACATAATAAATGTACCACTTGTTCAACGAAGCAAGATACTATTACCTCCTCTGCACATCAAACTCGGATTAATGAAACAGTTCACTAAAGCTCTTCCAAAAGATGGTGACTGTTTCCAGTATTTGGTAACAAGATTTCCGAAAGTATCTTATGAGAAACTTAAAGAAGGGATCTTCGTGGGACCGCAGATAAGAAAGTTAATGAAAGACAATTTGTTTGAAAGTACAATGAATCCAGTGGAAAAAAAGGGCCTGGGTTTCGTTTAAAGAAGTTGTTGTCAACTTTTTGGGCAACCACAAACATCCAGAGTACAAAAACCATGGTTAAAAGAATGTTGCAGAGTTTCATGAAATTAGGATGTAACATGAGTGTAAAGCTTCACTTCCTACACTCACATGTTGACTTTTTCCCTGCGAACCTTGGCGATGTCAGTGAAGAACAAGGCGAACGTTTCCACCAGGATATCAAGGACATGGAAAAGAGATACCAGGGAAGGTGGAATGCCAACACGATGGCCGACTACTGTTTTATGCTAAAAAGAGACGGCACTGGTGAAGGGAGACAATCATGGAAGAGAAGTTTCAACCCACGTCAGAAAGATCTTGAAGCAGTGAATTCAGCGAAGAAGAGGAATTAAATTGTTATATATGTGTTGTGTTTTCGTAATAATTATAACATTTTTAAGTGAGTGTATACCATTGTCTACTGCACCACCATGTGTTGTGATTTTATGCAGGATTAAAACATAAACAATTTTGAAATTGCAATCAAATAATAATAATTTTCCCTGTTCACAAAATTCGATTTTTTAAAACTTCGAAATTGAATTGTATAAAAACCTTACGTGATACAGAAAAACTAAAACCAGATTTGAAATCAGCATGAAAAATACTTTTAAAATCACCTTACAGTCTTACAACATCGTACCAAAAGTTTTAAAATGTTGCATAGTGTTTTCAGTAACCCATTGTGGCTTGAGGCAAAGTTATGTTAATTCCCACATATGTGTAAATAATAATAGTGGTGGCAAGATTTTTGAATACAGTTTAATATTGCAAATGGGCAACAGATATTATTAAATCTTTTGAAACATGGCTCTAAAATTAATTTAAAAAAAATTAAAATTAATTTTTTTTGTGAAGTGTTAAATTTTTTCACCACATGACTGATTAAAAATTAAACATTACAATTCTTATTACTATTTTACACTAATTTCACATAATAATTTGTCTTAATTACCACATGGTCACTGAGACTTCTTACTTATTATAGTGTTAATACATTATAATGATAAATAACTTGTGCTGTCTTCAACTTGGAAATACTATTAAAACAAAAATAAATACTCACATGACACTTTAACAATTATTTACTATTATGGAAATACCACCACTTACCACTTATGGAAATATTTACTATTTAGTTGGAGCCATTGAAATTGAAAAAAAATTGGATACTCTCAACAAACAGGACAAAGCCTGCGACTTCATCCAGCCTGGAATCCAGTAGTACTTCACAGTTTCAACAGTCGGATATCACTAGAAGACAAGTCAACCACTTAATGAACATGAGTTTGACTGTGAACATAGCTTTCACTCACACATCAGTATAAATAACGACCTGGGCTTGGTGCAAATTATTCCATGCTAATTCACAAGGAGGAATTTGCCTGAAGATGGCAGTTGCCAATACATTGAGAAAAACAGCTAAAGAACATGAGACTCAACCAAAAAAAAGGACGGACGGACACACACACATTTAAATATTTATATACTGATTATAAATTATATTACTTGTACTGATTTATTACAATATAAAAATTAATTTATCACAAAATTTAAGTTTTTTTTAATATTAAGAAATACAAGCAAGAAATACGACCAAAAAGTTAAGCATTCTGATTGGGTCTCACCATAGAGTATAGAGTTATTTCTATTATGTCAAATCTATACTTCTATGTTGTATTAATTCCATATATATAACCAAACACATCTAGTCACAGACTGTCATTGAGCAGAGCTGTCTTCAAAGCTTAACACTGCACAGCATAGCTATGCATAGCACATATTTCAGTGGAGACCAGTCTTTTTCTAATTGTAATTTACATTACAATTAGAAAAAGATTCTCATTTGTGTGTGTGTGATTATATAACTTCTTTAAAAGTTAAAGATAACAGTTCTAGTACTAGTGTCATCTCTATGTAGTATTGATTGTAAGTTAGCATACTGAATATGTATGATGCATTAAGAATTTCTGTCATAGCTACTTGATACATACAGTTCAAAACCTGGTTCTAAACAGCTAAAAAATTGTTATATGCCAATCTCCTACATTACCTGTCAACATGACTTCAAAAACTAGTCATCATCACATTTCAGTCCCATATTATATTCCAGGTACTCACATCTTCGTACCTGGGGTTTATGAATATTATGGTGCTACTAGACCATAATTTTGGATTAATCAAAAGGAGTCATTTGGGTAAATTTTGGGGACCAGTACTTCATTAATATTGTTAAATGATCAATTTTATATTTGCTTAAAACTAATCAATTTCCAATTTCAGACTTATGAGAAATGTCAACAAACACTATGAAATGTTGTTCATATCTAATTCAGTTTTCAGTATTCGCATGGAGCTAGCTAGACTTTTCGGTTGGTTTCGGTTTAATTTAAAGAAATTAAATAAACAAGAAAAATCGATTATCTGCCTTACACTACTACAGTGTTTTATCTACTTTTAACAGTTTGAGTCCCTACATGGGAATGTCCAAGCCCAGTTTAGATTACCTGGAGAATTGAAAAGGTTTCTCAAAAAATTCTACAGGTAACAAAATCAAAATTTTCTGCAGTTTCACCAACAAACATCACGTATAATAATTTGACTAACAATGACTGACAATTTTTATTTGCTGTATTATTTACAATTATTTTGTTATATGCAAATGTTAAAACACACCAGAGAAATGAGTCAAAAAATCTTGAATCGTATGGTAAGAAACTCACATTTATTTACTTCTTAATGGAAAATTTACTTCTTAGCTTAATGGAAAATTAAGTTACGTTGTAAGAGAAACTTATTTAAATGAAAAAGAAAACATAAAAGTGTTCTGTAAATCACACACACACACACACACACATGTACGCACACAGAGTAGAATTGTTTATAATTTTACAGAACCTTTTGTGTAATCAATGGTTTATAAAATACAAACGTTATAGTATAAACTAATGCATGTGTAGATATAAACTATACTAACTGAGATATTTTACACATACTTATAACTTATTCAACCATGAACTGGGATAAGTACAATCATTTTGAAATTATTTTTACAAAAATATCAAAATACATGATTACCGCATTTAGAAAAGTGTTAGAAAAGAAACTGGTCAAAGCTCCTAAAATAAACTAGATGCAATGGTCTATTTTATTTCATGCTTTTGCTTGACTATGTACAACTGATGTCAGTACAGGTCCAACTAGAAAAACTCACATCAACTGGGGCTCATCCAGCTTCAAGTATCACTGATATGTAATTGTCAATACCCTGGCCCATAAGTTGCTTGAAACTAGAAGGTATTCTGAGTTTACTAGTGACCATGAATTACCAATGGTTTTGTGAGGCCTGGTAATTAACTAGACACAATTTTAAAACATTTGTGTTGCTGTTTTGACAAAAATTTATTGTCATCTTCAAGACCTGTATATAGGCAATATAGATATAATTTACAGGCCTACACGTATGAGTGTTTATTTATGTGAATGTGCGTGTGTATGTTTTACATAAAGTTGTTTATGTACATAACAACTATTATATGTTTATTATTATTCTTGCATTGATAAAATATAATAATATTATTTCACACATATTAATAGGTACTCATTATATCTGTATTAATTATTTTTACGTACAGGTACTGATGATGACAAAAAGTTTGTTGAAATTTCAACAAAAATCTTTAAAAATTATGCTTAATCAACTCACAGAACCTTTTATCACTAGAATTTATCAAGAAATAATTGTTTCCCAATGACTTACATGCCCATTCTGTACTACAATGTTAAAACATTGTAATAATGTATCAGTATTTCAATATACTACTTTGAGTATTTATCTGTATTTCATGGTATACATCATTTGATATTTGTTCACACACACACACACACACACACACACACACACACACACACACACACACACACACACACACACACACACACACACACACACACACACACACACACACAGTAACTACTCCTCTTAGAGGACCAAATTTCAGCTACATACTTACCCCATCTTCAGGAGGCTGATATAGCCCTAAGGAAGTATTCTGCTCTAATATGCTAGAACACTAGCATTATTTAGGTAGCATGTCTTAGTTTATATATTTCTTTTATTTCTGTACTCACATAAAACTTCACAACCTTGAAAAAAACTTTTTGTTAGCACAAGTATGAAAAATTACTGTAAACCTTTATATTATAATAAAATACAGGTATTAATAAAGTACATTGTCTAATCAGTCACTAATAAAGGAATGCCATGTACCTCTGTATTATATACAGAGAATTATATGAGAACTCAAAAATCAGGTACACAGAAAAAACAAAATGGTAATTGCATGAGATAAATAACAGGCAAGATTACATTTCCATAACAAACACCCTCAATACTGAAATTTGCTATCACTGCACCAGCTATGAATCACAATTTATACCTGAAGCATAGAATCTTAACTACATATAATTATGTATCACCTTTCATGTGATTATTCTCTAAACAAATAACGTTTATTATTTACTTCTTTCCTTTTTAATCTCTTCTACTAAAATGTTTGCCATTTCTTCTGATGTATCTAAAACAAACGCATGCTGAAATTTATCATCCAGTACCAGCGCATCTATGTCAGGTTTAGCTTTCTTCAGACTTTCATAGTATGTGAGTGGAGCCCACCCATCTGAGGTTGCAAAGTAGATTTTTAATTTTTCATTGTAATCATCCAGTGCCTAGAAACATATGGAACAGGTTAACTTTTACATAACTGTATAATTTAAAAATGTAATGAAACAAATTTGTTCGTGGTAATTCTTCTTTTCTTGTAATGATATACATGTTACAGCAGATACGTGACTGTCTAAACAAATGTGGCACCAGATTTGTCCAGATAATTAAAAAATCCTGATAGGCTGTCCACCCTACAATTTAAGGTTCTGATATTCATAATTTATGACACGTGCCTAGTGTTCTGGAACTAAACGTGGTATCATATCATAACAGCTGAACTCAATACAGTAGTACCGTCTTATGGTTACACCATTAAATTTGTACAGTGCTTGTAATTAATTAAAAAAATATATAAACATTCCGTAAATTTAAAAGACTAATTAAAAAACCTATACTTTATGTTGATTTGCATAACAGAAATCTGAATGAACAGAGACTGGAAGATTTGGAGTCTAGTGATATAACAAAAATGTTACAATTAAAGAGTTCAAATAAGACATAGCCTTTGAAGACAGAAATATTGTTACTTTTTTTGAAAACATATCAAGCCAAAGAAAAAAATTTAACAGAATCCAATTTACATTTAATTATAATACACACAATGGAGAGTCAAATGAAAACCTTAAACTGCAGAAAATGTTTGCAACACTGAGCAATCACTCTGAAAGTTAGCAACAGCGATACTTTCAGTTTGAAGAGTCGTTAAAGGTAGCAGTATGATACAGGAATGCTAAACAATCACTTGGCATGTGTATAAAGATGACAGCTCTCCTTCCAAAATGTAACAAAGAAGAACAGCATTCTGTTATTCGTTTTGTACATGTAGTAACGGGATAGACCCCACTGAAATTCACTGGAGAATGAAAGTTCAGTATGGTGATAAATGCCTGTCACTGCACCAAGTGTACAAATATAATAGGAAGTTTGTGAACAGTGTTAATTCTGTGGCTGATTCTCTTCAACCAGGTCAGGCAAACCAAGCAGTGACACCAGACTGTTGCAGCAGTTGAAACTATTGTGAAGAAATACTGATGTGTAACAGTGGACAAAATAGCTGATAGTACGGATATCAGTCACAGATCAGCACATCATATCATCCATGTGGTCTGCAGCTCAAGAAAGTTTGTGCAAGATCAGTGTCATGCAAGTTAACTGCAGAATTGAAAGATCAATATGTTGATAAATGTGAGAAACGTCTGTGGTGATTTGAAGCTGAAGGATATGTCTTCGTATGAAGAACTGTACTGGAGATGAAACCTGGGTTTCTCCCACCAACTAGAAACCAAAAAAAAAAAACAAGCACAGAATAGCACCATAGTTCCTCACCAAAACCAAAAAAAATTTACACACGACTGGCTGGAAAGGTTATGCTGACTCTCTTTTGGGATAAATGAGGGGTAATTTTGGAACACTACACACCCAGGGTAGAAACAGTGCAATTACGTAGATCTTTTCAAGAACCATTTGCATCCTGCTATCAGGCTATGGACTACTGAGTACTGGTGTTTTGTTGCAACATGATGATACTTGACCTCAAAGTCCTCTTGCAACCATCCAAGATCTGAAATTTGAGTGTCTATCACATTCTCGCACCTAGTGATCTTCATTTGTTTGGTCCACTGAAAGAAGGGCTAGGAGGCATGTTTTCAAATGCAATGAAGAGATATGCAGGCGGTACATAAGTGACTACAATCACAACCTACAGAACTCTTTTCTAGAGGTATCCATGCATTTCAAAGCCTTGTAACACTTGTATAAATTCGTCATGGAGACTACACTGAAAAATGATGTTAAGTGTATTTCTTTACTGTTCAGTAAATTGCAAGATAAAAACTATTTAAGGCTTTCATTTGACTAGCTCTCATTATATTCTTATAATTTATTCCACCCCCTCTCACACACACAAGTTGATTATTGACATTTTAATGAAATTAACTGTTACTATATTTATTAGATGGAGGAAGAATAGAAAAGGGTATATAATACACAGTATGATCATATGGTTATTGCACCATGTCCCCACTTTCAAAGCCACTTAACTGTTACATTCATGAATGCAAAATGTGGATAGGTGACCACAGTGGGTTGGTAGCCAGACACCTTACACTTGTAAGAATATAAGGAGTGTATATATTTTATTCTGTTAACATTATATTTATTTAACATTTTATACCAGTGGCGGATGGTATTATAGTTGCAGCATTGCACAACCACAAATGTACGATAACTAAACTGTAAATTATATATGAAAACTTTAAGCAGTTAAAAGTGTCATCGATTTCAATGGAAAATGTATTAGTTTCTATACAGCACAGTCAATGTGCAATTCAAACATGGCGCTCTGGCTGGTGGTTATATGCCGATTGCAACTTCAAGACTAAATGGGAGAGCTTACTACACAAACATATGGAAGGACACCTGTTATAAAAGTAATATTAAATAGACATGAAGCAGTGCGCAGGTTGTAGTGGGGAGGAGTCTGGAACAGTGGAAGCCACGAGAGAGTAAAATCTCTACTAACGTAGTAGAAAATATTGGCTTACTCTCTGAATGGTGTATAAGACGCATGTATAAGTAATCTATTTTGAGATGGATTAACTTTTTGTACCTAATGTGCTGAAGTTGTGCATCTTTAATTAAAGATGAAAGAACATAATAAAAATTTATGTTTTCCCCTGTAAAAGTACTCAAACAAATTTAAAAATTGATATCGCTTGTAATGACAGCTGAGATAAAGCAGTTATACTGCCTAGTCGATTCACAATTATTTTTTATTTTATAACTTTACTTGCTTAATTTTCTATTGTCTATGCATTCTTATAATGTTTTCTATTGTTTAATTTTTAACGTTTTTATTGTTTTCGGAAACATTCATTGTTTTCTATATTTCATTAGTTACATTTTTAACCATATTACTAAATACTTTACCAAAATTAATTTTACAGCCCTCCCAACACCCCCTTATATGTGTGTGCAAGCTTTCGTGCGCATGTGTGTGTGTGTGTGTGTAACTTACTTTTCACTAACCAATTATTCATATAATTTTAAGATCATTTGTTATTTTTTAATTGTTTTTCAGTTTTTTACATTTTAGTACATTTTATATGTAATTCACTACTTTGTTTTACTAAGTTACTAAATACTAAAAATTTGGTTGTAGGTAAGTTTTGATTTTGATTACGACACGAGACAGTAAACATGGACATTTTGTAAGATGAATCAAGCGTCAGACACAACAAAAAGAGACAATATAAAGATTTCATTGAGTTACAAAATGTTTAATACTGCCATTATTTTGTAAACAGTGACTTGGCATGTTGTGTCTGTTGCAAGGTTTCTCCAAAGTCAAGCCTAGACATCAACAATCATTGTATATTTTGGAATGTGTAACATTTTGTGTACATGTTATGATCACAAAAAAACATAGTAATATATGATCCACATTCTTCTGGCATCTTAATTTGATTGAGTAAGTAACATCAACAACAGCCTCGCATGTAAAATGACTGCGTGTGTTTTTTTAAACAAGCAGATGTAAACTATCCATAAATACCAGGAGAGACAATATTAATGCAACAATTAGACTAAAACTATTTAAGTAATACAGAGCTCATTTACTTACGTGCAATTACAATTATTTAGGTCAGTTATGCCACCCCACTAATATTTCCGTCACTGTTACTATCACTATCACTATCACACAAATCGTCTTCACTGCTGCTATCCCATCCAATATTAATTTCTAAACAATCTGTCACAGTATCCATTATTTGGTCCGATCTCACTTAGTCGTTTTCAATTTTCATGACGTGGTCATATCTTGATCTCCAGTCTGCGGGAGAAATACAATCAAATTCTGTTTTCGCTAAGTTTATGACACTGTCTACAGAAAAATGCACGTTCTTTCTTTTAACATGCTCCTTCACGGTTGCCCAAATCAGTTCAATAGAATTAAGATCCGGGTGGTAGGGTGGAAGTCGTAAAACGGAATGTCCATGGTTTGCCAAAATAGCATCTATTTTAAAAGTTTTGTATGTTGGTTAAGGTTGTTTAATTAGTGCATAGAGCTCAGGTTTTAACATAGATGGACTACAAGGAATGTTATGGTTCTGTAACCAGTTAATCATGTCTCCCTTTTTTGTTAATGATGTTGGAGATGGATTTATTTGTACATTGTGGTAGGAGGCATTGTCTATTACTACTACACTGTTCTTATTCAAGTTCGGTATAAGCATTTCACTCACCCACTTTTCATAATTTTCGTAGTTCATGCCGTTGTGATAATCGTCTTTTTTGGAACCCGATTTAAACATTAAGAGAGCATTGGATACAAACCCAGTTTCACCACCAGCATGAACTACAACCACCCACTGTCCTTTATTTATTGGAGTTTTTAGGCCACTTTTATCACTGTCTGTCCACGTTTTTGTAACTGACGTTGAACTGTGAAAATAGGTTTCGTCTGTGTACACTATGGGCTGCCATTCTCCTCTGTACTGCTGTATTTTTATTATAAAAGCTACTCTTAATTTTATAATGTCATGTTTCTCTATTAAAAGTTTTCTATTGTTTTCAGCACGTTTCCACCGAAATCCCATTTGTCGAATAATTTGTCTAAGACTAGATACAATACCATTATAATTAATTCGTTCTCGTAAAATTCTTAAAATAACTTTTAATGTAGGTCTTTCCCCTTCCGTTGTGACGGTACAATTCTGGTACGATAATAATTTTGTAAATCTATGGTCTCCAAAAACCATAATTATTGTATTTTTATTCTCTAACCATTTATTTTGTAATAATAATAATTTTATTTCATAATCCCTATAAAGTTTTGGTGAATAAACTATAGAATATTTTAAACAACGCACTTTGGAGTTAACAGGATTTCGGTCGAACTCGCTGAAAAGCTACAAATGTCACAAAAAACTATTTGCCACAGATAAACAGTAAACAACCAAGCCCACAATTACATCAGACGCAAGGAATGTAAGACGCATTGTATGTAACTGGGCTGGGCTGCGGAACAAAGAACTCGTGACGTAGTTTTGCCCCACCTACGCAATGTTTAACAAAGACTCTGGGTCATTTTCGCCTGGACTGTGAATTGGGCCAGTCGGCACTTCACGCGGCCGGCGTATTCACTAAGAGTGTTTGTGTAAATTTTACACCACCAAAAGTGGATTAAATAACAGTGGTCCGGTACAGTTCAATTCGGCAAAAAGTGAGTGAGGTGTGATCGTCCAGAATCGGCGAACTCGCGGTGTGCGACATTCTAAAAACTGGAAGCTAAGTATCAGCTATAACCCTTACATATCAAAGAAAATAGAAAAATGACCAATTCAGTAAATTCAGTTCAATAAAAAATTATTCATTAAATAAAAAATGAGCTCATAAAATAAAAAATTGTACCAGAGAATGAGAGAGAGAGGGAGAGAGAGAGAGAGAGCGTGAACAAAATACTATTTAAAAAGTGCTGGGTTGAGCAAATATAAAATATATATATCTATAAAACACATATCAAATGTTTAATGTTTACTGTGTAGGTATTTTGGAGGGTTTGTAAAAGGGAAATTTAACGTAATTTTGTCGCCACCTGGTGGAGAATATATGTAATTAAATGTCATAAATAAACTGGGTAATATCATTTGGTAAAAATTTTAACAAAGTATTATTATTTACCATAACACTTTCCGCTACTCAAGAAGTTCGCTTAAACGAATTCCTGCCCTCAAAGGTAAGAAAACTTCACGTTTATATTTATTTTTATTTGCATATCAAGATGGCGCCCGACCTTTGAAATTATTGACTAAGTGTAAAGATATTATATTGTATTTTATTATCAGCAATAAAAAGTAGTATAACATTTGGCTTCTGGAACAGGGACATTACGTAAACTTTTGTTTTATGTGGGTAAGCCTACGGAGAGAGCGAAAAAGTTATTTGAAGTAATAGTTTTACATAATTTTAAATATGTAAACATAACCCAACTTCCACGAGGTTATGTTATAAGGTTATATGCATGCGGGTTTTGTGTAATGAACATTTAATATATGTGAAAAGTGATTTTGAAATGGACTGATTTTGATCAATGATAAAATAACAAGTTGGATTGTATATTTTGTTTGTGTATTAATGTATTTATGTGTTTTAATGTTGTGTATTACAGGTAAATTTTATGTACACCATGTATGTTTTAGTAATTGTTTTAATAAATAACAATTAACATGTTTTTGCTAAACAAGTGAAAGTAATAGTGAAAATTTTAAATAATTGAATAATAGTTAAAGAGTAATTATTGAATTAATGTGGTACAAAAGAAAGTTGTACTAAATTGGTAACTGAAGTAGTAATGAATTTAAATTATTAATTTGTAATGAATAAAAGTTTCTAAGGAATAATAAATGATTAAGTAAGAATGTATATTGAAGATTGAGATGTATTGTTATGAGTAGGTGAGAGATAAATTTTATAATGCAATTGTCAATGATTACAGGAATATAGAATGTTTAAAAAGGGGATAGAGCCTGGGTGTAAATAAAGGTATGTGAGGTAGTTAATTAAAGTAAATGGGTGTTAGATAGATAAGAATTTTAAAGAAAATAATACAAAGAGAGTATTAGATATTTTAGGAACACAGTAGTTAGTGATTATTGTAGAGGTGAGTAAAGTAAAGGTTAAACATTTATTTGTTGCTGACGATATTTTGTAGTGGGGGTGAGGTGATAAGGAGTAGTCAACATATAGCGTTGTGGCAGGTAATAGCGTAGTTTAAGGGAGTGTTTGCCAATATTTTGGAAGGGCAAAATATTATGAATGTATATAGCCAGGTAGGGAACAGCCATCTCTGTACAAAGACGCGCGGTGCCATAGGATTTATCGTCAAAATGAAATTAGTGAAAGGTGTTTATAATTGAGAAATTGGTGTCATGATAGGTAAATTAGATTATGATTGTTAGTTAGAAGAAAGGTGAGCAAGATAATAAATGGTAGTGCCTATATAATAAGTAAATGCATAGTGAATACAGGAGTCACCCAGACTAATCAATGATTGAAATGTGAAAGGTTAGGTAGAAAATTCAGAGTAGAGAGGAAATAGGAAATGAAATAATAATTATATAATATGAATACTAATAATAAATTTGAAATAAATTTTATAATAAATGATAAAAAATTGATGGCTAATTAATAAAAGTTTAGAATTATTAATTAATTAATTGAAGTTAATTGAAAAATTGTAATTTTTTATAATTTAAATACAAACTTAAAGATGTAGGATGTGTAAATCTTAATCAAGTTAAATGTGAATTGGTTATTAACCATATTACTGTATTATCATGTATTATGTAATATGTTTTATGTATTAGCATAGGAATTTGAACATGATGTATAAGAAATAGTGCGTGTGGAGGAGAAAGAGGGGTAAATATTATTAACAGCGCCAGTTTAATTAACTGTTAATAATAATAATATTAATATTAATAATAAGATTTTATTTTTTTTATAAAATGTTTTTCTCCCTGTTTGAGTAATTAATTTAAAGGGAGATTTAGGTAATTATATCCATAAGTTTGGGATTTATATATATTTATTATATCCATATATTTCATTTAGATATTTGCTTCTTCTATAATTATATTAATTATGAAAACAGAAAGGGTTAATTATTATCGATGGGAATCGAAAAGATTTAAAAAAAATAAAGGATAGTCAATGAAGAGAATGGCACTTCTATATAATTCTTGTTGAGTTGAAGCAAACCCAGTGCTTCTTAACGCAAACCAGCACATAGCTAAGGGGAAACAGATCAGTTATGGATATAGTAATATACCAAGCCACTATTTTGATATTTTTGATTTATTGTTTCAGTGTTTGGTGATGTTGTGACGGCGGTCCTGAGCTGGCCAGCGCGTCATAGCAGGAGTGTTACGCGCCTGATTGGCCTTATGGTGTTGGGATCTCGAAGGAGAAGTCCAGTAAGGTCATGCAGGTACTGTCATCATCATCGGACCACAAGTGAGTTATTGTATTTCTTTTCATATAAATTGTAAGGGGGTTGTGGCGACATATCCTGGCTGATCCCCATAGGCGTGTGCAGGACTTCAGTAGTGGTGGTGCCAAGAATGGCTTCCGGGGGGGGGGTCTGAGGTCCTCCCCAGGAAGATTTTTGAAAATGTGTTGCTTAAAAACGTGTTTTAATGCTATCTGGAGGCCATAAAAAACATTTTGAAAAGCGAGGTTTTTTGAGGGCCTTCAAATAAATTTTTACTTTTTTAAGGGACTCAACTCTTTGGCTCTTTGCACTTACCAGACAGACCAAAAGTTGACAACACACACATGTTTAACAAAGTAGCTTTAGAAATATCAATTTAGACGAATTTTGTCTATTAATGAATGATCCAGTTAGCCTATCTGGTTAATTTATGTAACAAAACGGAAACAACTTTGATTTTTAGAATATTTATTTATATCCAATGTACAATATTAGTGAAAAAAACACAGAATTGAAAAATTGATTAATTTGTACTGTAGACAAATAAAGCTGCAACAGGTTCAAGTTTAGTATTTAATAGTTAGTAGTGTCCAGAACAAAATATAAAAGTAAGAAAATATTTTACATTACATTACAGGGTCATCCGATGGTCGAATGCAACACTGTTTTTGAAGTTGTCAATTACATCACATGTTCTTGCGTTAGCAGCCAGTTCTTGTTCCACAAACGGAATCATCAAGTTTTCCAAATGATCTTGACACATCGTAGATCTGAGCTTGGATTTTATGATACTCAGCTTTGAAAAGGTTCTTTCACTTGTACAGCTAGTTACAGGCATCGTGGAAAATTTATTAATAACAGCACTAAAGTTTTCAAAGGTTGAACTTCGCTGGAACTTTGATAACCAGTTAATCCAGTCCGGAACACTTTTAGGAGGAAAGTTTGAATCAGTTTCTCCACGCTTCTTTGATTTCAACAGCTTAAATTCTGCCTCTAGTTCTGTAGCATTGACATTGAATTGTTTTGTGAGAATTTCAAAGTCCTTATTTTCACACTTGTAACAATCATTAAGATTCAATCCATCAGTTTCCCTGTGGCAGAGATAACGCTTTTTGTTTCTTGAGCAAATCGAGAATTTAGATTTTCCACAAGGCAGTCCAAAACAGGATTGTAAGTGAACAGTTTCAATTCCTCTTTTTTTGTGTCTGCGTAGAAAGCAGAAGGGCAACTAGTGTCTTCTAAGAGGACTGATACTTTCCTTTTCCGAACATTAGGGATTTGAACATCTAATGTACAACACATTTCCTTTGTTTTGATAAAAATATCCTCAAACTCTTCTTCACTATTTCTCATGTCTACCAAAGCAAGAGCTAGGCTTTCAACATCTTCAACTGCTTGGCAAAGGTCTATTTTAGGACTTTGCAGAGGTTTGCTCACTTTCACCACAAGCTGAAGTACGGGATGCATAATTTGCAAAGACACAATAAAATTAAAAGATTTTACTTGTAGCAAAATACCTTTACCTTGGGCCCGAACTTTTGAATCGGAAGTAGATTCCGTACACTCTTCAATGGCTTTTACACAATTTCGTTAAATTGAACATAAATAACAGACACCGCTTCTGAACGGCAGGCCCATCTAGTGTCTGAAAGGGATTTTAGAGTCTTTAGTTTCATTGTAGTTTGTTTGACAATATCCTCAAAGACTGCGTGCCTCTTTGGACTACCTTCAATTAAGTTAAAAACTAGCTGGACTATTCCAAAGAAGTCGAAAATAATTGGATTTTCCTTGTGACTTGTGCAGGCACTTACCAAGGCAAGGTTCAAACAATGTGCATAACAGTGCACGTACATTATGGATGGATTGACTTCTTTACATCTGGCCTGTACTCCGGTAAATTCACCGGCCATTGCCGAAGCCCCGTCAAAACACACACAAACTACATCTCTCCACAGCACACCTACTTCAGACAGCACACAGTTTATTGCCTTAAATATGCTTTCCGCATCAATAGACTTCAATCGCTGTAAGGACACCAATCTCTCGATAGGATATGCATTTCCTTTCGGTATGTAGCGAAACACGACTGCTAATTGCTCGTGATGGCTCACGTCAGATGTTTCATCGCCAATAACTGCAAAGGGCTGTCCCTTGATTTTTTCACTTATAGTTTTCAGTAACACTGCTCTAAGTGACGATAAGATGTCATTTTGAATGAGGTTGCTAAGATAAGTACAGTTCTTAGGAGCATTTTTAAGTAGTTTTGAAAAAAAGGGTCATATTTTTGCAAGATAGCAACAATTTCTAGGAAAAGACCTTTCTCTGTACTATCCTCGCTCTCGTCATGTCCCCTAAGAGGTTTTCCACCTTTAGCCAACAAACAGACAATATCGAAAAGCCGCGACATGTACCTACGATTTTCTAGGCGTTTTTTCTCCTTCTCTTTTAGTTCAGCTTCCTTAGCATCATCCAACATTACATCAACTGGTTTGCTAGTAACATAATTTTCCCAGCCAACCATACTCGATACATGGCATCTACTTTTTTCATGGGCTCTGAACATTTCATTAGCTTTATGCCAAAAACTAAACCCTGTTGTTGTAAACGCATTTTCAACTAACCCAGGAAGTGAACTGTCATTTAAAGCAAAACAACGACAGGCAAAACAATAAGCAGCATCTTTTGCCATGCTGTACTCCAGCCATTTGTAATTTTCGAAGCATTTGGGTTTAAACGATCTTTTCCTAGAATTTTTCCCCTTACCAACTTCTTTTGTAGGGTTGTTTGAAATTAGTGGTTGGTATGGTCCACGAGAAATCCTAGCTAACTTTTCTTGCCTGTTCTTTGGCAAGTCTTGACAAGGATCATCGAGCTCAGCTGCTCTCTCACTGGCTCACCGACATCATCCTTTTTTTCATCATCATTATAAATAATTTCCGAACTGGGACCAGCAACAGCATCTGAAAAGGGGACATACACTTAGGCTTAGGCCTATTTTTATCGCTTTAAATTATACTATGCTGTACATTTTACTATAGCCTACAAATCTTTTTCCCTCTTGACGCTTCGTAATATGTGGATGGCCATTTATTGTAAATATAAACAAAATTGCATGTTAGGGGCACGTGAGTAATAGTGTACAATATATTGTACACTATTATTCACTCACATACAAAAACGTTAGTAAATTTAATTTTAATTTTGGATTAATTTAGCAAAAACAAAATTAATAATAGAAATATTTAAGCAAGAAGAAAGTAACACATTACAAGACAGACATGGCTGTAAGAAGTATATTACAAAATATACTGAAAATAACTTATCGGGTTGTGGTTGGTGTCCAAATCCTTGGTGGGCTCGGGTTTTATAATCAGCCATTTACCCCATCATAAAAATAAGCTTATTCAACAATTAAATAACATAATGAACAGTACTGTCTTGTGTCCAAACTGAACGCCATTGGCCGACTGAGTCTCTCGTCTCAGTCTGACTGGCACCAGGACCGCGATAGCTGGCGCCGCCACCCTGGCGCTGAGTAAGGCCTAAAAACACGGCAACGACGGCAACTGCCGTCATGCAGCCGCTTCCCGACGCGACGGCCGATGCCAGATTATGTGACAAAAACTATACGAAATTAAAGTTGATTAGATTCATATATTTATCGGTTTAATAGGAGTGCTGTCACGGAAATTATGTAGTTTCTACGTAAAAACATATTCTGCACGTAAAAAAAACAAAACAAAACAAATTCTCAATCTAGTGGTGGTGCCACGGCACCGGTGGCACCTTCGTTGGACATGCCTATGCTGATCCCTTTAGGAAGTACGAATGTGTCAATGAAAGTTTTTATGCTTCGGCATTAAATCTTTCATTGAGGGGGTTTTGTGATGGTACAATTCTGGTATGATAATAATTTTGTAAATCTATGGTCTCCAAAAACCATAATTATTGTATTTTTATTCTCTAACCATTTATTTTGTAATAATAATAATTTTATTTCATAATCCCTATAAAGTTTTGGTGAATAAACTATAGAATATTTTAAACAACGCACTTTGGAGTTAACAGGATTTCGGTCGAATTCGCTGAAAAGCTACAAATGTCACAAAAAACTATTTGCCACAGATAAACAGTAAACAACCAAGCCCACAATTACGTCAGACGCAAGGAATGTAAGACGCATTGTATGTAACTGGGCTGGGCTGCAGAACAAAGAACTCGTGACGTAGTTTTGCCCCACCTACGCAATGTTTAACAAAGACTCTGGGTCATTTTCGCCTGGACCGTGAATTGGGCCGGTCGGCACTTCACGTGGCCGGCGTATTCACTAAGAGTGTTTGTGTAAATTTTACACCACCAAAAGTGGATTAAATAACAGTGGTCCGGTACAGTTCAATTCGGCAAAAAGTGAGTGAGATGTGATCGTCCAGAATCGGCGAACTCGCGGTGTGCGACGTTCTAAAAACTGGAAGCTAAGTATTAGCTATAACCCTTACATATCAAAGAAAATAGAAAAATGACCAATTCAGTAAATTCAGTTCAATAAAAAATTATTCATTAAATAAAAAATGAGCTCATAAAATAAAAAATTGTACCAGAGAATGAGAGAGAGAGAGAGAGAGGGAGAGAGAGAGAGAGCGTGAACAAAATACTATTTAAAAAGTGCTGGGTTGAGCAAATATAAAATATATATATCTATAAAACACATATCAAATGTTTAATGTTTACTGTGTAGGTATTTTGGAGGGTTTGTAAAAGGGAAATTTAACATAATTTTGTCACCACCTGGTGGAGAATATATGTAATTAAATGTCATAAATAAACTGGGTAATATCATTTGGTAAAAATTTTAACAAAGTATTATTATTTCACATAACACTTTCCGCTACTCAAGAAGTTCGCTTAAACGAATTCCTGCCCTCAAAGGTAAGAAAACTTCACGTTTATATTTATTTTTATTTGCATATCAAGATGGCGCCCGACCTTTGAAATTATTGACTAAGTGTAAAGATATTATATTGTATTTTATTATCAGCAATAAAAAGTAGTATAACACCGTTGTGTGACAGTTGTGAATAATTCGTTGAATAGTACACTTGTCAAAATCGTCTACATCGGTTTTTACTTTTTTTCTTGGACGTTTTTTATGGGGAGTGCTGAAAGATTTTGTATCACCCGTATACGGGGATGCTTCTTTAATGATTCCAAAAACACTACTTAGCGACACACCATACACCTGAGCTACCCATTACTGTAATTTTCCTTCTGATGTTTCTTTGCCTTCAGATTTCATAAACTTGTAGACATTATAAATTATTTTCCGACTCTGACCATGTATGACTCCTTTGCACAGAAGTCGACGGTGAACCAGACTGATCCATTTCACTCGACAAACCGGAAAAAAAGCAATGAACTAAATGAAACTAAACGCTTCACTTTTGATGAATACTGATTTGTTTTGAAAAGTACGCACATAATAATCTCCACAGCGTCTCGGAGGAAACTGAGTTTTGTTACTCTGATGACGCATGCGCAATTCATAACATGGGCCGTTAGCACAAAAACGGTTGATTCATGGCTAGTGAATTTTACTACACATTTTATGCTGTTGATAAACTCTTACCGTTATTGAATCATATGTTATGCTCTACATAAAGTACATTTTTAAATCAAGTAATACTTCTGTCAATTGGAAATACTATCACTAAAAGCATTTTCTTAGCATTCCAATAAAAAAAAGATATAAGCTAATTAAAAAAATCTATGTCTATATAATTTTCCCCTGAACATAATTCCTGAACATATATCATATAGAGGTGTGTATTATATTTGGACAGATATAGATTATATTAAATCTGGTATAACCACGCTTACGAGAAAATATTCTTTTACAGAATTTCATGTTGTATTACCTTAACATCCAGGTCTTTAATTTTCTCCATTTCATCCATAGCAAGGCTGAACACACTCCGCAATGTTCGAGGAAGTGTCAGGTACAGAGCTGCATTAAAAAAGTGTTCATCTGTATGTTCGCGGCGTACAAAGAAATACATTTTCATCATCCATCTGCGAACTGCCTGTGGAAAGTTTTCATATATCTGTAACATTAAAAACCATGAAGCATTAATATACTTAGTCAATTAATATATTTATTTCTATTAAAAAAAAACACAGAATTATACTACAAATATGATCATCTGTGTCCACTAATCAACAGACAGTTCAATACAGCTGTCAGAGATTGTATAAATTCAGGATCAGTTGTATTATCATGGAGTAGTCACAATTATATGAACTCATGAGTAGTTTTAATGGATGGTTGAAAAGTCACACAACCTAAAATTTAAAGGTGTACCTTTTGACACCAGGGTCGTGTATTAAAAACAAGAGTTATGGTGTTGGTAAAATTTAATCTTCTTCTTAATATGGCATGCATTTTCAACAGTTTGTTGCAAATTGTTCTTCACAAGAGAGTGTGTTAATTATTTAATAAATTCAACAATGCTAGAGACTTTGTTTTAATACAAAATATGTCTGTTAACTTCTACATGTTGTTTATTACTTATTTTATATATTAAACTATTTTCTTCGATTTTGTTGTCCATAACGTGTCCGTTAATTAACTAAATATAATTATTTCACTACGACTCGGAACACAAAATGTTTTATGGGCAAAAACGTAAAAGTTTTACCTTATAACCTGAACCGGTTTTCACTTTTAAAAAGCTTATTCAGAGGTGAAGAAGCTCTGAAGAAGCTTTTTAAAAGTGAAAACTGGTTCAGGTTATAAGGTAAAACTTTTACGTTTTTACCAATAAAAAGTTTTGTGTTCCGAGTCGTAGTGAAATAATTATATTTAGTAAACTATTTTATTTATACATTGTATTTTTTGGGTTGCATAACTTTTTAACAATCCATTATTATTGTAGGGTGGTATTACTTAAGTGAGATGTTTCTGCACTACAGTGTCCAGGATATTCCCATGAGTTAGCAACAAATATTATATCCAACAAATATGACTTTCCATTTAAAAAAAAACATGTGGTATAGCCACCTCCAGAGAACAGATAATAAAGATGTCCAAAAAGAGCGTGGAAATGGATGCCAGATGAAAGAAGAAAGAGGAGAACTCTAAGAAGAATGTGGGAAGTTGGCATCCAAGATACCATAGCAAATAGCCACGCTGCAGGAGTGTGACTGGCATGAATGAGACTGAGAAACGAGATGTGGCTTAGGCTGTAGAAACCCCCCACACCCACGCATATGCATGTGGGCGTGCGCGCACACACACATTGTAACACCACAAAATGTTACATAACCTAGACACTCACCAGAAGGGTAAATAATTACACTAAAGTGATAAAAGTGAATCATTTATAATGAATGTAGCAAAGAAGAGAAGGACCAGCAAAGAAGAAAGAAGAGGAAGGATCCCAAGAAGCAGTGATGAATACACTGCATGACACTACAACAAACACTATGACTGACTTTAACTAATGGACATGCAAAGTTCACAATAAGCTGTCAAACGAGCCAGTCCATGACATTAATGTAGAGTCATGTAAAGGTACAACTAACTAAATAATGACTGAAATAATGTAATATCAATAACAGCATTTTGGCTGAAAGTAAAGGAACCATGACCAATAAATAACAAAGCCTATGACTAGAATAGGTATGGCCACAATGTATATTAAAACTAGAATTACAAGCCCTGATATAATATTTATTAGTGGGTAAAAATAGTTATAAAAGGAAATCTTATAGGGATGAGCAACTTCCTTATTAGACAAAACGTAATTAGTAACAATTATTAAGGAATAAACATAGTGCTGAGAATGTGTCTAGCCCATGCCTATCAAATGTTTGTCAGTAAATTAATAGGGAAACAGGACTCCTAGTGAACATTAAATTTACTGAACGAGAAATATAATTAAACGAGATGTGAAATACCACCACTCAATTATTAATGTATAACTTTAAATTGAGTAGGCCAGACAAAATGTATTTAGAGAAGAAGGATTTTTTATAATAGCGTATTACCATAATTATGTTAAGAATTAATATTGTACAGTTATAACAACACAACACACACACACACACACGCGCGCGCGCGCGCACAGTTGTGTAGTTAGCTTTTAATTATAATCATAGATGTATTAGTGTTCAAATAATGACGTTCTAAAGAAAACGCAGTGTAAATAACTAAATGTAAAAAGATAGGAAATGATCGCATTATGCATTGCTAGCCGACGACAGTGAGAAACCATGTTTCAAAACATTATTTGTAAGCATTGTCAAAGAAAACGAGGTTAAAACCAGTGTTAAGCCATATCAAATTAAAGACCAGAAACTAAACTTTAATTTGATGGTAATAACCTCGAGATTGGAATTAAAATAAGTGCATACTGCGTGTTAGCATCATTTGTTATTAAAATTAAGAAATTGTCAAAGTAATACGGATAACAACAAAAGTTGAGTACAACGATCGCTCCGGTGGCCATTAGAAAAAACAATACGTCATTGTAACGGTTATCAGAGCCAATCAAAAAAACTAAACGACTTTTCTCTCTAAGCGCGATGCAGCGAAGGGGTATATAACCAGCAACGCGGAGAAATTCGTTAGATTCGTCACCTCAACTCGAGGGATACAGTCGCCGCTCGCCAGCATAATACTTTTTTATGACTTAATATAGTATAACAACAGTAAATATTTCAAAATTCTTCAAAACAGTCAACAGTACAGCGATTAACCACACGTAAAGTGCTTCGACAGTAATAAGTGAATATTTTTAATTAGTGCGTGTGTTCGGAACGAGCGAGAGTATTTTAATCAGTAATTTAAATAGCCTAGATTTATTAAGAAGACATTCAGAACTATGTGAAACTAATCAAAGAATATCAAAAATATTATGTATAATGAGATTTATCATGAGATGTAGAATATCATAACGTGTACAAACCACGATATGTAATACTATAAACAGCAGTCAAAAATGAATCCAGGAAAATGTAATTGACCCATAATGAGCCCAATAGAATGGTGAAAGCACAAATACCCCCGTATATATACTATTGAATGAACATATTATACTATAAGAGTGAACTATTTTATCATATTGTATCTAACAAAAATGTTTCCAAATAATAATATAATGTTACTCTAATCCTTCAAAATTAATTTCAATAAATGAAATTAAACATCCAGAATAAGTGTTAAAAATCAAACACTTGAAGGAGCAGAGGAGAAAAACAACAAAGCGTCGAATATTGAAAAGAGATGGATTAAACAAGGAATGAGAATTTTAATTGAATATACCAAAAATGTTTATCATGTTGAATATAACAAGAATGATTATCATATATTGTATCTAACAAAAATGTTTACCCAAATAATAATATAATGTTACTCTAATCCTTCAAAATTAATTTCAATAAATGAAATTAAACATCCAGAATAAGTGATAAACAGGTATCACTTGAAGGAGCATAGGAAAAAAACAACAAAGCGTCGAATATTGAAAAGAGATGGATTTAACAAGGAATGAGAATGTCAATTAAATGATAAAGAAAAATGTTTATCATATGAATATTGTAAACCCCTGATAATCCAGGACGATAATGAACCAAGTGTTAAAAAACCCAGTGTGTAAACAGTGTTAAGAGCGAAATATGGTGAACTCAAGGAGAATTTAAAGACCAACTGCATAATTAGGTAGTGACAAAAATAAAGTGTGTAATTTAAAAACATTGAAATAACCAAAACAACGTACAAACTAGTATCGAAGAATAGTAACCAGGCTGATAAATAATATCGCCAATATGTCAAGTTATGAATAAAATAATGACGTGTGAAGAGGGGAATGTTAGATAAAATGATAAAGCATGAACAGTGATAACAATGAAACCTCTAATACCTTGAATGTTATATTGAATATGATGTCTTATTGAAAAAATAAATGATATGTTATATTTTATGTGTTGTGATAGTGCAACTGTTGTTATGTGCAACTTTTTATTGTCCCAGACAGAGATGAGGATTCCTCTGATTCTGAGGATGTGGAACTGAGGAACGGCGGAGAATGGAAGCCAAATAGAGCCCCTCTGATTCCGAACCCACTACAAATGTTAGGGAATTAAATTGTAATATGTCAAGGATTATAAATCAAAGACTGTGAGGTAAAATGAAAGAACAAATGAGTTTGTCACAAGAATCAAGATGTGTTTAATGTAAAGAAAAATATATTATTGTAAAACAGGAAATTGTTAATTTAAGAACTAAGACATGTTATAACTGAATGACTAAGAATATAAAAAACTTGAAAAATACTAGTAAGCTAAAAATGATACTAGCCAAGAACTCAATCTAGTGCAACACACCAACAAACTATTGAACTTAATGCAGAAAAAGCAGTAATAGTATGATAAAACAAAATAAAGTGATAATTTCTTCAAACCATAAAACTTTTCTCAAATTATCAATTTTGAGAGGGGAGTATATGTAACACCACAAAATGTTACATAACATAGACACTCACCAGAAGGGTAAATAATTACACTAAAGTGATAAAAGTGAATCATTTATAATGAATGTAGCAAAGAAGAGAAGGACCAGCAAAGAAGAAAGAAGAGGAAGGATCCCAAGAAGCAGTGATGAATACACTGCATGACACTACAACAAACACTATGACTGACTTTAACTAATGGACATGCAAAGTTCACAATAAGCTGTCAAACGAGCCAGTCCATGACATTAATGTAGAGTCATGTAAAAGTACAACTAACTAAATAATGACTGAAATAATGTAATATCAATAACAGCATTTTGACTGAAAGTAAAGGAACCATGACCAATAAATAACAAAGCCTATGACTAGAATAGCTATGGCCACAATGTATATTAAAACTAGAATTACAAGCCCAGGTGTAATATTTATTAGTGGGTAAAAATAGTTATAAAAGGAAATCTTATAGGGATGAGCAACTTCCTTATTAGACAAAACGTAATTAGTAACAATTATTAAGGAATAAACATAGTGCTGAGAATGTGTCTAGCCCATGCCTAAACAAATGTTTGTCAGTAAATTAATAGGGAAACAGGACTCCTAGTGAACATTAAATTTACTGAACGAGAAATATAATTAAACGAGATGTGAAATACCACCACTCAATTATTAATGTATAACTTTAAATTGAGTAGGCCAGACAAAATGTATTTAGAGAAGAAGGATTTTTTATAATAGCGTATTACCATAATTATGTTAAGAATTAATATTGTACAGTTATAAATAGCTTTTAATTATAATCATAGATGTATTAGTGTTCAAATAATGACGTTCTAAAGAAAACGCAGTGTAAATAACTAAATATAAAAAGATAGGAAATGATCGCATTATGCATTGCTAGCCGACGACAATGAGAAACCATGTTTCAAAACATTATTTGTAAGCATTGTCAAAGAAAACGAGGTTAAAACCAGTGTTAAGCCATATCAAATTAAAGCCCAGAAACTAAACTTTAATTTGATGGTAATAACCTCGAGATTGGAATTAAAATAAGTGCATACTGCGTGTTAGCATCATTTGTTATTAAAATTAAGAAATTGTCAAAGTAATACGGATAACAACAAAAGTTGAGTACAACGATCGCTCCGGTGGCCTTTAGAAAAAACAATACGTCATTGTAACGGTTATCAGAGCCAATCAAAAAAACTAAACGACTTTTCTCTCTAAGCGCGATGCAGCGAAGGGGTATATAACCAGCAACGCGGAGAAATTCGTTAGATTCGTCACCTCAACTCGAGGGATACAGTCACCACTCGCCAGCGTAATACTTTTTTATGACTTAATGTAGTATAACAACAGTAAATATTTCAAAATTCTTCAAAACAGTCAACAGTACAGCGATTAACCACATGTAAAGTGCTTCGACAGTAATAAGTGAATATTTTTAATTAGTGCGTGTGTTCGGAACGAGCGAGAGTATTTTAATCAGTAATTTAAATAGCCTAGATTTATTAAGAAGACATTCAGAACTATGTGAAACTAATCAAAGAATATCAAAAATATTATGTATAATGAGATTTATCATGAGATGTAGAATATCATAACGTGTACAAACCACGATATGTAATACTATAAACAGCAGTCAAAAATGAATCCAGGAAAATGTAATTGACCCATAATGAGCCCAATAGAATGGTGAAAGCACAAATACCCCCGTATATATACTATTGAATGAACATATTATACTATAAGAGTGAACTATTTTATCATATTGTATCTAACAAAAATGTTTCCAAATAATAATATAATGTTACTCTAATCCTTCAAAATTAATTTCAATAAATGAAATTAAACATCCAGAATAAGTGTTAAAAATCAAACACTTGAAGGAGCAGAGGAGAAAAACAACAAAGCGTCGAATATTGAAAAGAGATGGATTAAACAAGGAATGAGAATGTTAATTGAATATACCAAAAATGTTTATCATGTTGAATATAACAAGAATGATTATCATATATTGTATCTAACAAAAATGTTTACCCAAATAATAATATAATGTTACTCTAATCCTTCAAAATTAATTTCAATAAATGAAATTAAACATCCAAAATAAGTGATAAACAGGTATCACTTGAAGGAGCATAGGAGAAAAACAACAAAGCGTCGAATATTGAAAAGAGATGGATTTAACAAGGAATGAGAATGTCAATTAAATGATAAAGAAAAATGTTTATCATATGAATATTGTAAACCCCTGATAATCCAGGACGATAATGAACCAAGTGTTAAAAAACCCAGTGTGTAAACAGTGTTAAGAGCGAAATATGGTGAACTCAAGGAGAATTTAAAGACCAACTGCATAATTAGGTAGTGACAAAAATAAAGTGTGTAATTTAAAAACATTGAAATAACCAAAACAACGTACAAACTAGTATCGAAGAATAGTAACCAGGCTGATAAATAATATCGCCAATATGTCAAGTTATGAATAAAATAATGACCTGTGAAGAGGGGAATGTTAGATAAAATGATAAAGCATGAACAGTGATAACAATGAAACCTCTAATACCTTGAATGTTATATTGAATATGATGTCTTATTGAAAAAATAAATGATATGTTATATTTTATGTGTTGTGATAGTGCAACTGTTGTTATGTGCAACTTTTTATTGTCCCAGACAGAGATGAGGATTCCTCTGATTCTGAGGATGTGGAACTGAGGAACGGCGGAGAATGGAAGCCAAATAGAGCCCCTCTGATTCCAAACCCACTACAAATGTTAGGGAATTAAATTGTAATATGTCAAGGATTATAAATCAAAGACTGTGAGGTAAAATGAAAGAACAAATGAGTTTGTCACAAGAATCAAGATGTGTTTAATGTAAAGAAAAATATATTATTGTAAAACAGGAAATTGTTAATTTAAGAACTAAGACATGTTATAACTGAATGACTAAGAATATAAAAAACTTGAAAAATACTAGTAAGCTAAAAATGATACTAGCCAAGAACTCAATCTAGTGCAACACACCAACAAACTATTGAACTTAATGCAGAAAAAGCAGTAATAGTATGATAAAACAAAATAAAGTGATAATTTCTTCAAACCATAAAACTTTTCTCAAATTATCAATTTTGAGAGGGGAGTATATGTAACACCACAAAATGTTACATAACCTAGACACTCACCAGAAGGGTAAATAATTACACTAAAGTGATAAAAGTGAATCATTTATAATGAATGTAGCAAAGAAGAGAAGGACCAGCAAAGAAGAAAGAAGAGGAAGGATCCCAAGAAGCAGTGATGAATACACTGCATGACACTACAACAAACACTATGACTGACTTTAACTAATGGACATGCAAAGTTCACAATAAGCTGTCAAACGAGCCAGTCCATGACATTAATGTAGAGTCATGTAAAAGTACAACTAACTAAATAATGACTGAAATAATGTAATATCAATAACAGCATTTTGGCTGAAAGTAAAGGAACCATGACCAATAAATAACAAAGCCTATGACTAGAATAGCTATGGCCAAAATGTATATTAAAACTAGAATTACAAGCCCAGATGTAATATTTATTAGTGGGTAAAAATAGTTATAAAAGGAAATCTTATAGGGATGAGGAACTTCCTTATTAGACAAAACGTAATTAGTAACAATTATTAAGGAATAAACATAGTGCTGAGAATGTGTCTAGCCCATGCCTAAACAAATGTTTGTCAGTAAATTAATAGGGAAACAGGACTCCTAGTGAACATTAAATTTACTGAACGAGAAATATAATTAAACGAGATGTGAAATACCACCACTCAATTATTAATGTATAACTTTAAATTGAGTAGGCCAGACAAAATGTATTTAGAGAAGAAGGATTTTTTATAATAGCGTATTACCATAATTATGTTAAGAATTAATATTGTACAGTTATAAATAGCTTTTAATTATAATCATAGATGTATTAGTGTTCAAATAATGACGTTCTAAAGAAAACGCAGTGTAAATAACTAAATGTAAAAAGATAGGAAATGATCGCATTATGCATTGCTAGCCGACGACAATGAGAAACCATGTTTCAAAACATTATTTGTAAGCATTGTCAAAGAAAACGAGGTTAAAACCAGTGTTAAGCCATATCAAATTAAAGCCCAGAAACTAAACTTTAATTTGATGGTAATAACCTCGAGATTGGAATTAAAATAAGTGCATAGTGCGTGTTAGCATCATTTGTTATTAAAATTAAGAAATTGTCAAAGTAATACGGATAACAACAAAAGTTGAGTACAACGATCGCTCCGGTGGCCGTTAGAAAAAACAATACGTCATTGTAACGGTTATCAGAGCCAATCAAAAAAACTAAACGACTTTTCTCTCTAAGCGCGATGCAGCGAATGGGTATATAACCAGCAACGTGGAGAAATTCGTTAGATTCGTCACCTCAACTCGAGCGATACAGTCGCCGCTCGCCAGCATAATACTTTTTTATGACTTAATATAGTATAACAACAGTAAATATTTCAAAATTCTTCAAAACAGTCAACAGTACAGCGATTAACCACACGTAAAGTGCTTCGACAGTAATAAGTGAATATTTTTAATTAGTGCGTGTGTTCGGAACGAGCGAGAGTATTTTAATCAGTAATTTAAATAGCCTAGATTTATTAAGAAGACGGCAGATTCCTCGTTCCAAGTGCGTATAAAGTGTAATTAACCAGTGATCATTATAATCCGATCACTGAAGTGTTTTTAAATTTTAATCTATACGATTAAAAGAAATAAGGTAACACAGTGACCATTTATATTGTTTATCTGTTTGCACTGATCATAATTTTCAACAACATTGTACTGACGCAAGGACAACAAAACTTTCAATAACATACACAGAATCAATTTATTTAGAGGATTAATTAATCCAACGTAAGATATTTGTGTTAGAATTAAGCATCATAATATTTGTTAGTATATAAGTAAGCGCAACAATCGCTAACCTTAAAAATAATTAGGAGTTTTTTAAAAAGAGGCCAAATTACGAATTATCATTATATTAACGTCTGTCAAGGCATTTGATAGTATTCTATTTGTATTTCAAAGAACCTACCCGTGAGGTAAATTATATATTAAAAGTAAAATTTGTTAATAGTTATAAGAGTTTTATTGTTCTAAACTGAGCTAGGCCGTATTGTAGATGGGCAACTTAACATCAAGATTGTGTTAACATAATAATTGTATTTTATTTGTTGAGTTGTCTTAAAGGGTAAAATAAACCCACAATTTTATTCAGTATAAACTTTGGTTACATTTATTTCATTTAGCTAAGTAATACTCAATATAGAGTACAGTGAGATAACTTTGAGCAGAGACATTACCATACTATATTTGAATTGTTGTAAATACCTCAAGCATTTAAACGAAGCATAAAGTGAACCTATACAATTCTAAAATTTATCAATTTGTTTTTTCATGGGAACTTTTCCTAAACTAAACCCATGTGGCGCCCATATTGCATACAAGGAGTAGTATAACCTTGTTTATAAAGTGTAAGCTGGTCATAAAAGCATCTTGACAGTTTATTCTGGGTAAGTGAATGTCAGAACTTCTAGTACTACCACTAGGTACGTGAAAGTGTTTTTATTTTAAATTATTTGTCCAGACGATACTTGATGGTACGTACACTGACGACATTTAACCAAGAAGAGGAGTTCCACTGCAAGTTCGACGCTACGGTTACATTCATTCACCGACCAGCGATTATTATATTATCCATTAAAATTATCACACTATAGCTACATAAACAATTTATCACCAAAGAGAATTACTGCATATAAAGTAAAGAGAGTTCATATTAACATTTTAAATTGTAATGCGACAATCCATTACACTACAATCGATATTTAAATTAAATTAAATAATTATTATTAGAGGGGCATTATTATCGTTATCACACGATATACTTGTTTTATGACAAATTGACGCATACAACGTGGGGCAAAAAATTAACACCCCTATAATCGTTATACTACAAATTGGCGACCAACAGAGTGTGGCTTTAAAAATATTAAAATAATAAATTTTTAATATTAAATTAGCCCGGCAAATACAATAGAACAATCATGCCTCACACACACACAGACACAATACTAGATACAAGGCCAGTCAAGGAGAAGGTACACAAGCGAATACCGGAATAAATATGGAGATACAAGAGACGCAACCAACATCCGTAATGGAAGCTGCAACCAATAATACCGTGGAAAACCAACCAGAGAGAACGCCTTCTGCAGAACCCGAGCAACCCAGACAGACTGAGAGAGTCCCACAAACAGGGATCGCGGACTTCCAGGAATGGATGAAGAAGATGATGGAGGAAACATTGAAAAGTAACGAATCGATGAATAAAAATATGGAATCGATCCACAAGAAAATGGATGACAGCCAGAAAAATAATGAATTATTAAATAAAAAATTAGACAATAATAAAAATATCGAGTCATTGAAGGAAGATTTGAATAAGAAAATGGACGACCACAGCAATGCGTTGAAGGAAGATTTGAATACAAAATTGAATGATATCAGCAAGAAGATGGAGGAGAGTAATGAGAAAATAAACACAAAAATAGACACGGAAATAACAGTAGTCAGAAGAGAGATTGCGGAAGTACACGAGAGATGTGAACAACACAGCCAAGATCTACAACGTACTAGAGAAGAGGTTGATGGACGAATCAACAATATAGCAGAAATCAATGAAGCCCGAATCGAGTCTGTGAAGAAGATGAGCCAGGATGAGATCAAACGAGTGAGAACGGACGTGGGAGAAAGGTGTGAAGAAATAAACGCATCAGTGGACACCATAAGGACCCTGACTGTTACCAATAAAGAAAAAATAGAGGAACTACGTCAACGGGAGATCCTACAGATGCGTGAAGAAATAGAAATCATTCGTAATCGACCAGCACAGGGTCACTACCTACGACCAATGGATAACCGTGATGTAATAAATTTTAAAAATTACAAGAAAAACCCTATCGAGTTTCTAGAACGAGTGGATGAAAACCTGACCAGGATCCGGGAGAGCAGATGGACAGTAATACGAAGTTTGATGGACGAATACTTCAAAGAAATCCACGATAATTGGTGGACTGCAACACGCCACGAGGTCCAGAGTTATGAAGAGTTCAAGACACTGTTCAGGGCCAAATACTGGTCGGAGGCTATGCAGAACATAGTGCGGGACAATATCTGTCACGGCAAGTATGACGCCAGTCGAGGAACCACTCCAACTTCTTACTTCCTTGGTAAGGTATGTCTGGCACGAAACCTTGAACCAAGGATACCAGAGGAGTGCCTGGTCACCAAACTCACTTACCATTATGAAGAGGGAATAGCCAGATCACGTCAATGGGGACAAATCAAAACGATCCAAGCCATGGCAGCTCTACTTGAGGATAGCGAACACGAGGGCTACTATAGAAGGAGCCGCAAAAGGAATGAGAACTTCCATGACAGAAGCGGTAACCCAAATAATAATAACACGAACTTCCGGAATTACCGAGGTAATTTTAACAATTATAATCAGAATAATGTAAACCAAAATAATGAGAATAGTTATCGGCCAAATAATCAGAGTAATAATAATAATTACTCTGGTAATAATAATAATAATAATAATACGAGACGGCCGCAAAATTATAACAACCATCCCAACCGACCCCAGAACAAAGGTGGAAACAACCAACCGCAGCAATACTGAAGGGCCCACTATGTCCAAGCCAACTATGAACAGGGAAGGAGGCGGTACTATCCACGGCGCCGTAGTTTCAACGGACACGAGGACGATAAGTACCAGGACGGAGACAGAAGAAATTCGAGAGGCTGGTAGCGAAGGAGTAGAAGCATCGAAGGCAACAGCCGAAATAATGACTACCAGCCCCAAGTGAACTTCGTACAAGCCCGTATCCAATCCAACCCTAGGAGACCCGATACCAGATCGCAGACAAACGTCACGAGCAATAATGACGATGAGAATTGGGCGACAGTCTGTGAAAGGCCTGGCTTTTCAATACTGCATAACCAAGCAGGTAGCGCTAGAAAATCCAGATCCGGGAGTGGAAACCAAGAACAGGACGATCCATCTATGAGTGTCTGAAGGGCCTACAACCAACAAAACCCACCAGAACGCTGGATTCCCCTAAGAGGAGACGGCAGCCGACCCAGCACATCCCAAGACGTGAGACTACAGGAACCAGAATGTTCCGAATACCGAGCGAGATGGTAAGGCCATGAAAAAATAATGGCACCATCACAAAAACATTCAGAACTATGTGAAACTAATCAAAGAATATATAATGAGATTTATCATGAGATGTAGAATATCATAACGTGTACAAACCACGATATGTAATACTATAAACAGCAGTCAAAAATGAATCCAGGAAAATGTAATTGACCCATAATGAGCCCAATAGAATGGTGAAAGCACAAATACCCCCGTATATATACTATTGAATGAACATATTATACTATAAGAGTGAACTATTTTATCATATTGTATCTAACAAAAATGTTTCCAAATAATAATATAATGTTACTCTAATCCTTCAAAATTAATTTCAATAAATGAAATTAAACATCCAGAATAAGTGTTAAAAATCAAACACTTGAAGGAGCAGAGGAGAAAAACAACAAAGCGTCGAATATTGAAAAGAGATGGATTAAACAAGGAATGAGAATGTTAATTGAATATACCAAAAATGTTTATCATGTTGAATATAACAAGAATGATTATCATATATTGTATCTAACAAAAATGTTTACCCAAATAATAATATAATGTTACTCTAATCCTTCAAAATTAATTTCAATAAATGAAATTAAACATCCAGAATAAGTGATAAACAGCTATCACTTGAAGGAGCATAGGAGAAAAACAACAAAGCGTCGAATATTGAAAAGAGATGGATTTAACAAGGAATGAGAATGTCAATTAAATGATAAAGAAAAATGTTTATCATATGAATATTGTAAACCCCTGATAATCCAGGACGATAATGAACCAAGTGTTAAAAAACCCAGTGCGTAAACAGTGTTAAGAGCGAAATATGGTGAACTCAAGGAGAATTTAAAGACCAACTGCATAATTAGGTAGTGACAAAAATAAAGTGTGTAATTTAAAAACATTGAAATAACCAAAACAACGTACAAACTAGTATCGAAGAATAGTAACCAGGCTGATAAATAATATCGCCAATATGTCAAGTTATGAATAAAATAATGACCTGTGAAGAGGGGAATGTTAGATAAAATGATAAAGCATGAACAGTGATAACAATGAAACCTCTAATACCTTGAATGTTATATTGAATATGATGTCTTATTGAAAAAATAAATGATATGTTATATTTTATGTGTTGTGATAGTGCAACTGTTGTTATGTGCAACTTTTTATTGTCCCAGACAGAGATGAGGATTCCTCTGATTCTGAGGATGTGGAACTGAGGAACGGCGGAGAATGGAAGCCAAATAGAGCCCCTCTGATTCCGAACCCACTACAAATGTTAGGGAATTAAATTGTAATATGTCAAGGATTATAAATCAAAGACTGTGAGGTAAAATGAAAGAACAAATGAGTTTGTCACAAGAATCAAGATGTGTTTAATGTAAAGAAAAATATATTATTGTAAAACAGGAAATTGTTAATTTAAGAACTAAGACATGTTATAACTGAATGACTAAGAATATAAAAAACTTGAAAAATACTAGTAAGCTAAAAATGATACTAGCCAAGAACTCAATCTAGTGCAACACACCAACAAACTATTGAACTTAATGCAGAAAAAGCAGTAATAGTATGATAAAACAAAATAAAGTGATAATTTCTTCAAACCATAAAACTTTTCTCAAATTATCAATTTTGAGAGGGGAGTATATGTAACACCACAAAATGTTACATAACCTAGACACTCACCAGAAGGGTAAATAATTACACTAAAGTGATAAAAGTGAATCATTTATAATGAATGTAGCAAAGAAGAGAAGGACCAGCAAAGAAGAAAGAAGAGGAAGGATCCCAAGAAGCAGTGATGAATACACTGCATGACACTACAACAAACACTATGACTGACTTTAACTAATGGACATGCAAAGTTCACAATAAGCTGTCAAACGAGCCAGTCCATGACATTAATGTAGAGTCATGTAAAAGTACAACTAACTAAATAATGACTGAAATAATGTAATATCAATAACAGCATTTTGGCTGAAAGTAAAGGAACCATGACCAATAAATAACAAAGCCTATGACTAGAATAGCTATGGCCACAATGTATATTAAAACTAGAATTACAAGCCCAGCTGTAATATTTATTAGTGGGTAAAAATAGTTATAAAAGGAAATCTTATAGGGATGAGCAACTTCCTTATTAGACAAAACGTAATTAGTAACAATTATTAAGGAATAAACATAGTGCTGAGAATGTGTCTAGCCCATGCCTAAACAAATGTTTGTCAGTAAATTAATAGGGAAACAGGACTCCTAGTGAACATTAAATTTACTGAACGAGAAATATAATTAAACGAGATGTGAAATACCACCACTCAATTATTAATGTATAACTTTAAATTGAGTAGGCCAGACAAAATGTATTTAGAGAAGAAGGATTTTTTATAATAGCGTATTACCATAATTATGTTAAGAATTAATATTGTACAGTTATAAATAGCTTTTAATTATAATCATAGATGTATTAGTGTTCAAATAATGACGTTCTAAAGAAAACGCAGTGTAAATAACTAAATGTAAAAAGATAGGAAATGATCGCATTATGCATTGCTAGCCGACGACAATGAGAAACCATGTTTCAAAACATTATTTGTAAGCATTGTCAAAGAAAACGAGGTTAAAACCAGTGTTAAGCCATATCAAATTAAAGCCCAGAAACTAAACTTTAATTTGATGGTAATAACCTCGAGATTGGAATTAAAATAAGTGCATAGTGCGTGTTAGCATCATTTGTTATTAAAATTAAGAAATTGTCAAAGTAATACGGATAACAACAAAAGTTGAGTACAACGATCACTCCGGTGGCCGTTAGAAAAAACAATACGTCATTGTAACGGTTATCAGAGCCAATCAAAAAAACTAAACGACTTTTCTCTCTAAGCACGATGCAGCGAAGGGGTATATAACCAGCAACGTGGAGAAATTCGTTAGATTCGTCACCTCAACTCGAGCGATACAGTCGCCGCTCGCCAGCATAATACTTTTTTATGACTTAATATAGTATAACAACAGTAAATATTTCAAAATTCTTCAAAACAGTCAACAGTACAGCGATTAACCACACGTAAAGTGCTTCGACAGTAATAAGTGAATATTTTTAATTAGTGCGTGTGTTCGGAACGAGCGACAGTATTTTAATCAGTAATTTAAATAGCCTAGATTTATTAAGAAGACGGCAGATTCCTCGTTCCAAGTGCGTATAAAGTGTAATTAACCAGTGATCATTATAATCCGATCACTGAAGTGTTTTTAAATTTTAATCTATACGATTAAAAGAAATAAGGTAACACAGTGACCATTTATATTGTTTATCTGTTTGCACTGATCATAATTTTCAACAACATTGTACTGACGCAAGGACAACAAAACTTTCAATAACATACACAGAATCAATTTATTTAGAGGATTAATTAATCCAACGTAAGATATTTGTGTTAGAATTAAGCATCATAATATTTGTTAGTATATAAGTAAGCGCAACAATCGCTAACCTTAAAAATAATTAGGAGTTTTTTAAAAAGAGGCCAAATTACGAATTATCATTATATTAACGTCTGTCAAGGCATTTGATAGTATTCTATTTGTATTTCAAAGAACCTACCCGTGAGGTAAATTATATATTAAAAGTAAAATTTGTTAATAGTTATAAGAGTTTTATTGTTCTAAACTGAGCTAGGCCGTATTGTAGATGGGCAACTTAACATCAAGATTGTGTTAACATAATAATTGTATTTTATTTGTTGAGTTGTCTTAAAGGGTAAAATAAACCCACAATTTTATTCAGTATAAACTTTGGTTACATTTATTTCATTTAGCTAAGTAATACTCAATATAGAGTACAGTGAGATAACTTTGAGCAGAGACATTACCATACTATATTTGAATTGTTGTAAATACCTCAAGCATTTAAATGAAGCATAAAGTGAACCTATACAATTCTAAAATTTATCAATTTGTTTTTTCATGGGAACTTTTCCTAAACTAAACCCATGTGGCGCCCATATTGCACACAAGGAGTAGTATAACCTTGTTTATAAAGTGTAAGCTGGTCATAAGAGCATCTTGACAGTTTATTCTGGGTAAGTGAATGTCAGAACTTCTAGTAGTACAACTAGGTACGTGAAAGTGTTTTTATTTTAAATTATTTGTCCAGACAATACTTGACGGTACGTACACTGACGACATTTAACCAAGAAGAGGAGTTCCACTGCAAGTTCGACGCTACGGTTACATTCATTCACCGACCAGCGATTATTATATTATCCATTAAAATTATCACACTATAGCTACATAAACAATTTATCACCAAAGAGAATTACTGCATATAAAGTAAAGAGAGTTCATATTAACATTTTAAATTGTAATGCGACAATCCATTACACTACAATCGATATTAAATTAAATAATTATTAATAATTATTATTAGAGGGGCATTATTATCGTTATCACACGATATACTTGTTTTATGACAAATTGATGCATACAACGTGGGGCAAAAAATTAACACCCCTATAATCGTTATACTACAAATTGGCGACCAACAGAGTGTGGCTTTAAAAATATTAAACTAATAAATTTTTAATATTATATTAGCCCGGCAAATACAATAGAACAATCATGCCTCACACACACAGACACAATACTAGATACAAGGCCAGTCAAGGAGAAGGTACACAAGCGAATACCGAAATAAATATGGAGATACAAGAGACGCAACCAACATCCGTAATGGAAGCTGCAACCAATAATACCGTGGAAAACCAACCAGAGAGAACGCCTTCTGCAGAACCCGAGCAACCCAGACAGACTGAGAGAGTCCCACAAACAGGGATCGCGGACTTCCAGGAATGGATGAAGAAGATGATGGAGGAAACATTGAAAAGTAACGAATCGATGAATAAAAATATGGAATCGATCCACAAGAAAATGGATGACAGCCAGAAAAATAATGAATTATTAAATAAAAAATTAGACAATAATAAAAATATCGAGTCATTGAAGGAAGATTTGAATAAGAAAATGGACGACCACAGCAATGCGTTGAAGGAAGATTTGAATACAAAATTGAATGATATCAGCAAGAAGATGGAGGAGAGTAATGAGAAAATAAACACAAAAATAGACACGGAAATAACAGTAGTCAGAAGAGAGATTGCGGAAGTACACGAGAGATGTGAACAACACAGCCAAGATCTACAACGTACTAGAGAAGAGGTTGATGGACGAATCAACAATATAGCAGAAATCAATGAAGCCCGAATCGAGTCTGTGAAGAAGATGAGCCAGGATGAGATCAAATGAGTGAGAACGGACGTGGGAGAAAGGTGTGAAGAAATAAACGCATCAGTGGACACCATAAGGACCCTGACTGTTACCAATAAAGAAAAAATAGAGGAACTACGTCAACGGGAGATCCTACAGATGCGTGAAGAAATAGAAATCATTCGTAATCGACCAGCACAGGGTCACTACCTACAACCAATGGATAACCGTGATGTAATAAATTTTAAAAATTACAAGAAAAACCCTATCGAGTTTCTAGAACGAGTGGATGAAAACCTGACCAGGATCCGGGAGAGCAGATGGACAGTAATACGAAGTTTGATGGACGAATACTTCAAAGAAATCCACGATAATTGGTGGACTGCAACACGCCACGAGGTCCAGAGTTATGAAGAGTTCAAGACACTGTTCAGGGCCAAATACTGGTCGGAGGCTACGCAGAACATAGTGCGGGACAATATCTGTCACGGCAAGTATGACGCCAGTCGAGGAACCACTCCAACTTCTTACTTCCTTGGTAAGGTATGTCTGGCACGAAACCTTGAACCAAGGATACCAGAGGAGTGCCTGGTCACCAAACTCGCTTACCATTATGAAGAGGGAATAGCCAGATCACGTCAATGGGGACAAATCAAAACGATCCAAGCCATGGCAGCTCTACTTGAGGATAGCGAACACGAGGGCTACTATAGAAGGAGCTGCAAAAGGAATGAGAACTTCCATGACAGAAGCGGTAACCCAAATAATAATAACACGAACTTCCGGAATTACCGAGGTAATTTTAACAATTATAATCAGAATAATGTAAACCAAAATAATGAGAATAGTTATCGGCCAAATAATCAGAGTAATAATAATAATTACTCTGGTAATAATAATAATAATAATAATAATACGAGACGGCCGCAAAATTATAACAACCATCCCAACCGACCCCAGAACCAAGGTGGAAACAACCAACCGCAGCAATACCGAAGGGCCCACTATGTCCAAGCCAACTATGAACAGGGAAGGAGGCGGTACTATCCACGGCGCCGTAGTTTCAACGGACACGAGGACGATGAGTACCAGGACGGAGACAGAAGAAATTCGAGAGGCTGGTAGCGAAGGAGTAGAAGCATCGAAGGCAACAGCCGAAATAATGACTACCAGCCCCAAATGAACTTCGTACAAGCCCGTATCCAATCCAACCCTAGGAGACCCGATACCAGATCGCAGACAAACGTCACGAGCAATAATGACGATGAGAATTGGGCGACAGTCTGTGAAAGGCCTGGCTTTTCAATACTGCATAACCAAGCAGGTAGCGCTAGAAAATCCAGATCCGGGAGTGGAAACCAAGAACAGGACGATCCATCTATGAGTGTCTGAAGGGCCTACAACCAACAAAACCCACCAGAACGCTGGATTCCCCTAAGAGGAGACGGCAGCCGACCCAGCACATCCCAAGACGTGAGACTACAGGAACCAGAATGTTCCGAATACCGAGCGAGATGGTAAGGCCATGAAAAAATAATGGCACCATCACAAAAACATTCAGAACTATGTGAAACTAATCAAAGAATATATAATGAGATTTATCATGAGATGTAGAATATCATAACGTGTACAAACCACGATATGTAATACTATAAACAGCAGTCAAAAATGAATCCAGGAAAATGTAATTGACCCATAATGAGCCCAATAGAATGGTGAAAGCACAAATACCCCCGTATATATACTATTGAATGAACATATTATACTATAAGAGTGAACTATTTTATCATATTGTATCTAACAAAAATGTTTCCAAATAATAATATAATGTTACTCTAATCCTTCAAAATTAATTTCAATAAATGAAATTAAACATCCAGAATAAGTGTTAAAAATCAAACACTTGAAGGAGCAGAGGAGAAAAACAACAAAGCGTCGAATATTGAAAAGAGATGGATTAAACAAGGAATGAGAATGTTAATTGAATATACCAAAAATGTTTATCATGTTGAATATAACAAGAATGATTATCATATATTGTATCTAACAAAAATGTTTACCCAAATAATAATATAATGTTACTCTAATCCTTCAAAATTAATTTCAATAAATGAAATTAAACATCCAAAATAAGTGATAAACAGCTATCACTTGAAGGAGCATAGGAGAAAAACAACAAAGCGTCGAATATTGAAAAGAGATGGATTTAACAAGGAATGAGAATGTCAATTAAATGATAAAGAAAAATGTTTATCATATGAATATTGTAAACCCCTGATAATCCAGGACGATAATGAACCAAGTGTTAAAAAACCCAGTGCGTAAACAGTGTTAAGAGCGAAATATGGTGAACTCAAGGAGAATTTAAAGACCAACTGCATAATTAGGTAGTGACAAAAATAAAGTGTGTAATTTAAAAACATTGAAATAACCAAAACAACGTACAAACTAGTATCGAAGAATAGTAACCAGGCTGATAAATAATATCGCCAATATGTCAAGTTATGAATAAAATAATGACCTGTGAAGAGGGGAATGTTAGATAAAATGATAAAGCATGAACAGTGATAACAATGAAACCTCTAATACCTTGAATGTTATATTGAATATGATGTCTTATTGAAAAAATAAATGATATGTTATATTTTATGTGTTGTGATAGTGCAACTGTTGTTATGTGCAACTTTTTATTGTCCCAGACAGAGATGAGGATTCCTCTGATTCTGAGGATGTGGAACTGAGGAACGGCGGAGAATGGAAGCCAAATAGAGCCCCTCTGATTCCAAACCCACTACAAATGTTAGGGAATTAAATTGTAATATGTCAAGGATTATAAATCAAAGACTGTGAGGTAAAATGAAAGAACAAATGAGTTTGTCACAAGAATCAAGATGTGTTTAATGTAAAGAAAAATATATTATTGTAAAACAGGAAATTGTTAATTTAAGAACTAAGACATGTTATAACTGAATGACTAAGAATATAAAAAACTTGAAAAATACTAGTAAGCTAAAAATGATACTAGCCAAGAACTCAATCTAGTGCAACACACCAACAAACTATTGAACTTAATGCAGAAAAAGCAGTAATAGTATGATAAAACAAAATAAAGTGATAATTTCTTCAAACCATAAAACTTTTCTCAAATTATCAATTTTGAGAGGGGAGTATATGTAACACCACAAAATGTTACATAACCTAGACACTCACCAGAAGGGTAAATAATTACACTAAAGTGATAAAAGTGAATCATTTATAATGAATGTAGCAAAGAAGAGAAGGACCAGCAAAGAAGAAAGAAGAGGAAGGATCCCAAGAAGCAGTGATGAATACACTGCATGACACTACAACAAACACTATGACTGACTTTAACTAATGGACATGCAAAGTTCACAATAAGCTGTCAAACGAGCCAGTCCATGACATTAATGTAGAGTCATGTAAAAGTACAACTAACTAAATAATGACTGAAATAATGTAATATCAATAACAGCATTTTGGCTGAAAGTAAAGGAACCATGACCAATAAATAACAAAGCCTATGACTAGAATAGCTATGGCCAAAATGTATATTAAAACTAGAATTACAAGCCCAGATGTAATATTTATTAGTGGGTAAAAATAGTTATAAAAGGAAATCTTATAGGGATGAGGAACTTCCTTATTAGACAAAACGTAATTAGTAACAATTATTAAGGAATAAACATAGTGCTGAGAATGTGTCTAGCCCATGCCTAAACAAATGTTTGTCAGTAAATTAATAGGGAAACAGGACTCCTAGTGAACATTAAATTTACTGAACGAGAAATATAATTAAACGAGATGTGAAATACCACCACTCAATTATTAATGTATAACTTTAAATTGAGTAGGCCAGACAAAATGTATTTAGAGAAGAAGGATTTTTTATAATAGCGTATTACCATAATTATGTTAAGAATTAATATTGTACAGTTATAAATAGCTTTTAATTATAATCATAGATGTATTAGTGTTCAAATAATGACGTTCTAAAGAAAACGCAGTGTAAATAACTAAATGTAAAAAGATAGGAAATGATCGCATTATGCATTGCTAGCCGACGACAATGAGAAACCATGTTTCAAAACATTATTTGTAAGCATTGTCAAAGAAAACGAGGTTAAAACCAGTGTTAAGCCATATCAAATTAAAGCCCAGAAACTAAACTTTAATTTGATGGTAATAACCTCGAGATTGGAATTAAAATAAGTGCATAGTGCGTGTTAGCATCATTTGTTATTAAAATTAAGAAATTGTCAAAGTAATACGGATAACAACAAAAGTTGAGTACAACGATCGCTCCGGTGGCCGTTAGAAAAAACAATACGTCATTGTAACGGTTATCAGAGCCAATCAAAAAAACTAAACGACTTTTCTCTCTAAGCACGATGCAGCGAATGGGTATATAACCAGCAACGTGGAGAAATTCGTTAGATTCGTCACCTCAACTCGAGCGATACAGTCGCCGCTCGCCAGCATAATACTTTTTTATGACTTAATATAGTATAACAACAGTAAATATTTCAAAATTCTTCAAAACAGTCAACAGTACAGCGATTAACCACACGTAAAGTGCTTCGACAGTAATAAGTGAATATTTTTAATTAGTGCGTGTGTTCGGAACGAGCGAGAGTATTTTAATCAGTAATTTAAATAGCCTAGATTTATTAAGAAGACGGCAGATTCCTCGTTCCAAGTGCGTATAAAGTGTAATTAACCAGTGATCATTATAATCCGATCACTGAAGTGTTTTTAAATTTTAATCTATACGATTAAAAGAAATAAGGTAACACAGTGACCATTTATATTGTTTATCTGTTTGCACTGATCATAATTTTCAACAACATTGTACTGACGCAAGGACAACAAAACTTTCAATAACATACACAGAATCAATTTATTTAGAGGATTAATTAATCCAACGTAAGATATTTGTGTTAGAATTAAGCATCATAATATTTGTTAGTATATAAGTAAGCGCAACAATCGCTAACCTTAAAAATAATTACGAGTTTTTTAAAAAGAGGCCAAATTACGAATTATCATTATATTAACGTCTGTCAAGGCATTTGATAGTATTCTATTTGTATTTCAAAGAACCTACCCGTGAGGTAAATTATATATTAAAAGTAAAATTTGTTAATAGTTATAAGAGTTTTATTGTTCTAAACTGAGCTAGGCCGTATTGTAGATGGGCAACTTAACATCAAGATTGTGTTAACATAATAATTGTATTTTATTTGTTGAGTTGTCTTAAAGGGTAAAATAAACCCACAATTTTATTCAGTATAAACTTTGGTTACATTTATTTCATTTAGCTAAGTAATACTCAATATAGAGTACAGTGAGATAACTTTGAGCAGAGACATTACCATACTATATTTGAATTGTTGTAAATACCTCAAGCATTTAAACGAAGCATAAAGTGAACCTATACAATTCTAAAATTTATCAATTTGTTTTTTCATGGGAACTTTTCCTAAACTAAACCCATGTGGCGCCCATATTGCATACAAGGAGTAGTATAACCTTGTTTATAAAGTGTAAGCTGGTCATAAAAGCATCTTGACAGTTTATTCTGGGTAAGTGAATGTCAGAACTTCTAGTACTACCACTAGGTACGTGAAAGTGTTTTTATTTTAAATTATTTGTCCAGACGATACTTGATGGTACGTACACTGACGACATTTAACCAAGAAGAGGAGTTCCACTGCAAGTTCGACGCTACGGTTACATTCATTCACCGACCAGCGATTATTATATTATCCATTAAAATTATCACACTATAGCTACATAAACAATTTATCACCAAAGAGAATTACTGCATATAAAGTAAAGAGAGTTCATATTAACATTTTAAATTGTAATGCGACAATCCATTACACTACAATCGATATTAAATTAAATAATTATTATTAGAGGGGCATTATTATCGTTATCACACGATATACTTGTTTTATGACAAATTGACGCATACAACGTGGGGCAAAAAATTAACACCCCTATAATCGTTATACTACAAATTGGCGACCAACAGAGTGTGGCTTTAAAAATATTAAACTAATAAATTTTTAATATTAAATTAGCCCGGCAAATACAATAGAACAATCATGCCTCACACACACAGACACAATACTAGATACAAGGCCAGTCAAGGAGAAGGTACACAAGCGAATACCGAAATAAATATGGAGATACAAGAGACGCAACCAACATCCGTAATGGAAGCTGCAACCAATAATACCGTGGAAAACCAACCAGAGAGAACGCCTTCTGCAGAACCCGAGCAACCCAGACAGACTGAGAGAGTCCCACAAACAGGGATCGCGGACTTCCAGGAATGGATGAAGAAGATGATGGAGGAAACATTGAAAAGTAACGAATCGATGAATAAAAATATGGAATCGATCCACAAGAAAATGGATGACAGCCAGAAAAATAATGAATTATTAAATAAAAAATTAGACAATAATAAAAATATCGAGTCATTGAAGGAAGATTTGAATAAGAAAATGGACGACCACAGCAATGCGTTGAAGGAAGATTTGAATACAAAATTGAATGATATCAGCAAGAAGATGGAGGAGAGTAATGAGAAAATAAACACAAAAATAGACACGGAATAACAGTAGTCAGAAGAGAGATTGCGGAAGTACACGAGAGATGTGAACAACACAGCCAAGATCTACAACGTACTAGAGAAGAGGTTGATGGACGAATCAACAATATAGCAGAAATCAATGAAGCCCGAATCGAGTCTGTGAAGAAGATGAGCCAGGATGAGATCAAACGAGTGAGAACGGACGTGGGAGAAAGGTGTGAAGAAATAAACGCATCAGTGGACACCATAAGGACCCTGACTGTTACCAATAAAGAAAAAATAGAGGAACTACGTCAACGGGAGATCCTACAGATGCGTGAAGAAATAGAAATCATTCGTAATCGACCAGCACAGGGTCACTACCTACAACCAATGGATAACCGTGATGTAATAAATTTTAAAAATTACAAGAAAAACCCTATCGAGTTTCTAGAACGAGTGGATGAAAACCTGACCAGGATCCGGGAGAGCAGATGGACAGTAATACGAAGTTTGATGGACGAATACTTCAAAGAAATCCACGATAATTGGTGGACTGCAACACGCCACGAGGTCCAGAGTTATGAAGAGTTCAAGACACTGTTCAGGGCCAAATACTGGTCGGAGGCTACGCAGAACATAGTGCGGGACAATATCTGTCACGGCAAGTATGACGCCAGTCGAGGAACCACTCCAACTTCTTACTTCCTTGGTAAGGTATGTCTGGCACGAAACCTTGAACCAAGGATACCAGAGGAGTGCCTGGTCACCAAACTCGCTTACCATTATGAAGAGGGAATAGCCAGATCACGTCAATGGGGACAAATCAAAACGATCCAAGCCATGGCAGCTCTACTTGAGGATAGCGAACACGAGGGCTACTATAGAAGGAGCTGCAAAAGGAATGAGAACTTCCATGACAGAAGCGGTAACCCAAATAATAATAACACGAACTTCCGGAATTACCGAGGTAATTTTAACAATTATAATCAGAATAATGTAAACCAAAATAATGAGAATAGTTATCGGCCAAATAATCAGAGTAATAATAATAATTACTCTGGTAATAATAATAATAATAATAATAATAATAATAATACGAGACGGCCGCAAAATTATAACAACCATCCCAACCGACCCCAGAACCAAGGTGGAAACAACCAACCGCAGCAATACCGAAGGGCCCACTATGTCCAAGCCAACTATGAACAGGGAAGGAGGCGGTACTATCCACGGCGCCGTAGTTTCAACGGACACGAGGACGATGAGTACCAGGACGGAGACAGAAGAAATTCGAGAGGCTGGTAGCGAAGGAGTAGAAGCATCGAAGGCAACAGCCGAAATAATGACTACCAGCCCCAAATGAACTTCGTACAAGCCCGTATCCAATCCAACCCTAGGAGACCCGATACCAGATCGCAGACAAACGTCACGAGCAATAATGACGATGAGAATTGGGCGACAGTCTGTGAAAGGCCTGGCTTTTCAATACTGCATAACCAAGCAGGTAGCGCTAGAAAATCCAGATCCGGGAGTGGAAACCAAGAACAGGACGATCCATCTATGAGTGTCTGAAGGGCCTACAACCAACAAAACCCACCAGAACGCTGGATTCCCCTAAGAGGAGACGGCAGCCGACCCAGCACATCCCAAGACGTGAGACTACAGGAACCAGAATGTTCCGAATACCGAGCGAGATGGTAAGGCCATGAAAAAATAATGGCACCATCACAAAAACATTCAGAACTATGTGAAACTAATCAAAGAATATATAATGAGATTTATCATGAGATGTAGAATATCATAACGTGTACAAACCACGATATGTAATACTATAAACAGCAGTCAAAAATGAATCCAGGAAAATGTAATTGACCCATAATGAGCCCAATAGAATGGTGAAAGCACAAATACCCCCGTATATATACTATTGAATGAACATATTATACTATAAGAGTGAACTATTTTATCATATTGTATCTAACAAAAATGTTTCCAAATAATAATATAATGTTACTCTAATCCTTCAAAATTAATTTCAATAAATGAAATTAAACATCCAGAATAAGTGTTAAAAATCAAACACTTGAAGGAGCAGAGGAGAAAAACAACAAAGCGTCGAATATTGAAAAGAGATGGATTAAACAAGGAATGAGAATGTTAATTGAATATACCAAAAATGTTTATCATGTTGAATATAACAAGAATGATTATCATATATTGTATCTAACAAAAATGTTTACCCAAATAATAATATAATGTTACTCTAATCCTTCAAAATTAATTTCAATAAATGAAATTAAACATCCAGAATAAGTGATAAACAGCTATCACTTGAAGGAGCATAGGAGAAAAACAACAAAGCGTCGAATATTGAAAAGAGATGGATTTAACAAGGAATGAGAATGTCAATTAAATGATAAAGAAAAATGTTTATCATATGAATATTGTAAACCCCTGATAATCCAGGACGATAATGAACCAAGTGTTAAAAAACCCAGTGCGTAAACAGTGTTAAGAGCGAAATATGGTGAACTCAAGGAGAATTTAAAGACCAACTGCATAATTAGGTAGTGACAAAAATAAAGTGTGTAATTTAAAAACATTGAAATAACCAAAACAACGTACAAACTAGTATCGAAGAATAGTAACCAGGCTGATAAATAATATCGCCAATATGTCAAGTTATGAATAAAATAATGACCTGTGAAGAGGGGAATGTTAGATAAAATGATAAAGCATGAACAGTGATAACAATGAAACCTCTAATACCTTGAATGTTATATTGAATATGATGTCTTATTGAAAAAATAAATGATATGTTATATTTTATGTGTTGTGATAGTGCAACTGTTGTTATGTGCAACTTTTTATTGTCCCAGACAGAGATGAGGATTCCTCTGATTCTGAGGATGTGGAACTGAGGAACGGCGGAGAATGGAAGCCAAATAGAGCCCCTCTGATTCCGAACCCACTACAAATGTTAGGGAATTAAATTGTAATATGTCAAGGATTATAAATCAAAGACTGTGAGGTAAAATGAAAGAACAAATGAGTTTGTCACAAGAATCAAGATGTGTTTAATGTAAAGAAAAATATATTATTGTAAAACAGGAAATTGTTAATTTAAGAACTAAGACATGTTATAACTGAATGACTAAGAATATAAAAAACTTGAAAAATACTAGTAAGCTAAAAATGATACTAGCCAAGAACTCAATCTAGTGCAACACACCAACAAACTATTGAACTTAATGCAGAAAAAGCAGTAATAGTATGATAAAACAAAATAAAGTGATAATTTCTTCAAACCATAAAACTTTTCTCAAATTATCAATTTTGAGAGGGGAGTATATGTAACACCACAAAATGTTACATAACCTAGACACTCACCAGAAGGGTAAATAATTACACTAAAGTGATAAAAGTGAATCATTTATAATGAATGTAGCAAAGAAGAGAAGGACCAGCAAAGAAGAAAGAAGAGGAAGGATCCCAAGAAGCAGTGATGAATACACTGCATGACACTACAACAAACACTATGACTGACTTTAACTAATGGACATGCAAAGTTCACAATAAGCTGTCAAACGAGCCAGTCCATGACATTAATGTAGAGTCATGTAAAAGTACAACTAACTAAATAATGACTGAAATAATGTAATATCAATAACAGCATTTTGGCTGAAAGTAAAGGAACCATGACCAATAAATAACAAAGCCTATGACTAGAATAGCTATGGCCACAATGTATATTAAAACTAGAATTACAAGCCCAGCTGTAATATTTATTAGTGGGTAAAAATAGTTATAAAAGGAAATCTTATAGGGATGAGCAACTTCCTTATTAGACAAAACGTAATTAGTAACAATTATTAAGGAATAAACATAGTGCTGAGAATGTGTCTAGCCCATGCCTAAACAAATGTTTGTCAGTAAATTAATAGGGAAACAGGACTCCTAGTGAACATTAAATTTACTGAACGAGAAATATAATTAAACGAGATGTGAAATACCACCACTCAATTATTAATGTATAACTTTAAATTGAGTAGGCCAGACAAAATGTATTTAGAGAAGAAGGATTTTTTATAATAGCGTATTACCATAATTATGTTAAGAATTAATATTGTACAGTTATAAATAGCTTTTAATTATAATCATAGATGTATTAGTGTTCAAATAATGACGTTCTAAAGAAAACGCAGTGTAAATAACTAAATGTAAAAAGATAGGAAATGATCGCATTATGCATTGCTAGCCGACGACAATGAGAAACCATGTTTCAAAACATTATTTGTAAGCATTGTCAAAGAAAACGAGGTTAAAACCAGTGTTAAGCCATATCAAATTAAAGCCCAGAAACTAAACTTTAATTTGATGGTAATAACCTCGAGATTGGAATTAAAATAAGTGCATAGTGCGTGTTAGCATCATTTGTTATTAAAATTAAGAAATTGTCAAAGTAATACGGATAACAACAAAAGTTGAGTACAACGATCGCTCCGGTGGCCGTTAGAAAAAACAATACGTCATTGTAACGGTTATCAGAGCCAATCAAAAAAACTAAACGACTTTTCTCTCTAAGCACGATGCAGCGAAGGGGTATATAACCAGCAACGTGGAGAAATTCGTTAGATTCGTCACCTCAACTCGAGCGATACAGTCGCCGCTCGCCAGCATAATACTTTTTTATGACTTAATATAGTATAACAACAGTAAATATTTCAAAATTCTTCAAAACAGTCAACAGTACAGCGATTAACCACACGTAAAGTGCTTCGACAGTAATAAGTGAATATTTTTAATTAGTGCGTGTGTTCGGAACGAGCGACAGTATTTTAATCAGTAATTTAAATAGCCTAGATTTATTAAGAAGACGGCAGATTCCTCGTTCCAAGTGCGTATAAAGTGTAATTAACCAGTGATCATTATAATCCGATCACTGAAGTGTTTTTAAATTTTAATCTATACGATTAAAAGAAATAAGGTAACACAGTGACCATTTATATTGTTTATCTGTTTGCACTGATCATAATTTTCAACAACATTGTACTGACGCAAGGACAACAAAACTTTCAATAACATACACAGAATCAATTTATTTAGAGGATTAATTAATCCAACGTAAGATATTTGTGTTAGAATTAAGCATCATAATATTTGTTAGTATATAAGTAAGCGCAACAATCGCTAACCTTAAAAATAATTAGGAGTTTTTTAAAAAGAGGCCAAATTACGAATTATCATTATATTAACGTCTGTCAAGGCATTTGATAGTATTCTATTTGTATTTCAAAGAACCTACCCGTGAGGTAAATTATATATTAAAAGTAAAATTTGTTAATAGTTATAAGAGTTTTATTGTTCTAAACTGAGCTAGGCCGTATTGTAGATGGGCAACTTAACATCAAGATTGTGTTAACATAATAATTGTATTTTATTTGTTGAGTTGTCTTAAAGGGTAAAATAAACCCACAATTTTATTCAGTATAAACTTTGGTTACATTTATTTCATTTAGCTAAGTAATACTCAATATAGAGTACAGTGAGATAACTTTGAGCAGAGACATTACCATACTATATTTGAATTGTTGTAAATACCTCAAGCATTTAAATGAAGCATAAAGTGAACCTATACAATTCTAAAATTTATCAATTTGTTTTTTCATGGGAACTTTTCCTAAACTAAACCCATGTGGCGCCCATATTGCACACAAGGAGTAGTATAACCTTGTTTATAAAGTGTAAGCTGGTCATAAGAGCATCTTGACAGTTTATTCTGGGTAAGTGAATGTCAGAACTTCTAGTAGTACAACTAGGTACGTGAAAGTGTTTTTATTTTAAATTATTTGTCCAGACAATACTTGACGGTACGTACACTGACGACATTTAACCAAGAAGAGGAGTTCCACTGCAAGATCGACGCTACGGTTACATTCATTCACCGACCAGCGATTATTATATTATCCATTAAAATTATCACACTATAGCTACATAAACAATTTATCACCAAAGAGAATTACTGCATATAAAGTAAAGAGAGTTCATATTAACATTTTAAATTGTAAAGCGACAATCCATTACACTACAATCGATATTAAATTAAATAATTATTAATAATTATTATTAGAGGGGCATTATTATCGTTATCACACGATATACTTGTTTTATGACAAATTGACGCATACAACGTGGGGCAAAAAATTAACACCCCTATAATCGTTATACTACAAATTGGCGACCAACAGAGTGTGGCTTTAAAAATATTAAACTAATAAATTTTTAATATTATATTAGCCCGGCAAATACAATAGAACAATCATGCCTCACACACACAGACACAATACTAGATACAAGGCCAGTCAAGGAGAAGGTACACAAGCGAATACCGAAATAAATATGGAGATACAAGAGACGCAACCAACATCCGTAATGGAAGCTGCAACCAATAATACCGTGGAAAACCAACCAGAGAGAACGCCTTCTGCAGAACCCGAGCAACCCAGACAGACTGAGAGAGTCCCACAAACAGGGATCGCGGACTTCCAGGAATGGATGAAGAAGATGATGGAGGAAACATTGAAAAGTAACGAATCGATGAATAAAAATATGGAATCGATCCACAAGAAAATGGATGACAGCCAGAAAAATAATGAATTATTAAATAAAAAATTAGACAATAATAAAAATATCGAGTCATTGAAGGAAGATTTGAATAAGAAAATGGACGACCACAGCAATGCGTTGAAGGAAGATTTGAATACAAAATTGAATGATATCAGCAAGAAGATGGAGGAGAGTAATGAGAAAATAAACACAAAAATAGACACGGAAATAACAGTAGTCAGAAGAGAGATTGCGGAAGTACACGAGAGATGTGAACAACACAGCCAAGATCTACAACGTACTAGAGAAGAGGTTGATGGACGAATCAACAATATAGCAGAAATCAATGAAGCCCGAATCGAGTCTGTGAAGAAGATGAGCCAGGATGAGATCAAACGAGTGAGAACGGACGTGGGAGAAAGGTGTGAAGAAATAAACGCATCAGTGGACACCATAAGGACCCTGACTGTTACCAATAAAGAAAAAATAGAGGAACTACGTCAACGGGAGATCCTACAGATGCGTGAAGAAATAGAAATCATTCGTAATCGACCAGCACAGGGTCACTACCTACAACCAATGGATAACCGTGATGTAATAAATTTTAAAAATTACAAGAAAAACCCTATCGAGTTTCTAGAACGAGTGGATGAAAACCTGACCAGGATCCGGGAGAGCAGATGGACAGTAATACGAAGTTTGATGGACGAATACTTCAAAGAAATCCACGATAATTGGTGGACTGCAACACGCCACGAGGTCCAGAGTTATGAAGAGTTCAAGACACTGTTCAGGGCCAAATACTGGTCGGAGGCTACGCAGAACATAGTGCGGGACAATATCTGTCACGGCAAGTATGACGCCAGTCGAGGAACCACTCCAACTTCTTACTTCCTTGGTAAGGTATGTCTGGCACGAAACCTTGAACCAAGGATACCAGAGGAGTGCCTGGTCACCAAACTCGCTTACCATTATGAAGAGGGAATAGCCAGATCACGTCAATGGGGACAAATCAAAACGATCCAAGCCATGGCAGCTCTACTTGAGGATAGCGAACACGAGGGCTACTATAGAAGGAGCTGCAAAAGGAATGAGAACTTCCATGACAGAAGCGGTAACCCAAATAATAATAACACGAACTTCCGGAATTACCGAGGTAATTTTAACAATTATAATCAGAATAATGTAAACCAAAATAATGAGAATAGTTATCGGCCAAATAATCAGAGTAATAATAATAATTACTCTGGTAATAATAATAATAATAATAATAATAATACGAGACGGCCGCAAAATTATAACAACCATCCCAACCGACCCCAGAACCAAGGTGGAAACAACCAACCGCAGCAATACCGAAGGGCCCACTATGTCCAAGCCAACTATGAACAGGGAAGGAGGCGGTACTATCCACGGCGCCGTAGTTTCAACGGACACGAGGACGATGAGTACCAGGACGGAGACAGAAGAAATTCGAGAGGCTGGTAGCGAAGGAGTAGAAGCATCGAAGGCAACAGCCGAAATAATGACTACCAGCCCCAAATGAACTTCGTACAAGCCCGTATCCAATCCAACCCTAGGAGACCCGATACCAGATCGCAGACAAACGTCACGAGCAATAATGACGATGAGAATTGGGCGACAGTCTGTGAAAGGCCTGGCTTTTCAATACTGCATAACCAAGCAGGTAGCGCTAGAAAATCCAGATCCGGGAGTGGAAACCAAGAACAGGACGATCCATCTATGAGTGTCTGAAGGGCCTACAACCAACAAAACCCACCAGAACGCTGGATTCCCCTAAGAGGAGACGGCAGCCGACCCAGCACATCCCAAGACGTGAGACTACAGGAACCAGAATGTTCCGAATACCGAGCGAGATGGTAAGGCCATGAAAAAATAATGGCACCATCACAAAAACATTCAGAACTATGTGAAACTAATCAAAGAATATATAATGAGATTTATCATGAGATGTAGAATATCATAACGTGTACAAACCACGATATGTAATACTATAAACAGCAGTCAAAAATGAATCCAGGAAAATGTAATTGACCCATAATGAGCCCAATAGAATGGTGAAAGCACAAATACCCCCGTATATATACTATTGAATGAACATATTATACTATAAGAGTGAACTATTTTATCATATTGTATCTAACAAAAATGTTTCCAAATAATAATATAATGTTACTCTAATCCTTCAAAATTAATTTCAATAAATGAAATTAAACATCCAGAATAAGTGTTAAAAATCAAACACTTGAAGGAGCAGAGGAGAAAAACAACAAAGCGTCGAATATTGAAAAGAGATGGATTAAACAAGGAATGAGAATGTTAATTGAATATACCAAAAATGTTTATCATGTTGAATATAACAAGAATGATTATCATATATTGTATCTAACAAAAATGTTTACCCAAATAATAATATAATGTTACTCTAATCCTTCAAAATTAATTTCAATAAATGAAATTAAACATCCAGAATAAGTGATAAACAGCTATCACTTGAAGGAGCATAGGAGAAAAACAACAAAGCGTCGAATATTGAAAAGAGATGGATTTAACAAGGAATGAGAATGTCAATTAAATGATAAAGAAAAATGTTTATCATATGAATATTGTAAACCCCTGATAATCCAGGACGATAATGAACCAAGTGTTAAAAAACCCAGTGCGTAAACAGTGTTAAGAGCGAAATATGGTGAACTCAAGGAGAATTTAAAGACCAACTGCATAATTAGGTAGTGACAAAAATAAAGTGTGTAATTTAAAAACATTGAAATAACCAAAACAACGTACAAACTAGTATCGAAGAATAGTAACCAGGCTGATAAATAATATCGCCAATATGTCAAGTTATGAATAAAATAATGACCTGTGAAGAGGGGAATGTTAGATAAAATGATAAAGCATGAACAGTGATAACAATGAAACCTCTAATACCTTGAATGTTATATTGAATATGATGTCTTATTGAAAAAATAAATGATATGTTATATTTTATGTGTTGTGATAGTGCAACTGTTGTTATGTGCAACTTTTTATTGTCCCAGACAGAGATGAGGATTCCTCTGATTCTGAGGATGTGGAACTGAGGAACGGCGGAGAATGGAAGCCAAATAGAGCCCCTCTGATTCCGAACCCACTACAAATGTTAGGGAATTAAATTGTAATATGTCAAGGATTATAAATCAAAGACTGTGAGGTAAAATGAAAGAACAAATGAGTTTGTCACAAGAATCAAGATGTGTTTAATGTAAAGAAAAATATATTATTGTAAAACAGGAAATTGTTAATTTAAGAACTAAGACATGTTATAACTGAATGACTAAGAATATAAAAAACTTGAAAAATACTAGTAAGCTAAAAATGATACTAGCCAAGAACTCAATCTAGTGCAACACACCAACAAACTATTGAACTTAATGCAGAAAAAGCAGTAATAGTATGATAAAACAAAATAAAGTGATAATTTCTTCAAACCATAAAACTTTTCTCAAATTATCAATTTTGAGAGGGGAGTATATGTAACACCACAAAATGTTACATAACCTAGACACTCACCAGAAGGGTAAATAATTACACTAAAGTGATAAAAGTGAATCATTTATAATGAATGTAGCAAAGAAGAGAAGGACCAGCAAAGAAGAAAGAAGAGGAAGGATCCCAAGAAGCAGTGATGAATACACTGCATGACACTACAACAAACACTATGACTGACTTTAACTAATGGACATGCAAAGTTCACAATAAGCTGTCAAACGAGCCAGTCCATGACATTAATGTAGAGTCATGTAAAAGTACAACTAACTAAATAATGACTGAAATAATGTAATATCAATAACAGCATTTTGGCTGAAAGTAAAGGAACCATGACCAATAAATAACAAAGCCTATGACTAGAATAGCTATGGCCACAATGTATATTAAAACTAGAATTACAAGCCCAGATGTAATATTTATTAGTGGGTAAAAATAGTTATAAAAGGAAATCTTATAGGGATGAGCAACTTCCTTATTAGACAAAACGTAATTAGTAACAATTATTAAGGAATAAACATAGTGCTGAGAATGTGTCTAGCCCATGCCTAAACAAATGTTTGTCAGTAAATTAATAGGGAAACAGGACTCCTAGTGAACATTAAATTTACTGAACGAGAAATATAATTAAACGAGATGTGAAATACCACCACTCACTTATTAATGTATAACTTTAAATTGAGTAGGCCAGACAAAATGTATTTAGAGAAGAAGGATTTTTTATAATAGCGTATTACCATAATTATGTTAAGAATTAATATTGTACAGTTATAAATAGCTTTTAATTATAATCATAGATGTATTAGTGTTCAACTAATGACGTTCTAAAGAAAACGCAGTGTAAATAACTAAATGTAAAAAGATAGGAAATGATCGCATTATGCATTGCTAGCCGACGACAATGAGAAACCATGTTTCAAAACATTATTTGTAAGCATTGTCAAAGAAAACGAGGTTAAAACCAGTGTTAAGCCATATCAAATTAAAGCCCAGAAACTAAACTTTAATTTGATGGTAATAACCTCGAGATTGGAATTAAAATAAGTGCATAGTGCGTGTTAGCATCATTTGTTATTAAAATTAAGAAATTGTCAAAGTAATACGGATAACAACAAAAGTTGAGTACAACGATCGCTCCGGTGGCCGTTAGAAAAAACAATACGTCATTGTAACGGTTATCAGAGCCAATCAAAAAAACTAAACGACTTTTCTCTCTAAGCACGATGCAGCGAAGGGGTATATAACCAGCAACGTGGAGAAATTCGTTAGATTCGTCACCTCAACTCGAGCGATACAGTCGCCGCTCGCCAGCATAATACTTTTTTATGACTTAATATAGTATAACAACAGTAAATATTTCAAAATTCTTCAAAACAGTCAACAGTACAGCGATTAACCACACGTAAAGTGCTTCGACAGTAATAAGTGAATATTTTTAATTAGTGCGTGTGTTCGGAACGAGCGAGAGTATTTTAATCAGTAATTTAAATAGCCTAGATTTATTAAGAAGACGGCAGATTCCTCGTTCCAAGTGCGTATAAAGTGTAATTAACCAGTGATCATTATAATCCGATCACTGAAGTGTTTTTAAATTTTAATCTATACGATTAAAAGAAATAAGGTAACACAGTGACCATTTATATTGTTTATCTGTTTGCACTGATCATAATTTTCAACAACATTGTACTGACGCAAGGACAACAAAACTTTCAATAACATACACAGAATCAATTTATTTAGAGGATTAATTAATCCAACGTAAGATATTTGTGTTAGAATTAAGCATCATAATATTTGTTAGTATATAAGTAAGCGCAACAATCGCTAACCTTAAAAATAATTACGAGTTTTTTAAAAAGAGGCCAAATTACGAATTATCATTATATTAACGTCTGTCAAGGCATTTGATAGTATTCTATTTGTATTTCAAAGAACCTACCCGTGAGGTAAATTATATATTAAAAGTAAAATTTGTTAATAGTTATAAGAGTTTTATTGTTCTAAACTGAGCTAGGCCGTATTGTAGATGGGCAACTTAACATCAAGATTGTGTTAACATAATAATTGTATTTTATTTGTTGAGTTGTCTTAAAGAGTAAAATAAACCCACAATTTTATTCAGTATAAACTTTGGTTACATTTATTTCATTTAGCTAAGTAATACTCAATATAGAGTACAGTGAGATAACTTTGAGCAGAGACATTACCATACTATATTTGAATTGTTGTAAATACCTCAAGCATTTAAACGAAGCATAAAGTGAACCTATACAATTCTAAAATTTATCAATTTGTTTTTTCATGGGAACTTTTCCTAAACTAAACCCATGTGGCGCCCATATTGCATACAAGGAGTAGTATAACCTTGTTTATAAAGTGTAAGCTGGTCATAAGAGCATCTTGACAGTTTATTCTGGGTAAGTGAATGTCAGAACTTCTAGTACTACCACTAGGTACGTGAAAGTGTTTTTATTTTAAATTATTTGTCCAGACAATACTTGACGGTACGTACACTGACGACATTTAACCAAGAAGAGGAGTTCCACTGCAATATCGACGCTACGGTTACATTCATTCACCGACCAGCGATTATTATATTATCCATTAAAATTATCACACTATAGCTACATAAACAATTTATCACCAAAGAGAATTACTGCATATAAAGTAAAGAGAGTTCATATTAACATTTTAAATTGTAATGCGACAATCCATTACACTACAATCGATATTAAATTAAATAATTATTATTAGAGGGGCATTATTATCGTTATCACACGATATACTTGTTTTATGACAAATTGACGCATACAACGTGGGGCAAAAAATTAACACCCCTATAATCGTTATACTACAAATTGGCGACCAACAGAGTGTGGCTTTAAAAATATTAAACTAATAAATTTTTAATATTAAATTAGCCCGGCAAATACAATAGAACAATCATGCCTCACACACACAGACACAATACTAGATACAAGGCCAGTCAAGGAGAAGGTACACAAGCGAATACCGAAATAAATATGGAGATACAAGAGACGCAACCAACATCCGTAATGGAAGCTGCAACCAATAATACCGTGGAAAACCAACCAGAGAGAACGCCTTCTGCAGAACCCGAGCAACCCAGACAGACTGAGAGAGTCCCACAAACAGGGATCGCGGACTTCCAGGAATGGATGAAGAAGATGATGGAGGAAACATTGAAAAGTAACGAATCGATGAATAAAAATATGGAATCGATCCACAAGAAAATGGATGACAGCCAGAAAAATAATGAATTATTAAATAAAAAATTAGACAATAATAAAAATATCGAGTCATTGAAGGAAGATTTGAATAAGAAAATGGACGACCACAGCAATGCGTTGAAGGAAGATTTGAATACAAAATTGAATGATATCAGCAAGAAGATGGAGGAGAGTAATGAGAAAATAAACACAAAAATAGACACGGAATAACAGTAGTCAGAAGAGAGATTGCGGAAGTACACGAGAGATGTGAACAACACAGCCAAGATCTACAACGTACTAGAGAAGAGGTTGATGGACGAATCAACAATATAGCAGAAATCAATGAAGCCCGAATCGAGTCTGTGAAGAAGATGAGCCAGGATGAGATCAAACGAGTGAGAACGGACGTGGGAGAAAGGTGTGAAGAAATAAACGCATCAGTGGACACCATAAGGACCCTGACTGTTACCAATAAAGAAAAAATAGAGGAACTACGTCAACGGGAGATCCTACAGATGCGTGAAGAAATAGAAATCATTCGTAATCGACCAGCACAGGGTCACTACCTACAACCAATGGATAACCGTGATGTAATAAATTTTAAAAATTACAAGAAAAACCCTATCGAGTTTCTAGAACGAGTGGATGAAAACCTGACCAGGATCCGGGAGAGCAGATGGACAGTAATACGAAGTTTGATGGACGAATACTTCAAAGAAATCCACGATAATTGGTGGACTGCAACACGCCACGAGGTCCAGAGTTATGAAGAGTTCAAGACACTGTTCAGGGCCAAATACTGGTCGGAGGCTACGCAGAACATAGTGCGGGACAATATCTGTCACGGCAAGTATGACGCCAGTCGAGGAACCACTCCAACTTCTTACTTCCTTGGTAAGGTATGTCTGGCACGAAACCTTGAACCAAGGATACCAGAGGAGTGCCTGGTCACCAAACTCGCTTACCATTATGAAGAGGGAATAGCCAGATCACGTCAATGGGGACAAATCAAAACGATCCAAGCCATGGCAGCTCTACTTGAGGATAGCGAACACGAGGGCTACTATAGAAGGAGCTGCAAAAGGAATGAGAACTTCCATGACAGAAGCGGTAACCCAAATAATAATAACACGAACTTCCGGAATTACCGAGGTAATTTTAACAATTATAATCAGAATAATGTAAACCAAAATAATGAGAATAGTTATCGGCCAAATAATCAGAGTAATAATAATAATTACTCTGGTAATAATAATAATAATAATACGAGACGGCCGCAAAATTATAACAACCATCCCAACCGACCCCAGAACCAAGGTGGAAACAACCAACCGCAGCAATACCGAAGGGCCCACTATGTCCAAGCCAACTATGAACAGGGAAGGAGGCGGTACTATCCACGGCGCCGTAGTTTCAACGGACATGAGGACGATGAGTACCAGGACGGAGACAGAAGAAATTCGAGAGGCTGGTAGCGAAGGAGTAGAAGCATCGAAGGCAACAGCCGAAATAATGACTACCAGCCCCAAATGAACTTCGTACAAGCCCGTATCCAATCCAACCCTAGGAGACCCGATACCAGATCGCAGACAAACGTCACGAGCAATAATGACGATGAGAATTGGGCGACAGTCTGTGAAAGGCCTGGCTTTTCAATACTGCATAACCAAGCAGGTAGCGCTAGAAAATCCAGATCCGGGAGTGGAAACCAAGAACAGGACGATCCATCTATGAGTGTCTGAAGGGCCTACAACCAACAAAACCCACCAGAACGCTGGATTCCCCTAAGAGGAGACGGCAGCCGACCCAGCACATCCCAAGACGTGAGACTACAGGAACCAGAATGTTCCGAATACCGAGCGAGATGGTAAGGCCATGAAAAAATAATGGCACCATCACAAAAACATTCAGAACTATGTGAAACTAATCAAAGAATATATAATGAGATTTATCATGAGATGTAGAATATCATAACGTGTACAAACCACGATATGTAATACTATAAACAGCAGTCAAAAATGAATCCAGGAAAATGTAATTGACCCATAATGAGCCCAATAGAATGGTGAAAGCACAAATACCCCCGTATATATACTATTGAATGAACATATTATACTATAAGAGTGAACTATTTTATCATATTGTATCTAACAAAAATGTTTCCAAATAATAATATAATGTTACTCTAATCCTTCAAAATTAATTTCAATAAATGAAATTAAACATCCAGAATAAGTGTTAAAAATCAAACACTTGAAGGAGCAGAGGAGAAAAACAACAAAGCGTCGAATATTGAAAAGAGATGGATTAAACAAGGAATGAGAATGTTAATTGAATATACCAAAAATGTTTATCATGTTGAATATAACAAGAATGATTATCATATATTGTATCTAACAAAAATGTTTACCCAAATAATAATATAATGTTACTCTAATCCTTCAAAATTAATTTCAATAAATGAAATTAAACATCCAGAATAAGTGATAAACAGCTATCACTTGAAGGAGCATAGGAGAAAAACAACAAAGCGTCGAATATTGAAAAGAGATGGATTTAACAAGGAATGAGAATGTCAATTAAATGATAAAGAAAAATGTTTATCATATGAATATTGTAAACCCCTGATAATCCAGGACGATAATGAACCAAGTGTTAAAAAACCCAGTGCGTAAACAGTGTTAAGAGCGAAATATGGTGAACTCAAGGAGAACTTAAAGACCAACTGCATAATTAGGTAGTGACAAAAATAAAGTGTGTAATTTAAAAACATTGAAATAACCAAAACAACGTACAAACTAGTATCGAAGAATAGTAACCAGGCTGATAAATAATATCGCCAATATGTCAAGTTATGAATAAAATAATGACCTGTGAAGAGGGGAATGTTAGATAAAATGATAAAGCATGAACAGTGATAACAATGAAACCTCTAATACCTTGAATGTTATATTGAATATGATGTCTTATTGAAAAAATAAATGATATGTTATATTTTATGTGTTGTGATAGTGCAACTGTTGTTATGTGCAACTTTTTATTGTCCCAGACAGAGATGAGGATTCCTCTGATTCTGAGGATGTGGAACTGAGGAACGGCGGAGAATGGAAGCCAAATAGAGCCCCTCTGATTCCGAACCCACTACAAATGTTAGGGAATTAAATTGTAATATGTCAAGGATTATAAATCAAAGACTGTGAGGTAAAATGAAAGAACAAATGAGTTTGTCACAAGAATCAAGATGTGTTTAATGTAAAGAAAAATATATTATTGTAAAACAGGAAATTGTTAATTTAAGAACTAAGACATGTTATAACTGAATGACTAAGAATATAAAAAACTTGAAAAATACTAGTAAGCTAAAAATGATACTAGCCAAGAACTCAATCTAGTGCAACACACCAACAAACTATTGAACTTAATGCAGAAAAAGCAGTAATAGTATGATAAAACAAAATAAAGTGATAATTTCTTCAAACCATAAAACTTTTCTCAAATTATCAATTTTGAGAGGGGAGTATATGTAACACCACAAAATGTTACATAACCTAGACACTCACCAGAAGGGTAAATAATTACACTAAAGTGATCAAAGTGAATCATTTATAATGAATGTAGCAAAGAAGAGAAGGACCAGCAAAGAAGAAAGAAGAGGAAGGATCCCAAGAAGCAGTGATGAATACACTGCATGACACTACAACAAACACTATGACTGACTTTAACTAATGGACATGCAAAGTTCACAATAAGCTGTCAAACGAGCCAGTCCATGACATTAATGTAGAGTCATGTAAAAGTACAACTAACTAAATAATGACTGAAATAATGTAATATCAATAACAGCATTTTGGCTGAAAGTAAAGGAACCATGACCAATAAATAACAAAGCCTATGACTAGAATAGCTATGGCCACAATGTATATTAAAACTAGAATTACAAGCCCAGATGTAATATTTATTAGTGGGTAAAAATAGTTATAAAAGGAAATCTTATAGGGATGAGCAACTTCCTTATTAGACAAAACGTAATTAGTAACAATTATTAAGGAATAAACATAGTGCTGAGAATGTGTCTAGCCCATGCCTAAACAAATGTTTGTCAGTAAATTAATAGGGAAACAGGACTCCTAGTGAACATTAAATTTACTGAACGAGAAATATAATTAAACGAGATGTGAAATACCACCACTCAATTATTAATGTATAACTTTAAATTGAGTAGGCCAGACAAAATGTATTTAGAGAAGAAGGATTTTTTATAATAGCGTATTACCATAATTATGTTAAGAATTAATATTGTACAGTTATAAATAGCTTTTAATTATAATCATAGATGTATTAGTGTTCAACTAATGACGTTCTAAAGAAAACGCAGTGTAAATAACTAAATGTAAAAAGATAGGAAATGATCGCATTATGCATTGCTAGCCGACGACAATGAGAAACCATGTTTCAAAACATTATTTGTAAGCATTGTCAAAGAAAACGAGGTTAAAACCAGTGTTAAGCCATATCAAATTAAAGCCCAGAAACTAAACTTTAATTTGATGGTAATAACCTCGAGATTGGAATTAAAATAAGTGCATAGTGCGTGTTAGCATCATTTGTTATTAAAATTAAGAAATTGTCAAAGTAATACGGATAACAACAAAAGTTGAGTACAACGATCGCTCCGGTGGCCGTTAGAAAAAACAATACGTCATTGTAACGGTTATCAGATCCAATCAAAAAAACTAAACGACTTTTCTCTCTAAGCACGATGCAGCGAAGGGGTATATAACCAGCAACGTGGAGAAATTCGTTAGATTCGTCACCTCAACTCGAGCGATACAGTCGCCGCTCGCCAGCATAATACTTTTTTATGACTTAATATAGTATAACAACAGTAAATATTTCAAAATTCTTCAAAACAGTCAACAGTACAGCGATTAACCACACGTAAAGTGCTTCGACAGTAATAAGTGAATATTTTTAATTAGTGCGTGTGTTCGGAACGAGCGAGAGTATTTTAATCAGTAATTTAAATAGCCTAGATTTATTAAGAAGACGGCAGATTCCTCGTTCCAAGTGCGTATAAAGTGTAATTAACCAGTGATCATTATAATCCGATCACTGAAGTGTTTTTAAATTTTAATCTATACGATTAAAAGAAATAAGGTAACACAGTGACCATTTATATTGTTTATCTGTTTGCACTGATCATAATTTTCAACAACATTGTACTGACGCAAGGACAACAAAACTTTCAATAACATACACAGAATCAATTTATTTAGAGGATTAATTAATCCAACGTAAGATATTTGTGTTAGAATTAAGCATCATAATATTTGTTAGTATATAAGTAAGCGCAACAATCGCTAACCTTAAAAATAATTACGAGTTTTTTAAAAAGAGGCCAAATTACGAATTATCATTATATTAACGTCTGTCAAGGCATTTGATAGCATTCTATTTGTATTTCAAAGAACCTACCCGTGAGGTAAATTATATATTAAAAGTAAAATTTGTTAATAGTTATAAGAGTTTTATTGTTCTAAACTGAGCTAGGCCGTATTGTAGATGGGCAACTTAACATCAAGATTGTGTTAACATAATAATTGTATTTTATTTGTTGAGTTGTCTTAAAGAGTAAAATAAACCCACAATTTTATTCAGTATAAACTTTGGTTACATTTATTTCATTTAGCTAAGTAATACTCAATATAGAGTACAGTGAGATAACTTTGAGCAGAGACATTACCATACTATATTTGAATTGTTGTAAATACCTCAAGCATTTAAACGAAGCATAAAGTGAACCTATACAATTCTAAAATTTATCAATTTGTTTTTTCATGGGAACTTTTCCTAAACTAAACCCATGTGGCGCCCATATTGCATACAAGGAGTAGTATAACCTTGTTTATAAAGTGTAAGCTGGTCATAAGAGCATCTTGACAGTTTATGCTGGGTAAGTGAATGTCAGAACTTCTAGTACTACCACTAGGTACGTGAAAGTGTTTTTATTTTAAATTATTTGTCCAGACAATACTTGACGGTACGTACACTGACGACATTTAACCAAGAAGAGGAGTTCCACTGCAAGATCGACGCTACGGTTACATTCATTCACCGACCAGCGATTATTATATTATCCATTAAAATTATCACACTATAGCTACATAAACAATTTATCACCAAAGAGAATTACTGCATATAAAGTAAAGAGAGTTCATATTAACATTTTAAATTGTAATGCGACAATCCATTACACTACAATCGATATTAAATTAAATAATTATTAATAATTATTATTAGAGGGGCATTATTATCGTTATCACACGATATACTTGTTTTATGACAAATTGACGCATACAACGTGGGGCAAAAAATTAACACCCCTATAATCGTTATACTACAAATTGGCGACCAACAGAGTGTGGCTTTAAAAATATTAAACTAATAAATTTTTAATATTAAATTAGCCCGGCAAATACAATAGAACAATCATGCCTCACACACACAGACACAATACTAGATACAAGGCCAGTCAAGGAGAAGGTACACAAGCGAATACCGAAATAAATATGGAGATACAAGAGACGCAACCAACATCCGTAATGGAAGCTGCAACCAATAATACCGTGGAAAACCAACCAGAGAGAACGCCTTCTGCAGAACCCGAGCAACCCAGACAGACTGAGAGAGTCCCACAAACAGGGATCGTGGACTTCCAGGAATGGATGAAGAAGATGATGGAGGAAACATTGAAAAGTAACGAATCGATGAATAAAAATATGGAATCGATCCACAAGAAAATGGATGACAGCCAGAAAAATAATGAATTATTAAATAAAAAATTAGACAATAATAAAAATATCGAGTCATTGAAGGAAGATTTGAATAAGAAAATGGACGACCACAGCAATGCGTTGAAGGAAGATTTGAATACAAAATTGAATGATATCAGCAAGAAGATGGAGGAGAGTAATGAGAAAATAAACACAAAAATAGACACGGAAATAACAGTAGTCAGAAGAGAGATTGCGGAAGTACACGAGAGATGTGAACAACACAGCCAAGATCTACAACGTACTAGAGAAGAGGTTGATGGACGAATCAACAATATAGCAGAAATCAATGAAGCCCGAATCGAGTCTGTGAAGAAGATGAGCCAGGATGAGATCAAACGAGTGAGAACGGACGTGGGAGAAAGGTGTGAAGAAATAAACGCATCAGTGGACACCATAAGGACCCTGACTGTTACCAATAAAGAAAAAAATAGAGGAACTACGTCAACGGGAGATCCTACAGATGCGTGAAGAAATAGAAATCATTCGTAATCGACCAGCACAGGGTCACTACCTACAACCAATGGATAACCGTGATGTAATAAATTTTAAAAATTACAAGAAAAACCCTATCGAGTTTCTAGAACGAGTGGATGAAAACCTGACCAGGATCCGGGAGAGCAGATGGACAGTAATACGAAGTTTGATGGACGAATACTTCAAAGAAATCCACGATAATTGGTGGACTGCAACACGCCACGAGGTCCAGAGTTATGAAGAGTTCAAGACACTGTTCAGGGCCAAATACTGGTCGGAGGCTACGCAGAACATAGTGCGGGACAATATCTGTCACGGCAAGTATGACGCCAGTCGAGGAACCACTCCAACTTCTTACTTCCTTGGTAAGGTATGTCTGGCACGAAACCTTGAACCAAGGATACCAGAGGAGTGCCTGGTCACCAAACTCGCTTACCATTATGAAGAGGGAATAGCCAGATCACGTCAATGGGGACAAATCAAAACGATCCAAGCCATGGCAGCTCTACTTGAGGATAGCGAACACGAGGGCTACTATAGAAGGAGCCGCAAAAGGAATGAGAACTTCCATGACAGAAGCGGTAACCCAAATAATAATAACACGAACTTCCGGAATTACCGAGGTAATTTTAACAATTATAATCAGAATAATGTAAACCAAAATAATGAGAATAGTTATCGGCCAAATAATCAGAGTAATAATAATAATTACTCTGGTAATAATAATAATAATAATAATAATAATACGAGACGGCCGCAAAATTATAACAACCATCCCAACCGACCCCAGAACCAAGGTGGAAACAACCAACCGCAGCAATACCGAAGGGCCCACTATGTCCAAGCCAACTATGAACAGGGAAGGAGGTGGTACTATCCACGGCGCCGTAGTTTCAACGGACATGAGGACGATGAGTACCAGGACGGAGACAGAAGAAATTCGAGAGGCTGGTAGCGAAGGAGTAGAAGCATCGAAGGCAACAGCCGAAATAATGACTACCAGCCCCAAATGAACTTCGTACAAGCCCGTATCCAATCCAACCCTAGGAGACCCGATACCAGATCGCAGACAAACGTCACGAGCAATAATGACGATGAGAATTGGGCGACAGTCTGTGAAAGGCCTGGCTTTTCAATACTGCATAACCAAGCAGGTAGCGCTAGAAAATCCAGATCCGGGAGTGGAAACCAAGAACAGGACGATCCATCTATGAGTGTCTGAAGGGCCTACAACCAACAAAACCCACCAGAACGCTGGATTCCCCTAAGAGGAGACGGCAGCCGACCCAGCACATCCCAAGACGTGAGACTACAGGAACCAGAATGTTCCGAATACCGAGCGAGATGGTAAGGCCATGAAAAAATAATGGCACCATCACAAAAACATTCAGAACTATGTGAAACTAATCAAAGAATATATAATGAGATTTATCATGAGATGTAGAATATCATAACGTGTACAAACCACGATATGTAATACTATAAACAGCAGTCAAAAATGAATCCAGGAAAATGTAATTGACCCATAATGAGCCCAATAGAATGGTGAAAGCACAAATACCCCCGTATATATACTATTGAATGAACATATTATACTATAAGAGTGAACTATTTTATCATATTGTATCTAACAAAAATGTTTCCAAATAATAATATAATGTTACTCTAATCCTTCAAAATTAATTTCAATAAATGAAATTAAACATCCAGAATAAGTGTTAAAAATCAAACACTTGAAGGAGCAGAGGAGAAAAACAACAAAGCGTCGAATATTGAAAAGAGATGGATTAAACAAGGAATGAGAATGTTAATTGAATATACCAAAAATGTTTATCATGTTGAATATAACAAGAATGATTATCATATATTGTATCTAACAAAAATGTTTACCCAAATAATAATATAATGTTACTCTAATCCTTCAAAATTAATTTCAATAAATGAAATTAAACATCCAGAATAAGTGATAAACAGCTATCACTTGAAGGAGCATAGGAGAAAAACAACAAAGCGTCGAATATTGAAAAGAGATGGATTTAACAAGGAATGAGAATGTCAATTAAATGATAAAGAAAAATGTTTATCATATGAATATTGTAAACCCCTGATAATCCAGGACGATAATGAACCAAGTGTTAAAAAACCCAGTGCGTAAACAGTGTTAAGAGCGAAATATGGTGAACTCAAGGAGTATTTAAAGACCAACTGCATAATTAGGTAGTGACAAAAATAAAGTGTGTAATTTAAAAACATTGAAATAACCAAAACAACGTACAAACTAGTATCGAAGAATAGTAACCAGGCTGATAAATAATATCGCCAATATGTCAAGTTATGAATAAAATAATGACCTGTGAAGAGGGGAATGTTAGATAAAATGATAAAGCATGAACAGTGATAACAATGAAACCTCTAATACCTTGAATGTTATATTGAATATGATGTCTTATTGAAAAAATAAATGATATGTTATATTTTATGTGTTGTGATAGTGCAACTGTTGTTATGTGCAACTTTTTATTGTCCCAGACAGAGATGAGGATTCCTCTGATTCTGAGGAACGGCGGAGAATGGAAGCCAAATAGAGCCCCTCTGATTCCGAACCCACTACAAATGTTAGGGAATTAAATTGTAATATGTCAAGGATTATAAATCAAAGACTGTGAGGTAAAATGAAAGAACAAATGAGTTTGTCACAAGAATCAAGATGTGTTTAATGTAAAGAAAAATATATTATTGTAAAACAGGAAATTGTTAATTTAAGAACTAAGACATGTTATAACTGAATGACTAAGAATATAAAAAACTTGAAAAATACTAGTAAGCTAAAAATGATACTAGCCAAGAACTCAATCTAGTGCAACACACCAACAAACTATTGAACTTAATGCAGAAAAAGCAGTAATAGTATGATAAAACAAAATAAAGTGATAATTTCTTCAAACCATAAAACTTTTCTCAAATTATCAATTTTGAGAGGGGAGTATATGTAACACCACAAAATGTTACATAACCTAGACACTCACCAGAAGGGTAAATAATTACACTAAAGTGATAAAAGTGAATCATTTATAATGAATGTAGCAAAGAAGAGAAGGACCAGCAAAGAAGAAAGAAGAGGAAGGATCCCAAGAAGCAGTGATGAATACACTGCATGACACTACAACAAACACTATGACTGACTTTAACTAATGGACATGCAAAGTTCACAATAAGCTGTCAAACGAGCCAGTCCATGACATTAATGTAGAGTCATGTAAAAGTACAACTAACTAAATAATGACTGAAATAATGTAATATCAATAACAGCATTTTGGCTGAAAGTAAAGGAACCATGACCAATAAATAACAAAGCCTATGACTAGAATAGCTATGGCCACAATGTATATTAAAACTAGAATTACAAGCCCAGATGTAATATTTATTAGTGGGTAAAAATAGTTATAAAAGGAAATCTTATAGGGATGAGCAACTTCCTTATTAGACAAAACGTAATTAGTAACAATTATTAAGGAATAAACATAGTGCTGAGAATGTGTCTAGCCCATGCCTAAACAAATGTTTGTCAGTAAATTAATAGGGAAACAGGACTCCTAGTGAACATTAAATTTACTGAACGAGAAATATAATTAAACGAGATGTGAAATACCACCACTCAATTATTAATGTATAACTTTAAATTGAGTAGGCCAGACAAAATGTATTTAGAGAAGAAGGATTTTTTATAATAGCGTATTACCATAATTATGTTAAGAATTAATATTGTACAGTTATAAATAGCTTTTAATTATAATCATAGATGTATTAGTGTTCAAATAATGACGTTCTAAAGAAAACGCAGTGTAAATAACTAAATGTAAAAAGATAGGAAATGATCGCATTATGCATTGCTAGCCGACGACAATGAGAAACCATGTTTCAAAACATTATTTGTAAGCATTGTCAAAGAAAGCGAGGTTAAAACCAGTGTTAAGCCATATCAAATTAAAGCCCAGAAACTAAACTTTAATTTGATGGTAATAACCTCGAGATTGGAATTAAAATAAGTGCATAGTGCGTGTTAGCATCATTTGTTATTAAAATTAAGAAATTGTCAAAGTAATATGGATAACAACAAAAGTTGAGTACAACAATCGCTCCGGTGGCCGTTAGAAAAAACAATACGTCATTGTAACGGTTATCAGAGCCAATCAAAAAAACTAAACGACTTTTCTCTCTAAGCGCGATGCAGCGAAGGGGTATATAACCAGCAACGTGGAGAAATTCGTTAGATTCGTCACCTCAACTCGAGCGATACAGTCGCCGCTCGCCAGCATAATACTTTTTTATGACTTAATATAGTATAACAACAGTAAATATTTCAAAATTCTTCAAAACAGTCAACAGTACAGCGATTAACCACACGTAAAGTGCTTCGACAGTAATAAGTGAATATTTTTAATTAGTGCGTGTGTTCGGAACGAGCGACAGTATTTTAATCAGTAATTTAAGTAGCCCAGATTTATTAAGAAGACGGCAGATTCCTCGTTCCAAGTGCGTATAAAGTGTAATTAACCAGTGATCATTATAATCCGATCACTGAAGTGTTTTTAAATTTTAATCTATACGATTAAAAGAAATAAGGTAACACAGTGACCATTTATATTGTTTATCTGTTTGCACTGATCATAATTTTCAACAACATTGTACTGACGCAAGGACAACAAAACTTTCAATAACATACACAGAATCAATTTATTTAGAGGGTTAATTAATCCAACGTAAGATATTTGTGTTAGAATTAAGCATCATAATATTTGTTAGTATATAAGTAAGTGCAACGATCGCTAACCTTAAAAATAATTACGAGTTTTTTAAAAAGAGGCCAAATTACGAATTATCATTATATTAACGTCTGTCAAGGCATTTGATAGTATTCTATTTGTATTTCAAAGAACCTACCCGTGAGGTAAATTATATATTAAAAGTAAAATTTGTTAATAGTTATAAGAGTTTTATTGTTCTAAACTGAGCTAGGCCGTATTGTAGATGGGCAACTTAACATCAAGATTGTGTTAACGTAATAATTGTATTTTATTTGTTGAGTTGTTTTAAAGGGTAAAATAAACCCACAATTTTATTCAGTATAAACTTTGGTTACATTTATTTCATTCAGCTAAGTAATACTCAATATATAGAGTACAGTGAGATAACTTTGAGCAGAGACATTACCATACTATATTTGAATTGTTGTAAATGCCTCAAGCATTTAAACGAAGCATAAAGTGAACCTATACAATTCTAAAATTTATCAATTTGTTTTTTCATGCGAACTTTTCCTAAAGTAAACCCATGTGGCGCCCATATTGCATATAAGGAGTAGTATAACCTTGTTTATAAAGTGTAAGCTGGTCATAAGAGCAGCTTGACAGTTTATTCTGGGTAAGTGAATGTCAGAACTTCCAATACTACCACTAGGTACGTGAAAGTGTTTTTATTTTAAATTATTTGTCCAGACGATACTTGACGGTACGTACACTGACGACATTTAACCAAGAAGAGGAGTTCCACTGGAAGATTGACGCTACGGTTACATTCATTCACCGACCAGCGATTATTATATTATCCATTAAAATTATCACACTTTAGCTACATAAACAATTTATCACCAAAGAGAATTACTGCATATAAAGTAAAGAGAGTTCATGTTAACATTTTAAATTGTAACGCGACAATCCATTACACTACAATCGATATTTAAATTAAATTAAATAATTATTAAGAAGAGAGGCATTATTATTGTTATCACACGATATACTTGTTTTATGACAAATTGACGCATACAATGTGGGGCAAAAAATTAACACCCCTATAATCGTTATACTACAACATATACAGTAACAGTTATCCTACAACTCAGGAGCAGTTACCATTATTATTGCAGATTACACATTCATTATTGAATTTTGATTGTTCTGTACTCTGGAGCCCCATTGAGTCTATTTATGGATTAAATAACACCACATCTCTGATGTTACTCGCAAAATCACAAGATTATATGCCTTTTAGCTTCTCACACTACCACATTTCACTTTTCCTGTTCATAATTATCTCTCTTATATTTTCTATCTCTTTCTTTCTCACTCTGTCTCCACACATCTTCCCTTTGGTCTTTCATTAATTCTGGTCTTTCTCTCTGGTCTTAATCCATTCAGTTAATCTCCTTACCAGCTCTTAACATTTTAGATACCCAAACCACTTTATTCTCTGCACCTTATCATGTTCTCCTACATCTTCCTCATTCATAATCTTCTTTATTTCTTGTTTCTTCATTCTTTTGTACTCTGGTGTTCAAGCCTTTTGTATTTCAGATCGTCTTCATTGCTGGAATTTTAATTACTATCCCTCTCTCAAATTTACTCAGTTTCTCCTCATCATTACTCATCAGAACATATATTATCATATGGTTATATTAATTTAGGAGAGGCATATTCACAACCATTTCTTGATAAAAAAAAAAATTCATGTATGTACGGCTTGGCAGCTACTGTACATGCTGTTTATGTTATGTATTTCTATAAGATTTAATTCCGCAATGAACAAGTCAAATATTTACAGGGGACAAAATCCTCCTACTACAGAATTTGGGTTTTACTCCGGGGAGAAAATCCTCCTACGACAGAATTTGGGTTTTACTCCCGTTTTATAAACCCTCATATATCTGTTAAGGCTGTATTCCTTTTGCACCATTTTATAATTCCAAATTACACAAAACAAGCAAACTCATTGATTCCAAGTGCACTAAAATCTCTGAAACCCAAAATCTAATAATCTAAAATGTACTGTAATCTGAACACAATTTCTTGAATACAAAGCCATAACACAAGGATTACGGTGCTTAAAAAGATGAAGTAAGAGGTAAATGATAAAATAATTTGGATCCCATATTACTGAAAAATAATAAACAATGGTACTCCTCAAAAACTGTTCTCCTTGAATACTGGATACATAAAGCAACACTAGACAATATTTCATACTTGAAAGTTGCTATACGTATTTTTCAATAATAGAATGTGATTTTTATCTATTCTAAGCATGTTTATTTAGTATTTACTATCACGTCATGTCAGTTTTACTAACAACAGTTCTAAAGTGTAGTAAAGAGTCGGCCACAATTAGCTTGACACTGGAAATTATCCTTAGTTTAGTAATTACAGTAATGACAAAAGGTTTTGTGAGGTACCTGTTAACCTGTTAATTAGCGGGTAAAATCAAGAGCAGAGGCGTAGCTAGGGGGGGCCAAGGGGGCGGCTGCCCCGGGCGGCATAGCCAGGAGGGCGGCAAAGTGAACATTGATTTGAAAAAATTGTTTTCAGTTTATAAAACTACAAATAAGTTGTTTCTTTGATATGACTATTCCTTAACAACTACATGAATATAAGACTTTCTTAATATAAATTAGGAACTACAACAAGTTCCAAAGAGTTTATGAGCATTTTATTCAAGGACAATCAAACTCTGAGTGTCAAAATATTACAATTAACAAGGCATCAACTTGCGATCATAAAATGGATGTTATTAGCGGCAAGGCTGTTCATAAATACAGCAAAGTTAACGACGTCAGTACTTTAAACTGTGAAAGTGTCAAAGTACAGTTGCAAGATTCAGTTGGTTCTAGTACCATGGAAGATGATGCATCATGCAGTCTTGAAATTACAGGCGACGAAGGACAGAACATTACTAACAACAATGTAGACCGTGTTCCCGGTACTTCTCTACAAGATATGGGAGCTTGGCCAAGCGAGAAATCTCAATCCTACAGAGATATAATGGTGAATAGAGGAATATGTCAGTTGCAGAACAAGGACGGCCATTTTCCTGAAGATGAAGCTGGATGATCTTTAAACAAGTATTGGTTTGATAAAACCTTGAAAAATGGCGAAAAGGTAACACTTGGGTGTGTTTTTCTCAAACTAAAAGATCTCTATTTTGCTTTTGTTGGGCTTTATTTCCATAAAAACACTATTAAAGAAGCCATTTCAATAGTAAAAATGGATTTTCGTTGTGGCGAAAGTTAAATCCCGTATTCAGGATCATGAAAATAGTCCTGCTCATCGCTCTGCGTTTTTTGAATGGAAGGAATTAGAACTTTCTTTAAACAAAGGGGGACATATTGATGATCTACTTCAGGAACAAATGAGTAAAGGAGTTAAGGCATGAAAAAAAATCCTCGAACGGGTCATTGCCATAGTGCAAACTCTTGCCAAACAAAATCTGGCACTGATAGGGCTGATAGGAGTCAATTACTAACGATCCAAATCCTGGAAACTCTCTGGGTTTGTTAAAATACTTGAATAAATTTTAAACGTACAAAAATATACTTCGTGCATAACGTGTTAAAATACTTTATTATGCTTTGGATAAATAAAGCATTGACACTTCTGGATCGCTAACGGACAAATTAAAAGTCTGGAGGAATGAGCTGTGTGACAATATCGTTACTAAGGCAGAGCAGGTATGTAATGAATGGAATGTCAGTATAACAAAAAGGATAAGAAGGAAACGCACGATGCCAGGGTAGTATGCAGACGATTCTGCATTAACTGTTCGGCAAGAAATGCAATGTTCTCTAATAGAAATTTGGACAAACTGTCAGTTAAAATTTCAAGCCGTTTCTCTAGCATAAAAGAGTTGGAAAAACGCTTTGGGTTCCTCTGTAAATTTGAGGTGTACGTAAATGATGGGGATATAAGTTTTAAGGAACAGCTTTCCCAGATCAATATTAAGTGTGTACAGTGCTTGTAAAACTGTATCCACATGACCTAAACACTGAAGAATTGTTCAGTGACTTGAAAGACGTCATACTTTTATTAAAAAGGGACAAAGTTAACAGAGAACAAGTGGACTTTACAGCTCAGGGACTGATATAATACATTTGTTCAATGGGATTAGAAGCCTACAAAACAATTTTTTTTTACTTTACCAGTGTCTGTGTCTTCTTGTGAAGGATCATTTAATAAACTTAAATCTTACCTATGATCAACAGTATCTCAAGATAGGGTATCAAATCTAGTGATACTTTCAATTGAAAACGACATTGCTTCGTCTTTAGATTATAGTGATTTATTTTAATAACCCACTTTGCAGCAATTAAGGCCAGGAAAGTTACATTTTAAAATGTCTCGTTTTAAATATTTATTAAATATTAAAAATAAATAATAAGTGTTTATTAATAGAAGATGGAACCATTAACCTGTAATAGCAAGTGATTTATTTTATTACTTTTAATGTAATTCTTTGTTTAACTTTATGTTGCTTTAGGATATTGTTTTGACGATGCGCTTTGGACCTACAAAGAATTTGCATGTTTATTAAAACATTTTTTGTTATAAATTTTTTATATTACAACATTTTTTATAGTCTACATTTGTTAATAATAAATGTATAGAACCTGAATACCTGAATATTATAGTATGTAATTTCTTAATTTTGACTTAACACATATTGTTAAGACGTTTTCTGGAAGTGCTTTCATAGAAAAATCTAAACATCTGTATTTCTTAAGTACTTTGTTGACTGGATGAGCCTTCATTTTTGCTCTTTTCTCCCCCTTTAATTGTGAAGGTGAGGCGGCCGATGATCTTGCGCTGGGCGCCAAAGTGCCTAGCTACGCCACTGATCAAGAGTGCATTTTCTGTACGAGCAAGATTTTTTCTCTTAAATAATACATTAGTACATTATTATCTAACATGTGTATGTGTTATATAAAGAATAAATATTATGCGTGAATCATTATTTTTATATGTATAAGAATAATTGTAATATTACATAAATATTAACATTCATTATAAGTCTATTAGTCATCGCTGAACTGTCCATACACAGGTTCTGATTATTGCGATGATAAATTTTGAAATCTGACAATAAAGTGTCAAAATGTAGACAAAAATGTTTTAAAATTGTGTTCAGTTAATGATCAGAATTTACAAAAGCTTTCATTGCTAGAAGTGATAAAAATTACATCCTCTTCACCCATATGTCCACTCTGTATTATTACATGCATCCCAATACAGGCTACACAATAATGCTGGACAGTCAAGTAACTTTTTTTACTGGACTTGAAGTGCATCTCATGTCCTGAAGAGCATGTGAGTCTCAAAACACACACATACCAGTGGCGGCCCATGCTTAGGTTGCACAGTTGTACAACAATCAATAATTCCCAAATTGTATTTCAAATAATAGAATTATGAATAAAACAATAACTAATGATAGTTTTTTGAAGCTAAATCATCGTTATTAATCATTTGCCAATTGAAAAGTTCAGAGGAATACTAAAAACAGTACACGCTCTTGCCGCAGTGTATGCTCTATAACGTTAAAATTGAATAAGATGCAATTTTACGGGGATTAATTCATATGTCATAGATATCAAATATAAATCTGTAAAAAACAATGTTAAGTAAATGCAGTTAAAAGATACCAGAGCGGTATTTGTTCAAAAGGAACAAAAGCTTGCGTTGGCGCCTGCCAGACGGCCAGAAAGTACAAAAAGTCACGTAGAAGGCTGGCTATCATAAAAATGTATTATACTTAGAAACTAGCAAAAAATAGGTGAAAGCTGGTGAATTTTAAGTGCTTCCAACAATAAAATACCATTATGTAAGACAGAGAGCGTAGACAGAGTGATTCGAGTAACGCGTCTTTCCCACGTCTTTCATCACCCCAACACACGCGCTGTTGGGGTGATGAATGGAGTAAAGCGTCATTTTTTTAGCAGGTGAATTTTCGGGGTAGATTGGGTACATTTGTATTTCGCGGTAGTGAAACCAATCAGAGTGTATTTTGTAAATATTTGGTGAGGGTAGTTTTAAGTCGGGTATAAAAAACATAGTTGGAAAAAGTTCAGGCAGTCTGCGGAGATACTACATTTATTTAGACTCGTAACCGGTGTGTTAAAGAATTATTATTTTAGTTAGTTGATAAATTAAACAGATAATATTCGCAAACGTAGTAAATTGTATACAGTGAAGTTATCAAAACAGTAAAACTAACAGTTGTATTTGAATCACCGAAATAATAGAAATTCATGAAAGTAAATTGTTGAAGAAGTTTCAAACAGTAATCATTATTCTAATAAAGTATTAAGTATTTATCGAAGCAATCATAATTCGTCTGAGATTGAATCGTAGTTCGAAGTGTAAAGTTACGGTAAGCTGAAAAATTCTCTAGCGGAACGTGTCGTGTACTAATTAATCCGATGGTATCAGCCTATCATGTCTGTGTTGGAAGCACTTATATCCAATAACTTATATACTATGTGTAAGAAAATATTGTGTAACATGTCACTGTTGTATTCTCACTAAATCATAAAAGATGAATTGTGTCTGATGCATGTGAAACTAGTGTATATAAAGTTAACGAATGAACGAGTGTGACTGACGGGGATATACCTAGCAGCAGTGGACCGTAGGATCACAGGACCGACGACGTTTGAGGAGACACTCCGCACCGTAAATACAGAATTCAACAAACAAGTAAAAATTATATGAACATTCATTTTAATATTGTAATTAAAGTTCAATTTTTTTGGTAACTCAAACAGTTCAAAAGAATCCACAATTAAAAAAAAAAGAATAATCTTAAGAAATTGAATATTGATATTAGTAATGTAATCTTTAAATTCAAGAAGAATATTAAACATACAATTTGTCACATTTATATTTGTTTTTATTAATTATTACACCCTGAGATCAATTATAAGAGTCGCTACGCCAAAGTAAGAGCTAAGTTCAATAGTTGAAATTCAACAATTAGACATATATAACTAGATCAAGTACCCTAAAGATAGAATAAGTGAAATACAAGGGGGGACCCAAAAGTAACGAGAATTTTTCTCTGGCAGTTGGTAGAACGCTAGTTCCGACGTCTCCCGCTAGGTGCCTTCACTAGACACCATTTTGTATCAGTTGCCCTAGCGGCATTGTTGTGGAAACATTAGCGTGGTCAGTGTGACTATTTTTTGTAAACGCTGTTTCACGTTTTCAGTGATTTGTCAATGGCAGACATTAAATACCAACGTGCTAACATCAGGTTCTGTTTCCTGTTAGGGAAATCAGCAGCAGAAACTGTCGCAATGCTTCGGACGGCTTATGGGGAGGAAGCTTTGAGCCAGGCAAGGATTTTGAGCCGACAAGAAAGCACACGCGGAACGAATTTTGCTGCAACACGTTTCATCTTCAGATCTTCAGTCAAAATTCGTTGGCATTAACCCAGGATATTCCAGTCATTTCCTCCAATTCATCGATTGTTCTACAACGATCAAACATGATCACAACACGGATTTTTTCAATGTTTTCATCTGTTTTGGAAGTCGAGGGACGTCCCGGTCGTGGTTCGTCTTCAATTGACATTTGACCACTTTTAAAACGAGAAAACCACTCGTAAATCCTTGCCCGGCTCAAAGCTTCCTCCCCATAAGCCATCCGAAGCATTGCGACAGTTTCTGCTGCTGATTTCCCTAACAGGAAACAGAACCTGATGTTAGCACGTTCGTATTTAATGTCTGCCATTGACAAATCGCCGAAAACGTGAAACAGCGCTTACAAAAAATAGTCACACTGACCGCGCTAATGTTTCCACAACAATGTCGCTAGGGCAACTGATACAAAATGGTGTCTAGTGAAGGCACCTAGCGGGAGAAGTCAGAACTAGCGTTCTACTAACTGCCAGAGAAAAATTCTCGTTACTTTTGGGTCCCCCTCATATAAGATAACTTATAACATAAAGTCAGTAGTTATCGTATTGATCTTATTTAATATTTAGAAGTAACCCTTGCTTTGAGAGCATAGTTGTAGTATTTGGCACTACAACGTAAAACTTAATATTAAGGAATATTCAACACTTAGTCTTGCTTTGCGAGGTGTAGTATTTGGCGCCCACTCGTAAGGCTTAATTTAGAAGCTTGGCAAACTGTGTTGAGTTACGAATAGAATAAGAAAAATAAGAAAAGTATAGAGTAAGGAATATATATTAGATAATTGAAACATTGTGTGATTACACGAAGTAGAAGTAGGCGAAACAAGCACATACACTACAACACAAACAAGTTAAACAACATGAACACAGAAACAGCAACAACTCACAATAGCGAAATGGAATTTGATGTTAACAACCATTTAGGAGATCCTAAGACACTTCCACAAATTACCATGGAGAATCCAGATTCAGGGACACGGGGACAAGACAACAGAGAAACAGAAACTCAATGGATAACACCAGAAACACTGAAAGAGATTAGAAGGGGACCGACACAACAGACAGTACCAGAGACACCCAAAGAAATCGATGTAAGTGCAATATTACAACAAATATCAAGCCAAATGCAAAAACAATTGGTACAGCAGACACAAACATCAAAACAAATCCAAGAACAGATGTCAAAACAAATCCAAGAGCAGTCGTTACAACAGGCACAACAGCTAGCACTACAGATTACGCAACAAAGTCAAATACTAAAAGACGAGGTAGCCGCCCAACTTAATGACTTCAAAAGAGAAAACCAAGAAGTTCTCAAACAATTTAGATTAGAGACTAATATTATTATTAGGGATGAAATTAATAGTATTAATGCTGGAATTAACATTAGGTTTAACGACACGGAAAAACAAATTAAAGAAAGCGATGAAAAGCATAGCAATGATGTTAAGCTAATTAACAAGAAATTAATTGCGAATAGTAAGCGTTGTGATGAGAGTTTCGCGTAACATAAATTAGAAGTCGAGAAATTAAAAGAATTAGAAACAAAAATCGATAGTAATTTGGACGAAACTAACCTTAAATTACACCAGATACAAAGTGACGTTCGAACAAAAATAGCATTAGTAAACGCTTCACCAATAACCAGAAGCATTACTCATGAACAAATCAAAGAAATAAAATATAATGGGACCAGCGATTTTCCTATGGAGTTCATCAAAGAATTAACTGAACTCTACCAAGAATACTATCAAGATATCAGTAATATCACATGGATAGCAAGACATCTCGAAGGAGAGGCCGCAATCTGGTGGAGGTTGGTGAAGGATAGTAAACACACCTTCGTGGGATTCACAGAAGCCTTTATCAACAAGTATTGGAACGTTGTTATCCAAGAACGTGTGAAAGATCAACTGGAGTTCGGGAAGTACCACCCAGAAAACGGAATGAGTATGATTCAATATTTGGAAAGAAAACTACTGGAAAACCGACAACTGATTCCTTCCACATCGGATAGACACTTGATAAGAAAAATTGCAAGGCACTATCCACATGAAATTGAGGTTGCTATTATTACCCATGGCGTAAGTACGATAAGTGAATTCGAGCAAGTACTGTTGGAATTCATGAGTATATGGAATGACTCTAGGTCAACGAACCACGGACACTTTGATGTTAGAAGGGAACACAAACATTGGCCACATGCAGAGGAAGAGAGAGAAAAGACTTTTGAACATGGACTGAACAAAGAAAAAGATAGTGAGGGTCGCCAGCAATACGCAAGGTACCCCAAGCGCCAAAACCAGTTTAAGACAGAGACCAACTGCTATCCCGTCGACAAGCGGAACCAGTAATAATAAAGCTGTTGTCACACCAGAGGCGGCTCACTCATAAGGGCACATGGTCACGTGCCCCACCAAAAAAACACGAAATAAATAAATAAATATTGTAGAAACGTCCTCGTTTCAAATGATAGCAATAGTTTGTAACAGTGAGAAGTCTGGAGAAATGTGGCAACGCGAAAACAAATGTGGCAACATAGTGACGGTCACAGATACGGTGTGACCCAGATGGTACTACTCCCTTCCACTTCTCAACTCTCTTGTGGTGGGAGAGCGTAATGCTAAAATCCCATAGCGTTCGGTCACACTAAACTATGTGACCATTGACCAAACATTTACAGTCTTCAAGTAGTAAACTCTGAATCCTGTACGTGCGCCACATTACTGCAACTAACGGATATGAATCGGAGCTATTTAGTAGACTATTACATTTTACCGCCATCTGAGCTGTTCTATAATACTAATAATTACTGTTACTTTCTTAGTGTATATTGTTACGAAATAATGTTATTATAATGTTTCTATCGTGAATATGATTATAATAATTTTTGCGATTTTATATAATTTTAAATTATATTCTCATTGAAGGAAATATTAAAATAGAACGTGTACCTAGAGCGGTTATGTTATGTGCTACACGATAATTGTGGTGGCAGTGCTTATAGTAATTGTATAAATTCATTAAATTGTAGTGTTACAAGTGGTTTTCAGTAATCAGTGTTACGCACGCATGTAAATAACGGTGTTGTAAATATTCAAGTGTCGGTATTTTGTGTGCTTGTGTAAATCTCTGAGACAAAATGAATGATGTCAAGTATTTACAGAGTAAAACTTTGTGCTATGAAGATAGGTTAATAGCAAAACAATTGGGTCCACCAAGACCGCAGTTGTCTATCTAGCAAGTGTTTAAGGACAAAAACAGAACCTATAATAGTACTTTCAATACCACAGTGTACGAAAAATACCAGGTGTGACGATTTTTAAAAAATATTTAAACCGCACAAATAAAAAATTGCTTTCAATATAAGTAAGAGTATTATCCACCCCTTACCTATGCCTAGATTCATGCAACAACGTGCAAATTGTCCCGTACCAACACGTTAAGAACGCTGTTATTTAGCTAATAATAATAATTACTTTAATTACAAAAAATACGTACTAAATAAATAAATAAATTCCTAATTCGTAACCAAAAGGTAGAATAATGTATTACGACTTAATTAGTAAATAATTAATATAACTTAAAAGAACGAACTATTTTCTTAGTGCGTAAAACCGCACCAGCTACTTACCCCTTGCCGCTAAACATTGCTTGCATTCGCCCGATAGACACCGAGATGTAAGGATGTAGCTGCTGTGTTGCGAACATACACGTAGGTGTATACCGTTAAATAATATTTAATCACGTTTATAATGAGTTCGAATTGACCTATGTAGTATAATAATAATAATAATAATAATAACAAAATTATAATGTAGTGCGTGAGGAAACATGTATAAAAAAAAAAAGGAAACAGCCGACACATCTCTTAGCAAGCTGTAAATGGTGAGAAACGTTAATTACCAGATTTTAGTGCTGATAAAAAAAAACTGTAACTAAAAGTAAAATGTAAACTACCGACTCCGAAAGAAGATAACACAAACAACAACCGGATGAACTTCTAAAACCCAAAATCTAATCGTCTAGGAAGAGACTACCAGAAACAATTAACCTCATGGAACTTCAAGAGCAACCGTGGATCACACCCTAGAAGAGGACTGAAGATGACCATCATGGACCCCACAGCATATGCATTGTTATATTCAGGTGATATCAAAACATAATATGTGTAACACAAATTCATTGTAAAACAACAAGACCAGTAACAAAAGAACAGTAAAGAACTTTTGATAATTTAAAGTTTAATATATAGATTTTTGTAATCACTGTAATGAAGTAGTAATGACATTATGATGTTTAGATTTAAATTAATTTTAAAATTTACAACCAAAATTATTCTTCTAATAATTTGGTTGAAGTTGTAATAAAAACATAACAAACTCGCTACCCGGATCCGGGGTAATTAAAACAATATCTAGCTGAATGATTTTGATATAGAAAGAATAAAGAGTAAAATATACAAAATATTTAATGCAGAAATTTTTAGAATCTGAGTTTTAAAAGTAAAGTAAAGTATGAGAGGTAAATATGTTAATAAAGAGATGTTTTTGCTAACACCCAACGAGTGAATAAATTTATACAATCCTTGCTTAATTCCTGAATAATAAAGTGTTATAATTTGTTAGTGATTAAGGTTTACTAACAACGGCAGCTAGTTCAATTAACAGGTAACAAATTGAACTGGTTCCCGACAGTTGTGATATCTTAACAAGGGAGACGTCACACAGGTAAGACATTCTATATTTTTTTACCTAAGTACTAATTACCACGAATGGTGGCCCACCTTAGATCCTCCCCACTGTGTGCCCCTCCCATTTCATTACTCACGAGCCGCCACTGTGTCACACTGCCAAAAAACTAAACAAGATTTGTAAATACAAGTTAGATCTAAGCGGTAATACTAAGTACATGAACACTACATTTTTAGATTTAAGGGATGAATTAATGGTAGCTGATAATATAGATGTAAATTTAAGAAACAACAAATGTCCAGAAATCCGGATTATGTTGAACGGCGTGCCGACTAATGCATTGGTAGACACAGGGAGCCAAGTTAATGCTATCTCGGAATGCTGGTTCAGCAATGATAAAAAGGATTTAAGCAGAATAGAAATTTTAAAGCTGTCCAACACCGTAATCAAGGGAGTGACGGGCAACAAATCAAAAAGAATCACACAACAGGTGTTGTTGACCGTTCAAATTGGAGAGTTAAAATTTGACAGCGTTTTCATAGTTGTACCTGAACTGATCAGTGAGTGCATATTGGGTGTTGAACTGTTAGCGGAGAGTGGATGTGTGATTGACCTGAGTAACAAACAGATAAGAGGGAGATCATACCCATGAAGAAGCGACTACAGCAGAAATCTTACAGGTGGAACTCTCAGCAGCAGAGGAAGGTATTGAAGAATCAATTAATAAAAAAGTACAAGATATCAAAGAGATCACAGAGGGAGAAAGGAGTGAGCTGCGAAGAATATTGGAGGATAACAAGATCGTCTTTCGGGATACACCAGGAAGAATTACAGCATATCACCACAGATTCGAGGTAACTGACCGGACACCGTATTGTCAGAAGGGTTGGCCAGTCTCGATGAAATATCAAGATGCGGTAAGAGCGGAGATTAAGAAGATGGAAGTGCATGGCATCATCGAAAGAGTACAAAGTCCATACAGTAACCCGATGGTTACAGTAATAAAAAAGGACCAGACGGTGAGATTATGTTTGGACGCTCGCAAACTTAATTCGGTAACAATTCCTGATTTTGAAGGTACCATTCTTATCAACGAGGTGTTAACCAAATGTGGGAATATCAAGGTAATGTCAACCATTGATCTTCGGAGTTCTTTTTGGCAGATTCCGTTGCACCAGGAGTGTCGAGATTATACTGGGTTCCTTTATGAGGGTAAGTGTTATCGATATACCGTGACGCCATTTGGCCTAAAAACTAGTCTCGCTAGCCTGACCCGCGGATTGGTTCGAGTACTATCTGATGAAGTAAAGAGTTTTACCATCTTATATGTGGATGATTGTTTGTGTATTTCGAACAGCGTAGAAGAACACTTACAGCATTTAAAGCTATTATTTCGTGACTTGAAGCAAGCAAACCTTACAGTAAATTTTAATAAATCACAATTATTCCGTAAAGAGATCAATTATCTAGGGTATTGTCTGACAATGCAAGGTATTTCAGCTGCACCAGATAAAGTGAGGGCAATTCAGGAATTCCGAAGACTCAAGAACCAGAAACAACTCAAGGGGTTTTTAGGACTAACTAATTTTTACAATAGATTTATGAATAAGTATGCCGAAGCCACGCAACCACTGCTTAATTTGTTAAAGAAGAATTCCACATTCAAATGGACCAACACTTCGAGCGAGTTAAGGAATTGTTTATTGAAATGGTCATTCTTAAACATCCGGACCCAAATAGGTGGTTCTACCTGCAAACGGATGCAAGTCGCTATGCACTGGGAGGACAACTGTACCAACTGGAGGACAATAATGAAATCAGCGTAGTCGCGTTCACCAGTCGTGCGTTACGAGGCGCCGAGCTGAATTATTTTACTACTGAATTAGAGCTGTTAAGTGTAGTGCATTGTCTGCAGAAGTTTCGGACTTATGCATTGGGAAAACCCTTAACCATAATTATAGATAATAAGGCCCTAATTTTCATTAAAAAATACCATTTGAATAATTCATGTATCACTCGATGGGTTCTTGCGATATAAGAATACGATTTTGATATAATTCATTGTAAAGGGCGAGACAACGTCGTTCCAGATATCCTTAGCAGACACCCCGAGGACATGTACGATGAGCAATTAATAGACCCCACAGAAGAATTAGAAATAAGCCATATAACCATCCGGATCAGCAAGGAGGCAAAGGAAAAATTGAAGAACATCAAACAGTACCAACTAGCAGATACGAAGTTAAAACAAATTATTGACACCCTACAAGCAGGTAAGAACCACAAACACGCCGACAAATACGCTTGGCACAACAATAAACTCTACAGAAAGGAAAAGGGAGCGTGGAAGCTTATGTTGACAGAGGACCTGAGCCGAGCTATGATTTATGAGCTGCACCATGCCTACAGCCACGTGGGGAACTGACGAACATACCAGCTATTTAAAGAATACTTTATGGGAAATTCCATCAACAAAATCACACAACAGATCGTTAAAACATGTCAAACCTGCCAAAAAGGTAAAGATTATTTTAAGAGGATGATGGGAGAAACCCAACCCATCATACCCAAAACCAAAGGAGAATTAGTTAGTATTGATTATTATGGTCCGTTACCAGCATCTACAGGCGGAGTCAAATATGTGCTAATTATGGTAGATAATTTCACCAATTTTGTAAAATTATATAAGTTACAAAAAGCTACTACAACCGTCACCTTCAATAAGATTAAACTTTATTGCGAAGAGATAGGAAAACCAGCAGCAATATTAACTGATAACGGGACCCAGTTCACGAGTCAGCGATGGACAGCATCATTAACGGAATTGAACATTAAGCCAAAATTTACTGCTATCCGCAACCCCTGCACCAACTTAGCAGAACGAGTTAACAGACAATTTGGCAACATGTTCAGAGCACTCACATCTGAAAAACACTCAAAGTGGGCAACATATCTGAAGCTGGTAGAGTCTTGCATTAACCAAACATATCATGAGACCATCGAAACCACTCCATACGAACCCCAATGGGGAAGAAAGCCGGAACGTGATTGGACCAGATATATCGACTGGGAGATGATACCGGAAAGTCAGCCAATCAACTACCAAAACATTTATCTGCGAATAAAGGAGAAAGGAAAGAAGCGGACAGACCAGATAAATGCATCAAACAAAATCACAAAGTTTCAGATAGTGTAACATGACATAAGGTAGCAAGAATTCAATGGTATTTAATTATAAAATAAACAGCTGAAAATAAGAGTAAAAGGCAAAAAACTTATGAACTTAAAGATCAATAACCCAGTAACCCAATAAATGACAAATGACTATTAACCCGACAGACTTGACACAATAGATCGGATAGGAACCAAAAGAAAACCAAGAGACAGTGAAGAAGAAGTTTAAGTACAATCAAGTCATCCCAAAAAAGTGAACAGAATATTGTAAATTTAGTAATGAATTGATGTCTGTAGCATATGAGATGTAGCTAGGACAATAAGATTAATGAAGGGTAATAGTATCACATGTATCTTGTTATTTAAAGAATGTACTTGTATAATATAATGTAGGGGGGTTAGAAGCTAACCATACCCCAAACTAATTGTAGTAGTAATGGCCAAAGGCTATAAACAATACTTTGAGCCCAAAACAAAAGCAATATTAGAATGATGACCAAAAGTGATCAGTGTGATTTGGAGGTAAATAGTTATAAATGACCATAATCACACAGTGATTTAAGGTAATCAGACAACCCATGAATAAACAAGTGAATAAGCCCAAAAGTGTGTGTGTAAAAATAAATAAGTAGTGAAGTGATAGGTATAAAATAATGAAACAAAGTGAGCAGGGTAGTAATTATAGAAACTTTCTAATGAAAGAAAAAGTGTAGTGAGAGTGTAGAACTAAATATTATGTAAGCCAACTATGTTAAACAGATAAACAATTTGTGATAAACTGTGCACTAGTAGGTAAGATTGAACTAATTGTAATATTGTTAATTTAGGTAATAAGATATCAAGATTATATATTAAGGTAAGAGTTAAGGTATCAGAGTGTATAGCAAATTAAGAAGGACTAACACTGTGTTTAAGTGAAGGGAATAGTAGATAGGACATAGCATACAAGGAACAGTTTGTCAATAGTATTATAAGAGTTTCTTTAAGTAAGTATTAAGATTTTGTTTGTGTTCAGAAAATCATAGCATAGAGTAAATTGTAGGGTAAGCAGATAACAGCAATTAAAAGTTATTTCAGGGTAGAACCTGAAAAGAAATGTTTAATAGTAAGAATTAGAGTTAGGGATACTGATGTTTATTGTTTGTTTTGTTTGTAAATTGTATTAGAGTTACCAGGAATGTTAGTAAGAAATGTTAGATGGAAGTAGAATGGAATCTAGGCTCTAAGCCAAACTGTTGAACATAAATTTATTAATTTGAGAACAAATAATAATCCAAAGTTAAGGCAGAACGTGCCAAATGATTAAACCATGTAAGTGGGTATTCATAGTACCAAAATATGTGATTAACAACTAATTTTGAATAAAATATGTGTAAGATGTAAAATTGGGAAAATAGTAAAAATGTAATTAGCTATCCAAAAGTAGGCATGAGGGGTATCAAAATGTTCATCATAAAAAATTAGGAAGAATGGTACTAATGTGATGACCCTAGCTATTAGAACAAAGTAGTAATCTTCAGTTGAAGATATTTTGGTAGAAATAGACGAAAAAAGACGATAAATCCTAACAATAACCTGAGTTAATAACCAATGAAAAATTAGCATAATTTATGAAGTAACCATAGCAACAAGAAAAATAACGCCAAAAAACCGTTAGATTTTCAGTAAGTCATTATTAACCAACGCCAGAGGGTGGACCGAGTAGCTCTCGTATTAACATTAAATTATTATTCTTCAAACAATTTCAAAACTATTTAAAACTAATAGAAGACAATTACAACAGTACAGGGAATCCTGAACGTAAATTTTATTTATAAAAAATTAATTTAACAAACCGTAGTGATCCAAAGAAGACGAAGCGACGCCGTGACGAAGAAAGACGACCACGGACACTATATGAAGATCAGTGGAACCTCCTAAAAGAAGAAGACGACACCAACTGAAGAATTACGAGGCCTGAAGTAGCAAAGAAAAGTGCCGAGACGAGGGAAACAGACGACAGGAATTATCCATAGAAGAAGACGACAGCCCAGGAGTTATCTATCGAAGAAGACGACGTCAGGATCTTCAGCAACAAGTAACTGATGAGTATAAACATTATCCCTTAAAGCGTATTCACAAATTTTGGTCTGAATTAAATTTAACTATTTCAAAATCAATGATCACTATTCCGAGTCAAAATAAATGCTTATTTAAATTCACTATTTAACTATAATAAATTAACAATTATTAAGAAAGTAAATTATGATAAATAATTAACGAATCTTCTAATAACGAACTTCTGGCAAATGAAACATAACCATAAATTGCTTCACAAGTTTTCATTGGTGATTACTTAGTCAAATGTAATGAGATATCGATTTATTTATGTAATTAGTTGTAAGAATTATTATAACTTGTTGTGTGTTAGCCGTAAGTATATATTTCTGTAGCCAAAAGGACTTTACACCCCTGAGAAAAACGATAATTTTTACTGTAAACTAACATTACTGATTGACTGTATACAACTGAGCTGAGCAAGTACCAACTACACAATTGTAATAGCCGGTGCCGAAAACGAATTTTGATGTATAATAAACCAAGTGAAATATTCTAAAGGATTAATAAATGTTCTCAATCTGCAATGCTGTATGTTTGATTCCGTTAATTTAGAATTACGACTAGTAATTATTGAAGTGAAGGCGTTAAAGCGAGACGCAAGCTGGGTAATACTGCAGAGAGCTGTACGCCAATCAGGTGGCGAGGCGGCAACGTTTGCAACGTTTGAATGCGGCAGAGCAGAATACGGTTTACCCGTACACGACTGAGAGCATACATTTTGACACGTTTAACAACAAACAACATTTAAAATTTTAATTTTTACAACACCCCATAAACATCTAGTTACAAAGTGGCTTCCATCACGGGGCTTAAACGATAGAGGACTTTACACCCCATAAAAATACTATTACAAAGTGGCGCGCCAACTAGTAGGGCTAGAATAGGTAAGGAAACATATCTTTAAACTTTACAGATTCTAGCGGCGACTACGGAAATGGAACCGGCAAAACACGGGACGAGACTCCAGACATTATTACGCGAAAAGGAGGCGGAAGAGGAAGCAAGGAGATTAGAAAAGGAGATTGAGAAAGACGTCAGAATGGAGGAAAAGGAAATAACATCAGTGGAAGATGTGGAAGAATTACTGACTCCTATGGAAATAGATAAACCCACACAACAGGAGGAAGCTGGGGAAAAACCTGATTGGAAACAGTTCATGGAATTAATGAGTAGTATGGAGAAGAAAATGGACCAAAATAATGAGAAAACTAATGAAACCTTGAAGGAAATGAATGAGAAAATGGACCGAACTAAGGAAGAATTAAATGACAATTCCAAGAAACAGAACGAAGAATTGAATAAGAAATTCGAGTCAATAAATGACAATTTCAAGAAAATGGACAAGAAGTTAGAAGATAATTCCAAGAAACAGAATGAAAAACTAGACAAGAAGTTTGAATCATTAAATGAAACCCTGACACAGAAGTTGAAGGAGGAGAATAAATTGATTAGTGAGAAGATAGAGAGAAGTAATGAGAAAACCAGTGAAGCTTTGAGGCTGATGAAAAAAGATATAGAAACACTGAACCACAAAATCGATAGTAACAGTGAAACTATACAACGACAATTAATAGCGTACCGTAAAGAAGTAAAACAGACAAAAATGGAGACGAATCAGAGATGGGAAGAAACAAATTACAAAACTGATCAGATCAAGGAAACATTGGATAAGGGTTTCAAGAAGGTGAATGAAACACTAGAAGGAGTTTCTGAAGGTATTAAAGAAACACTGAACGAGAACGGGAAACCGGGAAATAAGAAAATAGAAGATAGTAGGAAGGAAATAAAAACTACAGAAGACAAAAGCATACTGTTGTCTACAAATAAAAAGAACAGCCACAAGGAGAATATCCAAATCATGGAAGTGACGACTAAGAAGAGTGAATACTTGGAAATGAAGACCAAGGAAATAAGAAAAATATATAGAAAGAAAATAATAAATCCCAGAGAAGAATTGGAGATGATGAAGAATGGACTGTTTGAGATGTTTAATGTACTAATTAACGACCAGAATGAATTCATGAATTTTAGAAATAACAGAAGGAACTTACTAGAACCTTTAGAAAGGAATCACTACAAAATAGTGGGTAACAGAATAAGAAGGAGAAGACACTTAATGGACATGCATAATCCAATAGCAATGACAGCATCTACAATGGAAATAGCATTGACCTATTCGTTGTATAAACAAAATAATGAAATGATTGAGATAGCAATGGAAACAAGCGAAAATGTTATAACAAAAACATTTAAATACAGAACAATAGCAAGAAAATGGACAAGAACAGAAATCATACTGAAAACGACAGCAATCCGAACAGGAGCCACTCATATAATCATGGACCATGGTTAAACCAAGTGTGAAGGAACACTGAGAAATAGGACTGATTTTAAGTAAAACGACCATGCAAACCAATTAATGTATAAAAAGGAGAAGATTAACCTACAAGAAAAAAAAGGAGTGTACATAACAGGGTCCATTATATAACAAAATAAATACCCTACCTCATATCGAAAGATAATAAAAATAATACCTATGTCATAAGTGAAATCACAACTAAAAAGATAAAAGGGACTTATAACCAGTCTTCTTTAAAAAAGTATTATGAACCGGTGTCAGAAAATTAAAGAGAATTTTGTGAGTAACTATTATCAAAATTCAAAAGTAATGTAAGCACAACTTACAGTAAGTATTTGATTGGAACCATTATTATTATAAATGAGAGGGAATTTAGAAGAAAGATAAGCTAAGTTCAAAACAAAGTAAGGCTAAACTTACGAACAAGTGTGAAACAAAATGTGTAAACACATGTAAATTTTGGAAATGTATAATGAAATATCATAAAAATTGAGATATAAAATAATTAAATATTACACAAATAATGATGACGCTACATAACATCATTAACAAACCCTATCACAAAAAGGGGATAAATAGAAATTAATGTTTCACAAAAGAAGAAACCAAAACAATCAAATAAAAAATAACACTGGCAGATTAGCTGAGTTATCAATGAAAAAATATAAATGAGTCAAAACCAGCTACAATGTTAATTAAATATCAATGAGCATTAGAGTGATGACAAATAGAATCACTACCATATAGAATAAGCTCTTAAAACAATACAAAATGCCTATTAAATATCGCCACAAGCTTAAAACAAAGGAATCCTAATAAGTTATTGAAATGAAAGGTCATGAGTTGTATGAAAGAAAGAATAATTAATCCCAAAAGTGTTTTATTGTATTAATATTATGTGAGTCGGAAATGAACGACTATTATTATAATTATTATGAATATTATTATGTGATGATTTTATGTTGAGATACGTCCAACATATGTTATTGAGCAGATAGGCAAGGCCTCTGAACTCAAAATGTGTATAAATGGATAGCAGAGTAATAGAGCCACACGTGCCCTCTGACTATTACCAATTTATATGAAGGAGAGAGAAGAAAAATTTTAGGGAAATAGAACATAAAGGGGAATAATAAAGAAAAAAAAATAATACCAATTATTATATTATGAACCATGACTTAATAAAGAATGAATACAGAAGAAGTAGCGATGGAGGAATTCCTGAATAATAACAACTTGATAAAATGAACTATATTGATGATTTCAGAAAAAATCTAATAATCTTTGTTTCGAAATAATCAATTTTGGTGGCGATGCATTATGTAACATGACATAAGGTAGCAAGAATTCAATGGTATTTAATTATAAAATAAACAGCTGAAAATAAGAGTAAAAGGCAAAAAACTTATGAACTTAAAGATCAATAACCCAGTAACCCAATAAATGACAAATGACTATTAACCCGACAGACTTGACACAATAGATCGGATAGGAACCAAAAGAAAACCAAGAGACAGTGAAGAAGAAGTTTAAGTACAATCAAGTCATCCCAAAAAAGTGAACAGAATATTGTAAATTTAGTAATGAATTGATGTCTGTAGCGTATGAGATGTAGCTAGGACAATAAGATTAATGAAGGGTAATAGTATCACATGTATCTTGTTATTTAAAGAATGTACTTGTATAATATAATGTAGGGGGGTTAGAAGCTAACCATACCCCAAACTAATTGTAGTAGTAATGGCCAAAGGCTATAAACAATACTTTGAGCCCAAAACAAAAGCAATATTAGAATGATGACCAAAAGTGATCAGTGTGATTTGGAGGTAAATAGTTATAAATGACCATAATCACACAGTAATTTAAGGTAATCAGACAACCCATGAATAAACAAGTGAATAAGCCCAAAAGTGTGTGTGTAAAAATAAATAAGTAGTGAAGTGATAGGTATAAAATAATGAAACAAAGTGAGCAGGGTAGTAATTATAGAAACTTTCTAATGAAAGAAAAAGTGTAGTGAGAGTGTAGAACTAAATATTATGTAAGCCAACTATGTTAAACAGATAAACAATTTGTGATAAACTGTGCACTAGTAGGTAAGATTGAACTAATTGTAATATTGTTAATTTAGGTAATAAGATATCAAGATTATATATTAAGGTAAGAGTTAAGGTATCAGAGTGTATAGCAAATTAAGAAGGACTAACACTGTGTTTAAGTGAAGGGAATAGTAGATAGGACATAGCATACAAGGAACAGTTTGTCAATAGTATTATAAGAGTTTCTTTAAGTAAGTATTAAGATTTTGTTTGTGTTCAGAAAATCATAGCATAGAGTAAATTGTAGGGTAAGCAGATAACAGCAATTAAAAGTTATTTCAGGGTAGAACCTGAAAAGAAATGTTTAATAGTAAGAATTAGAGTTAGGGATACTGATGTTTATTGTTTGTTTTGTTTGTAAATTGTATTAGAGTTACCAGGAATGTTAGTAAGAAATGTTAGATGGAAGTAGAATGGAATCTAGGCTCTAAGCCAAACTGTTGAACATAAATTTATTAATTTGAGAACAAATAATAATCCAAAGTTAAGGCAGAACGTGCCAAATGATTAAACCATGTAAGTGGGTATTCATAGTACCAAAATATGTGATTAACAACTAATTTTGAATAAAATATGTGTAAGATGTAAAATTGGGAAAATAGTAAAAATGTAATTAGCTATCCAAAAGTAGGCATGAGGGGTATCAAAATGTTCATCATAAAAAATTAGGAAGAATGGTACTAATGTGATGACCCTAGCTATTAGAACAAAGTAGTAATCTTCAGTTGAAGATATTTTGGTAGAAATAGACGAAAAAAGACGATAAATCCTAACAATAACCTGAGTTAATAACCAATGAAAAATTAGCATAATTTATGAAGTAACCATAGCAACAAGAAAAATAACGCCAAAAAACCGTTAGATTTTCAGTAAGTCATTATTAACCAACGCCAGAGGGTGGACCGAGTAGCTCTCGTATTAACATTAAATTATTATTCTTCAAACAATTTCAAAACTATTTAAAACTAATAGAAGACAATTACAACAGTACAGGGAATCCTGAACGTAAATTTTATTTATAAAAAATTAATTTAACAAACCGTAGTGATCCAAAGAAGACGAAGCGACGCCGTGACGAAGAAAGACGACCACGGACACTATATGAAGATCAGTGGAACCTCCTAAAAGAAGAAGACGACACCAACTGAAGAATTACGAGGCCTGAAGTAGCAAAGAAAAGTGCCGAGACGAGGGAAACAGATGACAGGAATTATCCATAGAAGAAGACGACAGCCCAGGAGTTATCTATCGAAGAAGACGACGTCAGGATCTTCAGCAACAAGTAACTGATGAGTATAAACATTATCCCTTAAAGCGTATTCACAAATTTTGGTCTGAATTAAATTTAACTATTTCAAAATCAATGATCACTATTCCGAGTCAAAATAAATGCTTATTTAAATTCACTATTTAACTATAATAAATTAACAATTATTAAGAAAGTAAATTATGATAAATAATTAACGAATCTTCTAATAACGAACTTCTGGCAAATGAAACATAACCATAAATTGCTTCACAAGTTTTCATTGGTGATTACTTAGTCAAATGTAATGAGATATCGATTTATTTATGTAATTAGTTGTAAGAATTATTATAACTTGTTGTGTGTTAGCCGTAAGTATATATTTCTGTAGCCAAAAGGACTTTACACCCCTGAGAAAAACGATAATTTTTACTGTAAACTAACATTACTGATTGACTGTATACAACTGAGCTGAGCAAGTACCAACTACACAATTGTAATAGCCGGTGCCGAAAACGAATTTTGATGTATAATAAACCAAGTGAAATATTCTAAAGGATTAATAAATGTTCTCAATCTGCAATGCTGTATGTTTGATTCCGTTAATTTAGAATTACGACTAGTAATTATTGAAGTGAAGGCGTTAAAGCGAGACGCAAGCTGGGTAATACTGCAGAGAGCTGTACGCCAATCAGGTGGCGAGGCGGCAACGTTTGCAACGTTTGAATGCGGCAGAGCAGAATACGGTTTACCCGTACACGACTGAGAGCATACATTTTGACACGTTTAACAACAAACAACATTTAAAATTTTAATTTTTACAACACCCCATAAACATCTAGTTACAAAGTGGCTTCCATCGCGGGGCTTAAACGATAGAGGAATTTACACCCCATAAAAATACTATTACAAAGTGGCGCGCCAACTAGTAGGGCTAGAATAGGTAAGGAAACATATCTTTAAACTTTACAGATTCTAGCGGCGACTACGGAAATGGAACCGGCAAAACACGGGACGAGACTCCAGACATTATTACGCGAAAAGGAGGCGGAAGAGGAAGCAAGGAGATTAGAAAAGGAGATTGAGAAAGACGTCAGAATGGAGGAAAAGGAAATAACATCAGTGGAAGATGTGGAAGAATTACTGACTCCTATGGAAATAGATAAACCCACACAACAGGAGGAAGCTGGGGAAAAACCTGATTGGAAACAGTTCATGGAATTAATGAGTAGTATGGAGAAGAAAATGGACCAAAATAATGAGAAAACTAATGAAACCTCGAAGGAAATGAATGAGAAAATGGACCGAACTAAGGAAGAATTAAATGACAATTCCAAGAAACAGAACGAAGAATTGAATAAGAAATTCGAGTCAATAAATGACAATTTCAAGAAAATGGACAAGAAGTTAGAAGATAATTCCAAGAAACAGAATGAAAAACTAGACAAGAAGTTTGAATCATTAAATGAAACCCTGACACAGAAGTTGAAGGAGGAGAATAAATTGATTAGTGAGAAGATAGAGAGAAGTAATGAGAAAACCAGTGAAGCTTTGAGGCTGATGAAAAAAGATATAGAAACACTGAACCACAAAATCGATAGTAACAGTGAAACTATACAACGACAATTAATAGCGTACCGTAAAGAAGTAAAACAGACAAAAATGGAGACGAATCAGAGATGGGAAGAAACAAATTACAAAACTGATCAGATCAAGGAAACATTGGATAAGGGTTTCAAGAAGGTGAATGAAACACTAGAAGGAGTTTCTGAAGGTATTAAAGAAACACTGAACGAGAACGGGAAACCGGGAAATAAGAAAATAGAAGATAGTAGGAAGGAAATAAAAACTACAGAAGACAAAAGCATACTGTTGTCTACAAATAAAAAGAACAGCCACAAGGAGAATATCCAAATCATGGAAGTGACGACTAAGAAGAGTGAATACTTGGAAATGAAGACCAAGGAAATAAGAAAAATATATAGAAAGAAAATAATAAATCCCAGAGAAGAATTGGAGATGATGAAGAATGGACGGTTTGAGATGTTTAATGTACTAATTAACGACCAGAATGAATTCATGAATTTTAGAAATAACAGAAGGAACTTACTAGAACCTTTAGAAAGGAATCACTACAAAATAGTGGGTAACAGAATAAGAAGGAGAAGACACTTAATGGACATGCATAATCCAATAGCAATGACAGCATCTACAATGGAAATAGCATTGACCTATTCGTTGTATAAACAAAATAATGAAATGATTGAGATAGCAATGGAAACAAGCGAAAATGTTATAACAAAAACATTTAAATACAGAACAATAGCAAGAAAATGGACAAGAACAGAAATCATACTGAAAACGACAGCAATCCGAACAGGAGCCACTCATATAATCATGGACCATGGTTAAACCAAGTGTGAAGGAACACTGAGAAATAGGACTGATTTTAAGTAAAACGACCATGCAAACCAATTAATGTATAAAAAGGAGAAGATTAACCTACAAGAAAAAAAAGGAGTGTACATAACAGGGTCCATTATATAACAAAATAAATACCCTACCTCATATCGAAAGATAATAAAAATAATACCTATGTCATAAGTGAAATCACAACTAAAAAGATAAAAGGGACTTATAACCAGTCTTCTTTAAAAAAGTATTATGAACCGGTGTCAGAAAATTAACGAGAATTTTGTGAGTAACTATTATCAAAATTCAAAAGTAATGTAAGCACAACTTACAGTAAGTATTTGATTGGAACCATTATTATTATAAATGAGAGGGAATTTAGAAGAAAGATAAGCTAAGTTCAAAACAAAGTAAGGCTAAACTTACGAACAAGTGTGAAACAAAATGTGTAAACACATGTAAATTTTGGAAATGTATAATGAAATATCATAAAAATTGAGATATAAAATAATTAAATATTACACAAATAATGATGACGCTACATAACATCATTAACAAACCCTATCACAAAAAGGGGATAAATAGAAATTAATGTTTCACAAAAGAAGAAACCAAAACAATCAAATAAAAAATAACACTGGCAGATTAGCTGAGTTATCAATGAAAAAATATAAATGAGTCAAAACCAGCTACAATGTTAATTAAATATCAATGAGCATTAGAGTGATGACAAATAGAATCACTACCATATAGAATAAGCTCTTAAAACAATACAAAATGCCTATTAAATATCGCCACAAGCTTAAAACAAAGGAATCCTAATAAGTTATTGAAATGAAAGGTCATGAGTTGTATGAAAGAAAGAATAATTAATCCCAAAAGTGTTTTATTGTATTAATATTATGTGAATCGGAAATGAACGACTATTATTATAATTATTATGAATATTATTATGTGATGATTTTATGTTGAGATACGTCCAACATATGTTATTGAGCAGATAGGCAAGGCCTCTGAACTCAAAATGTGTATAAATGGATAGCAGAGTAATAGAGCCACACGTGCCCTCTGACTATTACCAATTTATATGAAGGAGAGAGAAGAAAAATTTTAGGGAAATAGAACATAAAGGGGAATAATAAAGAAAAAAAAATAATACCAATTATTATATTATGAACCATGACTTAATAAAGAATGAATACAGAAGAAGTAGCGATGGAGGAATTCCTGAATAATAACAACTTGATAAAATGAACTATATTGATGATTTCAGAAAAAATCTAATAATCTTTGTTTCGAAATAATCAATTTTGGTGGCGATGCATTATGTAACATGACATAAGGTAGCAAGAATTCAATGGTATTTAATTATAAAATAAACAGCTGAAAATAAGAGTAAAAGGCAAAAAACTTATGAACTTAAAGATCAATAACCCAGTAACCCAATAAATGACAAATGACTATTAACCCGACAGACTTGACACAATAGATCGGATAGGAACCAAAAGAAAACCAAGAGACAGTGAAGAAGAAGTTTAAGTACAATCAAGTCATCCCAAAAAAGTGAACAGAATATTGTAAATTTAGTAATGAATTGATGTCTGTAGCATATGAGATGTAGCTAGGACAATAAGATTAATGAAGGGTAATAGTATCACATGTATCTTGTTATTTAAAGAATGTACTTGTATAATATAATGTAGGGGGGTTAGAAGCTAACCATACCCCAAACTAATTGTAGTAGTAATGGCCAAAGGCTATAAACAATACTTTGAGCCCAAAACAAAAGCAATATTAGAATGATGACCAAAAGTGATCAGTGTGATTTGGAGGTAAATAGTTATAAATGACCATAATCACACAGTGATTTAAGGTAATCAGACAACCCATGAATAAACAAGTGAATAAGCCCAAAAGTGTGTGTGTAAAAATAAATAAGTAGTGAAGTGATAGGTATAAAATAATGAAACAAAGTGAGCAGGGTAGTAATTATAGAAACTTTCTAATGAAAGAAAAAGTGTAGTGAGAGTGTAGAACTAAATATTATGTAAGCCAACTATGTTAAACAGATAAACAATTTGTGATAAACTGTGCACTAGTAGGTAAGATTGAACTAATTGTAATATTGTTAATTTAGGTAATAAGATATCAAGATTATATATTAAGGTAAGAGTTAAGGTATCAGAGTGTATAGCAAATTAAGAAGGACTAACACTGTGTTTAAGTGAAGGGAATAGTAGATAGGACATAGCATACAAGGAACAGTTTGTCAATAGTATTATAAGAGTTTCTTTAAGTAAGTATTAAGATTTTGTTTGTGTTCAGAAAATCATAGCATAGAGTAAATTGTAGGGTAAGCAGATAACAGCAATTAAAAGTTATTTCAGGGTAGAACCTGAAAAGAAATGTTTAATAGTAAGAATTAGAGTTAGGGATACTGATGTTTATTGTTTGTTTTGTTTGTAAATTGTATTAGAGTTACCAGGAATGTTAGTAAGAAATGTTAGATGGAAGTAGAATGGAATCTAGGCTCTAAGCCAAACTGTTGAACATAAATTTATTAATTTGAGAACAAATAATAATCCAAAGTTAAGGCAGAACGTGCCAAATGATTAAACCATGTAAGTGGGTATTCATAGTACCAAAATATGTGATTAACAACTAATTTTGAATAAAATATGTGTAAGATGTAAAATTGGGAAAATAGTAAAAATGTAATTAGCTATCCAAAAGTAGGCATGAGGGGTATCAAAATGTTCATCATAAAAAATTAGGAAGAATGGTACTAATGTGATGACCCTAGCTATTAGAACAAAGTAGTAATCTTCAGTTGAAGATATTTTGGTAGAAATAGACGAAAAAAGACGATAAATCCTAACAATAACCTGAGTTAATAACCAATGAAAAATTAGCATAATTTATGAAGTAACCATAGCAACAAGAAAAATAACGCCAAAAAACCGTTAGATTTTCAGTAAGTCATTATTAACCAACGCCAGAGGGTGGACCGAGTAGCTCTCGTATTAACATTAAATTATTATTCTTCAAACAATTTCAAAACTATTTAAAACTAATAGAAGACAATTACAACAGTACAGGGAATCCTGAACGTAAATTTTATTTATAAAAAATTAATTTAACAAACCGTAGTGATCCAAAGAAGACGAAGCGACGCCGTGACGAAGAAAGACGACCACGGACACTATATGAAGATCAGTGGAACCTCCTAAAAGAAGAAGACGACACCAACTGAAGAATTACGAGGCCTGAAGTAGCAAAGAAAAGTGCCGAGACGAGGGAAACAGACGACAGGAATTATCCATAGAAGAAGACGACAGCCCAGGAGTTATCTATCGAAGAAGACGACGTCAGGACCTTCAGCAACAAGTAACTGATGAGTATAAACATTATCCCTTAAAGCGTATTCACAAATTTTGGTCTGAATTAAATATAACTATTTCAAAATCAATGATCACTATTCCGAGTCAAAATAAATGCTTATTTAAATTCACTATTTAACTATAACAAAGTAACAATTATTAAGAAAGTACATTATGATAAATAATTAACGAATCTTCTAATAACGAACTTCTGGCAAATGAGACATAACCCTAAATTGCTTCACAAGTTTTCATTGGTGATTACTTAGTCAAATGTAATGAGATATCGATTTATTTATGTAATTAGTTGTAAGAATTATTATAACTTTGTGTGTGTTAGCCGTAAGTATATATTTCTGTAGCCAAAAGGACTTTACACCCCTGAGAAAAACGATAATTTTTACTGTAAACTAACATTACTGACTGATTGTATACAACTGAGCTGAGCAAGTACCAACTACACAATTGTAATAGCCGGTGCAGAAAACGGATTTTGATGTATAATAAACCAAGATAAATATTCTAAAGGATTAATAAATGTTCTCAATCTGCAATGCTGTATGTTTGATTCAGTTAATTTAGAATTACGACTAATAATTATTGAAGTGAAGGCGTTAAAGCGAGACGCAAGCTGGGTAATATAGCAGAGAGCTGTACGCCAATCAGGTGGCGAGGCGGTAACGTTTGAATGCGGCAGAGCAGAATACGGTTTACCCGTACACGACTGAGAGCATACATTTTGACACCAAACAACATTAAACATTTAAACTTTAATTTTTACAACCCACATAGAAAAGGAGATTTATTACAATAGGGAATCAGGTATTATTGCGCACATACCCGATATCGGACTTAAATAAGAAAGTGATAGGTAAATTCTCCAACATGTTTGAAGGACCCTATAAAATAGTTAGGAACGGCCACATACCAACTGGAAGACGCTCGACAACCAGGACGAATCCAGGGAAACTTCAACATAAGGCAGCTAAAACAGTATTATGAAAATTAACATATTACAACACACATAGACAACAAACATAACACAGAAAATATCGAACAGATTGTAAAAACACAAAACGCATATATGTATGTAATAGTCATAAGTAACTATAACAAATCTGTAATAACAAGATGATAATTGCTAATTAACTAACAATATTTTAGTTCAAATTGTATAGGATTAAAATTTTACAAATTTACGTATGTATACTAAAATGTATAAAAGATTATAATATGCAATAGTGTATAGGTAGAAAGTAGGTTATAAATAACAATGACAGAGCAAAAGTAAATGTCAATAACCCACCCTGGTGTCAGTTTGACAAGCAGGTAGTCTGTTTAAAGCTGAGGGTGTGTTTGTAAACAACAGCTGATCGCCGGCTGGCATGTTGTAAACAACATTAGTTAATGGGATCAGTGAATTAACCAAATATATATAGAGGTACAATATATAAATGTACAGTGTTGTGTATAATAAAATTAAGTTATATGAAGCAATTAATGTATAGGTAAACATGTATCATAGCATAATAATAGATTAAGAGTTACAAAAAAATGTCATTAGAACCATTCATAGGGACGCAACAATAGAATTAGCCTCTATCTTCAATCTACAAATCAATATAATTCTATTGGGGGACAAATATAACGTTAAAATTGAATAAGATGCAATTTTACGGGGATTAATTCATATGTCATAGATATCAAATATAAATCTGTAAAAAACAATGTTAAGTAAATGCAGTTAAAAGATACCAGAGCGGTATTTGTTCAAAAGGAACAAAAGCTTGAGTTGGCGCCTGCCAGATGGCCAGAAAGTACAAAAAGTCACGTAGAAGGCTGGCTATCATAAAAATGTATTATACTTAGAAACTAGCAAAAAATAGGTGAAAGCTGGTGAATTTTAAGTGCTTCCAACAATAAAATACCGTTATGTAAGACAGAGAGCATAGACAGAGAGATTTGAGTAACGCGTCTTTCCCACTATTTACACACGCGCTGTTGAGGTGATGAATGGAGTAAAGCGTCATTTTTTTAGCAAGTGAATTCTCGGGGTAGATTGGGTAAATTTGTATTTCGCGGTAGTGAAACCAATCAGAGTGTATTTTGTAAATATTTGGTGAGGGTAGTTTTAAGTCGGGTATAAAAAACGTAGTTGGAAAAAGTTCAGGCAGTCTGCGGAGATACTACATTTATTTAGACTCGTAACTGGTGTGTTAAAGAATTATTATTTTAGTTAGTTGATAAATTAAACAGATAATATTCGCAAACGTAGTAAATTGTATACAGTGAAGTTATCAAACAGTAAAACTAACAGTCGTATTTGAATCACCGAAATAATAGAAATTCATGAAAGTAAATTGTTGAAGAAGTTTCAAACAGTAATCATTATTCTAATAAAGTATTAAGTATTTATCGAAGCAATCATAATTCGTCTGAGATTGAATTGTAGTTCGAAGTGTAAAGTTACGGTGAGCTGAGAAATTCTACAGCCGAACTTGTCGTGTACTAATTAATCCGACGGTATCAACCTATTGTGTCCGTGTTGGAAGCACTTATATCCAATAACTTATATACTATGTGTAAAAAAATATTGTGTAACATGTCACAGTTATATTCTCACTAAATCGTAAAAGGTGAATTGTGTCTGGTGCATGTGAAACTAGTGTATATAAAGTTAACGAATGAACGAGTCCAACTGACGGGGATATACCTAGCAGCAGTGGACCGTAGGATCACAGGACCGACAACGTTTGAGGAGACACTCCGCACCGTAAATACAGAATTCAACAAACAAGTAAAAATTATATGAACATTCATTTTAATATTGTAATTAAAGTTCAATTCTTTTGGTAACTCAAACAGTTAAAAAGAATCCACAATTAAAAAAAAAAGAATAATCTTAAGAAATTGAATATTGATATTAGTAATGTAATCTTTAAATTCAAGAAGAATATTAAACGTAAAATTTGTCACATTTATATTTGTTTTTATTAATTATTACACCCTGAGATCAATTATAAGAGTCGCTACGCCAAAGTAAGAGCTAAGTTCAATAGTTGAATATCAACAATTAGACATATATAACTAGATCAAGTACCCTAAAGATAGAATAAGTGAAATATAAGATAACTTATAACATAAAGTCAGTAGTTATCATATTGATGGTATTTAATATTTAGAAGTAACCCTTGCTTTGAGAGCATAGTTGTAGTATTTGGCACTACAACGTAAAACTTAATATTCAGGAATATTCAACACTTAGTCTTGCTTTGCGAGGTGTAGTAGCTCCAACTATGACGCCCTTTGTTTATGGGGAAATACAATGGAGTAGTGCTCTGGCTGGCTAGACTCAGTTGTTTCTATTACAGCAGTATAGGCTCGCTTTGTGTGATTAGGGACTGCAAACCCCGTTTGTACGTCATGGCGCCACCAGTCTGTTTGTTGGTAAATAACACATGGTGCGCCAGGTTGGAATTTGTAAGTTCGTTGTTAGTGTCAATCCAATTCATCGTGAAATGTAAATAATAGTACATATAAAGGATTAAAGTGTCATAGTGTAATATATTTTTATATTTAACTGGTAGGACGCAATGAATTCTGTCAAAAAACTCAACGAAACGGCGTTCAGTTTAGGTCCTATTGAGGAAAAAATTGAAATTCAGAGAGTAGGTAGGCCTACAACAGACCTTTCAAATTTTAATCAAAGTGTAAAACCAGGTAACAGAATATTTAATCGTAAATTAAAAAAAAAAGATTTCTACAATAAATATTTGTGGTTACATGGGTGTGACACTAAAATTGCAGTATTTTGTTTTCCCTGTGTATTGTTTGGAGGAGTGGAGACTTGGACATTTTCTTTTCAGAAAATAAAACAATTTTATTCCATCCAACCCATCTGCAACCCCCAAATTTTCAACCACCAGCCGCCATTGACACATACAGAGTTAAACACTAAAACACTACCTGTGTAATGAACACATACCTAAGTATACTCTTAATAATGAGTCAGTATACATGCAGTTATAACAGCTTTTGTTTCGTTTTATTCTAAGAATTGATGTTTTAGAATCAAGATTACCTGATCTGATTTACATTTTACTTTAATAATAATATTTATATACATAAAATAAATATAAATATAAAATATTTCTTTTATATACAGAATTTTTACATCGCATATTCTTAAATCTGCTTTATTGTGAAAGTCTGTGAAAACTGGTAGCAGCACACTGACTTGATTAGTATAAACATATTTATGCCTACCTTTGAATATTTTTAATATGTATATACTGATATATTTTTGTTCTATAGCTCTTTCACATGCACATACATAACAGAGTAAAAGAAAGCTATAATACACAGGTTACCAGAATTTAGTATATATGCTAATACAAATTGACTAAATACAAGTAATAATGACATTTTATACAAATTATGTTAAACCTTTGTTAATGAACAACCACGTTCACTTATAGAACTTTTAGAAAGACCACACAGACTTTTAGAATACATTGCACAGACTTACATTCAATACAAAATTTAAAATGTGCTCAGATCTTGAAAACATACTTTCTCATAATGTAACTTCTTTTTTAAAAAATAGGCACTTTGGCAGTTTTCCTTTTTAGCAACAGTGAAAATTAAATTTAATGAGCACTTACAAGCAATATTAGACAGCCAAATGTTAAGTCACTCATTCTCATGCTTGTGTACATGCTTTCTGTACATTTATATGTGTTTCTGAGTACAAAACTACAAAAATAACATCGAAACGTCTGGGAAATCAAAACCTAAAAGTAAGTTCACAGTGAAAGTGTTTATATATATATATATATATATATATATATATATATATATATATATATATACAGTATAAACAAAAATAACAGTATATTCTTGCAACACTTAGTTTACACACCCATGCAAAGAACAGTATCACTGATAATCCGTACGTAACAGTAGGTATAAGAATTTTTCCATTCGGTGTCTTGGCAATGTGTTCTAAAGTAGGGAATAGGAGGTAACATTTCTTTGTTCTCATTTCAATTTCCCTGTGCTTCAGTAATTCCAACACTATCTTAGCACCAACAGAATGTCCAATAAAGTAGATGTTTCTTGTCTCAGGAACAAACTTTTTTACAAATTCGACTTTGTGGAGTATTTGCCCAGCCAGATCATACAGCTCTGGATCTTCTGATACAGTTAATTCTGGGCCAGCTAACTGCTTCGGAGTTGGTACCTCATGGCCTACCAAAATGAACAACACAAACATTAAAGTGAACTGGTATACTAAAATCAACATACACAAGTCACTAAATTAATGAATTAATGAGCATAATTATTTAGAAACCTTCATTAAATGAGTAGTGAATATTCATAATGTCCACAATAATAATGCATAGTATTGTGACTTTTGTGTCATCACTATTCTCTTTGTTCAGTTGGTCCCCCAACAGATCTGGAAAGTTTATGTTAAGAGTTATATCATACACCACTGGGGAATTTGATATAGGTCTTGTGTTCCCAGTTTATATACTTATAGCTGGTGTCCTTGATATTAAATTTTTTAGGTATTTTCAGGGCCATACTTTTTTATTATCACAATTTTTTTGATTTTCAACTTTCACTATTTATCATGTATATGGAGAATAAGGGGTGACTCACCAAGTACATATTCAAAATGTAATGAATCTACTTCCTGTTTTTAAAAATAGAACTAAAAGTAACCATGCAAATCAGGTCTGATCCTTGGGTGGAGTGGACAGAAGGGCAATTTTTCCCACCAAAATGTTTACAACAATTTGCATAATACCAATAAGAAAAAATTTTGTTTTCTCTGGCTTAGTTTATTTTTCTGAATATTCAAAGCTCTATTCAAGAATTTCAAATATGTATTTTAAATTTTTAGACAAATTTTAAAATATTTTCATTTTCTTCTTCCTACTTATATAATACAGACATGTTTTTTATGATTAAATATTTAATTTTATAACAAATGCACTACTTTTTCATAATTTACAGTAATAATTTTCATAACCTCCAAAGAAATGGTCCCCCATCCAAAATTCCATGCAAGATATGTTATGTCAGTCTCTTCAGGCTTTGTGAGATATTTGTAAATTGCAAAAAAGATGAATATTAAAACATATATATTTATACAGGCTGAATAATACTTGTTTATCTAAACAATTTATGTAAAACAGATAATTTCAGCTTACTTGTAGCAAACTTCGTTCCTTCTGTAACTCTGTTGTGTGTGTGTGTGTGTGTGTGTGTGTGTGCTGCTAAATATAAAAATATGCACCCGCCCGCACATATGTGGACACAATATAGAACTTCTTATTTACCTCAAGTAATTTAAATTTAACAAGTAGCAAAAATTAATTTGAATCATCTGAATATTTTACACAAACATTTCTTTGATATTAAACACAAATGAATTAGATGATATTATGCAAACATCATGGACCTTTTGATAAGTTGCCACCAACTTAGGATGTGTCATCAAGTAAAGAACTAATAATATTTATACTTCAGTATTTAAAAGTCAAAGTTTAATGTCATTTGCAGCCTCTACAATTTATTATCCTGTTACAATCAAGTCTTATGGTCCTACTACATTTTGTAAGTCTATCAAGGCCACGCTTGGAAACAATTTTTCTTCTTGCTGCCTCAAACCAAGGTTCAGTGGATGCTCACATTGTGAATGTGCTACTTATTCACTCCACTGCTTATAGATGGTTGGAAGGCCAGTCTACTGATCACCTCTGTACCTCCAGTTTACACTCTGTACCTCTTCAACGGAGGTCTAATAGATGAGTTTGGTGGTGCTTGGATTCTGACGAAGAGGTTCTACTTTTAGTTTTTGAGTTATACCATAAAATGATTGTTTTTCAATCTCCAGACTGACTTAGTACATATAAATGAGTATCTAGGCTAACAACTATGGTAAATATTGACAGCTTAAGGGATGGGAGTCTTGGAATGGCGCAAAATTGGTTTTGTTTGTTGATAGCTGGAGTTATAGAGCTTTGCTATTTAATATAATTCATGAAATTAAAATACAGTTGTCAGAAAACTTAAGATTTTAGAAAACACACTTCTTCTTCTTATTATTATTATTATTATTATCCCTTCTAAATCAATTCTGCAACTAGCTGATCCAACTCTTTTTTGGCTTTCAACTACTATAATCATACAGCCATTGTGCATAGTAAAGTCACCCAGCCGTTCGTACTTCTTTCTGATGATGATTTCCACATTCTATTCATGCAAGTAAACTCATAAACACTTCACTACTTTTCTTTTCCTAACACTCATTGAATCACGTGCATTTTCCCCCAGTACCATGTCTCAAAACACTCTATTCAAATCTTGTCCCCCCAGTATTGCACGAGATACACAGAGCTAAAGAGGGCTGCACCTCACACAAAATATTTCAGGACACGTTTCCTTAAATAATAAGAACACAAGTAACAGATCAGTACAAGTAAAACTCTGAAGAATTAAAATGTCAAATATTACATTAGACTAGAGTGACCAGATATGCAATTTGAAAAAACAGGATGCTCCCTCCTCTCCTCACCCTTACCGATCCTATCCCTTTTCAACTGCTGCAACACCATATGATAAAAAAGAGTTTCTACTTGAAGTTGAAAATAACAATTAACACTCTTTAATAAAGCAATTGGACTCTTTAATAAAATTCTTTAATCATGTCCTATTGGATGGCCGCCATAAGTCAGACTTACAAGATGTTAGAGTTTACAGAAGTGCCAACATGGACAGCGATCACTATCTCCTAGTTGCAAAACTGAGAGCTAGAATCTCCAATAATAGAAATGAAAAAGGAATAAAGACTGTTAGATACAGAAATACTAAAGAAGAAGAAATAAAACGGAGGTTCGAGGAAGTTACTAATGAGAAAATTAGACAGTAGAGAACTGAATGCCGTAAGGAACAAGATATAGATAACCACTAAATCTAATACATAATCACATAATCTAAAAAACATATTAGTGACCACGGGAGAAGAAATCATTGGTTTGAAGAAGAGACATGAGCGAGCTGAGTGGTTTGATAAGGAGTGTGAAGAGGCAACTGAATTCAAAAACAAGACATACAAATTAATGATCCAAAAGAAATGCACTAGGGCTGTTCAAGAGGAATACAGGAAAGCCAGGCGGATGGAAAAGAAGATTCATAGAGGAAAAAAGAGGGAGTATATGATGAGACAGATAAAAATATAGAGGAATATAAGAGTAAAAGGCTGAGCCGAGATATGTACAGGAAGGTGAATGATATGACACAGGAATTTCAGCCTAGAACAAATGCCTGTAGGGATAATAATGGTGGCCTTGTGAGTGATACTGCTGGTGTAATCAGGAGATGGACAGAACACTTCAAAGAGCTACTGGGCTCAGTTAGAGCAGGCTTTAAAGGAGGTATCTGAGGATGAAGAGGAAGCAAGAGAATTCGAGAATGATAGAGAGGAGTTGGTGCCAACCTATGTCGAGCTGTATGAAGCTCTAGAAAAGCTTAAAAATAACAAGACAGCAGGTTCCACTGGTTTACCAGGGGAACTATTAAACAGCGCAGGAGGAGATTTTATAAAGGAATTATTTGCCCATCTCATAGAGCGAATATGCCTAGAGGACGTAATGCCCCTATGGCAGGAGGAGGAGGTAGTGGAACAATGGGGTGGTGTGTTTAATACATAAAAAGGGTGATCCGCTCATATGTAAAAATTATAGGGGCATCTCTCTACTTAATACAGCATATAAGGTATTGTCCAACATCATATTTTCTAGGCTACGCTGAAGAAAACATAAAAAAATTCAATGTGGATTCACTAGGAATAGGTCAACAACAGACCAAATATTTACACTAAGGCAAATCCTGTAAAAAAACATTGGAATATGGAGTAGCTACTCACCATCTCTTTGTGGATTTCCAGTCGGCATATGATTCAATCAACCAGAAAATGCTATATAGAGCTATGAAGGAGTTGAATATACCATGTAAGTTGGTGCGTATGGTTGGAGTAGCTATGTCCAATTCTAAGTGCCAAATCAGAATACAATCAAATCTATCTAACTCCTTAAAAACATTGAATGGGCTGAAACAAGGAGATGCCTTAGCGTGTTTGTTGTTCAACATAGCTCTAGAAAAGGTCATCAGGGCTTCAGGAACTCAAACTAGCGGACACATATTTCACAAGGAGGTACAGTTTCTGGCATATGCCGATGACATTGATGTCATAAATAGGTCTGAATCTGGCTTAAAGGAAGCCTTTCAAGAACTAGAGTTGTCTGCTAAGGCTATTGACTTAGTTATAAACCAAAGCAAAACTAAATATATGGTTGTAGGTGCCAACACTCGCGCCCTGTCCCTGTGCATTAATGATTATGAGTTTGAAAAAATTCAAGGTTTTCCATATCTCGGGTCATATGTGGACTCTGGAAATGATTCCTCTAGAGACATTGAAAAATGAATATTACCTGCTAATAGGTGTGACTACGGACTAGTGAAACATTTTAAATCAAAATTAATAAGTAAAGAGACAAAAGCCACGCTCTACAAGACCTTGATCAGACCAGTTCTGATGTATGGTTCGGACTGCTGGGTGCTAAAAAAACTAGATGAGCACAAACTAGCCGTGTTTGAGAGGAAGGTACTGAGAAGAATCTACGGCCCTGTGAAAGAAAACGAGATTTGGAGGCGACTGCATAATCAAGAGTTGTACGAAAGGTTTAAAGATCTTCCGATAGTGCAATTCATATAAATTAACAGATTGCGTTGGGCCGGACATGTGCAGAGAATGGCGGAGGATAGAATGGCTGGACCAGGTTGGTAAGGAGGCGGTGAGGCTGGGTGCAGCAAACTGGTGGACATTGGCCGGGAGTAGGGACGAATTCTTTTGGAGGCCAGGGCCCGGACTGGGCTGCAGCACCAAGGATGTATGTATGTATGTATGTAATAAAGCAAATGATACTGAAAAGATGAAATGCTTTGTTATATTAAAAATTAAAAGTTTTTTTAGTTCATAGTTAAAATAACATTTTCTTATAGGCATTTTTATTGTTAAAATACATGCACATTTCTCACTTCTTTTGCTACTCACAAAATACAACGTATGAAACAATGTTAATAAGTAGGAGGTTAACACTTACACTTACGGTACCACTGAGGATCAACCAGCTATTGAAACTGACAATGTTAAGATTGATGCTGTGAACACGTGAAATTCAATATGCTTTATAAATGGTACTGACAGAGCATGGACAAGATCATAGGTTGATATAATGAATGTAAAAACATTCTAATTGTTATTAAAATCTAGTTTTGAGCAGATTTTAAAAATTTGGGGGGAAAAGTTTAATGCTTTTTGAAAAAACAGGACATTTGATGTCCCTTTACTTTTCCCTGGGATGACGGGACAGAGAGCAAAAAAGGGACATTTCCATTGGAAACAGGACATTGGTCACCCTACATTAGACAGTAGATGTAATTAACCTGAATGGCATTCACAGAGGTTACTAAAATCAATAGCTGGCAATGTCATATTGATTGTGGCGGCTTAGTAAACACTGCTTTCATTATTTAGCATTAGTTACTCTTATTTTGAAACTTTAATGACTCTTCCAGACTATCACTGAATATGCACACTGTATGGCTTTCGGGGTAACAGTGTTGTCACAATCTAGACGATGACTGAATATTTTAATACAAATAAATCAACTCTCTCATATGTCTGTAAACACGGCAAAATAAATAATTAAGGTTTTTAAAATAAATATTTAAATGCGTTTATAATCAAATTAAATAATTAACATAAGGTCAGTAATGTAACATTGGACCAATTGTTTAACACAAAATTTTGGTATCACTTTAGAAGAAAATTTTATTAAAGTGTTCACTTCCATTAAAAGATGTATCCTACTACTGTACAGCCACCACAAAAGCCACACGCAAAAAGAAATGTTTTCTGTTACACTTAATTCATTAACAGAAATGTTTCTATTTCTCAATTTAATTCATTCTCTAGCTTATTCTAAGTAGGATGTCAGAACAATGGCTCTTCTTTATGCTTTCCAGTTATTGCTCTCCTTGTACTTTGTGTCCTGTTTAGTACTCTGTGCTTTAGTATGTTAACATTGTTCCTAGCAAAAGATATCCCATTTCTACTTTCCTTGAAACATCTGGAGTCCCATATTTCAAACAATAAAATATAGACACCACCAATATCTATTTATGCTGCTTTCTAATTTCTTTTGTATTTATGAGTTTTTTGGGATCTATTAAGACTTTTTTTTGCTTTCTTGGAGCCTCTAAGTTGGTGGGTGGTTGATGGTTCTCAATACCACCAACATCACAACTCAATGAATTTCAGATAGATGTTGTGTTCAGGCATAGTCTCTCTCTCTCTCTCTCTCTCTCTCTCTCTCTCTCTCTCTCTCTCTCTCTCTCTCTCTCTCTCTCTCTCTCTCTCTCTCTCTCTCTCTCTCTCTCTCTCCCTCTGTAATCCCGATAAGGGTATGGTACCACTACAAAACTGAAAATTGTCATGATTATCATCATCTACTAAACATTTCAGTCTTGTGAAACTTAAACTTCCCTATAGAAATCAACTACTGTATAATTAGTAATTTCATTTGACCAGATAACCTCCTGAAGAATCACTCTATTGTCCTTTTTCAGTAGTGGTTCATCAGTAATGGATTCAGGGGCTAAAATTCCCTTCTATAACTTTTTCATAACATTATTAAGTGATTAAAAATATGAAATTTTGTAAAATATTTCACATTAAATGAGAATATGAGATCACAAAAAAATTTCTACTTTCTATAGACAACTTAATGACTTTTTGGAAAAAAATATTTCTTCAATTAAGACTGCTTACCATTGAATTCTATCTAACATAGTGAGTTTTTGTAGCATTTTCCTCATTATGTGACTTATATAGTATCATTATATAGTATTATGTGACTATACTTAATCAGTTGTAGTCTACTACTTATTTTTTGGAAACATGGAGGGGGTTGATTTTTAATGGTATAAAATTAAAACTCTTGTATAAAACTCGACCCAGGGTTTTCTTCACATACAACTTGAGATTGGAAGTATAAACACATATGCATGCTCCTTGAAGAGTAGGAAAGCACAAATGCGACTTGTAATGATCACGTCCAATGTAAAATAACTGAAGTCATGAATTACAACATAGAATAAGTCCACCATCCAGCATTTTAAGAAAAACAGTAATTTTTTTATATATTGTTTATTGTTTATATGTACAATTTCCTTAGACTTATATTTTTAACTAGCTGAAGTATCCATTCTACGCCCGGGTGGCAAGCATTTTTATTGGCACATGTTGATAAAGCCACGGCTGGCTATGAAGTTTAATTATTGGGCGAAAACTTCTTTGTAGACCACTTTTTGGTGTAAACTCTGTGGTCTTTCTTTAAGTTGCCTTGTTGGTCAGTTCCTAAGACTTTTACCTTGACTTGCTGAAAGGACTTCGTTCTTGAAAATGCAACATAAAGTTGTCCATGACTGAATACTGGAGATGGAAAATATATACCAACTGAATCCAGTGTTTGTCCTTGGCGTTTGTTGATGGTCATAGCAAAAGCAAGTCTAAATGGAAACTGTTTTCGTCTTAATGTAAAGGGAAGGTCAGGGTCATTGGGTGCAAGAATAACTCTTAAAATAACTACCGTGGTACCTTTAAAAGATCCGGTCAGGATTTCACAGTCAATGACTTTTGACATCATTTGCTTGACGACCATTCTGGTGGCATTGCAAAGACTTCTTGTTGAGTCAAGGTTTCGTAGCAACATTACTACTGCACCAACTTTCAAGTTAAGTCTATGAGGAGGCATACCTCCAGGTGTTAAGCTGTTCAAAAACTCCATTGGATAGTTTGCTGCCTCCTCGGCATTTGCACTGTCTTGCTGAATAGAATCTATGCTGGTTCAGATTGAATTCGTCTAAGGATATTTTCATTAAGTTCAAGTGACTCGTGGTTTTTTGGAGTCAGGATTGCACGGTTAGCAATGCTGTCATCTCCTGATTGGATGACCTCAGGAAAGACAGCATCAACAATACATCCATTTTCACTGCAGACTGGAGGAATTTTGAATATGCCTTCCTCTAATCCAGGCTCTTGGAGTTTTCCATTCCCAAGTTTTAAAAGCCAATCGGAAAAGCCTCGGTGTTCTGATGGGACATTGTCCTCATTGGCACGAATGTTTTGGTCTAACTTTAGGACCTGAATATTTTTCCAACACTTGCTATTCTTCATGCATGAAGAAAGTATTTCAGTTCTGCTGCCATGTGGAACAACAGGGAGAATTTGTCTAAAATCTCCACCAAAAAGAAATGGTTTTTTAGAAGGAACGTTTGGATCTTCAGCTAAGAGTTCTTTATACAGTGTGTCAACTGCATTTACTCCATGTGCTGGGGCCATTGAAGCTTCATCCCAGATTATCACTTTGGTCTTTTCCAGTTCATTTGCCGCATTAGTCCCATGTCGAACATTACAGGTTGATGTTTCATTTATTGGAATAGGCAGCTTGAAACGACTGTGGGAAGTTCTGCCTCCCTCAAGCAAAGTTGCTGCTATGCCTGTAAATGTACATAGCAAGACTAATTCATTTTTGCTACGCACATAGTACATGATTGTGTTGTAAAGGAAGGTTTTACCACTTCCGCCAAGTCCATCAATAAAAAATAGACGTTTGGGTAAGTTAGGGTTTTCAATTGCTTCCCTGATTTTGTCAAAAGCCCTTCTTTGCCCTGGGTTGGGCATTATATAGGACATAAATATAGGACAATTACAAAATATATAGACGTATCTGTATACAAAATTACAAAACATATCAATACAATCGCATAGTAAAATATTAAAAACTATAGGAATGGATAAAGGTATACATTCGATGGCGGTAAATATCATTTGTTTATTTACTTGTTACTATGGTAACATACTGATGACTGACACACTATCTACCGCATTATATTATAGATACTGTCATATACCTTATTTTTACATGAAAAGGCCACTCATGGACCATGTGAACCCCACATATAATTTTCTTTTCTTCTCCTGCCATAAGGCCCTCATTCGAACACTATGCACCGCCTTCCTTTCCACTGTCCACCCCATTCTCATCTTCTTCTCACCCCAGAGAACCTCAAGATTTTGAATTTTGTTTCTGTATGTATTTCTATCCACACAGTCGTTCAAAGAGATACCGAGTTTCATCATTTCCTCCCTGAGATATTTGGTGTATCCGTTCAGACTGGAAAGTTGCCAAATATATTGAAAATTTGTTTATTAAATCTGGCCTGATCCATCCGAACCATATGTCCAAGGAATCTCAGTCTTTTCCTTCGGAAAGCCATTTTTATCTTCCAGATCCCTGTACAGCTCTTCTTTAGGTCTATGCCTGTACCCATCTTCGGTTTTCTTGGGGCCATAAATTTTCTGAAGAATTCTTCGTTCAATTTAAGGAAAGGTTCCAAATTTCGAAAGCACACTGTTTCCATTCCATACATGATCACGGGCCTGATCACAGTGCTATAATGCTACAATGGCACAAACTTTCGAAATTCTGGAAAGGTTTTTCTTTCCGTACAGTTCCCGGATTAGAGTAAAGCCTTTGCAAATTTGAGTTTTCTTATCTGAAAGGATTCTTTGTCTGATGCATTTCGGGATATGTTTTCCCCAAGATATTTACAATTGTTAGTATATTTTATTTCTCCATACACAGTTTCCAGGCACATTTTCGGAAATTTAAATAGGGTGGTCATAATTTCCATTTTAGCAAAGGAGATTTGGAGGCCACATTTCTCCGCTATCTCTTTGAGATCTTCTACTTGCTTTCTTGCTTCTTCTTCTGACTGGGTGAAGATGCCAAGATCATCCGTGAAAGCTAAACAGCTTAATTCTATGCCTTTGGATTTGTTACTTATTCTAACCCTAGTGGAATTGGCTTTATGAAAGGTTTTCATGACTTTATCTAGGACACAGTTAAAGAGAATAGGGGAAAGTCCATCCCCTTGACGTACGCCAATGTGAATTGGGAAGGAGTCACTAAGTTCTCCTACAAATTTAATTTTGGAAACTGTGTCGGTTAAAGTTAGTTTAACTAAATTTAGAGTTTTGGGACCGACACCGCATTCCTGCAGAAGGAAATATCTAATGATCTACTTCAAACTGAGGATCTGTTCCAGGCACGATCTGCCTTTTCTGAAGCTACCTTGATATTCACCAAGGTGGGGATTGAGCTGGGATTCGAGTCTATTGAGGAGGAGCTTAGAGAAGATTTTATAAGTTACGGGGAGAAGTGAAATTCCCCGGTAGTTATTCACATTTATTGTACTGCCCTTTTTGTGGAGAGGGTGTATTATGAGGCGGACTTCCACTCTGAAGAGAATGTTTCTCTTTCTCGTATCATATACCTATTTATGTTTATTAAAACAAAAATGTTTAAATCTAAGGACTTATATTGTTTTGGAAACTGTGAGACACTATATCATGACAGCTCTACTAAATTTATTTCTAGAATCATACATGGCAACAAACAATGTTTATTCACTGTATTAAGGACTTCATTCATTGTTGCAAACATCACTTCCAGACATAGGCGTAACTTGGGAGGGGCAAGAGGGGGAACTCGCCCCCCCCCTGTTCCTAGCATTATAACATTTTGTTTCCAGTTGTTTATAAATAAAAACTAACATACAGTCAAACAGGAGACAGTTTCTATGCTTGTGAGCACAGTAAGCACTATTTATCAACGTCTGTACTGTTATCAGACGACTAGTTGCCATAAATTTATTATTCTTATTTCTTTCGAAGAAACTTGTAAGGGGAATGTTTGACAGATTTGAATGATATACGTCAAAATAATATTTCTGTTCGAAAAAAAAAATACTAGAGACCTAATTAAATGGAATACAATGTATGCCTTTTACACAAACAAAGACTTGTTTTGGAACACCGCAAGATGTCGATGGCTTTGTTCACGAATCTTAAAAGACCGTCGTTTGGAACTGTTATTTGTTAATGATTACTGATACAAGTACGGTCAGTTACTCGGTCATGTACGTAGTCCGTTTAAGTACACATCGCTTGTCTCTTTCTTAATTCGTTATTGTTGCGATTGTTTTGGTTTTTTGTGTGTTGATAAGTGCTGGGAAATGGGAGATAAGAAACGCAAAGGAGTAACACGGCTTAATTTCTTTGAAAATTGCCTGACTGGCAATTTGAAAATTTCTTTGTGTTGTGACTGATTCAGCTTACTGCTACTACTGCCAAGCATTTTGTGACAGTGTGCCTACGGTAGAGGATGCGTTTACGAAAACTGGGTATTAGAATTGGAAGAACTGAAATTCTTTATGTTTATAGGCCTACAGTATATTTGTTCTAGGTAAACATAACCGGAAGTACAACTTATGACGAAAGGTTTGTTGATCATTAAAAAATGAAATTGTCCCTCGTTTACTAACTAAGAATTATTACTAAACTTTCTAATTTTGTTTATATTTTATTAATTTTATTATACAGATATTCTCACTACACACTTGGATTTATGAAGCTTTACTCTGCCCCCCCCCCAAAGTTAGGTCCCAAGTTACGCCCATGCTTCCAGAGACTTACTTTGTAGACTCTTCATTATGTCCATACTTTGTATCAACTTTTCAATATAAGGATGATAATGATTTGGATTGACTGATGACAAGTACATCTTCATATCTTAACATTTTGAATGTATACTAGGGGAGGACGAACAGGACTGGACCGCCCCTGCCCCAGAGGGTAAAAAAAAGTTGATGAATTTTGTTAATCTCTTTACTTGTATGCTGTTTTATTATTTTTTTCAGCTGTGTATGCTAATATAGTGGTAACTCTTTTTTAAATATAAAAACAGCATTACACAGCTCTATTACACATCATTTGTATATACATTTGAAATAAGAAATATAGGAAAATCAATTAAGTCAATAAGTATCATGTAAACAATGTTTCAATACAGTGTATTTTTATTGTGTTATTACTGTTTGCTTTAATGGAACTGTTTTAAGATGTAATCACACGTTTTTCAGCCACTTTAAAGATACTAATGCTGGATAGTCTTAACTTGTTTTTTCTTTTGTATGAAGCCAACTCAACCGGACGGACCCCCTCTCCCCAAGGCCAAATTCTAGATATGCCAATGGGCAAGATCCATTAATAAATATTTTTAACAGATGAGGTGTTAAAAACATAACTGAATGTACAACAGTTACTTTATTGTTAGTAACAAAGCAAAGAACAATGTTACTTTCACAAAGTATTCTATCACGACAGGAAGATGTGTCTTATACCTGACCTAGTGGCAGGTATTCAAGGGATCTAGGTACTCTCCAACTCTTAGATCGGCCAGAAATTTTGTCTACAAAAATTCGGAAGTCATATTTAATTTCACCTTTCATAACATCAGAATTTCTAATTTAAATTAATTAGAAATTAAAAAGGTCTAGTAAGCAAGGTTCATCTCCATTGATATGTGAATTCTCCAGCACATGGGAAAGACATGCACTGTACAATGGTGACATTTTGCCTATGCATTCAATGCATGGAGTAGGAGGTAAGGTGCTCCAGAGTAACTGGGTCATGATTTTACAACATGACCTCCAGTTACCTTCATAAAACTGTAATTTAGGACAAGTAGCAAGCAATTTTTGACTGCAAAATATTGCATGATTATTTAGCAATAAACAGACCAACATATTACATACCATTTAAGGTATGTTTTTAACATTATATATTTTTATATATACATCATTTTCTATATAAGTAACTCGATGTTTCTTGCAGTAATTATATAATTTGTGATGTTTTCAATTTGTTTCTTCTGCAAGTAGATAATATTATCTACTTGCAGAAGAAACAAATTGAAAACATCACAATATATATATATATATATATATATATATATTGTAACGTTTCATAACCCATGCCCAAATATGATAACACAATCACCATCGTTAAAACCAGTAATCACCCCATTCTAAAAGTCAGAAATGGTTATTATGTACCAAGCTATAAAAAACTTTGTACTACAAAACACTGTAAACAATAATAATGAAAGTGCAGTGTACAAAGTGAAATATAGTGTATTTAGTGAAAGTGTAAACTTTTAAAAAAAGAGCATCTCACAGATTGGTACTGTACATGAAAAAACAATCAATATTGTAGCAGTGGACTATACTGCTGCTGACAAATTTTGTATTTCTTGTATTTTCTGTAATTTTGTATTGTGTAGGCCACAAAGGTCTTGTACCTAGGAATAATCTTTGTGTTTAATATAATGATTTTGTTTAAATATAAGATAACCCAGGGTTAGATATAAAATAATAATAATATAAGATAATACTATGTTAGCAAGATGGCATAGGAAAAATAGTCTAGAGTAAGAATACATTCAGTAAATGATAAATCATAAATAAATCAAATTAAAAGAGATTAAAATATAAAATACCAATGTACAAGTTTAAGGAAAAATATAAAGAAAAACCTTAAATAAATTAAATTGGATTATAAATAAAACCTAAAAAGGATTATTTTTATAAAAAGAAGAAATAAATTTATAATAATTAATAATAGCCTATATACTAAAAAGTATATAGATTCACCAATAAAAAACCATAAAAATTCTTGGTTACTAACAGTAACCAACTAACAAGATTTGAATTAATTGTTAAAACGATTTGGAAGTGAACGTTTTGAAAAAGTGTAATGCCTATAAAAATTTGAGAAATTAACAAATACCATTTTGAATAAGTAGTGCAAAATTAATAAAATTGACAAGTGATGTCCACTACATATTAGAACTCCTTCGAATAGAACCATTCACGCCCTTACTTTGAAGAAACTTTAAAAAATCAACCTCCGAGATCCAGGCCTAGTCGACAGAACGTCGACATTTTGGTGAGATCGTTACCAAGTAAAATTTAACTAAATTATATCTCAACTATAACTTCATAACACTAGAAACAGCACCATATCTTTAAACATTTCAGGAAAAGAGGTGAAAACAAACTTTATTATTTTAGTTAACCAAAAAACCAGCAGCACGGATTCCTGTGAATTTCTTGCCGCCATTAAATAAATTTCGTGTTTTTAGTGAAGAAACGTGATCTGCGCTCTGGCGGATAACCAAGGAACTACATAATCTAAATACTACAAATTATAATAAATTAATTTATGTAAAGCTTGGTATTAACCAATATTCATTTCTGACCGTCTCATAGTACAAAGAACTCAAAAATAACCCTGGGAAATTAATAAATTGTTTCTTTATTGTTACTAAATTAAAAAATAAAAATATTTGTTATACATTATATGTTTAAAAAATAAGATCGAACTAATGTTGTGTTGTCAGTAAGAATCGATTATACCTTTCTGTTTTGGGAGAAGATAAAACAAAAATTTGCTAAATAAATCCAATGAATACTTTGTTGTTTGAATAAAAATGTGTATTATTTTCAGTAGATGGTAGTTGGTTACAGATTGTCTGGAGACAGAGAAGAGAACGGACAACCAGAAAATATTACATACCATTTGGGGTTAAATTAACCTCAAATGTGTTTGTAAAAGTCACAGTCAGCTGGTCTCATGAGCGGAGAAATTCAAATTAATTAATTGTAGGCTAAGAGAGTAATTCTCTTTGCACTCTCTCTCCTAACTACGGTCAAACAACGGTATTGATTTCACCCAAATAAAATCTAAGGGAAATATTTGCGTAATCACACACACTCGATTTTTGGAACCATTGAACATAAATTATAACAAATTCTGTGACTCTCATTAAAGCGAGATTTTCGAAGAGCATAAATAGATGATAAGATCAAACGATACTATTTGACTCTGAGAGAGTTTACCCGCGAGACGTTACCAGATGCCGCTAACAACGTGGGGCAAATAAAACATAATTATTTTATTAAATAATTACAGTGACGATTGCAAGGGAGATGATAAGAAACCTTTTTTAGGAAACGTATATTTATAGACTCCGAGAGTATTACCCGCGAGACATTACAAGATGGCGAACCCAACAGTGGGGCTTTTGAACATTCTCAAAAATAAACAATAAGTAACAGAAAAGATTTACGTTACAAGATGGCGCTCAACTTAAAAGGGCTTTAATTAGGAAAGAAATTTTGAGATATACGAAAGATAATATAACAAAAAACCTAATTTTCGTCGGCAACTATGAGAAAACAAGAAATGCATAATACCAGAGGCAGATCGAAGAAGAGGGCAGAAGACAAGGGGAAGGAAGAAGGTGGACAGGAACGAGAGATAGAAGTAGTTACGGACAGTGAAATGGAACAACCAACAGGTGATAAAGAAGAAACCAAAGTAGTCACGGACACAGAAAAAGAAAGAGTTGAAGAGGATGCCCAAGGGGACCAACCAGATAAAACGGTAGCCAGAGAAGAACCAAACTGGCAGGAAATGATGAAATTTATGGCAGAAAAATTTAGTAAACAGGATAAAAAATTTGATAAAATAGATGAAAATTTTAGGAAATAGGAGGAAAACTCAAAGCAAACCAATGAGGAAAATAAGGAGAACTTTAGGAAACAGGAGGAAACTTCAAAGAAACAAAACGAACAAACCAATGATAAAATAGATGAAAATTTTAGGAAACAGGAGGAAAATAACAAGCAAACCAATGAGAAAATAGACGGTATTCAGGAAAGTTTAGTAAAACAACTAAACGATAATAATTGAAACCATTCATGGAGATATCAGAGAAACCATGAATGAACAAAACCGTAAAATGGAGAATTTCAATAAGGAGTTAAGGGAAAATCTCGAGAGTAAAATTGTAAAATGTTAACAAAACACTTAGCCAAAGAGTAGATGAATATAAGGAAGACGCAGAAAAGAAAATAATTGAAACCAATCAGAGATTAAATAAAATAGAAGAAAAGATGGAACAAATTAAAACAGGAATAGATGCCCGAATGGACCGAGAGGAACAAAGTAATCAAGTTCGCATAATGGCCATACGCCAGGAGAATAATGATCAGTTGGACGGAATAAAAAGCAACATAACCAGTAAATTCACAGATGTTAATGAGACAATAGATAATGTCAAGAACCAGTTCCATAACCAAGGAGAAAAATTAGACAGTTTACAACAACTACAAACAAACCTACAAGGGGAGGTAGATATACTGTAATGGGTTCCAGATCTACATGCAACACTCAACATACTATCCAAGATAATAGGGAAAGTGTAAACTTTCGAGATTATCGAAAAAACCCACTCGAATTTTTAGGGAGAGTAGATGAAATTTTAAATAGGTTGAAGGAGAACCGATGGAACACGATTAAAGGAATACTAGATGAATGTTTCAAAAACATTAACGATAATTGGTGGACTGTAATCCGGAACGAGGTGTGTGATTATGGGAATTTTAAGATGATGTTCAAGCTTAAGTACTGGTCTGAGTCAGTGCAAAACATTATTAGAGACGATATCTGCCATGGGAGGTATGACCGCAGTACCGGACAGACACCTACTGCTTATTTTTTGGGGAAGGTATGTGTGGCAAAATATTTAGACCCAAAGATCCCTGAAGAGTGTTTGGTGACCAAAATCACATATCACTTCGAGGAAAAGATTATCAGTGCTCGACTAAGCGGACAAATAAAGACCATTGGAGGTATGGAAACACTATTAGAGAACTATGAGCAAGAATCATATTACAGGAGGAGTAGATGGAGGTCAGGGAATACAGAAGAGCGGAAAAACGAATCACCCACAGATAATCGACCAAGGGTAAATTATGTCAGTGCCAACAACAATTATTACAATAATCGTTACCAAGGAAAACGTCCGTATTTTAACCAGAAACAAAATTATGATAGACGAGAGGAGAGAAACCACGACAACAGACAACAATGGAATGATCATAATGAATATCGGAGGTCCAGAAGTGGTGATAGAAATAGGGACATACCCTCGGGAAATCCACCAAGTGACAATCAGGGGACTAATCAAGCCCAAGTAAATTATATAATGGCTGAGGAGAGTGATTCGAGGAGACAAGATGAACAGCGACAAAGAAAGGTGGACAAACGAGTTGACCGTTAGGAAAACCAAGGTCCTAATCCTGGTCCAAGTAATAAAGATGAGAGACAATATACGTACGACAATATTGAAATGTATGGTAGTGATCCACAATGGGGCAATCCAATAGCGAATTTTATTGACAAGTTTAACCAACAGAATCCACGGGAAAAATATAAGAGTGGATCAATCCGTGTTGTGAATAATACCGAAAACGGTTAAACTAATTTTAAATAAAATATTGAGAAAAAGGATTGAAATATTAAAACCCCAAAATTCAAAAAGTATGTAAGGACAACTTACTAAATATTTCGAAACAATATGATTTAATAAAACCCCAAAATTCAAAAAGTATGTAAGTACAACTTACTAAATATTTTGAAACAATTTGATAAAATAAAAAGACAAACCACCAAGAAAATGTAAGAACAGATTATTAAATAATAATTATAAATAACTGATTTAAAATGGAATAATAGGAAAAATAATATTTTGATGGTAACAAACAGAAGAATAAATAAATAAATAAAAACAATTGATGGTAGTGTGCTCAAATAAGAAGAATAACGAATAATTTAATGACTACAATGAAGCTAAAGAATGATGATAATTAATACAACTATAATTTAGAATTTCTCGGAATTGAAAATGATATAGGAAGAAATGATACGGAGAAAATATGTCACAAGAAGGAAAGTCAAAAGGATTTTAAAATAATGCCTATCAATAATGTTATATGCTATTAGTTAATGAAAAAGAAGAAGGAATCAAGAAGAAAAAGAAATATATAATTAAATGCAAACAGCTACAACGTGAAGAATCCCAAAAGTGTTTAGTATTAGTCGCTAATCGACTACTTGTAAGTTTTTTATTATAATGAATTGACTGTAGAAATGTTCCAGCAATCATTTAACTGAGCAGGGATGATGTTCCCCTGATCTCAGAAGGTGTAAGAATGGACAGCGTAGTAATGGACCCAACGTGGCCACCCGAACTGAACCACCGCACAGGATAGGGAAAAATTTTAGGGAAATTGAATATTTAAGGGATGATAAAATAGCTGAAAAGAGTGATATTAGATTCCAGAAGTATGAATGAAGAAAACAGAAGGAAGATAGCAGACAGAAGCTTAATTGAGAAAGCAAATTTATAAAAGTAAATAGAAATATAAGTGTTAAAACAAGTTTTTATTGATTAGTGTGACCAGCCCTTATCAAGTAATGTTTGAAAGACCACCACCCAGAGAAATTAATAAATTTTCCTCCAGGAGAGAGAGAGTAGAATTCAACAAGATCGAAATGCACAACAGGTTGTAGCATAAAGCTGAAATTCAAAATAAAAAGGAAACGGAGAAGAAGAAAAGAATAAATCCATACAAAGTAGGAGATAAGGTGTTGATAAAAAATAGACAATTACCCAGTTCTATATAGGGTATTGCTAGAAAATTACTTCTACTTTATACCGGGCCATACATCGTAACCCAGGTGAAAGGGAATAATACATATGAGATCAAATCTGTTAACAATAACAAAGTAAAAGGACTATATAACCAATCAGAAATAAAAAGATATCATGAAGAATAATGAAAGAATCCGAAGACTGAAGAGTTCAACGATTATTTTTTTTTAAAAACAAGTAAACAAAAATAAATCTGTTCTAGTGGGGGGGCTTTATGTAACATTACATAACCCATGCCCAAATATGATAACACAATCACCATCGTTAAAACCAGTAATCACCCCATTCTAAAAGTCAGAAATGGGTATTATGTACCAAGCTATAAAAAACTTTGTACTACAAAACACTGTAAACAATAATAATGAAAGTGCAGTGTACAAAGTGAAATATAGTGTATTTAGTGAAAGTGTAAACTTTTAAAAAAAGAGCATCTCACAGATTGGTACTGTACATGAAAAAACAATCAATATTGTAGCAGTGGACTATATTGCTGCTGACAAATTTTGTATTTCTTGTATTTTCTGTAATTTTGTATTGTGTAGGCCACAAAGGTCTTGTACCTAGGAATAGTCTTTGTGTTTAATATAATGATTTTGTTTAAATATAAGATAACCCAGGGTTAGATATAAAATAATAATAATATAAGATAATACTTATGTCGACATTTTGGTGAGATCGTTACCAAGTAAAATTTAACAACATTATATCTCAACTATAACTTCATAACACTAGAAACAGCACCATATCTTTAAACATTTCAGGAAAAGAGGTGAAAACAAACTTTATTATTTTAGTTAACCAAAAAACCAGCAGCACGGATTCCTGTGAATTTCTTGCCACTATTAAATAAATTTCGTGTTTTTAGTGAAGAAACGTGATCTGCGCTCTGGCAGATAACCAAGGAACTACATAATCTAAATACTACAAATTATAATAAATTAATTTATATAAAGCTTGGTTACCAATATTCATTTCCAATAAAGCTTATTATTACCAATAAACTTACAACAAAAAGCTTATTATACCAATAAAGCTTATTACCAATATTCATTTCTGACCGTCTCATAGTACAAAGAACTCAAAAATAACCCTGGGAAATTAATAAATTGTTTCTTTATTGTTACTAAATTAAAAAAAAAATATTTGTTATACATTATATGTTTAAAAAATAAGATCGAACTAATGTTGTGTTGTCAGTAAGAATCGATTATACCTTTCTGTTTTGGGAGAAGATAAAACAAAAATTTGCTAAATAAATCCAATGAATACTTTGTTGTTTGAATAAAAATGTGTATTATTTTCAGTAGATGGTAGTTGGTTACAGATTGTCTGGAGACAGAGAAGAGAACGGACAACCAGAAAATATTACATACCATTTGGGGTTAAATTAACCTCAAATGTGTTTGTAAAAGTCACAGTCAGCTGGTCTCATGAGCGGAGAAATTCAAATTAATTAATCGTAGGCTAAGAGAGTAATTCTCTTTGCACTCTCTCTCCTAACTACGGTCAAACAACGGTATTGATTTCACCCAAATAAAATCTAAGGGAAATATTTGCGTAATCACACACACTCGATTTTTGGAACCATTGAACATAAATTATAACAAATTCTGTGACTCTCATTAAAGCGAGATTTTCGAAGAGCATAAATAGATGATAAGATCAAACGATACTATTTGACTCTGAGAGAGTTTACCCGCGAGACGTTACCAGATGCCGCTAACAACGTGGGGCAAATAAAACATAATTATTTTATTAAATAATTACAGTGACGATTGCAAGGGAGATGATAAGAAACCTTTTTTAGGAAACGTATATTTATAGACTCCGAGAGTATTACCCGCGAGACATTACAAGATGGCGAACCCAACAGTGGGGCTTTTGAACATTCTCAAAAATAAACAATAAGTAACAGAAAAGATTTACGTTACAAGATGGCGCTCAACTTAAAAGGGCTTTAATTAGGAAAGAAATTTTGAGATATACGAAAGATAATATAACAAAAAACCTAATTTTCGTCGGCAACTATGAGAAAACAAGAAATGCATAATACCAGAGGCAGATCGAAGAAGAGGGCAGAAGACAAGGGGAAGGAAGAAGGTGGACAGGAACGAGAGATAGAAGTAGTTACGGACAGTGAAATGGAACAACCAACAGGTGATAAAGAAGAAACCAAAGTAGTCACGGACACAGAAAAAGAAAGAGTTGAAGAGGATGCCCAAGGGGACCAACCAGATAAAACGGTAGCCAGAGAATTCCCATTGAAGAAACTATAAATATTATAATAAATAATCTGAAAACAAATAACGAAAGTAACACATACATACTAATACTTTAAAAATAATTTTAAATCAAAATTATTTTCAATACAACAACAAATTATACTATCAAACAGATGGCCTTGCTATGGGAGCCCCAACCTCCGCTATCATATCAGAAATCTTCTTACAAAAACTCGACGAACAAATAATAAATATAATAAAATTAAACGACCCATTAGGATGTTATTTTAGATACGTTGATGACACTCTGTACATTTCCCAAAACAATGGTATAAATATAAATAAAATATTCAACTCCATAAATAATTTACATTCTAAAATAAAATTCACGTTAGAAGAAGAATCTAATAATAAATTAAATTATTTAGACTTAACAATAAAGAAAAATGAAACAAATTTTGAATACGCAATATACAGGAAACCTTCTCAAACTGACTTAGTAATACCAAATACTTCTAATCATCCTCCCCAGCACAAAATGGCAGTACTTAATTCCATGATTTACCGAATGCTTAGGATCCCATTAAATAACACAGAAAGAAACAAAGAAAGAAAAATTATCCAACAAATAGCAGTTAAAAATGGATACAAAATAAAAACTATTAATAAATTAGAAAATAAAATAAACATAAAATCACTAATAAAATTCCTAAAAACACTACATTTAAAAATTCATCTATTAATAATAATATAAAATATACAACCTTCACTTATTACGGAAATATAACTCAAAAACTGAATAAAATATTTAAAGATACTAATTTAAAAATATCTTATAATACAGATAATATAATTTTTAATAAAATAAAACCTAAAACTAAATCCAATACTCACAATAAAAATGGAATATATAAAATAGAATGTCCAGATTGCAATAAATTTTACGTGGGCCAGACGAAGAAAAAACTACGAGATAGATTCGTTCAACACCGCAATGCATATTTAAAGCCAAATATTTATAAATCTAATTTAGCCACACATTGTCTAAATAATAACCACCAGTTTCCAAACACTGAAAATATAAAATTAATTAAAAACATACAAAAAGGTCAAAAAATGAATATTTGGGAAAATCTTAACATTTACAAACACAGTAACAATAATTTATTAATTAAAGAACAAACCCAAATAAAAACAAAACAAGACGATCTATTTAAAATTATAAATTTACTAAAAAATAAAAATAAAAATGAATAAAATATAAACAAAATTTCAAATATAACCGAGAAAACAGGTGCTGAAGAAAATAAACATTAAAACAATCGTTAACTAATCGACCTAAATCGATTATCAGTTATTTTATTTTACATTAAAATCGATACAAATTCGATTATTCGTTAATTTTATATTAATAGAATTATTTCGACTGTTATTAATTCACTTAGAAACCTCTGATGATACTGATATTTTTCAGTGAAACGGTTTCAGGTATACAATATTATCTACTTGCAGAAGAAACAAATTGAAAACATCACAAATTATATAATTACTGCAAGAAACATCGAGTTACTTATATAGAAAATGATATATATATATATAATTTTTTTTGTCCTATTGGCCGAGTTGCTCCATGAATTTGGGGTGACTGGACCACCCCAGGCTATATTCTATAAGAGCACTGCAGCAAATGTCTGGGGTAAGTGGACCTATTGTTGTACATTCAATTGATTTACAAAAAATATTGGTATGATCAATTGTTTGATTTAATTACACATTCCGGACGTTGTATCGGGACCCTAATAAGGGCGTTTGAAAAAAAGGGCAAAGAAAAAAATCCAAATAATAAGAAAAAGTAATATATTTATACATTTATTTAAAGAAACCTGTTTCTTACCACGAAATTACAAAAAATTCAAAGAAATTACAATCATTTCTTACCATGAAATTTCAAAAAATGACAAAAAAAGGAAAAATAAAAAAATTAATTACAAATTAAGTAATTAATTTAAAAAAATTGGAGTTTAAACAATTACTATTTGAGTCCTTATACATTAAGGAAAACTTAGTGGATGTTAGTTATATCACTCAGTCTGCTGCAAAACCAATCATATTATTAAATCGAGCGGAACTACTTGTTACCGGTTGTGGAAGTTTCCGTACGATGTCAAACTCTCTAATGTAGGATCTTCATCGGTTTCTTTGAATTTCATTGTCTGAGAATGTCTTTTGTAAAAAAGAACCATGTAGCCTTCATCCTCTTTTTGTAAAACCTTTGCTACGTATAATCTGAAGCTATTCTCTGTTTTACCAAAAACTTTAGCGATGCAAAACTCACCAGGTTCAAGTGTAATTCTATCTTCATCCTCATACTCTGAGAAGCTTTCGAGGTAGTCTTCTTCACTTTCTTGGATTGAATAAGCATCACAATCATTTTCATCACTAGAAGAGTCGTAATGAAGTTCTTGTGATTTCGATTTTCCTTTTCCTTTCTTTGCTTTTTTCTCAGAACTTTTCTCTTTTCTTGCTTTTGCATTTTCCTCTCTTTTTTTACATTTTTCTTCTTTTTCATTCAAAGCTTTTTCTTTCTCCTCTTCTTCTTTTTCATTCAAAGCTTTTTCTTTCTCCTCTTCTTCTTTTTCTTTCATTTCAAGGTATTTTGCAGTAGTTATATTTCACAGTTGTTAACAATTTTTTTCCTTTTCTTTGGTTTGTCCACGTTTTTGTCATTTCTTTTTCTTTCTTTTTAATGTCGATGACTGCTCGGGCTCAGATGTTGATGACTGCTCAGGATCGACTTGCATGGACTGCTGAAGCTCAGATGAAGATGGCTGCTCAGGTTCAGCTGTCGGGGGCTGTTCGGGCTCTAGTGTCAGTGGCTGCTCATGTTGAGATGTTGAAGGTTGCGCAGGATCGACTTGCATGGGCTGCTGAAGCTCAGATGATGATGGCTGCTCAGGTTCAGCTGTCAGATGCTGCTCGGGCTCCACTGTTATAGGATCCTCAGGCTCGGCTGTTGAAGGTCCTGCCTCTGTTGTTTCCTTGGTACCATCACAAATCGTGAGAAGACGTTTCTTGTATTTTTCAAGGTCTCTGGGAGAAAATATTGACTCTGGAATCGCTTTTCGGTTGGGTCCTTGAATTTTTGGGTCAGGGTCATAGATACCATGTTAACAAACACCCTCTCTCTTCTATATATATTTTATTTGTAAAAAAGAATAACATGCAAACATATACTTTTGTGTGTTTACATTTATTAACTTTATACACGTGTGTCCACCACACCATAATTATGGTACTTACCATACATCTGTAAAGCCTGTTGTTTCGATCTTATTATTGGTTAAGGGTCCAGGGTTTCGACTCAGCGTGAATATTGACTGAAATAGGCATTGAAATAAAGATACTACCATTTTAAAACATCAACTATCAATATCGGTTTATTTTTCTTTTCATTTTTTACACCGGACTTTTTATTTACTGACAATGGCAATTTGCCCAACCAAAAAATCAAAATGGCGGCCGTTACTTACATTCTATTTCTCTTATTACAAAACTAGGTTATATATTCTTATTCATCATATTACCAAATTTTCTGTTAACTGTGCAGCTGCTTTCCTATCAAATGACTTTAATTATATTCGCTTAGGCGAAACGCAAACCAACTTGGCTGTCGACAATTACCATTCACTCCCCACTTTCTCACTCTCACTCATTCTGAATACATTAATTCATTTTGGTTATGCATATATCTGACATTTGTGTAAAAGAGCTCTTTAAAATTGAATTTAGTTTTGCACTTTCCTGTTTTGTAAACTAGAAGTTCTGGACGATGGCTCACATGTTGCTTTCACAGAAGTGGCGTGGTTACATTTTTACTATTGTTTCACTGACTCTAGGTTTTAATTTTGAAAACAAACTATTGTGCACTGTCTTACTTCCTCTTCCACTGATTTGTCACTACGTATAGAGATTACATTTTGAATTTTTAGATCATTGAACCGGTATAATAAGCCGGCTGCCTTTTGTAAGGTGTTACCGCTGATGCGGAGTTGTGCAGACTGGGGTCAAGCACTACGCACTTTTTTACGTATGTGTGTGTGTGCGTACGTCATTATTCTTTGTCTTTCGTCAAAGAAACGTCCTAGTTTATTACGTATTTTATGCATGTCATTCTTTTGTTAATGGCGTTGTTGGCCAATGAAACGGACGTATCTAGAGCCTGTATTTGTTTGTGTAACTATTTTAAGTGTTCTTATTCGCACGTACACTGTTGACCTTGGAATGATTCTGTTGTGTCGAAACTGCGTCGTTGCAGGCAAAACCAGGGAAATTGTACTACCCATACAAATGAATGCAAAATACATCGAAATACAATAATTTGATACCTTGTATACCATAAATTTGATATCAGGTTTTTCGTACTGTCACAAAACCCCCTCAATGAAAGGTTTTGTGTCGAGACACAAAAACTTTCATCAACTCATTCACACTTTTCTAAAAGGATCAGCCCAGATATGGAGCCACAACCCCCTGCAGTGTTACTATAAAAGAATTTCAATCACTTACCCTTGGTCCAATGATGATGTTCGCACCCTCTGACCTTACTGGACTTCTCAGGAGAGATCCCAACACCATAAGGCCATGAGGCACTTTACGCTCCTGTTCTGACGCACCGGCCAGCTCAGGACCGCGGTCACAACACCACCAAGCTCTGAAACATGCAATACCAAATTTTAAAATAGTGGCCTTCTCTATATCCATATCCACAATCGATATGTTTCCTCTTAGTGCATTGGTTTGCGTTTTGGGGCATTGGTTTGCTTAACTCTACAATTTTTCAAACAATGTATAACAAGAGTTAAGATAGAAAATTCCTCCTCTTTTAACAACCCGGTATTTAGTACAACTTTCTGACTCCAGTCAATTACATTTACTCTCTTTACCACATGAAAACATTTATTCTTAGCCTAAACAGAAAACACATTTTACTTTTCTAAGCAACAACCATTAACTCTACTATTTTACTTCATATAACATTACAATATCTACATATCATGGCAAACAACTTTAAAGCTCCTTAATTTCTTTACAACCTTTTCTTTACGTTTAATTTTCTTTATACCAAAATCCTTACTATAGACTTGATAACCAACATCAATCTCACTACTAATTCTTTAAAATTTAACATTGTTATCGTTACTACCCTTGTAGTAACCTCCCGACCTATTGTACCACCAACCTAATAAAAACATAATAAAACATTATACATTAAACATTAAACACTAACATTGAACAATTTACATAACTTGTAGCAAAACTTTAATAAGACATTACTATTTTTATCAACTCTCTATTCAACTTTTAGTATTTAACATTTGTTATATCAGATTCTATACAAAAAAAATTTCAAATTTATCCTTACCTTTCCAGTTACATTACCTTTCTACTATGAATTTTCCCTTTCTAACCCTTTTATCCTTATTAGTTTGGGTGACTCTCCATTATTCATTATTCTCTCTATCTTATTTTGGCATTTGTCAATATAACCTTACTCACCTCTTTTTTCTACTAACAACCGCTTCTAACCATTTACATATTATGACACCAATATCTCTATAATAACCCCCTTCACTAATCCCATTTAAAACCTCTGGCACCGCTCATTTTTGTATAAGGATGTATGTTCCCTACCTGGCCATATCCATTCCTAACCATTTGCCCTCCACCAAATATCGGCAAACACTCTAACCCAAAATTGCTCTGCCTGCCACAACGCTGCACGTTGATCACTCCCTACACCGGATCCTTACTACAAAATATCATCATCATCAACTATAATTACCATTCACATTACTCACCTCTACATATAATCACTAACTATTGTGTCCCTAAAATATCTAACACCTCTTTATATATTATCAGTATCTCAACATTCTTATTTTCACTAACTCCCATTAACTCTATTTAACTAACTCCAATGCCCTTATTTATCACTATCCCCAAACTCTTTTACAACATTTCACCTTAATATAATCATTAGAAAATTCATCATTTATCTTATAATCCTAAAACAACTCAATATCCAAATATATCACCTGCGTAATCATTTACTAACCATTAGACTCTGAATTCCATAATTATTTCAAAATCATTATTAAACTTGACTATTCTTCAATATTTAAAATTCTACAATGCATGGTTTACATAAAAAATACATAAAATACACAACAGCAAAAATACACAAATACATTGACATTAATATACACAAAAATATACAATCCAAAATTATCATTTAACCATTTATCAAAATCAGTCATAAACAGTCCATTTCAAAACACTGTCCACATAATTAAATGTTCATAACACAATAAAATAATTAACCTCCATCGTCAAATAATAGTCGAATCTTAAAACTATATACATTGTTTATTATGAGATATCTTATACTAACATCATACATGTACCAAAAATTCAAATTTTTGTCCTTTTCCACAAACTCATATAACTCATGATCGGGTATTGTCCTGTCACCTCCTGTATAATCAGTCATAATTAGGTATTTTGTAAAGTCATCATTCTCATTATCTCCTACTCCTTCAGTTTCATTACAAGGTAAGTACTCACTATATTTATCAATCATCTCTCCTCCTAACCTTTCCATAAACTCTTCATAGTCTCTACTTATCTTAAAAATTTCTACCTCCCTCTTTCTCTCACAATATCTCTCACTTTCAAAACATCTCTCTCTTTTAAAATATCTCTCATAATACCTCTCCCAACAACACTTCTCTCTCTCAATATATCTCTCTTTACACCCTCTCTTTAACCCTTCAACACACACTATCATTCCATTATTATTATATTCTATTCCCCATAAAACTTCATTATTACTACCAACCTCCACACTATTATCTCCTATTACTATATTTTTATTTATTTTATCGTCATTTCCCCTACTACTTACCTTGTCATCTTTGTTCAATTCTAATTTGTCTATTAGTTTCTTATTTTCTGATTTTATTTCGTCTAACCGTGTCTCTATTTCACTTAATCTTTTATCATAATGACAGCTTTGTTTCTTAATTTCTTTCTTAATATCATCAAATTGTTCGTCAAACTGATTTAATTTCTCATTAAAGTTATCTAATTTCGTATCAAATTTGATGCTCTGCTCATTAAAAAGCAGTTTCATCATTCTTATTATGTCATTTTCTTCCATTTTGTTATTTACTATAGGCGTTGACTGATCGCCTTCTCGCATAACTTGTGACTCAGTCATGCTTTTTTCACTATAATTTGCCATTATAAAAAAAATGTTAATGATTTGTAGCTTTATATTTGTGTTACCACCTAACCTACAACCGTATCTTTAATTTCAATGCCCACTCTGCCATCATTCAGGCTTATTATATAAAATACAACAGGATATATTTTTATATAGTCACCAGTTCGGGCGGCATTTGTTAACAAACACCCTCTCTCTTCTATATATATTTATTTGTAAAAAAGAATAACATGCAAACATATACTTTTGTGTGTTTACATTTATTAACTTTATACACGTGTGTCCACCACACCATAATTATGGTACTTACCATACATCTGTAAAGCCTGTTGTTTCGATCTTATTATTGGTTAAGGGTCCAGGGTTTCGACTCAGCGTGAATATTGACTGAAATAGGCATTGAAATAAAGATACTACCATTTTAAAACATCAGCTATCAATATCGGTTTATTTTTCTTTTCATTTTTTACACCAGACTTTTTATTTACTGACAATGGCAATTTGCCCAACCAAAAAATCAAAATGGCGGCCGTTACTTACATTCTATTTCTCTTATTACAAAACTAGGTTATATATTCTTATTCATCATATTACCAAATTTTCTGTTAACTGTGCAGCTGCTTTCCTATCAAATGACTTTAATTATATTCGCTTAGGCGAAACGCAAACCAACTTGGCTGTCGACAATTACCATTCACTCCCCACTTTCTCACTCTCACTCATTCTGAATACATTAATTCATTTTGGTTATGCATATATCTGACATTTGTGTAAAAGAGCTCTTTAAAATTGAATTTAGGTTTTGCACTTTCCTGTTTTGTAAACTAGAAGTTCTGGACGATGGCTCACATGTTGCTTTCACAGAAGTGGCGTGGTTACATTTTTCCTATTGTTTCACTGACTCTAGGTTTTAATTTTGAAAACAAACTATTGTGCACTGTCTTACTTTCTCTTCCACTGATTTGTCACTACATATAGAGATTACATTTTGAATTTTTAGATCATTGAACCGGTATAATAAGCCGGCTGCCTTTTGTAAGGTGTTACCGCTGATGCGGAGTTGTGCAGACTGGGGTCAAGCACTACGCACTTTTTACGTATGTGTGTGTGTGTGTGTATGTGTGCGTACGTCATTATTCTTTGTCTTTCGTCAAAGAAACGTCCTAGTTTATTACGTATTTTATGCACGTCATTCTTTTGTTAATGGCGTTGTTGGCCAATGAAACGGACGTATCTAGAGCCTGTATTTGTTTGTGTAACCATTTTAAGTGTTCTTATTCGCACGTACACTGTTGACCTTGGAATGATTCTGTTGTGTCGAAACTGCGTCGTTGCAGGCAAAACCAGGGAAATTGTACTACCCATACAAATGAATGCAAAATACATCGAAATACAATAATTTGATACCTTGTATACCATAAATTTGATATCAGGTTTTTCGTACTGTCACAACCAGTTGCCCTAAAGCCATTAATAATAGTAGACGAAGAAACCTCCTGGGCAGTTTTACTAAGAAGACCTATAAAGTCTGGCTTAGGGATCTTCTTCCTTGGGTTCTGCCTTTGCCACTTGCAAAGTTCTTTGTCCCACTTCTGCTTTAGGCCCCTGAATACTGCCACATCTAAGGGCTGCAAAACATGTGTTGTATGCGGTGGCAGTTTCATAATCGTCACATTGTTCTTTTATGCTAAACGTATGAGCTGTGTAGAAATGTGGGTTGAATGCCCATCATAAAGGAGGAGCACTGGTCTCTCTATGCCTATGTTAGTTAAAAATACATCTCTGAACCAATGAAAAAATAATGTTGTCTCCATCCACCCTCTTTCACTAGCAGATACTGCTGTTTGTGTGGGCACTTGTTGGTCTACCAAGCAGTTCTGCATGACGAATTTGCCCTTGAAAACGCAAAGCAAAGGCATCAGCTTACCATCAGCAGATATGCACAACAATGCCGTGGTATTTTCTCTTCCAGAAGCACTTGTTTTGTGTTGGCTCTTCTCATTAATAGCTCCTACAACTCGGGTTTTATAGGGGTCACGGCAAAAAGAGGTTACGTCGCAGTTGTATATTTGCCCAGGTTTCCCATTCAGTCCAAGTTCCTTAACAACCTGTCTTAATTTATCAAAAAAATCATATATTATCCAAGGATTAGTTTGGTCGCAGCGAGAATGTTCAATGCTTTGTGGCAACTTAATTGATTGGCGATTCCTCTTTCGAAATGATTGAAACCAGTCTTCGCCAGGCCGCTGATTTTTGAATCGGGATTTCAACTTGTTTTGGACAATGTAACATTGTACTATATCTAAAACCTCTTCACGAGTGAGACCAAAACCATTTTTCTCCATAATTCTAATCCCATTGGCAAGTTCTTCTTCATCGGCAGCAGAGAGATAAGATTTTACACCCCCGCCACCTTTATTCGGACCTTGAGAGACATTTCCCTTCCCACGAGTTCCAAGAACGTAATGTTTTAATGTACTCCATGGAATGTTGTGAAAAGCGGCTGCTCCTCGAGTTGTTTTGTTTCTATTTTTCACATCACTTAGAGCTTTTTCAAGGTCCTCAGATGAGTAGGCTGCCCCAGCACCCTTCTCAGTTTTTCTCTTGTAGTTCCACACTATATTCTGCAACAGAGCAAAAAAAATTAGGTTAACTTAAAACCGTATAAGTTTAAGTTACATTAACTTAAGTTAATTTTAGTATTTGAGGGGGCGTGCTTAATTGTAATATTTTTTTTTTAATTTATTAGACTTGAAGAAATATCTTGTACGGAACAAGAAGTCTTGAGTACATGACAAGACTTGATGTAACTAGGTTTTACCAAAGCAAAAAAAAAACATATTAGGCTACATGGTAGTTTATTTTTACTTGTTATATATTATTGGGGTAACTGGACCCTTCTTGGGGTAACTGGGTCCAGGAGTGGTAATTAGCATATTTATAGATAAAATCATTCATTTTGTTTATGCCTAACTAGTAATAAAGAAACAGGTACTTACCAAGAAATGGTGGAAGCCCGTTAAACATTCGAAAACACGACATTGAGAAAATTTCTTCTTAAAAATTATTGAACCTCTCACAACTACAAAATGGCTCCAAATGAAGTAATGCCTGTTGTTCTAGAGAGAAACAAAGAAGATGAAGGTGTGCCAACCAAATAACATTATAATTCCCACAAATATGGATATGAATAACCCCTGGCCCAGTTACCCCCTGGGCCCAGAAACCCCGGAGCACCTTACAATGTCCATCTCTCTGTTCAGAGAAGCTGTCAGTAAAATAGTGCGCATCTGCTGTGTTGACAGCTGGTTTTATGAAATTACAATAGAATTTAATTCACTAATATTATATTAAGTTTTAAATTATTATTGTTTTTCCCCCACAAATACTTCATTCATTAATTAGACTTTTCTATTTGATACTGAGGTGTCACAGCATACTAAAATTTTGAGACTTTATTGTTTTTAAAAATGGTCTTAGCATACTATATTGTTTACTGTTATGTAGTATAACTGTATTACTTGAGAACTTTCAAAATTTTTTTAATATTACGATAACTATTGACAAAAATATACATCATGAGAAAATGTAATAACTGTCAAATTTTATGACCTGTTATTGAAATTTTGTCACCTTGAATAAATAAATAAATCTATAGCATTATCTAAAATAAAGAACTAAACACCCCCCTTTCAGAGGACTCTTCAGTAATTTCATGTAGCTCATCATCATGTCTTTTTTATTCCTTCAGTCTTACTTTCATCATCCATTCTTATTACAGTTGTACGGTATCAGAAATATTGAAGTGTCTCCACAGCAGTCCTAGAATTTTTTATGGAAATATTTGTTATATATTGTAACGTTCTGCTCAAGCGTGTCCCTCTAATCGGTCCGAACACCTCTCTGCAGTCGCCACTTATGAATTATAAAGACCGAATTTTAAATAAAGTGGTTGGTCATGTTACTCAAACAAAGCAGAAATCGAGGATGTGTGATTTGGGTCAAGTAGGGAAGTTGTTTAGTCTGATTTTGAAGAGAGAGCTAGTACCGTTGGTTTACCCTCAGTTTGAACGATTTCAAACTTTTCAAATATTCGCTGTGCACGGATTCAGCTGACTTTACACTCGTCTCCAAATATAGATTAACCAGACGACACTGTGGCAGTAGAAGACCTGATGGATCGTCTTCTTCTTAATTGTTCTGAAACTTAATACAACTACCCACTACAAGAAAGTACACACATTTTTATTTTTTTTAAATCTCAATTTTTTCAATAATATTTATTAATAATATTATTGGTTTTTTCTCTTCTGCCAAAATACAAATATCACAATCGATCTTTTCCTTAATTAAAACAAGATATCGACTTCACTGAGCAAACATGGAATTGTCAAAAAATATATATGGTTTTTGACCAAATTTTATACTATATTTAAAACAACAATCAATACATAATTCTTTTTTATTTCCCCAGGGTTAAGGGTAAGTTCTTTTTGTTATGAGATGGTCAGAAATGGATAATTATACTATGCTTTACAAATACCGAAAAATATTCAAAAATTTGTTTATTTTTTGCTTAGTATGTAGTTCCGGAAATGTCCGTAACAGAGCAGAGTGCGTTTGTTTTCGTTAGAACATGTGATTAATTTGTACTAGTTTTTTGTTCTATACAACCATTCGGAATGAGTTTTCTTCGTTAAATATTAAACGAAATGTTTATATTACCTCTCTTCTTACAGTTCTTACTTGAATGAAGCCTTTTCTCTGGTGATGTCCGCCTGGGGTTGTAATTTCATTACCTTCTGGCCGATATTATATCGTCAACTTGAAACATAGCGAAACTAGGCCGGATCATCAAAATGGTTTTCTTTCACTTTTTATTATGGAGTATAGCAATTTAACTTTGATAAATAAGGTAGGATTATATAATGTTCATACTGTTGTTTAATTTTGTACCAATTTTGCACTTCTATAAGGTTTCTAAAAGGATATTTTAATAAAATTGTGGTCTCATCATTTTTTCAACTAGACAGGTTTAAATTTTAAATTCGATTAACAATACTTGTTATTTTCGTCACTCTTAGTAACCCATACATTTTTATATCTTTTTATTGGTTCTGCTATTTACTTTTTAGTATATAGGCAGTTTGTAATTATTATAAATTTATATTTTATTTACAGAAAAATAATTCTTTTTAATTTCGGTTTCTTTCCCAATTTGGTTTACATAATAGGTTTCTGTTTATTTTCTTATAACCTTGTATATAAGTATTTAATATTTTTATTATCTTTAAATGAATTTATATATTATTTATTAGTCTCTCATAATATTCCTACACTGCACTACTTCCTTCTGCCATTTCCCTCATACAGTATTATTTTAATTTTTTATTATCCTCTGATATTTAAATCTTTTATGTTTTTTAAAATGAACCCTGGGTTATCTTATACTATAACACAAATATTTTTAAAAATATAACATTAACTTAGGTATTAAACTTGGTTGTCTACACAATATAAACATTACAATAAATTAACAAAATACCTAATCAGTTAGTAGCATTATAGTCTACTATCATCGTTTATAATTCTCATACCTACAGCACAATTCTGTAAGAAGTTCCCTTCACTTTCACTTTTACCTCAATGGGTACACTATAACTCACTTGTCACTGTATATCACTCGAATTGTTTATAATGTTTAGTGATGTAATTTAATTTTGAGCTCGTTATAGTTTACCCATTTCTGACCTTTATGTATTACAAGAGTTAATTTATTGGGACCGGGTTATGTAACGTTACATAAAGCCCCCCCCACTAGAACAAATTTATTTTGGTTTAACTCGTTTATTAAAATAAATTGTTGATTGTTTCAATTCTCCTAATAGTCTTAGCTTTATTCTTCATAATAGTGTTTCATTTCCGACTGGTTATACACTCCCTTTATTCTATTATTGTTAATTGTTTTAATTTCATAAGTATTATTCCCCTTCACCTGGGTTATGAGGTAAGGTCCAGTATAAAGTAACAGTAGCTTCCGAGCAATACCCTCTATAGAACTGGGTAGTTGTCTATTTTTTATTAGTACTTTATCTCCCATCTGGTATGTATCCAATCTTCTCTTTTTTACTTGATCCCTTTTTTGTTGAAGTTCCACTTTATGCAACACTCTGTTGTGCATTTCCACTTTGTCAAACTCTACTCTCTCTCCTGGAGGAAAATTTATCAACGAGGTAATTTCTCTTGGTGGTGGTTTATCAAACATTACCTGATAAGGGCTAGTCCCGATAGTGTCATGGTATGACCAATTAAGAAAAGTCTCTGCTGGTTCGATGTACTGGCTCCAGTTTTTATGTTCTTGATGACAGTAAGTACGTAGTATTCTGCCAACTTCCCTTAATACACGTTCAGCAGGATTGCTACTAGGGTGGTACACTGATGTTTTGTAGGTCCTTATTTGCCAATTTCCCAACTCTTCTTTCCACTTTTTTCCCTGAAATTGCGTTCCATGATCAGTTATAATTGTTTCCAGTTTTCCCACCTCAGGTAAGTATTTTTTTATAAATTACTTCTAGAATTTTCTTCGTTGTGGCTCTACTAATAGCGTAGAGTTTTGTATATTTCGTATAATGATCAAATAATATGATTATATATTTATATTTATGTCTCCCTCCACTTCTGGGAAAAGGTCCACATATATCCAAAAATGCCTTTTCAAGTTTATTATTAGATTTTATTGTAATCATTGCACCCGTTCTCTTATCATTATTTACTTTTACTAGCTGGCATATGTTACAGTTTTTTACTGTTTTCCTTACTCTTTTATTTATAGCTTTCACGTAACAGTGTTCAGATAGAGCTTTAATAACTTTGAGTGATCCCATGTGGCCATATCTTTCATGATAATCCTGAATCAGTGCTGCTTCTGGCACATACATCTTCCAGACATGATCCTTAATGGTAGGACGAATAAAAAGGACCTCTTCATAAACACACAAAAATTTCATTATTAATAGGGTAATGTTGTAATACTCGTTCCTTAATTTTTGTTAATTTAGTGTCCCTTTGTTGATCGACTTCTTTTTTATTAATTATATCTTGTAACTCCTTTGCCATCTTAATAATGTAATATATTTTCCCAATACTTTCTGGTTCTATTTCACAAGTTCCTTTTTCGAGATTAATCCGGGATAATCGGTCTGCTATTACATTCTTCTTACCCGGAATATATTCCCAGTCTAACTTATACTCTTGAAGTATTAATACCCATCTAGTAAGTCTGCCGTGGTTAAGTTTGCAATTTTTTAAAAACGAAATTGATCTATGATCAGTTCTGATGGTCACTGGGTATCCCAATATAAATGTTCGAAATTTTATACATGAGAACACAACACTCAGCAGTTCCTTTTCCGTTACTGTATAATTTCTCTCACAACTACTCAGTACTCTGCTTGCAAAACTGATGACTCCATGATTTCCTTCCTCATCTTCCTGATATAGCTCACTTCCAAGGCTAATGTTACTAGCATCACAATTTATGAAAAAACGTTTATTAAAATTTGGGTGATGTAACATGATGCTGTCAAGAAATTTATTTTTTACTATCTGGAAATTATTATCTTCACTTTCTTCCCATTTCCACTTGTTTTTCTTTGAAAGTAAACATTGAAATTTGGCTGTTACTTCTGAATAATTCTGTTGAAATTTCCTATAATAGTTGCATATCCCCAAAAAGGATTGTAATTGTTTCAAGTTTTTTGGTTTAGGAAAATCTTGAATAGCCTTTACTTTTTCAGGAGATGGTTTAATTCCAGTAGCAGATAAAATGAACCCTAAAAATGGTAGTTCATGAGTGATAAATTTAGATTTATCCAGTTTTAAAGTTATATTATGTTGCAAGCGTTTATTTAACACTGTTTCCACTCGGTTACAATGCTCCTCCCAAGTACAAGACGTAATTAATATGTCATCCACATATATGGTAGTAAAATCTAAAACTTCCTTACCTAAAATTTGGTCCATGCACTGGATGAACACGGCCACAGAATTTACCAATCCAAAAGGCAAACGCTTAAAATGATAATTTCGTCCTTCGAATATGAAAGCAACATATTGTCTGCTGTTAGGGTGCAACTCTATTTGCCAATATCCACAGACTGCATCCCAAGTACTCATGTACTTGCATCCATAGAATTTTTTCATTATCTCTTCAATCTCACCTGGAGACGTGCGATCGTTAATGAGCATTTTATTCAACTCCCGAGCATCAAGACATAGTCTGACTTGACCATCTTTCTTCGGTATAACTACCAATGGGCTGGTATACGGAGAACTACTTCTTTCAATTATGTCTTCTAAGATCATTCTTTGAATTTCTTTCCTTGCTGCCTCTTTCAAAGCTTGAGCAATAGGGTATGATCGTTTATTAAAATTTACATTTTCCTTGAACTTTAGTTCACACAAGAAGTTTTTTGCTTTTCCTGGTGATTCTGAGAATACTGATTTATACTTATTATAAATTTTTAAAAGTTGTTGTTTCTGTTCTATACTAATTATTCCCGGTGCCTGCCTATTCTGAAACTCAATTATTTCTTCTATCTTCTCTTGCCAAATCTTTGATTCTGTTACTTCTGTGTTGTTACCTACGGTTAATCTATTATCCTCCCTAACAAAAAATGAGCTCGGACACTGAGGGGCACTTTGGCTACCAATTATCTCAGCCGTTAACTCACCATTTTCTGTGCTCAAGGTTACTATACCCCTGGCCAGATTTATAATTGCAGTGTGTCGCCGTAGCATATCACACCCTATTAACACCCTAAACGGTAGCCCTTTTGCTACTAAAAATCCCATAGGTATTCCTATTCCATTAGTGGTAACATTCAAAGACACTTGTTTTTTGATTGTTTTATTTTGTTTCCCGGTAGCACCAACAATTGTTAAATTATTAATTGGTAAAGTAGGTATTCTCTCAGTAGTTAGCTCAGTAATACGATCTAGTTCTAATTGATCAATAATTGAAATATTGGCTCCTGTATCAATCATGGCCTCTGCTGACACTCCATTTAATTTTATTTGTATATAGACTATGTCATTGTTTGGTGATGACTCTTTAATTGCTCTTTCTTCCATTAACTCTGACTGTATATTTTTTAGAAAATTATTTCTGATAATGGTTATTGGTTGGTTTAATTTATTATTATAATTGGGTTTGTGGTAAATTCTGTGCCCTGTTGTTTCTAGCAGTGACGGGCAATCACATCTTCTCACTGCTGGTACCCGTTTCCCCTATTTCCATCATTATTATTGTTTGATTCAACATTTTCATTATGTTGAATATCGCTTATCGGTCTCCTTTCTTCATCACTATCTCTGAATCTAGGTTGCTCTGCGCTCATACTCCTTTGTGGACCTTCTTCTCGATGATAAGAATCATGTCTGTAATTTTGTCGGTTATTATTAGGCCATCTTCCTCGATATCTATTATTAAAATAATTGTTATTAGCCTGCACATAATTGACTCTGGGTCGATTCTCTCTTGGTGGTTCATTCCTCCGCTCCTCGGTATTCCCTGACCTCCATCTACTTCTCCTATAATAAGATTCCTGTTCATAATTTTCTAGTAACGTCTCCATGCCTCCAATAGTTTTTATTTGTCCACTTAATCGGGCACTGATGATCTTCTCTTCGAAATGATACGCCATTTTGGTCACTAGACACTCTTCAGGTATCTTAGGGTCTAAATACTTTGCTATACACACCTTCCCCAAAAAGTAAGCAGTAGGTGTTTGTCCTATTGTACGGTCATACCTACCATGACAGATATCATCCCTAATAATGTTTTGTACTGACTCTGACCAGTACTTAAGTTTGAACATTGTTTTGAAACCCCCATAATCACACACCTCGTTCCTGATTGCTGTCCACCAATTATCATTGATGTTTTTGAAAGATTCGTCTAATATACCTTTGATCATATTCCATCGATTCTCCTTTGATCTGTTCAAAATTTCGTCTACTCTCCCTAAAAATTCAAGTGGGTTTCTGCGATAATCCCGAAAGTTTACACTTTCCTTACTATCTTGATAAACATGATGACTGCTACATGCAGATCTAGAACTTATTCTATCTACATCACATTGAAAATTGGTTTGTATTTGTTGCAAATTATCTAATTTCTCTGCTTGGCTATCACACTGATTTTTTACATTCCCTACTGTTTTATGAAACTCTGAAAATTTACAGTTTAGACTGCTCTTGATACTATCTAACTGGTCATTGTTTTCTTGTCGTATGGCCATTACACGAACTTGATTATTTTGTTCTTCCTTTTCCATTCGTGCCTCGACTCCGGTTTTAATTAGTTCCATCTTCTCTTCAGTTTTATCTAATCTTTGGTTAGTTTCTATTAATTTCTTCTCTGCCTCTTCCTTATATTCATCTACTCTTTGGCTTAGCGTATTATTGACCAGTTCAATTTTACTCTCTAGATTTTCTCTTAATTCCTTGTTGAAGTTCTCCATCTTACCCTCAATTCGTTTTAAATTCTCATTATTCTCTTCAAATTTTGCATTCATCGCTTCTCTTTGTCCTTCAACAGTTTCTCTCAATTCATGGTATTGTTCATTCATGGTTTGTTTGATATTTCCATGAATGGTCTCTATTTTTTCATTTAGTTGTTTGACTAAACTTTCCTGAATGCTATCGATTTTCTCATTGGTCTGTCTATTTTGTTCCTCCTGTTTCTTAAAATTCTCCTTATTTTCCTCATTGGTTTGTTTTAAATTTTCCTCCCGTTTTCTAAATTGTTCAGCCATAAATTTCATTATGTCTTGCCAATTAGGTTCTTCTCTGGCTACCGCTTTGTCTGGTTGGTCCCCTTGGGCATCATCTTCAATTATTTCCGTTTCCGGGTCCATAACTACTTCGGTTTCTTCTTTATCACCTGTCTGTTGGCCCATTTCACTGTCCGTGACTAATTCTATTTCTTGTTCCTGTCCACCTTCTTCCTTCTCCTTTTCTTCTGCCCTCTTCTTCGATCTGCCTCTGGTATTATGCATTTCTTGTTTTCTCATAACTGCCGACGATAATTAGATTTTTTGGTATATTAATTTATTAAATATCAAAATTCTTTTCTAATTACAGCCCTTTTACGTTGAGCGCCAATTTGTAACGTTCTGCTCAAGCGTGTCCCTCTAATCGGTCCGAACACCTCTCTGCAGTCGCCACTTATGAATTATAAAGACCGAATTTTAAATAAAGTGGTTGGTCATGTTACTCAAACAAAGCAGAAATCGAGGATGTGTGATTTGGGTCAAGTAGGGAAGTTGTTTAGTCTGATTTTGAAGAGAGAGCTAGTACCGTTGGTTTACCCTCGGTTTGAACGATTTCAAACTTTTCAAATATTCGCTGTGCACGGATTCAGCTGACTTTACACTCGTCTCCAAATATAGATTAACCAGACGACACTGTGGCAGTAGAAGACCTGATGGATCGTCTTCTTCTTAATTGTTCTGAAACTTAATACAACTACCCACTACAAGAAAGTACACACATTTTTATTTTTTTAAATCTCAATTTTTTCAATAATATTTATTAATACTATTATTGGTTTTTTCTCTTCTGCCAAAATACAAATGTCACAATCGATCTTTTCCTTAATTAAAACAAGATATCGACTTCATTGAGCAAACATGGAATTGTCAAAAAATATATATGGTTTTTGACCAAATTTTATACTATATTTAAAACAACAATCAATACATAATTCTTTTTTATTTCCCCAGGGTTAAGGGTAAGTTCTTTTTGTTATGAGATGGTCAGAAATGGATAATTATACTACGCTTTACAAATACCGAAAAATATTCAAAAATTTGTTTATTTTTTGCTTAGTATGTAGTTCCGGAAATGTCCGTAAGAGAGCAGAGTGCGTTTGTTTTCGTTAGAACATGTGATTAATTTGTACTAGTTTTTTGTCCTATACAACCATTCGGAATGAGTTTTCTTCGTTAAATATTAAACGAAATGTTTATATTACCTCTCTTCTTACAGTTCTTACTTGAATGAAGCCTTTTCTCTGGTGATGTCCGCCTGGGGTTGTAATTTCATTACCTTCTGGCCGATATTATATCGTCAACTTGAAACATAGCGAAACTAGGCCGGATCATCAAAATGGTTTTCTTTCACTTTTTATTATGGAGTATAGCAATTTAACTTTGATAAATAAGGTAGGATTATATAATGTTCATACTGTTGTTTAATTTTGTACCAATTTTGCACTTCTATAAGGTTTCTAAAAGGATATTTTAATAAAATTGTGGTCTCATCATTTTTTCAACTAGACAGGTTTAAATTTTAAATTCGATTAACAATACTTGTTATTTTCGTCACTCTTAGTAACCCATACATTTTTATATCTTTTTATTGGTTCTGCTATTTACTTTTTAGTATATAGGCAGTTTGTAATTATTATAAATTTATATTTTATTTACAGAAAAATAATTCTTTTTAATTTCGGTTTCTTTCCCAATTTGGTTTACATAATAGGTTTCTGTTTATTTTCTTATAACCTTGTATATAAGTATTTAATATTTTTATTATCTTTAAATGAATTTATATATTATTTATTAGTCTCTCATAATATTCCTACACTGCACTACTTCCTTCTGCCATTTCCCTCATACAGTATTATTTTAATTTTTTATTATCCTCTGATATTTAAATCTTTTATGTTTTTTAAAATGAACCCTGGGTTATCTTATACTATAACACAAATATTTTAAAAAATATAACATTAACTTAGGTATTAAACTTGGTTGTCTACACAATATAAACATTACAACAAATTAACAAAATACCTAATCAGTTAGTAGCATTATAGTCTACTATCATCGTTTATAAATCTCATACCTACAGCACAATTCTGTAAGAAGTTCCCTTCACTTTCACTTTTACCTCAATGGGTACACTATAACTCACTTGTCACTGTATATCACTCGAATTGTTTATAATGTTTAGTGATATAATTTAATTTTGAGCTCGTTATAGTTTACCTATTTCTGACCTTTATGTATTACAAGAGTTAATTTATTGGGACCGGGTTATGTAACGTTACAATATATATATATATATATATATATATGTATATATATATATATATATATGTATATATATATAAAAAAGAATTGCTACCATTAAACAAATTGATACATCCAACATACATCTATCCTTTTCTTATTGCTTAGATATCAATGGCAAGTATTTTTTAGATCTTACCTGCATGATTAACAATCCACACAGGACAGTCAAGTTGTTTGTTGATAGCCGATAAGAATGTTGAGTAAAATGTAGTTACACCAGGATTACCAGAAATGCATACAACGATGCAGTCACTGTCTGGTAGTTTATTCTCTATCCATCCACCCCATGTTAGTACTCTTGTTGGAACCCTGTTCACCATTACCCACCCTTCTCGAAAACACATGGCGTCTCCTCTATAACAATTGAATGGTGACTCCACTGTATTTTTTGTTATTCATAATTAGCACAGTTTTCATACTTAAAACTATGTAAGTCTGCAAGTTCAGGTTTTTACTGCAGGTTTATCCATTAAACCCAGATTGCTAGCTAAAATATTAGAATTTTAGGACTTGTCTTTTTGAGATATTAGGCCTTAAAATATAATGATTGTAAGTTTAGTCCTTTTTGAAGAGTCACAAACAATAAGGATAATAAGGACAGGTCACAGCTGTAAAACTCTGAGAACAGATAGTCCAACTATGTACATATATGTTTACAAACTCCTCTGAGATTTTTGTTTACCGTCTGTAAAAAAAAATAATACTTAAAGTCTAAAGTTTGGGCAGAAGTTAAACACAATTTATGAACCATTTCATGCATTTGCTTAAGAGCTACAAAAATTACTATTACAAAAAATGTTGTAAATTTCAAATAGAATGTAATGACCTTTATTCCAGCACGCTGGCTGTAATTGTTAAATGTTATTAATTTTTCCAAAAATAGTGACTTCAGTCAAAAACACTAAGCACAGCCAATGATTGGCTAAAAAAAAACCTCAGCCTGACAAAAATTTATTGCTGTTTTTAAAGCAGCCAAATGGGAAAATGTATATAAAATATAAAGTATAATACAAAACATCTAGCAACCAGCACTAGTTTATTTTAAATAAATTGACTCTGTAGGCATATTTTATTTAAAAAATAATTAATCCATTGCCTACACATCAGTTGTAACACTTCCTTTGTGAAGTAATAGGGTTATTAGCTTTATCCACTGACCTGGAAGGCCAAGTAATGACATTATCTTCATCAGTTCTAAGTAAATCCTAACTAGGAATGAGAGCACTATAAGGTATCAGTTTCCCTGCTGCCTCACGCAAAGTATTAGGGAGTCACCTGATTAATCTGAGGGGGTTGATAGGTATGCCGCAGCTAAGCATAAGAGTGAGTGAGAAAGCAGAAGAGCAAATGAGACAGGCTTATGTAGCGTACACCGGGCTACAAAAAAATTTTGTCCAGAGGCAAAGTAAACAAACCCATGTGTAGATTTAACTTGACAAGCATACTGATTGGCTGCTGTATGCTATGCTCATTTTTATCCGTAAATATAGTTCGTTTTAAATTACTTTCTGAATTAAATAAATATCAAAATATTCTTTTGTTGACTATATAGATATTCAGAATGATCACAGTTGCACACCACTATATAAAAATTATCCCGATTAGCACTTTCAAGCCTCACAGCCCATCGTCAGATCGGAATAGGCAGAAATTATTTTAAAAACAAACCCTTCACCCCTCTCCCCCACCCTGCTCACACACAACAAGCTATAATATAAATGACCCTTCCCCACCCTCTAAACCCTGTCCACACCATCTGTACAGTTACATATTTTTCTAGCAAATTCCTTGTGTTTCAGTGTGTGTGTGTGTGTGTGTGTGTGTGTGTGTGTGTGTGTCAACCACACAACCACTAACACAAATTTCTTCATTAAACGTATATAGATATTATTGTTTTTTTATTGTTATATAATACTGGAATTTTAAAAAGAGAATAAATAAGAGGAATATGATAATATATGAATACATTCTCATACACGTGTGTGTTGTGTGACTATTTATACTTAGTGGAACCTTATTCTGGCTTGTACAGTGAGGTATTTACTTGTGACAGTTCTATTGTTAATTATAGATGTAAATAATTCTTCACATTTTGTTAAGCATAAAACTGGAAATGCTTTAAAAAGTGGTGAAAAAACTATAGTACTTAATGTTTGCCACAGTGTGAAAAATACCCGATTCTACGTTTATAAAACATGATGTTTTTGAAGTCTTCTTCTGGTTTGGACCATGTCAAAAATGTCTTGTATGACAATGTTTCAATCATATTACAACGGGTATCCTCACGACTAACTGACAAAGAGGCTGACAAGCGAACTCAGTTATGTAGTGTAGAAGTGGCGGTGGGCGGTCCAGTAACAGAGCATGCCTGTTTCTCTGTTGATGTTATCCTTGTATTCATTAATTTCTATTGCTTCTAGGACTATTCCGTCATAATACCTATTATGAAAAAGAGAAACGGTCATGCTCAGCTCATCTTGGTATCTTTACTTTCTGGTTTGACTGTATGTGAGATGACTGACCACATAAATAATGCATAAGGTGTAACACCTACAGGGCAGAGTCCACTTACCAGACCACCTACCACCACTTCTACACTATAAACTGCGTTCGCTTGCCAGCCTCTTTGTCAGTTAGACCTGAGAATACTCATTGTAATATGAGTGAAACATTGTCATACAAGACATTTTTGATGCATTCCAAATCAGAAGAATACTTCAAAAACATAATGGACACTGGTCACAGAAGCCTATGTATGAATTTAGAAAACTGTCTGCCCAACACAAGAATTTACTGGTGTCACTAAAACAAGCATATATATAATGGAAGTAAGCTAAAGAGATGTCGGCTACAGGCAAAATACCCAGAAAAAGACACAGCGTACAAGAAACATCTTGGACAAAACTTGTGATGAGTCTGTTCGGTCGGCTATCTGTTGTAACTTAATTAGTTCCTTTTTTAAAAAGAGCCACCAACAATTAACAGAGTGCTGTGTGCCATCAACAATGACTCGGATTTGGTGAATTTAAAGATCATCACTTCACATCATAGGCTACTTAAAGAAATTGGCATTGAATTTGTCAATAGAAATCGCAGAAGTCTAATAGTGGACAGATGTGACATTATTTTGTGGTGAAGACAATATATACGCTGTATGAGAGACTACAGGTGACAAGAACGAACAATTTATTATTTAGATGACACTTGGGTAAACCAAGGACACACAATGTCTAAAAGGTGGACGGATTCATGCAGTGGCAGCGCTAACGAAACGCCCCCCCCCCCCCGTGAAACTAATTAGGGGGCCCTATAAAAATGGTTAAATTTTGTATACATAATAGGGGAAAACACTCAAATGAGTTTCCATTTACGTGTGTTTCACAACAATGGTTTGTGAATACTTTCTCGTCTATCACAAAGCGTTTGCAATTTGCAAAGGATGTTTTACACGTATACAAACTCTTAAAATTCATTGTTGCTAAATAGACAAAGTTCTATACAAACTATAAAAAAACCAAAATAAAAAGAATTATTTATTTTAACGTCAAAGATCTAAATTCAGACTATGAAACAGTACCGCACACAGAGTGTTAAAAATTTGTTATTTAAAAACGAATATCAAAGTAACATTCTAGCTTTTTTCAAACATTTAAATTAGTTTGTAACTGAATTTGTGAAATTCTTGAATATACTCTATACACGTTCTCCTTAAGTCTAATCCAATTCAATAACACTCGAACTCAAGTAATGTACAATATTTACAGATGAGGATCGACCAAAGTTCACTGTTTTCCTAAGCCTAGTCTTCTTTTTTTAATAGCGAAGAACTTTTCAACCACTTCGTTGATATTAGTTTTCTGTGTCTCTTCATGCTCAATGCTTAACAGTGCCAAGTCACTCAACCGAGTTTGGGCCATGGCACTTCTTAAGTATGACTTAATTAATTTAAGTTTTGAAAAGCTTCTTTCCGCTGTAGCTGTTGTGACAGGTATGGTTAAATAAAGCTGCAAAGCTGTAGTTAAGTCTGGGAGGCAGCTCATAAGGCAGCTGTTTTCTTCAACCAGTAAATTCATCATTTCTCGAATGCTTTTCTTGTGTACAATTTCTTTGGCCATCAGAGCTTTGAAGGATATTACTTGGTCAGGCAGTGATGTGGAAAGGTCACCAGGATACACATTTACCAGAGCCTTACTTTTCTCCACTATTGTCTCTTGTGAGAAGTTTACTAAATTCTGAGGCGTCAGGAATGAAAACCTATCATCAATGCAACGCAATCCTTCGAATCACATTTGTAGCTGAGCTATTACAATATCTAGTGTTGCATTGAAAACTTTTACTTCAAATGATTTCACTGGGTCGTCAATTCTATGGTCAACTGATAATTCAACAAAGAAGCGTTTTACAACTCGCTTACGCTTATTTTTCATGTTACAAGTTATGTCCCATGACTGGGCCAACTGTTTAGCTGTTTAGCACCAGCAAGAAAGCCGGCAAAGTCCTTTCTTAAAACTTTTAACTCATCACAAGCGCGGCTTAGAAACTGCCACGCTCTGCCTAGGTCAACAGTTGGCCTCTGTAGTGCTTTTGAAGTTATATTTACATTCTCTAACATCTTAGTTTCAAGGCAGAGCACAAGAATAAATTCAAAGTTTTCCAGGTGGTTTCTAATTGCTAATGCTTCTTCTGCCTCGGGTTTTTTTGAGCTGTATAGAATAATTTCTGTCAAACACTTAATCACAATTTTGAAATCATTTCTTAAAGCTAACAGACAGTCGTGTCTAGAAGACCACCTTGTTGAACATAGCTTTTTTAAAGTTAGATTTTTGGCAGAGCTGTCTTCTTTAACGGCAGTGTTAAGTTCTTGCCATCTATGTAAGCTTTCACTGAAAAACATAAGTTTTCTGTACTATGTCATAAAATTGTCTTATTTCAGAAATATTTGATACTGAATCATTGATCACCAAGTTCAGGTTATGTGCAGCACAGTGTACGTAATCCGCGTTTGGGACCATATCCATAATTCTTTTCTGTAACCCAGAGTATTTCACGCTCATTGTTGCTGCACCGTCATAACCTTGACCTCTACACTTACTAATGTCAATTTTATTTGTTTTCAAAAAGTCTAAAATCTTACTTTGAAACCCCTCACTGTTGGGATCCTTTATTTCTTGAAATCCCAAAACGGACTCACTAATCACAGTTTTATAATTGCCAGGAGATTCTTCTACTATGTTAATATATCTGATTACAACACTCATTTGGTCAATCTTAGAAATGTCTTGTGTGCTATCAACAATTATAGAAAAAAAAGGAGACGAGTGAATCTGTTTTAGTAAGGCAGTCAATACTGATTTTCCTAGCAAGTTAATGATTTCATTTTGAATGTCATAGTGGAGGTATTTTGATCTGGTTTTTTCATTTTCTAAGTGTGCACTAAGGAGAGAATCGTAGCGAGAAATTAAAGATAGTATGTTCAAAAAATTTCCACTTTCAGGATTTATTTCATGTAATGATTCTATATGGCCAAGAAACTGCAATGAACACAGTGCCATGGTTCGAATGACATCCACAATCTGTATGCAAATATCTTTCCATTTTTTCCGCTCATCGGAAATTTGATCAGCTACCGTTTTACTCTTTTTCCAAGTGGCATACGTGAGACAAGATTGTAAATGAGCATTGCTACTTTCATGAACTTTAATTTTTTTACTGAGACCTTTCCAATCTCTAATATCGCCTTCACGCCAGCTTTGGGCATCAGCACTTTGGCTGAAAAGCCAACATGGTAAACCATAGACTCCATCTAGATTACGAGAGTAACAAAGCCAAAACCTGTGAACAATTTGGCCTGCTGCAGTTTTGAAAGAATAGTATGCTGTACTGAAAGACCGCTTAGAAACGGAATCCTTCGGGAAAGGACCCTTTGTTTGACAAAGTTCACTTAACGTTATTAACTTTTTCACCTCGTCTGTCATTGTAGCTTGATTTTTATAGAATGCAATACCTGTCTCAAAACTTTGGCAGTTTGGATCAGAAGGGCCTGCTAAACTAGTTTTATTTGCGTGATTACTTATAACTTCAGTTGGTTCAAACTGATTTTCTGGTCCAGGTATGTCTTCGGACTGGCGAACACATTCAATGCCTAGCAGTTGTTCTTCTTGTTCATGTTGCAGTTGCTTATTTGTTTCCGTAGTTGTATCACTTGTATCCGACGGACTAATGTTTAAATCAGGTTTATTGTCACTGTCACAATCAACTTCAAGTCCGATTTTTGTTTCTTTTTCATTACTTGCACTTGACCCGGGTTTGGGTTGTTCAACTGCACATTTTGATGATTTTTTTAAAAACTGGTCGAGTTTTGAAAGTTTACTTTTAGATTCTTCTCGTTGTTTTTGCAGTTTCCTTTTCGTAGCACCACTTAAATATTCACGCTTACTTTCCATTTTATAAACTCTGTCTCTAACACTCTAACTCTACACAAAATACAAAAACTAAAATCAAATGTTAAGTCATTAAACTTAAACGGCACTAAATTACGAAATGAATGCAATACAGTACTATCGCGCAGGAGATTGCGACACACTACTGAGTACTGAACTACATTGTGTTGTGTTTGTTTACGTCTCCTCAGTGCCGAGTGACTCATCGCACGGACGTACGGGCACCACAAGAGATAAGATAAGCTTCGCTTACAAACTACAAACAGTAATGTCATTTCGGAAAACGTAGTTTTTTTTGCATGTCTATACACTTAAATAAAACGTATATTTCGTATTTTAAATACAAATTTGCCGGTAGTTGGACCCCATTAAAACTTTTTTCCTATTATAGCTCGTTTCATATTTTTTTCTAGGGGGAAGAGTGGCGGGGCCCCCCCGCGCCGCAGGGTCTACGGGGGCCTTATCGCCGCCACTGGATTCATGTGTGAAATCAAGGAGACAAGCATTCTTGTCCGGGTGTAGCACACAGCATAAAAACCCACCAGGAAAATAAAAACACTTAATTATTGTGCATATTGGAAATGAGTTTGGTTTCATGGAGGGTAGGCCTATCTAGTTTCGTTATTTTTGGCATCTAGTTTGTGAGTCCAAAAAATAATGGAGTGTTATAACAAGTTTTGGCTTTGCAGTTAATCTCGACTGTAAAGTCTCTTTAGTCTACGTTTTGTATGCCCTTCCCTTCTCCTCCTATTTCCTGCGGATTATCCAACCCATTACTGTTCTCAGCAACCGTTGCCCATTTATCTTAAATTATTTTTGGCTGCTTTGTTCTAAAATACAGTTAAATTTCTAATGATATTTAATTTCTAAACATTTTTGCCTGTAGAAAAACAAGTTTTAAAATGTCATTATAATACTTTTTAAGAGTTCAAAAACTAACTACAAATCAATATAATATGACATACTGATTAAGGTCGATGTGGGATCCACAGTTTGGCTCAGCATATCAATTTAGGAAAAATGATGTAATTGACTTGACAAAATAAACAGATGTCTTGTGAAGAGAACAATGGTGTGTTCTTCTCGCATATCAGCTGTTGTAGTGCATATGTGTGGTGGATTGATACATAAAGTAAGTTTGTTTACGTTGCCTCTACGGATAGCCTGTACAAAGTTTACCTTGTTATCTTTTAGTTTTCATGTTGTCAGCACTCTATTCACCTAAGGTTATCACAACTTGATGGTATCACGAGAATCATATAAATAACTCAGATCCAGAAGATACACTAGCAGAATGTGAGAGAGGTGAATCGTGAACTTAGATCCAAATGCTGAATGTCATTTTTTGATGCCTTTCTTCACAAGAATGAACTCTCCTTGTAGGTAGAATGTTAAATGTCCAAAAAAATTTAGCTATGTGAAGATAAACTACTTAAACAATGAAATGTGAAATTGGACCATACATATACCATTACACTTTGTCAAACTAAATCGTATGACGGAACAATGACAAAACTAAAAATTTAATATTTCTATTAGAACATAATAATATTAATAAAACAGTGAACATAAGTTAATGTTTACCCAATATGTTATCAATTCATTATTGTTATGGCAGTTACAGTTTTGTTTTTCCAAATTAAAAGGTTCCATAAAATGCATCAGGTACTGTTAGAAAAGGTATAGCTCTCATTGTTTCTCGGGAGGGGAAGATCCGCATACCAGACTTCCCTTTTTTCTATTTCATATGCAATCACAAATCATATCAACTTCCCAAGGAAGGACAGGAAAATCCTACAATGAAGAACTGAGATTTCTATCATGAACATTGCGTAATACACTAAACCACTGCTTCGAGTAAGGTTTTACAGCAAACCACACAAAGATGTCAGATAAAATATTGTTCAGTGAAGACTGGAAGAAAGTATCCAGAATCAAACCATTAAGTACAAGCAACAGGTAGACTTGGGCACACCGAGACTATGAGACTCTCTGACCTTGTAACACTGGGGACCTGGCTTTTAAGGTCAATGTGAGATGCACAGTTTGGCTCCACACATCAATTCTGATACAATCAAAAAGTCGTTCATCCCGTTAAGATAAATGAGTGATCCCATGTTGTGAGTGACCAGATAAGAGTTCCAGGTGATGGAGGTTCACTGACAATCAATGTGATACACCCCTCTAACTCTTACTTTTATCCGCAAGTAGAGTAGAACCCTGCATCCCACCTGGATGTACAAAATTCCTTATTTTTTTTCTTGGTAATATGTATATCGTCCACATTAAAAAAATCTAGCTATGGCAATACAATACTAGATTCAGCTACGTTACAAATAAAATAATTGCAGTATGGTTATTATAATTTCTTAGTGGAAGACGATGAAAAATCATTTTAATGAATGATGGTAGCGGTTGGTGTAGTAAATGTATCCTTAAATTGTGGTGGGCACTCAAGACTGTCTAGATTTTAATCAATCACTGACTCTGACTCTTGAAAAGACAACAGAACCCCAGTGACCAGCATAAATATTTAACAAAATATGTGCCTACAGGCATATGTAAATCTCAGTTCTAATCAATTTTATCACGTATTTAAATGCATAGTTTTAATTAACAATTATACTTACATTTGTGTGTTAATATAACTCAGCTGTTGTTATTCTGGAGCCAGAAATTTTTAATTTAACTGCTATCTTCACTTACAATTTAACTGTTTATATACAATGAATAACCAAAAATGTTTTAATATCTAATACATAAAGCCTTCAAATGATCACCAAAACAAAATGTTTAAATAAAAAAACATCTACTACTGATACAATCACATTACAAGAAAAACTGTAATGCATAGATGTTCTCTCAAAATTAATAAAACACTGTCCGACTCAATCCACATAACTTTCACATCGCAGTGACCTCTTTCTACTAAAACCACATCAGCTGATTCCGCATTATTGTTGTGTGGAATGTCAGTTGGATTCACTATAGTGTCTTTAATCACAACTAGGTAGCGCAATAATGTACGATAATATAAGTGCCTTCTGGATGAAGTAACTAGTATTATTATTATTATTATATTATCATAGTACAGTGTACACAATGTACGTATAGAGGAATGATTTGAAGATGACCGTGTTCTGAGAGAATCAAGAAGAAAGATTATGCAAAAATATTTACTTTCACTGTCTGATCTTATGTGATAGTCGTACAGGCACGCTTAGTATTTAGAAGAGAACATTGCCTACACATCAGTTGTAACACTTCCTTTGTGAAGTAATAGGGTTATTAGCTTTATCCACTGACCTGGAAGGCCAAGTAATGACATTATCTTCATCAGTTCTAAGTAAATCCTAACTAGGAATGAGAGCACTATAAGGTATCAGTTTCCCTGCTGCCTCACGCAAAGTATTAGGGAGTCACCTGATTAATCTGAGGGGGTTGATAGGTATGCCGCAGCTAAGCATAAGAGTGAGTGAGAAAGCAGAAGAGCAAATGAGACAGGCTTATGTAGCGTACACCGGGCTACAAAAAAATTTTGTCCAGAGGCAAAGTAAACAAACCCATGTGTAGATTTAACTTAACAAGCATACTGATTGGCTGCTGTATGCTATGCTCATTTTTATCCGTAAATATAGTTCGTTTTAAATTACTTTCTGAATTAAATAAATATCAAAATATTCTTTTGTTGACTATATAGATATTATTGTTTTTTTTATTGTTATATAACACTGGAATTTTAAAAAGAGAATAAATAAGAGGAATATGATAATATATGAATACATTCTCATACACGCGTGTGTTGTGTGACTATTTATACTTAGTGGAACCTTATTCTGGCTTGTACATTGAGGTATTTACTTGTGACAGTTCTATTGTTAATTATAGATGTAAATAATTCTTCACATTTTGTTAAGCATAAAACTGGAAATGCTTTAAAAAGTGGTGAAAAAACTATAGTACTTAATGTTTGCCACAGTGTGAAAAATACCCGATTCTACGTTTATAAAACATGATGTTTTTGAAGTCTTCTTCTGGTTTGGACCATGTCAAAAATGTCTTGTATGACAATGTTTCAATCATATTACAACGGGTATCCTCACGACTAACTGACAAAGAGGCTGACAAGCGAACTCAGTTATGTAGTGTAGAAGTGGCGGTGGGCGGTCCAGTAACAGAGCATGCCTGTTTCTCTGTTGATGTTATCCTTGTATTCATTAATTTCTATTGCTTCTAGGACTATTCCGTCATAATACCTATTATGAAAAAGAGAAACGGTCATGCTCAGCTCATCTTGGTATCTTTACTTTCTGGTTTGACTGTATGTGAGATGACTGACCACATAAATAATGCATAAGGTGTAACACCTACAGGGCAGAGTCCACTTACCAGACCACCTACCACCACTTCTACACTATAAACTGCGTTCGCTTGCCAGCCTCTTTGTCACTTAAACCTGAGAATACTCATTGTAATATGAGTGAAACATTGTCATACAAGACATTTTTGATGCGTTCCAAATCAGAAGAATACTTCAAAAACATAATGGACACTGGTCACAGAAGCCTATGTATGAATTTAGAAAACTGTCTGCCCAACACAAGAATTTACTGGTGTCACTAAAACAAGCATATATATAATGGAAGTAAGCTAAAGAGATGTCGGCTACAGGCAAAATACCCAGAAAAAGACACAGCGTACAAGAAACATCTTGGACAAAACTTGTGATGAGTTTGTTCGGTCGGCTATCTGTTGTAACTTAATTAGTTCCTTTTTTAAAAAGAGCCACCAACAATTAACAGAGTGCTGTGTGCCATCAACAATGACTCGGATTTGGTGAATTTAAAGATCATCACTTCACATCATAGGCTACTTAAAGAAATTGGCATTGAATTTGTCAATAGAAATCGCAGAAGTCTAATAGTGGACAGATGTGACATTATTTTGTGGTGAAGACAATATATACGCTGTATGAGAGACTACAGGTGACAAGAACGAACAATTTATTATTTAGATGACACTCGGGTAAACCAAGGACACACAATGTCTAAAAGGTGGACGGATTCATGCAGTGGCAGCGCTAACGAAACGCCCCCCCCCCCCCCCCCCGTGAAACTAATTAGGGGGCCCTATAAAAATGGTTAAATTTTGTATACATAATAGGGGAAAACACTCAAATGAGTTTCTATTTACGTGTGTTTCACAACAATGGTTTGTGAATACTTTCTCGTCTATCACAAAGCGTTTGCAATTTGCAAAGGATGTTTTACATGTATACAAACTCTTAAAATTCATTGTTGCTAAATAGACAAAGTTCTATACAAACTATAAAAAAACCAAAATAAAAAGAATTATTTATTTTTACGTCAAAGATCTAAATTCAGACTATGAAACAGTACCGCACACAGAGTGTTAAAAATTTATTATTTAAAAACGAATATCAAAGTAACATTCTAGCTTTTTTCAAACATTTAAATTAGTTTGTAACTGAATTTGTGAAATTCTTGAATATACTCTATACACGTTCTCCTTAAGTCTAATCCAATTCAATAACACTCGAACTCAAGTAATGTACAATATTTACAGATGAGGATCAACCAAAGTTCACTGTTTTCCTAAGCCTAGTCTTCTTTTTTTAATAGCGAAGAACTTTTCAACCACTTCGTTGATATTAGTTTTCTGTGTCTCTTCATGCTCAATGCTTAACAGTGCCAAGTCACTCAACCGAGTCTGGGCCATGGCACTTCTTAAGTATGACTTAATTAATTTAAGTTTTGAAAAGCTTCTTTCCGCTGTAGCTGTTGTGACAGGTATGGTTAAATAAAGCTGCAAAGCTGTAGTTAAGTCTGGGAGGCAGCTCATAAGGCAGCTGTTTTCTTCAACCAGTAAATTCATCATTTCTCGAATGCTTTTCTTGTGTACAATTTCTTTGGCCATCAGAGCTTTGAAGGATATTACTTGGTCAGGCAGTGATGTGGAAAGGTCACCAGGATACACATTTACCAGAGCCTTACTTTTCTCCACTATTGTCTCTTGTGAGAAGTTTACTAAATTCTGAGGCGTCAGGAATGAAAACCTATCATCAATGCAACGCAATCCTTCGAATCACATTTGTAGCTGAGCTATTACAATATCTAGTGTTGCATTGAAAACTTTTACTTCAAATGATTTCACTGGGTCGTCAATTCTATGGTCAACTGATAATTCAACAAAGAAGCGTTTTACAACTCGCTTACGCTTATTTTTCATGTTACAAGTTATGTCCCATGACTGGGCCAACTGTTTAGCTGTTTAGCACCAGCAAGAAAGCCGGCAAAGTCCTTTCTTAAAACTTTTAACTCATCACAAGCGCGGCTTAGAAACTGCCACGCTCTGCCTAGGTCAACAGTTGGCCTCTGTAGTGCTTTTGAAGTTATATTTACATTCTCTAAAATCTTAGTTTCAAGGCAGAGCACAAGAATAAATTCAAAGTTTTCCAGGTGGTTTCTAATTGCTAATGCTTCTTCTGCCTCGGGTTTTTTTGAGCTGTATAGAATAATTTCTGTCAAACACTTAATCACAATTTTGAAATCATTTCTTAAAGCTAACAGACAGTCGTGTCTAGAAGACCACCTTGTTGAACATAGCTTTTTTAAAGTTAGATTTTTGGCAGAGCTGTCTTCTTTAACGGCAGTGTTAAGTTCTTGCCATCTATGTAAGCTTTCACTGAAAAACATAAGTTTTCTGTACTATGTCATAAAATTGTCTTATTTCAGAAATATTTGATACTGAATCATTGATCACCAAGTTCAGGTTATGTGCAGCACAGTGTACGTAATCCGCGTTTGGGACCATATCCATAATTCTTTTCTGTAACCCAGAGTATTTCACGCTCATTGTTGCTGCACCGTCATAACCTTGACCTCTACACTTACTAATGTCAATTTTATTTGTTTTCAAAAAGTCTAAAATCTTACTTTGAAACCCCTCACTGTTGGGATCCTTTATTTCTTGAAATCCCAAAACGGACTCACTAATCACAGTTTTATAATTGCCAGGAGATTCTTCTACTATGTTAATGTATCTGATTACAACACTCATTTGGTCAATCTTAGAAATGTCTTGTGTGCTATCAACAATTATAGAAAAAAAAGGAGACGAGTGAATCTGTTTTAGTAAGGCAGTCAATACTGATTTTCCTAGCAAGTTAATGATTTCATTTTGAATGTCATAGTGGAGGTATTTTGATCTGGTTTTTTCATTTTCTAAGTGTGCACTAAGGAGAGAATCGTAGCGAGAAATTAAAGATAGTATGTTCAAAAAATTTCCACTTTCAGGATTTATTTCATGTAATGATTCTATATGGCCAAGAAACTGCAATGAACACAGTGCCATGGTTCGAATGACATCCACAATCTGTATGCAAATATCTTTCCATTTTTTCCGCTCATCGGAAATTTGATCAGCTACCGTTTTACTCTTTTTCCAAGTGGCATACGTGAGACAAGATTGTAAATGAGCATTGCTACTTTCATGAACTTTAATTTTTTTACTGAGACCTTTCCAATCTCTAATATCGCCTTCACGCCAGCTTTGGGCATCAGCACTTTGGTTGAAAAGCCAACATGGTAAACAATAGACTCCATCTAGATTACGAGAGTAACAAAGCCAAAACCTGTGAACAATTTGGCCTGCTGCAGTTTTGAAAGAATAGTATGCTGTACTGAAAGACCGCTTAGAAACGGAATCCTTCGGGAAAGGACCCTTTGTTTGACAAAGTTCACTTAACGTTATTAACTTTTTCACCTCGTCTGTCATTGTAGCTTGATTTTTATAGAATGCAATACCTGTCTCAAAACTTTGGCAGTTTGGATCAGAAGGGCCTGCTAAACTAGTTTTATTTGCGTGATTACTTATAACTTCAGTTGGTTCAAACTGATTTTCTGGTCCAGGTATGTCTTCGGACTGGCGAACACATTCAATGCCTAGCAGTTGTTCTTCTTGTTCATGTTGCAGTTGCTTATTTGTTTCCGTAGTTGTATCACTTGTATCCGACGGACTAATGTTTAAATCAGGTTTATTGTCACTGTCACAATCAACTTCAAGTCCGATTTTTGTTTCTTTTTCATTACTTGCACTTGACCCGGGTTTGGGTTGTTCAACTTCACATTTTGATGATTTTTTTAAAAACTGGTCGAGTTTTGAAAGTTTACTTTTAGATTCTTCTCGTTGTTTTTGCAGTTTCCTTTTCGTAGCACCACTTAAATATTCACGCTTACTTTCCATTTTATAAACTCTGTCTCTAACACTCTAACTCTACACAAAATACAAAAACTAAAATCAAATGTTAAGTCATTAAACTTAAACGGCACTAAATTACGAAATGAATGCAATACAGTACTATCGCGCAGGAGATGCGACACACTACTGAGTACTGAACTACATTGTGTTGTGTTTGTTTACATCTCCTCAGTGCCGAGTGACTCATCGCACGGACGTACGGGCACCACAAGAGATAAGATAAGCTTCGCTTACAAACTACAAACAGTAATGTCATTTCGGAAAACGTAGTTTTTTTTTGCATGTCTATACACTTAAATAAAACGTATATTTCGTATTTTAAATACAAATTTGCCGGTAGTTGGACCCCATTAAAACTTTTTTCCTATTATAGCTCGTTTCATATTTTTTTCTAGGGGGAAGAGTGGCGGGGCCCCCCTGAGGGTCGGGGCCCCCCCGCGCCGCAGGGTCTACGGGGGCCTTATCGCCGCCACTGGATTCATGTGTGAAATCAAGGAGACAAGCATTCTTGTCCGGGTGTAGCACACAGCATAAAAACCCACCAGGAAAATAAAAACACTTAATTATTGTGCATATTGGAAATGAGTTTGGTTTCATGGAGGGTAGGCCTATCTAGTTTCGTTATTTTTGGCATCTAGTTTGTGAGTCCAAAAAATAATGGAGTGTTATAACAAGTTTTGGTTTTGCAGTTAATCTCGACTGTAAAGTCTCTTTAGTCTACGTTTTGTATGCCCTTCCCTTCTCCTCCTATTTCCTGCAGATTATCCAACCCATTACTGTTCTCAGCAACCGTTGCCCATTTATCTTAAATTATTTTTGGCTGCTTTGTTCTAAAATACAGTTAAATTTCTAATGATATTTAATTTCTAAACATTTTTGCCTGTAGAAAAACAAGTTTTAAAATGTCATTATAATACTTTTTAAGAGTTCAAAAACTAACTACAAATCAATATAATATGACATACTGATTAAGGTCGATGTGGGATCCACAGTTTGGCTCAGCATATCAATTTAGGAAAAATGATGTAATTGACTTGACAAAATAAACAGATGTCTTGTGAAGAGAACAATGGTGTGTTCTTCTCGCATATCAGCTGTTGTAGTGCATATGTGTGGTGGATTGATACATAAAGTAAGTTTGTTTACGTTGCCTCTACGGATAGCCTGTACAAAGTTTACCTTGTTATCTTTTAGTTTTCATGTTGTCAGCACTCTATTCACCTAAGGTTATCACAACTTGATGGTATCACGAGAATCATATAAATAACTCAGATCCAGAAGATACACTAGCAGAATGTGAGAGAGGTGAATCGTGAACTTAGATCCAAATGCTGAATGTCATTTTTTGATGCCTTTTTTCACAAGAATGAACTCTTCTTGTAGGTGGAATGTTAAATGTCCAAAAAAATTTAGCTATGTGAAGATAAACTACTTAAACAATGAAATGTGAAATTGGACCATACATATACCATTACACTTTGTCAAACTAAATCGTATGACGGAACAATGACAAAACTAAAAATTTAATATTTCTATTAGAACATAATAATATTAATAAAACAGTGAACATAAGTTAATGTTTACCCAATATGTTATCAATTCATTATTGTTATGGCAGTTACAGTTTTGTTTTTCCAAATTAAAAGGTTCCATAAAATGCATCAGGTACTGTTAGAAAAGGTATAGCTCTCATTGTTTCTCGGGAGGGGAAGATCCGCATACCAGACTTCCCTTTTTTCTATTTCATATGCAATCACAAATCATATCAACTTCCCAAGGAAGGACAGGAAAATCCTACAATGAAGAACTGAGATTTCTATCATGAACATTGCGCAATACACTAAACCACTGCTTCGAGTAAGGTTTTACAGCAAACCACACAAAGATGTCAGATAAAATATTGTTCAGTGAAGACTGGAAGAAAGTATCCAGAATCAAACCATTAAGTACAAGCAACAGGTAGACTTGGGCACACCGAGACTATGAGACTCTCTGACCTTGTAACACTGGGGACCTGGCTTTTAAGGTCAATGTGAGATGCACAGTTTGGCTCCACACATCAATTCTGATACAATCAAAAAGTCGTTCATCCCGTTAAGATAAATGAGTGATCCCATGTCGGGAGTGACCAGATAAGAGTTCCAGGTGATGGAGGTTCACTGACAATCAATGTGATACACCCCTCTAACTCTTACTTTTATCCGCAAGTAGAGTAGAACCCTGCATCCCACCTGGATGTACAAAATTCCTTATTTTTTTTCTTGGTAATATGTATATCGTCCACATTAAAAAAATCTAGCTATGGCAATACAATACTAGATTCAGCTACGTTACAAATAAAATAATTGCAGTATGGTTATTATAATTTCTTAGTGGAAGACGATGAAAAATCATTTTAATGAATGATGGTAGCGGTTGGTGTAGTAAATGTATCCTTAAATTGTGGTGGGCACTTAAGACTGTCTAGATTTTAATCAATCACTGACTCTGACTCTTGAAAAGACAACAGAACCCCAGTGACCAGCATAAATATTTAACAAAATATGTGCCTACAGGCATACAGTATGTAAATCTCAGTTCTAATCAATTTTATCACGTATTTAAATGCATAGTTTTAATTAACAATTATACTTACATTTGTGTGTTAATATAACTCAGCTGTTGTTATTCTGGAGCCAGAAATTTTTAATTTAACTGCTATCTTCACTTACAATTTAACTGTTTATATACAATGAATAACCAAAAATGTTTTAATATCTAATACATAAAGCCTTCAAACGATCACCAAAACAAAATGTTTAAATAAAAAAACATCTACTACTGATACAATCACATTACAAGAAAAACTGTAATGCATAGATGTTCTCTCAAAATTAATAAAACACTGTCCGACTCAATCCACATAACTTTCACATCGCAGTGACCTCTTTCTACTAAAACCACATCAGCTGATTCCGCATTATTGTTGTGTGGAATGTCAGTTGGATTCACTATAGTGTCTTTAATCACAACTAGGTAGCGCAATAATGTACGATAATATAAGTGCCTTCTGGATGAAGTAACTAGTATTATTATTATTATTATATTATCATAGTACAGTGTACACAATGTACGTATAGAGGAATGATTTGAAGATGACCGTGTTCTGAGAGAATCAAGAAGAAAGATTATGCAAAAATATTTACTTTCACTGTCTGATCTTATGTGATAGTCGTACAGGCGCGCTTAGTATTTAGAAGAGAACTTAGTTTTGTTAACGCTCGAAAATAATTTAGTGTTTACGCTCGAGGCCGATATAATGCAACACTTATAATTGAATGGTTCATCGTCTAAACATCGTTTTCTGGTGCACACGAATTCTTTTTTAATTTGTTGACCTTAAGTTATTTTGTTTAACTCATTACAAGGTTACAGAATACATTACTATACAATACTATGATACATTGCTAGGTTTTTTGCAAGAAGATTAAAAGGTGACAAAGAAACAAAATTAAACACGTCGAATGTACATGATGCTTACCATCGTTAGAATCCTATATAACATATGTCCAGCGAACGTTATAAAAGTATTTTTGAATAAATATATTTCAAAATAAAAATCAATATTGAAAATTTTCAACATGAAAAAGTTACCTGCACTCGTATTGAATATACTTGACAGTAAAAATAATAGAACATGCAAAATGTAATAATATAAAATGGTTAGAACATAAAAATGTACAAACATAATACATACAATCTCTTTCTTACAAGAATCATCTATAATACATACAAAAATCCATAAACATGGGGCCTATAGGTACTAATAATATGAATATAATAAGCATACAATATTCCATGTAGGTCTGTAGCGTATTCTCAAAACAATAATAGGCCTATAAATATAGAAGGTTCTGACTGTTAAACCATCTCTTTCGGAGGGACAAAGAATAAAGGAATGTCAAACATGTACATTTTTCTGTGGTGGCAGAAGTCCGTCGGTTAGATTCGTATAATGTAATTAGCCTATATATAATACTTGTAACATGGAAAACAAACGCATACACGCAAAGGGGTTTTAACAAATGAAACGTAGGTTAATTAGTGTTCGTATGACTAGAAATCCTGCATGTCGTGGATGGACAAACTCGGACAAACCACTCGATGAAACTTATGTGCGTGATAACTCTAATTAGTGACGTATGGTGCACTTTGTTGCGCAATTCAGTGGAGCTTCACGCCCACTGTATTGAAACCTATAGGCCTACTACCGTAAGGTAGACCGGGGCAATACCAACACCTTAAAGACATTTTAAATTTTCTAATTTTTACAGTGACAGTTAGGTTTTTTATAAAAGTACCTAAAAATTAATTGGAATTTACTGCATTCGTAGTTCATATAATATTATTAAACCAATCTAATTTATAACAACAAAATTTTCTGTAACCTTTGCTAGATGTCGGTATTTCCTCGGTCACCGGGGTAATTCCAACATGCCTTTGGGGTAATGCCGACAGTGGTAAGAAATAAGAAAATAATTAGATTTCTGGTCAAACTTATTTAATTGTTACAAAACTTTGTACGAAATCATTACAAATGTTGAAGAACACTGATAAAAAAATCAATCTTACAACCTAAAACATTGTTTTTGAGTAGGAAAACTTAGTTTTTGGAACAAAAGTCACATGTATAATTTTCAGCCGATTCAAACCCACTGCAATCAGCGTGAGCCCATTTTCCACAAAACACACATCTAAACCATAGCTCAGTTTTGGTACCAAATTCACCACAAACTAAACACATTTCAGTGTCTTTGGAAAATAAATCAATATTATCATCAGATTCGTTGTCATCGCATAACTTGGATTCATCAAATTCTTCCTCAGAAGACGATTCAAAAGAAATTTGTCTTCGACATCTTTTCTTTATTTTATTTTCCCCTTTGACTGTAGCACTACATTTTGCTTTGCTCAATTTTATGTGCGATTTCTTTTCAACATTTTTTCTGGCTTACTTTTCTTACTCTTCAAAATTTTTAGTTTTTGTTTTGGAACAATCTTTGGATCCTCCAACAACTTCTCCAGTCTATGCTTGGCTTTCATATCCTTAATTTCTTTTTTCTTCTTAGTTTCCTCTAACACCGCTTTCATAGGAGTAGCAGTCATAATTATTGAGTGTTGTTTTCTGTTACCTTTTGGGATTTGTTTGTCACTATTGTGTAGTGGTTGGCGAGGAGATAATGATTCTAGGGCTTCTTTGAAATGGGATGGTTCTTGAGTAAATTCCGTGCGAGACTTTGCATCGGAATTCGGCTTTGAAGTACCAACTTCCGGATTTGCATACAGACCAGTTAAATTTAAACAGGTCTTTTTCCTGGTTTCAGGGTTCTTTACGATCTCTGGTGGTTCATTTCCTGAAAGGTGTGAAGTTTCAACACACATACTATTAAGGTTTCCAGGATCCTGGGGGACAGCATCACAGCCTTCATCAACAGTTTCGTCAGTTATTGGGTCGTCTACATTTTCTTGGTCGATGATGATTGGAGTTTGAATCTCTGTTTCAGAGATGAAGTCCAAGTCACTGAACTTTTCAGGCTTAAAAGGAATGATTCCCGCTGCACTGAACCCTGAAACACCTTTCTCCATTGTTGCTAATTTGATGTACGCTTCATTGAAGATAGAAGCTATGTCGTACACCGAAATCTTCTGAAACCTGTTAGCCCTTAAGAACCTGTCACACTGAATGTTAAACGCTTTTTTGAGAGGGCCATAAAAAGATAAATCCAAAGGCTGCAGCCTGTGTGAAGTATGTGGGGGTATGGAGATGACATGTATATGATTAGCCCTACAAAACTCATAGCTATCAAGTGAGATATGACTACCGTGGTTGTCCATAATCAGCAACACGGGATCTTCCTCAGTTGGCTTCGCATTATCTTTAAAATGTTTGAGCCAATCCAAGAAGAGGTCTTCATTTGACCATCCATTATGAGAGCATTTGTAGATGGCCCCAGCTGGCCCACCCCTTTCCAATTGAGGAGACATCCTTTTCCGAGGATAGATAAACATAGGTGGGATATATGCTCCAGCAGCACTTAAAGTACAGACTACTGTTATGTTCCTCCCTCGTTCCCAACTTGTTACAAATCCTACCTGATGTTGCCCTTTAGGAGCTAATACCTTTCCAGGTTTTTGCACTGTTGAAATCCCTGTTTCATCCATGTTAAATATTCTGGTCGCTTTAAAAGGATGTTTCTTATAAACTTCCTCCAAGTTTGTAAAAAACAAATCCACTTCAGATTTGTTAAAAGCAAGAACTCTGTTGAGACTTGTTGCAGAGGGCTGTCTTAGGTTTAAGGTTGGATTTCAGTAGGGAGAAAATGAGGTTCCTGACTCAAGTACCGTTATTCCCCCACCACCACCGCTGGACCACAGCATCCGCGACTTTTTCGCGTATCTGGACCACAGCATCCGCGAATTTCCGCGAATAAAATTTTTTTTATTTTTTTTATTTGATATTTTTATTTTTTTAATTAAATTTATTTGCATATCCGCGAATATATGCCGCCTTTCGCGAGCCTAGATCAAAGAGATGCCGCCGTTCCCACGGTCCAAGATTTTTTTCCACGCTCTCCCCACCACCAATGGACCCACAGCATCCGCGAAATTCCGCGAATACATTTTTTTATTTTTTTAATTCGATATTTTTATTTTTTAATTAAATTGATTTGCATATCAAGGGGAGGGTGGGGGTGGGGTGGGGTTCAATGGACCACCCGCATCCGCGAATTTCCGCGAATATAAGTTTTTATTTTTAAATAAAGCTGATTTACATATCAGGGGTGGGTGGTGGGTGGGGGGTTCCGACTTGATGCATTATAGTGTATATATTAAAATATATGATCAGGGTTACCAACCTTGCATGAGTTCAAATTTGTTGTGTGTTATAATGTATATTAAATCTATATGATCAGGTTTACCAACCTATGTATAGGTTCAAACTTGATATGTGTGTGTTATATAGTGTATATATTAAAATATATGATCAGGGTTACCAATCTTGCATTATTGTGTATAGAACAGATCTGCCAACATTTTTTCTGTGGTGGGAAATTCAAACTATATGATCATGATTGTTGTCGATATCAATTCTCTCTTTGATCTCTACGCCAATCTCGGTTCTGCCAAGTCTGCGTGGTAAAGTGTTACGCATAAAAACTCCTTGAAATAAGGTATTTTCAAAAGTTTTGTGTACACATACAAATCGCTGTCGGACAATGTACGCACTGCTCACACACACACACACACACACACACACACACACACACACACACACACACACATTGTGTATGTCTCTCTCGCTGCAAACGTTGACAAGAATTCCCTTATTCAAAGCGATTACGGTGTCACTGTACACAAACTTAAATATGGTTTACAGACCATTGTAATTTTAAAAATTCAATTTTGCATTAATTAAATATATATATCACTGCTGTGGTAGGAAATTCAAACTATTAAATTGTCTCTCTCTTGCTCTCTCTCTCTCTCTCTATCTCACACATTTCTGATTACTATACAAATAATTGCATGCATGTTCAGAGGTTTATAACGAAATAAATTAAAATAAACCATAATTTGTTTGAAATGATTAAATATATATTTACACCACTGTATACAAACTTAAAATATAGTTTACAAACCGTTGTAATACAATTATTCAAAATACATTTTACATTGATTAAATATATATATATATATATATCACAAACAACATTGTTATATAAAAAAATAAATACAATATTAATAATAATATTGTTTTAAATGATTAAATATATATTTACAACACTGTACACAAACTTAAAATACAGTTTACAAACCGCTGTAATACAATTATTCAAAAAATACATTTTACATTGATTAAATATATATATCACAAACAAACATTGTTATATATAAAATAAATACAATATTAATAATAATATTGTTTTAAATGATTAAATATATATTTACAGCACTGTACACAAACTTAAAATATAGTTTACAAACCGTTATAATACAATTATTCAAAAATACATTTTACATTGATTAAATATATATATATATATCACAAACAAACATTGTTATATAAAATAAATACAATATTAATAATAATAATTTTTGACATTGTAAGATTTTTAAATAATAATTTCACGGCTGTAGATACAGTTCACAAGGAAGTTTATCTGTAACATAACAATACAGTCGGTATTAGAATCACTGATACGATAAATATTCAATTATCACATGCGCACACACACACACACACACACACACACACACACACACACACACACACACACACACACAGTCAGTGGAAAGAAAGAATCAAATGCGTTAAGTAAGTAAACTTTTTCAAGTATGTGTCATTTTTCATAAAGTTAATGTACTTTCAAATAATTTCTAATCAAACCAAATATTATTCACTGGAACTTTGTAAATACTGCTTAGAATCAATGATACATTTATCACATAAAGTTAATGTACTTTCAAATAATTTCTAATCGAACCAAATATTATTCAACGAAACTTTGTAAAAAAATACTAAATAGAATCAATGATACAATTTATCATGTACATACAAATTCAATTATTAAAGTGTTAAGTACAGAGAGTTGAAACTACACACACACACATACACACACACATCAATAAATTGTTTGTTAACACGATTGCTACTTACGACGTTAGGACACAATCTCCACCTGCGTTGTTTGATTCCTCGTCCCTCGATACACTAAATGTAGTTCTTTGGGTTTGATATGCCTGAGCTCCTCATTCGTGAAGACACCTGCATACCTCTTGGGAAGATAGACACGATACTGGTGGTCGCCATCCTCCAACGTAGCAAGCACAGAGTTCCCATATTTTGTGTCCACATTTGTTACGACCATGATGGGATATTTTTTATTCACTGTCAATTCTGAACATCGCTTGTACTCGATAGCACTTACAGCATTAAACTTTACAAGAAACGACATTATTAGAAGAGAGAGAGAAAGACACTAGTGAACACGTCTGTATCAAACGAGAGAGAACCAAACAATGACAGAATATTCGACACAAAAGGACAGTACAATGTGATAGTGGTGGTGGTAACGTCGTCATCAGAACAGTCTGTGTCCCACTTTCATTTACAGCTTTGCATGTATGAACATGTCCCACAGACGAAATTAGAGACACCAAAAAATATAACAATGTCATTAGGAAAGTCCACATTCCACTTTCATAAGGAAATAGTCACCGCTTACAGCTATGCATGTATGTACATGTCCACAACAGAATAAGAGATATAAATGTCATCATTCGCTGTGACCTACTTTCTAAATTTGTTACATTAAAAATGTTTGTTTAAAGCAAAAATCATGAATCATCCATTCCCGAATAGCATGCACTTTATAGTTGGCACATCGGTCAGAAGAATTGAAATGTCTAAGACATTCTGTTCCATGAAATGGATACGGTATGTTTTTAGGACAACCAAAGTCATCGAGATTGATGATATTATTCTCTATTATCTTTGATTGCAAAAAACGTTTTTTCTCAAAACCCTTCACAAACACATATTTATATATACGTGTATGTGATGTTAACAATGAAACAAGATTGTCGTACGGTGTCTCTCCTTCGCTCCATCTAAGTCTATGATAATTTGACGTTAACCAGTGGTTTGTCCTAGCGTATTTTGGATTCGTAACGGATGTAGCAGGCGGAGTGAAAATCCAATGTCTACCAGCAAATCTCATAATGTCCATGATTGACAGTTCCTTCACAATATATTTTCCGTTGTCATCGAAAAAGCACTGGAAGTCAATTATAACTGCAGTGTTATCCATAATACTGTAAGACAAAGAAACCACACATTACAAACTCTATATATATATATATATATATTATGTTTAAACATACAAATATCGTTGCGATATTAATGTGCGAACTTACGTTTACAGACGTCTGGACTGAAGCACCGAGAGACATCAACTGACGAAAGAAACAAGTGTTGGAGGGTACTATACATGGAGACGAACTTTTTTAGCAGGTGGGGAGGTGTCGTCATCATCGTTCTCCATGTTGATGCGTCGTATTCGATAATGACCGTATGCAAGTGTATCACGACCATTGTCTAGTATATAGCGCTTATCATCATACGGTGACAACGCTTGCTTATTTACGCGCATCGTGTACAGCGTATGATGATCGCTACGTAAACAAAGCGCACTGGCAGAAAACTGACAATGATCAGTGAGACACTTGCGATACATATCGTGTCGTAGACTCCTCCTAATCGCAACTCGAGGTACACCTTTACATACACGTTTTTGACACTCTTTGGTAGGATCTTCGTGGGCCACAAGGAACGAATAACATTTCGCTCGGAGACCCACGAATTCTCTAATAGGACGACCACACGTTTCATCCTTGAACAGTCCGACAACCTTTTTGTTCTTAAGGCTATAACAAGGATGAGACGTAGGGTAATCCGATGTGTCAAAAACGTGTAGGTCCTTCTTCATGTCTGCATACAAGTCAGATGTTTGAATACTATACATCAGACTGTCTGTATCTGTCATTAGCAATCTAACGTTACGGCCGTACTTGCCGACAGCATAACGATAATGAAAGTCGTACATTATTGTTTTGCTAACGTCAAGCACCGTGAAGCCTACATACACGGGACGGGAAAGAACGATGGATTTTTTACGGAGTGAGAGCCCCACCAGATCGTTCGTATAACGAATCATACGTTTCAGCCTAGGTGTGGAAACTAGTTTTTGAAGGCGTCGTTCATCTGAGACTAGTTCAAAGTCTATATGTTTCCGTACGTTCTCCAGCGACTTGCCGTATGCGGCGTTGTTCATCAGTTTGAAAAGGTCTTTTTCAAAGCTGTTGACGGCTGCTTGCCTCTTGCGGGTGTTGAAATCGATAAACGGTTTCAACCAAGCGCTTTGCTTAAAACACAACACCCTATGAGTCGCTTTCAGCTCTAAACCAAGACTTAAATACAATTTCAAATTTCGATAATGGAGAACGTAATTTTGTTTGTCCTCCAAAGTCGTTAACAACTTCTCTACGGATGACCCTGATTCGTTATACGATGATCTGTATATACTCTCGTGTAAACGTTTGGAAAAGGAAGAAAGGATATCGGGTGTTACGCGCTGGCGCACAGGTGCAAGCGGGTAGTCGGAATGCAGGTCGTGTAGTGTATTAGGATAGTGTAGGTCGACTTCGAGGATGTACCCGATGTCGGAATCATCACTCACATTACGTACGTCCAAAGACTCGATTTCGTTACGATCGAGCCATCGGAAGTCTGCGTAAGGGAGTGGTTGCGACATGGCTGCACCGTATAGATTGTTACAGTCCGTATACAGAATGAAGGAGGTCGGTTTCGAAACATCGTACTGATCTGGGATCAAATGGTTGTTAGCGACGGCATGACGGTTGGATATCTTCGCGACGCCTCCGCGGATCCCAGACTCTACAAACAGATGTTGATTTATCTCTATCAACAGCTCTAATTCGACCCCTGTCATTTTTAGCATCGCGTTCCAAGCGAGTCCGGGAAGCGAGTAAAAACTGACATGGGTCCAAGCAGTAATCGCGTAAGGCCATGTCTCGAAAACTTTCAAAGACATCGGTCAGCAGCATTACGTCTGTCAACAAATACAAATCATGGTAATCTCCAAACGTACGCAGATTGAATGCACTCCACACGTTTTGTGCGTGCTCGTAATCTGCGTCCGAAATAGACGATTCCATCAACCTGTTATCAAAGTGTTCACGAGCGGGTAGACTTGTTTCGTTGAACCGATCAATACTGTCAACGTACTCGTAAGGGTATACCCCCTTGCGTACGAGCAGATTGGTCTGTTCGTCGAAACCCCGTCTAAGCATTTCCTCTCTAAGCAAAGGAAATTGGCTCCCGCACGTGGACAGATTGGTAACGAGTGTGTCCAGAGAGCGATTAAGAAATTGAAAAGAGTCTACGAAACGCAAGGGACCCAGGGAGAACGACACGTAACGCTCACTAGATGTTGCAATGCAGGATACGTGTTGGTCCTTATATTTTCCTAAACCCTGCATTAAATGGTGACAGTCGTAGCCACGAAGGTTGTGAAAGAAGACGGGGATATGACGAGGCATCTTGTAGCTCAGATTACAGCTATTGTGGGCTGCTCCCAAGAATTTCCCCGTAAGATGACAATGATTGCGTACCTTGTCATCGTCTGTCAAAGGGCGCTCACACAAATGACAAACGGTGGCGTTAGTGAACACAACATTGTCATCATCGGACATAATTAATTGTACGTTATGTCGTACTACCTTCATCATATCCTCGGCGTCTTTCATCAACCATGAGAAGAAAGTGTCTACAACGTTTTCACCACGATATACTTTAACCTCTCTCCAGAGGCTGTGAGCGTGATCAACGATAGCATAGGAGAAACCTGACGGAATATGCATCGCTTCGTATGATGTGGACGATACAGGAGGAGAAGGTATTTTCTGGCGGACACCACTGCTATCAACTGAGTAGAAGTCACCTAAACCTTTCACTGTCGTCGGGATGTCGTTACCTGGTGTACACGATTGAAGGGGGGTGATAAGGGACTCGAAGTCGGCGTAGACGGTAAAAGGTACTTTGAGACAGTGTGCGTAATTTTTAAATGACATAAACTTCTCCTCCTCTGTGGGCATTTTGGTTTTCTGTTCACCATAAGGTGTACAGTAGGGGAGATGATCGGACAGACCATGTTCTGTGGAGAAACGATGCAGGCAGTAGTCGCAGTAAAATGATGTATTGCTGTGTTTTGTTAGGGAAAATAACAATTTATTAATGCTACTGATAAGACAGTAGTGTTTTCGGCTATTTGTATCGGATAGAAGTAAAAGATTAACAGGATGTAATCTGTCCTTATTGGGAGTAATTCTTAACGGATAAACCTCATTTTTTGATTCGTTTCTGATATTGTCTTCTATATCATAGCCGAAAACGTTTATAGAAATGTTGGGATTCTGTGTTTCAAATTTAGAAAGTGAGTTTATAGAAACAGGGTACTCGATACCGGACATATTTATTGTGTTTATGAAGGAGGTGTATTTTGAAACACGTTCTTTATTCCTTTGTTGAGGGTGTATGTGGGCTAGAACAGACCATAGAAAACACATTTCATCTTGGGGGTTCTTGATGTTGACTACTGCCTTGGTGACTGCGAGTTTTCGCGGGGTAGGAATGTAGGAGGACGCTGCTAGAGGCCGGTACCGTCCAACAACCAGTTCCAGCTTCAGTACAGCGTCCACCGACCATCCGCTCCCGTCACGGGTAAAATTGGGTATGCTATTCGTGATTTTGTCGTATGATTCGTCTAGTAGACAGTTCAACTCGTCGTTGTCGTCCGTGGAAGACGGCGTTTTTGGTTATCTCTTTTTCTTCGCCGCTGTCACCATCTAACACAGTTTTAGTGAAACGTATCCTGCACGCAATATGCCATTTGATACTGCGTAAACGTGCTTGTTCTGCCAGAATATCCTTGCACAATAAAGGTCGCACCTCAGTCATTATCGGTAATATATCTTGATCTCCTGTGTCCGTGTACACGGGCAGGTAATTAAATGTTGTGAGGGATCCTCTAATACTAGTGTTTCGTGCGATATAAAATCGTGTCATAACTGAAACAATAGAAACATGTGTATTAGCTAATAGGAATGATGAATAACACACACACACACACACACACACAAATTCATGTTTGTGGTAAATAAATAGATAGTACACGTTAGTAATACGTTAGTTTATTGCAAACTGTGAAGATGGCAGCTACTCCTGATTTTAGCATTGAAAGTGAAAGAAGAAAATCGTTCAAGTATTGGGAAGTGACGTTTGTCAGCCCCGACGAGTTAGCGTTTGCCGGGTTTTACTACTATCCGCTAAATTATGATGTTTGTGGACATTGTGGTCATTCATAGACGATAGAGTTAAATGCTTTTGTTGCGGAATTGAATTAGGTCATTGGAGAGAAGGTGACATACCTATGGTGGAACATGAAAAATTTTCTCCGTCATGTCAATTTCTAAACGATGTCAAGAGACAATACATTGGGGAGAAGGTGACAAATCTATGTCAGAACATAAAAAATTTTCTCCGCCATATCAATTTCTAAACAACGTCAAGAGACTATCTTGTACATGTTAGACAGAGTTGGATCATATGTTAATTCATATCAAACAAGTTTGGTTTGCTACATAATTATAGAGAGAGACAATTTCTTAACTGTACCAATTGGTATTTAAATTTTTACCTTGTTGAGGATGTTCCTGTTCCTGCTGATGTTGTTGTTCTGGATTCTGCTGAAGGTCGGACATGATGATGATGATATTCAGACGAGAGAGTGAATACTGAAAAACAAAGAAACTGTTATATATATATATATATATATATAGTATTTTTAACGCTGGTATTATGTTAGTGTATCTTAAACCATGAACAACGCACGCAAGACTATAGCTCTAGAGCTACACAGAGCAGCGAGAAGGAATTTCGTTAGGCGCGCGGTTGAATTGAAGGGTCTACACGACTTGTACCAGGCGGATCTTGTGGAGATGATACCATACGCTCGAGTGAACAAAGGGTACAAGTACATGATGACAGTGATCAATGCGTATAGCAAGTACGCGTACGCTGTACCATTGAAAACAAAGACAGGAAAAGAAGTAAAGCACGTACTAGAGCCTATACTAACTGCTAATCGAATGAAATATTTACAGACGGACAACGGGAAGGAGTATTACAACAGCACAGTACAAGCGTTGCTAAAAAAGTATAATGTGAAACATTACTCAACCTATAGTGAGAAAAAAGCTTCCATAGTGGAACGTTTTAATCGCACACTGAAGACACACATGTATCGAGCTTTCAGCGAACAAGGACACTACCGCTGGTTGGATCTACTACCTATATTACTGAAATTGTACAACAATACCACACACAGAACCATTGGTATGAAACCTAGTGAAGTGAATGACGCCAACGAACATATAGTGTTGGAACGAATAAGGAAGAACACAGCGCCTAAAATCAGTCCAACGAAACCACCCAAATTTAAAGTCGGTGACCGTGTTCGTATAAGTGAGCACAAAATGACGTTCGCCAAAGGTTATACGCCAAATTGGACTAACGAAATATTCACTGTGGATAAAGTACAATCCACTACCATCCCCGTCACTTATCTGCTAAAAGATCATCTAAACAAAGTGTTGAAAGGTGGTTTTTACGAGCACGAGATTAGTAAGTCCAAAGTCGGCGACGTCTACCTAGTGGAAAAGGTGTTACAACGCAAAGGTGACAGAGTGCGTGTTCGTTGGCTCGGTTTCGATGGTAAACACGATGCATGGATACATAAGAAAGATCTAATATAAAAAAAGGTGACAGCACGTTCTGAAAACAGTATGCTTTCGGTATTCACAAAGATGAAGATTGTACAGTAAGCAAACAAATTACCAATAAAGGATATGGACTTTTTGGCTGGTGACGAAGGCAGTGCTAAACGTAAACATGGTCCGCTATTACCGAACAGTATTCGCTGTATCGTTACAGGCCCAAGTTCCTGTGGGAAATCCAATGTGCTATTCAACCTACTGTTTGATGCCAACGGTCTACGTTTCCGCAACGTATACGTGTTTTCAAAATCATTATTTCAACTAAAATACAGAATGCTAGAAACAGTGATGAAATCACTCGCTGATGAAGGTTTAGGTTATCATGCATACAGCGAGAACGAAGAAGTCCCACTACCGAGTGAAATCACTGGTCTCGACTCTGTTATCGTATTCGACGACTATCGTGTGAAAGACAAAACAATATTCGAAAGTATTTTGCTATGGGGAGACATAGCGGTGTGGACACATTCTATCTATGTCAGACATATAGCCAGATACCGAAACAATTGGTGCGTGACAACGCTAACTTGTTGATATTGTTCAAACAAGACGATCTAAATTTACGACATGCATACAATGATCATGTTAACATGGATATGAAATATGATGCTTTCAAAGACGTCTGCGCGGAAGCGTGGAAGGATCGTTATGGATTTCTAGTCATAGACAAAGACTCGTCAATAAATGAAGGTAGATATAGAATCGGCTTTGATCGATTCATAATTGTTTCCAGCGAAGTATAAAAGTGGTTGCACTGTAGTAATGTAATCAGTCCTCTTGCTAACACGCGATGGCGATGAATAAGGAGGAGCGACTTACGTATGATATAGATACGATAAGCGACAACATAAGGAAAAAATATCATGCATTACAACACGGTATCAGAGAAAGCGACGAGAAGTTCAGAAAAAATTACAGACCGATTCTGGAACCGTTAGAAGCTATTTCACGAAAGTTAAGTGGTGATATGATGGAGGAGGAGGAGGAGGAGAAGCAGCAGATAAAACAAGAAGAGCCTACACAACACGTAATAACTGAAAACGAAAGTGGCACGCAGAGTCATAACGCTTCTCATTTCAGTGACGATAGCGCATGGAACCCTAACGCTTCACATTTCAGTGACGATTCATTAGCAAACAAATATATGCGTTTGTGCGAATCGGCTGACTGTAAACGGATTATAGATCGTATGTATGGTGTTCGATACGAAGGCGGTAAATTTATGATAGGTGATTCAAATGTGAAAATCGATGATAACGACAACTTTCATGTCAAAGGAAAAATTTACGAGGGTACGCCCGGTCTGTACGAACTTTTGTTTATGAAACTACCGAAAAAATACAATAAGGACGATATGAGGAAATACAAGTCCATACTACTAGCAACCAACGGACACAAACAAAAATATAAACACAATACGCGAATAAACAGTAACAGTGGCGTCAAGTACCGACTAGTAATATCTAAATTGTTTGCATCGAGTGCATGAAAACGTACAGGGAGTGGCTATATGGAGATGAAGCCGAACACTGCAATCGATTACGTGCATTGGGATGATCCTAACGAGTTGGTTAATAGATTGAGAACGTTAATGGCTTCTCAAAGTAGTGGACATACTGGTCATAGAAATGAAATCATTTCGATATTGGAAGAATTACGTGAAGCCGGCATTATCATATAAAAGCAGACGCACCGTTCTATAACAACCAGCTCTTCATAAATATGAGTGTAGACAAGTTCGGTAGACACGACAGCACTGTAAGAGTGCGAAAAGAAACTCATCGAAGTCTGCGTGAGGATATCGGTTTAAGAGTGACTAACGACGGTCACTTTGATGTGAAAAACAAAAAGATACGCAACTTGGGTGATCCTGAAGAGCTGCACGATGTTGTTTCTTTACAGTACGTAAAGGACGCATGCTTACAGTACAAGAACGATGCTACCGTAGACGCAAAAGATCATCGAATAATAATGCTAAACGATCCGCTTAAATCAAGAGATGCAGCCACAAAACGATACGTAGACGCAAAGAGTTTGAGAAAAGATCGTGCAGGTAACGTAATCGTTGATGACTGTCGGCTAACACACGTGCAAGCGCCAGTCGCCAGCAAAGACGCTGTGAATTTGGAATTTTTATACGACAACACAATCAGTTTGCAAAGCAATGCTTTCTACGCTGGCGAAAGAAAAATTACGAATATAGCGGACGGAGTAGCTGACACAGACGCAATCACTGTACGACAAATGCACGAATTAAAATTACATATAAAGACTGAATTGTACAAGGTCACTCAGGTATTTCACGCTCATATAATCAATCTAATAAAGTTTGTCTATAAATATCAAGACAGCGCGACACAGCGTTCAGCCCTGTCTGAATATATTGAAGAGGTGGGACGTTTAATAGACGTTCTCGATACGGAAACGGAAATCAAGGATTGGAGATCTGTTTACAAGAATGCACGTACTTCGTAAGAAAAGAATGGGGCGTGGTGTAATTGGAAAAATACTTAAAAACACTGTGCCCGCTATCGTTTCGTCAGTACCTACTTTGATTAATCGAGCGGTGGACGCATTACCAGTAGAATTACACGTACCCGGCTACCGATTCTGTGGACCCGGAACAAAACTCAAAAAGAGATTGGCACGCGGCGAGCGCGGAATCAACGAGCTGGACGAAGCCTGTCGCGAACACGATATCGCCTACGCAAGATACAAAGACAACAGTCGAAGACGTATAGCTGATCGCGTTCTTGCCGACAAAGCGTGGGAACGAGTGAAAGATTGGAATTCCTGTGTTAGTGAAAGAGCGTATGCTGCAGCTGTAGCAGCCGCAATGAAAGCAAAATCAGCAGTGGGTGGAGGGAGCTCGCGTAGTGGTTGCAGAAAAAAGAAGAAGGGTTCAGGAATTAAACGTCAATCCGCGGGCAAACGCAAAACGACCTGCAAACGCAAAACAGTCTCAAGGCATAAACGTAACAATAAAAAAATAGCGTCAGGTCTATACCTACGTCCTTACAGACAAAAAAACTAATTTGCATACCAGTGCGTGCATTGTCCGACAGTGATTTGTATGTGTACGCAAAACTTTTTGAAAATACCTTATTTCAGAGGAGTTTTTATGCGTAACACTTTACCACACAGACGACCATGGAAGAATGAGAGTGCGGTTGTTAATCTGGACAGTGCAGAAGGACCTGGTACGCACTGGGTTTGCTACAAGAAGCGAAACAATCGAGTTTACTACTATGATGCGTATGGTAATATGCGGCCACCTCTTGAGCTGACACAGTATTTTGGAACCGACACTGACATTTACTACAATTACGAGCGTGAACAGCCACCACACACAGTCATCTGTGGGCATTTATGTTTGGACTTCTTAACGCGTGAGTGATCAGTAAGCGACAAGATGTCTTCGCTGTCGGTCACCTTAACAGGTACGAATGCTGCTGCTCTTGTATGTGACTTTTTCCCGCCTCTCGAACTAACAAACGGCGAATGGTATGTAGGTCTATTGGACTTTACTACATACAACAGTATACCGAACGTGGTTGAGGGAAAAAACAATGTGTTTCCAGTACTACGGGACGGAACAACGTGGGACTTGATAACTTTACCTACAGGTGCTTATGAAATCGGTGACATAGAAGCCTTCCTCAAAAAGCAGTTAGGAGACTCAAAGATTAGTCTACGTCCTAACAACAATACACTGAAATGTAAACTGACTTGTGCACTGGATATTGACTTTCAACAAATAGTGTGCGGTATCGGTGATATGTTGGGTTTCAAGGAAAAGCCTCTGCTTGAAGCGAATAAAACTCACACGTCTGACGCCACAGTTAACATTATAAAAGTGAACAGTATACTGATAAGGTGTAATATAGCGCAAGGATCATACAAGAACGGTAAAAACGAGCACACGCTGCACTCATTCTATCCGTCAGTCGAACCAGGATTCAAAATAATTGAATCACCTACAAACGTTATATACCTACCTGTGAATGTGAGTCGTTTGGACAATATAACATTATCTTTACACGACCAGGACGGTGACGTAATAGATTTTCGCGGAGAAGTCATCACTGTGCGTTTACATCTAAAACGACTATAGACATGGGCTTGTACTTTGTTTCTTCGCCACCGCTGCTACCACAGTCGTCAGAAATAAAAGAAGAAGAAGAAAGATCAGTTAGGAAACGCATCAGTACTCATTCGGAACTGAAACGATTAACATCAGTTAACAGTCGTTTCCTGATTTCACTGGGTTTTGTTGTAAACAAGTAACATGGCGAGTGGAATATTATCTGTGGAGCAGCAAGCGTTCTTTGAAGACAGTATCGAGCACTTTTCATTTCACTCACACGCACTGTACGCAACAACAAGATATGGAAACAATGATGAAATACGTGTGCCAATACAACAACAGGACGTCTTTACACTGCCGTCAGAAAGTTTCCTCTACATCGAAGGCAAGTTGGTTAAAAACCCTAGTGTGGCTGCAGATACTGCGCTGAATGTGGAACTGGTGAACAATGCTATAGCATTTCTCTTTGAAGAGATTCGTTACGAGTTGGCCGGAGTGGTAGTGGACCATACCAGAAACGTCGGTGTTACGTCAACTATTAAAACTTTTCTATCACTCAACAACAACGCACGTGACGCAATGGAAAACGCAGGTTGGGTGGCACCGACCACGAATGTATTAAAAGTGAATGATGACGGTGAATTCAACTTTTGTATTCCACTGAAAATGCTAATGGGATTCGCAGAAGACTATACACGCATCGTGCTGAACGTGAAACAAGAACTTATACTCCTACTCACATCTACCGACATAAACGCTATGGTTTTAATCAGAATGATCAATATTGCACACCACTATATAAAAATTATTCCGATTAGCGCTTTCAAGCTTCACAGCTCATCGTCAGATCAGGAATAGGACTATTCCTGATCTGACGATGAGCTGTGAAGCTTGAAAGCGCTAATCGGAATAATTTTTATATAGTGGTGTGCAATATTGATCATTCTGATTGTGATTTCAACCACTAACACAAATTTCTTCATTAAACGGCTATGGTTTTAGCAAGCGGACAAACGACTGCTAATTGTGTTCTTGAACTAGATAAAGTTTACTGGAAAATGCCTTATGTACATGTAGCTAATGCGTTCAGATTACCACTGTTACGACTCATAGAGAAAGACCACCCGATAACTATGCCTTTTAGGACCTGGGAGTTGCACGAGTATCCTGCCTTACCACAGACTAAAAGGCAGAATTGGATTGTCAAGACCTCGAGTCAGCTAGAAAAACCACGCTTTGTTGTGTTAGCGTTTCAGACAGCAAGAAAGAATGTACTGACAGCACACGCCGATGAATTTGATCATTGTAACGTGATCAATGCGAGACTGTTTCTAAACGACAAGTATTATCCTTACGATAATTTAAACTTGGATATTGGGAAAGACCGTTTTGCATTATTGTACAATATGTACGCCAGTTTTCAAAGTTCGTATTACCACAGTTTAGACGTCAGCCCAGTACTGACACCAGAATTATTCAAATCAAAAGCCCCGCTGTTTGTATTCGATTGTAGCAAACAAGACGATGCGCTTAAGTCTTCAGCAGTTGATGTACGTTTAGAATTTGAATCGTCAATGAATTTTCCTACACAGACGACTGCCTACTGTATGATACTACATGATTCGCTTGTAGAATATACGCCATTGTCCAACACAGTACATAGACGTGTTTAAGTCTTATTTTATACATATTTTGTAAATACTAGGTTTAAATATATATATTTTCATATTTGTAACATTATAATATTGGAGCTGTGTGTTATGTATTTTAATTGTAAAACTAGTTTAGATATATTTTAATACTTGTAACAATATAATCTTGGAACTGTGTATGTTTTTTTTTTTAAATTGTAAAAACTAGTTTAGATATATTTTCATACTTGTAACAATATAATAGTTTAGATATATTTTCATACTTGTAACAATATAATATTGGAGCTGTGTATGTATTTTAATTGTAAAAACTAGTTTAATATAATCTTGGAGCTGTGTATGTATTTTAATAAATGTATATAGTACACACTTTATTATTATTTGTATAACCCACCCCATAATGTATACGTACTTGCAACAAAATAGTGAGCGTTGTCCACACACGTACCCTTAAATGACAGACGTTGTATGCACACTGAAGGCTCGCACGCTTAAAATTCAGCTATACCTAAAATATATCTTCAATTAGAAGTGTAATATAAAAAGTACAGTAAGAATATATTTCAGAAATTGTAATTTGATCACACACACACACACACACACACACACACACACACACACACACACACACACACACACACACACACACACACACACACACACTTATTTGAATGAATCATGTATTAAATTCAATAAATAATGCACTTGATTATGTTTTAATGTGAATAATTTTTACGTTTTAATAAAATCTGTACATACAATAAAATTATGTAGTGTAATATATAAATTACGTTTAAATAAAATCTGTACACACAATAAATTATGTAATGTAATATAAAAGCACGACAAGAATAAATTTCAGAATTTTTGTAACAGACATAGTAATTTGATCACACACCCATACATACTTATTTGAACGTGTCATGTATTAAATCAATAAATAATGCACTTGATAATGTTTTTAATGCGAATAATTTTTTACGTTTAAATAAAATCTGTACATACAATAAAAATTATGTTCACTTATTAACGTATTCAAAGTGTTTCATGTACACTTACCAAACTAGTGTACGTTGTCTACACACCCTTAAAAAAATGACGAACGTTGTGTATATTGAAGCTCACACGCTAAAATTCAGCTATACCTAAAATATATATCTTCAATTAGAAGTGTAATATAAAAGTACGGTAAGAATATATTTCAGAAAATTGTAACAGACATAATAATTTGATCATACACACACGCACACACACATGTATTAAATTCAAATATATATCTTCAATTAGAAGTGTAATATAAAAGTACGGTAAGAATATATTTCAGAAAATTGTAACAGACATAATATTTGATCATACACACACGCACACACACACACATGTATTAAATTGAATAAATAATGCGCTTGATAATGTTTTAATGCAAATAATTTTTACGTTTAAATAAAATCTGTACATACAATAAAATTATGTTCAGTTATTAACGTATTCAAAATGTTTCATGTACACTTACCAAACTAGCATGTGTTGTCTACACACCCTTAATGATTGAAGTTGTGTGTATACTGAAGACTCGTAAGACGTACAATAATACAAACAGTCTTTCAACTATTAAAAATGCAGTGATAGATTTCACGATGTATCAGCACACGCAGGCGGTCAAATGAGAAATTGCCACTGATTTTCTTCGCGTATATATTGTACTCTGGTAGTGGGGAAAGCTTGTGTGTCCGTTTTTGGAGTAAATACTTTCTAATCCATAATTAATCCTAATTACTGTCAGCGCTGCTAATGATTGTCATGTGTCAAATTATAAAGTAGGACGCACCGATTTAGACGATGTACACACGGTCAATGACTCCTGGTTTAAGTTAGCGAATACACAATGGTTTATTTTAATTTATTTCGTTATAAACCTCTGAACATGCATGCAATTATTTGTATAGTAATCAGAAATGTGTGAGAGAGAGAGAGAGAGAGAGAGAGAGCGAGAGAGAGCGAGAGAGAGACAATTTAATAGTTTGAATAAGGGAATTCTTGTCAACGTTTGCAGCGAGAGAGACATACACAATGTGTGTGTGTGTGTGTGTGTGTGTGTGTGAGCAGTGCGTACATTGTTCGACAGCGATTTGTATGTGTACACAAAACTTTTGAAAATACCTTATTTCAAGGAGTTTTTATACGTAACACTTTACCACGCAGACTTGGCAGAACCGAGATTGGCGTAGAGATCAAAGAGAGAATTGATATCGACAACAATCATGATCATATAGTTTGAATTTCCCACCACAGAAAAAATGTTGGCAGATCTGTTCTATACACAATAATGCAAGATTGGTAACCCTGATCATATATTTTAATATATACACTATATAACACACACATATCAAGTTTGAACCTATACATAGGTTGGTAAACCTGATCATATAGATTTAATATACATTATAACACACAACAAATTTGAACTCATGCAAGGTTGGTAACCCTGATCATATATTTTAATATATACACTATAATGCATCAAGTCGGAACCCCCCACCCACCACCCACCCCTGATATGCAAATCAGCTTGATTTAAAAATAAAAACTTATATTCGCGGAAATTCGCGGATGCGGGTGGTCCATTGAACCCCACCCCACCCCACCCACCCCTTGATATGCAAATCAATTTAATTAAAAAATAAAAATATCGAATTAAAAAAATAAAAAAATTTATTCGCCGAAATTCGCGGATGCTGTGGGTCCATTGGTGGTGGGGAGAGCGTGGAAAAAATCTTGGACCGCGGGAACGGCGGCATCTCTTTGATCTAGGCTCGCGAAAGGCGGCATATATTCGCGGATATGCAAATCAATTTAATTAAAAAAATAAAAATATCAAATAAAAAAAATAAAAAAATTTTATTCGCGGAAATTCGCGGATGCTGTGGTCCAGCGGTGGTGGTGGGGGAATAACGGTACTTGAGTCAGGAACCTCATTTTCCCCCTACTGATTTCTTTTGCGAAATCCAGCAACCCAGTCCTCGCCAGCCATTTTGGTTTCTTTATTAAAATTATGTTTAATATTTAGCTCTTCAGCTAGATCATAGGCAAGTCGCCGTGTCAGTTAATGTAATACCATAGAACTGGTTTGATAATTGCTTTATATGGTCAGCTAATATGCTTTCTTGTTCAGGGGTAAAATAGGATTTTCTACCCAAGGCTGGTTTAGCTGTGTATTTTGATTTTAGGCGGTCGTGAAGAGTGATTCTTGGGATGCCTGTTTCGGCTGCCACACTTTTCACCGATCTTTCACTTGCAACCAATTCAAAGGCCCTTTTAAGGGTTTCCTCATCCCATTTACATCTCTCAGTAGTTCTTTTTCTCGATCTCACCATTTGGAAGACATTCAAAACAAACATTTAGATACTAGCGATACCATAAAAAATTATATGATAACTGGGGAAATACCGACACGCTGTCGATATTTCCCCGTAGTGGTATGTCGACATTACCCCGGGAGGACAAGATGACGGATATATAATGCTACAGACTACTCTATACCTCAAAGTTTAACAACAGTTATACTAAAATGTTCGTTAAAATATGTACTTTCTAGTAAGCTGTGTGATATTATTCTTAAACAGTTAGTAAAACCCTTACCTTAATTAGTATAGAAGTCAAATTTTAGATCAAAAACTGGGAAAATACGTTTTACTTCACGACACAACAACTACTTCCCTCAGACGACAGAAACGCACTGAGCGCTAGTTTCAGTGTCGACCACAAGGTAGCAACATCATTCAGCACCACTTGTCACTAAAACTACGACCAAAAAGTACTGTGTCGGTATTGCCCCAGGTGTCGGAATTACCCCGGTCTACCCTACCTAAAAACACAACGTAGGCCTACAGTAAAAAACATTACGTGAACGTACTATGAGAAAAGTACACGACATATATCTACGTATTGTATCAAAAAATTACACTGCACAAAAGGTCCACCTACCTTACATATTAAAAACCTATTACATCGCCTACAAAAGGTCTACCTTAGATGTCTATTTTGTGTTTGATTGTGTTTTCATCGAACTGTATGTTAATTTTGCAACTAACCTTCGGTAGCTACAACTTTTAAGCCTACGAATTTTAAGTTTCTGAAATTGATAGTGTTGAATTCCACCTCGCGTGTTGATCGTCGGCGTCGACTGGTATGACAAAACACGTGACTTTCAGTCTCAATGTCATTCTTCAAGAACTGCCCTTTACAATACTACGATCATGTTATTTTATGGTGGCCGGTTTATAGCTGCGCGAAAAGAAAGGGAAATGGGGAACTCAACGTGCTCAGTCCTAAACTCTCCATTTCAATAACGTCTGATGTACTGTTGCTACAACCGTTACTATTCAGAATGACGAATTCAGAAATTATTTAGTCATTTAAAACTCGGATTTTACACGTTGTTAAAATTTCCTGACTTCATTCAACTACTCCATGAACGTTTATTCAGTTTTACAGAAAATTTAATTAAATTTTTTACAAATATGTAGACTATTTGTAAAACCAAAAATCGTTATTTATTGTATAATGTAAATAATAGATAACTCACTATTATAAACCAAGTAACAAATCTATAATAATAAAATAGTGAAAAATAATAAACACAATCGAAAACGACCAAAACTATACTTATATGGAAGAACTGCTGAAACATGATACAAACGTAAAACATGGGTGAAGTGTGCATAACAGGGCATGCAGATGAAGACTTTACATAAAATGTCACATAAACCCGAGCCCTATTAATTATTTTGCATTGAGAAAAGTTTCTATTGTCAAAAGTGGCCCAATAACCGCGTTTTTGTAACTAAGTGTTTTAAGTTGGACCCAAATAAGTTCTATAGCCTTTAGGTCAGGGTGATACGAAGGCAGACGAATAACGGTGTGGCCGTGATTTCGTAGAAATAAAAACAGTCTATTTTATAGTGTTTTTGTTAAAGTTTATTTATTTGACTTCCCTGTTTCTTAAGGAAATGGGAGTATGGTGATTGCGAAAAAAATCGTGTTCGAGATAAGGGTTGATTCTGATTGTACTACCCTCAAAACATGAAGAAAATTCATTTTCCGAAATCTGTGTGTGTGTGTGTGTGTGTGTGTGTGTGTGTGTGTGTGTGTGTGTGTGTGTGTGTGTGTGTGTGTGTGTGTGTGTGTGTGTGTGTGTGTGTGTGTGTGTGTGTGTGTGTGTGTGTGTGTGTGTGTGTGTGTGTGTGTGTGTGTAAAATTTTTTCTATGGCGAACGATAAATTCAAACAGTATCAAATATTTTTTTGCATATGTGACCCAGTTGTAGAGGACTCAAGCCCAATTGATTTTGGTGCAGATCGGTTAAGGGGGAGGGGTAGTTTACCTGCAACGTTTTACGTTGCAAGAATAGTAAAGTACTTAATTTTGATAAATAACTTATCCTGAAAAGAAGGTCATAATAATCCACTGTAGAAAGATAGATGAAATAATATCTATAAATGAAAAGGGTAGTTGAAAGGGGGGGGGGGTAATTTTTTCACGTTTGGTATTGATTTAATGAGTTTGACGAAATTAAGTAAAAATGCATTTAAACTTTTTCAAACAATGGTAAACGTTAAAAATAAAATACAATGGAACTCGCGAATAGCGAACTCGCTTATAACGAGAACTCGGATGTAACGAGCAAAAGTACGAGATTTGTTTGGTTTTATATCTTAGTTATGATAATTAAACTCGCTTTTAACGAGTAGGAACCATTAAAGACTTGGTTATAACGAGTATTTTATTGCAGGCTTGTTCATGGGTTACGGTCTAACAAACGTTCGTTACAATCCAGTAACGTCATTATTAGGCCTACTGCATTAGCAGTTACTGTTATAGGCCGACAATGCGTTTTTCCGTTTACAAAATTCCAAGTAAGGACTCTGTCCAAACAGCAAACGATTCATCTAAACCGCCCAAATAGGTCACTGGAATTTGTAGCCTGTTACAACACATGTGTGAGTAAATATTCTTCTGAGTTTGTGTGTGCGAAATATAATTTTGACGATTCTATTTAGAACGAAGAACAAAAAGACAAACACATTAGAGTGAATTTTCATGCAATTTAAAAATAAATATTGTACATGTGGCGTGGAAAGTTTTGCGTTTTTTGGCGATAGCCGGCTGATTTTTGTTAAGTTTTTACCACACAGTTACTTTTACTATATTTCGCGAATGCACTATACGCCAATATTCAGCAAAGAATGTTAGCGTCTAAAAAATGTTTAAAGTCTAAATTTCACTTGCAAGCGTAGAATGTAAAACATGTAAAAATTTTATTGTGCAAAGCCTCTTCTAAAGTAGAGTTTTTGTTGTATGATCGATAATCACGGTATAACAATTTAGGCTTGTGAGTCGACAAATCGGATGTAGCGGGTACCCGTTTTTAACGAGCACATTTGTCCGGCCCCTTGAATCTCGTTATAAGCAAGTTCCACTGTAATTTTGTTGCCAGGCGATAAAATTATAATTTTTTTTAAATTTTAATTTAAACCACCTATGCGTGAAGATGTATCGTTCCTGGTAGGCAAGAATATCTCCATTATGTAATCTTTACGTTACCAAAGTTTTATTATTGTGATTACCTCAATCAAAAAACAGACAGGACACACACACACACACACAATTTGCGTTATTTATAGCGTCACTCATGTTTATTTTCTTACGTTTGCACACTTTTTAAACGGAAAGTCCTGAAACCCACACCAACTCAACGCGTGCAAGCCGAAAAGGTGCCCAGCGTGGATAGAGATTTGCTTCCTGTGGATCGCTGGACAGTGTAACTGCACGTGTTTACAGAGGAACAGTTCATAGACAGACTTTTCGTCTTTAGTGAATGCAAGATGCTCAGGGTTCATGAGCCACTTCTATTCCGCGTGTTTTTTCTGTGAAACGTACACTGTAGATTCGCAGCTGTACTCTGAGCAACGCTCCATAGGGAATGTTGCACTTTCTTTCCACGGTGTACCCTCATACACACTAAAATCTGATCTGATGTTTTGATTACGGCAATCATAATATTAAAACTTTGGGAACTTGAGCACTACTTAATGGAGATCAAACATTAACTTATACAAGCCTATAAATTTTATGCATATTTTGAAAAATAATAATTTAAAGCAATACTTTTTTAAATAAATTAATACAATCTGTGTACTTATTTCTATTAAGATATAAGAATTACAGACTAATTACTATTACACGTATGTATGTGTGAAAAATATATAAATATTTTTCTCTTCTGGAAAATTGTTTGCCCCTCCTGGAAAATATTTTGACTTCCCTGGTGACTAGTTATTTACCAGCCTGTGTGGAATGTAGCGTTATGACATGAATCAGAATGATGGGTGTTAAACAGAAGACACAAACGTATTAAAGAACAAATGTTTTTCTGAGAAATTTTATAATTATACGGATGAACAGAATCGTCGCTCAGGAAATGAGAAGACGAGTGAAAAGAAAGAAAGACTCGATTTTAAAAAAGGAAAATGACTATAAAAAGTATTGGCAGGAAAGACTTTGATAACACTACAGACTTCATTCACCCTCGGCCGATAACTCGCAGCGAGAGTCCATATCCATTACAGGAATCAGATCACAACTCCCTTTGGCAAGCTATTCGTTCGATCTACAAATATTTTATCCAAAAGTACAGTCCTTCCTCACGAAGGTTGGGGATAGTCTTCACCCACCTGACATGGGGATACCATTTTAGCTGATACGTCATTTCTTCAGAACCCAAGCATACATTTATTTGATATTTTGTCACCATATCTAGCTCTGCTTCTTGTCAAATATACATTACGCGTGCGAGGATTATTCCACGTACATTGTCCCAGTACATAATGTGTGGACTTACTCGTAATACTAATAGAGACGTGTACATACAAATGTAAGAGTCATTACGTGAGGCGAGATGCCAATAAGTGTCACTATCGGTCAACCCTGTCCCTATCCCTTTTGCTCTTGTTGTAAACAACCCTCCCAACAGGTTGCTAGAGTTTACCTATAAAGCTGTACTTGTAGCGGCGTTCACTGATGCCCTTTGTAATAGTCTTTTACCACAGGTTATAAGCATATGAACACTGTATATGGATATAAATAAAAACAACAGTATACAAATAAGCTGCAATATATGTGAATATTGTCGAGAGGGTAGTCCGGTACTTCATTAAAATGCGTGTCACGTAAATTAAAGGCGCCTGGTGGTTGAAAAGATCTGTTTATAATAGCCTGTTGCTGGGGAAGGGAAGGTGTGACCTCTAGATCAGTACTCAAGTATTCTCGGTTCTAATAATGTTGTGTATGTAATAAATAAATAACGTGCTAACCAATTCATTTAATGCGTTTTTTCAGAAGTCAAATCATGTAGCTCCATCAATATGTAGGCGTAGGTTTAGTTCTATAAGCTTAGTCAGCTATAGATCATTTAATCGACGATAAGTTATTGATAATTCTGTCTTTAAAAAATATTCCATTCTCTGATAGGCTACACATTTTATTTCTCTGCTTATTTAATTTTTCTCATTTATTTCACTCTCTGCGCCGGTTTCTCGCGAAACGCGTCTTTCCATCAGCACAAGACTGACGTGTCCGTAAACAAAATTACCGTCCCACACAATGCTAATTTAAATGCTGTGATTGTCTAATATCAGCATGCAATACATTATTTCAAGTAAAAATAATAAATAGCGTTTGTCTATTATTCAGACTTCATTGGCCGGCGACTGTCTGAATTGTAAATAAAACAATATCTACTACCTCTTTGTAAAGTACCCAGCCGCCGCTCTCTGCTGTCACGTGTACATTAATTTCAATCACGACAATTTTTCCGCAGATTCGATACAACCGTTCGTACAAGTCAAGCCAACCCGTTTTCCGTTTGCATGTTTACGCGTTCAGAAGTAAAGTGATTACATTAAACTTAACAGCGTATAAAATAGAAGAGATCTAATATTAAAACAAGTTAATTAAACGAAAATAGTATTTACTGGCAAAGTGGAATGTCAGAAAGAAAAATTATACATAAAAAGAAATTAATTGAAATTCTTATACTTGGTAAAGCTTAAAATATTCTTTATGTTTAGTAAAGTTCCTCAAATTCTTCTACTTCCCCATCAAAGATAATATACCTGTCGACCTGCTCCGAGTTTAGTTGAACCCACAGCTTCTTTGGTCTTAGTGGTTCATTTATCTGTGGGTCTACAGTTATGGGCATCCTATCCTAATGGTGTTTTCAGTGATTTTATCGGAAACAGAAAATATTCCATGAACTCTACTTCATGGCGCTGTCTATTTACTCATGGCGCAGATCTGATAGCTACAGGAACTTTATTCCTGCTGCTTAATACGACTTATGTCTCTCTGCGTCAAGTCCCAAGATTCACTACCATACAGCAAACACGACAACTTTATGGTTTCAAAAATCCGTAGAAGCATACTGACAGCTGACCGATCCTACTTTGGGCTGCAATAGCATTTGAAAATAAGTCCGTTTTCTCGTGACACCAAGATGAGGATCTACAAGGATCTGATTAGATCAGTATTAACTTGGACAATATCTAATCCAGATGAATGATATCTTTTGTTATTTGAAAGACAGATCTACAGAAGGGTGTATGGCTCACTGCTTGAGGCAGATTTGGAGAAGGAGACATAACGGGGAACTTTACGTCCTCTTTCAAGAGCCAAATATCTTGCAAAATTTTGGACATATCGCCCGAACGAATGATAATATTCCCAAAATATTAATGCTGGAGCGACTGTATAGGACCAGGCGAGTCGGTTGATCGAGGCTCCGCTGGGTAAACGACGTGAGGGAGGATGTTGGGAATCTGATCTGGGTGCGGAACTGGAAAGCGACACCAAAGAACGACCGTACTAGCGGAGAACCCTTCAAGGGGGGAGATCTTTTTTTTAAGGTTATCAGTGATGGAATATATTTGTTTTAATCTGGCAAAACAGACGTTTGCCAGCACTGATTTCGAGAAAGCAATGTTTCGGCTAACGATTGTGGTTTTGTAAATAACCACACCGTTTATCGGTTTATCAGACGTTGTTTTATGTCTCTCAAAACCAAACGTTTCTCACATGCTACGACGAGGCGCATCCACATTGGCTCGAATAAGACAGAGCACAATGTCAGGTCCCAACCCTAATTATTTTGTTTGTATCTTTATTAACGTTTCTGCTATACTAAGAATCGGTAACCATCGCCAATCTGTTTTCAGTGAAAGAAAAACCAACATAATATTGAGACTAGAAGGAGAAAAGAGTGGCACTTGCATGGAGCTAGCTTTGTGCCAGTCAACTTCGGAACTTGCCAATCCACATTCGAACTTTGGAACGTTGGTTCCACAATTTCGGAAAACAGAGAAATTTAACCTCATGTGCGGCACAATCAAGAGTAAAGTAAGAAAAGGGAAAATGCTGAAGTTCTGTATAGTTATGGGTGTGCCGTGTGGGCTGTATGGACGCAAAGTACTAGAACTTGTAGTAGAGTTCTGTCGGCTGAGATGCGGTTAGTAAGGTAAACTGAAAGATACAGACGTGAAAGCAAGGCAGTCAGGGAGAGCCTTGCAATTTATAACTTAACTAAGGACCACTTGTTAGGAGTGAAAGACCAGAATAACTTCTACTTTATAGACTCAGAGAAACAATAAATATTGGGAGGATGAAAAAAAGGTGTTCTTTGAAAGTTCTGAGTACATTAATTTCGCCATTATAGGGTACGAGCCTATAGATGGGTAAGTCGTGTATACCTTACGGGCAATGACTCCCGGTAATTTTTATTCAGGTACTGTCCTGGGTGTCTTCCCCTAGCCTTTGATGTCCCACACCCAACTGCAAGGAAACAGCAAAATATAATTCTATAACAACAGGACGCAGTACTGCAGGCGACGAAATTCAGCTACGCCCTAGATTCCCGCCTGTAATATTCCAATGATAAGCCAGTCCAGGATCATTCCCTTCCGCCCTAACTTGGTACTGGTGGCTGTACTGTCCTGTGGGTGTGAATTATAGACAAAACCAAGAAACAAGAAAGTAAAATATAGGCCTTGGAAATGGGGTTCTTAAGAGGAGTTAAAAGTTGTTCTAAACTTAACCGTATAAAGAATGAAGCCATAAGAGAAGAATTAAAGAATTACAAGGTTTTAACTTGAATCAAAAATTAAAAGGTTACAAACAACGGTGGAAAGAACACTTAAAAAGGCTGTCAGATTTCAGACTGGCCAAACAAGTATGGAAATAGGACACAGGTGTGGATACTCCCAGGAAGAGATGCTGGAGGATATTTGAAGGCGGAGTAGGCAGCACCTTGCCTATGCGTGTTGTGAAGATGATGAAAAGAAGGTGACTCGCTCAATGAGTCGCAACGGATCGAACAGTCTAATATTTGTGGTAGAAGAAGAAGGAGAAGAACAAAAAGAAGATCTGTACAGTTTTTTTACTGTGATCTGAAGGAGGTTCATGCTTTTAGATGTTGTAACTCGGGAACTCCAGTCCGTGTGTTGGATTCCAGTCTTCTCTAGTGATACGTTTGTTATCCAGGCGTTTTAAAAAAGTTTCATATTCGTCCGTGTTGATTGCGTGACTATAGACAGCGACTAGAGTGAATGACCGTGGTTTTGCATTGACGTGAATTGCAGGAGATTGAATTTCCTGTGATTGCTGGCAACACGCAGTGGTGAACTGTGAGGCGAATGATAATTGCCGCCCCATTATGCCCAGATACAGCAGGATAAGAGGTGTGGTGAGTTAGGTAACATGTAGTAATCGGAATGTTGCCTTTTCTGTGAAACATGTTTTTGAGAGCATGAAGTCTATTGATGTGTTGGAAGCGGGGGGGGGGGATTTCAGCTTTGTGGTTTCAAAAACCATTAGCTTTCCACATGGCGTGTGAATTTCTGGAGCTCTTGATATTTGTTTGTTGTCAAGAGTGGAAAGGAGGTTGAGTATCATTTGAAGGCGTTTTAATTACCAGCTGTGCAAACATGGCCATAAATTCTCCAGAAGAGTGGCCATTTGATCAGTGGCGGCTCGTGGTTCTGACAGTTGGGAGTTCAATGTCTGAATGTTTCTACTAAGATAAGAGCAATTATCCCATTCCAAATAACACACGGGGTGGGTGTCAACATGATGACATAACTATTGACAACTTTTAGTGGGCTATATTAAGTTGTGTTTATGCTGTTTGTAAATTATTCTAAAAACATATAGTTAAAATAAAAGGATAGTTAAATATATCTGTTTAATATTAAAACGGGAAGCGGCCTACCGAGTTCCTTAATTTTGCATTTATCTTTAATAGCGAGAGAGAGAGAGAAGAAAAATTTGTTTTTAAATAGATTGAACACTATTCATTTTACCAAATCAATGAACTGAACACAAATAAGAAATACCTGAAGACTTAACACACAAAAGAACCAGCAAACACTTTGAAGGTTATACACGCCTCGATCAGTTTAATACAATTATTTAATGACTACATTAAACACACTTTATTTTCGGAGTACAATTACTTCACTATTTTATTTGATTTTAAGACTTTACTGCACACAATTTCATTGCATTCTAAATGAAATAGAGAAATCTGACACAAAACGGACAAATCATGTGGTAAAAATCATAATAATGGGGAATGGCGGTATTATGAAAATGTTAAAATTCCAGGTCGGTGCGGTTCGGCCTTTGTCGGAACTATTCGTCTCTATCGCTAATACTCGGATTTAGCGACTGTTGAATGTAATTTTGCGTATACTGATTTCCCCCTCCAAAGCTGTCACACAGTCCAGGAGGTGCTGAGAGCTGCTGCTTTGCACCTCCAAGCAATAATAGCGAGCAATTCCCCTATTACGTGAATCCATTATTGTTCAGATATCAAGATTAATCCCGCATCTTGTTATTTAAATATGAAACCATTATTTCAATAAATCCTTAAACATATCTAAATTATTTAGGGGGGTTCACTGAACCATTGAACCTTATGGTCGAGCCGCCATTGCATTTGATCTACTACTCTTCCCTTTGGTGAGGTTTCCTGTTGGTTCCTGTTAGAACGTCGGAGTAGCTAGGTATAACCATTGTCCTTTGATGCTGACATTCTTCACCTGTTTTATTCCATATGTCTGAGCCTATCGTGTTCTGGTGTGTTTTAGGTGTGTTGGTAGACTGTTGATGGATCGTGTCTGTGGTCGGGCGCGTTTGTCAGATGACATACGGATTCCGTTTCCTTGAGTTTAGTAAGTCTATATACACCGTACACACCTTGAAGTTTGGAAGATGGGTTCCTCATAGAGGGCATTTGGAGGTAGATCATATATATTCTTGGACGTCATGGAGGCTTGATTTCAGTGGCGTATATAGAATCTGGTTTTGGGGGAGTGGTTCGTGGTCGAGTCGGCTTCATACAGAACAAAATACAAGTTAAGACTAATCAATATTACTATCTTTAAAGTGACTGAAAAACGTGTGACAACATCCTGAAATCAAACCCATTAAAGTAAACGGTAATAACACAATAAAAATACGCGTTAATGAAACATTTTCTACAAAATACTTATTGACAGAATTGATTTTTCTATATTTTAAACTGGCGCGTAATAAACCTGTTTGTATATTTTAAAGAAGAGTTACTATTATCAGCTGACAAAATAATAAAATAGCCTAGAAATTAAGAGATTAACAAAATTCGACAATTTTTTCGATCATCTGGAGGGGGATCCGGTCCCGTTGCCCCCCCCCACCCGTAAATACGGGTCCTGCTTGATTTTTGGCTCATTTTAATGCATTTGAAAAGCCTAGTGCAATAGGATTTGGCGTAACCATATAGTTGACATCTTGTACGGTGATATTGATATGATACGGTTGTGAAGGGTTTGCAGATGTGATATGCGCATTTTTATGTGGTGGCTCGATTCTTGTATTTCACGTTAATTGGCACTGAAAACGTCTTTATTATTTGGTTGCGGTTTTAAAGCATAACGGTGAATAACATGAAGTTATTAAGTTTCATGGTTCAGTGGCTGATATTCATGATATTTCTGACTGTATATCCTTCACCGAGAATTCTTCCTTTATCTTTTCTATGGGTATAGAATAGTTGCGATTTCAAGTGACTATACTAATTGATGGGTATGATGGATAATCTTTTGGTCAATTAAACGATGAATCAATTTGCTGTAGATTTCTACAGAAAGGGGGTGTTTACCTTGACTGTTTGATCAGAAAAGGTTTTACAATAACAAGCTTCTTTTAGAATAGCTTGTGACAGGTAGTCTATCATTTCTCGTAATCCAAAACGGCGTAGATAGACACGAGTGGAGGCTCATCGTCAGCTAAGACGATGTCGCTTTCAGAAACGTTTGATAAGGGCTCGAAGCTGTTCAAGGTAAATACTGTAGACGTGATAGTTGTGTTGTATTCATGGGTTTTTCGTTTTTAGTCTTTTAGGTGACTGCCAGACCATGAACGGTTTCGAGCATAATGTCATCGTCGATGGACTGGATACGCTGTGTCTTTCTGCTAATGAATTATCTTTTGCTGGTTGGTGCGAACAGCTGGACTGGATGTAATTGGTTGACTGCGAAGCAGTTACACAGATTAACTGATGTATTATTTTGGTCGTAAGGTTGGTAGGTGACTGATTTATGGTTAAATTGTAGTATCGAATTGTGTGGTGTAGGCAAGCAACTGTATTTTGTATATATTGAAAGTTTGCACAGTAGGCCTACTGACCTTGTTCAGATGTACCATGCTGATATATTTGCTCACAGGCCCAGAGATAAGAAGAGAACAACAAACGCTGTATTAAATGACCCACTGACCTAATGATTAAGTTGACGCTATGATAAACACAAAGCACACACAATGATATAATTACTGTCAGATTGTCATGAAAGTACAAACAGAATCATGCAAGTGAATCAAAGTGAATCACAATAACTGTTATTGGAGAACCGAAGCGAGTTGACAGTTTCGGCATTTATCTGTCTACTTGGGGTATGTTTCACGATAACTTTTGAACGTGTCAACAGATTTTCGTAAAAACTTGGCATGCGTTACCTCACAGAATCTTATTGTTTTTTAGATTGTTCCCTCCAAAAATAGGGGGCGGAAAGCAAAAATGTGGGCGTCAAAATTGTGAAAAAGTAGCAAAATCCCATGGGGGTTATCAAATTAAAGGGAATTAAACCACAATCTGAATATGTGTTCATTTTTAAAATTTCGAAAGTTTTGGATGCTAGGGCCCAAAAAGTGAGTGATAATTTTGATAAAAATCGCAAAATATCATCATCTTCTTCTTCTCTTCAAGGATTAGGTTATATAAATCTGTTCCGGTACCAATCTCATCGTCAGACGACCCACGTCTCTACAATAGAACAGGGGTCAAACAGGGGCTTTTCGGCTAAGGTATGGTAACCCTGACAGAAGAGTCTCTAGTCCTCCTGGTAGGGGGTTGTGCAACAGGCCAGTAACCTGTTCATCTAAAACTTTGAAATACTTTTAGTATCCAAAGCAGCCTTGGAGTAAGGCAAAATTTCATGTGGGGATAAAATTAAGGATAATTTTAACTAACACTTGTATGCAGTGTTAGGTTTTGGAAATTTCATAATTTTGGGACCTCAGAGCCCAAGAGACCAAAAATTGTGAAAATCCATCAGTTACAAAAGGTATTGTAACTCAGATTCGATATTTTTAGTGTTTATTGTATGATTGTGTGTTCTACAATCGTATATTACTAAAGAAATAGTACAGAAATGGGGATTTTTTTAACATTTTCCATAATTAAAAAAGGATCTGATATCGAAATTTATGTAATAATAAATGTAGGCTACTTCGTTCAAAACAGTGAGCGAGTTGTGCAGCTCAGGAGAGCGTAGTAGTACAACAGTCCGCGAGACTCTTAATCGGCAATGTACAATCTTTTCTTTGAACGCAAAAACTAAGACAGGAGCACGACAAAACATGTGTGTCGTGGGTAGCACTGCATTCAGCGACCACCGGCTATAGCATCCGATTTGTGTGGCCCGTTGGAGGTGATTATAAAAGATTTGTACCGTATGCCTCGAATGTGTGTGTTTGAAGGGGAAGAGAGAAAAAGAAGGAGGAGATAAAACAAATACGAAAGGAAACAACAAAATGACGGAGTAGTTACTTACGTTGGAGACACAAAAACGAATTACGACCCGAGCAGAGGAAGTAAGTTGTTTAAATTACACAGAACCAGGAGTAACGAAACCGCCAACACGCGTGTTTGTAAACATAGCGTCACGCTTCGTGTGTTATTAACTTTATCAAATGTAATTGTCAATCGCTAACCTCACCGGCAGGTAGTGCACCCGCGCCCGTGTGCGAGCGCGCACGCGCATGCGGTTTGCGGTGTAACTCCGCCATTATGCAGCAAATGACAGGAAGCGGTAAGTCTACGAATGACTGTAGAAGCAAGAGAAGAACTCGAGTTAGGTGTTTGCAAAATTGTTTTTGTTGTTGGTGTTGTTATTAGTTTAAAAAAAATATAATTTCAGTAAGCCGAAGGAACACCATTTCTGTGTTGTTACCGGGTCGTGTAGAGTCACACGGTGTATTGCAGACGTACAGAATTGCAGTTTACGTCGGACTGCTAAGTGACGTTCATGAGCAGTATCTGTGTGAAAGCCAGCCCCCCCCCCCACGTACTAATCGTGTAGAGTCACTTAATTCCACTATATTAAAGCAGACCAATTTTCAAGGACAGCTTTCATTTACTCACCTCGCCAAGATCAGCTTCATAAAGCGAGGTGAGAAATGAACGTCCTTGGAAAATTGGTCTGCTTTATCAACCTGATAATGAAAGAGCAGGGGCGTATTTACGGGGGGGAACGAACGTAACCCCCCCAGGAGGGTTGAAAACGTTGACGAATTCTGTTAATCTTTTAATTTTTAGGCTCTTTTATTATTTTTTTAGCTGTGTTTTTCAGCTAGTAACTGTTTTTTACTTCCATGTTTCATAAGGAATGGAAAGTTCGGTGATGGTGAAAAAAGTCGTGTTCGAGATAAGGGCTGATTCTGATTGTACTACCCTCGAAACATGAAGAAAAGTCATTTTCCGTGTGTGTGTGTGTGTGTGTGTGTGTATGTTTGTGGGGGGGGGTGGATGTATGTGTGTGTCTATGTGTAGAATTTTTTCTATGGCGAATGGTAACTGCCGCAAATTGAAGTAGGATCAAATAATTTTTTGCGTATGTGCCTGAGTTGTAGAGGACTCAAGGCTTATCGATTTTGGTGAAGATCGGTAAAGGGGAAGGGGTAGTTTACCATCAACGTTTTATGTTTTAACAAGAGTAAAGTACTTAATTTTGATAAATAAAGTATCCTGAAAATAAGGTCATAATAATCCACTGTAGAAAGGTAGATGAAATATCTATAAATGAAAAGGGTAGTTGAAGGGGGAGGGGATAATTTTGTATATGTGTACTACGTTATCGGCAATAAAGAAGTAGTTTGTTGTTAAAATTCCTTTCTGGGCTGTTTGGCCGTGGTCCAATGTATTCTGCAAAACAAGACGTTTCGGCAGTGCCATCGACTCTCATCATCAGTAAAAATAGAGTGCGCTAACGTGAGGTGGTATACGTTAGTGACCACAGTACTGTAGTTAAGGCTGAAGAAAGAAGTAGTTTCTATGGAAAAATTTCATTTCGAAAATGATTTTAAGTACAGTATAAATCTTAGAACATGGAAGTCATGTGTGATGTTACATATCGATTTTAAATATACAAACAGGTTAATTACATAGCATTTGCGTGTACGTTTGAAATATGAAATACAGGAAAATCAATTCGGTCAGTATCTTCTAAACAGCGTTTCAACAGAGCGTATTTTTATTGTGTTATTAGTGTTTACTTTAATGGGATTGTTTTCAGGATGTTGTCACACGTTTTTCAACCACTTTAGATAGTAATGTTGATTAGATTTTTTTGTATGAAGCTGACTCGACCGGATCCCGGACCTCCCTCCCCAAGGCCAAAATCTAGATACGCCACTGTGAAAGAGGTTCACTATATGACGTGAATCCAGTAGGATTACTCTCATCCATTCATAAGGCTGGCGTTAAGACAAGGTGATGACCTAGCACCTTAGTTAACCTGGCGCTATAAAAGGCAATGAAAGAGTCGAGAATTCAGACACACAAACAACCACATTTAATACAACACTTCAGATACTAGCCTACGCTGTTGGCATCGATATTGTGGGTAGATCCGAGCAAGATACTCTTATATACCATTAGAATAGTCTACCAGGAATACGGGACCCCAGATAAACGAGGAAAAATTAAGTGTATGCGAGCTGAAGAACCTGTCTTGTTCTTTTCGAGGTAGGATGTTATACATTTGAAAGGGTGAATGGGTTTATTATGCACCTGATTCGCAAGAGAACACGAGCAATGTTATGTCTTCGGAAATCCGTAGAAAAATGTTGAGTGATACTTTGGCCTGTAGAAGAATTTGAAAAGGAATCCGTTTCCTCGTGACACCACGATGAGGCTCTACAGGGCTCTGATTAAACCAGAAATGATCTGGACAATATCCAGATGAATGTTATCTTCTCGTGTCTGAGAGAAAGGTCTACAGAAGGATTTTTTTTTGTCCAATGCTTGAAGGCAGACTTGTAGAAGGAGACATAGTGGGGAAGTATACCGCGTATTTCAAGAGCCACGTATCTTACAGAATTATTGAACTTGAACGGACATGTCGCTCGAATGAATGATAAAGATATATGAGAGTGAGACGTGGATGATGACACTTACACAACAGAAGCTGACGAGATTTAAGAACAAAGTCTTAAAGAAAATCATGGAAGCGGTACACGACAGAGACAGTAAAAGATGGCGATTAAGAGACACCGAAGAAGCTAGAAGAAAACTGGTCATGCCCTCATAACAAGAGAAATTAGAACTAGGAGATGGGAATGCAGACGTTGGACGTCCCACCCTATGGGAAACAGGCCTCCCGGAAGACTATGAACAAGATTTCTCGACAGTACATAAAAAGACCTGGAACAACTAAGAAATAGACTACTGGGAAATAACGAAAAGGGCAGGAATAAACGGAAAACTATTGTCAGGGAGGCTAAAACCCTACAAGGCTTATATTTTATTAATAGATTTTTTTAATTGTAATGCATACACAGAAAATCTGAGGACACTTCATTAAAAATATATTATGATACTGGCGAATCCAAGCACTGTTCCGAATGTTTTTCAAGATTTAATAAGATTTTCAGTATTTTTTAAAATTTTATTTTTCTAAATAGTTATATTTAAAGGATTATTATAAATTAAAAAACATTTATAAATTATTGAATCATTACTAAAACATTATACATTTATTTTTCGTTTGATGTGATTTGTGTTGGATAAAATAGTAATTTTTTATATAATCTTAAGTTGTAAAACTTAAAATTCAGTTAAATAAACACGAGCTATTAAATTATACTGTGTAATTTTTGTATTACTGTTCAACTAATCTAGCCGTAATATTGAATTAGTTTTTAAAGACTTTAACTACTTATTATCAGTTAATGTATAAAACAACTAGTTATTTCATGGAATAGACTAACTAGATAAAGTTTGAAAGAGTGTATTTATTTGACACTTTACCTAACATCGTCAGGTAATTCATGAAATACCTAGTTATTTCATGAAGTAACTGAATTATACACTTTAACGGTAACATATGTACTAATACAGTACGCGTTGCCTTCTCACTGTTCCAACGGGAAAAGTTTTTACCCAACTATGCATGGAGAAGGGCAGTGGTGCAGGATGGGGAGGATTTTGAGAGTTAACTCCCCCCCCCCACATCACAGATGGATAAAGGAGAAAGGTAACGTCAAAAATAAAAATAAAAATGTGCTGGTAAAATATCACGTAAGTGGAATTAAATAATTAGGAAAATTGTCTGTAGACCTACGAACGTTTTACTTGCGGTACACTATAGCTATAGCCACCTTGAGAGTACGAAATTACTTCGCGCAAATGTTGCTTGCTAGTTATCTGGTGGTCGAGGTCGAGGAATGGTTCAAACAGGCCCGGATTTCCCACTAGGCACACTAGGCACGTGCCTAGGGGCGGCAGGCTCAGGGGGCGGCACGAGGTGAACAATTATTTGTTAAAATTTCATGTTTTCGGTTTTAATTACAGTATTTGTATTGGACACTTGCATTATGGCCAAATTGAAGAAAATGGGTTTGAAATAACCTTTAATTATATCATTGAATAACACGGTATTGACACTGAGCCTATCAATAGCGGTGGTCGGAGCGGAGCACGATCGTATATACAGGTCTGGACACTCCGTTGAAATTCTTGTCCTAAAGTGTACGCGTAAATAAATATTAATAAAAGTTTAAAAAATGTAGTATTTTTCACAATTCCATCACATTTACCTTTTAGATTTAAGATCAAATGAGATATTTGCAATAGAGATAGTTGAAATGACTATTTTCAGCAACTTTTTTTCAGCAGTCAAGGAGAATTGAATACTGTATATAGAAGTTACTTGTTGGGGGGGGGGGGGCGCTAACAATAGTGCCTAGGGGCGGCAGGACACCTAAATCCGGGCCTGGGTTCAAATTTGTATGCTACTATTGATGTTATGTTCTAGAGGTAGTCTTCGAATGTTTATTCACCACCAGTGTATCCAACTCGGTTTACAATAATTATGGTGCGGTATTTTCAACCACAGCAACTTAAGAAATTTCTATGTTAAACAATGTTTCTGCTTGCTGTTCGAATCGTATACAGATGTACCTATTGTACAGTTTTTCGATCTATATTTAATTACTTGTTGTATTTTTTTAATTTAGTGCTTTATTACAAATTCGAAAAATAATCAACAATTAAAATCTTAAAACGTGTCTGTTATTCTGTACATACCTAAACCTAAGACCTAACGCGGCTTTCGAAACGTCGTTTACAACTGCTCCATATTCTCAACTGTGGTGAAATGATTTGTAGGCTAACTTTAACCAAATTTGTGGACAACTACATATTTGAAAACCCGTAGGGCGATTTTGAAATACTTGTTTTTGAGAACTTGCAATGCCCATTTTACGAAAATCTTTTATTCATTTTATTGCAAAACCAGTGAAACCGTTTTGCAGCAACCGTGTTCCACTTGCTGCAAACGTTTATAGAGACGTCCTTACTAAAGCGAAGATTTAAAAAATGCCTACAAAACATTTAACATTATCAGCGTCTGGAGAATGTGGGAGAAAGTCTCAGTTCTCCGGTATCGTTTAGTTGATTTATATTGTAATGTAAGCTGTCGTCTTTATTATTTCATAACTTTATTACATATTAAACATTAATATAACAATTATGTTTCTGTACTTATCTTCTTTATTACAAGAAAATATATAACGAGTATTTTTTCTTTTCCTTTTTTGTAATTCTATTCACAGAAAGCTAACACCCCTCCCAGAAACCGCCAGGACCCCCCTCCAGAATAAAGTCCTGGCTGCTCCTCTGAGAAGAGCAATGTATTTGGGTCTAGCGCACGTGGTGTGTTCTCCATTACTCCAAAACGACTACACCAAGTTTGACAAAATACGGCTCAATCGATTCTTCTCATCGACGCGAGTGCTCTGGGTCAAATTGTAGGCTTACCTGCAACTATCAAAATAATGGACAACAAATCGTCGACACACAAAATTAAAAATATTCAGTACCTTTAATTAATAATACCTTTAATACCTTTTATTAATACATTTAATATATTCAGTACATATCGCTCAATTCCTCGTGACTCGCCGATGACCTTTGGTGCAAAGAATTACAAACAGAAGGTTGAATCTTTCATTAGTAAAGGTTAACGTTAACTAAATGTAATCGAAACGATTCGTCTTTGATTATGCGGCTTTGAAAGGAGAAATGTATTTGTTATGATTATGCCGCTTTAGATGTTTGCTGTGTATGTCTCTACTGCACGGATATGATTAGTTTATACGAGTAATACCCGGGTTGGAACACTTGTACGGAGTGACACTTCTACGGAGAGACATTTGTACGGAGCCTTTTCCTCTACCTGATGAGTCAGAAGTGGAATGTTGACACTTGTACGGAATGACCACTAACGACTGTTAATAACCGGTTTTGCAATTTTCTAGGTAAATGTTAGCATGTCAGTTTGACATGCTAGAACGCTGTGGTTAGAAGGGAGCTGGTGCTGAGTATTAAACTTTTTTGTACAAATTGTAAGAGACATTCAGCCGACTTTGTGTCGTTTCCAGGGAACACCACGGGGAGGTAGTCTCTTTTCGTCCCCATTTTTTTAAAATTTTATTTTGTTTTTTATTTTTTTAAAAATTTTTTTGTTTTTTTATTTTATTTTTTAATGCTTTAATTGAGTATTAAACTTATTTACAATATTTACATGATATATTTGCCAATGGTTTGACGTCGTCCTGTAGTAGCCTTTTTCTTTACTGTAATTTCTGTGAGTAAGCCACACAAGCCAGAAATGATTTTAAGTTGCCATCAACTTGGAGTCTTTGTAATGCCTTTGAAATAGTCTCGTCGGTCTTCATTGCTGACTTCTTCCTTCTTTTCCCGTCCATATTTAAAACTAATCGGTCAAACTGGTGGCCGTAGTACTCTGCGTCTTCTCGAAGATTTTTTATTAGCGAGTAAACATTAGGATGAACTCTTGAAATTAATCTGTTGATTCTTTGATTCCACCCTTCTGAGACGTTATTAGTGCGGTGGCGCCTTCCACTGCAGTTCCACATATCTCTTGGCATATGCTCGTTATCGAGCCACTGATCTACAAAATAGTCATAGAACTCCTGAAGTTTTTGGTTTTCAGGCGAGCTCTCCTGAATACAGAGCCAACCATCGTCCAACATTTCCAGGGGAAGATGTGCCAGAGCTGAACACATTCTTATGTGACAGCGTATTTCTTCGTTTTCCTTGTAGGCAGAAACAAGGCAGCAATATTGCACTTTTTTCCACAAACATTGATTAAAGTGATAATTGCAACCCAAAATCTCTGTTTCAGGAAACAAACTTCTAGCTGACTGGACGATAGCGATTTCGAAGTCCATCATGAGAGTTGTAGGGCTCCATCCAGGCACGTTGGTTTTTATAGCTTTGAAAAAACGATCCTATGTTTCTCGTTTTTTGTTCGGTAGCAAGGCGTAGACAGCTGGAATTGTGTTTGTTTCCTCCCAAGAACTTCCAAGATCGGCGTGAATGACAAATAACTGTCCAAACTGCTTGCTCGAACTCTTGAAGGTTCCGTCGATAAAGAATGAAAGACAGCTTGATAAAGATGATTTTCCATTTTCGCTGGCAAACACCAATATTCTGTCATTAAGTCCCCTGTTGTCATCTTCGAGTAAAAAATTGCTACCGTCGTTCATAAGTAAATTATTTTCTTGAAGAATTATTCCTTCCGAATCGGTCGGATCTTTTATAGGTCCCGTATTTTTTCGCCTAATGCGATGCAGCGATTGTTTGGCACTCCTATGTGATGGTAGCGATGTGACTAAGTCGTAGCCTCGATTGAAGAGCTGGCCTATGTCTTCAGCGTAAATAGTTGAAATTGTAGTGTCTGTTTCTCTTGCACGCTTTTTTGCGTTTACAAAATGTTTTCGCACTTCATTTGCTGCTTCATCCGGAATGCAAACATGGCTTCCTTCGCCTAAAACTGTGTTGTTTTTAGTTTTTAGTCTTCCTTTGCATTTATTCTTTATGAAGTTTATACAACGCCAATAAGTTACCTCTTCTTTGTTGGTATAATCCACTACATACTGATGCCCGTTGTAAATAACTAAAGGTTTTCCTTTGGTGGTCTCGCTGAACTCCATATCTCCAAAATTACAGCACGCACACTACTTGACACTCGGATATCAACTGTAGTAATGAACTCTTCTTAGCGAGTGCCACCCCCCAACCATTACCTGCCAGCCACGCATTCCAACCCTTATAGTTCTCGCGTCAAAATTCTAAGAAATACATTAGGCCGGGATTATACTGGCGCTGCACAGTGTAAGGGTTGAACACCCTAAATGTATAGGCTATTTTCTGGGAATTGGCTGGCCAGCACCAGATTACTCTCCGTACAACTGTAATTTTCTAAATTTTTCCTGCTTGGCCATTTCCGGGAATATTTTGGGCTCCGTATAAATGTCAACAAATTTCATCTCCGTACAAGTGTCGCTCCGTACAACTGTCACAACTTCAGTAATACCGGGTATATGATATGTTGGAAAATTAAAAACTGCTGACGCTAGACTACTCGCTGCTGAAATACATATATAAAACAATAGAATATTTAAATTCTTCTTTCCAAAAAGTAATTAAAATTGCTGCAATCTCAAACAGTGATATTACAAAGCCATAAAGAAGAATACAAGAAAGAGGAACAAGGTTGTGATAATAGATTGGTCGAAATTTTGGAATACCGATTTGAGGAAAAGAAAATTTTAAATAACTAGGGGCAATGAAAACTAATTAAAACGTTAGGGGTTTGGAAACCGCACACAGTTTGGGAATTGTATTTCGTTCTCTACAGACGTTAACGTAATACGTTTAGAAGTGAGACTTTGTAATGTACACAAATGAAAGTATGTTTATGCTTGTATGCATGTATAGTGCAAAGGATTAATTCACATTTATTTGCCTCTGGTCGAAAAATCCCAATCCTTTGTCTATGTGCAAGCTGGATAGACGTTTCTGGAAGTCTGTGTCGACGTCGTTTCAATATTACATCACGTGTCTCTATCACTGACGTAACGAGGAGCTGCTTCGGGAGGAAAGGGAGACTAGCTTGATGGTTGGATCCCCCTTCTCATTTTCTTCAGGACAGATGAGAAATTCAGGTTTCCCATATAATTTTATAAATACAGTTTAGCAAGTTTTTGCGTCTCAAAGTGCTTGAGATTATAATAACCGATTATTAGGCCAACAGTAATACATGCAATAGACACAAACACCGACGAAAAAATGCTAAGAATATTTAGAGAAAGATAATAATACTTCAACCGAAGATGATACAAAAGAAATGTGTGTATATATTGCAACATTACAACCTTGCAAAAGTTGCATAATATTATATTGTATGTATACAAATTTTTGTACGTAAATTTAGGCATCTCGTGCCTCACGTCTAGGGCGACAAATTTATATAACGTGACAATTTGGCAAATTTAATTTAATTTAAATTTGTGGAGTCCTTCGATCTTGGAGCACCAAATTTAAACAACGTTACGTTACATAAATAGGTGTGAACGGTCTCACGTTCAAGATTGACAAATTCTTTAAACATATAACATTTAAATAGGGGGTCAGGTGTATCTGCAATAAGAACTCTACGGAACTTGAAACAGTAATTAAAATTTATTTGATACTATAAAAAAAAATATGTGCACATGGCACTGACTTCGATTTAAAAAACATTAGTTATTATTTGTTATAATGCCGTAAGGCTTAAGATATATACATCCTTACTAACTAAACATTCTATGCTACTAAATAGTATATAAAAGAAAAATCTCATTTTTAGACTACTCAGTCTATTAATATGTTTCAAAATCAATTTTTAAATCTTTTTTTATATATATGGTACGTACTCAAAAGATTAATAGTTATTACTTCTCAGTACTGTTTTCTCAAATACTAATTGTTTTTATTTATATTCTTTGTAATCATTTTATATCATATTAATTTGAGCTCTTGTTACCGTTAATCGTATTTCTAAAACATCTATGATTTTGAACTCTACTATACAAGAAATATTACTCTTATTTTTAAATAAAATATTAATGTCTTTAACTGTCTTTGTATACTGTGTATGATTAAGATATGAATAAGTTGTCTATCACCTTATTGTCGTCAATCATACTCGATCATTTTTTGTTCCATCGGTGTTCATCTTCGTCTCGCCTCCAGCGTCGGCTGTCTCTCACTCTCTCGTCCTCTCCTCTTGTCCAGCGTCGTATCGCTATAGAACTTCTTCTCTTGTCCAGCGTCGTATCGCTATGGAACTTCTTCTCTTGTCCAGCGTCGTATCGCTATAGAACTTCTTCTCTTGTCCAGCGTCGTATCGCTATGGAACTGGTTCAGTAGTGCTGTTATTAATTACAATGTTTGTCTTATAGCTTGGTTACGTATTTGTACATAACTGGCAATTTAAACTGTTTATAAAAATATTAATAAATATGCCGTGCTGACGGGCATAAGCTCCCGCTGCATCGTGGATGATTCAAGAAAGAGAACCACTGAAGCTTGCGTGTCCTATTTATACCCATGTCTTGGTCGACACCCTTCAGTGATACAAAATCGACATGTTAGAAACTGTCTTTGGCGTCAGTTCCCCCACTCTTTGTCAAATTCACTATTTTTTATATTTCTGCGAATTGCAGAGTCCTGTAAGTATTTTGTTATACTTATCTTATAACTAATTTTACAACACATGTTCATTGTAATTTTGGACATTGCAACTTAACCCTTTTGATTTGTACACAGTTATTTCACTATTGCACTTGTACGGCGTGTCACTTTCGCGTGGTTTTCGCACACAGTATTTATTAAATTTATTTACATTTTATGGTGCTTTTGGATTTTAATTCTTAATTCTAGTTTATGAATAATTACGGAAAAACAGTCATTGTGCAATTATTCATACTGGGGTGGCAAACTTGCCTGCAGAGACCTGCGTTCACACACACTAGCAAAATACTGGTGTACACACTTTCAGTTACATTTGTGTGTGTGTGCACGTTGATTCAGGTCGAAACACCTGTTCATATTTTTGTCTGAGTCAAGCTTGCAATCCATAACATGCTTATTTCTAATATATTATTAAGTATTTACAGTTTATTAAGTAAATTTAAATTTTTATATTTCCTGCTCAGTACATCACTTATTTGTACTGTCGCAATATATTGCAACGATATTCTTAACAACTCACTTTAGCACATATGCTATTACTCATTTGTGCGCACTTACCCACGTCTCGAAGGTATACTCTTCTTCTGCAGTATTTACCTTGATGTTTCCCAGCTAGGTCGCAGGCTTTGGTAGTTAATTGATGGTGGATAAGCACGTGAATATCGTTACAAGTAAAGAGTACAGAGGATTTAGTACTGGTTGTGAAATTAGTACGACTTTGTTAATACAATTATATTCATTTTGTTTATTAATTAAAAAATGCAAATTGTCATGTTATTAATTAGTGTGTGGGTTAACTAATATTGAAAACCTCATGTTCACTTATACGAATATCGTATAATTATAACGTGGCAAAATCTTAGCTCTTATATTCTAAGACACATTATACACAAAAATAAGACATAGGCTATATGACCTGGAATATTTACACAGACATATCATACATAACACATATTGTTGCGTCTTAGAAGCCCTTGAGTTGTTCTTAGGAACGCTATTGGAGTTGCTGGTTTGTGATGAAATAATTGAGTGGACTGTATAATGTTTCAGAAAATAATGGTTTATTGAGTCAAGGCGACATATTTGATTTCTTATTAAAATTTAGATTGAAATAATTGATTGATTGCTGAAGCGTGCAGATTTTAACACGGCATGAGTGCCGGAGAATTGAATAGAAGTAAAGCGGAGGCTTGCGTTGCAACCCGAAAGCCTAGATGGCCTAACTAAATAGTCGCATGGTGTCCATGCTAATAGAATGAAAAATACTGAAAAAAGAACGCTATGTAGCCGCTGCGGCGAGTGAGAACGAGTGATCAGCTCGGAGTCTATAGTAGAACTAATTTAATTTTGTCTGTAGTCAGCCGGTCTGAATCTCGGCTGGCGATAACAAGAACAAACGTGACGTCATCTGCACACTTCACAACCTAGTATTTAGATTACAAAGTACATATGGGTACAAAGTTTGACCATACTGCCCGCACAAAATCGGGGCGATTTTGTAACTTAATTAAATGTGAAATTACATGGTAATTTACATTACATGATGATAAATTCAATAATAAATAATCATTACTAATATAATAATAACGACATAAAAAATTGACAGGTATGAGAATAGCGCATTAAAAAATCAGAAAATTGATAGTAGATAACAATATGATTAACATATTAATCCATGTGCGGATTACAAAATACATAATGATTTACATTACATAGTTATTTACGTTACGTTACACGGTAATAGAACAACAATAATAACATTCCATGACATACAAACATGGCAATGCTACATGAGAATACAACAATTAACTACTCGTATAATAATTAGTAGTACATAAGAATAAAATAATGATCACAAAAAATTAAAAAATACACAACCACAGAGTAAGTACAATTGTGAAAAACATAATAATTGATACAATAATAATACAACAATGCCCAAAAAATTCAAAAATACACAAAAACAGGATTGTGATACACAATATCACAATAAAAATAATAATAGTGTATTACTCATAACAATATAATTCATGTGATCGCCCCAGGAATGCCCCGGGCGTGAAGTAGGGTAATGTGATAAAGTTCGCATTCCTGATACGTGTCACATGAGGCTCATGCGACTAATCCAGTGCACTTGAGTCTGCAGACTGACAGCGTGAAGCCACTCGGGCAAATTCGGCTACCTTCGTTCTCATCTATGCCCGCCTATATTCTGTTGTCAGATGTGAGTTTGGTAAACGTTTGGTTAAAGTTTGTGTATTTATTTTAGTACAATAATTTTATTACGTTCACGGCTTCAAATACGTAAACTCAAGAGTAAATTTTTCGTTTATTCAAGTGTCTGTGTGCATTCGTGTCTAATCAACCTATACATGTCCTGTAAGCATTTCGATGTTTCATTTTAAAGTTTTGTCATTTTATTTTTAGTGAAACAGTTTTTATTAGGTACATCCACTGTAAGTGTTCGATGTGAAGTTCGTGTAACATTTCAAAGGAGTCTTGTCAAGTCTTGTTTCTTAGCATCTATTTTGTGCTACAGACTTCAAATTTGTACAAGTTAATCATCGCACTTTCAGATTGGGATTCCTCAGATTGTTATGGCACTAGAATAATAAATTTATAAATTTACAAATTTATAATTTTCTAAATTTTTAAAATAAAAACCTTTTTTATTTCGGTCAGTTTTTAAAACATTTTATAATTCAAGTAGACAAATGTTATTAGTAGAATAACTGTACAAATTTTAACTTCCTATGTTATAAAGGTAATTATATAATTCTCGGAGATAAATAATAAACACAATTGAGAATAAATTCATATCGTACCATTTATTACCCTGAATTCTATATTTTGTTTCAGCGTTTATCACTCCAGAAACAAAAATAATTGATTAAATTGACTCCAGATAAATACGAAACCAACCTGAGAAGCAGAAGCGGCGTAAGGCGTGGGCAACGTGGGCCACCGCCTACGGCCTCGCGGTCCGAGGGGCCTCGCGCCTCGAAGGTTTATGCAGCTTTCTTTAACTCATGAAAAATATTTAGCTAGGACCATTAAAAGCCGTGACCGCGAGTAAAGATTTTACTCATCATAAAACGATAAATCCCACCGACTAGCAAGCATCTGGCAATACTAACCTACCACATTCGTTTTTTAAAAATCTAGTCTAGCAACTAGTGTTGTTGCCAAATTACGGGTAATTACCCGAACTGCGGGTAAATTTACCTTATGCGGGTAAGGTAGTGGGCATTTTCTATCATTGGTAACACTGCTAGCAACATTTTCTGGCGTTGCGGTGACTGTCGCGGGGAATCCCCGCCATAGAGGTATATAGATAGAGGTGGTGAATTGGCTGAGAACCGTCCGGCTGGAAAAGAGAGATGGAATCACGCGAGTTCCACTCTCGCGCATGCGTCAGTAGACAAGGATAGAAACGAGTGTGTGATGTTTCTGCGTGGACATTTCCACTAAGGGCCCCTTCACACGACGGGCCCCTTCACCATGGCCGGGCCACCACGTCAACACATAGGTTCAAATGAGCAGTGGCAGGGAAAAAACATCACGCCACCAGTGGTGGCGCCGCCAGCATCTCATTTGAACCTATGTGCTGACGTGATGGCGCGGCCATGGTGGCGTCGTGTGAAGGGGCCTTTACACGAGCGCCTATATTTTGCCCCCCTCTATCTATATACCTCTATGATCCCCGCCCGCCGGGGATTTCCCATTCCGTTTGCTTCTCGCCTACGTTCACGCTTCTCATCGGCTAGAGAGCCCATCAGAGTGCCGCACGCAGTCATTCCATCGTGCGCCGTATGTAATCTTATTTTGTTTTTCTGACAGATTTTGATGTGAGAATGAGTGTGGTTCATTGTCTGAAAACGATAAATATTAAATAAATAGGTAGTGATTGTTGATCGGTCCGGTACATTGAACTAAAATAAGTAAAAAACTGTTTTATGTTTAGAACTTTTAGAAGTTGATAAGTTTGATATTTTGCGTGGTTATTATTATTATAATGTGAGACGTATCAATATAAGCTTCGAGGCGACTGCGGTATTGCCATGTCGCTTCACTCCCCGCCCTCCCCGCCTTTGCCTACGCATAACAAGTGTAACGTGCGACAACGCTGGAGGGCGAGGGGCGGGGAAGAGCTGTCACTATTGCGTAACCTCGAAGCTTACAATGCTAAGTCCCGTACTATAGTCAATAATACCAACATAGGTCAATTCTCAGCCTATGCGTAGCCAGTTCATAACAATATTATCAAAAAAATAAATTTAAACACCATCGTGTGCATGACCCGCCAGTCGACATGCGTGAATTACTACATCTTAGGTAATTATACTTTCACATATTAGACACACATTATAATAATTTTATTCGTAAAAGTCATAATATGAATAAAGCTAACTAAAAATTGAGTCAATCATATAGTTTATAATTACATTGTTTTTTTTTTAATTTAGCTTTGGGTCTCATTTTAGCGTGGAATGGCTGAACTGATAGTTTGTGAGCTAACATGTTTTTTTCTTAATTTTGGAAACTTTGAAAGGTACCGGTATGTGTTTTGCTATTAATTATATACAGTCATATTAGTTTAAATTCATGCTAGTGTATTATTACATTGGATAAAATATAAATTTTATTACAAAACTTGTTAAAATATACATATTAAATATATATATTTTAATAAGTTTTGTAATAAAATTGTGTACTAAAACGTATCTACTTTTCATTTAATCAAAATTTATTCCGGGACTTCGAATTTCTCTCAGCGAACCTGATTATAACTATAGTGGAAAAAGTACTTGAAAGCAAATATTTTTTTATATAAAAAGTTTATAACTTTAAAAATCGTGACCGTTTGGAAAATAAATGTTAATCGCATATAACAATGATTTTATAAACTTTATTTGTTTCATCTCATTTTCCTTAGTCTCTCCTTATTACGTATTAGTATTCTTGAGTTTAAAAGCTTGGCTTTTGACAATAATTTATTGTGACATTGCACTTAGTTGTTCACTTACAATTATATATGTATACACTCGCGGCTTCGCCGGTCAGACCCAGACCCCCTCGGTGGACGCCCCGATCCGACGAACGTCGGGGGAGCTATGTACATATTTACAACGGCCTCCGAACGAACCTATCCGAGACAATGTATTCTCGGTAATGCCTTTTATTTATTTACAATATCTGAATATTTACTATCACTTATTTTAACATGCAAACTTCAATATTACACAACTTAAACGTTATTATATTACATATTTACAGGGTGGAAAGCTTATTACCGAGAATACATTATTTATAATAGTTCTATATACACTATGTTTCTTGTGTGAGGAACGCCATCTATAACCCGGTCGGGAGGAACAAGTAAGTGAATATTTTTCGGAGATCTTACCCTGCTAAGCGCGACGTAAAGTTGCCCGTGGGTAAAAGAGTCGGACCGTAAATCTAATCCCACGAAATCTATGGTTTGCCCTTGACTTTTGTGGATCGTTATCGCGTAACAAAGTTGGAGGGGAAATTGCCGCCTGTACATTTCGATAGGACTATTTGGGAAGATCGGAAATTTAAAAGTTATTCTTGGGATGCCAAAAAGCTCGTCAGAGCCTGTTCTTCGGCATGTGATAAGTCGACGAGTAATTGCGACGATAATTACTTTTGTGCCGTTGACTAAGCCGACGGCAAAATTTAAATTTCGCGTCACCATGCAAACCGATCCTACCTTAAGCCTGAGAATGTATTCTGGAATTCCTTTCCATTGAGCCTGATGTAATAGGGACTCATCAACATCTATTCCCGCTCCGTCCTCCTCGGCTACACTGTCGAAACTATATAAATTTTGAATTTCCCCGTCGAGCGCCTGTAATACTATACCGTTAATTTCTTTGACATTATTATTCAGAGTGCATATTACAACCCTTTTTGCACATTCATCAGGCTTCTGTAAAATTTCTTTGGTGAAAACAAAGTCGATCAATTCGCGAAGCTTAGCCACGTAGGATAGCTGTGGTAGTGCCACGAGTTTTTCCAAATTACCCCCTTCGCCGAGCTCGCGTTTTTCGGTGGAGTCGGAACCTATCTTCATTAAAAATTCTTCATAATATCCTTCGCCCGTTAACCTATGGGCCGTTGTAAGCGTGAACGACTTAACTTTTTTCCAGATATAAGATCCGCGAACTGACGCACGAACGATATCGGCATTTGTCTTAGCGTTTTCTACTACCGGAGGAATTTGCCTGAAATCTTCCGAGAAAATTATTATTTTACCTCCAAACAACTCATCCTTTTGCATCAGGTCTCTGAGAGACCGGTCCAACATTTCGATTAGTTTTTTATGCGCCATAGCCGCTTCATCGAAAATCAGTAAAGTCGCCTCTCGGATGAGTTCAGCTCGCTGTGTCCCGTTGGTTATCGACCATAAACCGTCATCGCGTATATCTAGGGGTAATCTGAAAAGGCTATGTGCAGTCGTACCTCCGGTGAGATTTTGAGCGGCGATGCCGGAACTGGCTACGCATAAGACGACTTTATCTTGAGACCCCCAGAAAACTGAAATAATTTTAAGAAGGAGCGTTTTTCCCGAACCGCCAGGACCGTCCAAGAAGAGAACTTTTTCATTTTGTTCGCCGCGCATAAGCAACTTAAAGTAATCAAAAACCCTAGATTGATTAGAAGAAAGCCGCGATTCCCATTCCTCAACAAAAGCATTCTGAACTGAGACGCTGTATTGAAGTTTTTCGCGACCTAATTCCGTGGAATCATCTTCAACTACGGGAAGACCGGCCTCTAGAAGCGAAGATCCATGTCGGCGCAGACACCTATCTATGTGAATAAGACCTAACTTATACGCTCTTTCCTCATCTTCGTGAAAATGTTCCAAAAAATCCTCGCATAAATTTGCTTTATATTTCTCCCACATTTCCGGCACCGGAGATCCTATCGCCGAGAGCATAACAAAAAATTGCCTCAATCTGTCGGCTTTCATGAAGCATGCAGCCTCTTCAAGAGCGTCAAAGTATTCTTTTTTGTCATCCGCGAGTCCCAATTCCCTAGCCGCCTGCTGGAACGTTTTGCAATCAGGGCCTCCGAGAGCGTACAAGTCCTTATACCCACGGCATGGATACCTGCATAGCAGCATTCTCAGATAATACTGCTCACCTCTGGTGGGAGCGACCCAAAAGAGTCTCGCGACACAATCACCCCTCTGTCTTCGCGTTATGAAATGTTTCCCATCCGAATGCCGAACCGCATTAAGGGAGGATTTTGGACTGCTCGGGTGGATTCTGTACTGCTCGTAAAAATCTAAATAAGTGAGGTCATTCATTTCCGGAGTATCAGGGCGACCGAAGTATAAAATTAAAAGGGACGTTGATTTTTCACACGCTTCCTGTTCGTTACCGAGACGAAAAACGACGTTGTGCTTTCCTTTTAGGTGAACCGGCAAATTTATAACTGTTGGTTTGCGGCCTGTCAGATCAAATTCCAGAACCCTCCAAGCAGCATCTGAAGCTCCTATGTACCGTTTTGTTACGTATTCTTCAACTTCGTCGACTTCTTCATCTTCCCGAACTACTGTCATGCGCCGAAGCGGAGAACCCTTCGAAATGTATTTGAAAAGATACTTTACTACTCTGCGGGCCGACGCAATTTCCAGGTTAGCGTGGCATTCATACTTCAGCAGTAACGCCGCATTGTATGGCACTATCCACCTATCATCGACCTCTATCATTTGATGTTTAAATTGTACGGTCGTTTTGTTTTCGCTGTTCCGCTTGTAGTGTACGAATCCTCTTTCGTCTGTGTACGTGGTGTCCGTATGGGGTTTTGGATAAAATTTATTGCATTTTTGCAGTTCTCGATCCCAGCACGGCAAATCTGTTCTGTATGGGGGCCCGCAAGGTCCGTGCTTCATGTGCCGCAAGACAAGACTTCTTAGTCTGTCGCCAGCCTCTTCTTCGCCCGGAATATCTGCCCTAATTATCCTGTCTATTTCCGTGTTCTGTTTTGGGCCACCATCTTTAACCCTAAAACAAATATGCGCGTGAGGTAAACCGCGCATTTGAAATTCTATTACCCATACTATATACGCGATTTCCCCGAATAATCTACCACTTTGAATATCGCGCATTAATTCTCGCCTTTTAACTTCGAAAACCCGGTTACATAAGTGGAGCTCATGTCTACTGCCGGGGTGTTTGGATTTTTTAATTTCTTCCCAGCCCCCGCAAGCTGTAAATGTTAGGAAATACGTGGGGCTGCCTAATCGGGATACGAGGGCCATCGCGTCCATGTAACAAATTTTCATATATCTCGGGCCACCGGTAAACGTGTGAGGAAGATATATTCTTCCAGCGACTATTTTTCCTTCTCCTTGCACCGTTTCGTCACGTAATATCTCTTTCTCAACCGCCGCTTGCACCTCATCCATTGGGCCAGTTCGAAGTCCTCATGGTTTTTGTGCTTTCTTCTGCTCGTTCTGAAAAAAGAACAATCGCTGTCCTTCGATCCGCGCATACATGTGGATCAGCCAAGTTTCCGAAAGAGGGCCGAACCTTGAAAACCTATCTTCCGAAAGAAGTAAACACCGAGTATACTTCAAGAGGGACAATTTTTGTATACACATAAATCTTATACATACGCTTTGATAATTTAGATCGAATTAGTTCTATTAGTTAGAACTAATGAATTAATTCATTTATGAATTAGTTATGATGCATAACACTTTAATTTTGTGATGCTAATTTTATTATTGTCTTGCATCTTGGTGTTTCATTTTCATATTTTTTGTTGAAAACTGTAATGTCAGTGCTTCGTGCTTTACTATCCACAAAATATCAGTAGGCAATATTAAAAATATATAATACAATATGAAACACAAGAAATGACATTTAGATTTTGTTATTATTAATATATTATAATAATTTATAATATTATATTTATAATATAATATTATAAATAATTATTCGTTGTGGACATGTGTAGTAGGTTTTATAATGTGTAGGCACTTAAAGTACACTCTAAACCTGAATGTAGGAAATCTGACGCGCGAATGTAGGAAACGAGAGATTCCTACATTCGTAAAGTAGGAAACCAGCATTTTATACATTGTAATGTAGGAAACTAGCATTTCCTACTTTCATAAAGTAGGAAGTCAGAATTTTCTACATTTATACAGATAAATTAAAAGATTAATCATCTTTTCGCCTTAGAGATAGAATAATTATATGGTTCTATATAATTATTAATATACAACAGTCAAAAAGAAAATTAAATATATTAATGAAATTATAGATAGAATGTTTAAAGCGGTAGATGTCATTGTCTCAAGCGCCACGTGCTACTGTATGGAACGCTCATGAGGTTATGATCTTCATTATGAGCTTATTATTCAGACAGCTAATGATATGAAAAACTTGTTTAATGTATTTATTGTCAAATCATTTAGTAAATAAAATAAACTGTACTGAGTTCCATTATTCTTATACATGTACAGTGAAGGCTCATTGCATAATTAATATAATTATAAATCTTTATTTCCTCACTTTAGGTACCCACTTTTAAAAATTTTGGAGTAACCTTAGCCAAAAATAAAACGATGTTCGATTATGAAAGCAGCGATGAACCTATACGGTCTCCCAAAAGCCGGTACGAAACAGATTTTTTTAACACCATGATTGATTCCATAGTGAGCAATATGGATTCAAGATTTATATTTTTAAATCAACATTTTGAAAATTTTGGTTTTCTCTATAATCTAAGCAAGTTAAAAAATATTCCAAAAGAGCATATATTAAAAAACTGTCAAGATTTACACACAGTTCTGCGAGTGGGTGAGAGCAGTGACTTCCAACCTTACGAATTATATGAAGAATTACAAACAATGATCCCAAATTTACCCGACTTCATTAAAGATGTGAAACAGCTGCTCCAATACGTAACAGAAAATAACTGAAAAGAAATTTACCCAAATATTTATATTGTCATTCGAATTTTGTTAACAGTACCAGTAAGTACAGCTTCCGCTGAAAGGAGCTTTTCAAAATTAAAACTAATAAAAAATTATTCAAGAAGTACAATGGGTCAGCAAAGACTTTCAGCTTTGGCAGTTTTATCTATTGAAGCAGATACGGCATCTAAGCTGTATTAAGATACAGTTATTAAGGAGTTCAGTAAGGCTAAAAGTAGGAAATTTCTGTTTCTTTAATTCTTTACTGTTAGTTATTACTTAATAATGTTAGTTAAAGTGAAGATGTTTGCATTTTTATGAATAAAAATTTGACAGTTTCAAACAATTTTTTTCTCTATATAAAATCCGTCCTCTTGCGCCACCAGAGGGCCTCGCAAAATTTATCTTGCCCACATCAAATTTAGGTATTGCCCCGCCGCTGCTGCGAAGTTAGTGCACAGGTAAGGAGGAGTTTTACCGCAACTGATTACAGCAATATATATATCAAAACCAACATTGTGAGTACAAAAAACTGAACTTAAAAACTAGCAAAACAGTATAAAATAAGTTTTCTTAATAAACGTATATTTCGTATACTAATGCGACGATGTAGTCAAAAGGTTCATATTTATCTGGGGAGCCAGTGAAATTGTGTTTGTTTCTGGAGGAAACAAAGGTTAAAACAAAAACTACAATTCAGGGTAATAAATGGAATACAACGATATGGTTAAATTAATTCTATATTATGTTTTAATATTTCACTGTGACCACAATCAATATTCATTTTAATATTCAATTCATCCGCTATGCACACAGGAAAACCCCGATTTGGATAAAAATACGTGGATTTCATTATATACGTAAGTGTGGAGTGTGGGTTGACGAGAGAGTAGACAATAGCGGCGGACGAACAGTAACGAAGTTGCCCGAGTGGCTTCATGCTGTCAGTCTGCAGACTCAAGTATCCAGTGCCACCGGAAGTGGGCATAACTTATGAATGGGTCGACGTAGAACACCAAGTGATGTGCGAACGTCCGCGACGCGCACTATTGAGTCCTGACCCGAGTAAACATTCGTGACTACCCCGCGTTTCCACTGAAGGGGGGGAATTGTCATCTAGAATAAGGACTAGTTGTCCGGGAGTCAAATTCTTAGACGTACTGCGCTATTTGTTGCGCTGTTGCAACTGGTGCAGCTAGTCCTTTGACCACCTGTTCCAAATGGATTGGGTGAATCTTTGGAGCAGTTGCCATCTGCCCAAACGAGTAATATTGATTTGTGAATAGTCAGGTTCAGGGAGAGCAGTGAGCGGAGAACCAACCAGGAAATGAGCTGGAGTTAAAGGTTCGGGGTCCCTAGAGTCACTGGATATTGCGAACAAGGGGCGTGAGTTAAGGCAAGCCTCTATCTGGGTTAAAATGGTGTAATATTCCTCGAAGGTTAGAATGGTCGCGCCTACCACGCGTCGCAAGTGAAACTTTACACTTTTGACTCCGCTCTCCCACAGGCCGCCAAAATGCGGTGCTGAGGGAGGAATAAAGGACCAATTAATGCCTTGGGCACTGGCAAAACCCTGGACGGACTGCTCAAAACCCTTAGACTGTAAAAAATTGTATAATTCCTGAATCGTGCTATTTGCACGGCGAAAATTTGTTCCATTGTCGGAAAATATCTGATCAGGGATACCTCTACTCGCAATAAACCTTTTTAAGGCAGCTATAAAGGCGTCCGATGTCAGATCTGAGACAAGTTCCAAGTGAATGGCCTTAGTAGTCATGCATATAAATAAGGCAATATAAGCCTTGGAATCTGATTTTGAACGCTGCCCGCCATGACGAACAAATATCGGACCGGCATAGTCGACCGCCGATTGGGAAAACGGTTTAGCAGGCGTAACACGGGAGGGGGGTAATTGACCTTGTAGTTGGTTTGCGCCCCTAGCACGGAATCTAAAACAGGTGATACATTTATGTATCACCGAACGTATATAAGATTTGTCATTAAGTATCCAATATTTACGTCGTAGAGAGAACTGAGTCAATTGTACACCAGCGTGTAATAAACGAAGGTGCTCGCTTTGTATAATCAATTTACTTAGATGAGAGTGTGGGTGCAGTATAATTTGGTGTTTGCTCTCGTAATTGAGCTGAGAGTGCTGAAGGCGTCCCCCTACGCGTAGTATTCCTGACTTGTCCAGAAACGGGTGAAGGGAGAGAATTTTACTGTTATTAGGGATGCAGCGTTGTTCCTCAAGTTTGTTAATTTCGACTTCAAAATGCGACTTCTGGGACTGGCGAATAAAAACCAAAAGTGTACCATGTAACTCATGTGAGGTTAAAAAGGAAAGGTTCCTATCCTCTTTGGGAATCCTAGAGTTACGGATGAATCGACGACAATACGAAAACACGCGAATGAGCTTTGAGAGCGATGAGTAGTTCTCAACATAATGAGATGCGGATAATGCGACAATCAATGCGGTTTGGACCGGTTTACGTTGTTCCTGCTCAAGATCAGGATGAGTGCATGGAGAATGGGCATCGAAGGCACAGATAGGCCATGATGATGACTCGTGGGATAACCAGGATGGACCATGCCACCATTGTGGGTGACTGTGTAACATCCGAGGGAGACAACCACGCGATAAAATGTCGGCGGGGTTGTCCAATGACGATACATGATGCCAGGTGCCCCTTGTAGTGAGACGCTGTATCTCGGCGACACGGTTGGCAACGAATACCTTCCATCGGGAAGATTGCTGGTGGATCCAGCGTAAGGCTATCATTGAGTCCGAATAAAAATATAATTCGTCGAATGTGTAATTCAAGGCCTCTATGACCTTGGAGGCTAACTGAGCCAACAATAGACATGCACAAAGTTCAAGTCTGGGTAGTGTTATCTGTTTCAATGGAGCAACTCTAGATTTAGAACATAACAGCGTTGATGAGATGGCGTGGTTTGAATAGACCGTACGCACGTAAATACAACATGCGTAACCCTTTGCTGACGCGTCTGCAAAACCGTGGAGCTGGAATGCAATGATTTGCGAATTGTTTAAACTCTTTACCGACCTCGATATTTTAAAATAAGTGTCTGAAACCAGCTGAGAATAAAGTTCTAACCACTGATTGGATAATGAATCTGATAAGGGTTCGTCCCAACTTGTACCCGCTAACTACAATCGCTGCATAAAATGCTTACACCAAAATGTAACAGGGCCAATGAGACCCAAAGGGTCGTAAATTCCTGCGATGACTGATAATACACCTCTCTTGTTGACCACCCCGGGATTGGCATGTCTCTGGACACTATATAAGAAACTATCTTCGTCCATGTTCCATTAAATGCCTAACGTACGCACAGTTTGATTTTTACTAAAGTCGTGAGAGGAGTGAGCTTGCGAAGTTATAATTGTCTGATCGTTGGAGAACCATTTGTGCAATGTAAAACCGTATTGGCTTAGTAACTCTGTGACGTCAGATTTCAGTTTGGATAGGATGTGAGGGTTGTCTGAACCGGTGATAAGATCGTCTACATAAAAATCGTTCGCGATAGCTGAACAAGCTATAGGGTATTGAGTTTTATTTTCCTTGGCTATTTGAGCCAGACATATTGTAACAAGGAATGACGTACTTGCAGTCCCATAGGTGACTGTCCTCAAAGCGTAATGTTGGATTTCTCTATGGGGGGCATCGCGCCAGACAATGCGCTGCAAATTGGAATCCTTTGGACATCTGCCGAACATAAAAATGTTTGGGATGTTTGGGCATCGGCATAAAAATCTGCCGATACATCTTCTCAATGTCCGAAATGAGGACATATCGGTGAGTACGAAATCGAGCCATAATAGCGAACAGATCCTGTTGGACCGTGGGACCAACCAACAATGTGTCGTTCAAGGACAAGTTGTTTGTTGTTTTGGCAGAGCCGTCGAAAACAACTCGCAATTTAGTTGTTATGCTTGAGCATTTAAAGACCGAATGGTGCTGCAAGTAAAATGTATCTGACTGGTCTACCGATAAATCATACGCATCAAGTAAAGACATATGACTAAGGTTTAAATATTCATGCATGAATGCGCTATAATCCTTGTGAAGAGCAGGGTTCTGTTTGAACTTGAGCTCTAACGATTGTAACCTGCGGATAGCGCCGGAGAGAGAATCGCCTAAATGACAATTATGTAACCTGCGTGGTAAGGATACCACAAATCTGCCATCCTTATTACGGACAGTATTCGATACAAATGGATTGGAGGCGGAGATTGGTGGAGGCCAGGGCCCGACTTGGGCTGTAGCGCCATAGGAGAGAGAGAGAGAGAGAGAGAGAGAGAGATTCGATACAAAATGAGTCTCACAAGCTGAATCCTCAACGGAAGGAGTACGAATAGCAAGATCCTCTAACTTCCAAAGTCCTTCAGTTGCGAGGAAATGGCGTTATCATCTTCACATAACATGAATGATGAAACCGGTTTTGTCATATCGACATTAAATGGTAAGTTACCTGCAAGAATGAATCCCAACTTTGTCTCCTGTATTATGGGGAAATGTGGGCTACGAATAAATTTGACAGGTTCAATTAATTGCAAGTAATACTGAGCACCGAGCTATATATCGATTTGCGACGAAAAGTTCAGCTGCGGGTCAGCTAAAAATATGCCCTTTGGTAAGGTTAGAGAGGAGAGGTCAAATGATTCAGCAGGGAGATTATTAGTGATACTGGGAAGCACCGCGCAATGTATGTTCAAATTAAAATTTTTATAACGTGAATGCAATCTTACTCTGGTACTGAAATCAGCTTGAGATAAGGAATTGTTTATACCCGTGATGGGTAATTGAGATTTAATCAGTTTTAAGCCCATGCGGCGAGCGAAACTCATGGTGCAAAAATTAGCTTGCGATCCTGAGTCCAACAAAATCCTAACTGGTTGCATCCTACCTGCTTGGTCAGTTGTCATGCAGACTGCGGTGGACAATAATATCGATCTGTTTGTTTGTAATTTTAACGAACACTGATTGTTACTTGACGAAGCGTTATTGCTAGGTATATGTATCATTGTGTGATGGCGTTTAGCGCACGTTCTGCAAGAGAATTTGGAGGGACAGTGAGCAAAGTCGTGGCCTGTGCGCATGCAGTTTAGGCAAAGTTTATTTTTAATTAGGATATTTTTTCTCTCGAGAGGAGTGATCGCAACAAATTGCGGACACTCAATAAGACGATGTTTAGCTTTGCACAGCTGACATATTTATGTTATTGCCGATACTAGCATGGAATGTGGTTCTATTGATACTAATCGGTTTAATTGCTCTGCGATATGGACTCTTATCGCTAACGTTTACCTTGCTTACGGAACTGGGCACGCTATCTAAATTTTGCAATACTTGCCTACGGTTATTTAAAAATTTTATAAAATTGTTAAAATCGGGAAGTCGTTCGTCCGACAAGTCTTATTTCCAGAGCCTACACGTTTGAGTATCGAGTTTCTGCGTTAAGTGTTGAACTAAAATCATTTCAAATGTATTTACGTGTAAATTTAATGAATTTAAGGCATTTATATTTGCCGTAATCTCGTCAATGAACCTAGAAATGCTGACCCTGGAATTTGGATGTATGGACTTGACGCCCAAGACATTCCCTATGTGATGGGCTGACACGATTAATTTACTGTCGTATCTATTTTTTAATACATCAATGGCTACTGCATAATTTTCATGAGTTATTGGAATAGATTTAATTACGTTTAATGCCTCGCCACTCAATGACGAGTCTAAGTAGTGTAATTTTTGAATATCTGTCAGATCAGTTCTGACGTGTATTAACTCGACAAATATATTGTAATAGTGTCGCCAATCAATAATGTTTCCTGAAAAGGAAGGCAATTTAATCGGTTCTAATTGTATCGGGGGGGGGGGTTGAATTGGCGTAATTTTGGTTTGAATTAACGGTTTTTGGTTCACCTCCTCTACTTGTTTCAATAGATGGTGTAATTTACATTCGATATTATTGCAGAGGTCATCCTCGGTTTGAACCCTGTCGCTGACTGTAGCTAAATCTGAATCGTCAGCCTCGATTTGAGTCTGAATATCGTCATACTTAGCGGACAGTTCCATTAAATGGCGGAGCTTTATTTTTAACGCATGATGATCACTTATGTCTGGATCAAAGTTATCCGCGAAAGTATTCACGCGAGATATGGAGGCCTTAATTGTGCCGCGTTTCTTTATCAAGGCCTTCACATCAGCCATGACCAAAATTTTAAAATGCAAATTGAAACCATAAAACTAGTTGTAGGGAAGGTAAACAGTTGTTGCATTTTAGAATGATTTACTACAATTTGATATAATGCTGGAGCCAGTGATCTATGTACCTTAATATATAACTGATTATAATAGGTACTTAATTTGCTTAAAACTAGTTGTGAATGTTATCGACAATATAAATCATTCGACATGATAATAAGTTTATGGCCACTTAAGTATGATATCTGTTTCTGTAAGGCTTATTAATAATGTTATATTAAACGTTGTTAACTGTATACCAAAAAAGTTACTTAGATTGTCATAATTATATGAAAAGATTATAAAAAATAAAAGTTCATAATCACGTGGACGTTGATCCAGGCGTGCTGAAGCCGATCATACATTATTAAACATTGTCTAATTATGTATTTTTCATGTTTCATAACGTTCCATATTGTACACATACAATATATGACGGCAATACTTTGCCAACGCATACATTTTTATTCATGCAGGAATTTAGTTTGCTCGCCAACCTTGGCTTACAAACGCTTATCTTTAAAGCTTATCTTATTCATGCTTATCGCTAAACCATTAACGTACAGCTGTTATCTAATATTACAACTCAAGGTTCAATTCAGCCTTGAAATTAACTTTCATTATTAAGAACACTGTATGTTATAAACTAAGTTACCAAAATGTATAATAATTTACTAAAATGTAGTAAAAAATCTATTGATTTTTGACCGGCAGCCTTATGTACAGTAGCGCGATAATTTTACTTTATAGGTTGGCTAACCTGCGCTTTAATTTTTGCGGTAATCTGATCATTCATGTCGGTGCTCTGCACAGTACGTCTCAGACGCTAGTAAGCGGCGGTCGGCACGCGCCCGCAGCCTCACTGTCATATTTTTCTTGTCGCGACAATCAATGTAGGCCCTAGGCCAACACTTTACTTATGGCTCATTAGGCCCGTTTATTAATTTAATTTAAATTTGATACGAATTGTATCCACATCATGCTTATTAGCCAATCTAACATTCAAAACAACTTCTAACTTCTTAACAATTTCCAATGTATTTTTGAACATCAAATAAATGAATTAACTACAGTCCACTCGCTTCATCATTTCTGCATCCTGGCGAATCAACTATAAGTAGACAATTTCACACTCAACATTCTTCAACAAAACATTTTTTGGATCACTCTTCTTACTTAACATTTTTTTTTGGTTGGTGTTTTTTAACCAAAAATATTAAGTAAGAAGAGTGATCCAAAACTGTTTTGTTGAAGAATGTTGAGTGTGAAATTGTCTACTTATAGTTGATTCGCCAGGATGCAGAAATGATGAAGCGAGTGGACTGTAGTTAATTCATTTATTTGATGTTCAAAAATACATTAGAAATTGTTAAGAAGTTAGAAGTTGTTTTGAATGTTAGATTGGCTAATAAGCATGATGTGGATACAATTCGTATCAAATTTAAATTAAATTAATAAACGGGCCTAATGTGCCATAAGTAAAGTGTTGGCCTAAGGCCTACATTGATTGTCGCGACAAGAAAAATATGACAGTGAGGGTGCGGGCGCGTGCCGACCGCCGCTTACTAGCGTCTGAGACGTACTGGCGTTAAATCGGATCTTGTATGCACCAAGTCCGTAAAAATTGAATGAAAATGCTGCCATTCCAATATGTTGCCTGTGAAGCAGGGCAAACTTATTGGTTTTAATTGCATGTGGGTCGATAATACGGGAGGTACAGTCTGAACATTAAATGTATCAATCAATTGCAAAATATTTGCTTCAGTCGAATATAGCATTTCTTCGACCTCAACTCGGTCTTCTTGAGCCGCGCTTATGTCTTTACAAATAAGTTCGATTTCAGACTGCACCTCGTCGTACTTCGATGCCAAGCTTTTCAGACTTTCAAGCCTTACTGTTAAAAAATGTTTTGTATTGGAATTTATATCAAAGTTATTTACGGCTGATTGTATGCGCACTATTGCGGACTTTAAACCGCCTCTCTTTCTGGTTAACACTTTGAGGCCTTCTTCAGCCATTGTACGCACCTTGATATGATGTTATTGAGGTGATACCTTGTAGGCGATGTCCTGCAGCGTCGACGCCGTGGAGAAGATGGCAAACACAGCTCGGAGAGATGACAGCCTTGTTTGAAGCACTGAAGCTAGCAGGCTCTTGCGATGATGTTGTCAGGAGGCTCAAAGGCGACGAGCGAAATGGTGATGGAATCACGCCACGGTCGTATCAGCGGATATGCTGATTCGCCCGTGATGGCCAGAAATAGTGGCAGAAAAATAATAATTATGAATGATACATCGGAAATCCAGGTCCGGGCGCGTGCCGACCGCCGCTTACTAGCGTCTGAGACGTACTGTGCAGAGCACCGACATGAATGATCAGATTACCGTTACTATCAGATCAGATAGTGTTGGCTATTTTACTTTATAGGTTGGCTGTGGGGTGCGCCCGCAGCCTCACTGTCATATTTTTCTTGTCGCGACAATCAATGTAGGCCTTAGGCCAACACTTTACTTATGGCCCATTAGGCCCGTTTATTAATTTAATTTAAATTTGATACGAATTGTATCCACATCATGCTTATTAGCCAATCTAACATTCAAAACAACTTCTAACTGCTTAACAATTTCTAATGTATTTTTGAACATCAAATAAATGAATTAACTACAGTCCACTCGCTTCATCATTTCTGCATCCTGGCGAATCAACAATAAGTAGACAATTTCACACTCAACATTCTTCAACAAAACAGTTTTGGATCACTCTTCTTACTTAACATTTTTTGGTCCACTCGGACCGGATCATTAACATTTTGTGGTCGCTCTGGACCTGGATTTCCGATGTATCATTCATAATTATTATTTTTCTGCCACTATTTCTGGCCATCACGGGCGAATCAGCATATCCGCTGATACGACCGTTGCGTGATTCCATCGGCATTTCGCTCGTCGCCTTTGAGCCTCCTGACAACATCATCGCAAGAGCCTGCTAGCTTCAGTGCTTCAAACAAGGCTGTCATCTCTCCGAGCTGTGTTTGCCATCTTCTAAACGGCGTCGACGCTGCAGGACATCGCCTACAAGGTATCACCTCAATAACATCATATCAAGGTGCGTACAATGGCTGATGAAGGCCTCAAAGTGTTAACCAGAAAGAGAGGCGGTTTAAAGTCCGCAATAGTGCGCATACAATCAGCCGTAAATAACTTTGATATAAATTCCAATACAAAACATTTTTTAACAGTAAGGCTTGAAAGTCTGAAAAGCTTGGCATCGAAGTACGACGAGGTGCAGTCTGAAATCGAACTTATTTGTAAAGACATAAGCGCGGCTCAAGAAGACCGAGTTGAGGTCGAAGAAATGCTATATTCGACTGAAGCAAATATTTTGCAATTGATTGATACATTTAATGTTCAAACTGTACCTCCCGTATTATCGACCCACATGCAATTAAAACCAATAAATTTGCCCTGCTTCACAGGCAACATATTGGAGTGGCAGCATTTTCATTCAATTTTTACGGGCTTGGTGCATACAAGATTCGATTTAACGCCAGTGCAGAAGTTACATTATTTACATTCTTCTTTAAAAAATGAACCTTTAGATTTAATTAAGTCACTACCTATTTGTAAGGAAAATTACTCAATAGCGTTGAGTTTGCTGTCCGAAAGGTACGACAACAAGTTCATACTAGCAAAATACTATGTTCAAAATTTACTTCAAGTCAAGTCGACAATTAAGGACTCTGTCCAAAGTTTGGCTGAATTCACAAACACGATAACGTCTTCCGTTAATTCACTGGCGGCAATGCAACTGTCAGTGAATTCATTTGAATTTATTACTATACAATTATTATCAACTAAACTCGACCCTACTACTTTTAAACTATGGAAGGAGTCTATCGACCCTGCTAATTTTCCTAACTTTCAAGATTTCACTCATTTTTTAAACTCACGTAGACAGCTGTTAGAAAATACACTGCCTATTGATGCCGGACAGCAACTCAACAAGCCGAATTTAAGACTCAACAATAAATATGATAAATATAAATCAAGAAACGCTGCTGGCAGTACTACATTTAAGAGTTATCACTCAGCGTCAAGCAATTATTCATGTTTGTGTTGTAAATCTAATCACCCGCTTTACATATGTGATAAATTTCGTGCATTAAGCACCGCTGAGCGGGGACAATTTGTGTCAAGTCACAAATGTTGTACCAATTGTCTTAGATCAGATCATTTTATATCTAATTGTAAGAATAAGCAGGTATGTAAGATCTGTTCAAAACGACACCACACATTGTTGCACGCGAACAACGTGCCGAACTCAATATCTGCCAGTAGTAGTAACTATTGCTCACTTAAATTACAATCCACGAACAATGTTCTTTTATCAACAGCAGTTGTATTTGTCATTGACCAGGCTGGCAACAGACATAGGGCAAGAGTTCTTTTAGACGCCGGGTCACAAATAAATTTTTGCACCAAATCATTTGCAAGGAAATTACGGCTTAATTTAACTAAATCCAACATACCAATTACAGGTATAAACAATACAGCGTGTTACGCCACTAATCTTGCGTCTATACGCATTATTTCTCGTTATCAGAGATTTAGCTTCGAGGCAAAATGTGCTATCTTATCTGCATTAACCCACAATCTGCCGGCACAATCGTTTGACATAAATCATTTCCACATTCCGGACAACATTTTTCTGGCTGACCCAAATTTCAATATATCCTCTGAAATCGACATACTCTTAGGGGCGCAATTTTACCTGGATTTAATTTTAGCTAATAAATACGTACGCGGCCCTCATTTTCCCATCATTCAGGAAACAAAGCTGGGCTACATTTTGGCTGGCAATCTGCCCAAACACTGCCGCCACAAGGGTCCTGCTGTTTCGTTTCTAGCTAGGAACAATGACAGTCAAATTCTGCAGTCTCTCGAAAGATTTTGGGAAGCAGAAACTATCCCTGACAACACACCTGACAACGAGTCAGCCTGTGAAGAGCATTTCGTGCGCTCTACTCATCGCAATCATGAGGGTAGGTTCGTGGTTTCACTGCCATTTAAGCCCGATCATCTCCAGTTAGGGGAATCTTACACCAATGCTGAAGCAAGATTTTTGAATTTAGAGCGTCCATTCAGGCGTGATGCTAAGCTCGCGCGCGATTACGCAGACTTTATTAACGAATATAAGGATCTTGGACACATGACGCTTATCGATAATTGCGCTATCAATTCAGGAGCGTCAAATACGCTCCTGCCGTATTTAAACAGTCTAGCTTGACCACAAAACTGCGCGTCGTTTTTGATGGTTCGTCCAAAACTACCAATGGCCTTTCTCTCAATGACATATTGTTGGTAGGCCCGAATGTTCAACAAGACCTTTTTTCTATTCTTTTACGTTTCCGCATGCATAAATATGTTCTCATCGCCGACATCGAGAAGATGTATCGACAAATTCGCGTAGCTGAAGGGGATTGTCACTATCAACGTATTCTGTGGCGTGATTCTCCTCTCGAACCATTTAAACACTTTGCATTGCGAACGGTAACCTACGGCACGGCTAGTGCTTCGTTTTTGGCCACTCGCTGTCTTATTCAAATTGGTAGGGACCATCAAGCTTCATTTCCTGATGCGGCGTTAGCTATAACGAATGATTTCTATGTCGACGATCTGCTTACCGGTTCTGACACCATCTCTGATCTGACCAAGCTGAAATCTGATCTAGGTGCGTTATTGAGTCAATACGGTCTCACGTTGCATAAATGGGCATCTAATGAACCCAGAGTGGTCGCAAATCATGACAATTTATCACGCCCCTTAAACAAACAGGACAATGTGCGTACCCTGGGCATTCTCTCAAATAATACTGCCGATTCATTTCTGTTTGACATTAAATCATTCCCAGTTGAATCAAGCATCTCCAAGAGGAGAATTCTTTCGATTATTGCAGGCATATACGATCCTCTTGGACTGATCGGTCCCGTTGTCTTTTTGTACAAACAGTTTATGCAGCAACTCTGGCTTTCCAAGCTTGGTTGGGATGAACCGATCTCCGGCCAATCACGTTTGGATTGGCATTCTTTGTGCGACAAATTGTGCCTGATTAGCAAAATTGTGGTCCCACGTTCTATTCGTTGTAAGCTTGAGGCAAGTACGGTTGAATTAAATGGTTTTTCGGATGCCTCTGAAAGGGGGTTTGGGTTTGTATTTATGTCAGAGTCATTTATCAAGATTCATCGGCCTCTTGTCATCTCCTGTGTTCTAAATCTCGCGTAGCTCCCTTACGACAGGTGTCATTACCTCGCATCGAAAGCTGCGCTTGCTTGTTGTTATCGCGACTCGTATTTAAGGTCGTTCCTGCGCTTTATTCGTTCATTAATAGTGTTCATTTGTATTCTGACTCTATGGTGTCTCTTTACTGGATTCATGCCCAGTCAACGAGGTGGAAAACATACGTCGCTAATCGTGTTGCTGAAATTCAGCGTCTTACGCAAACCTATACTTGGCATCACATCAATTCTAGACACAATCCTGCTGATATTATCTCCAGGGAGCAGGGGGTGTCTCCCTGACGTTTTGGGCGATTGTTCGCTTTGGTGGCACGGTCCCACTTGTTTGTCTCAATCTTCAGAGTCCAATCCTTTTCCAACCTTCTTACCTTCTAATCCCTCGTCTTCTGAAGTCACCGCGGAAGAGAAACTTACCCATAATCTTTCTCTAATGTCTACCCTGGCTATCGACCTTTCTAAGGACTTTTCCTCGTTGCACCGTCTAACGCGTATACGCTAACTGTTTTCGGTTCATCAAAAATATTAGACTCTCCAGTGCTGACAAATTTACGGACGATCTTACCCCTGTCGAAATTCATCATGCTCTCAATTTCTTCATAAAACAATCTCAGTCGATCCACTTCGCATCCGAAATTAATTGTCTTCGTAACGGATCTTCTGTTTCCATTAGGAGTAAGTTGGCTTCTCTCGACCCGTTTCTTGATGATTCTGGAGTGATACGCGTAGGCGGGCGATTACAGCAGTCGCAATTACCTTACGACACTAAACATCCTATTGTCTTACATCCATCGGCGCATATTACTCGCCTTATCATTGAACGCGAACACATTCGTCTACTTCACGCTGGTGCTCAACTCGTGCATCACTCACTGCGTCAACGTTTGTGGATTGTTAATGCCAGGATAGTCATTCGCTCCATCATTCGTAAATGTGTCAAGTGTCTCAGGTTTAGTGCCAAGCAGCAGGTTCAGAGGCTTGGTATTTTACCATCTCCTAGAGTCACTCCATCACGGCCGTTTCTATTCTGCGCGGTTGATTATGGTGGTCCCTTCATGATTCGTCATGGCGGGCAGAAATCCAGAACTCTCTCTAAGGCATACGTGTCTTTGTTTATTTGCTTAGCAACCAGGGCCATTCACTTGGAATTGGTTTCCGACCTTACAGCCAGTGCGTTTATAGCTGCCTTACGTCGTTTTATGGCCCGCAGGGGCATACCCAGTCAGTTATACTCTGATAATGGCACAAACTTTAGGAAGGCCCGCAATATTTTACATGATCTCTACAACCTTTGGCATAATAAGGATGCCATCTCATCACTCAAATCATTCACGTCCTCTCAGGGGATCTCATGGTCATTTATTCCGCCCTCGTCACCTCATTTCGGTGGCCTTTGGGAGAGCGGCTAAAAGAGTTTGAAGTTTCATCTGCGCCGCGTGGTAGGCAAGTCTATACTCACCTTTGAGGAGTTTACGACAGTTTTGTCTCAGATAGAGGCATGTCTGAACTCTCGACCTTTATTTGCCATCTCTTCGGATGTAAATGATCCGGTGCCACTCACACCTGGCCATTTTTTGATTTGCGCACCATTAACGGCGATACCGGACCCAGACTTATCTCATATTCCTATCTCTCGTCTTGGGCGTTGGTAACTTCTACAGAAGTTTGTCCAAGGCATTTGGAAGGCGTGGTCTCGCGACTATTTACACCAGTTACAACAGCGTCACAAATGGAAATTCGCTAAGGATAATGTTTCCATTGGGGACCTAGTTTTATTTATTGAGGATAATCTACCTCCATTAGCCTGGAAATTTGGTGTAATTACCGCCACATTTCCCGGCCCAGATAACTTAATTCGCGTTGTAGACATTCGCACACCTACTGGTGTTTTACGGAGACCAGTACATAAGTTATGTCTGTTGCCAGCGCGGGACGAGAATTGACAAGATTATTATGATCATTTAGCACAATGCTCTTTTACTCAGCCATTGGCTTATTACTTATTATGACCATTTGGTCAACTTAATTGTGATGTATTATCACAACATTTTCATAACAATTTGCGCCATTGCGTGTTTCTATAATCATCATAGTTTTATGGTGGTGTATTACTATTTTGTATTTGTATGTTAATATTTTGTGTGGCATACTATGTCCTACACATTTACATTTTGATGTATTGGGTATGTGTCATGTTTTCGGTGGTACTATTTTATAAAAATTTGTTACATAATATTCGCATGTTTTGCAGTTACGCAACCATGCATGCATTTTTTACACAGTTGTTAATATATGTGATTTATTGTTCTGTGAATATCTTTTTCAATTGTTCAACTCATGTATTACGTTTGTAATCACAGTGTCGTATTTGTTACTTATCCCATTGCGATTATTCATATTGTAATTAACTAAATTGTTGTTTATTATATTTATTATAACTTGCGTTTATGTAAAACATATCGTTTTTGCGTCTACTGTATGTAACCATGCCACGCCTAGATTTATTTTATATTGTATTGTTATATTTTATTTGTATTTTGTGATTAAGCATTGCACAATTATTATTTCTGTTTAAATTATGACATACATGTCATCATATATGTGCTTGCATTCAGTCAGCTATCTATAGCTTGTTCTCACACAACAACATATTGTAAGTTCCTGAAACTTCAGGAATAGCATGACTTGGTCAATACATGACGCCATGCTAAATTTACGCTTAAACATGTAATTTGTGGCAATTTTGTTCATGTAAACAATACTCTGTACAGGTCTACTGGCCTCAACTATTTCACGGTAACCATCTATAACTTGCATAGGGTTACAAGCTATCGGGCCATCATGTGATGAGCTTACGATCATACATTATTAAACATTGTCTAATTATGTATTTTTCATGTTTCATAACGTTCGATATTGTACACATACAATATATGACGGCAATACTTTGTACGGTAATGTAATGCATGTAGTGTATAATAATTTACTAAAATGTAGTAAAAAAATCTATTGATTTTTGACGGGCAGCCTTATGTACAGTAGCGCGATAATTTTACTTTGTAGGTTGGCTAATCTGCGCTTTAATTTTTGCTGTAATCTGATCATTCATGTCGGTGCTCTGCACAGTATATCTCAGACGCTAGTAAGCGGCGGTCGGCACGCGCCCGCAGCCTCACTGTCATATTTTTCTTGTCGCGACAATCAATGTAGGCCTTAGGCCAACACTTTACTTATGGCTCATTAGGCCCGTTTATTAATTTAATTTAAATTTGATACGAATTGTATCCACATCATGCTTATTAGCCAATCTAACATTCAAAACAACTTCTAACTTCTTAACAATTTCTAATGTATTTTTGAACATCAAATAAATGAATTAACTACAGTCCACTCGCTTCATCATTTCTGCATCCTGGCGAATCAACTATAAGTAGACAATTTCACACTCAACATTCTTCAACAAAACATTTTTTGGATCACTCTTCTTACTTAAAATTTTTTTTTTTTTTACTCACTCATTTTTACTTTTTCATTACATTACTTTATACAATTTTTACTAAAATGTAGTAAAAAAATCTATTGATTTTTGACGGGCAGCCTTATGTACAGTAGCGCGATAATTTTACTTTATAGGTTGGCTAATCTGCGCTTTAATTTTTGCGGTAATCTGATCATTCATGTCGGTGCTCTGCACAGTACGTCTCAGACGCTAGTAAGCGGCGGTCGGCACGCGCCCGCAGCCTCACTGTCATATTTTTCTTGTCGCGACAATCAATGTAGGCCTTAGGCCAACACTTTACTTATGGCACATTAGGCCCGTTTATTAATTTAATTTAAATTTGATACGAATTGTATCCACATCATGCTTATTAGCCAATCTAACATTCAAAACAACTTCTAACTTCTTAACAATTTCTAATGTATTTTTGAACATCAAATAAATGAATTAACTACAGTCCACTCGCTTCATCATTTCTGCATCCTGGCGAATCAACTATAAGTAGACAATTTCACACTCAACATTCTTCAACAAAACAGTTTTGGATCACTCATCGTACTTAACATTTTTTGGTCCCACGGGCCGCATCATTAACATTTTTCGATCCCGCTGCTCGATCCTGTTAGGAGTTGTTGCACCTCTTGTCTCTACCGGTCAGATGCCTGATGTTGCAGCTCTCCGTACCTTTATAGCTGTGGAACTTTTTCATGTAGAATAAGTAATGCTGTCCTGCCGTGTCCCGTCGTCTCTGGAATACTGCTTTGTAGAATCTTGTAGTGTTAATTATGACGTGATTTTCTAAACTAATAGAGGCACGCAACTGTCAGCAATTCAAGTTGAAAATGTTGGGGCTTTAACCAAACGCCGTTTGGGCCCATTAAATGAAATATTAACGTTGTCCCGTGGGGACCAAAAATGTTGGACGAAAATCCGGATCCAGGAGGACCAAATGCTGTCGCTGCGGACAAAAATGCGGTCGCTTATGGACCAAGAAATGCGAAATCCTGCCGTGAGGACCAAATGTTGCGTGTTAGAAGCTCTTGAGTTGTTCTTAGGAACGCTATTGGAGTTGCTGGTTTGTGATGAAATAATTGAGTGGACTGTATAATGTTTCAGAACATAATGGTTTATTGAGTCAAGGCGACATATTTGATTTCTTATTAAAATTTAGATTGAAATAATTGATTGATTGCTGAAGCGTGCAGATTTTAACACGGCATGAGTGCCGGAGAATTGAATAGAAGTAAAGCGGGGGCTTGCATTGCAACCCGAAAGCCTAGATGGCCTAACTAAATAGTCGCATGGTGTCCATGCTAATAGAATTAAAAATACTGAAAAAAGGACGCTATGTAGCCGCTGCGGCGAGTGAGAACGAGTGATCAGCTCGGAGTCTATAGTGAACTAATTTAATTTTGTCTGTAGTCAGCCGGTCTGAATCTCGGCTGGCGATAACAAGAACAAACGTGACGTCATCTGCACACTTCACAACCTAGTATTTAGATTACAAAGTACATATGGGTATAAAGTTTGACCACATATATTATTACAGTGCGTGATTAACACGTACGAAATTGAATATTAATATAGACTTAGCAAGTGTGGTTTTTTATTATGTACCACTTAATTAAAAAATAAATAATTAAACATTTATAAAAATTCTAATAGAGACCATTCTATTACTTTAATTAACAATACTCCTAATGTCTCAATTAATTAAAATCTACAATTGAAGTAAACTTTCGTACTTGATTTTACGTTACAGTTACTTGATTTTAATTATATAATAAAAATATAATAAAATATGGTTTCTCTAATTACCATTTATTTATGAGATTTATAATTTTTATGTTCTTTGTTATAAATTATTATTCTCTGAACTTTTATTAATTATTCATTATGCAAATAAAAATAATAAAGTTTAGTAAACTTGTAATGGAATCTAGAGCCTTCTTTTATTTATAAGATTGAATAAATGTCTGACTTCACCTGCATATTTCTGCAACCATTTAACTGTGTTGTTACCGTCATCTGGACTCTTGAGTTTTGGAATCCCCTTCCGGTATCACTTTCTCTGTCTCTGCGTCGTTTGGAATTACTCTCTCCGTCTAATGGATGCTGAGTTCTGACCTGGACCTCTGGTCGTGATGATGTACGGCTGGATGTAGCTGCGTGTGGTTGTCCCTGCGTCCTCTAGTATATTGCTCTGTTTCCTCTCCTCTCCTCGTCTTTTCCCTCGTGGATGTCTAGAAGTTCTACGTGGACTTCTTGAAGTTCATCGATGACGTTTCGACTCCTCGTAGTTTACGGTATTATTGTCTTTTAAATAACTCGTGTATATCACTAATTACTCTCACCGACGTACTGCCGGTTCCATCGCACTTTAAGTTACGTAATACGATTTAAAACATTACTTAAACTTTGTAAAATTTGCGGTTGCGAGATGCGTGGATTTCACGTACTGTCTGTTAATGATCTGAGAAAGCGTGTGTCGCTCGCTGGGGTTTTTATACTCCTGCCGTCGTTCAATTCCTGTTGAAAACTGTTCGGACAGAGTTGAACAAGTCAGCGCGTCGGTTTATTAACTAATTACAACCTTCGCGTCTTTCTATGAAGCGCACAATTTTTATAAATATTATTTTACAAATCGTTAGGTACATTAATAAAATTAACCTATGAAAATTATGAACATTAAGGTGTGTAAACTATGGAAGTTATGGCAAAATTTCACACGGTAGCTGACCGGTTCCCACGATCATATAATACCTCTTAGTATCTAATTGTAGCGCCAGGTGCCAGCTGTTTTTCTACATATGTCTCTGATTCGTGTGATTTCTGGTTTTCGTTCAGCACTTAAAAAACTGTGTAAAATTTTCCACAATCGTATACATAATTCAACTTGTTCTTCATTTACACACTAACACTAACACACACACACACACACACACACAAACTGATACACACGCGGTTGCCTGTCGCAATGACGTCACAGCTGCCAGTCGGGGCTTGTTTCGTCTCCCTTCCCTGCGTTATAACCAACAAGGCTTGGCCATTCCATATGCATGTTCACTTACAATTATTTCCTTATTTAAAATTAATTAATGCGATTGTTTCTTTTATTTATGTCTTTACCTAATGCTTAATTATTATATTATTTTTATTATTTACATCTTTTACACTTTACACGACTCATACGTGCGTTCGTATGTTCTCATACCGCTGTCAGGGGTTGATACGGAGACTTATGCTAAACGTATCGTTGCAATATATATACACACACAACTAACAAATAAAGATGTACATGAAAGTAAAATAGCAAATAAGTGTAAGGATTATTAAGACGTAGGGAATCACATGGTGTAGCCATATAAACAGAGGTCATCGACGCTGTAAATGTAAACCTCCAAGGTGGAAGACCCAGAAAAAGAAGTATGAAGATGAGGTGGCAAGACACGTGGCAGAGACCTCAAGGATTATGAAAGTGACGAGGTGGAGAGAGAGGATGAAGGAGTGGAAGCAATAAAGACGAATCGTTGACGAAGCTAAAAAACAGGAACTTGTGAAAAGAGAATACAATATACAGAGAAGTGACTCGGTCACTAATACTGCTTTCCGAGTCGGAAGGGTTCGAGAGAGCGATTATGAGGAATGTATAGATACATTTTTTTACGAGGGCAGGTGGAAACATTTGCTGTACAAATATCTGGAAAGGTCCACACTTCCGGGGTTCGTGGGTATTATACCCGACCCACTAAAAAAAAACATCTCCCTTTCCTAATCTTAGTGCGTAGGCTTTCACGGCCGGTGTCATTACGATTATTTACTAAAACTTCCGGGCAGCATCTTAAGCAATCGACCACGGCCTTTCAGCCCGGAAGTTTTAGTAAATAATCGTAATCTCCCTTTCCTCTTCTACGACACTAACCTGGAACTGTTTGACACACTACTTCGGGCTAGGGTATTGTTCTTCAGTTCTAAGACTCACATTTGACATGATATTCTTCTATATTGTACTGTCCAAATCTAACTTCTTCGCCCGAAGAATCTCTTCTGCGAAAAGTGCCACATAGTTCCAGGTGTCCTCCCCTTGATACATCGCTTCAACGTGTTATCCGGGGAGATCTCCTGACTAACAACTTGCAATGATCTTCTATGTTGCTCCCATCTGTCGCAGACGAAGAATGTATGGCTGGCATCGTCCGCAGCTCCAGGGAACTACAGGCACTCTGATGACTCGGCCTTTCCAACTTTCTTCAGGTAAGATCGAAAATACCCGTGCCCAGTCAGAAACTGGGTGAGGTAATAGTCAGTCTCCCCATGCTTCCTCTCCGCCCACGGCTGCACCTGCTTGATGAGTCTTCTTGTCCAGCGACCTCGCTATTCTTGCTCCCAAGCTCTCTGCCAGTTCTCCAGCAGCTACTTCGTGCCTCTCGGCGTGCAGCTTTACCACCTACCTCCTTTTTCCTCTGAAAGACGATCTTACGTTCCTTGGGGAGAAGGTCGATCGCCATCACTCCGGCAACGACCAAGACACCCGGCTCGGAAGAAACCCCGGCCGGGGTAGTTTCTTTCTGTAAATCTTACGATTCAGGAAATCTGGCTACGCTTCCGCTCCATACAGTAAGACTGACTGGACAGCTGCCATCAAAAGTCTTCTTCTGGTTGACTTCGCCGACGTTGCCCATGAGCCGATTAAGCGTCATTACTACCTTCGTTGCGTTGTCTACCGTACGCCTAATCTGCTTAAGAAAGCTCAATTTGGAGTCGATCATCACTCCAAGGTACTTCACCTTTAATATGTAGGTAAATAATAATAATAATTATTATTATTATTATTGTTATTGTTTTTTTTCGTATGAGCCACTGTGGACTACGTGTGGTTCCACTGGTTCCTCCCTTCTTCTCCTCTCTCTTCCTCCTCCCCCATATCTCCTTCATTCTTGATCGATGTCTCTCCCTCCTTTCGTCACTCCAGATGGCACCTGTCATATTCTTGGGTTTTTCGTGAAAACCTTAAGCATTTTAAAATTTCATTTTGAGTGGTAAGCATTCTTCCATCTCTTCATCAGTAATCGAAAGTTCTTCTATGTCTTTTTCTGTTTCTTTGAACCACGTATTGGACATTTTGAGCTTTAAGAAATAGTTAAAAAGCTTCCCTGCTAGTCCGTCAGGATTCGTTCTCTGAATATGTCCATAGAAAGTAATTTTTCTTTTTCTAATTACGTCTATGATTTTCTCAACATGTGTGTACACCTCATTATTGTGACGTCTTCTGTACTGTTCTCCATCTTTATTGGTTCCAAGATTTTTCTTAATATTTTCCTTTCCGTGACTTCTAGTTTTTCCATCATCATTTTCTTGTTCAGTCAGACACTCAGCTCCATAAAGTGCTTCCGGGAGAATTACTGTTGAGTAATGCCTAAGTTTGGCATTAATGAATATTGATTTCTTGTTATATGTATACTTGCTTAAATGGTAAGCAACTTTCATCTCATTAACTCGTGTTATAACGGCTTCTTTCTCTGAGACATTTTGTTCAATAACTTCACCGAGATACTTGAATCTGTCAGTTCCATAGATTTACCCATATCGAGTTTTCATTTCCTTGGATATTGTCTTCATGTTTGTCATGAACTTGATTTTTTCGAAAGAAATTTGTAAACCCGCTCTTTCGGCTTGTTCTATCAGCAATTCCACATGTTTAATAGCTGTTTCTACTGAATTTGACAGGATTTCTAGATCATCTGCGAACTCTAGGCAATCTATTGACAGGTTATCTCTGCTATAGCCTAGTCTAATTCTCTGGTTGGTGTGATTTTCCAACAACGATTTTCTCTATTCTGTTTTTCCCGGAACGCAGTTAAAAAGTAACGGTGATAGTCCATCTCCTTGTCTGACGCCTACCTTAATTTCAAACTGTCTAGAAATTTCACCGCTGAATTTCACTTTGGAGTAGGTAATCGTCAGCGTTTGTTTGATTAAATTTGTTGTTTTATTATCCAAGCCAAATTCATTACGGATTTTGAACAATGATTCTCTATCAATTGAGTCATATTGAGTCTTAAACCCAATAAAAGTAATTACAAAATCTTTAGATCTTCTTTTCAAATATATCATTATTGATTTTAGATTAAGAATCTGCTCTGTGGATGACCTACTTTTTCGGAAACCACATTGGTATTCACCTATTTGTGAATCAAATTGTTTCTCTGCTCTGAACAATAATGTTTTGGATAAGATTATATAGGTAACTGGGAAAAGTGAGATGCCTCTGTAGTTATTCGCATCTGTTTTATCACCATTCTTGTGGATTGGATGATCAATGCTATTGTCCAGTCGTCAGGAATTTCCCAGTTGTCTAAATGTTTAGAATAATTTCAGTCAATTTTTCTATACATTTATCATTTGCATGCTTCCAAAGTTCAGCAATGATTGAGTCTTTATTATTGTTGTTATTATAATTATTTTGTCAAGCAATTAATATACTGTTGTTCTTCATGAATGGTTTTTTTTTGTTTTTGTTTTTTTTACAACTGAGTACTACTATCTAGTAATTTACATTTCATAATTAAAAACACTAACCAAGAGATATAACCCGTTGGCTATAATCTCCCCATTTACCTATATCCATCAGATCAAGTGGTTTAGTTCGTCTCAGCCTTCTAGCTGCATTAGTTGTATCCAGCAGTCGCCGTATCCCAGGGTGTACATGCTGCAAGACGCGTTGCCCGTGCTTCATTGCCTGCTTTTTTATTTCCTCAATAACAAGTTCAATTTTTAAATCCCTGTTTAAGTTGTTTTTTAATATATGATATTCGATATTGAAGTAATTTGATTTTTCCGTAGCCTAGTTTCTTTTTTTATTATAATACGTAGGCCTAGTTTGGATACTGCAAACGAGAAAACAGAGTTGCCGTTGTAACGTGTGAGTGTACACGAGCGGGGTAAAAGTCGTATAATATTTCTAACGATGGTTACGAAACTTCTGAAGTTCGATAAGGGGATTCCTAATGACTGTTCTCTGGCCAAACTACCACAGTTTTCTGCTTGATAGCTCGCCCGACATCTGTCCTCTGAGGCGTATGCAATTTTGACGTACTCTGAAGTGAGCTGTTAGCGATGTTAACGGTTTACGCAAAGCACGAGAATAACCATTACGGGCCCAAACCGCAAAGTTTTATAACTATTGTTCAGATGGCTTTCCCTCCACACCCGCTCGATCTACTCTGCTAGTAGATCTATACTCCACTCACTTATCCCCAAACAGTTTGAAAATTCAAGTGATCTTTAATGGAGATGTGATTAATAACAGAAGTACGAATCTTAAAACTAGAACTCGATGGCATGTTGTTATTATTGTTATTCTTACATATTATACTATTTATTACATATTTAGGAGCAAATCTAAGCACAGCATTTTGACCTCTAAATATCTGAGGTCGTTCACAGGTGTAAATAACTTTGTACAACATCATGCCTTCTTTCTTTTCTTTTCCTGGGGTTACAACCCAGCCTGGGTTTTAGCTTGCACAATGACTTTCTTCCATTCCCCCCTCTCATTACACATCCGTCTCCATCCCCTCACGTTCATACATCTCAACTCATCCTCCACGTCACCCAACCATCTCTTTCTGGGTCTACCTCTGATTCTTCTTCCTACCGGTCTCCAATCTGCAATTCTCTTACCCATTCTTCTGTCATCCATTCGCCTTAAGCTCAAGGGATGTAACATCATATCTAACAGTACAAAAAAAGATACCAACAAAACGATTATTAAGTACAGTATTAGTAAAAAAAAATATTTACCAATAAGTCGTCTTAGGAGGATTTTACCTGTGATCACAAACTAAACGATAACAAGGTAACTAGGACAAGCACCTCCTCTTTTTTGTCCTATGGATACTCGAGAATATTTGGAAAGGTAAAAACAAGTGAATGTTGGAAACGGGTCTCTTCACGTCAAGGCGGTGAAATGAAATATTTCAATGAAACATCTATCGAGTTCTTTCCTTATAACTTAAGGCTACGTGAATTCCTACTTCGTTATTACTTTTACTTTTGTTAAGGGTCCAATTTTGAATTCCGAATGTTATATATAATACGGAGAACACATCGTTGAAATAAATTACTTCGCATATGCGTATACGTGCTGTGGTCTATTATTAAAAATTAAGAATTACAACAGAAAAACATCTTTTTTTCTCTCTATCTCTAAGTCGGCAACAAGTTCCAGTCGCTTTCATGACAAGACTTTACAAGTGAAAAAGTTTGTTCACTTCTTCGACACAGTTCGCTCGACTTTCGTGTAAGGAAGAACGCCTCGAATTATTCACGAACTTGTTCCCAAGTTTTCCACTTTGCACCAGTTTAATTGTTAAACAAACTCAACTTGTCGGAAATTTTATACCATTCTTTTTTGGCCTAATTTTTTTTTAATGTAAATTTTTAATTTCCGCCAAGCAGAAACAAGGAATGGTTTTTGTTTCAGAGCGTCAAGACATTTTTAACACGCTCAACAGAGATAGTCCAGTTGCTTGCTAGTCCTGCAGCCTACTTAGCCTAACGGTTAATCAGGCCCTGATTATAGGGCACCAGCTCATAGATGGGTCGATAAGAATTATGATATTGATGTTAAGTTAGGTAAGTTCCATATGATTTGTCGGTAAATCAATCGTATTTTTAGGAACAAGGTACGTCGAGATACAAGATAGAAGTTTTACAAAGTTATGGCAGTCTCTGTACTGACCTATGGGTGTGATTTGTGAACGACAAGCAAGAAAAGAAAGTAAAATAAAGGCCTCGGAAATGGCGTTCTTAAAAGGAGTTAAAAAGTGTTCTAAAACTTGATCGTATAAAGAAGATTTACAGGGTTTTAACATGAATGAAAGACTATAACATTAACGGTTGAAAGAACACTTAGAAAGAATGTCAGATTCAACTGGCTTAGCAAGTTTGGAAATGTAAACCTATAGGACACAGGCGTGTGGGTAGGTCTTTGAAGGCGGAACAGGCAGCATGTTGTCTATGCTGTGATGTGATGCTGATGATGAGGAGTATATCCAACAATGGCTGAGATGTTTATTATTATCACAAAATATTGTCATTTAAAGACAGAACGCTAAGAATTTTATTAACGAAACTGACATTTCGTTTTCGCATTCTTAATAAGAGACGTGTGCTTATTCTTAAGACACTTGTTCTTCATAAAAAGAGTCATGTAGAATACCATCATGGAGACACTGTCTCCAGGGTAAATTATTTGAAGTCTGCGGGATATGAAATAATATTTTTACACGATACCTGGCATCGTTAGAAGGGATGGGATGACGGATGTTGTTCTGTTTTTTAAAAGCATTGCGGCTAATGAATTACGGTGGTGAATGCAGGAAGTCGCGAGGCCCGGGTTCCTAATTGCCTGTACCTCTCTTCCAAAAACATTAGTAACTTTAAGGCCGATTCGCACGATGAAATGAACTTCGACTTTTTGAGAGAACTGGTTTCAAAATACGTTATTAAAGAATCTCTCACAAACAGAAAACACGCTATCGTTTATGATAATACTAATAACCGTTCCTGGTTAAAACTCAGAACACAAAAAACTACACTGTACCCTTTATGAGTTTAAAAATCCCTTACCCGCATCCCATTAAATATGTGTTGCTGCAAATTATTAAAGTTTCTAATATTAAGAGAGAGTTCATTATTATTGATGAAACTGCACGACAGCACATGCCTACGACATTATATCAAACTGAAAAAACTTCCTTTGAGTGCCGCGGTTAATCTTTAAGATGAGACACTATACGCTCCATTGTAGAGTTTATTTATGTAGGCATAAGTTTATGTGTGTGTGTGTGTGTGTGTGTGTGTGTATGGCGCGCGCGCGTGTCGCTTGCCCGTGAGTCATCTGGAAGCCTCTAGCTGCAGTCCGATACAGGTGACCATGGAGCATGGTTTACGTGTATAAACAATGTAGAGCGGGTTGTTGTCAGTCAGTGCTACAGATTATGTATACAGGTGATTAGAGTTCGTATCAGCGGAATTTTGTCAGAGTGCGGTTACACATTACCGAAACAGCAAGCTTCAAAACTTTATAACATTCTGCACCTACATAATATAGAACAGTGATTTACACGTTGCATCCTGCCCTTGAAGCCCGTGTTCTTCTACGTAATTTAAAAAATTTTCAGTATAATGCTCAAAATCCTAAAACAGTTGTTGTGAATAGGTTGTCTGCCGCATTTATTGACTCTTGCATCAATATTTGGAAATTTTGTTGTTCAAGTGCCAAAAACTACTTGAATTTTTCAGCATCCATTGCGCAAAAGGTAGAATATATTTTAATTGTAGGCCTATTTGTAAATAAACTTGTTATTTTGAAAGGGATGTGCAGGGATGTACAAACTCCATGCACATCGAAAAATTCGAAATCATAAGAGCGTTTCTTGTCTAAATAAGGATAAATAAGGATAAATAAGGTTTACGGTAAGTCCCAATTCGAATTTGGAGTCTTCAGGAATTTGCTGAAATAACTTAAATTCTTCGAAACCAGTCAGATTCGCTAGTGACCAGGTTAGGAAAAGCACGTTGTCGCTCGAACTCTTACACTTGAATAAATCAACAGTAATCCCAACAGTAATCGCGAGCGAGCGCACGCGCACACACACATGCTTGAAACATTATCTGCAGTGGCGAAGCATGACAAAATAATTTAGGTAGACATAAAAATACCAGCCACAAGCAACCTCTTACTAAGATTGGTGACGTTCTTAATGAACCAGTAAAACTACGGTAAATAGAGTTAATGGTACCTCTATCAGATAATAGCTAAGTAACTGTCTGAAACACACATATTCCGTTATGTAATTTAGCCTTAGTATCAAAAAAAGCTATCGTATTCAATTGGTGCCGTTTATGAATTTTAATTAGAACATACTGCCATAAAAACATAAATTTTATTCACATTTTGTAATGGTGCAAATACGGATTACTGCAGGCATTACACAAACGGTTCATATTTTCTTGTAAATGAGATCTACACGCCGTGACTCATTTTTTTCTTATTTTTAGTTATAGAATCGAGAGATTGCCGTGCAATTTTGAATCACTCTGTATATGTTCTTTCATGAAAGACTCTCCGGTTGCCAGTAAATTTAAAGTTTCTAAATAATTGCCCTTATTGAGAGATGGTTCATTTTCCTTATTCCTACTAAAAGCTAACTCTTGTCTCCCTAAATAACAAACAACATCTACCAAACGGCCTACTATCCTTCGATTTCGTGCCACATTTTCATTGTGCTGTATTGCTTGAATTCTAGGTGTTTCGGGCAAACAGTTTCAATTCTGTTACGTCCTAGCATGTGAAACATCTCAGAATTTTTCATATGAGTTTTGCTACTAGCATGTTTAGCGGCTTTAACTTCAAAATTTTTTATAGCGCCTTCTCCAACTTTGCTCCATGGTTCCTCTCCATTAAACATCAAACAGTAATAGAAGTGCAGAGTTTTGTTTCGCTTACAACAAGAGAGCCATGTTTGTTTACTATACCAAATTTTCTGATAACTTATCCATCCTTCTGCGACAAGTCTAAAGACGCCCGAGATATTTTTAACGTTAGCAATATTTTTTGCTCTAAATGTAACGAACGTACTGACTTTGTATTTTAACAAAAGTTCTAATCAATCAAAGTTATCAGAGTTTATATCAAATACTTCTGCCGTAGAACTGGTACTAACTGTATAAATTTTGCTCCTTTAAACCAATTAAACGGTATGCTTAAAGCACTTAAATGACGACACTTAACAATATGTACTCGTATTATTGAATAATTAGTGCGTACATGATTACACACTTCTTAGTCTATACAACTATATAAAAAATTTAAAATAATTTGTAAACTCAACAAAAACAAATATTCACTACGCGAGTACACTGAAACAAACACAGGCGGCCAGGCGAAAATTCTGGCTATTTAGTGCAGGGGAAACGTGTCTTCTGATGTGATGTACGGGACGCATTTTTATGCTGCGCACGCAGGTCCCTTCACGTTGTCATTCTCCGAAGCCCTCCTCACCTTCGGCCGTGTTAAAAAGACATTTCAAGTAACGTCTGCCCTGATCCTCCGCGTACAATTGCATCGCACAGCAAGCAGAGGCGGATTAAGCCGATTGGAGGCCCCTGGCGGTAAAAATTTCGAGGCCCTTAGACCCAAACCACAAAACAAAAAAATAGTGTAAGGAAGTGATGGATTTTTTGGAAAGATTTCAGTATTAGACTTTTAATGACTTGCTTAAACCAGCAATATGTAGCTAATAATAAAACTCAATGTTTCAAGAAAAATCATAAATTTATTCAAAAAATTTAACAGTAACTTCTTTGCTTTCATCGAAAAACATTTTTCTCTTCTCTGGCCTACGAGCTTGTCCATCTTCTTCGTCAAATGATAGACCTGATAACTCAGTTGCTTCTTTTTCAACTTTTCCAAATTCTTCTCTGAAATGTTCGATAAAATTCTCTAGTGACCTTAGTAGAATAGAGCCTTTTAATAGTTCACACTCCACTGATTGCAGTGATTTGCTAGTAGCATTTATTCTCTGTAGAATGGTATTCCAAATCACTGTCATCAGGGCGGTTTCATATTTTTCCATTTTTTTCATAAACGAAGTTGCCTCGACTATTGTGGTCTTTTTTTCTTCTTTTGAGTCACAGATTTCAGCTAAAGCCTCTTTTATATGGGTATAACCAAGTTTTATAGCCTGTACAGCATCTGCTCTTGCTGACCATCTTGTGTCTGAAACTCCCTTCACTGAGACGGCATTTTTACACGTATTTATTTAAAATGATTCAAATGCAACTTTTCATACTGCTAAGAGATTTGTAATTAATCCGCCCCTGACAGCAAGGTTCCATGGGTCACACTCGCGTCATGTCGCATGATATTTAACTTCTTACATTAGTTTTATACCTTTCTGAGTAACTTATGCAACTTAATGCATAAATGAAAATTAATTATTTTATGAATAAATTATTTGGGGAGACACTGTCTACCTTGTCTCCCCTGACGCTTCGCCACTGATTATCTGACAACTGCGACAAAGAAACATCAACGGATGTCTAAAAATAATTTTGAAAATTCTTTGCAAAAAATAGAATAATATCTTCGGAATGGGGTTGGAACACTTGTCCGGAGTGACACTTGCACGGAGTGACATTTGCCAGGAGCCCTCCTCTACACATAATGGTATTTGGTGAGTCAGAAGTAAGACTGACACTTGCCCGGAACTAACATTAGTATCTTAAAACTGTTCAAAACGTATCCTCTTTCAATTTTGGAAGGGTTGAATTCAGTGTTATAGTGCAATATTACTTTTATTTTATGAATTTTAAGAGACTTTTAGCCAACTTTGCGTCGTTTCCAGGGAACGCCACGGGGAGGTAGTCTTTTATCGTTCCCCATATATTTTTTTCACTTTATGTGAGTTCGTCATTTTTTTTTTAAATGCTGAATTAGAATATTTACATATTTACAATATTTACAAAGCTTTCCTGGTGAGAGTCTACTTCTCTAACATATAGGCATTGCATTTACTTTAACTTCTGGACATAAGCAACAGAAACAAGGAAAGACCTTAGTTTGCCATCTAGTTCCAGTTTTTTCAAGGCCTTTGAAATGGTTTCATCACTCTTCACTGCTGCTTTTTCCCTCTTCTTCCCGTCAATATTCATGGCTATTCTATCAAAAAAGTGGCCGTAATACTCTGCGTCCTCTTGTAGAGTCTTGAGCAGTGAATATACATTTGGATGAGACCTCGAAATTAAACTACAGTATTAATTTTTTGATTCCACCCTTCAGAAACATTGTTGGTCCGGTGCCGTCTTCCGCAACAGTTCCACACTTTCCTTTGGATATGCTCATTCTCAAGCCACTGATCGACGACGTAGTCATAGAACACCCGCAGTTTCTCGTCTTCAGGTGTGCTTTCCTGTATACTTCCCCAAGCATCATCAATCAGTTCTAGCGGAACATGCGCGAGGGCAGAACACATTCGAATGTGAAGTCGAATCTCTTCATTTTCTTTGTACGCAGGAGCAAGGCCACAATCTTGTACTCTCCTCCATAAACATTGGTTAAAATGGTAGTTACAACCAAAAATTTCAGCTTCAGGAAACAGAGTTTGAGCTGATTGGATGATTGGCAGTTCAAAGTCCATTGTAAGTGTCACAGGATTCCATCCAGGTACGTTGTTTTTCACTGCTTTGAAAAAACTATCATGTTTCTCGTTTCTTATTTGGCAACAACGCGTAGACTGCTGGAATAGTGTTGGTTTCTTTCCAAGAACTTCCCAGATCGGCGTGGATGATAAATAACTCCCCAAACTGTTTGCTTGAACCCTTGAAGGTTCCGTCGACGAAGAATGAAGAACAACTTGTCAATGCAGATTTTCCTTTTTCGCTGGCAAACACCAATATTCTGTCTTTAGGCCCTCTGTTGTCGTCTTCAAGTAGAAAATTTTTACCGTCATTCATAAGTAGATCATTTTCCTCTAATCGTATTCCTTCAGAGTCGACTGGGTCCTTTGTAGGCCCCACAGTTTTTCTTCGAATGCGACGTAATGATTGTTTGGCAATTCTGTGTGATGGTAGTGAAGTCACAAGGTCATATCCTCGATTAAAGAGCGGGCCTACTTCTTCGGCGTAAATTTTTGAATTCGTATTATCTGTTTCCCTTGCACGCTTCTTTGCATTAACAACACTTTTTCTCACTTCAGTTGCCGCTTCATCCGGAATACAAACATGAGTTGCTTCGCCTACGATAGTATTATTTTTCGTTGATATTCTGCCTTTACATTTACTTTTCTTATAATCAACACATCGCCAATAGGTCACATCTTCTTTGTTGGTATAGTCAACACCCCCTCCATTGCTCATGCATTCCTATAACCAGTCCGACTCACCCCCTACCGGACTCCGTGCAAGTGTCACTGACAAAAATACACATAATTAGTCATTTCCTGGAATGCTTAGGGCTCTGGGCAAATGTCACTCCGTGCAAGTGTCACAACTTCATATGGAATTACATGATAGAACAATACGAATGATGAAGGAAGAGATAAAAAGAAAAAGAGAAGGATTGGTCAGACATTAAGGAAAAATTACACGGGAAGTCTCTTGAATAGATCAGCGCCCATTGACCGCGGAGAATGGAGAAGGGAAATTCAAGAAATTCAGAGAAAGTTAGGGAAGAATGAAATAACACTGAAAATTGTGACCAAGCTAGTTAAGAATAGAGAAGAAATGAGATGCTTAGTGGAGATTCTTTGACACAAATAAAAAAAAAATTCATTTTACAGGTTAGTGACTTAAACATAATTAGCCCTCATCTGTTTCCTTTCTGTCCAAAAATTCTTTGTGCTAAAGGAAAACATATGTAGGCCTCAATGTTAGAATCTGGTCTCAATCATTTTTTTTTTAATTTTTCATAAGTTACTGTACCACTTTATTGCACAATTACTATTACATTTCATACAAAATTATATAGCATCTATTCAACAGTACTGAGCTTTTCTGTTTCTGTAACACATTCAAAGAACTCAATATTATGAATCCTACCAAATCATTCAGTATGTATTACAATAATGAAAAAAACAGTACCTTCAAAATGCGTTCACACAATTCAAGATTTTGTAAATTGGCTAATTTTGTAATCTGGCTAAAGTTCATGGTCAGATCCATAGTTGTGGAATAAGGACAATTCCACTACAAGTTAAAAAACACAAAAAACACCAGTACTGAGAGAAAATCTTAATTTTTCACTGTCAAAATCAGTTCTATTTTGAAAGTATTAAAATCACCATTTAAGAATTGTCAAAAACTGTATTTCAGATTTATGAATGAAGAAATTTAATAAAAAGGCGCATTTTCCAATTCCTATATTTGCAGGATGGATAAAATGTTTTGTCCTTAACAGAAGTGATGCATTTTCATAATCTGCGCCCAGCTAACTACAAATCCCTCCTGAAATATTTTTGTAACTACTTAATAATGTTTTATGTACTCAGTTTCACATTTTTTTGTATGGACTTCTTCAATATTAGTAGTACTTTTTAATGTGTATTTTTATAATTCATAGTTTTAGATTGTTTTAATAATAGTTAAATCCTTAAATTCATAGTGACCGTCAATCAATGAATTTTTCCGGTGAAGGGTTTGTGAGGAGTCAATCAATGAATTTTTCCGGTGAAGGGTTTGTGAGGATCGGTCAAAAATATAACACAAATTTTAACTTATTTGTGTCGACCTTTCAACAGTGTTTATTGTCATCATCAGGACCAGTGTATGGATACAAAAGAAATGTCAAACACAACAGAACAATTATTTGAGTGAACGTGTTTGTGTATGTGAGTGTGTGCATGTGTGTGCGTGCAGAACTTAATTTATATAAATATATAAATTTATTATATAAATTTAAATATAAATATATAAATTTATATAAATTAAGTTCTGTGATACTGTATTATAATTTTCACGTCTTGAAATTCATTTGATGATGTAAAACAAACTATCTCAACTCCTCCACATATACAATGACACACACACACACACACACACACACACACACACACACACACACAAATAATTGTTCGGTTGAGTTTGACATTTCTTTTGTATTCATACACAGGTCCTGATGATGACAATAAACATTGTCGGAAAGTCGACACAAATAAGTTAAAATTTGTGTTATATTTTTGACAAATCCTCACAAACCCTTTAATAATAGTGTGGTATGTATTGTAAATACCAATTACTTGTCATTAGTGAAATAAAAATCCCTGTTATGATACCACATCAATGATCCTCCCTGGATAATTATTTTTAATTATCCTCCCAGTCAATTCATTTTTAAATGCAGGCCTCCTTACAAGCAGTTACACAAGGAACATTATGCATGGATATATTAAGAATCATTATGTAAGACTGTATCTTTTCGATTGTATAATAATTGTATATTTCCACTACTCTCTAGCATTTATTAAATTAAATTAACACCTTATTAAATTACAGTGCATTCTTTGTTCCTATGTATACAGAGCAAAAGATTTAATTTCAGATACATTTCTACTTATTAACTTAGAATAAAATGAAAAAAACTTAATGATATGTTAATAAATAATGATTCAGTAATATAAATTGTTAAATGTAGTTATAGACCGATTACCTAATTCTTGAATAATTAATACAATAATAATACTATTCAGACCAGATTTAAGTCAGACAACATAGGTAGGAATGTCAAACAAGTATGAAACTGTTACTATAGTAACAACAGCAGGCAGTTTATCTCAGTTAACCACAAACATATGAAATTTTAATGAAGAAAGTTGTGTTAGTGGTTATAATCACAAACAGAATTATCACTGTTGCACACCACTATAGAAAAATTATTCGGATTAGCGCTTTCAAGCTTCTCAGCTCATTGTCAGATCGGTGATGTGCAACAGTGATAATTCTGTTTGGAACTTATGAAATTTTAACTTAGTTGATGTGTGTGTGTGTGTGTGTGTGTGTGTGTGTGTGTGTGTGTGTGTGTGTGTGTGTGTGTGTGTGTGTGTGTGTGTGTGTGTGTGTGTGTGTGTGTGTGTGTGTGTGTGTGTGTGTGTGTGTGTGTGTGTGTGTGTGTGTGTGTGTGATTACAATAACACTTGATTGCCCACTGCTGAGTGCCTCCTCAACCAGTGTATTTCTCACCAGAGCTATTGTATAGATTGAATTTTATATTGATTGTTTTTTGTATACATTGAATTACTATGATTTCCCAGTCAACAGTGGCCCCCATCAGGGAAGAGGGGCAATTGAGAGAAAAATATAATTTCAGAATAAATTAAAGCACAAGAAACCTATAGTTCATGGAATAAAAAAAAGTTATACACCACCTAGTTCTATTATACTCTTGTTGAGTTGTATTTAAGATTATTTTGATAACTATATTTCTTATACAGGCCACGACAGTACTCATTATACTAAAATAAATTTTAAAGTATGTTATCATCTTTTTTGTAACCCCAAACCAATAATTGTTATTTCTAGTACTACTACTACAACCACCAAGGATAGTTTAAGGCAGGGCACTCTGAACTTTAAAAAATAAAATATGAAATTGGGAGTCTTATGAATTTTTTTAATTTCCTGATTTACTGTCTAGTACTACTCATTTATCAGTATTTATTTGTAACGTTAAAGTATTAACAAATTTAAATCTGATATATGGATAAATTTCTTACTTATAGTTTATGCAGTAAATACTGCAAAAAAATAAATAAAAATAATAACTGCAATAATTTTTTCACACTTCTGTCCATGTACAATAATACCTCTCAAAAAAAAAAAGATATTATTTTTGAACAAAATTAAGCAAACAAGCTTTAAAGTTCAAAATTGATATTGTCAGTGTGAAAGTATGTTTTTTTTTTATATTGGAGAGGTGGAATGAAGAGTTAAATTTAAATTAAATACCAGTTAAATTTTATATTTAGCAGCCACAATAACAACAAAACTGCTACTACTACTACTACCACTACTACTACTACTACTGCTGCTGCTGCTGCTGCTGCTGTTACTACTACTACTACTAGGTCTACTACAACTACTACCACCTCCACCACTACTGATAATAATAATAATCCTGTTATTGTTATTACAGTTTACTACTCAGGAAAGTTGTTAAAAGATAAGACTAGAAAAATTAATCTGAAATCTGTATTTTTCAGAAATCTGTATTTTCTGATATTTCGGTAGGTCATTTCCTATTTCAGAATGAGTACATTATTGCCCTCCCCCAGAAAAAATTATTGTAGGTGGCGTTATCAGATTAACTGTATACTCGCGCGCGCGCGCGCGCGCGCGTGTGTGTGTGTGGGGTGTAATATCATCATATGTTAGCTCGGTTTATTGTTTACATAATATAAATATTGAATTCTTTTAAGTGTATGTGCGTATTGTTTTAAAACACTATGTAATGTTGTTTAATAGATTTGGTTGTCAGGAAACAGAATTATTAAAAATTAAACTTCACAACAGCTTTAATTATTTCAATTATATATTTATCTTTTGGTTCTGTTTAGTCGTGCGCGCGTGCACACACACACATATTTGTGTGTAAAAAGTGTGAACATTATGACATAATATATTAATGTAGGCCTACTTAATGAAATAGATAATTTAAAATATGATCAATTTAATGAAACCATATTATTGAAATCTAGTTCAACAGGAAGTTATTAGGCCTACAGAAAGTACTGTTCAGTAAATTCAATACAAATATTAATACATCATAGTCTACTTCAGAACTCTGTAACAAAAAAAGTAATTGTAGTTCCATCATCCTCAATAAAGCTGGTTTATGGCATTATCTTGAAACAAATTTAATATTTTTTATAACAAATACAGTCAAATACCGAAATTGATTCAAAGTATCAGTTGATTCAGTCAGACAGGGAAGATAAAACTCAGGTAGATACAGACCCTCTTTGATTATAAACTTTGTTGCTCAATATTTTTGATTTATTGTCAAAATGTATGTTATAAGATTTCTTTTATTAAATTAATCTTAAAAATAAAATTAGTTAAGTAATTAAGAAACAATTTTGATCCTAATCACATATAATCATTAATTATACATTACCATTACAAGTAGGCCAGATTCTGTATAATTTAACTAATAACAAAGTAAAAAATTCCAGACAGAATAATTTCTGTGAAACGTGGTGTGTCAGGTGAAAATAAACCTCCTTGCAGTGTATTTATTTGAAGATATTAAATTAAAAAATGTAGACTTGCAATGGCCTGTATTTAAACCAATGTATTCCAGCCCATGTAGTAATGTATGCCGGTATATAAATATATACTGGTTTCTTGTATTAAATAAAAATACAGAAAAGACTATGAAACTAAATAATAACAATAAATTAATATTTTCAAATAAATAAATAAATAATGATGGCAATTATATTGCGTGTGTATGTGTGTGTGTAATATAGAAATATCTTTACAAGAAAATGTGGAAAATAATTTTTAAAAATAAACAATTTGAAATACTTAATTATACCTATCAAACTTGAAACACTATTGAATTTAATAAAAATTTAGTTAGTTTTTTAGAACTAATCATGTTTGTAAGCATATTTTTGCAAAGACTGAATTCTACACTTGGCAAACACTAAATTTGCTTGATTTTTCACCAACCTACACCTAAGTTTCTTGTTTGGGATAATGATAACGTTTTATCAAATACTACTTTGGAATCTAGATGTGAATGTCTTATTTTCTCCTTGTTTCTTCACACATTCAGTTTCTTTCTCATTGGTTTCTTGGGGAATTTGGTGGTTTAACAGAATCTGTGTCATCAACAGAAATAGGGAAAGCGAGAACAACGAAATCCAGTGATCTACTTTGTCTTAATTTTCCTTTTAAACTTTTCACCTTTCAGTTTTCCTTCTCCTTTTTCTACAAATTCAGTTTTTTAAACAGTTGTTATTGTGATTGACCATAAGTCATCCACCTCTTTTGTATCACAAATAGTGTTAACAAGATTAATTTAAAAAAGTGCAGTATTTCACTATTTTCCAATCCTGTAATGTATTTAAGAGAATACAAAGATCATATTCTAATCATTATCATTTTATTATATTATGATATTCCAATTACAACAAAAAATTAATTGAAATATCCTCTGTAAACAGAAAGATAATTTTACAAGTCCGCTGCGAAATTTTAATTCAACAAAATAAAGACTTGATCTTTATATAAATTATAAATTAATAATAATAATATTTTGTATCATCATTGTAGTTTATGAGAAATAGACAGTCAGGTATTATCCACTTATAAACTCTTTATCTATTTTCCTTTAAAATGTTTTCTGTTTAAACAGTGACATTAAATAAAACAGTTCTCATGAATTACACAACTATAACATTTTGGTCACTCTGTACTAGGCCTAGGCAAAGACAATATGCCTTGCGTGTAGCTGATCAGCTGGTTGACAAATGGACACCAAGACAGAAGAATAGTTAACATAATGTGGATGTCAGTACTTTAAGTTTGCGTAGAGTGAATGTGAAAGGGAAATAAAAGGATATTAATTTTTCAGTCGGATATGGTCATAAAGATAAAGTATTTTATTCATTGACAAAGTTTAAAATTTGTTTTAAATCTTTAAATAAAAGTAGATATTTCGTACATAGGCCTATTTATTTATTTGTTTATATTCGTTCGTTTCTGCATATTGAAGAATGGACAATGATTTTCCGCCTGTTACAAACTGGCTACAAAATAATTTACGCTAAGTTAATATTTAGAACTCAAGTAAAATAATATTTGTTCGACAAAATGTTAAAAAATATAAATTATACGTAACTCAAAACAATTATAGAATATATTTCTTGTTTTTAATAATTGTAAGTGAAAAGACTGTACCAGTCAACGTAGGCATGAATTTCAAACCAGGCATGTTTGTGAAAGACGCAAGGATATTCGGTCGGCCGAGAACGCCGGCAGAGAAGCTATCCGGGCCGGTAAACAGAAATTGTAGTTCCCTTACTATGAAGAACGCCTATATTTTTTATAGCCTAACGTAAGTACATAATTTATAGCATTATGTTGTAGCAGACATAAAAATTCATCAGTTATATAATAAATGGTCTTATACACTTTTTAAAAAATTATAATGGATATTATTAAAAAATTATGTAGAATTAATGTGGCACTGTAAAGACGTTAAACGTTAACATCTATCTACTTCTGTTACAGTAACTGATTTTAATAGGATTTCATTAACTTTTTTTGAGAATTTTTTTATTACTATTTTATTCGTATTAACGATGAAACACAAAAACATCTTAAAACAAAGACTGATATTAATAGTTATTAAATAAATCTAATAAAATAGTTAGGCCTACTTTATCATTATGTCCTTAAATTTTTAGTGACCGTCAATCAGTGAATGTTTTAGTGGATGGTCAATGAGTGAATGAGTGAGGATCGGTCAATAGTACAACTGTTGTGTGTTTGAAGTCAGCAACAATTGTCCTGAAGATGACAATAAATATTGTCGAAACGTCGACGCAAAATAACTAAAAGTTGTACTATTGACCGATCCTCACTAACCATCCACTAAAACATTTATCATTATGTCAATTGTCTGGAATACATACCGGTTTCTTTGTCGCTTAAATTTTAGCCCAATCGTTATCTCTTTCGGCTTCACTTTAATCCACGAAAACTATTATAAACTGATTGACACGCACTTTTAAGCTTTTCACAAAACGAAACTGACCACAGCAAGCAAACGGACCCCATACAGAAAACTAACAATATTCCATCAAAGAGATGGAACCATTCGTTTAGGAATAGGTGCTTGGTTGAAAAGAACGTACGTAGATTGTGGTTTTGTCTCTTGATGAATTTGTAGCTTACATGAATTTTAAAGTCTGGATATTAAATTCTAACTTACACAATTAGATGCATAGCTTTTCCAATACGTATTATTTTATTGTTCTCAATAATACTAATGGTATAGTCCCTGAGGTTGTTAAATTAAACAGACCTCACAAAAAATAAGTTTGATAACGTTACACATACTCACGTGTCGATTCAATAAACGGAAGAATTGATTCTTGAATGTTAATCTGACTCAATAAGAAGACTCAACAAAAAACCCACCTTAAAAGTTTGGACTGTCTGATTAAACTATTTTCATATTAGGAACTGATATCTTTATAATAAACGTTTAGAATATAGGCGTATATTATAATGATGTAATTTATCTTATAGTTGATTAATATAAATTTTGTTTTGTTCCATTTGTATTCTTTAAAGTTTTAACAGGATAGGCCTATACCTTTATTGCGAATTATTATTAGGCCATTATTATCATCATCTTTTACACCAAAATATTAAATAGCTACTTTTTATTGACAAAATTCTATAATTACTTTTATCAGTAGAATAAATATATGTAATTATGACAATTTTAGCATACAGTAATTGACCAGTTTTTTAAATGGTAGGCCTACTTATTTCTATCCTTTTACTCCTAATAACGATTGTGTGTGCGCGCGCGTGAGAGAGAGAGAGAGAATATTTATCTTCTTAAATATAATAACTGTACATTCTAAAGTTTATTACAATTTATATAATTTATGTAGTTATATAATTTAATATACTGTAATTATATAATTCATATGACTATATAATTTATACAATAATTTATATAAATTGAGTTAGTTTTTATAATTGAGTTATATAAATTTTTATAATTGAGTTACTGCTGTTTAACAAAAACCTGTTTGATTCCACATGATATTTTTTCAGAAGCCAAATTTTTGCTTTCCTTTCTTGTTGGTTTGTAAACCATAATAATTTTACTGTATAATATTTTTTTTTGTCTACTAGTTTTTACTATTATACTTACTTTTACTTATATTTTAACTATAAGTACACCCAGTTTTAAAGTACAGTATGTGCACAATAAATGTTTTAAAATTATCATTCTAGACTAGCACCAAGGTGTCAGTAACAAACAGACGAACAAATTAATTACATTATACAACTCTGTGTAGGCCCTACTGTTTTACTCTTTTACACCATGTAAATACAGGAAGAAAACAATTTATTAATTAAAGGGTAAAAATTAAGACGTTCAAAATATCAGATAAGAAAATAATTTTATGCTTTCCGAAGAAACTAATTAATTAGTTTTGTGATGATTGTCAGTAAAACATTGTAAAATTGTTGTATTACTGTGGTAAACCAAATAAAGCCTACTGTTATAGGCCTACATACATACGATAAATAAGATTTTAGTAATATTGTTATTAACAGTATATCGCCTAACAGACTGCACTACACGGTTTTTCACTGAACTTTATATAAATTATTACACCGATTTAAAGAAACAGGGTGATGCACTGATGAAGGGGATCACAGGTCCTCAAAAACATTCTGCGAATATGAAGTAATTGAATAGTGTAATAATTTCATGTAATGTGCCTAACATATTTATAATATTACTGACAATCACAATTCCAATTCATATGATTAAAGGTCGTAGTATACAAAATCCTAATTCAATTTATCGGTACAGAAAATAAGAATTACGTCACCTGCTTTTATGCGAACCACTGACTCATCAGTGATGTTAACAAAATTAAATTAAATCGTATTGTATGAAAACGTCGTGTTGTTTACTTGAAATTGTTGCTTTAATTTAGTTATTGAATTACATGTCAGTTACATGTCACATGTCACCTGCATGTGATTATTGACTTAATTACACAAATAATTAAAAATAAAATTCAAAATTTAAAATGTATGTAAAAAAATGTAAGATTTTTGTTGAATATTACGTAACATAAAACATCGTTAAAAATTGTAACTAGATTTACAAATTAATTTACTTTTTATTAGCAAAAAAATATTTTTTGGCGGTATTAAAAATTTTATAAAATAAACAACTTATATATAAATTCTAATTGTGTTTTATTGTAATTCTAATTTTTAATTCTAATCATGATAATATAATTCGTAATTACTATTTATTTTTATTAACACTTACAACAATAATTAGGCTTATACATAATACCTACACATAATATAATATTTTTAGTATAATATTTTTATGTAAACTGGTTGCTAATAATCTAAGTAATTATTGTAACACTAGTAATAATGTCGTTAATGAAAAATATAATTAAATTAAATTTGCAATTAAATTAATTTTACTATATAGCATTTGTTAAAAAAGGACTATAAGTTAACTGAATAGAACCAAATATAAAAATTTCTTTTTTTCTTTCATACCTGTATGCAGAGGTCATGTCTGTAGGCCGTTTATAATACAATAACGTTATATTGACTTGGACTGTACCTTATACGATTGAAACCGCGGCTGTTACTTTCAGCTGAGTCTAATTGTGTGCATACGTTGAAGCAGATCTTAACCGACATATATAGGCCTACTGTATATTTTTTTTAGTTAAGTCAGCTGAATTTTCATAGTAGTTTGAATCACTACCTGGTCTCCGTCAGTCACGGAAGAACTCTCCGAAACCGTGTTTATGGCAAACATTTCTACGTGTGAATAAAAACGGGGAAATTATTTCGAGACCGCACCTTGTTAGGCCTGCGGTAGGCGTAGAAATAAAAAACCAGATACCAGGTAATGGCATACACCTCATAGGTGTACCTTGTACCTACATTTTCATTTGGAGGGGGGTGTCAACAAAATTTCTGTAAGTAGGCCTATATAGAATTAAGTACAACTTCTTACTGTAAATAATATTTAGACCTACCGTAACAGCGCAATAAAATGGCAAAAATAAATTTTATTGAAGTGAAACTTCTTTTGGCACGGCAAGAAAAATTTTCGTTACGCGTTATGCGTTATATGCATGAAACTTCTTTGGGCACGATAGGAAAAATGTTCGTTACGCGTTACGCGTTATGCGTTATATGCATGAAACTTCTTTGGGCACGGTAGGAACAATGTTCGTTACGCGTTATGCGTTATATGCATGCATGTGTGTGTATATGTGTTTAGTAGTATACCAAAATGAGGAAATGTACGATATGTAAAAAATAATCTACCTAGTCCTACATAATTTAATGAGATATATGTTAAAAATTGTTTATGAATACGATCGACGTCATTCTCAATCATTATTATACGTTGCTTTATCACGTGTGACGAGTATTGAAGGATTACACATTACGACACAGAACAACGAGAAGATATTCTACCATGGCCGAAGACGATCATCAACAATTGATTTGCAAGAGGAATTTAAACGACTTTCACTAAACAAACTAGAAACTGAATGATCACTGTTGCACACCACTATATAAAAATTATATAGTGCAACAGTGATCATTCTGATTGTGATTTCTACCACTAACACAAATTTCTTCATTAAACGTCTGTTAAAGCTAGAAACTATAAATGAAAATTTAGTTAATTTCATCAATAACTGAAAAGGTTTATCAATATTCACTTTTAATTGCCAAAGTCTTACAGCTCATGCTGTTGATCTAAAAGATATAGTTATGAAAAATTCAAATGTCATAGTTTTACAGAAACTTGGCTAGCCAATGAAGATGACGTATCTGTTCTTAATTTGAACTACATTGTGAAATATAAACGACCAAATATTAGAGCGGGAGGTGTCGGGATATTTCAAAATTCTGACGATATTATTAACATTATAACTCCATCCATGGATTTTTCCGTTACTCAATCTGATGTCTATGGTTCAATGGCATCTACAGTTGGCGATTTGTGTATGGCTGAATGTAAAATGGAAAATGGGCAAACAGTTGTGATTGTAGCAGTGTATATTTCTCCTAATAAAACATTAGCTGATATTATTGATTTTCTCCATCGTTCATTATTATCGTATACATCACAAGGTGCCGCCATACTTCGTAAAGATTATCATAAAATACCTATGATTTTAAGTGGAGATTTCAATGTCAATTTTGCATTTTAGACAAATCTATAAAACTGGTTGGATTTTTAAAAGATAATTTAAACCTGTCTATACAAAATGATAAAAAAATATCTACGACAAAATCGAATACGACAATTGATGCAGTATTCACAAGGTTTCTGGATAATATTGAATGTAAAACATACATTTCTTATTTTAGTTACCATAAGCCTTTGGTTACAAAAGTGTATGATGAAATATCACTAAATATTAACGAAATAGATTAATAATAATAATAATTTCTGTAAATGTATATAATAAAATATTTTTAATTTACTAAAAATGAAAATTTTCTTATACTGATACCTCCTATTAAATTTTAAGTATACAGTTAAAAATAATAATAATAATGGATAAACAAAAAAATAATAGATATAACCCAAAGAAGTTTCACTTCTTCCGCGCGTGTACACACTTACTGATACACGCACCCAAACGTTTTTTTTTTTACAGGAGTGGTAAATTTCGTTGGTGTTTGAGCCCTCCAAGACCCTCCTTTGCGTACACCCATGTTGGAACTATTGCCGAAAAATATACTCATGAAACTGTACACTATAGCCTATTCAGAGTTCGGTTTATTCTCTTTTATTTGGTATCCCACACGGAATTTGCGATTCTGTCGTACTTTTGCCCCACTTTTGGGCCCTGGTGTCCCAGAATTCCAAAACTTAACACTACATGCAGATTTTAGTTGAAAATTCATTTTACTTTGATACGCTAAAATACGCTACTTTGCTATTTTATAAAAATTTCCACCCACTTTTTGGTCCCCAGCGTTCCAAAATGCTGAGATTTTCAAAAGTGAACACTAAATTCATATTTTTGTTAAAATTTACCTTAATTTCATACTAGTCGCTAAAACTAAAATAAACAATGTACCATAATAAAATTAAAACGCATTATTTTATTTGTATTAAGACATAATTATTTTATTATTATTTTAACAATAATAATATTTAAAACATCGTAAGATAACGATTGTATTTTAATAAAAATAATGAATCATTTTTGTACAATGCAATGCAATGTCTTATGGGACAAACGATAGGCTATAAGTAGGCCTATATTGTCACTTGTTCCAGGCATCTCTATTCATTGGTAATATTAAAGTAAAGTAGGCTATATGATATAAAAGCATTTCGTTGTAATAATGTAAAAATTATGACAAATATTAGTTATGACTTTAAAAAGGTAGGCCATGACCATGAGTTTTGTGTTGTTTATAGCTCAAACATCAGTGCGTAGAAAGCTAACAACAGGTTTTGCTAGTTCGATTCAAGAACTAGACACAGGTTGAATATAATAGACTCGCGACTATTATAGTCTTCGCCATAATTAACAAAAAATGTATCCTATAAATTGAGTGTATAAAATGAATGATTTGTAGTGTTTTTCAGTCTCAAACGCCTTCTAATTGAACGGCTGTACTCGGCGAGAGAAGCAGACACTCGAGACTTTTTCAAGTTATAGTTTCATGTACTGCAGATTACTGCAATTATCGTGTATTTTATATTTTTCATTACTTACTAAAATGACGGTGTCGTAATTCCTGTATATATAATCTTTGTCATAACATACTACAGTATTCTTTAAACTAGTAACCTCCCTGAGCTGCAGAACTCGCTTACTGTTCCGAACGAAGTAGGCCTACATTTATTACTGGATAAATTTTGATTAAACATAATTTTTGGATTATCAGAAAAATTACGAAAATTCCGATTAGTCAACAAGCTTTTGTTTAGTAAAGTAACAATTGTACAATAATCATACAATAAACGCTAAAAATTACAAACATTCGGTTTCATGTTAAAATTCCCTTCAGTCTGACACCCAGCTGGTTTTTTACAATTTTTTTTCAAATTTTTGATCCCATTTCTGGGGCTTGCGGTAACAATTTTGAAGTCTCTAAAACTGTACACAATATTCAGATTTTGGGTAAAATCATCATGCATCTGATATCCCACATGGAATTTGCGATTCTACCACACTTTTGGCCCGCTTTTTGGGCCCTGGTGTCCCGGAATTTTAAAATTTCTAAAACTTAAGATTACATACAGATTTTAGTTGAAAATTCATTTTATTTTGACACACCGCATGGATTTTTGCGATTTTATAAAAATTTTCACCCACTTTATTGGTCCCCAGCGTCCAAAAATTTTAAAATTAAAAAAATGAACACTACATTTATCATCATCATCACTCCAAGGATTAGGCCCTAGACCTGTTCCGGAACCCATTCCTCCTCTGTCTATCGACATCTCTCTTCCCAGTAACGTGATAACCCAAGGCAGTCACGGGTAGACGGATATCAGGCATTCGGTTTAAGTGTTCACACCATCCACTTCTGTGGTCTTCAAACACTAAATTCATTTTTTTTGGAAAAATTTCTCTTAATTTGTTAACCCATGTGAACTTCTGCATTTTTTCAAAATTTTGACTATCTCACATTTTTCTCTTCCGCCCCCTATTTTTTGGGAGATCAATCTCAAAAACAATAAGGTTCTGTAGGGTAAGAATATGGACACTCATGCGAAGATTTACGAAAATATGTTGATGCGTTCAAAACGTATCGTGATATAGGTCCTAATAGACAGATAGACAGACAGGCAAATGCCAAACGGTCGAGTTAAAACTGAAAACTCTTCGCTCGTTCAATTAATTCTAAGGTTTTGTAAATACCGAGCTGACAATTTTTATTTAACTTCATGTGTAATTATGTTAAATTTAGATTTAATTTATTGCTTTTAATTTTATCATTATAAAAAAAGTAACGAGTGTTGACAGCATGATTCACCGTTACCGTCACCGTCACCTTATCCGTCCGTTTTGTTATCCGGCTCGCCCGATCGCTATGTAAGGCCGGATTATCAAGTCGACTGTATTGTTTTATCATCAGGGGCAGTAGGCTACATTGAACTAGTTAGTAGACACGACTAAGCGAAAGCACCGTACCCGAATCTTATAACATTAAATATACTATTAATTACTCTTTTATAGCAGTTACTTATTGCATTATTGTTATCATGCAGAAATTAATTAAATTTGTTGATAACAGAACGGATACATATGGCCTACACATAATTCTGGATTCAGTAAACTCGGTTGTTGTGGACAGCAGGGGCGCATTTAAGGGGTGGGGGAATCCATAAAATAATTAAGGTACACCTAAAAAATTTCGAAAGATGAAATCTTAAAGTCCACTCAGATATTATAATGATTAATCTATATAGGCCTATATTGCGATTTGATAATACGTTTTTCCGTTTCCATTTAGTTTTTTGGTCCTTGTTATAAATGAGAACATTGTAGGCTACATTGTTTTTCTGATGCCTGATTAAATAAATTTGCATCCTCTAAGACTCACAAACACACATTGCAGGCCTATATGGGATTTTGTTTCAACACGATCAAATCTGATAACATTTGACATACTTGATTGTATGTAGGTTGTTAAAATTTTATTATATATATATATATATATATTATAACGGATCTTTACAGCTGTCGCCGTTTCTCCGTCCCCAACTTCCATTGTAACCTATCGTAGCATGTAAGTTCTTCTAAATTTTTTTGCAACCATTGCTTCCGCTACGTCATCTCGCCAACTCCTCCGTGGACGTCCTCTTTTCCTCCTCACCGGTAGTATCTATTCCAATATTTTGCGGGGCCATCTGTCATCTTCCAATCTCTTCACATGCCCAAACCAAGTAAATTGTCTCCTTTTATTGTAAAATTTTATTGTAGGATATTAATGAACTTTGCTCCTGATACAATTCCATTACGTATGCGTCATACAAATCTCAGGCCCTCTATATATACGGTCCCCAGTTACACTGAACCCAAATCGTTAGTCTCGATCCACAGACAGCACACACACGTATGGACATAATAATAAGTTTATAGTGAACACCTCGACTTAGTGAACCTAGAAACACCAACTTACGACAACAAACGGCATGCCTACTTGGGTATAACGAATTCTAGCAAAAGAAAACGTAAAATAACGCTACTTGTTCATCGCGTTGTTCGTGAATAAAAAGTATGTACAAGAGTGCTCCTCGTTGTCATTTTTGAGTGGCGGACGTCAAAATGTCAGAGCGTGAAGTGTTTTCTTCGGAAGACAAGGCGAACGTTATCGGAGATTTCGAGCGTGGACTTTCCGACACGGGGTGGGAAGAACAGTTTAAATAAAAACATAAAAAAAGGAAAATTTTCAAGTGTCTTGTTTAAAAAGAGGGTTTGGAAGATATGACAACTGTTATCAGACTTTTCGATTCATATGCGGAATTAGGTGTGAAAAAGATGTTTACTGTTAATATGAACAGAGTTGGCTCTACTGTAATAAAGATAATTCATAGGCCTATGTAGATTTGTATATTCTAATAACGAAATTAAACAGATAATCAAAATATCTGTGCTAAATTCAGACGTATGGCATTAATCCTACACTATTAAGAGAGCAATAATTGTATGTAGCTATGTTTTTTTTCTCTCGAAAACGGCTTTAACGATTTTCTCGGAAGTTGGTACTTAAGGATATTTTAACACCAGAAATCGATTGGACTCGGTCTCATTTTCCGCAAAATTCGTCTAAGGGCAAAATCTGAGAGCTTTTTTTAATATATCGTGGGACCGATACCGCGCGACAATTAGTTATTGCTAGGCAACTGCAATTTCTAACCAGCCGTCGATAAATGCAAACGGCGCAGTATCGATATGTTTATATTGAAGAAGAATAAATAGCTGTTGCAATCAATGTTAATAAACAAAATAAGAGTTGAGACGAACAATAATTGTATACCCTATCTAATAATATTAAGCGAGCAATAACGTATTTAATTTATAACGTGTTCCATGTACGCTGTTGTGTTTTCTGTGTTCTCTGAGGTAAGCATTAATACACGGACACGTCATGAACAAAAAATTCAAGGATTGTACTGAAACGTTCGAAAAAGGTTGTTAGTAAGTTAAAGTTAATAATAATGTATGAGTTTTTTGAAATTGTTGCTTTTGCTTCTTTGTGACTTACAACAGAAAGGTACGTTTTATTATAGAGTAAAACGCTCGGGTTGGTGCGTGGGGTATGTTACCTAAATATGGATTACACAGTATGGATCAACTACTTCGTTCTATAGGAAATCCTAAAATAGCCTTTGGTGGAAAGATTGTTGTCTTTGGAGGAGATTTCCGCCAATGTTTGCCCGTTCAACCTCGTGCTAACCGCAGTGAGTTGGTAGACCTTTAAGAAAAACAGTCTTTGGCGTCATTTTAACTTCTTTTCACTGACAGAAAATATGCGTGTTAATCCAGAGAAAAGAGACTTTGCTGAATATTTATTAAAAGTTGGCAATGGAGACTTGCCAGTAAATGCTATACATGAGATTGAACTACCAGAAGATATTCTTTCCAACGGCAATCTTACTGAAGAAGTATTCGGAGACTGTCTGGCTAAAAACAGATATGAAGATACGAAGGACAGGGATATACTAAACCAATAATAAAGATGTTAATAAAATTAATGCAGAAATTATTGAAAAGCTTCCTGGAGAGTGCAAAGTTTACAACAGTTATGATTCTTCGTATTGTTTAAATTAGCACCCATCCTTACTATTTCTTTTATGAATTTGCTAACTGCTATAATTTTTTTATTGTTCGACTAATTTTTTTATAACAACGTTTAAGACCTGAAGATGTCAGTAATGACGAAAAGCTTAGTCGAACAATAAAAAAATTATAGCAGTTAGCAAATTCATAAAAGAAATAGTTATGATTCTGTCAAAGATCAACCAGAAGGAGGTCTCGAATTTACTTCTGAATTCCTGAATTCCGTTGAAATGGCTGATATACCACCACATGAACTGAAACTTGTAAAAAATACAATAATAATGCTCTTGCGAAACTTGGATGTCTCCGAAGGACTATGCAATGGAACAAGGTTAATAGTTACTGAGTTGTGTAACAATATTATTAAATCAAAGATTATCACTGGAGAGAATGCAGGCCGAGAAGTCCATATCCCAAGAATCACATTAGATTCTAGCAAAAATCAACTTGAATGTACTATGGAACGGCATCAGTTCCCTATAAGACCTGCTTTTTCTATGACCATCCACAAAGCTCAAGGACAAGCGGTATCTACTTACTTATATCAGTTTTTATGAATGGAATGTTGTATGTAGCATTTTCTAGAGTAAAAAGACGAAGCAGCTTAAAAGTTTTTTGCCACCAGAAAATCCTCACCATACACGAAATGTTGTATGGAAAGAAATACTAAATACTAGAAGACTAGAAATATTAGAAGACTTTACTATAACTTTCCAATAATTTTGTATTATTTTTGTATTATACTGTATTTTGTATTATTCTATTTAATTGTATTTTTTATATGTGTATAATGCAATTGCTATTATTTTAAATGTTTATACAATACACGTATAGTTTCTGTTTACATTTACAAATTTCTGCTTATGTTTACAAATCCTAGAAAATTTAATGTAAAAATAATCTGTATATATATATATATATATATATATATATATATATATATTACTATAATACTTATAACTATTTTACCTCAAGATGTATTTTTTCTTTAGGGACATGTTTCGGGAGATCCTGTTCTCCCATCTTCAACCTCCCATCTCCAGAAGCCAACACACAAATACTGCACCAGAAGCAAGATGGCGAAGGTTGAAGATGGGAGAACAGGATCTCCCGAAACATGTCCCTAAAGAAAAAATACATCTTGAGGTAAAATAGTTATAAGTATTATAGTATTATATACATCAAGAAACGGACTGTAGCAGAAAGTGAATGAAATATATATATATATAAACAAATGTATATAAAAAATATGGTCCCGCACCATAAAATCAAGGTGCGTTTTTCAGCCCCCAGGTCGACTCAGCCTGTTGAAAATGAGTACCTGGGATAACATCCTGGGGATAATAATGGGCGGCTGAAGCGTAGTGCTGGCCACACTGCCTTCCTTATACGCCGTACGGCTCATATTAGGCAGCCTACCCTGCCTACTCCTAAGCTACTTCGGTGGTATACATGGGAGCCATTATTATATTGTCTAGTTATTTTGTCAACAAATTTAATCAGATAATTAATTTGTTAATTATGTTACTACGACAGAAACGCAATCCGTAGCTGCAGTGAATACCATAGCGTTCCGATACATTTGACACATACGTATAGGCAGTAACACACATTCGCAAGCTAACACTGTAAGTACCAGCTGTTAATTAGTTCATGGTACTGCCAATGTGTAGGCCTGAAGGTGCCAATAAATCTAAAAAAACAAATATTTCAAATTGGTCTAAGTTTAGTAGTAAACTGACCGACCGATCCTTGCTAAAACGTTTGTAGGTGGGCGGACCTTTGCAGGTGGGTGAGAAACTCAGGTAAATTCCCCTCCCCCAAAATAATGAAAAAACGATTTTCCATAATCCTTTCCAGGGAGAATGAGTTAACTTTTGCTTGGTAAGCTTAGTTTTCTTTTTATACTATTCGATAGTGCCGACAATGATAGTCGAAAGCTGTTCATGTAAACTCAAAAAAATGCTGATTTATTTTAAAAAGTTTCTTCTTTATATATTTGTAAGCCCTCCCCACCTACACCCAGTACATTTCTGTAATGCACTTTCTGAGAAAGTTTTCCAGGTTAGCAAAGAAGTGTCAGAATTTTTTATGTAATAGTTTATAAACTTCCTGAAGCCTCCGAAGTTCTATATAATGATTGCATTTAAATAATTATTTTCCTTGCAACAATTCACGGAATCGCTTACTGCATCAATTGAGCTGTGAAACGAGCGCCAAGCTAATACTTGCGTAAAAACTTTATTATTATTATTATTATTATGAAGTGTATACGTTATGTTACCATAAGTAAGTAGCCTACTAATCAGCCGTTATCACCTGATTTTAAACTCGTTTGTCTATAAAATTTATTACTCAAAATATAATAATTAATTAATAGTTAAATAAAATTATTTTATATTGTCACTAATTACGTACCATTGTTCTCCAGTAATTATATTGTACACATGATTTGTTAACATCGGTAGGCCTATACTTTATTAACAGTATTTAGACATATAAGTAGACAAACAAATCCAGGGGTGAATTTTGGGGGAGGAATTTCTGAAGAGGCAATTATGGATCACGGAAAAGCGTCACGTGTGTTAACGAATGAAACATTGAATCATAAAAAGTTGCTCGTGTTACAAATGCAGAAAAGAAAAAAGTTTGTCTTATAAAAAAATTCAAGTACAATATTTGAGTAGTCTTAAATTTATACTAAAAATATATTCTTAAACTGAATTATTTTTAAACTTATTTTAAAGTATATTCTTTCCTAAACGATAACAGGCATACAAATAAAAGATTCTCAGGCATCTTCTCAAGAAAATTTAAAATTCAGTTCCTGAGTATTTACGTTTTCGAGTATTTTAAAAATTGAATAATCTTGATAAACAAAGTAAAATAATATTTTCGTCCCATTAAAATTGTAAAGAAATATTTGAATATTTGAGGTGCCATTTCTCTGCTCATCCACCTCTGTATCCGGCCCAGGACAAAAAAAAAATACCATGGGCGTATATAAAGGTATTCACATAGTTTCTGAGGAAAACTTCATTGCTGATATCGAATATCACATCATAGAAAAGATAATATGCTGAAGAAGAATGCAGTCACAGTTCGGAGAGCCGACGACAATGAAAATATAACGGGCTGAAAGAGCACATGCTTAAAACATTCGTAGGCCTACGCACAAATTATGTTTCGAAATTGTCTTCAATGTACTAAGTTATGGCGGTCCCTGTGTGTGTGTGTGTGTGTGTGTGTGTGTGTGTGTGTGTGTGTGTGTGTGTGTGTGTGTGTGTGTGTGTGTGTGTGTGTGTGTGTGTGTGTGTGTGTGTGTGTGTGTGTGTGTGTGTGTGTGTGTGTGTGTGTGTGTAGGCCTACACCAAACCAATAAATACATCTGGTGAAGAAATGTGATATAATTATGATTACTATAGCGAATATGGTATCAAATACCCAAACACACACACACACACACAATAACAACTATCACAAAAACAATTATCTTTTCTAATCTCTAATGAAGTAGAAATCTTTTGTGCAAAAGCTTAAGCCATACAATTTTCATATGAGCAAACAAAACTGATTTAATTTTCTAACAGTTGTAACACCAAGAAAGTTGAGAATATGTGTACGTTTAAGCACATAAATTATAGTTTAAGGATACGTATAGAGTATAAATGTACGTGTATAAATATATGTTTAATAATAATCATTTCTCCTTTTTCAACGCTTAAGCAGTCGACTTTGGGGGGAGAACATGAAAAGTTGGACCATTTTTTAATGATATAACGTTATAAAGATAGGAATGAGTAAAGATAAAAATACAGTGTGTCAGCAACACAATAGATTTATTAACGTACAAGTACAAAATCATTTGTGTTTTTTGGTTCGTTGTTCTTTTAATAATATTCACTTTCAGTTTAAAATACACACTACTCATTTAAGTTGTGTATCAAACAAAAATTAACATAGAAGTGAGGTGAAATTACAATGTAAAGTAATTTTAGAGTAAACCCACGAACTTATGTAAATTTTTTATGATATTCACAATCACAAGACGAAGCCGGTGAATCCGCGCCTGGACTATACGACATCAGGCGCATAGATCAGTGATTAGTCATTTACTACGATACTGAATATCACTATTCTATTAAGTCGCTACTTCCATATAGACATACTTCCATTTTAGAAATACGTTAAAATTTTTCTGTTGATTATAATTCAGTTAATCAACTTCGGGAAAAAGGATGGTTAAAAGAAATAAATAAAAAAAAAAGAATATTTTGTTTTGTGAAACTATGTCTTAACTGCAACAAAGCATTTAATTGTGTCTCAGGTTATAGCAACAGATTGGAACCTTCAGTCCCTTGTTTAAAGGGCGCAGGTAGCAAAACTATAACGGTTCTGTGTGTGTGTTGGGTTTACAGTGGTGGTAACTGTTGAGGGAAGATGGAAAAGCGTTTATTGTATAGTGCTTCTAAATAATATGTAATCATTCTGATCAGTTCCCCAGTACCATTTTTACAGTAACCAACTCTGTCCGTCCGTCTACTTTCTGTCTATCTGTCTCTGTCTCTGTCTCCCCCCTCACACACACACACACACAAATTTAATCTGAAGTAGGGCTACATATTAAACGTGTTTTCGAAACTTTGTATGTACACTTCCACTCAAACGACAAATCAACTAATAAGCCTAGTCTAAATGATAAAAGAATTGATGGTTGATAGAAATTTGCGTATTCGACGATTTTGTCATTTTTGTATGATAAAGAAGATCGTAAAGAAGTGGTAGGCGATGGTTTATAATGGTAGTGATAGATTGTATTTTTAACATTTATTATTTGTAAGATTTTTTTCTTGCATCTATTATATTTTATTTATAATATTGTACTGTTACTTGTAAAAATATTTATTTATCCTATTTTTGCTTTACTTATTTTATAAGGTCTTGTCTATGGCACGACGTGTATACGTTACAACGTAGCCTATATAAATAAATATAATATATCAAACAATATAGGCCTATCTTATACTTTATATATATATATATATAAAGTATAAAATTAGTTTAATAAAATCTCATTGGATGGAAACACGAGTTCAATTATTAATATATTCTGTTTAGCTATTTAAATATTCAGTTCGTTTATTTGTGTATTCAGCTCTGATGGTCAATAGTAGACCTAAGACGTAGATCTTGTGTTGATCATAAGAGCTAAATATGGAAACCAACTGAATTGAATACCTAAACTGTTAAACTAAATACGTTAATAAATGTTTAAACGTTGTTGTTTAAATAAATTAAACTCATTAACACAAGAGGAAAATAAGGTCCGGCAAACGGCAGACTAAAAAAGTGATACTTTTTATGTTTGTTTTATTGGTCTCGTATATTTCCTTGTGTTCTAAAATATTTTTCAACACGGTAACTACCATTGGGAAAGAATTTTTCGTAACGTTGTATAAACGTCTGTATATCCTGTTGAAAGACATTTGATTTGCTACCAGTTAAAGCAACTACTCTTCTATCACACTTTGATCTCGTTATGTTTGCAATATTTTGTGTGGGATGCTTAGAAACGGTGTGGCTATACGTTACGGAGGCAAAACAATCTTCCGTTTCACGATTAGCGGTGGCAGTGCTCATGTAGCAGGACACGGTGAGTTGGCAAACTTCTTCAGTAGCGTTTGACAGCACACTACAGATGTTTCTGTTGTGCCACGTTCTAAAGTAAAGTACTGCTGACCGACACTTTGATATTCCCAGTGTCCGCCTACTTGGACAGGTAGATCGCTTACTCGAGAACTGAAGCCTTCCAATTATAGTCTACAGATATATTCTTGTGAGATAATAGGTAGACACCTGATCATATTGTCCTTCTTGCAACTTCAGTCGTCAAGTACGACGCGTTTCGGGCTCACAGTCCCATCTTCAGGTAAAAATCACTCGAGGTGAGCTCGTCAGTACAAAACAATTAACACGCACATAAACATTAAATTCATTATACACACATATCGCGCGAGAACACGATGCGCATCGTCGAGAACATAAAAAGTGTACTGGCTTTATAAAGTTCAATGTAAAGATATGCCGGTAATACTCCTCATGTCTGTGCTAACGTGTTTATTATAGTATGAAGTGAGGGCGTTAGATTTGAACGAGACCATATCTTTCATAAGGCACTCATTCTGTAATCTAGCCGCTTTGTAGGCCTACATCTCGTATTCTTCCAATGCATCCATATATCGGCCTTTTTTACAATAATGTATGGAGTTAAAATTAACGGAGAAGTCAGTGTAACTATGGTTCCCGATAGACTTCTACTGTACCCTTAGAGCAGGATTGCTTCACTCATGAAGTAAACATTTTAAAACACATCGCTGTATCCAACGGTTATAACGTTAATATAATAGACAAACTTATCTCCAAGCACAAGAACAAAACTAAAATTACGAACAGCACGTTGCATAATACAGACAGATAAGCCTATGTATCGGTGGAATATACATCTCTGTTACTTAATATTATAAGAAACCATTTTAAGAAATACAACGTCGCAGTTATATTTAGAACTAAAAATAACACTGAAAATGCACTGCGCCCCAAGACACATAGAAAGATAGAGACATGCTCTGGCATCTATAAAATAATGTGTGATGACTGCGACAAATTGTATATCGGCCAGACCGGGAGACGCTTTGAAGACAGGTTCAAAGAACACCTGCCCGTGAAGAATTTAGTGCACAGTAAATCGACATACGCGCAACATCTAATTGATTGTAATCATAGTTACTCTGACTTCTCCGTTAATTTTAAGCCCATACATTATTGTAAAAAAGTCCGATATATGGATGCATTGGAAGAATACAAAGCGGCTAGATTACAGAAGGAGTGCCTTTTGAACTATATGGTCTCGTTCAAATCTAACACGCTCTTTTATACTATAATACACAAGCTAGCACAGACATGAGGAGTATTACCGGCATATCTTTACATTGAACTTTATACAGCCAGTACACTTTTATGTTCTCGACGACGCGCATCGTGTTCTCGCGCGATATGTGTGTATAATGAATCCAATGTTTATGTGCGTGTTAATTGTTTTGTACTGACGAGCTCACCTCGAGTGATTTTTACCTGAAGATGGGACTGTGAGCCCGAAACGCGTCGTACTTGACGACTGAAGTTGCAAGAAGGACAATATAATCAGGTATCTACCTATTATCTTAATTAATTCATGCAATTTGGAGACCACACACAATGAATATTCTTGAGGTTTGGCGCAGAAAGAACGTCTTCATATTACGAGAACTGCAAAATACTTTATGAGATTTTAATTTGTTTTCGTGCTAAATATGATATGAAGTAACAAATGTCTAGTGTTAATGTACCGACATGTAGGCCGACTATTGACTACATGCATCACTAATTCGTTGGTATTCATACCATCTTGTGGTTTGAAACAGACCAACTGACTCTAGATGACTACTATTAGAATACAGTACAATAGAATAGAATAGCATTTTTTATTTCCGTAGTATATACAAACATTACATCAAAAAATGATAACCATTTCGAGTGATTTCATACAATATAAACAATATAGCTCTTTAGACTTTTTTTACATACAAATAAACAAATACAATACTTTTAATACAGACAGGTACCTCCTTAGCAAGCTATGTGGAGGTTACTTTCTAGCTTTAACAGATGTGACAGCTGATTTAAAAAAAAATATATTATTTGAACGCTAATAATATGGCTTAACAAAATTAAAAAACATGAATATAGTAAATTTAAGTATACCGCTACAGTTATTTTCCATTTCCATATAAAACCTCGAGAAAAATAAAAACGATATTTATAAATAAATTGTATGCATTGTTATAAAATTTACGTTAATAAATAAAAATAATAATTTAATAAAAATCAACTGATCCAAACATTTCAAAATGTCTACCTAAAAAAAACCTCGACATTATCCGAAGACAGCAACCAATTTCTCACATATTTCAAAATATTAAATACATTATTTACGTCAGTAATAATGTTCCGAAGTTTATTATAAAGGTTGGGGGCACAGAATGTAAAACATCGTTTAAAAGGTTCATTGTTGACCGTGGAACTGTGGATTATGAAACTGCAATCATACTGACTAAACTTTAGCACTACTCCTTAAGTGACCACCTCTCATAAACACACCCGTAAAATTCGAAAAACAAAAATATAGCTTGGTGGAGAATGCTCAGACTCCTAAATAGAGGCAAGCATGGGTCATTTTTCTTTGCACCGGTCATAAATCTAATTATCTTCTTATCTGCGACTGCTACTGGACTAATAGTTGAAAAATACGCACCCCCCCTAACAATAAACAATAAACTATAATTTAGAATAAATAATACACCACTTTTTAGAGTAAAAAGAGGACAAGAATATTTTAAAAGGTACTATTTCCTTAAGGCAGAATTCATGTATTTTTTAATTTGTAATATACTACGCCTAATATACTGGTGTAGTTTAAAGTATGCCTATAGGAAATCATGCTCATGGTTTTCCTGAGCCGACGTACGTAGTGTCTGAGGAGGGGACTATCACTGCTTACTTTCACAACGTCTTTCTGGATGGACGCTCTAAGAGAAATAATAACGCCTAGTTAGTTGTTACTATCAGTGAAATGAAGAGAAATGTTATTGCAAGTTTTCAGGTGACATATTAGGCGATGGTTTGCCAACATCATTGCATGTTAAAAAATATGTATCCTCCACAGTGCGCGCACTTATAGACAAATAACCACTTTGATCGTTTTTAACCCTTAAACGAGTACAGGATTCGATTTTATTTTTGTATTTTGTTTTTCTTGGTGAGAAGAATTTACCTGTTTCATTGCAAATTTCGATGGCTCGAATAGATCGTAAAAGATGACGATGTAGTAAAAGCAATCAAATGACAAAGGAATCTTGGAACAGAAAGAAAGATGGTTAGAGTGGAGAGGGATGGCCGAGTGGAAACCAATCAGCCCTGCAAAGACCCATCGTGTATCATGTGGAGAGTTGGACTAAAAGGTAGGTTGAAGATATGATGGGAAAATCAAAAAATGAAGGACATGAAAGTATGAGAATAACAGGCCGGAAAAACAAATATAATATCGAGGAAGATGGAAAGTAGTAGTAAAGGAGAAGAAGAGATTCGAACAAGTATAGAGGTGGTAAGAAAAAAGAAGTAATTTAACTGACAAATTAGAGTAACTGGATAAAAAAAAATCAAGACTGAGTGGCTATGATTCCAGACAAGAATATTCAACTTTGTAATAATTCGTTGTTGTATCATCAGTTGTATCACCGTAATCATCACCGTTGTTGTTGTATCACCGTAATCATCAGTTGTTACAAAATTTATAAACTAATAAGTTCCCTGAGCTGCAGAACACGCTCTTTATTTAGAATAAAGTGGATTTAGGCCTATTATTGGATAAATTTTGATATTAGATAGTTTTGAATTATCAGAAAAATTATTAAAATTTCCATTACCCTACTTTTTTTGTTTAAAAAGTAAGAATTGTAAAGCAACCATAGAATAAACGCTAAAATTCCAAACAATTGGATTTGTGTTAAAATTCACTTTAGTCTGAACCGGGCTGGATTCCTGCAATTTTTCATATTTTTGACCCAATTTTTGGACATCGGGTCAAAAAATTTCCATAACTGTACACTGTAACCCCTCTTTATTTATTTATTTTATTTATTTATTTATTTTTTAAGAGAGAGGCCACTGGATATTTAAAACTAGGCGGAAGGCCTAGGAGAAGCATAAAATGCGCTGGGTCCAGTGAGACGGGACTTGCAATTAAACTCTCTGGTAACCAACAATAACAGCTTTTATTATCTGAAATTACATACATCACAATTCAAAAAACTCCTTAATACCCCATAATGTCGATATTCACATAATTATATAAATATACCCTGTTTATAACACATTGACATAAAAAATATAAGTCGGACATAATACATCTATATATATCTTCCCCTCAGTCTAAAATGATCATGATCATAACTCAACAAAACCTTTTCTTTTTTTTTTTAATCTCGACATTATAAAAAGGTACACTCATATATATATTTATCACTCCACCCCCCCCCCCCGAACACATAACAGCATATAACATCACAATTAATTTCACAAGATCACAGTTACACGCATTATGCCATCATACTCAAAAGCCCCACGGCCCGCCCGTATATTATCCTTTTATCGCCCCATGATATAGAAACATCGAATAACTGGAACCCGCCAGTATCTATTAATTAATTGGAAACTAATGTCATAGACCAAGAACACCCCTTATACATTTTTATAATGTCGGCAGCCAGCATAATTAATTAAGAACTGTAACAATTCCATGTCAGATTCAAATATACATTATAAATTTAGAAAACATTTGGAATGGCTCGTAATTAAAAAATATAATTATAAGTTAAAGCACTACTAACATTTCTTTAATCCTGCAAAATGTGAAACTTCTTGATCTATATAATGTACAGAACTTTTCTAAAAATCAGCCATAAGAGTGTAAAAATGTTTAAAAATTATTCCTTTATTTAATTATATATCAAGTCATAATTAATTATCTAATTAAATGGCAAGTCATTATTTAACCATAAGGATTTGATAGTAACAAAAGCATAACTGCAATTAAGGCTACATACAGCCTGCCTAACATTCACAAAATCTGACAGTTACAAAAGACTAAGAAAGACAGGTTTAGCATATAATGGCCAGAAAATACAAGTTACAAAAATATAAGTACCGCCTGTACAATTTCATTCCATGTAAAATTTTATAATCTGAAAATATTAAATATATAGACTTTAAATAAATAGAAAATGTTAATTTCAGCCATATGTGCATATATTAAAAAAAAAACATGCTGTATTCGTCCGGCTGCAGGAGTGTACCAGAGCAAGCCTGACTTGACAAAAAATGACCCGTAGAGAACCTGCATGAAATGACACCAACAGGTGCCTACCTTATGAATAGAAAAGCCATTTATAAAATGACAACCCAGAAACAGAATAAAAAAAATCCCCAGCCCTTGTATGCAGGAAAAATAATTAAATGTAAAACCCCAGTAATAACCTAAGAATAACATCCGAACCAGCCGGTTCGGATTCACGAAAATCATCCCCCTATACTTAATTTAAAAATCTCCCCTACAACTTTTGCACCCATAATACGGAACGAAAACGGCTCTGGTACCCTCCCACAGGTCAGTTTAAAATTGTAGTTGTTGAACTTTATTATAAAGTTTAAGTTACATTAAAATTGTCTTGCCGACACACCCTCTATTGAACCATGTCACTGAATAAAGTTAAACTGCTATTGCACATACACCTCCCATAGTATATTCTGCGGGCCAGGATAGAATAAAAAGAGTTTATATCACCTCATATGAAGCGGGCGGTTCCATGATTGTTGGCGGCAGCTGCTACTCTCTCCTCGGTCACAGACGAAGCTTTAGTGGTTCATGGCTTGGTGAAGGTGGCAGCACACCACGCTTTGGTCAGATCTCCATTTTAGGCGAGAACCCGGTGGGTCTTAAACAATTAGCCTGCCATAAAGATGAGAAGACGACATACAAAAATGCTCTGCTAAACCGAGGAAGGCGGTGGAGTAGTTTATGCAGTGAAAGCAAGGCCGGAACTGAACATCGCCATGTGCTCAGAACCGAAACCTGAATTCGGCCCGCTAGATCGCGTTCACAGTCGAAACAGTGCCACCGATATCACGCTCCCCAACTAATAACTAGACACTTATCCGAATCAATTATTGAAGAGAAAAAAAAACTAGGATTTGCATTTCCTCAAACGCGCCGGGTTATGCAAACACCGGCACAACACTTTATCCAAATTGGTTAAAATTCTCTTTAATCTATTATGTCGCATGGAATTTGCGATTTTACCAACATTTGCACCCACGTTTTAGCCTCCGGAGTCAGTAAATTTTGAAATTTTAAAAAATGGACACTAAATTCATTCAAATGAACATATTTCGGTTAAAAATTCCTGTCATTTGACAACCTTCATGGACTTTGCGATTTTTTCAAAACTTGTAGTGCCTCACATTTTTGCCTATCATCTATCAATAAAAAATAATAATAATAAGACTCTGTATCCTAAAAGTATGAACAGCGTACCAAGTTTTACGAAAATAGGTTGATGCGTTCAAATGTTATCGCGAGACATATTTCAAATAGGAGGGTAGACAGACAGACAAATGTCAAACGGTCGAGTTAAAACCAAGAACTCGGTTCGCTCGTTCAACTAAGCGGTATAAGATAGAACAAGTAATTATTCGAATAAAATCTTTACCCTCTATCTGCCTTTATAAATTCAGAGGTTCGTAATCCCGTCCAGCCAACGGTGGTCAACCTTCCAGGTTTTGTAATTCATGCATTGGACCCACGACTCTTTAACCACACGACTATGTCTCCGGATTTTTTATTTATTACTGGATTAATAAATTATCGTGTATGTTGGAATACTACAACAGCAAAAACTGCTTTCGTATAACAACAGTTTGTCATGTTTTAGAAACTTAACCGCGAGTAATTATAAATTAAACTTGCCAACACAGATTTCAACGCTACCTTAAACTAACGTCGCGCTCTGCATTTTATCAGAAAAATATACCACTTATAAGCTTAAAACACTCGAAATAGTTGAATCATTTATAATTTCAGTGGACTGGAATTTAAATGGGCCCTCTATTTGTTCACGACGGTCTGTTGTGGGCAGCGACAGCTCTTTATCAAAATATCTGGTGGTGCTCAATGAAGATTAAATCACGAGCAAGAATAACTGTAGGCTTTTATTAAATTATGACCAGACCTAATTAAAATAAATATATAATTTTTATAACACTCATTTATCTGCACGGAAAATCCATCGTTCTGCCCTTCGGTCTGGCAAAATTATCAATAATTCTTTAATTCCCCCATGAAGAGCATGGCACACAAAGCCAGTCTTGCTTTAGACATGTTCCTTAGAAAGGTTTTAACACGTTTTAAGGTGCAGGAACACTTCTCTGCTTCTACAATTGTCATCAAAATTGTTATAATGATTTTTTATAGTTTTAAACATTCACTGAATATTACCATTAAATTGTTTAAAAGCCAAAGTCAAGCAAAGTAAATACAACGTTGCCAGTGGCGTACCTAGGTCACTGGAGGCCCGGGGCGGATTTATTCTGAGGCCCTCCTCCATAAGATAGGTTTTTATAATCCAATTTCTGTTTAAGTAATACATAGCAAAAATACTTTACTGTTATATATTTATTGTCTAATTACTACATTGACAAACAGAATTATCACTGTTGCACACCACTATAGAAAAATTATTCCGATTAGCGCTTTCAAGATTCTCAGCTCATCGTCAGATCGTGTTATTTCCGATCTGATGATGAGCTGAGAAGCTTGAAAGCGCTAATCGGAATAATTTTTCTATAGTAGTGTGCAACAGTGATAATTCTGTTCGTGATTATAACCACTAACACAACTTTATTAATTAAATTACTATATTGATACATCTTGTTAGGAAACTTTGTAAGAAACTGTAGTAATGTTTGAAATAAAAATCTACTTTCATATTATTAATACAAAGTTTAAAGAAATAATAGAAGTAGTATTATTTATAGACTACATTAATTTATTACAATACTTTATAAAATACAATAAACTCACATACTCCAAAACAAATTTATCATTGCTGCAAACAATACTTAGCAATTTTTATTCAAGTCAGTTAGCAGTTTTAGTGTAAATAAGGTGAACATTCTAAAATGGCCATTTTGTGGTTTTGGCTTTGGAAAATTTTTGTTCGTTTGAATAATTGGCCCGATTTCTGCCCTCCGAATTATCCGCTGTTCGGTAAAAATTCTGATGAAAGAATAAAAAAAAATTTGTTGGTGTTCTGAAATGTTAAATTTTGTTCATTGGTGTAATCTCTTTTAGCGTAGGCCTTCATGTTATTGCCCGATATTTCACTCCGCCGTTTACATTTTCGTACCAAGGCACGGCCTTCTTGAGTCGCTGCCGCTGCCGTTGCCATCCGTGCTGTTTGACGTTCAATTTGCAACTACCGACTGCGTGGTCAGGCATTGACACCAGGTACAACTGACACTTCTTTTTTAGTATGAATATATTTCTAATAATAAACTTACCTTTGCAAGTTTTTTTTAATATCTGTAAACACTTGTCTTTATGAGGTAGGGTGGTGGTAAAGGTACATTTCAAAATAATATGAAAAAAATCATTGGAATCGATCGATTAATCCTTGGACCTCTCCTAGTGTTGCGTTTCAGAGCGTAACAATAGAACATTTAAAAATAAATTAAAAAATTTACCAAAAAAACTTAATTTTCCAAAACCGGAGGCCCCTTACTAATTGGGCGGGGCGGCCCGTTACTGAACGTACCAATAACTCAACTAAAACATTCACTGCTGTATGTAGTGGAAGAGACTGTGCAAACTCGCTTCAAATCCAAAAAAGGGGTATGCAACAGATGTTTCTTTCAAGTGTTCCTCAGAAAATTGTTTGCTGTACTCTTGAAACTTGCTTGCAAGAAAGAGAAAAGCAAACGCATATCCTGTGAAGTTGAAACGCACCACAAGCAAGAACGTTTGTTTGCCACGAACGAAGTATACTTTAAAGTAGCTTTTAATACGTTTTATTACAACCGAACTGAATGCTACTATTCTCGCAGAATATCGAACTTGAGTAGAATTAAAGATGTCTGAACGTCTCTGGGCGGCGCTAGAAGCTGTACACCTTGGTGTCTCTGCCCTACCCCGCTGTTGCTACAAACTAAACACCGGATTTGAGACTCGAATGAAGAATTAAAGTCTTGCACAATCTGGCTTTTTTTAAATTGAAGAACTAGTCTAGTAATAAAATTGTTTTTATCATCATATTAATATGCTTCATATTATTTTTAAGTTTGAATAGTGAAACCTTAGGGTGAGGGACGTCTATTGAGTGGGTCGCACTTGTGGGGTATCGTGGACAGCTACGCCATATAAACAGAATACTGGTGGCAGGGTGGCGGGGTTACGCTTAAAGTAATATACGTACCCTATGACGATCCAGTGAAATGGAAAATAGTAAATATTCTTCCATGCCTTATACGGCGAAGAGATGGTGGTCGCCGAAGACTTGGTTTTAGTCATACCCTAAACTAAAACCAAAATCATGGGCTGATCAGATCCGTAGCCTGGGGGGGGGGGGTGAAGGCTGGGAGAGACGACCTCTGCATAAAATCTTCCGGAGACCACGGGCCAGCTTGTCATCTGTTGTGAACAACTTAATGAAAAGCCTTGCTCACGGATTTGGTTTGGAATAAAACCCACTTGATAAACAGACTTCGTGAAACAGCCTCCTGTACAATACTATTCCTTTGTAAGTAACTCGTTGAGTTTCCTGCAGGTATCCTATGTAACATCTTCAAATAAGTACACTGCAAGTAGATTTATTTTCACCTGACGCACGTTTCACAGAAATTATTCTGTATCTTCAGAGGTTTGTTTGAATTGTAATTGAATGCTTCGCTTACAATATAGTTAACGGAGAATCGAATTTGCTTCAGTTCTATTTTCGATTGTTTTAATGTTTATGTAGTAGCTATTTATTATATATTAATGTTTATTTTATTGTTCTAATAAATGTATTATTTTAAATAAATCGTCTTTTTTTTATTTGAATTTGTTCTTTAATTAGTAGATTATTATTCTTGTGTTTGTAAATATTAAGATTTTCACAGATATTCATTTTAAATTCAAATAAATTCCGAAGAACGAAATTCACTGATGTGTACTGTCCGAAAGTAGAGAACCGGCCGTATTTTAATGATTAAATATTTTCATTCGGCAACAGATTTGACGCTTTGTCATAATTTGTAGTTATTTCCGCATAACCCCCCCTTAATCCCTTTTTGGACCCACCATTGCAAGTTCTCTCTCTCTCTCTCTCTCTCTCACACACACACACACACACACACACACACACACACACACACACACACACACACACACACACACACACAACATTATGTTCCACAAACGTTATATAAGAAAAACAGCTTTTTACATTCTGATGGTGTATTAGCCTACGAGTCTGTAGTCAGTCTCGTAGACGATATTTGACGCCATCATAATGACTGGTGTAACGTGCAAAGACGCCCCGGGGTAGTTTCAGGCGGGCTAATAACAATACGTACTAGGACTTATCGGCGTAAAAATTCGCACGTTCACGGGGAGTCCACCATGTTAATATTTGAGTAGGCCTAATGGTATTGTTTTGTTTGAGGCTCTCATCGAGTCCTGACTGCGCGACCATTGTGACACCAAGATCCCACGTCGTCGAGCCGAGCACACGGGGAAACAAAAGGCCGGCGAAAATTTGTATTAGGCTATCTCAAACCGTTGTTTTCCAGCGGTAAGACATTTTATCTGTATTTAAAACTACCAACTATACGCCGTTAGTCGAATCGAATAAAAATAAAATTTAAATATAAAAAATGAAGCAACGTATAAAAGCAAAGTTGTCTTAGTAACACATGTATTATTAATACTATTTTATTACCTTAAAAATAATTTTCACAAAAAAGTTGTGTGAAAATGTTTAAAATTGTGTTGTCCGATGTTGGGTGTCATAAATAAATTTCAGCATCATGAAAACCTCACTTCCATAGCTGGGAATCCGAAGCCATTCTTTTAATAGATTTGCCCATGATTCGTTCCATATGTTGTCTAGATTCTTGTAGTTAACGACCAAAGGGTATGTCCGATGGACCGATAGTTGTATGCTGACTGATGTCCGTGAATATTACGACCAATGGATTTGGGTATATTTTAAGGCGTTTCATGTATCTATCACTATACGCAGAGCATATTTTAAGCAATAAACTAGTGGAGGACCTTATTTTAAGTGCCGGCTAGTGAAGGACTTAGTGCCGCCTAGTGGCAGGTAGGCCTATTAGTGCCGCTGCCGAAAAGTGAGAACAAAAGGGAATACATCAGCAAGTCACGAAGGCGCGTTTGCATTTGCGTATATTAGCTTTCAGCACTGTCTGTAAAGTGTGCGAATTGGGCATTTATTTTTTCTGCGACACTCTATTTTCAAAAGACTCTGTTTTTTTAAGTTTGTGCCTTTGATGTGGATTAAGGGAATATTTTTATATTGAAATATTTCCTTTTTCTTTCTTAACTAATTTATTTACTTGTAAAGCAATTTAATATGAAATGTTTATGCATTTTTCATTTAAAAAAATTACTACAAATTAAACAAACTTATGGTGTATAAGCTTTTGCCAATCTCAGTCTGTACATATACAGAGTGGCCCAAAAGTCACTACCCATTGTGAGTTACTGAGTTACCCATTGTAAATATTGTAAAATATTAAGATAACTTTGGTTGTGATCTTCCCAATTTTATCGACAAAGTTCAGTCACGCGTTTTCGAAAAAATGGAGGGGGAATGTACAAAAAATTCATTTTTCATGATTATCTTAAACAATATTAAATTTATGAGAAAAATACAAAATAACAAAAAGAAAGAGCATAAAATTATGCATAAAAAAGGGTATTAGTATTTTTTTGTCAGGGCGAAACTTTTAGTAGAAAAATTAATTCAAAATTGGCCAAATTTTTCACAAGGTGGATTTTCACATAAATACATATTTATGTAATAGATATGCAATTTTTTCAGGAATATAAGTTTAAAAACTCATTATTATTCATTTATGTGTATATTATTATGTATAATTTTTACTTATTTATTACGCATTATAATAAAAATGTTATTAAAAAATGCTCTTTATAAATATATTCAAAAATAGTTTTTCTTCCAATCATTGAAGATTTTGACAATAAAATAACTTTTAAAACACAGATAAAACAGAAGAATTTGTAGTTAATAATAATTACATAACATTAAATAAAGACCCCACAAACAAATATCAAACACAAATAACAAATATACTAAAAAATAGTACCCAAATCATAAATCCTAAAGACTCCTTTAAATATAAAATGGATAATCCTTGTGCACCAAAATTAAATTCTTTAATAAAATTACACAAAATCAATAAACCTATCAGACCTTTAATAAACGCTAGAACCGCACCAAATTATATAATATCAAAATTACTAACACAAATCATAAAACATAAAATTGAACTTCCAGCAAAATACAATATAAAAATATCGGTACGGAGAACCATACATGACTTCCATGTTCTAAGATTTATATTTAAAATACTTTTCGAAATGAACTATTTCCATAGAAACTACTTCTTTCTTCAGCCTTAACCACAGTACTGTGATCACTAACGTATACCACCTCACGATAGTGAACTCAATTTTCACTGATGATGGCAGTCGATAGCACTGCCGAAACGTCTGGTTTTGTAGAAAACATTGGATCAAGCCCAAACAGCCCAGGAAGGAATTAACAACAAACTACTTCTTTGTTGCCGATAACGTAGTACACATGACATATAAATAAAAATTATTCCCACCCCCTTCAACTAGACTCTTCATTTATAGATATTTCATCTACGTTTCTACAGTGGATTATTATGATCTTCTTATCAGGATACTTTATTTATCAAAATTAAGTACTTTACTCTTGCTAAAACATAACATTTTGCAGGTAAACTACCCTTTCCCCGTAACCGATCTTCACCAAAATCAATAGACCTTGAGTTTTCTACAATTCAGAATGTACACAAAAAAATATTTGATTCTGTTTGAATGTGCGGCAGTTATCGTTCGGCATAGAAAAAATTACCGTTGTTAAAACATAAAGTGTTGCTGGTAAACTACCCCTTTCCGTTAACCGATCTTCACCAAAATGAACAGACCTTGAGTACTTAACAATTCAGGAATGTATGCAAAAAAATATTTGATTCTGTTTGAATGTGCGGCAGTTATCATTCGTCATAAGAAAAATTACCCTTGTTAAAACATAAAATGTTGCAGGTAAACTACCCCTTTCTCTTAACCGATCTTCACCAAAAACAACAGGTCTTGAGATCTCTATAATTCAGGGAGGTGTAAAAAAAAATATTTGGTTCTGTTTGAATTTACGGCAGTTATCGTTCGTCATAGAAAAAATTACCCTTGTTAAAACATAAAATGTTGCTGGTAAACTACCCCTTTCCCTTAACCGATCTTCATCAAAAACAATAGATCTTGAGTACTATACAATTCAGGGCTGTATGCAAAAAATTATTTGATTCTGTGTGAATTTGCGGCTATCGTTTGCCATAAAAAAAATCTACACATAGACACACACACACACACACACACACACGCTCTCTTTTCGAAAAATGACTTTTTTCATGTTTTGATGGTAATACAATTAGAATCTGCCGTTATCTTGAACACGATTTTTTTCGCCATCACCATACTTCCATTTCCTTATGGAACATGGAAGTAAAATAGTATCGAACTCACGGAACATTCAATATCGAACTGCGTTAATTCAATATCTGTATGGCGCATGTACCAGCTCTCCTCGCTCTCCCTAAAATTCTTCAACTTTCAGGGTCTGTTCTTTTTATGCCCATGCACGGATATAAACTCTCACTATGTAGAAGAGAAACCTCAAATATTGTAGTTTTACCTACAATAGTTACATATTCATATTTTTTTTTTAGTTTTTAACTATTAATATTAATACGCGCAATGGACGTATTTTTACATTTATTAATAAAAGTTACATTTATTTAAATTTAACTAAATGTTAACAATTCTTTACACCGCAGTCTTATAGAAGACACTTTGACCAATACGTGTTCATAATTTTGTTAAAAAATATTTATTTTGAAAATTTCTGTAGAAATTGTAAGTTAAGAAAATGATGTATACTTGCGAACTCAAAAAAATGATAAATTTTAAAACTCGCTCATTTATGCCAATAAATCAATACTAATTTTTATTATTTTTTCAAAGACGTTTTCAAAATATGTAACGTTCATATTGTGAAGTTTTTTTTTAATGTAAATACATTTGTAATAAATTGTTAATATGTTTATGCATTAGTTGAAAAAAATAAAAAACAAAAAAGTTAGTACTTTATTTTAAGTATTTATTAATACTTTAATTATTTTCTTTTCATTTTATGTAAAAGTACAAACATTTAGCTTTAAAATGCTTTTTGATTTTTGTCTCTACGACTATTATAACGGATTTTATTAAAATTTGTATGTTGCAATGTCAGAAAAAATTAGCCTTCCGCTCATCGGGGCGGACTCCAACAATCAATTTCAATTTTTTTCTAATATTTCAATTCCATTTTTCTCACAAAGTATTGGCCTGACAAAAAACATGATAAATAGCTTTTTTGTAGAGAATTTAATGCTCTTTAATTTTTGTAATTTGTCTTTTTTCGTAATTTTTTTTTATTTTTTAAGATAATCACGAAAAATGAATTTTTTGTACCTTCCCCCTCCCTTTTTTCGAAAACCCGTGACTGAATTTTTGTAAACTTTCTTTTAAATTGTTTCTCACCCTTTTATCTAGCCTTATGCAAAAAATCTCATAGAAGCCACTAAATTTGAAATTTTTTCCTTCAGTGACTGTACTAATATCTAATTACAGTTTTATATATTTTTAAGTAGACCAGTGATAAAGTATTTGAATTTGTAACAGGCCTCCATGTAGTAGTAATGTGCACATCACACTGTAATGTACTTATTGAATATTATATTACATAATTAATTATAATGAATCCATTTGAGTGTTTTTGGTGTTTATTTTTATTTTCTTAATGTCTAAAGCATTTGTGTCTATTTTTACAGTTAATTTCATGAGTAAAGATCATGGTCAAGTTAAATTCATATTACATAATTTTCAATAGTATATAAAAATCACACACACACTGGTTAGTTTAGTGCCGCCTAGTGCAAATTCCTTACCTTACAAATATATGCTCTGACTATGAGGTTCGCAATTCTTCGTTTACCGTAGGTATTTGACGGTAATGAGGGATGTTCTTATCTGTGCAAAATCACGGGACATTCGTTATGACGCGTAAACACTATTAGGCTACCTGAAGTCTTTCAAGAACAGAGATGTAGGAGATCGGCGTCGTTTCGACACTGGTTTGATTATCATATTACTACTAAGGCAACAGCTTATTAAAAGTGATAGTGGTGTACAAGAAACGTGAGAGTTATTTAAGATCAGTCAAATCAATTGTACATCCTACTTCTATTATGTTTTTGAATATTTTGTTTTATTTAAATTAGAAGACCACCCACTGATTTGTTCGTAATCCTCGTTACAAGCCTGAAATTCAATTTTTAATAAACAGTTTCTAACATCTTGATGCAAATTTACATAATATCACATACGGAAGAATATTTTTCCGGCCGTTTTGTCAAAGTAGCTGCGCTATGGATCGCCTCGACGTTCGGCATGCTGGCGATTTCTTGCTTCGTGTTCAGCGGCAAAAGGTTTTATTTCTCTAGTCCGGACCCCCAACATGGAGAACCAGGTGCTATAATTTCGGGGATTCACCTCTCCTAGTTGTTGGTATGGTTCTGAAACTTGGGTTCCACTGAAGAAACATCATAGTAGATTACAGGTAACGGAGATGAGATTCTTGCGATGTGTTAAAGGCTACAGAAGAAGAGATAAACGTTGCAATGAAGACACAAGCAAAGAGTTGAAATGTTTAATACAGGCCTACAAGATCGTATTTGGGAAAATAGGGGTGGGTTGCTCGTCTAATTAAGGTGCCGGATAGCAGATTGCCCAAGAAACCTATTGGACAAAGAAATACGTATAGAAAACCCTAGGAAGCGTCGATGAAGTGCATGAATTTCCTTTGGGGCCAGAACTGACAATTCTCCTATTCCTGTTGAAAGAAGAGGACTTCTAGATTGGCCGTCTTCTCTAGGCTGACGAATAAGTTCTGCTCATAGGGCGATGAAAGGTTAACTAGTATAGACATAGATAGACGTAGACATGGACAGCCATGGATAGAGATATTGTGTAAAAGACATGTGACTGTGGAACATACATCGTCTGACTCCTAGACTGAGGTTTATCGGGGATGAGAAGTTCTCTACAAGTAACTACACTATTGCCGGCGTAGCCTTCAACTTTCACCGGAGAATGCAAACTCCCCTGGCCCGCGCGGACAGTGTTTCGATAAGGCCATGTCTCCTGACATCTGTAGGATATGCAGATGATATTAATATCATGGTAAGATCCCAAGGAAGAGCAAAAGAGACCTTGCAGGAACTCAAAGGTGAAGCAGAAGAGATAGGATTACAGGTCAATACGGGTAAAACAAAGGTTATGATCACCACTCGAAGAAAAACCAGAAAACCTGGACAGTTTGAAATCGGACCACTAAATCTGCAAATAGTTATTCGGTTTAAATATTTGGGATATTGGATGGCAGAAGTTATGAAGAAATAAATGAAATAAGGTAAAGTATACAGACCGCAAATAGAGCATATGCTTCGTTGACAACAATATTCAAAACAAGAAATATTCACCGTCAGTCCAAGGTTATATACAGTTATGATTAGACCGGTGATAACATATGTCAGCGAGACTTGGTCTCTGAACAAACAAGCCGCTTACACAGTCAATACATTTGAAAGGAGAATTTTGAGGAGAGTATATTGGACCAATCCAAGTCGATGGAATATGGAGAATACGTCACAATGAGGAACTATACAAGCTATATAAAGACAATGATCTGGCCACCACCATCCGACTGCATAGATTGCAATGGGCAGGACACCTCATTAGGATAGAAGGCAACCGAATAGCTAGGAAGGTACTATTTAGTCAAATCGAGGGTAGACGTCCTGTCGGAAGAGCCAAGCATCGCTGGACTGACGCAGTGGCGAGGGATGCTGATACTTTGCTTAAAATAAAACGATGGCCATTGATCGCCAAGGACAGGGAAAAATGGAGGCGGATGACTATGGAGGCTAATGTTTGACTCCGAACTGTGACGCCATAGAAGAAGAAGATGTCCCCTGACGAGAGAATCAAAGTAACCACTTAAAATAAAGTTGAAAGCATCTTTTCCTTTCTTCATGTAAAGTGCTTTAAGGTGCCTGAGAAACGTGTTGACGTTATTGTTGTTAATTTTGCGAATTATGTTTCGAAAATATGCAAATGTCGCTGGACGATGCATATCTTTCAGCCTTAAAATACCCAAACATAAAAGGCAAGAGAACGCAGGTCGGGTGATGTAGTTGTTCATAGGTTCTTTGAAAAACTAAGCTGTTCAAAGAAACTGAAGAAACTATTACCGTTGGCAGTACCGGACCTTTCTTTGCATCTGGCTCATTTAGTTGTTGGACAGCAGTTCTTGGCTGTTATTTGGCAGTTCACATGCCAGTTTCTTGACTTAATCGGCGCAGCTATTTCTGTGAAAAAATCAGTAGACGATTCAGGGTATCAGGAATGAGCCTTTAGAGGTTGCCATTTTTTTTACCACTTCCATTAACGAGGGATCCAGTCTTCCCACTTTTCATATGATCAATACAATTGTTAGCTTGCTTGCATCTTCTCGAACACAAAACTTAATCGCAAAAGCGTTTTGGGCAGCAACCGACGAGTTTTGTAACCCATTAAGTTTTCCCAACAAAAACCCTTCATACTTTTCTATGTTACGTCTCATCATCTGTAAGATAATTGTCAATCATTACCTTATCTACAGCTTGATTCCATGACCTTCTCGATCTATCCTCGCTCCTTCTTCTCGTTTCGTCCATTCTCCTTAGCTCACCTCACCATATTAGCCTTCTTCCCTCTATTCTGTCTACGACGTCCTTTTCAGTATTCATCTTTTTCCAAATGACAGTCTTGAATGTGTATTGAATTTGGACAACTTTTTTCTAAGTGCGTTCATATTTAAGAGTTGCAAATTTGTCCTTTGTTTGTTATTGAGTTCCCAGAATTCATAATATAGTTTTGTTTGCTTATTGTAAGGTAATAATTAGATAATGTCTGATAACGTTATAAACTATTTCTATACAAACGCCAACAAGCCTCTACCACATTTTCAATCTTAGATACCATCGCCCCTCACATCGCGGTCTCAGTCAGTTGCCGACGAAACAACGTTTTACCTGTTCTTACGCGGTCAATTGCGCCCCGCGCTTTCACTTACTGACCGAATCTGTCATTTAGAAACGTTCCTATTCTGAACTTCGATGAGAGTTCAATTCATTTATGTGAGTAACCTCTTTATTCCAATATTCTTGTCACGTTTGGCTAGGTTAGGTCAGGTTAGGTTACGTTACGTTACGTTAGGGTAGGTTCGGATAGGCTAAGAATGGATAGAATTATAATGGTAATTCCTGCAGTATTATAATAACATGACAATTCAATTGATCGCAACTGACCGGGTTTTATACGAATGGGTTGCAACTGACCACGGTCCCCGCATCGGGTATCTATCTGGAACGGGATATTTTTCCTGAATTGGAACATACCACTTGCTGGAACAGACAAAAGAATGGATGCCTTCAATTAAGGCTTTACAGTCGAATTTTCAAGATGCATTCTCAGAGCGAATGCTTGTATATTACAAAAACTACAGATACAAGAAATGGACATTTATTTTACGTAGACGTAATGGATTTGTCTACGATTAAATATTAATAATAGTGTTAATACGTAGACAAATTATTAAGACATACAAAATTTATTTTGGACACAACTACATAGAAAAACAGGCGAAAAAATAAAAAGTAGAAGACGTGGGGTATGCGTATAGGCCTGTCTCCAGCGAGTTAGACGAATAGACACATATCGGCCTCTCTCCGTACGTCTGTTTGTCTGTCCGTCTGTTTCCATCTACCTCCCTAATTCTCTCTGCCCTCACTCTCTGACACATTCACTCAGTTATGTATGTGTAACACGAATTTATTCATTTTGTACTATGGTAAAGAATTTTTCAGAGAACACACGTGTAATAGAAACGAAATCTGCTGACTTTTTTCGAAAGTAAATTGTAGACAGCGTACGGCTTGAAAATAGAACTTACAGCACAGGCATTGGAGCAACGGCGTATCCAGAATAAGTTGTGACTTTGTTCCCGCTCACACGTACGTGTGCCCGGTAATGGTGGAATTTAATTTTTTGAGTTTACCTTCCAGTTTTGCCGGCGTGCGCAAGTGTGTGTATGTGGCGGTGGAAGATAATACAATTTGTGCGGCTGGGTTATAGAGTTTTTCACAAATCTATTTGCGACAAATGTAATTTCTTCTTCTGTTTACTGCCGTTTTGTTTTAGGTCTGTGTTTCGATCACTTAACCGCCGTACTGCCTACGATATTTATTTTTTTAATCTATATATATATATATATATATATATATATAACTCAAAGTCTGAGGATTTATTTGTATTGACCCTTCTCCGTTTTGTGGTACGATTTTCTGTAAAATCAGCCCGAAATTGTGACTAAATACCGTCTGCAACATTTACCTACCCTTCTCCGTTTTTTTCTACGCATTATGTTTTGTAAGCTTAATTTTGTACACATAATTTTTTTTTAAATCGAGTCGGTTGGTATTTTACATAAATAACTGCCTTAAACTTCTCGTTTTTCTGTGGCACACATTACACCATATTCTTTTGGGAGGTAACTCGGGAATAAAAAGAATTATTAGATTATGTCCGTCAATTTAGAACTATATCAAATTTGTATATCTAAAATATTCGTAGTGTAACTTCGTCTCTGTACTCTATTCTTCTAATATATTGAGTTAGTTTGATATTGGCCTATTCTGCAAGGTAGTTTCGGATAGGCTACGTTTAATGCTGTGTTGGTACGTCTATAAAGCAAATGTTTTCGCATTGAAAACGGGAATAAAAACGACAATTTTCTACCATAAACTGATTCGACCTTGGAACCATAAACGATGTAGACTTGGAAAACTCTGCTTCGACATATTTTATCGCTGCCAGAGGCCATGTAATGACAGTGGACTGTTTCATTGGACTTGGGCGCTCACTATGTTACAAAAATTACATTTTGTATACTTTTTGACGCGAGGTGTACCCAAATGGTTTAAAAACGTAGTTTTAGTCTTCTTGAAATTGATAACATGTGCTAATCCTGTATTCAAATCTGATTTGTCTCGTAAGGGATAACTGTTTTGAGTGATATTCATTGGTTTAAATAACGAATCAGTTATTCGCGTCTCCTCAGGACAGTCATTTTGTCAATACTAAATTGCCTCAGGTAGGTTGTTCTGACTCACTACACCTTATCGTTATTCGTTTTTATTTTAATTGCTGTTTTTGGGTCTAATTAATTTAGTTAATTTTGTCAGTATTAACCAAATATAGCTTAATTTAAATGTAAATTATTTAAAGCCGGAGACACGAGACTGAACAAGCGAGCAGCGTTATTGAATAGACCGCCGAAACAATTGGGGCTAATATTTAATTGCTATGTGGCGCGTGGGTGCACGCAATAGCTAAACATATAGGGCTAGCAAAAATTATACAGCCAAATTAATAAGTTATACGTTAACGGAGATAGCATAGCTGACGATTAGTCTTAATTTTATTGTCCAAAACTATTTGTAATTAAGTAATTAAGTACATCATCTTATATCAAAAAATAACTCGAATTAGACACATATAGGCTACAGTATATAAGTACTTTATCTTGTACCTAATCTCGATGGTACCATACTCCCAGAATTATCTTGTAATTGTTCTATAAGATACTTGTTCTTGTGTAGTCAACGAGTTACGATATTTACGTGTCACAGAACTGAAAACAACTGATAGCAAAATAACAATTCACTACAAAATTAACAAGCTGTAACTGCCATGGTATACGTAATAAAAATTACGCTTCCAAAATGCCATAATAAAATTTTTGAATAAATTAATATTTTTTGTAGAGTGCAATGATTTACGGGACACTCGGTATTAACGTAATCGTGAATCGAAACCTTATACCTTCGATTTATGACTTTAATTGGCATTATGAAAACCTGACTTTAAGAACTCGGACTTTTGCAAAGACTGTATTTTTAGCACTACAGAAGAGTCTGTAAAATACAGTTTCGTTGATGTTAATATTTATCGTAAGTATCCTAGTGAGCGTAACGGTTAATTGTGTGATAAGATCTGGCCATATGTATAAATTTAACTTCCGAATCGTATCATAAAGCCTGAACATTTCTAATGCTGTAAGAACGTTCATTGTTTTGGTAGGGAACTGTTGATAGTGACCGCTGACAACAAATAGGCGTAATAAAATACGAAATGTCTAAAAATCAATCGCCTAAAAAAATATTTGTATCTTAGGTTTTTTCGGTGAGTAAGTAACAAAAAAATGTGCATAACAAAATACAGTAGTCGCGTTTATCGAAACTGTAAATTGTCACAGCCCCAACGCTATCTCTTATTTTAATGAGGCAAATATTCACGTGGCAGTGGCACACAACTGTCAGTCATTTCGGCCTCCCACAGGTTCGCTGCCACCACTATACTTTTATTTCCATGGTATAATCGCTGAGTTCACACAAAGACTGAAGGAAACCCACAGTCAAGTTGTTTTACCTGGCGTAGGACTACTACCAGTTTCAAAAAAATTTGTTTGTTTGTTTTTAATTAGGTGGAAGAAAGAGTTGCAAGTTGCTTGCACTATTCCTATAATTAACATTTATTTACGTTATAGCCTACGTATACTTACTGGTCACTTCTTTGGGATGTTGGATTCTTATTAGATATTTTATCAAATCTGGATATAAAATGCATTGTACAATAACATTAAGGTAAAATCATGCTGCGAATTACAAACTGCGGAGACTGTAGGGGAATTGTTTGACCCCAACCCCACAAAATACTTTATATCTCGGACACTACTCAATTAGGTAAATAGTTCAGGTTTATTCATTGTGACTCGGGTCTGTGTGTTTACGGACAGGATACTGCAGTCTGCTAATTGGCGCCAACGTCACACACGTCCGTGTTTCTGCATTTATTCTGAGTTGTAATGTACGTTCTTCTGTCAGTCAGTAAACCCTTCATTTTCTCACATAACTTCCAGCCACACGAAGATGGACCCAAGTAGTAAATGGATTTAGTATCCATTTACCCGGAACCGAAGTAAGAAACTGTAGGTAACAGAGCTACTCATACGACACAGATCTTAAGGAACGAAAAATATTTCATCCAAAGCTACGTCGGAATTACAGACGCAGGTGTGTGGATTGAATAGTGATATTTGCCGTGTTTTCGGAACCATTTAAATTTCCGGTACTCATAGGAAAAGTGAAATAAAAACAGAAATATTTTGTAAAATTTTGGAGCTATAGTTCTATCAGACTGGCGGGTTGAAACGGGTTATTCGACTGACGGTTTTCTGTTTGCAGTACATTGAACACGAAACGTTTCTTGTGCTGCAAAACTACAGTCGTCTTCAGACAGTTGAGAAGCAAATACTCCATCTTTTTTCCTTTTTTCTTGAGCTACTTCCTCCCTATCACAGCGTTATGCATATTCTCTGTGCCAGCTTCTGGGTATTATCTCATCGTGTCTCCCTTGGTCTCAATGAGATTCGATTTTTATTCGTCTGCTTCGCGATTTATAGGCTGAAACCTGATGCGAAGTTCTGTCTAATGATTCAGCCACGTCCGTCTGTTCTTCTCTGATTGAGAATGTGCCGAACTTTCTCCTAATCAGTCGTTACTGTAAATAGTATGAGCATTGTCATTCAAGTAACTGAAGCGGTTGCCTGTTTTATTAGTTTTTTTTTTCTATTTGTATCGACCATCTGAGGACCACATGCCAATTTCAATTCTTTATTCCTTGTTCTTTTCTTTTTCTCCAATATTCTTTCATATTCTTTCATCTTTTCACTGTGTCTCTTCTTCCTGTCTTCAGTCCACTTTGAACCTGCGTTTTTTTCTCTCCTACCCTGGATTCCTTCCTTTTTTAACACTTTTGCCCGAAAAACTTCCCTTTCAATTGCTTCTTCTGCGTTTATATTATTTTTTTCTAAATCCTTTCTGACTTCTTTAATCCATCTTAATGTTGACTTTTTTCTCACAGATATATGAAGATCTGTTTTGTTAACCTATTGTCGACCATTCTATATAAATTTACAAACAATACTAGTCTTCTTATTCTCACTGTTTCTGTTATATTTTCTATACTTTGATATATTTCTTCATTACTTCTTAATTTCCAACCTTCTGAAGTTTTTCGTGGGCCTAATATTTTCCTAATATGATTACTGTTTTGGTGTTTACTGAAGAGCAGTAAAGAAGTTATTGTCCTTTGTTTTCATCTTCCTCCAACAGGTCTCTGCTGGCCTTCGCTGTGTGATAACGTTAATCCATTCCTCCCTGTTAGAAGTCTGCAGTCGTTCACTCTCGGTTGCACTGTTCTAGTGCGTTTTGCAACATTGTCTATCTATCTTTTTTCGCATTGCTCCTACTCCGTAGTCTTGGGTCTCCAGATCACAACTCCTCTGTTCGTATTCTCTCCCTCCTCTCTTTTCGCTTTTTTGTTTTCGTATATTTTCGAGAAACCTCAAATTTCACATTTGAGGTGTTTTGTTCTGTAAAATGTGTGAATACGATGCCGTTTTGCTATTCTGAGCACGTAAGTTAAGTTGCAATTTTTATTTTAAATTACGTACGTTAAATCTTTATGTTAAACAGCTTTTTATTATCTCAGGTAATAGCCAAACTTGAAGTAGTTTAATTTTTTCGTATCTGCGCGTATATCAAACTATTTTTAAGTCTCTGGAGAACTAAAAATGATATAAAATAGTGTTCCTTTTATTAAATGTGGTAGGCCTATACAACGGAGGAAAACTGAATATAAGTAAAACATATATGTATACTTAAATACAGTGTAAAAGTAGGTTACTTGAATATGTTACGAGAATATGTACGACATCTTCTATAATTTATCTCAGGTACATTTTCTTCCCAAAAGATATGTTCTTCCCAATTCACTGCACCTTCTATCACCAACGTTATTACTCATGTATGTGTGTTATCCGTGATTACCAAAGCCTTTCCCGTGTTTAACCAAACCTAACCTAACCTAACCTACTATAAACGAATATTTGGTGGTACGGAGGAACGAGGGAGAATATATGAGTTTTTCGAAGCAAATAAAGGTCTGACCCAAGGCTGCCGTTTATCTCCAATGTTAAACAACATCCATTTAACTACGGTTTTTGAAGTGAAAACTTCTTATACGGCACTATGGTGCCCGGCTCACTCTTGCACACATCGCGATCTTAGTAAACTGATTCAGCATGTAGCGAAATAGATGTAGGCCTAACGAAAAGCAGTGCTGCCAGTTCATTCAAACATGTGTGCTTTCAGAAAAGCGTAATATTTTAAGAATGTGAGCATATTCTAAATGTTTAAATACTATTACAAGAATAACATAAATATTAAAAATAATTTTATTTATGATACAAGAAATTGTACTCACATGCTGAGAGATCGAGCTGAATACTTTTAAAACCCTTTGGTTGTAACTTAGGCCTACATAGTTTATTATTAGCCTTTCCAACTTTACAATTGTTTAATCAATAAAAACAAATTAAAATCAGTGACATTTATTTTTTTATTATAATATTTATAATATCGTCAATGAGAATGTTTATGTAAGCGTAGACGTTTGAAATGTCAAAAGAGTATTTTTTTTATGTTTCAAAATTCGATTTAGTTATTTAGCTATTTTATAATTTGTAAAAGAATCGAATTATTGTAATCCGGGGTAATATAAATATTATAAATATATAATATAATATGTAGTTATAATATAAGTATATAATAATTATCACGTCTACTTTTCAGCTAAATAATATGCTTAAATCATATTGTTACAATGGAAAACATTATTTGTTAAATATTGTTTGTACTTATATGTATGTATATGTTTGTATATTTTATTGAAAATAAAACGACGTGTGATATGATTCTATTTATGCTGATTGTAAATATCGATTACTTATACTAAAATACAGCCCATATAATACATTTAATTATTGAGCCCTCATCTCATTTAATTATCCGTTCACTCTTATTTGAATCTTAATTCTTTATAGCAAAATCTCTCTTACTTCAAAAACATACGAGCTAACTTTTACACGTTGAATCAGTTCACTCACCACTCCCACGACACATCCAAAATTTTTTAATAATAGTACAGAAAGTGCAACAGAACGGGAATGCAAGTGCAGAATGAAAAAATGTATACCCTCTTTGTTTGGTGACGAACAGATTGTTCTTGCCGATGGTATGGATGGCGTATCCCTATGTGGTGGAACACTAATGATGGACTTTGAAGACTGGCGCTTGGAAGTAAATATTCAGAAAAAATAAAAAAACATTAGTGTAGCCCTACGGTGAATGGTGGCGAGAAACAAGATTTTATTAATAACGCAAACTATTTTGGAGAACTACTTACTAGTGACGGAAGGGATGATTAATTAAGCATAAATGGAATCCTATAATTGAGCGGTTTATAGATTCATTATGTTGGCGATACAAGCCATTAGGACAGCTCAACGTAATGGTAATGGTGTAAGAGGATTACTTAACCAGAGTACATTAGTTAGAGTTGAAAATTAATCTGGTGGAAAAAAATGTAGAAAAGAAGACAAAATAGGAGGTAATTCTGCTACGCTCCGTCGGTAAATCCTATAGTTGTGAATGCTTAGATATTTATTATTCCGCTCTTTTTTTTCCGTGTGCAACTTCAGCCACATTTGAGATGATGTGGAATATCCCTTACCGTCTATCGTAACGATGCAGCCATTGTGTTAACAAATTTACACTAGGTACGTAATGCTCACAGTTCTTTTCTACTGGCAATCCTAGTTGTTTCAACATTAAGCACCTGGTTAGGTAACCTCTATTAAAGCATGAACCGGCATCATAAACCCCAAAATTGTAGGGAAACAAAAACAGTTTTTAGGAACTCACGACCAAATATGTTGTTTACTGACTCATTAGGGTTTTGGCTTTTACCATGGGGACACTTTTTTAGAAGATTCCGATCAGTCAGGTCTCTAAATATAGGTTCAAGTTCGGCTATAACCATAACGGCTGGTGGAAGATGGGTATGTTTGGTAGGATCATAATTTACTTCATTGGCAGTTGCGTTTTGAGACTTCCACAAACTATTTTCATGGACAGAGACCGTGAGTAGGGCTTTCATTTGTTGAGCCTGAATAGAAGTACTCAGCCCACACACCTTTTTTCATTTCTGCTAAATTTTCTGGTTTTTTCCTGATGACCAGTGCATAATACTTTTGAATTGCTAGGATTTCGTCATCAATCAGTCATCGATTTTTTCGTCCCAGCGTCTTACCGTCTCAAAGTTTGTTCTTATTTAATTTTGTCTTCAGTGTGCGGAGTCTTGGTCCCATGTGCTTTGATGTATGTACCACACACTTAAATTTTCCAATAGCAAAGTCATTTCCATAAGGATTGTATCTTCAAAAAAGAACATACCGGTATGTGGCTTTTGTTCTAGCAAACTACCCAAACCTAAAAGAAATCGTTAAACATTTTCCGGTTGTCCGATTAATTTATAATAAATATATTTTTTTTTTACGACGGTAGGTAAAAATCTCTATAGACACTAGGAACCCCGTAGTTTCTAGTAGTGTGGGACTCTAACCCACTAAAAACACCTCTCTTAATGCTACAACTGAGCAAGCTCATCCAGCAGCTTCTCTTTCATGTTTCTTTCACGGGTGATGGGGTGAAGCCCAGTGGCTAATCCCAAGATTATTCTGTCTTTCACGTAGAGTTTTATGGATCTATACATATTAATTGCTTTCTATTGGATACCAGATCATGTGGCTTCTGTCTTTTGAGTCATCTCAGGACGTGTGGAGCTTCTTCCACCACGTGTCGCATTATTAGGTTATCGTGGATCTGAATCCACTGATCATGTTTGTCTGCATATTTTGTTATTATTTCGCTGACATATTCTACATTGAGGTCTCTATGTAGGTTGTCGTTCCTTAGGCCTATATACCAAGGAGCATTCACTATGCTTCTGAGTACTTTGTTCCGAAAGGTTTGTATCTTTTCTAAGTTTGTTATCTTTGCACAGTCCCACAGCTGAATTCCGTAAGTCTACACAGGCTTCAGACCTTGTTTGTACAACGGCAGTTTGTTTTCAACTGTTAGTTGCGAGTTTCTTCCTAACAGCCAGTACATTTTTCTGTATTTTATGTTGAGCTCCTCCTTTTTTTTTACATGCTCTTTCCATTTAAGCTTTGTATCCAGCGTCATACCTAGATACTTAGCTGTGTTAGCATATGGCACTTCCAGTCCATTAATATAAACCCTTACTGGAACTACTTTTCTGTTGGTGAAGTTGATATGAACTGATTAAATATCACGCCATACAATATTTTGGAACAAAAAATGAAAATTGAATTTTTTGACCAAACTGCTGTGTCATTAACCCTTAAGCTGTGTTAATGATTGAAATCCACAGAAAATCTTGAGCAATGAGTGAGCGATGAATTGGCACCTGATTATATAGGCCTACTATGTGCTGACATTGCGTAGACTATATATACTGTACGCTGAGCGGATGTAGTGTAAACTGTTGACTTTGTGTGTTTGTTTTACAGTGTTCTACTGTATGTGTGTGTGTGGGGGGGGATCACTGAATTTGTACACTGGCGTTAGTCTCCGCAATTCAGTACAGTACGCTACTTACGGTAGCCTATGTAGCCTTCTGAACGCTGTCTTATGTCTTCCGTCGTGAAGAATTGAAAACGAACTGAGTAATATTTATTCTGGTAACAAAAAGCATTTCCTGTCACGCGACCTACAGCGGTATTTAATCATAAACGATTTAGACTCTGGTTATGAGGAAGAAACCAAACGGTACATTTCTGTTAACACTTCCTGCTAAAACAGCTAGTAGGGTTAGTCGGTACTGGGTGGGGCCTTGGACGTCCGCTTACCGGCCTGTACATTTTACTGGAGAGAAGGTTACTTTTACGACCACTGAAAAAGTATGACTATTATTCTGGCTGTCTATGTTTATGCAAACTGAAGACGGCCAAGTTGGTGGAGTTGGTGGCATTTCCACCCTCCCCTTCTCCTCCACTCCTACAATCAGCATTACCATTTTTGCTCATAAGTGCAACACTTGCGATACTGTAAAAATCAGGAGCAGCTATTGCTGTATTTAAAGTTCATAATCACATTGAAGTTTGCAAGTTTTTACATTATTTTCTGTGATGTGTTTTAAAAGTATTAATTCTTTTAGAAATTACGTGAGGCACAAAGGGATAAGGAAATGTATCACAGACTGGAACATTATACGAAAGAGAATTCAATGTTTGAAATGTAATGGTAAAATTTATATCCAAAAAGGGTTTAATAAAAATCTGATATTCAGGCGCGGGCCAAACCAATGTAGAGTTTAAAAGAATCTGCGAGCAATAGGTCTACGTTTCTTGGTATAGTAGGGGTTCCACAAGAAACTTTTGAATTCTTAAATTTGCGTGAATTCTTAAATACCAGATATCTGTAATTACAAAAGAAACCTAATAAAATACAAAAAACTACCAGAAAATTAATTTCCGAGTTTCGGGAAACATTAACTGTGTGGTTGTTGGAGAACTTGGAGAACAGTACAAAAATAGGCGGTGTTGGTGAAACAGTGGAAATAGACGAGAGTGCATTCGGCAGCAGAAAGTATAACAGGGGTCCACTGATGATACGGTGGGTAATCACAGGGGTAGACAGAACCAGTAAAAAATTCTTCCTGAAAGTTTTAAATGACAGGGATTTAGCCTATAGACCTACTATATATTAATACACATTAAATTATATTATTACGTTAAATTAAATTACATATTATAAAAATCGGTATGGAGAACTATACATGACTTCCATGTTCTAAGATTTATATTTAATATCATTTACTTGAATTCGGTTTGATAATTTATAAAAAATATCCCCCACCTTGTAAATCGAGTTTTATGTTTGACAAATTGTGTCTTCTGTTTAACACCCACCAACGCTATATTCCACAAAGCCATAAATAACTAGCCATCAGGGAGATCAAAATATTTTCCAGGAGGGGCAAACAATTTTCCAGAGGAGAAAAATATTTATGTATTTTTCATACATACACATATTAGTTTGTAATTCTTATATCATAATAGAAATAAGTACACAGATTGTATTAATTTATTAAAACATTTATTCCTTCAAAATATGATACAATTAATTGCTTGTAAAAGTTAGGCCTAATGTTTGATCTCCATTAAGTAGTGCTCAAGTTTCCAAAGTTTTAATATTATGATATCCGTAATCAAAACACCAGACCAGGTTTTAGTGTGTATGAGGGTACACCGTGGAAACAAATTTTCAACATTCCCTATGGAGCGTTGCTCTGAGTAAAGCTGCGAATCTACAGTGTACGTTTCACAGAACAAACACGCGGAAAAGAAGGAGCGCTCCGAAGTGCCTCATGGACCCTGAGCATCTTGCAGAGGGTTCATTCCCTAAAGACGAAAAGTCTGTCTATGAACCGTTCCTCTGTAAACACGTGCAGTTACACTGGCCAGTGATCCACAGGAAGCAAATCGCTGTCCACGTTGGACACCTTTTCGGCTTGCACGCGTTGTATTGGTGTGGGTTTCGACACTTTCCATTTAAAAAGCGCGCAAACGTAAGAAAATAAACATGAGTGAGGCCAGAAATAACGCGGGTTTTGTGTGTGTGTGTGTGTGTGTGTGTGTGTGTGTGTGTGTGTGTGTGCCCTGCATGCCTTTTTATTGCGGTAATCACAATAATAAAACTTTTGAATCGTTAACATTACATAATTGAGATATGCTTGCCTGCCAGGAACGATATATTTTCACTCATACATGATTTAAATTAAAATGAAAAAATTATAATTTTATTGCCGGGCAACAACATTATTTTATTATTAACAATTACAATTGTTTGAAAAAGTTAAAATGAATTTTCAAGTACTTTAGGCTACTCTTGTTAAAACGTAAAACGTTGCAGGTAAACTACCCCTTCCCCTTAAGCGATCTTCACCAAAATCAACAGGTCTTGAGTCCTCTATAACTCAGGCAGGTATGCAAAACATTATTTTATTCTGTTTGAATTTGCGGCAGTTATCGTTTGCCATAGAAAAATTTCTACACAGAGACACTTTTCGAAAATATCGGTATGGAGAACCATACATGACTTCCATATTCTAAGATTTATATTTAAAATCATTTTCGAAATGAAATATTACCATAGAAACTACTTCTTTCTACTTACTGCTTCAGCCTTAACCACAGTACTGTGGTCACTAATGTATACCACCTCACGTTATCGCACTCGATTTTCACTGATGATGGAAGTCGATGGCATTGCCGAAATGTCTGGTTTTGTAGAAAACATTGGACTACGGCCAAATATCCCGGGAAGGAATTTTAACAAAAACTACTTCTTTGTTGCCGATAACGTTGTAGACATATATATCAGTGGCGAAGTTACATGGAGGCAATTGAGGCAATGCCTACCCTAAAAAATTCTGTAGAATAAAAATTATAAATACGTATGAACTACATAACGTAAAGATTATACATTGTTACTGCGACTGTCAAATTTATTAAACCGAAACGTGCTTTATTGAGCGACCGCTAGATGGTGACAGGTGAGATTCGGCATAGTTCGTTTAAAGCGAATGAGGCAACCTGAACTTGCCTCAGCGTTTTTTGTATACATCGTATGTAAGCAATGTAGTGGTGTGATAGGGAAGTGTAGGGAGGGGGGATTGTCTCGCGCTGTACACATAGAGCGTTGAGGCATGCCTCACTTCTGTGGTCCAAACAGTTAAGTTAAAGCGCCTGTGTTGTTTCTAAGTGTTTATTTTATGCGGTTATTAAAAGTGTCACTGTTATTCCGCTGAACTAACAGATGATCAAGATTGTTATTTGAATTATTTGTAACATTAAACATATATATAGAAACTAATCAAGTTTAAAAATTTAAAGTTCAATCAGTTGTATTATTGTGTATGACTAATACAAGGATTGTTCAATAGACACACGTATAGAGCTGTAAAGCATTTTTTATTCAACGATTTTAAAAGAAGTCTCCAATAACATTAAGACATGAGTTCCACTGTTGCGCTAACCTGTAAATTCCCTGCTAGTAAAATTCTTACGGCTGTTTGTGGAACCATTCGGTTACAGCAAACTCTACCTCAGTGTCCGATTTGACCCACCGTCCTTTTAGTGATTCCTTAAAAAAAATTTAAGATAAGATTTTTGCCTACCCATTCATTAACTACTAGCTTCGCCAGTAAGCAAATTGATGTCCATTTTTTCGGCTTGCACGCGTTATGTTGGTGTGGGTTTCGGCACTTTCCATTTAAAAAGCGTGCAAACGTAAGAAAATAAACATGAGTGAGGCCAGAAATAACGTGAATTGTGTGTGTGTGTGTTTGTGTCTTACCTGCCTTTTTATTGCCGTTTTAAATGAAAAATATTACATTACATTAAAATGAAAAAATTTTAATTTTATTGCCTGGCAACAAAATTATTTTATTTTCAACAATTACCATTGTTTCAAAAAGTTTAAATAAATTTTCAAGTACTTTACTCTTGTTAAAACGTAAAAGGTTGCAGGTAAAGTACCCCTTCCCCTTAACCGATCTTCACCAAAAACAATAGGTCTTGAGAACTCTACAATTCAGGGCTGTATGCGAAACATTATTTGATTCTGTTTGAATTTGCGGCTGTTATCGTTTGCCAAAAAAAAATTTCCCTTGATAAAAAAAACCGTTGCAGGTAAACTACCCCTTTCCCTCAACCGATCTTCACCAAAAACAATAGGTCGTGAGTACTCTAAAAATCAGAGCTGTATGCAAAAAATTATTTGATTCTGTTTGAATTTGCGGCAGTTATCGTTTGCCATAGAAAAAAAATCTACAGACACACAGACACACAGACAGACAGACACACACACAGACACTTTTCGGAAAACGACTTTTTTTCATGTTTTGAGTGTAGTACAATCAGAATCTGCAATAATCTCGAACACGATTTTTTTTGCCATCACCATACTTCCATTCCTTAAGGAATATGGAAGTAAAATGACTTTTCTTCATGTTTTGAGGGTAGTACAATCAGAATCAGCCCTTATCTCGAACACGATTTTTTTCGCCATCACCATACTTCCATTTCCTTATGGAACATGGAAGTAAAAATTAAATTATATTATAATAAATAAAATTACTTCTGCAGTATAGAATTAAACAACACTTACAAAAATAATATTGTAGCCTACATATTTGTGTGTGTATTCACATTCTAATGTGTAGGGATAAGTATACACTTAAATGTAGCCTTGTATTATAAGCATTATACTAATAAATGAAAATCCAGTAATCTCTAAGTTTTTACTTTAAAAAGTATTTTATTGCTTTCTTGATACTTTCTGAAGTTATAAGTTATAAAACACCATTAATTTATTAATTAAACATCGATTAGATTCGACTATTAATTGATCTTTCACTGAAAATTTCAGTCCTTTATAAATGTACTTTTAAATCCATTCACTCCTTGTCGGTCATGTATTATGGGCGGTAACGTTATACGCGTGACCGACGGGGTGATACACGGCATCAAACATAAGGCCCATTCATTGGTCATAATGACAGACACGGCAGAGAACGTGTTCATACTTGATTATGTATAGGCTATGATAAAGTCGTTTATGTATTAACAAGTTTTGCTCATGTTACAATTTCATTAGTCCTACTTACTTGTCACAAAAAATCTACCTCATCCCAAAAGAAAATTCTATGTTCGCCCCCTCACTTCATAGGTGAAATATCAATGAGAAAAGATGGCCAAGTGCGTCATAAAAAATCCATTACGATTACGTTAGAAACCCCTCTATTATGGACGATGACGATAGTTTTGGTAATTTTAAACGAACAAGTCAATGAAGAAGGCGAAAGAAGAGATGAGATGATACTCGGTTACGACACCGACTTATAAAAGAGTTAAGTTCGACTACGCATCATTGTCAAGGGCCTAACTACAGAGTGGTTGGAGTAGCAAATGCCAAGGGGTCCACAAAGTAACGGGACCCACCTAGTTTCCTTGTGTTGTTAAATATTTATATCGTATATTCATTTTTTTTCTAAGAGAACTGTCGTAACTGGACTACACGATATTTATTTTAGTTATACTTGAACTTGCAATGTTCAACTGAATCGGTGAGCTGAAGAAGAATATTAATCCATTGTAGGAAAAGTTCATTATGGTAGACATAGCAAACATGTGACTAGCTCGCGGGTCAAAACCAAGATCTATCCCTTATCTCACGCAGAAGTCCTCGCTCCTTCCCCGCAAAAATCTGACCTTGTGTCTGCTACTACTGCGAACTATAGGACTACGTACATACGCAGCCCTGGCATGGTGGCCACTCCTCTCCGCTAGTGCGAAACGTAAGCAGAACAGTTCCATCCGAATCCCCACCAACTTGCTCTGGTTTGTTTGTAAAACCGCTGTCAAGACGGGCCTCCGTGTCGGTGGAAAATTTCGTCTTCGAATTATCTGTGATCTTCTTCTTTCAGGCGACAGATTCGACCTAACTTCAAGTACGCGATCTGCCCAGGGACGAGGGTCCCCTCTGTCAAGCATCATCGAAAGGTCCTAAATTCTGCTGGACGATCGACCATAGTCTTCACAGGGCTCTTCTCCTGAGGGCACAACTACCAATCCCTCATCCTACTTCATAAGTTTAAAATAGCTACAGACTGCCTAGAATGGCAGTCCTAACCGCTCGCGGCTCGTGACCAAGGGGTGTCTCTTGTCAGTTGTGCCTTCTTTCATGATGTGTCTGCCCTCGGGAAACACAAGCTGAAGTGGGCCGACCATCGCTAGACGGTGCGGTCAAGGGAGTCGCACTGGAGGCAACAGCGATTCACGCCCTGGCACTTCCGGATGCGTCACCGCCGGTTAAAGTACTCAGGCACAACATATACACTGGTGAGTAACTCGCTTGTTTACATTCTGTCCCTGCTGACCCACAGTCATAAGGAATGTATCTATGAATTTTGAAGAGGGGTTCTTAAATAAGGCTCTCGAATAACCTATTGCTCTTGAGAGAGTATGATTCTTGCAGGGCTCAGGGGAGTCACTCCGGACGTTGCTACCACGTAGGCTCCGTCACCCTATCAGCTACAGCTACAGACAGGCATAATGCTTTTACATTGCTACAGCACGCTGCTTTACAGAAAATAACGAAATATATAACACAATAATCTTCCCTTTTTGGAATGATCTTTGTCGCAGTTTTGAAATAGTTTCCATTTAAAATTCACCGATTCAGTTACAAATTTATTCAAGAATGCTGACTTAAATAGAAATGCAGAACAAATATTTCATCTCGGCGCAAGACTGGGGTCTTTTCTACCTCGGTCTTTGGCTGGGTTCAGTGGATATAGCCTATTCATAATAGTGTAGAAGTTGTTCGGATATAAGACATGTAAGGATGAGAATATATAGAAATAGAAGGAGGGCCACCTTGAATCGTTGCCAAGGGCCTCTAACCTTTAATTACGTCACTGTGCATTCAAAATGTCAAGAAGACGCTTATAACTGTGGGGCGGAAAACGGAAGAAATTTAGTCATCTTTCTCCTAGTGCAAAAACCATGGCAAAAGGTACAAAAATTAGTGTAGTTCTCTGTTTTCACTCCAACGTTTGGCATTTGTCTGTCTGTCTATTTGGGTCTGTCTAATTTATTGGGAATAGATCGTAAAATAGCATATGCAAATAGAAAATATCATTCTGGTTGAATATGTTTTGGAGTAGGTTTTACGATAACTTTTGAATACGTTGACCGATTTTCGTAAAACTTGGCAACGTGTCCGTACTTATACTCTACAGACGCCTATTATTTTGAAATTGATCCCATCAAAAATATGGGGCAGGAGGCAGAATTGTGAAAAATTCGCAAAAATGCGTGTGGGTATCAAATTAAAGAGGATTTTAACCAACATCTGTAGGCCTATATAGAGTTAACTTCTGAAAGTTTCAGAATTATGGAACGCCAGGGCCCAAAACGTGGGTCAGAGTTTTGATGAAATCGCAAAAGTTTGTGTGTGTGGTATCAAATTAAAGAGAATTTTAACCAAAACTGAATACAGTGTATAATTTTAGAAGTTTCAAAATTTTAGGACACCAGGGCCCAAAAGGAGATGAAGAATTTCCAAATAATTGTTAAAATTGAGTCGTGTGTCAGGCTAAAGAGAATTAACCCAAATCCGACTGCAGGGTTTACGATGAAAATATTTTAACCTTAGGGCCACCACGGGCCAAAAATGGAACTAAAAATTTTAAGAAAATTTTAAAGGTCTATGTGGAGGATCAAGTTGTTATGAATTTAATTCAAAGTAGCATAAAACTTGGCATCTTTAATAATTTAATAGATTTAAGATTTCTAAACATTCCTTCCAAGTTTTGTATCGTTTTCAAAAGGTTTGTAATCTATGTTTACAAAAAGAAAATTTATATGTTACTAGTGGTCGCCCAGTGGTCGAAATTCGACCGTAATTCATTAAATTTTTAAGTTTGAACGTTATTGAGGTTCTTTTGTCAAAGAGTATACCTCTATAATCATTGCATATAATTTTTTTGAATTTTGTTCTATTACATCAGCTGCGAGCGTGTACAAATACGTCATTAGCGTGTGTTGTTTGCCTTAATTCCCTGCAATACCTATGAAATTTAAAATGTAATGTTAGTAACAGTTGAAAAAAAAACACAATTACAGCTTGTATTCGTATTTATTTTTTGATATAATTCATTGTCAGTTTTAATTTTTTCATGTTATTATTGAATCAAATAAACGCTAATAAAAATGAGACTTGACATTCATAGAAGTATAAGATACATTGTTTTCAATTCCAGTGGATTACATTTCATTTTTGGTAAGGTACAAAATTCGAAAACAGTTTGAAGATTATCTGCTACAAAGCTATAATTTTTTAATTTTTTTTCTGTGCATTAATTTTCGAGTTATTTGAAAAATATGAAAGATAGGAAAAATGAGGTTTAGCTTGGCTAAGCCATATTTAAAAAGCAATAACGCGTTTTTTGACATTTCCTTGGGTTTTTTTTATTGCCATACTGACCAGGTTTCGCCAAGGCTACACAGTTATTTTGCCTATCTTTTTCGAATTATATAAAATTTAAATAAAAAATTAATACAAATTAAAAAATGAAATAAAAAATACGTGCCTCGTATTTTTTCATATATTTTTCATTAAATCAAAAAAACCGGGCGGTTAAAAAAATAAATGTTGTCCATTGAACTTAAATAGTTTGAAAGTGAATTTAATGATTCAGAACTTCTGTGTAAACGATGTTTTTTGTAAAAACTCTTTCATCGTTTGCTAAATGCCCTTGGCCATTATATTCGGAAATCTCAAACCATCGAATGATCGAACTCTACTTGCTGCGACGTACAATTGACCATGTGTAAAAACTGGCTGCCTCAATAAAATGCAGGTATAATTGGAAATTGAGTTCTTTGAAAGTTAAATGGTAAAACAGTACCGGAATATGTTAAATTTATACGTGGAATCAAAATTCTCTTATTGCGTGCGGTTCCAGTTAAAACTTCGCAATCAATAGCATTACGATGCATACACTTGATGCGCAGTCTTGCTCCATTGACTAATGCTTCCTTTGTATTTAAGTTTCTGATCAGTAAAACGATGAAATTAACTTTCAATACTAACTTATGTGGTGGCAAACCACTAATAGTCAAAGAATTCAAAAACTCTACTGGATAGTTATTGATTTCATTGTCATCATCACAAATTATTTTATCGTAGCTATGATATGTTTTCTGTTCACCTGGTATTCGATTAAGTATATCAGTATTAATAAAAGTACAATCATCATTTTGAGGTGCTAAAATAACTGACTTCAATATGTTATCTGAGAGTATGTTTTCGGAAATATTTCCATACACCTCATTAATAGTATTATTTTCATCTCCTATTAATTGCTGAGGTATTTCAATAATATTTTCACCAAACTGAGGGAATTGTGGGGCTTCATCATTACCAATTTTTTTCAAGAATTCGACAAATTCTATTTCACTTGGTAAGGCTCTCATATTTTGAGTAAACGTTACTTTATGAAAATAAACAAATTTATGCCAACTCGTGACACAGTTTTCAATTAAAGTTGCACGTGATCCATGTGGGACAACTGGTAATATTTGCCGAAAATCACCGCACAGAAGTATCGCTTTCACTCCAAATGGTTTATGTTTATCATTTTCATCGCATAGATCCTGCAATAATCTATCTATGATTTTCAACACTTGCAGTGGGCACATAGAAATTTCATCAATAATTATCAATGATGATGAATTTATGTAACGTCCATAGCTACTATTTGCGGTAATATTCGCTACAGAATTTTCCAAAATGGGTATAGGCAATTTAAACACATTGTGTAAAGTTCTACCTCCAAGTAATAGAGTTGAAGCTATGCCACTGAACGCTGTTGCAATGCAACTAAGATTAAGCGAATTTAATTTGTGAATGATTGCTGTTTGTGTGAATGTTTTTCCACAACCTGCATGAGCGGTTAAACAAAAAACATTAGATCCAGTATCATGGTGCAAAACTTCACGAATCACACGATCAATTAGATTACGCTGTTCAATATTTGCAGTTTCATAATGCTCACAAAACAGAAACTCTTGTTCTATTGGATCAATAGCATTTGCTTCGTCTGTTCTCTGCGAATACGTGGGAACTGGTAAACCAAGTTCTTGACATGACAAATTATGAACATTCAAAATATCTTCAATTTCTAATAGAGCTGTGTTAAAGGATACTTCTTCGTTGTAATCTCTCAAAAAATCTTCACTAAGATATACTTTAAATTCATTCCATAACGCCAATGCATTGGCTGGCACATTTAATGCACAAATGTAACCAAATAAATTTCGCATTTGTTTTGGTGAATGTAATTCTTTTGCTTCATTTAAACATTCGCGCCATTCATTATCATTTGAAGCAATGCCGCGAACATGGCACGCTTCAACAAAAGAAGTGTGTATAATTCCATTGTATGTTCTAACATCCTCAAATGATTTTGGACCACAGACATGTAATAAAAGCAATCGTAAATGGAAAAGTTCGATGTCTTTTGGTGATACTACATATATGCGTGTAATGATTTTATCACCTCCACGCTTCTCTTCTTCCATTTTTTTCGGGAATCTCCCACACATAATGCAAAGGAATTTCAATATACTTATATTCATGCGCTGATGGATCTGATCGATTCAATTCAAAAAATGCTAATAATTTTGTTTGTCTTGCATTTTCAATTGCTTGACGTTCTTGCCCTTCTCGAAAGTAAACATTCTGTCTACGCGGTAAATGAATGTCAAGTCTAACAATGACATGTGATTGAAAATGCATTGGTAATTCATAGATGCGCCATACAGCTTCAGTTGATCCGACATAACGGCCATTTAAAAAATTTTTAACTTCATCAATTTGTATTTCTTGACTTGGTTCATTTCACTCTGAACCTAATTCAACAGATGCACTGTCATAGCCTTTATACACGTATTTATAAATGTATTTAACACTTTTAACTGTAGTGCATACTTCAACATTTATATGGCAATTAAATTTGGCAAGTAAATACGGATTGCATGGTACAACATAACGATTGTCGAGGCAACTACCGCGAACTTCAGCATTAATACCATTATCACGCCTTCTGTATAATGGATGTCCATTTAATGACTCACATGTAAATTCATTAAATCGTTTTGGATAATCTTTTGTGCATTTTCCATCTCTCATACATACAGAATTTGGATTAAGTACACCGCATGGACCATGCATCATGTGTTTTACAACATATTCATGTAATGTAGGATGTGTTTGAATGTTAGGAATCTCCGCAGATACAACTTTATCAATATCGGTAGCGTTAACAATTTTATCTTGCTCATTTAAAAAGAGTAAAATGTGAGCATGAGGCAATCCTCTTTTGAAACTCAATTGTATAAATGAGTGCTTCAACTTTACCGAAGATTTTTTTTTAGTGTAAGGCCCTCAATTAATGCTTTCAGTTTGGACTTGAATACACGCACAACAATATCAGGTCGAAAATTAGCTGACTCACCTACACCAATATTGCTAACTATTTCAGGCCAACTTGGATTGCAAGTCATTGTAATAAACAAAGAAGGCTTTCCGAAATGTTGTACAACTGACATTGCATCTAAATAATTCTGATACATATTTCTTGGAGATCCATTGAATGAAGATGGTAAAATTACTCTACGGCCAACATTATTGGCATTGGGGTTCAATTGTAAATAATCTGTTAAATTTTGTAAACTTCAGACCTAAGACTTGTTTGATTTTGTCGAATGAAATGTTACCTTGTGCCCTCTATTCTCACATACATAACAACTATCCACTGCAGAAATAATTTTTGTGAATGGTGCAACATGCTAAAAATCTTCTCTAATTCCAAGTCGATAGGCTGCATACTGAAGCATGGTTAGTAGGGGGAAAATGCCGGTCCTGACTCACTTTCACTTTCTATCAGCTGGACCACAGCATCCGCGACTTTTTCGCGTATCTGGACCACAGCATCCGCGTTATTTTTTTATATGCCGCCTTTCGCGAGCCTAGATCACTTTCACTTTCTACTGGACCACAGCATCCGCGACTTTTTCGCGGATCTGTGTCAAGATCCGCGACTTTTTCGCGTATCTGGACCACAGCATCCGCGAATATAATTTTTTATTTTTTTATATGCCGCCTTTCGCGAGCTTAGATCACTTTCACTTTCTATCACTTGATGCATTATAGTGTATATATTAAATATATGATCAGGGTTACCAACCTTGCATGAGTTCAAATTTGTTGTGTGTTATAATGTATATTAAATCTATATGATCAGGTTTACCAACCTATGTATGGGTTGCATATCAGTGGGTGGTGTTGGGTGGGTGGTTTTTTTATTTCATATCAGCGGGTGGTGGTGGGTGGGGGGGGGGTTCCAACTCGATGCATTATAGTGTATATTAAAATAGATGATCAGGTGTACCAACCTTTGTATGAGTTCAAATTTGTCGTGTGTTATAATGTATATTAAATCTATATGATCAGGTGTACCAACCTCTGTATTATTATTATAGTGTATAGATATTTTATATGAGCAGGGTTGTCAACATTTTCTGTGGCGGGGGGAGAGAAATTCAAATATGTGTTATATAGTGTATATATTAAAATATATGATCAGGGTTACCAATCTTACATTATTGTGTGTGTATAGAGCAGATCTGCCAACATTTTTTTTTCTCTTCTGTAGTGGGAAATTCAAACTATATGATCATAATTGTTACTCTCTCTCTCTCTCTCTCACATTTGAATGTAAGTAAAACTATCTCTCTCACTCTCTCTTGTTGTCAAACGTTATGTTCAAGCCGTTTTCTCCTCTCCCTCTCTCTCTCTCTTTCTCTCTCTCTCTCTCACTGTGTACATTGAGTAAATAATTTTATCTCTCTCTCCCTCTCTCTCACACTTGTTGTGTATGTCTCTCTCTCTCTGTGGTCAGTACCGTGCGCATGTATATGAAATTGGAAAGTTTATATTTATTCGACAAATATTAACGCCCTCTCTCTCTCTCTCTCTCTCTCTCTCTCTCTCGCTCGCAGACGTCGGAAGCAATTCCTAGTTTATAATGTAATTACCTGTGCGTGTATGTCTCTCTCTCGCTGCAAACGTTGACAAGAATTCCCTTATTCAAAGCGATTACGTTGTCACAGTACACAAACTTAAATATGCCTTACAGACCATTGTAATTTTAAAAATTCATTTTTGCATTAATTAAATATATATATATCGTAAACAATGAAATAATAATATTTCGTAATTGTAAGATTTTTAATAAAACAATTATTAGTTTAAATAATAATTTTCATGATTGTAAGCAAAAGTTTTGTGTGCACACACATTGTGTATGTCTCTCTTTCGTTGCAAACGTTGACAAGAATTCCCTTATTCAAAGCGATTTGTATGTGCACACGAACTTAAATATGGTTTACAGACCATTGTAATTTTAAAAATTCTAACGACATATAAATTGTAGTAGCAATAATAATAAGTGATATTTACAATGAAACTATTTTCAAATAAAAATGATGTTGGTTCGACAACCTTTTGTTTTTAAGACTATAACAAGAATGAGACAAGGATCAACTCTCTCTCTCTCTCACACACACACACACACACACACACACACACACACACACACACACACATTTAGTATGAACAGACGTGTCTTTGTTAGTAAAATGTACAAATCACATGACTTTATGTGAACTTCAAAGGGTTCAAATGTTTCAAAATAAAAATATATAAAACAAAAAAATACAGAATATATTTACAAATAAAATATATATTACATATTATGAATTTTTTAATTTGTGAAGCAATCTTCAATACGCTCTTCTTCTTCTTCTTCATTTGGTACTACATTAAGCCAGTCCTTGGACTTCACTTTTATGGGGTTTTCATAAACATAAAGATCACTACCACCAATAATTTGTGGTACAATACTTCTGTTTAATGGTAAAACCTAAGACAAAGCATTAAATAAAACATGCAATCAGTATTAATAGTACAAAATATCACTGTTTTATTAATTTAAAATACTGTATAATTGCTTACGATTAACAAATAAGAGAAAAGACATACTTTACAATTCTTTTCATTCTTTATTCAAATGTAACATTCAAATTTAAACGTTACAATCTGTATAACGTTCTGTTTCAGATAATAGTTTGAATATAAAATGAAATGGAATGCAGTATTTTGTTATGAGAAATTACATTTGTAAATTACAGATACAATCGTTCAGTTTCGATTTGGTACTCAATATATTTTAGTCTCCTAGTATTTTCATTGATACATTTTGGAAACTGAGTACAGAATAAATCTACAATCACCTAGTCGGAATCATTAAGTTTTACAAAAGATCTTATTGATCAGTTTGTCAGAGTCCAATTTGTTGGCAGAAAACAATTATGTGATCAAATAAACATTACCAGAGAACAACGTCCTCCTAAAGATAAATTTACCAGAGCTCAAAACAGTACAAAGTCATACTTTTGGTGAAGAAAATCACGTCATCAACAACAAAAGTTGGTTGTGTTTAAACAGCTACAAACAATAATTAATTTTCTTACACTAGTAAACATTTTGCTGTAATTGTTTCAATTAAAGGAAACATATAAATAGATATATATATATATATATTCGTTGAGAAAATCTGTTGTGGCTGGACGAAACATGTGTCTGAATAAATTTTCTCTCTACATAGCAGTTGTAAAAGTAGTCATATACATTATGTGCTATATATACAAAAGGCTTTCAACGTGTTTGTCATTTCAACCAATTTGTACCGCGCTCTAATTATGTAAAAATAACTGTAACACTCCATACAACTGAGAATAAATCCGTACAACACACACACACACACACACACACACACACACACACACACACACACACACACACACACATACACAACGATGTTTCTACTTATTTGAACAAGTCCTGTATTAAATGCACTTGTTAATGTTTTAATGTGAACAATTTTACGTTTAAATAAAATCTGTACATACAATAAAATTATGTTTCAGTATTAATGATATAAATATTACTGTTTTATTAATTTAAAATACCGTATAATTGCTTACGATTGACAAATAAGAGAGAAGACATACTTTACGGAATTTCTTGAAATTTTTGCAGTTAGTCTTCTGCTCATGTGTACTAGCAGCCTGTTTGGTTACAGTTAACCATTTAATTTCAATGTTCTTGTTGTTGTTAACCTTCTGCTCGTGTCCCTCTCGTTTACTGGCGGTATGTTTGGCTACAGTTAACCATTTAAGTTCAATGTTCTGAGAAGTATTCATCTTCTTGTTCCTATAATAACAGTACCTGCTTCAGTACTATATATATTATGTGCTATATATACATAAGGCTTTCAAATCTAATTGTGTAAGAATAACTGTACCGTCACATACAACTGAGAATAAATCCGTACAAACATACACACACGCACACACTTAGCGATGTTTTTACTTATTTGAACAAGTCATGTATTAAATTCAATAAATAATGCACTTGATAATGTTTTAATGTGAATAATTTTCCGTTTAAATAAAATCTGTACATACAATAAAATTATGTTCACTTTAAGAAATAAAAACTGCACAGTATGTTTCTTTGATTGCGAACGAAACATCAGACATCCCGTCTGTATTTCAGTTAGTTATAGTTTTCCACTATGTTTAGCTAATGGTCAAACAGTTGAAAGTTTTTGGAAATTTGATAACCCTGAAGGTCGACGCAGAATCTATTGGTCTAAGCGTACATTTATTATGTAAATCATCTCTTTTTCAGTCATCTACGTATGTGCATTTGAATTATTTGCGCATGCACATACAACTGAGAATAAATCCGTACAAACATACACACACGCACACACTTAGCGATGTTTTTACTTATTTGAGCAAGCCATGTATTAACTTCAATAAATAATGCACTTGATAATGTTTTAATGTGAATAATTTTACGTTTAAATATTTCCAACAACTATGTTGATTAGAAGTGCTGTAATTTCAATAACAATGTTCGCTACGTAACGTATTCAAATCTTTTTACTCACCTCTTAAATGTTGATGTACGCAATTATCGATTTCACAATGAGGTATAAAGGCTAATTGCATTCTTCACGTATATATATTGTTGTATCTTACAACGGTAGGGTAGGGGTAGCTTAGCGTGTTTGTTTTGAAAGTCGATGTAAGTCATGTACCCAAGAGTCATTGTCCGCAGTGGAAACTTTCAGAAGTTAGCGATACTGAAAGTATTTTCGTACATTAGTCAAAATTAGGAAAACAATCGAATCGACAAACATTATGAATTCCGTTCGTGGGAAGAGTGTAATTTCATAATATTATTTGTATATATAGACATTTTACAAAATCATAAAGCATCAAACTGTATATCCCTTTGTTGGTTTGTAATTATTACTAAACAGTAATACATGCTTAGGATGAAAATATTTGTCATGATTTTAGCAACTTACAACAACAGCTTAACCCAAGGAGTCATCGTCCGTGATGGAAAAGCTTTCCCTCACTGCTTAAAGTTTTAAGAAGTTAGCGATACGGAAAGTATTTTCGTACATTAACCAAAATTAGGGAAACAATCGAACCGACAAACATTAATCCAAGAATTTACATTTTCAGCATACATAGATTTCAACCCGCAAAGATGTATGCAGATAAATGAAATACATATTTTACATTAAAATACATTTCTGATTACTATACAAAGAATTACATATTGTTATTCTTCTCTATTTATGTTTCCAATTGTAATGGAGTGTTATACTCAGCATAAAAGAAGGACAATAGTTTCAATACCACATAAGAAAGATCTTTTATAAAAAGGTGACAGCACGTGCTGAAAACCGTATGCTTTCGGTATTCACGAAGATGAAGATTGTACAGCAAGCAAACAAATTGTCAATAAAAGATATGGACTTTTTGGGCAAGTGACGAAGGCAGCACTGATCCGCTATTACCGAACAGTATTCGTTGTATACATTACACACACACATGTTAGGTTAAACGCAACCTCTATACAAAAACAGATATCGGATTTAAATAATAATTTCGTGCTTACAATATATACTACCTATGTACACAAATTTAAAATATAGTTTACTGACCATTGTAATACAAGAGGTCATTGACGTGACTTTACACTGGTGTAGCATAGTTACTCATGTTAGGTTGAACGCAACACACACACACACACACACACACACACACACACACACACACACGCACACAATCAGGTCAATGACTGCTACGTGCTGTCACCAGCCAGACGACAATACAAGAAGAGTACAAACAAACAGATTATCATATAGGAGAGTTAGTACTGGTTCGTAACAGACAACTATCCTCTTTGACATTGTATGATTTTAATAAAAACAGATATCGGATTTAAATAATAATTTCGTGCTTTCAATATATACTACCTATGTACACAAATATAGTTTACTGACCGTTGTAATACAAGAGGTCATTGACACGACTTTACACTGGTTTAGCATAGTTACTTATGTTAGGTTGAACGCAACACACACACAAAAATCGGTTTTTTTGTATACGTTCTAGGTGAAAAACTACTGGGGTGTCTCTGACTTTAGTTGGAAATAAATAGCATTACAGATATTGATATGGTACCATGAGTAGCCTATACATCAGACTGCGTGTATCTGTCATTAGCAATCTAACGTTACGACGGCAGCATAACGATAATGAAAGCCATACATTATCGTTTGCTAACACTTGTATTTTGTCTAAGCTATGTTCACACACACACACACACACACACACACACACACACACACACACACACACACACACACACACACACACACACACACGCACACACACAAGCGCACAGGTGCAAGCGGGTAGTCGGAATGCAAGTCGTGTAAGGTATTAGGATAGTGTAGGTCGACTTCGAGGATGTACCTGATGTCGGAATCATCACTCACATGTTATTTAAATTATTATTTAAATAACATGCCGCAACGGGAGTGATATGTCCAATTAGGTTTGTTACACGTTGTGTGTTAGGTTAAAATGCGGTCCATTCATGTTAGGTTAAAATGCAACATAACATACACACGTGTAGTGTTTAGGTCATCATTACATGACGCAACGGGAGTGATAAGTCCAATTAGGTTTGTTACACGTTGTGTGTTAGGTTAAAATGCGGTCCATTCACGTTTCATGTTAGGTTAAAATGCAACATAACATACACACGTGTAGTGTTTAGGTCATCAGTACATGACGCAACGGGAGTGATAGGTCCAATTAGGTTTGTTACACGTTGTGTGTTAGGTTAAAATGCGGTCCATTCACGTTTCATGTTAGGTTAAAATGCAAACAAACACACACACACATATTTAAATAATAATTTAAATAACATACACGTGTGTGTTTGTTTGCACTTTAACCTAACATGAAACGTGAATGGACCGCATTTTAACCTAACACACAACGTGTGACAAACCTAATTGGACCTATCACTCCCGTTGCGTCATGTAATGATGACCTAAACACTACACGTGTGTATGTTATGTTGCATTTTAACCTAACATGAATGGACCGCATTTTAACCTAACACACAACGTGTAACAAACCTAATTGGACCTATCACTCCCGTTGCGGCATGTTATTTAAATAATAATTTAAGTAACATGTGAGTGATGATTCCGACATCAGGTACATCCTCGAAGTCGACCTACACTATCCTAATACCTTACACGACTTGCATTCCGACTACCCGCTTGCACCTGTGCGCTTGTGTGTGTGTGTGTGTGTGTGTGTGTGTGTGTGTGTGTGTGTGTGTGTGTGTGTGTGTGTGTGTGTGTGTGTGTGTGTGAAGTTAACATAGCTTAGACAAAATACAAATGTTAGCAAACGATAATGTATGGCTTTCATTATCGTTATGCTGCCGTCGTAACGTTAGATTGCTAATGACAGATACACGCAGTCTGATGTGTATAGGCTACTCATAGTACCATATCAATATCTGTAATGTTATTTATTTCCAACTAAAGTCAGAGACACCCCAGTAGTTTTTCACCTAGAACGTATACAAAAAAACCGATTCTTGTGTGTGTGTTGCGTTCAACCTAACATAAGTAACTATGCTAAACCAGTGTAAAGTCGTGTCAATGACCTCTTGTATTACAATGGTCAGTAAACTATATCTGTGTACATAGGTAGTATATATTGCAAGCACGAAATTATTATTTAAATCCGATATCTGTTTTTATTAAAATCATACAATGTCAAAGAGGATAGTTGTCTGTTACGAACCAGTACTAACTCTCCTATATGATAATCTGTTTGTTTGTACTCTTCTTGTATTGTCGACTGGCTGGTGACAGCACGTAGCAGTCATTGACCTGATTGTGTGTGTGTGTGTGTGTGTGTGTGTTGCGTTCAACCTAACATGAGTAACTATGCTAAACCAGTGTAAAGTCACGTCAATGACCTCTTGTATTACAATGGTCAGTAAACTATATTTTAAATTTGTGTACATAGGTAGTATATATTGTAAGCACGAAATTATTATTTAAATCCGATATCTGTTTTTGTATAGAGGTTGCGTTTAACCTAACATGTGTGTGTGTAATGTATACAACGAATATTGTTCGGTAATAGCGGATCAGTGCTGCCTTCGTCACCTGCCCAAAAAGCCCATATCTTTTATTGACAATTTGTTTGCTTGCTGTACAATCTTCATCTTCGTGAATACCGAAAGCATACGGTTTTCAGCACGTGCTGTCACCTTTTTATAAAAGATCTTTCTTATGTGGTATTGAAACTATCGTCCTTCTTTTATGCTGAGTATAACACTCCATTACAATTGGAAACATAAATAGAGAAGAATAACAATATGTAATTCTTTGTATAGTAATCAGAAATGTATTTTAATGTAAAATATGTATTTCATTTATCTGCATACATCTTTCCGGGTTGAAATCTATGTATGCTGAAAATGTAAATTCTTGGATTAATGTTTGTCGGTTCGATTGTTTCCCTAATTTTGGTTAATGTACGAAAATACTTTCCGTATCGCTAACTTCTTAAAGCTTTAAGCAGTGAGGGAAAGCTTTCCCATCACGGACGATGACTCCTTGGGTTAAGCTGTTGTTGTAAGTTGCTAAAATCATGACAAATATTTTCATCCTAAGCATGTATTACTGTTTAGTAATAATTACAAACCAACAAAGGGATATACAGTTTGATGCTTTATGATTTTGTAAAATGTCTATATATACAAATAATATTATGAAATTACACTCTTCCCACGAACGGAATTCATAATGTTTGTCGATTCGATTGTTTTCCTAATTTTGACTAATGTACGAAAATACTTTCAGTATCGCTAACTTCTGAAAGTTTCCACTGCGGACAATGACTCTTGGGTACATGACTTACATCGACTTTCAAAACAAACACGCTAAGCTACCCCTACCCTACCCTTGTAAGATACAACAATATATATACGTGAAGAATGCAATTAGCCTTCATACCTCATTGTGAAATCGATAATTGCGTACATCAACATTTAAGAGGTGAGTAAAAAGATTTGAATACGTTACGTAGGGAACATTGTTATTGAAATTACAGCACTTCTAATCAACATAGTTGTTGGAAATATTTAAACGTAAAATTATTCACATTAAAACATTATCAAGTGCATTATTTATTGAAGTTAATACATGGCTTGTTCAAATAAGTAAAAACATCGCTAAGTGTGTGCGTGTGTGTATGTTTGTACGGATTTATTCTCAGTTGTATGTGCATGCGCAAATAATTCAAATGCACATACGTAGATGACTGAAAAAGAGATGACTTACATAATAAATGTACGCTTAGACCAATAGATTCTGCGTCGACCTTCAGGGTTATCAAATTTCCAAAAACATTCAACTGTTTGACCATTAGCTAAACATAGTGGAAAACTATAACTAACTGAAATACAGACGGGATGTCTGATGTTTCGTTCGCAATCAAAGAAACATACTGTGCAGTTTTTATTTCTTAAAGTGAACATAATTTTATTGTATGTACAGATTTTATTTAAACGGAAAATTATTCACATTATTAGATCTCGGTAGCTCACATACACAATCATGTTCACTCAAATAATTGATCTGTTGTGTTTGATATTTCTTTGTATTCATACACAGTCTTTTTATATTCAATCTATTATTATTATCTGAAACAGAAACAGAACGTTATATAGATTCGAGTTGTAAGTAAGACGCTGTTGTGAAGTTCACCGGTTATATATATATATATATATATATATATATATATATATATATAGTGCGAGCGTCGATGTGTGTGCAACTGTACTAAAAAAGCTGTTATGCGCATGCGCAAATAATTCAAAGCACATACGTAGATGACTGAAAAAGAGATGATTTACCTAATAAATGTACGCTTAGACCATTAGATTCCGCGTCGTGCCTTCAGGGTTATCAAATTTCCAAACACTTTCAACTGGTTGATCATTAGCTAAAACATAGTGGAAAACTATAACTAACTGAAATACAGACGGGAATGTCTGATGTTTCGTCCGCAATCAAAGAAACATACTGTGCAGTTTTTATTTCTTAAAGTGAACATAATTTTATTGTATGTACAGATTTTATTTAAACGGAAAATTATTCACATTAAAACATTATCAAGTGCATTATTTCTTGAATTTAATACATGACTTGTTCAAATAAGTAAAAACATCGCTAAGTGTGTGCGTGTGTGTATGTTTGTACGGATTTATTCTCAGTTGTATGTGACGGTACAGTTATTCTTACACAATTAGATTTGAAAGCCTTATGTATATATAGCACATAATATATATAGTACTGAAGCAGGTACTGTTATTATAGGAACAAGAAGATGAATACTTCTCAGAACATTGAACTTAAATGGTTAACTGTAGCCAAACATACCGCCAGTAAACGAGAGGGACACGAGCAGAAGGTTAACAACAACAAGAACATTGAATTTAAATGGTTAACTGTAACCAAACAGGCTGCTAGTACACATGAGCAGAAGACTAACTGCAAAAATTTCAAGAAATTCCGTAAAGTATGTCTTCTCTCTTATTTGTCAATCGTAAGCAATTATACGGTATTTTAAATTAATAAAACAGTAATATTTATATCATTAATACTGAAACATAATTTTATTGTATGTACAGATTTTATTTAAACGTAAAATTGTTCACATTAAAACATTAACAAGTGCATTTAATACAGGACTTGTTCAAATAAGTAGAAACATCGTTGTGTATGTGTGTGTGTGTGTGTGTGTGTGTGTGTGTGTGTGTGTGTGTGTGTGTGTGTGTGTGTGTACGGATTTATTCTCAGTTGTATGGAGTGTTACAGTTATTTTTACATAATTAGAGCGCGGTACAAATTGGTTGAAATGACAAACACGTTGAAAGCCTTTTGTATATATAGCACATAATGTATATGACTACTTTTACAACTGCTATGTAGAGAGAAAATTTATTCAGACACATGTTTCGTCCAGCCACAACAGATTTTCTCAACGAATATATATATATATATCTATTTATATGTTTCCTTTAATTGAAACAATTACAGCAAAATGTTTACTAGTGTAAGAAAATTAATTATTGTTTGTAGCTGTTTAAACACAAACAACTTTTGTTGTTGATGACGTGATTTTCTTCACCAAAAGTATGACTTTGTACTGTTTTGAGCTCTGGTAAATTTATCTTTAGGAGGACGTTGTTCTCTGGTAATGTTTACTTGATCACATAATTGTTTTCTGCCAACAAATTGGACTCTGACAAACTGATCAATAAGATCTTTTGTAAAACTTAATGATTCCGACTAGGTGATTGTAGATTTATTCTGTACTCAGTTTCCAAAATGTATCAATGAAAATACTAGGAGACTAAAATATATTGAGTACCAAATCGAAACTGAACGATTGTATCTGTAATTTACAAATGTAATTTCTCATAACAAAATACTGCATTCCATTTCATTTTATATTCAAACTATTATCTGAAACAGAACGTTATACAGATTGTAACGTTTAAATTTGAATGTTACATTTGAATAAAGAATGAAAAGAATTGTAAAGTATGTCTTTTCTCTTATTTGTTAATCGTAAGCAATTATACAGTATTTTAAATTAATAAAACAGTGATATTTTGTACTATTAATACTGATTGCATGTTTTATTTAATGCTTTGTCTTAGGTTTTACCATTAAACAGAAGTATTGTACCACAAATTATTGGTGGTAGTGATCTTTATGTTTATGAAAACCCCATAAAAGTGAAGTCCAAGGACTGGCTTAATGTAGTACCAAATGAAGAAGAAGAAGAAGAGCGTATTGAAGATTGCTTCACAAATTAAAAAATTCATAATATGTAATATATATTTTATTTGTAAATATATTCTGTATTTTTTTGTTTTATATATTTTTATTTTGAAACATTTGAACCCTTTGAAGTTCACATAAAGTCATGTGATTTGTACATTTTACTAACAAAGACACGTCTGTTCATACTAAATGTGTGTGTGTGTGAGAGAGAGAGAGAGAGAGAGAGAGAGAGAGAGAGAGAGAGTTGATCCTTGTCTCATTCTTGTTATAGTCTTAAAAACAAAAGGTTGTCGAACCAACATCATTTTTATTTGAAAATAGTTTCATTGTAAATATCACTTATTATTATTGCTACTACAATTTATATGTCGTTAGAATTTTTAAAATTACAATGGTCTGTAAACCATATTTACGTTTGTGTACACATACAAATCGCCTTGAATAAGGGAATTCTTGTCAACGTTTGCAGCGAGAGAGAGACATACACAATGTGGGTAATTACATTATAAACTAGGAATTTCTTCCGACGTCTGCGAGCGAGAGGGAGAGAGAGAGAGAGAGAGATGGGGAATTTCTACCGACGTTTGCAGCAGCAGCAGCAATACACGATACGCATTACATTAAAACTATCACGATTATATTATTCATTGATGTACAAACAATTTACATAGCACACACACACAATAGGCTAACATTTACTGTGAAGCTGTTAACGTATGGATTTGTCGTCTGTAACAGCACACACATAGGTAATTACATTATAAACTAGGAATTTCTTCCGACGTCTGCGAGCGAGAGATGTTGTACAACAGATTTTGAGGAGACATCTGTAACAGTACACGTACAGGTAATTACATTATAAACTGCTGTCAACTTGTGTGTGTGTGTGTGTGTGTGTGTGTGTGTGCGTGCATAGTTAATCTTTCTATCACTAATTACCACACTGAATATATAACTTTCTAATGACGAAATATTATTATTTCATTGTTTACGATATATATTTAATTAATGCAAAAATGAATTTTAAGTAGAGCGCCTGATTTAGACGACGTACACAAGGTTAATTACCTCTGGTTTAAGTTAGCGAATAATAACTATATCTAATTCTGTATCGTTGTGTGTGTGTGTGTGTGTGTGTGTGTGTGTACATACATAGTTAATCTTTCTATCACTAATTACCACACTGAATATAACTTTTTAATGACGAAATATTATTATTTCATTGTTTACGATATATATATATTTAATTAATACAAAAATGAATTTTTAAAATTACAATGGTCTGTAAACCATATTTAAGTTCGTGTGCACATACAAATCGCTTTGAATAAGAGAATTCTTGTCAACGTTTGCAACGAAAGAGAGACATACACAATGTGTGTGCACACAAAACTTTTGCTTACAATCATGAAAATTATTATTTAAACTAATAATTGTTTTATTAAAAATCTTACAATTACGAAATATTATTATTTCATTGTTTACGATATATATATTTAATTAATGCAAAAATGAATTTTTAAAATTACAATGGTCTGTAAGGCATATTTAAGTTTGTGTACTGTGACAACGTAATCGCTTTGAATAAGGGAATTCTTGTCAACGTTTGCAGCGAGAGAGAGACATACACGCACAGGTAATTACATTATAAACTAGGAATTGCTTCCGACGTCTGCGAGCGAGAGAGAGAGAGAGAGAGAGAGAGAGAGGGAGAGGGCGTTAATATTTGTCGAATAAATATAAACTTTCTAATTTCATATACATGCGCACGGTACTGACCACAGAGAGAGAGAGAGAGAGACATACACAACAAGTGTGAGAGAGAGAGAGAGAGCTAAAATTATTTACTCAATGTACACAGTGAGAGAGAGAGAGAAAGAGAGAGAGAGGGAGAGGAGAAAACGGCTTGAACATAACGTTTGACAACAAGAGAGAGTGAGAGAGATAGTTTTACTTACATTCAAATGTGTGAGAGAGAGAGAGAGAGAGTAACAATTATGATCATATAGTTTGAATTTCCCACTACAGAAGAGAAAAAAAAAATGTTGGCAGATCTGCTCTATACACACACAATAATGTAAGATAGGTAACCCTGATCATATATTTTAATATATACACTATATAACACATATTTGAATTTCTCTCCCCCCGCCACAGAAAATGTTGACAATCCTGCTCATATAAAATATCTATACACTATAATAATAATACAGAGGTTGGTACACCTGATCATATAGATTTAATATACATTATAACACACGACAAATTTGAACTCATACAAAGGTTGGTACACCTGATCATCTATTTTAATATACACTATAATGCATCGAGTTGGAACCACCCCCCCATCCCCCCACCCGCTGATATAAAATAAAAAAACCACCCACCCAACACCACCCACTGATATGCAACCCATACATAGGTTGGTAAACATGATCATATAGATTTAATATACATTATAACACACAACAAATTTGAACTCATGCAAGGTTGGTAACCCTGATCATATATTTAATATATACACTATAATGCATCAAGTCGGAACCCCCACCATAGGTAGGTAAACCTGATCATATAGATTTAATATACATTATAACACACAACAAATTTGAACTCATGCAAGGTTGGTAACCCTGATCATATATTTAATATATACACTATAATGCATCAAGTGATAGAAAGTGAAAGTGATCTAAGCTCGCGAAAGGCGGCATATAAAAAAATAAAAAATTATATTCGCGGATGCTGTGGTCCAGATACGCGAAAAAGTCGTTGATCTTGACACAGATCCGCGAAAAAGTCGCGGATGCTGTGGTCCAGTAGAAAGTGAAAGTGATCTAGGCTCGCGAAAGGCGGCATATAAAAAAATAACGCGGATGCTGTGGTCCAGATACGCGAAAAAGTCGCGGATGCTGTGGTCCAGCTGATAGAAAGTGAAAGTGAGTCAGGACCGGCATTTTTCCTCTATGGTTAATTTAATTCTGGGCACTCTTGAATTAGATGTAGTTGGTACATTATGAGAAATATTGATATGCCACCCAGTATCACCATTTGGAAAAAGTAATGGATACGCTAAAGGGTCCAATGATGAATCCAAAACAGAGATATTTTTAATGGTACCATTAACTTTTGAAAACGAAACCATATTTCGTTCAAAAGGGTGGCTCACCATCAACTCTACTAAATATTACTGCTACATCAGTTTGAACTGCATCATTATAACGGCGTAGATCTAAATCACGATTTACTTTAATGAGCATACAAATTTCTTTATTTTGATTTTCAACTCTCTGACAATGGTCTTTCATTGCAATGAATGACCGAACGAAAGGATTAATGCGTTCCAATTCAAGAGAGATTTCGTGCATTACCGTATATTGTTATTGCATGTTTGATTATAGTGTTCACGTAATCTATAATTGACAGCAGTGTCAACATCATAAAAATATAATTGCGCATAACATGGTGAGAGACCATATCCAGCAGTCATTGGACCTGATCTGTGATAAAAAACATCATGTATTTTAAAATGATACACTCCACGCGTAACTGTATCCGAAATTTTAGCTTCTGAGCTAACCATAGCAAATGATGAATTGTATTTACGAATGTTTTCAAAATAATTTTTTGACTTTCTTTTTATTGAAGGTTCATTTGAAGTAAGTCCATCATACAGTGATTTAAAGTATTCATTTTGACTTAAGGCCGGTAATATTGCTTTACCCTTATGACAACATGAAGTGAATGGAGTCCTTTCACCTAAAGTGACCTCAAACGAAATGTTTTGCATTGCAAAACCTGCATTGTAAATGCATTAATCCACAATCAAAAGTATTAAAATTTCTTGGAATGACATTCAGTGCGCATTTAAATGTATCCCTCAAAATGATTTCATCATTTTGTATACTATTTACACTATTTAAATTTGCATTTGGTCTATTATCATTTTGACTTTCACGCGAATATATATTCCTTCTTCTTTGTCTCTCACTCCGACCCGTTAATGTTATACTATTTACACTATTTAAATTTGCATTTGGTCTATTATCATTTTGACTTTCACGCGAATATATATTCCTTCTTCTTTGTCTCTCACTCCGACCCGTCAATGTTCTATGTCGAGGCATAATGGAAGTAGGTGCGAATATCTGAATGTAAAAAAAAAAACAAGTAATGAAATTACTGAAACTAAGATTAGACAGGGTTTAATTTAAAAATAATAAAATGTACTCACTTTTTTGAAACAACCAATAATAATTAGGCGAGAGTAAGTCAATTCAAATTGCTGCTACAAAATTTTCCTTTTGCAACAGGTGTATATTAAGCAAGCTGTATTTCACTTTCAACTGCACATTAATACATAAAACACAGATATCTAATATACAAAATATAAAATAAACGCTTTTTTGCCTTGACATACACTCCAAGACTATTGAAAAAGGGACATTTGAAATCACACAAAATTCACAGCTCATTCAGCCAATCTGTCAGTAATTATTTGTTGGCAACATTTTAAAATCTTTGCGACAATCTCTACTCTGTGCGACTGTTTGACCACAGACTATTATGTGTTTGACATTGGCAGTATGAACGTACACTAAAATGAAAAAATTATTATTTTATTGCCTGGCAACAAAATTATTTTATTTTTAACAATTACCATTGTTTGAAAAAGTTTAAATGAATTTTCAAGTGCAAATGAATGTTTTATTTTATTTAATTTAATGTATTTGTAACACATATTATATATAAATTTTAGCTTTCTGCACTCCTTCTCCATATAAACTTTAACTATGCCAAATCTCACACTCCTCCGTGCGCGCAATATGCTTAAAAAGGGGTACAAAGTTTTCTCTTCACGTATTAATATATAGATTAATTTATTATGTAGGCTATAGGCTTATTTGTGAAAAAGTGTTAGATATAGGCCCATACATATCTGTGGAAGGATGCTTAAAAGAAGCATAACTTAAAAACTTTAAAAAGCTAGGACTAAATTATTTGTCATTTAGGTATTATTGTAATAAATTTAACTAAACGCCAATGCAGTAGTTTAGAATTTTAGTGTTTATTGTTATGATTGTCTGCTTTACCTTGTTATTTTGCTAAGAAAATAGTTGAGTAATCGCAGTTTTCGTAATTTTTCTGATAAAACTTATTAAAATTATCTAATACTGAAATTTACCTAATAATAAATTAATGTATTTCGTTCAAAATAGTGAGTTCTGCAGCTCAGCGAGTCTACTAGTAGCCCATTTTAAAAATGTTCCAGATACATTACGTATTCCTAATTTGTATTCGACCTGAATAGCTTTAACAGTTGTCCTATATAGGCCTACTGCATACCATGTGGGCCTAGTAGACTACGTGTGTACGTGAATCTTGGTGTGCTGAGGCAGGGAGACGTAAGTCGTCGTATCCAAGCTGTCAGGGGTGGACGACAGTAGGCCTAGATAGCGAAATGAAGATATCTGAGTGGAGCTTGGGATATTTTCTGTTCACGATAGGATCCATATGAAAGGGTCCCCAGTTTTTCAGATAAAAAACGCAGTTTCCCCAAGGTAATTGATAAATATAAGCCAGCAAGTAGGAGAAGTGTTGAAAGACAAGGACACGGTAAAGGTAGCTGGAGTCGGAACATGTCGACAGGACTATTATCCTTGATGAAGAAACGGAAGACGACTCTGTTTAGCAGTAATTAAAATTGTTCGTTCCTGAACGAAACGCGTTTTAAAAGTTAAATTAAATAGCTTCCGTTATCCACAGACAGTTCAACGATAGGATCTGACGATACAGCTATCTTATCTCCACGCAGGCGTAATCTTCACCTCTGGCTTAGATAATGATACTTTGAAGCAAATGAAACATCGCAGTACACATCACATTCTCGCTAAACAGAAAACATATCTTTCAGTTATGCTAGTCTGCCGACCGATTCCGCAACAGAAACCATTACGTACCTCTATCTAGAATTACATTTGAACAGTCGACTTACAGGGAAGCAGCCTTCAGTGGTCATCCTTATCTGTAACTTCTTGTCCCAACCGTGGAGTTAACCACTGAAAACTTCCTTTCTTCCTTCTTCGCACGCTGAGCACGCTGCTTGCTACTGTTACCCCTATCACAGGCGCAGAGGCTCCTCTCTGTCTCGCGGCGTCTGCTTGCTGAACTTGAGACAGACGACACCTGTTGCCTGAATCGGTTCCAGCAGAAGTGTCATACATTAAAGTCTTCTTCGCCCGCCATCTAACGAATGATCGTGTTGACGGTTTCCAGTGCACTATTAGGGATCTGTAACTGTACCAGCACTACGTTTATCATCTGGCAGTCACTGGGCTCGACCCAGATGCTGCAATCCTCCCACGGCTGCAAAGACATCCCGCTGCAACGACGCAACGCAATGTAACGGGAAACAGCATCTATGTACAGGCAACGTAGTTAGACTTTAAACATTCAAACTCGTAGGCCTTCTGATTGTCAGGACGAAACCCGCCTTTATCAGTTACCCGTATTTTCGCAAATACCGTGCGCACAATTTTTGAAAAAAATCATATCAAAAATTGGGACGTACGGCTGATCCGAATAAAAATTTTTATCGTCATTTCTCGCACCGTCGTGCGTTTTCAATCCTCCCGCTCACGTCTTCGCCCAGTCAAGGTTAACGGTGTTATTCAATTCAGAAAAACTGAAGGTAGCCTACATATTAAGCTACCTGATGTATTATAAATCTTAAGTTTTATGTACCCTAATATAATTTGAGTAGGGCCTATAGTTTCTTATAACACAGTTAGGCCTATAAATGAAAATTTCCGTTACAAAATTCCAGAATAATAAAGTAAAGAAGCGGGGGGTAAGTCAAGTCCACGTCCCTGTCGTGCCTCCTGGTACCTTCTGTAGCCACACTGTAGCTACAGATGCTAACGTGCTAACGGACCTCTGTGAAGACCAACGGACGGAACGGTGGAAGAGATCTCAATGATCGAACAGCAGGACGTGCGGAAGAGTCTTAGAAGAGCAGACCTCTTCAAAAACTTGGGTTCATCTGGCTCCGGATGATAGCACCCAGTAAGGGTCCCTGCCTAGGGTAACAGGTGAAACCCGGTCAACGGTCTCAAAGGCGAATGAGGCATCTCAGTTCCCAACGGCAGAGAGAGCGGAAGAACCTAGTGGAGAAAACGAAAACCACGAAAAACAAGGCAATCATTTCGGACTAACAATCCGATCTTATCTCGGAATTTAATTCCTACTTTTGCACTCTATACAATTTCAATTGCAGCATGTAAAATCAAGTTGGATTAAAGAAGTCCAAAAGGATTTAGAAAAAAATAATATACACGCAGAAGAAGCAATTGAAAAAGACGTTTTTCGGGTAAAAGTGTTTAAAATGGAAGGAGTCCAGGGTAGGAGAGAGAAAAACGCAGGTTCAAAGTGGACTGAAGACAGGAATAAGAGACACAGTGAAAAGATGAAAAGGATATTGGAGAGAAAGAAAAGAACAAAAATAAAGAATTGAAATTGGCATGTGGTCCTTAGATGGCCGATACAAAAAAAAGCAAAGAAGCATAAAGAATGAAATTACTTCAATACTTGTAGTGTCATTTTAAAAATGCAGTGTTAATATTTAGTATTACCTTTGTGTAAGTTATAATAAAAATGAATTCTTGAAATCTGTAGGCCTAAGCTTTTTTTTTTAATTTTTCGCCTTAAAAATAAAGTGTGCGGCTCTACGTATTCGCGAAAATAACCAATAGCAAAGCCCCAAAGTCCTCCTTTACAAAACAGTTGTAAGATCTGTGAGGGCACTGGCTTGGTCTCCATCCGCCATTGGTGATGGTCTCCGCCATTGGCATAATCAGTAGGGTTGCTCAAGTCCTGCAGGAAATCGTGAACGCACCATGTTAACACTGCCTCGACGAGAAGATTAACATTCTGAAGTCTCTAGTGTCGTTAGTATGCCTAAGATACGTTTTGATTAGTATGTGGTAATCCGTTCTGTGTCCCAGGAGTGCCCACAGCATGGTCCAATGGTGCAAGTCGCACCACTGGAATTTTTGGGGGGGATTTTTCAAGGCGATTTTGATTAGGCATACTAGAAAACCTTTTGGTATTGATAAAAAGAGTAACATTAGTTTTTGATTCCAAAAATTGCTTAATGGCTTTAGTTTTTCAAAAATTTTGGGATAAATGTCCACCGTTAACTGGGGGGGGGGAGGTATTCCATACCCCCGTATTGTGATCCCCCCTACCCACGAAATCAAATTTGGGGAGAATTTCGGAATCCTTTGGGGCGGGGAATTGCACCATGGCCATTGAGGGGAGGGGAATGGGCACCTCTGATGTGTCCGTGTTGCCCCAAATAGCATTCATCAGCAGTAGCATATCGCCTTCAGTGGAGCCGACCCATTCGTGTGGAGAAACTTGTCAACAACGTAACTACACTGATGCGAAACAAAAAATTAATAACCACTGATAGGCCTAACAGTTGCTTTTATGTCGACTATCGTCCTGAGCGAGCGAGGTTTACATACCAAACGAAGCTATCTGACGCCGATCTTGGTGAGTGAGACAGTCACACAACTGACTACTAAATATCTGATAAACTGACAAACTGGTAACTGAGACTTAAGAAGTGCAGAGACCTAAGAAGGTTATCAACCACCAGTTATCAAGTTCAGAGACTTAAGCTACACAAAACCATATATAGGCTATAGGCCTTTTTAGCTACTCTAAAATTCTTAGTTGGCCTAATGGACTATAGCCTACATTATATTAGAGAACATTCCACAAGTCATGTCATAGAATCCACTGATTCTATCATGGCGGATTGTAAATTGATAAAACAAAAAATTAATTACGCTACTGACACGCTATTAATTTTGTATTTTGTTTGCATTTAAGTTGGGAAAAAACAGCGGTCATAGTCTCCGTGAATAGGATCGCAATAATAACGTTAGTGCTAAAACAAAAAAAAATCGTTCCATTAACTCGTGCAATATTGTTCGCTGCCCGTATTCCCAAATTATAGCCTATATGGACGCGCAGGCACTGCGTTATAATCCGCTGATATAATCTGCGGCACTTTATAGAAAATAAATATAATTACGTACGATTGTGACGTTTCATTGCGGGAGGGGCGCATAATAAAATTTGGGGAGTGAGGAGGGATCGACCGAGTTAGAGCTATACTCTTATATAGCCTAATATGTACATCGAGTCTGTATATTATAGCGGCCATAGGAAACGAGCGAAACAAACGAAAAAAATTCATATAAAATATATGGAGCTATGAATTTTTAAATACGTAAGCCGAAACGAAGCCAGGAGTACACACGTACTGAGAGAGGGAGAGAGAGCGAGAGAGATAGAGAGAGAGCGAGAGAGATAGAGCGAGAGAGACTGTGAGCTGTTGTTGTGTTGGAGAGAACTTGACTGAAAGAGAATGAGGAGGGGGTGTGTGTGTGTGTGTGTGTGTGTGTGAGAGAGAAGCAGGCTAAATCGTTGTTTTTGTTTTTTAGGCATGTTTGAAAAGTGTAGCGTAGCCGTGGAGTAGAGAGGGCAACGCCTCCGTGACACGGAGTACGCCCCCTATGGGCGTGGTCACACCAGCTGGTACATCCCCTGCGGGAAACGTTGGACCGCCTCTTGCCTCCTTGTATACCCTTCACATAACCTTCCTTCCTGTGTTGTGCACATCACTTTCGCTTTCCGTGCATAGTTTGTGTGCATATGTGTGTTCGGCTTTCCTATCTCCAAGCGTAAATATACTTATGACGTTAATATATTATGGTAGTGAACTTTAACTGATAAAACGAATGAAGCAATTAACTACGATTTCGCTAACGACAGCGCTCCCAGTTTACTCTGTGTGTGTGTGTGTGTGTGTGTGTGTGTGTGTGTGTGTGTGTGTGTGTGTGTGTGTGTGTGTGTGTGTGTGTGTGTGTGTGTGTGTGTGTGTGTGTGTGTGTGTGTGTGTGTGTGTGTGTGTGTGTGTGTGTGTGTGTGTGTGTTTAACATCGTCGCGGTAACAAGTCTATATTCTTTATTGTTGTTCATTTATATTATTGAAAACGACAATAATAAAAAGCAGACCTACAGGTGTAAGACAAGGTGATGGTTTATCCAAAATTCTTTTCAACTGTGTCCTGGAGAAAGTAGTGAGAATTTGGAATGAAAAATTAAAGGAATGCAAAATATCACCAATCATGTTGGGAAGAAGGAACAAACATATTAAAATAAACTGTTTGGTATTCACAGATGACTTTGCTATTACTTTCTGAACATCTGACATCTGCAGTAACACAAGTTAATTTTTTAGAGGACATAGCCAGTAGAACAGGCTTAAGAATTTCTACAGAAAAAACAAATTTCTCATGAACATTAAAAATGCGCCAAAATTCCTGCTAACAGATATTGGTCGAATAGAGAGGGTTAGAAAATTAAAGTACCTAGGAGAAATAATTCGAGAGAATGGTTTAGAAAAATCTGCTATAGAAGAAAGAATTCATAAAATGGAAAGAGCATATGGTAGGCCTATAACGAAAGATATTTACAATAAAAAGTGCATATCTAAAAATGCGAAAATAAGGCATTACAGTAGGCCTACAGTAGTGAGGCCTATATGCAAGTGAATGTCTAGCATTGAATTATAATTTAGACAAACTAGAAATATTGGAAAGACGAATTATTAGGAAAATATTAGGCCCACGAAAAACTTCAGAAGGTTGGAAATTAAGAAGTAATGATGAAATATATCAAAGTATAGAAAATATGTAACAGAAACAGTGAGAAAAAGAAGACTAGTATTTTTTGGATATTTATATAGAATGGACGACAATAGGTTAACAAAACAGATCTTAAAATATCTGTGAGGAAAGAAGTCAACATCAAGTTGGATTAAAGAAGTCAAAAAGGATTTAGAAAAAATAATAATATAAACGCAGAAGAAGCAATTGAAAGAGAAGTTTTTCGGGCAAAAGTGTTAAAAATGGAAGGAGTCCAGGGAAGTAGGGAGAAAAACGCAGGCTCAAATTGGACTGAAGACAGGAAGAAGAGACACAGTGAAAAGATGAAAGAATACTGGAGAAAATGAAAAGAACAAGGAATAAAGAATTTAAACTGGCATGTGGTCCTCAGATGGCCGATAAAAAAAGCAGGCCTACTCAGTGTTGTATGTACAGGGGGGATCAAAGGTATTAATTCCTCCCCTCACGAGGTATTAAAAATTCCATAATTAACGTAGGTTTATTTCTAAGCAAATTTCGTGTGTTAAAATAAAGGTTACAAATAATAATATTTGTAAATTAAATGAGTTTTTTGAATAGTGAGTAGTCAACATTAGGTAAATGACGTAAGCTTACGTTTTTTGCAGCGTCAGAAACATATTATGCACGCGCCAGAAAACGATGGCAGAGCCTATTAATCTAGCTTTATCTTTTTCGCCCAGACACACTTCTCCTTACAGGGTTGTTTATGTCATGACTCGTCTAGTGATCTGAACCGTCGTCTTTGCACAGGTAAACAAACTAGCAGTTTCTTGATTTTAATTCGGAAAAATGAGAAAATGTTATTAATTGATTTTACATAAAAAATAACGTCCTTTAACACAAACTGTAAGCTGCTTAAAACATCTTGGGACAACAGCCGTAAATTAAAGTGCGAATGAGTAGAAATAGAACCGGGTTTTTCAACAGATAGACTCGTTTTCACAGATTTATTAAGAATACAAATTTATAATTAAAGCGATTCTAATGACACGAGACTTAGTACCTTTAATCTAAATTAATTAAGATAAAATATTTTGAAGTTATCTCTTTTCCATATTTTTCAAACTTATAGGCGTAGGCCTATTTCACGTTGGTTTACTCAAAAACATTGAGACGCAAAGAATTTATAAAATGTAGGCTACTTATAAAATTATTTGGGAAGAATCCTGAATTTCTCATTTGTCCTGAGGAAACAGTGGTCCTACTTACGCTACACAATAAATAAACTTAAGTTTTTATTACAGAATGCAATACTTAGACCATAGGCCTAAGTCGTTCAAAAAAATAATGTATTTTTTGAAAGTTTTGTGAGCTTTGGTCATTGAACGAACACTGTTTTTAAAACATTTTGGTGAAGATTGCGACAAAATTTCGAGTAATATCAAGGCCTGAATACGATCATTATAGAATTAGTAGACCTGTACACGTAATTAGTATGGAATATTGTAATTATTCCAGGTCTGTTTATTTATGTCTTTCCCGCCGATCTGTTAAAGGCTGTACACGAAGAGATAGACTCTACAATGAAGTTATCCGTAAACTGTTGAACATTTTAAGTATCCAAGATCGTATTGCAGGAAACAGAGAGAGATGGTATGCTCATCTGAATAGGACGCCAGTTGGCAGGTTGCCTAAAGGAGTTTGGCCAAGTCTATTGGACAACGTAATATTGGAAGACCTAGGTAGCGTTGGTGAAGTGGATGTATTCCTTTGGGACCGGAACAGGTCATTCGCCGAGTCCCTAATAGAAGAAGAAGTCTTTCCCGTCCTCGTGGTGACAATGATGAATTCTGTCGAAACGTAGGCACAGATGTTTGAAAATTTTCTCTATTTTAAACTGTAACCGCACCTCACAAAATCTTTCCGTCATGTGAATTGACGGAAACTATTAAATTAAGGCTAACTTCTTTTGTCAAGCAACTATAGATAATGTAGGTCCATCATTACTGCAAGAACATGTACGCACGCACATGCGTACCCATGCACATGTAGGCCTACTTACCTTGTAGAATTCATTTAACATGAAAGTGGCAGAATACCCTCATCAAAAAGCAAGAAACACATTACAGAAAAGAGGACAACGATGGTAAACTTCAAATGTTCACTGACGGCAGTAAAAAGAACACGGAGTAGGTGCAGGTGTTGCCATATTCATTGGAAATGAAGTCATAGGAAAACTAATGCTCAAACGTTATAACAGGTACTCAAATAATCCAGCTGAACAACCTGCTATTCTGAAGGCATTAGAAGAGATTCATGGAGACTTAAAACACAGGCCTATAAAAGGAGTAAACCCCCCGAAGCGACAATATAGCAAAATAACAATAGATTCAATTAATAATCCCAGCAATAACTACCTTATGAAAGCAATAGTGGGAGCCACAACGACGCTAAAAAACAACGACTGGAGTATAAACTTCAACTGGATCAAGGTTCAAGTAGGAGTTCATGGTAACGAACTGGCAGACCGACTAGCAAAAGGAGCAGCTCAGAATAACGAACTGGCAATCTATTTTGACAAAATACCAAAAGTGCAGTGATTCAAAAATTAACCAAAGAAACTACACGTAAGTGGGAAAACGAATGGAAAGAAAAAACGAAAGCTACAATAACGAAAATGTTTTGCCCTAATACATTCTGCCTATCAAAGACAGATTAGAAACAAAACTGAAAATGATTCCCAACTTCACGGCAAAAGCGACTGGACACGGAAAAACGAAATCTTACCTCCACCGTTTCAAGATAATAAACGACCCAATATGCCAGTGACAATGCAGGAGAACCTATGAATGTGAGATGTTAAAAAAAAATCAGAGATAAAATTTAACCAATAATGTAAAAAAAATAGGAACTTGGGACACCTACAAAAGTAGATGTTATAAAGAAACATCTAAAAGAATTCAAAACATTTATCAACGCAGTAGAAACTAATAAGTTATTGTATTGTAAATAATGAAATATTGACATATAGGCATTGTAAGCTATGATATGCAATACGTATGGGTTATTACTTGATGTAAGCCTAAATTGCTTTAACACATACACATGTTACATGACGTCTTTGTATATAAATGCATTATAATTCAAATAAGAAAAAACTTATCATAGGCCTGTAGTATTACACAATTGTATGGAGCATGCTGTAAAAAAATACATGGATGGGCCTACTTAAATAATCTGTCTCTATTAAAGTTGAAAGATGTCGTTAACGATCGGTATGGTTCGAATTTAAAGCTAAAATGAGGAAATTATAAAATAAACAATTTCTGCTTACTGCTTTTCGATGATATTACTACGATCAGGACTATAAAACAAATCAGTCCACTTACTTATAGCCCTATAGCCTGTGTAAGACTAAGTTATTAGTAGCTGAACTGTAGACAGCGTGCCATAGCGAGGCAGATTTTTTTTTTGGGGGGGGGATTAAATTCCTCTCCAGAAGGGTAAAGAAAAAATATCAAAATATGAAGAAAAGTGCAAATAAAAACGTAATCAAATAAGTCGAATTATTAATTATTTATTACGTGAGAATGAAGATACTGAAGTACGCCTAGCCTTCGTAGGCCTACGTGAACGAAATCGTTCCGTGTAAACTTTGCTAGTCGTCTGCGTTGTTGAGGGATGGTTCGAAATTTGTACCTTCGAATGTTTATCCACTCCGCAGTATAAACAACTCGGTTTACGATATTTATAGGCCTAATGCAAAATTTATTTCAAAGAAACATAAAAACATTTTTATGTTAAACTTGTCACTCGAATGTATTAGGGCATGCCTATGTCCTTTGCAAGATTTGCATATGTCCTTTACAAGATTTGCAATGGCAAGACTCGATATTGCAGGTTTTCGATCAGTAGGCCTATTTGTTTTTCGTATTTTTTTTTTTTAATTTAGTGCTTTATTATCATTTCGACGTGCCCACTATTCTGTAGGCCTAAGACGGAACGCAGCGTTAGAAATGCCGTTTATAAGCAGTCCATACCCTTTACCGGTAAACTTATTTGTATGGTCTTCAGCAAAAAATTTGTTTCCGGTCACCCATGCATTAGCGCATCCCGTAGCGCGATTTCGAAATATTCGTCTTTTGACATGCGCTACCCATTTTAAGAAAATCTTTGTCTATTCATTTCTCCGGCAAAACGAGTACATACACCTGTTTAGCCTAATTCTTTTGCTAGAAATATTAAACATACATAAATATTCATTAATACTTAGCTACTTATTAACGCGAAATTTGAAAACATTCGTGCAAAACGTTACCATCATAAGCGTCTGCAGAAAATGGGAAACATTTTCTGCCCGTTTCTGGTATCGTTTATTTTATTTATATTGTAACGTAAGCAGTGGCGTATCTAGAATTTTGCCTGAGGGGGGGTCCGAGTCGCCTTACTACAAAATGAAAAACAAGTTAAGACTAACATTAGCCTGCTATTATTAACGTGGGTGAAAAACGTATGATAACGTCCTGAAATCAATCCCATAAAGTAAATAAAATACGCATTATTGAAACATTGTTTAGGAGATACCTATTGACTGAATTGATTTCTTATATTTAATATTTCAAACGTATAAGAAAAAGATGTGTAATAAGCCTGTTTGGCGTAAGTTATATATTTTAAAAAAAGTTCTATATTACCGTACACAGGTGAAAAAATAATACAATAGCCTACACAAATTAAGAGATTAACAAAATTCGTCAACTTTTTTCGACTCTCTGGGGAGGGAGGGTCTGATCCCGTTGCCCCCCCCCCCCCGTAAATACGTTGCCCATGAACATAAGATGGCATGTTTATAATTTATGACTTTGTTAAATTTTATGTAGGCCTACTTTCAACATCTATTACATTTATACTCTTATGTTTCCACACTTACCTAGTTGATTGCAACAAAAAAAATCAAGTAACTAGTTCTTTTCCTTTTAATTTTTGTAGTTTTATTCATAAAAATCTATCCCCTCCCTAAGATATCTCCGGGACCACCCTAGAACGAAAACCTGGTTGCGTTCTTGATGTAAATTGTAGGCTACTTATGTTACTCTTCAAATTTGCAAGGTGTGTTGAGCGGTATTAATTATGTCAAATTATTAAAGATACCGAGTTGAATAAAGCTCCTCACAACTTGATCCCGAATGTACGCTTTTACTATTTTCTTAAAATTTTGAATCCCATTTTCACCTGTGGTACCCCTCAAGTTAAACAATTTTCATAGTAGACGCTACACTCGGATTTGGGTTAGGCCTAAATTCCCTTTAGTCTGACACCCGGCTGAACTTTTTGAATTTTTTATAACTTTTTATCCCTTTTTTGAGCCCTGGTGACCTAAAATTTTAAATTTCCAAAATTGTACACAAAATTTAGACTTTGGCTAAAATTTCTTTTTATTTGATACCGCACAAACTGTGATTTTTCACAATTTTTAACCCCCCTTACATTTTTGTCTGCCACTCTCGCTATTTTAAGGGGGGATTAATTTAAAAAACAATATTGTTTTGTAGGGTAAAAGTGTGGAGACGTGTGCCAAGTATCGATGTTTTCAAAAGTTACCGTGAGACATACCCAAAACAGACAGGTAGTTTACACAGACGAACAAATTCAAAGCAGTCCAGTTATAACAGAACTCGTTACGCTTTTTAAAAAAACTTATAGAAAGAACTCGATTCCTATTTATTCTGTTGTAATCAAAAAGGTAAGTGTAGAAACATAAAGGGTACATAAATTGATACCGGTATCTAAAATTTAACCGGTCATGAAACAACAAAGATTGCAACTTATTACAATATAAATCAAATGAATGCCTGTACTACACAACATATATAAGCTGCCTGATATAAAACAATTGATAGAGAAGGAGGCAAAGGAAAGAACAGCCGAAAAGAGGCGTCATTGTATGGAGCATATTATAATCAAGAAGAAGATAAACTTTAGGAAGTGGCCCACATTAACGACGTCGTTGTTGACAGTCTTATCAATAATTACGCTGACTCAAGTGATAATACAGGTTCCGACACGGTTATGAAGAGATCGAATTACTCTCTGATAACAACTGATAATATACTGTACACTGGTAATTATCACAGCTTTTATTTTAGTTTTAAATACACTTTAATTTTTGTTGTTGCGATTTTTAAACCGTTAATAAAAAAAGCCATTAACTGACGTTATAAGATATTTCACTGTCGGTCTGACAGACACAAATTTTACTTTAGCCAGGACAAATTATTACAATTTACATCTTTTTCTACAGTATCAATATTAGGGCCTATATGTACCCTGTCTGTACTTTTCTGTCAGAGTGACACGACACGCCTTTAATTCAAGCAGCAAACAGCGTTTCAGAAGTGACACGCGTGTTTATTTACATCAGGATTGAACTAAGAACGGAAACAGTATAGGCTGTAATGATACATAATATCACAACCACCAGGGTCCAAAACAAATGATAACCAACAATAACAAATCATAAGAAATGCGACAGCCAAACTTTAATGTTAATCACAAAGATAAGTAGAATTTAACTTTAAAGGAATAAGGAATATATCTTTAACAAACTGACGAAGATGATCAAGGAAATAATGACAGTGACTTAGACGAAACGTAATTAACTGACAACTAACCCAATATATTAGGTAAAAATGAGAAAACCAAAGGCAGAGAGAAGAAACTATGAGTGGAGTAAAGAAGAATACTAAAAAGCCCAACTGGATACAAAAACAGAAAGAAGAATAAGATATGCCCTACACGAAACAAAAGAAGAATTAAAACAAGATGGATGGATCATAACAAGAAAGCCCAGAGTAAAGAACAGAGTAATAATGAAGACTGATGACCTAATATAAATAACTATGCTGACAAAGAAAGCTTATAAAGTGAATAAATGAGATAATGAATAAAAGTCAGGAGAGTGAAGTAAAATGAGTCAAAGTATAAATTAACTGTGTATCTGGAAGAATAACAAAAATGAATCATATAGACCAGCCTTATAACTAGAGCAAATGTAGGGATATAACTTATAGAATGATGTTAATGAATACTGTTTAAGAATGGATAATAGAGACAGATGGGTGTCCTAATAAACCTAAAGTAATAAATAACATTAGTAATACTATAATAATGTGAAATAAAAGACATTGAAATCATAATAAAATAAACATATTGTTGTCAAACCAAGATAGGATCCATAACCTCACTACCTGTGAATAAGGCACCTCAAATAAAAGAATTAAATAACTAAATGATAAGTAATCCAATTTCTGTTAGAGGGTAATGAACCTAAATGTTAAAAGGGTAGTACCAACACAAAATTAATGTATATAGAAGAAGTAGAATTATGTTGTAATTAGTATAAATTCAAACAATAAATTAGACATTCTGAAGTTACCTTACAAATCTTGCAAAAACTTTAACAATAAGGTATAAAAGAGATGAGACATTAGTGTCAATAGAACCAGCAAGGTTCACAGTCACTTATATAATGTAAAACAATTGTAATTAGCTTAAAAATATAACAAGATAATAGAAAATAGACATACTTGTATCTTGAGACCAGATGCAAGAGGTTTTATTGAATTAACAGAGAAAGGTGATATACTATTACCAATAAAATTATGGTAACACCTTAATATAATTACTATCACTATTTTGTAAAGGAGAATGATCACTAAAAATAATTAAGAGTTAAGAGAAAAGATGTAACTCCATATAGTGCCTGAACTATAGGTGAACCCAAAGGGTATAATTCAGGGAATAATTGTGTCAAAACCACTAAAGGTAACAACTAGAAGTTGTAATAGTTAAGTTAGAGAAATGAGTAACAATATTCAAAGGTAATCCAATAGCAATGAACAGACCACTGTTAAAACTAACTTGGGGGTTAATAGGCCTAAAAAGAGCCCAGAGACTGATACTAAATATTAAGTTATACAGAGTATCAGACTAAACCAACAGTAGTAAACTCATAAGATAGACAAGACACCAAGTAGTGGTTAAAATGTAAACAATATAAACAATGTATTCTGAGATTAAAGCAGAATAAAAAATTAAGGCCTAGGTGTGCCAAACACTAAATATGTCAATAACAAAAATACACAAAAAAGGGCATCAATTAAGTCAGACAATGATAACCAGAAGTTGAAGGGAAAACTTAAGAATAAGTGTGAAATGTAACTAACTCTTAAAATACCTTCAATGAATTATATCAACTAAATCTAAACCATAATGCTATCTGTACAGCAGGGTTTATACTCAATTTTAGAGTTGTTATCACACATAACTGATTTATGATCTAACTAAAAGGCAGAAAGAGACTGAATAGTAATAAATAAAATATTATAAATTAGTAGTGAAGTTAAATTGTAAATAATATAAAGTAAGAGAGTTTTAAATGAAAATATTGTAATAGGCATAAGTTGTGAAAATAAGAAATTATCAAACATAAACAGAATTATGGCTTGAGAGGTATTTAATTGATCTAAAGAACAATTGAAAACGAATGAGATGATTAAATTAGAATTCCTAAGTACCACAAGAAAGTTAAACGCATTTAAAATATTTGTGTAAATTGGAAGAAAATATTTTCGTACTCTCGACATCAAAAACCGACGGCGCCGGAAAACGCCAGTGAGGTGTCATCGAGAGTTCCACCAATCAAATTAACTATAGCGAGGCTTGGCCAACAAAGGGACGCCGAGCTAAGTGTCATTCTTATTGTACGATCGACTCAGGAAACAAGACGAGAGTTCTCGACGCCAGAAAAGTAAATTAACCTAACCTGTGCGTTTAGTAAACGTCATAGTCAGGGTTAATACGACTCAAAATGTCCAAAAGGGATTAATAAAGTGATATAAACGAAGTAATCAAGAATAGTGAAAGTGCGAATACGATTGCTAGTGTACAATCACAGCAATCGCGGTATTATAAATAAAAAGGGAGTATGGTGGTTTAATATTATTATTATAGACGTAAGAAGTGAACCATAACCTGACAATGTATAGGATTAAGAATATATAATGAACTTTGAAGAGGCATTAACCCTCGTAAAGTCAAGTAACAATTAAACTAGGGATAAGAGTTAACGAAATTTATTCACTCCAATTATGAAACGAGTGTTAACTAGTTAAACAAGGACAGTATGCTTTACTGAATCGAATAGGTTAAGGCAGTGTACAACCATTTCATAACCTATTGATATGTTGTTAGAAATAAGAAAAATAGCTGAGAAAGGATATCCAAAATAGTAGTCTAGCGATAGTTGGATCTGCTGAAGATGTTATAACTTTAGTAAATTTGAATTTTCTTTGTCAATTGACCATTTAGATTTTTAATTAACTTAACTGGCATTATACCCGGCACGCCAGGTATAACCTAGAAGTTGACGCAAGCCGTCTGTTGAAGTTTTATTAATGAATACCACAATTACATCAACGACTCGGAACACTAGGTTTTTTTATAAGTAAAAGCATAAAGTTTTACTTTACAGCCTGAACCGGTTTGCTCCTTTAAAAGGCTTCTTCAGAGGCTGCCGCTGGTAGCGCTGTCCGTCTTGTTGTGGGCGACGGAATCGAATTTCGAAAGATTGATGCTGTGTGTGTGGGGTGAGATATGTTCGAATAATGCGTGCGACTTGAATTGTGTCTGTTCGTTTAGGATGTCGTTTTTATTTGTTTTTGTGTGTTTGTATATTTCCAATTGTTCTAGAGTGTCTAGTTTTCGGCCTTTCGTGTGTACGTGTAGAATGTTCATGTTATTGTCGATGTAATTTATTAAAGTAAGTTGATTAAATTTATTGTAAACAAAAACATTGTGGAGTGTTGTATCCACATACGCAGATTGACCACCCTGAGATTTTAATAAGAGTTTGATGAAAATAAAAAAGTAATTATGAAGTCTGACCTTCTTATGTTAAGGGTTCAATGAAATTAATGCACAGATTTTAACAAGAAATAAATTATGTTTAAACTAAATAATTAGAGTTGGCCCAATTATTTCACGTAGATAGGCATTTGCAGGCTTGGTAGACGACATGCAGCGGTTGGCAACACAACGGCGCCACGAATGATTTTGAATTAATCTTGTTTTTTAGATGAGCTGATACACTCTACCTGATAACAAGAACGTCACTCAAAGTAAGTAACGTTATCCTAAATTGTCTTGATTTCAGTTAGAACCAACGCAGCCGAAATATATCTACTAGTGAAGAAGAACCAACCTCTGTCCAATACTCAACATTCGACGAACGATGAACAGTTTAAACAATTAATAATAATTTTGAACACCTTAGCTCAACGACTTCATAATAATAAATAAAACAAACACCAATCATAAAATAATTGACAATAATAATTAATAACCATAATAATACAAATCGGCGAAACTAACGCGAGATTCAAAAGGGATGAATATAGTTTAATTACAAGGCCTAAGTATATTGCTGCGCTGAGGAAATACATAATGTGACTGCGTGACGCTTTGCACGTGTAGTGTGAGCGGAAATATTATGTAAGGGTCTAGACTATTCGAGATGCTCCTTCCAGTTTTTCCTCGAGTATTCTACCGACATCCAGGCCCGCTGTGTCACATCAATACAAGGCGTCCATCCGGGAAGTGATAAACTTTAGAATCTCACTGGGGTATAAACGCTAGTGGCTGAGTTCAGTTAGAAATATATTCCGTTCTGGAGTGGAACTCAAGGCAGGAGCTCCTACAGGTTGCTCGGCACATGGTACAAAAGAAGACGTTTCTGACGCACCCCCTCAGCTCTGACGGTGTGTGAGTTCTGGCGACATTGTGAGTGAGGTTCGGAATTATTGTTACGGTTTAGTGGAAAGTGATTTTTGTGTTTATTAACCCAAAACTGTAATAAAGTGGCATTTATTGTTGTGCGTTGGACAAATTTAACTTGAGTTATTGTAAAAGAGTGTCTTTGTTAATTTCTTATTTAATTATTAAAGTTGTGTTAACGGTTATAATCACAAACAGAATTAACACTGTTGCACACCACTATAGAAAAATTATTCCGATTAGCGCTTTCAAGCTTCACGGCTCATCATGAGGTCGGAAATATTTTAAAATCTTTCAACGTATTTCGGAAATATTTTTACAATTTTTCAAAACGCTAATCGGAATAATTTTTCTATAATGGTGTGCAACAGTGTTACTTCTGTTTGTAATTTCTTATTGTCGTTTTTGTCCAATTACAGATTGTATTAGACCTCATTGGCGTCAGTTATTCTGTTTCCAGTGTACAACACGACGATCCGTGAGACCTTCGTAACGGTATACTAATGCATGCTGTGTCGCATTATGATCCCTGTTAATTTCCTTTAAATAATGCAGTATTATTTGCAGCGCTTCAGAGCGTAACAGACTAACACCATGAATCGGAAATATTGACAGTGATAATATTTACGATAAAATAAGTACAGTAAAACGTTGAAACGAAAGTTAGCAGGCACCGTTTATAAAACAGAAGTATGCTTTTTGATAGTAAAACACAGTATTATGTAACAGTTTATTAATATTTAGAGCATTCGAAATAAAAGCAACGTATCGATTTCCAAAACAACGGACGACAAACGTTATAAATTTGCTATATTTTGTGAATAAAACATGTCCAGTTGTTGGCGATACGCGCGAACTGTGTGACTAGCAAATGTTCATAGTAGTAGTCGGACAGTAATAATATCGATTTGCATTACGAATTAATAGCATTATAAACAGATGAAACTAAACAAATAATACATGAGGAGAGATTATCACAGTCACAACACATCAAAATGCACACGGAATAATAAAAGGCCGCATAAGGACTAATACCGAATCACGAATAATGACGAAGGTATTGTAAATGACGTAAGAGCAATAAATGTAAACTAGCAAGCTGTCTGAGCTGCACAGCTCGCTCACTATTTTGAATGAAAACTTTGACTTTTCTATGTTTAGACTATTATTAACTAAATTTCAATATTAGATAATTTTTCAATTATTAGAACATTTTTGAAAAGCAGGGAATCATAAAATAAACACTAAAAATTCCAAATTACAACATAGCATTCCTTTTTTTAGTTAAATTTATAATCACAGTGCCTGAATGACAAATAATTTAGTCCCAGATTTTAAGTTTATGTACATTTCCCTAGATATCCATAAGCTACATCTAACAACTAGGACTATACATATCAGATGACGATAGGCCTATAAAGTATTTCTTAAACATAGCTTAGAAATGTTTTGAAGGTGATCCAAAAATTGCAAAAAGTGTTGAAAGATATTAATTATATCAAATTATTAACGATACTGAATTTGTACCTTGAATAAAATTCCTAACAACGTAATCCTGCATATAGGCTATTACGATTTTCTTACAATTTCGAGTTCCATTTTGGCCTGTGGTGCCCTTAAAGTTAAACCATTTGCATAGTAGACGCTATAGGCCTATTTGGATTTGGGTTAAAATTCTCGTTAGTCTGATACTCGCATCGACTTAAACAATTTTTTATCCCTTTTTGAGCTCAGGTGATCTATTTGAAATTTCCAAAACTGAATACTGTATTCATATTTTGGTTAAAATTGCTTTTAATTTGATACCCCATATGCATTTCGGCGATTTTTCACAATTTTTGACACCCCTTACATTTTTATCTGCCGTCCCCGCTATTTTCGGTGGAATTAATTTAAAAAACAATAAGGTTGTGTATAGTGAAAGTATGGACACACATACCAAAGTTTTAAAAAATCGGTTCATGGATTCAAAAGTTATCGTGAGACATACCCTAAATAGACGAATAGACACACAGACAAATGCCAAACGGTCGAGTTAAAACTAAGGAATCGCCCGTTCAAAAATACTGATAGACCGATATGGCACTGATAGACCTATATGGCACTGATAGACCGATATGGCACAATAATACCAACAACTCACAGTGTTTTTCTCTGACATCGTTCGAGAATTTCTCTCTTGCAGATGACGCATAATTACTTTCTGTAAGTTCAAGTATTACTTACATTCGTATAATATGTTAAAATATACTTTGCGATTCACGCCTAAGAATGTATTATTATTATTTCCAGCTGTACAATGTTTCCACATTTTCCGGAACCTAAGATTACAGAAGTGATTGAATTCTCATCTTCCACTGTTGCTTGTCCATCCAAAGATCTTCTTCTATTTCTCGTTCCCTCAATATAGTCTGAATTTCTTCTATCCAGGTGATAGGTGGTCTTCATCTTTTCCTTCTTCCTGGTGGGATCCATTCCATAACTTTCCTGTGCCATTCTTTTTGTATGTCCATTCCATTCTAATTTTTTTGTTTAGATAAAATCAACAATTCATTCAACATTCATTTTCACATTCATTCTGTCCTTAATGATTTCATTTATAATTTCCTCACGTCTGGATACTCTTGCCGAACGTCTCCAAAAGTCCATCTCTGCTATCATTAATTTTGTTCTTGTGTGTTTATTAGTAGTCCAAACCTAAGAAATGTTTGGAGCTACGAAAGTAACAAAAACTATAATATTATTATTTTCCGATACCTACGCCATTATTCATGATTTAGTAGTGGGATTGCTTTAAGCGACCGTTTACTGAACGGGAGAAGCGAGTTTTCAGTTTCAACATGTTTTGAGTATCAACACGGTAAGCGACCGTTTTGACATGTTTCTGTCTGTCTGTTTTGAGTATGTCGCTCGGTGTGTCGACCTTATTGTTTTTGAGATTGACCCCCCCTAAAATAGCGGGGTCGGCACTATAAAAGGGCAAAGATAAACTGTCAGAAATATCTTATGGATGAATGGTCTAAAACCATAGGTTTTTAAAAGTAATGGAGGGAGAGTAGAATAGAGGTTGAAGATTCAGGCTCCTGTGTGGTCGTCTGAAGAGACGGATGGGTACGAATTGAGACACGGCGATTTCTGCGAGTGTTGTGTGGCAGAAAGCCAAATGACGATATCAGTAATACGCGTAAGTTCGTCTGTATCGACCTAAACATGAGAACAATGAAGAAGGACAACGCGCAACAAGAAGACTTAATTCTGTCTCGGCCAAAAGGATAACGGTCGGAAGTCTCCGATGTACTAACGTGTTCTTAAAAGTGCTGTACTTCCCGACAGTATCTCTGTGGACCAATCAGATTTTACTTTTAATAAGATGAGATTACCGTTTTGCGTCCACGTTCAGGCGATTCCCACAGTGTATTAGTATTTATCAATCGCAGCTTATCACCTTCAACTGAGCCTTTATCATTCTGCTATCTGTGAAGCCGTTGTTTAACGATGGGCAGAAACCTGTCAACAATGTAAATACAATGATACGAGATACAAAATTAACTGCAACTCATTTTTAGGAAGCCGTTCAGTCAACACGTTTAAACACGTTTTTAACAGCTTTCTCCACATCGTAAAACAACGACACGATGGGTCGGCGCCACTGAGGGTGGTAGGCTGCGGTTGATGAATACCGGTACTGGCAACGTACTATCAAAACGGAATCTCAGATTAATAACGGTGCAAACCAGTGGCGTGGCGTGGTTACATAACACTTGTTGCCGGTTGTGATAGGCCTAAAACGTGACCTAAAAATTAATTCGAATTTTTTCTTGTACCAAGTGTTCTTTTTAGAGTATTTTCTATCATTCACTGGGAGAAGAAGAGGGTACCGGTTCAACGGGATCTGACTCTCATTATACTTACACAGAATAAATCAGAACACAAATAATCGAATTAAAAGTAATAAAGTCAAACAGAGAAACACACGACTAAACGATCAAAACACAAATAGGTACATAGTATCTGCTGCACGTCAGTTCTGAAAACAAACACAGCTGGCAACTAAGCTTTTTGCCGGTTTACACAGCGGCAACACGTTGGATGGTCGAATTTGTCCCCCCCCTCAGTTTGTACAGTGACAACTACTACGAGGTCAATCACCGAACGCAGTAAAACATTGCCGATGTCTGAGCCGGTAACACAAGACGGTACAAGTGCCCAGCAGTGCGAAAGCAATGCTACGCTTTTCTTAAAGTTTCCCTACTAATATTGTTGGATTTCGAATTATTCAATAACTAAAGTATTTATTCTGTGAAATAATTAATATTATTTTTTCTTATTTCCAGTACCTACTGTTGCCGCCGGGAACAGCAGTTACATGGACGCCACGTTACTGGTGCAAATTGTTTGTTACACAGAAGCAGTCTTGGAAAGTGTCACGCAAGTAAGAACACGTTATTACATCAAAGTTATTGTATGCTCTAAAACAAATGGGATTTAATCATCTTTTTCAAATGATTATTCATTCAAGTTATAATTAGATTCGGTTGTCAGTGCGAGTCGCGAAGTGAGTGATTTCATTGTGTTCCGCATAAAGAGGAAGATAAACTGTGGAGAGGTGATTACATACATTGAAACATAAATGATAAGTGAGTATAGAAACATTGACGATTACGTAATTAACTTTCGGGGTCGTACGTATCCTATTTTCCACATTATTACGACTTGTTTATTAAGATAAGACAAAGTTAAAAAAAATCACTGTGTAGTTGAAACAGTTATGAAAAACAGCCATTTTCCTTGTACAATGCAATGAGATGTCTCCAAGAATAGATTACATGCCAAGGTTGTGTATATACTCTGTCGGCTCTGGATCCAGCAAAGTGCTACGATTGTAACTGCAATAACCATAGTGACTTTGAATCGAATCTTTGTTCAACATGTCTTGTGGTATATAACATTAAATGACAAAGACATAATCACAATTAATTAATTGCAATTTAAGGACTATAATTACGCAATAACTTTTGCGATTTTAGATTCAGTGGGGATTTAGACGGGGGGATATAGATTCCTTGGTTATAAGGGCGGCTCAACTTGTAATCTGGATACACCTTTTTTTGTCAGTTACTAAAAATTCACCTGGGGTTCTCTTGATGAAGGTTATTTTTCCTTATTTTAGGCTAGCGTTTCATGAGAACTGTTACTGGTCTAAAGCATTTGTTGAAGTAGCTTTTCTAGACAAGCAAGGAAGCATTTCGATTATCTCTATTGGTCCCTTCGGTGCTGCGGCTATTTAACCATGTAACTACATAAACAATAAATCCTACGTTTTATTTTATGGAATTGTTAAAAATTTTTAGATTTTGTATTTAGGGATTCTACAACGCGTGCATGCATTGGAGTACTTCAGTACCGTTTGTTCTTCTCTGTCTTTAGCAATACAGCACATCGTGCGCCCCGGCTTCCAACACCAATCTTCTCCAAAGTCTCCCATCCAATGCCATCTCAGTGTAACCCCTCACATCTATTCTTTTGAGATCTTCTAGGAGATCATCCAACCATCTTATCCTAGGTCGTCTCCTCTTTCTGCTTTTAGAGATTTGCACCCTCAGGGTTTTCTTTGCCATACGCTGATCACCCACCCGCTCTAGGTGACCTAGACATTGTATTCGTTGAGCCTTTATGAATCTTACAATGTCCTCTTGAGTCAGTAGCTCATGTATCCCCTGGTTATTTCTGATTCTCCATTCGTCATCTTCTTTAACCGGGCCACAAACACGTCGTATGATCTTTCAAAGCTTCTTAGCGTTTCTTGTTCCTTTTTTATCAATGTTGTAACGTTACCAAATATGGTAGTTACATAATATAAGCTAATATAACGTCAAGTAAGAGAAAAGCATGGAAGTATATCTAGATAAATAAACCTAAGTGTATAAAAGTGTGTATCTACAAATATATTAATATAAAAAATCCAACGATGAAGAAGATAATATTAACATAGCAACATCAAATACAAAATGAAGAAAGAAAATGCCATGAGCCAAAACAAAATATCAGTAACCAGACCCAATAGGATCCAACAGTGAGGGGAACCGACAAAATAAGGACCAACACACTCCAACAGCGAGGGAAATAAATAAAAATAGTGACTACAACGAAAATATTGAAGAAGAAGAAAGAAGAAGGACGAGGAAGCGTACCATGAAGAGAGAAGAAGATGGATGGATCATGCAAGGACTCAACATAAACCACGTGTACTAAAGACTATATAAGTGACTAAAGGAGTGATGATTATCAAATATGAAAAGAAAACCAGTGTTTAACATTTAAGGAACCACAAACAATTACAGTGAGTACTTAACATGGATGTGAAACCTGTGAATAGTTAACTAATTTCAACTGAAAAAACCACACAAACAATCCCAGTGATGAAGTTTATAGTGTAAGAAAATATGTTAATTTCATAATGAAACAGCAAGAATTAAAATAGTCAAATAAACACAGACAATGAGTGTGATTAATTTAATAAAGGTTGTGATCAATACAGATAATCATAAGACCACCAGAATAGAATAAAATAGAACAATTATGTTATTGTTCATAGAGAACTGACAACAAATAAAAAACCTTTGTTATGTATCAAACAAAGTGACAGGAATTGAATTCAACCAATGACCAGAAAAATATTGTAATTAATGCAAAAAGATTTGTGTTAGTGTTTAAGAAGGAGTTGTATAAACATGTGTAACAAAATAATTAAAATATTATAGTAAGATACCATACTTAAGTCATGTTAGTAGTAGAAAAATACTGCATTAAAACATGTGGTACATTTGTTACATAACCCCATAGGGAAGACACCTATGAAACAGAAAATCATACATGTTAATATAAATAATTGATCATCAACTATGATATCAATCAAGAATTTGTTATAAATAATAATAAATCCTAAGAGACAATGTATTATATTGCAGCACCATGCAAATAAAACAAAGCAAGTATAATGGCACAGAAATAGTAGAGATGGAACAAGTATGCCAATTTAGTTAGACAAAATACAATATCAAAACAAATACCAATGTTAATAAAAGTATTACCAGTAGTGAGATAAATATCTGGTACTACCTTGAGAACAGATTCTGAACATAATAATAACAGCATTGTAACCAAAATATTGTAAACTAACTAACTATGTACATATAACCAGAAGTAAGCTGAACCATTGTATAACTAACTAGCTAAGAAAAATACTCTATCAAAGATTGAACACAGATTGTTAAGGTTGTTACCAGTAGTAAGAGGGAATCCCAATGCTACTTTGAGAACAGACTATGACCATAAAAACAGTCATTTTATATACAAATAATTAAAAACCAAATGACTATAATGAAAGAACCCAGATGTAAACAAACCATGAGGAGCAAGTTATTTATGAAAAATATAACATGTAAACTTGTTTAAAAGTAAATGAAAACATTATCAAGAGTCAGAATAATGTCTAATACTACTTTGGAAACCCAAACCAAGTGTAACAATAACAACTTAGTTATTGTATTAACAAAAATAAATGACTACTATAATATGACACAACATAAACAGACCCATTACTGAAAAATTGAAGGGTTCTGAACTAGCTAAAAGCTAACCATTATGTATAATGAATTAGGTACAATGTGTGTACACTAATTACAATTAGTACATGATATAATTTATATAGAGAAAACCAGAAATAAGGTAACAATTGTATAAGAGAGATAGGAGGGGACTAAAACAATGTAAATAGTAGATTAAACACAGTCATATACAAATATTCTAGTGTAAAATTATGTAAATAGACGTTACTAGTATTATTAGATCGCAATATTACTGTTTTAAATAAGAAAAATTAGTTTTAAGCACATTTATAAAAAATCAAATATGGACGCCTAAAGACGCCATAACGAGATATTGTTTAGGGAACAAATATTCCCAAATTTTGAATCAAACCAATTGAGATATGGACTCAGAGTGTTTATTTAAAAAGTGTTTTAATATAAATAAGTAAAATTTGGTGTAATAGACTTATAAAAATAAGATACACCACAGATAATTAATAAAATCGTTCTAGTGATAGAAGTGATGGACGGAAAATAATCATTCTTAGACTTAAATTAAAGCACAGGATGTCCGCAATTCACTGACATCAACCATTTAACGATAGGACATAGATTAAGAAAGTTATTGTGATTTTAAACTTTTCAATTAAATTTTTGTACCAGTGCTGACGTCACAAAGCCTCAAACTCAAAACTGAATTTGTTAAAAAATTAAATATTTTAAGAAAAAAAAAGGCTTTTGGGTCAGAGAGTATAGTTTTTTCAACCAATAGAATGAATGAACCTTAGGCAGACGAGAAAGAGACGCTTCGAGGAAGCATCACAGTTCACGATCAGTCTTTCGACGGAGAGGCCACGCCACTCGCCAACATGAAAAAGTTTTAATTTTGAATTTGTGCGCGGCAGTGACATTAAGTAAACCAACATACATAACCTTAACACTACACCAATATATACGAGTGAAATGTGCGGAGTTATTTATTTAAACAAGTACGATTAGTGTATAATGTCAATCGTACTTGCGAGTGTTGTGAAAGATAAAAAACAGGGAGTACAATTTTTATTTAAATAATATTGACACAGAAATAATAATTTCGTAAACAAATAATTTTGATACTACGCAAGTCAGAAAAGGCGAAGTATCAAAAACCATGATTGAATTATCAGAATTAAAAGAAATATTAATTCACAATTATTAAAATATTGAAAAAATATTTTAATTATTTATCATTATTAAAAAATTATGTTTGAAGCATTTATTACTAAATACGAGTAATAACAATAGTCACTCAATTGACTAAAATTGTTTTCTTGATTTTTCGATGTTCTAAAGTAAACATTATTAACTTTCATACGAAAGAATAAATGTAATCCTGATAATAACACATCAATATATTACGAATAATGTGTTTATATTTAGATTAAGAAATAATAAATATTAAGAAATAGTTAACCTTTATAACAATACCCGTTATAACATAACCTTAGAATCGTAACGGTAACTTGCCAATTTCACTGTTACCAGTCTGTTCTCAAGTAAAATCCAAACCAGATGGAAATAATAACAAGAGTTTTTTAATAAATTTTTCTCTTGCAAATAGATAATTCTCAAAGCGAATTATTAAAATAAAGTGATACATTTTAACTGTACAAGCCAACGAGCTTGATAATTGTCAGACGAGTACTAAAAGTTGCGTGCGCATTCCCGCGTACGATAGTACCATAACTATCAGATATATGGTATTAATTTTCGATTTTTATATTTGTTTGTTTATTATTAATTATTGTTCATTTTATATCGTTAATAATATTACATCTTGTACCTAGTATCATGCTACCTAAAAGAACCTTACGAATATGGTAATTCACTGATACAAGAGAACATAACCTCTTGAGATTAAACTATTGTACAAATAACAGGTTTACCAGCCTTGAGGCTGAACAGAGTCTTATTTTGAATTTTTTATTTGTAATTATTATCTAAAAGGTTGTTAGCCATTGATTGTTCATTGTTCAAAGATTTTATAATATCTCAAATTGTTAATAAACCTCCACTTTTATTACTAGTGAAAAGAGTATCATTTCAATTCTAAATTAGTTCATTTATTCTTAATCAGTTCTACCAAAGGTGGCGGAAAAGTTTAAATAGATCTAATAATTCAGAATATTATTTAGATATTATTTCATTTATATTGTGTGTGATAACTATATTGAATATTTAACCTGAATATCTATCTGTATGTAAAGTGTATGTATTTCAGCGGAACCGTCACTGGACAGGACTGAAATATCCACGTGTGGTAAGTGAGGGAGGTATATATCAAAGTGCGCGAAACATTTTAAATCAAAGAAGTGGACTATTAATACGCACCCATTAAACAATACAATCACAGTAATAACCATAATAGTTATAATTACGACATTTTATAAAAAACAACATTATCGTAGATACCGGTGCGTATCTGCACTCACACTACACCACTTATATTTACATCTATAAAGTTCATTTACAAGTTGGCGCTCCATCGCGGGGCAGAAGTGAGTGAAGATCCACTAAGAAGGGTTATAAAATATTATCGTACTATCTACGAATCTATAATCATACTACACCACCATAAATCTATACTTGTACTTGTAAAAACATCCGTTACAATGTCCATGTCTGCTACAGGCTTTAGGCAACCGCAAACTTAATGAGGGTGATGATGAAGTTTTACAGGCTGTGAATGGTGGCACTTTACGTGATCGTGTAAGAAATGAGAATATTCGCCGGGATTTAAATATTTTCTGTTCAGAGAAAACAAATGAAAAATTATAGGCCTAAATTCATTCGGTACAGGCGCTTGGGTACAATGGGTAATGAAAGATTGGCTCGTGCTGCCAGAGAATATAGGCTAGTGGTAAGGGCCTGAGGGTCATCACTGAAACTCAAGAGCCTACCAGCATTCCGTATCGTAAACGATCAATTTTCGGCAAGTAACATAAAAATAAAAAGAGAGTAGTTAATTGTAAATTAAATTTACAATTAATTTAGAATGTAATTTACTTTTGAGCTTTCAAAACAAAATTATATTTCTATTGTTTTATCTTACATAACTTACGACGTATGTACCTACTTAGAATTATTCAATTGTAAATCTACGCAGTAAAAAGAGGCGATTTACACACCCAACGTATCTTACTACAGATCTTTAACGGTACGATCTTTTCTAAGTAAGTATAATTGTGAAGATATAAAAAGATATTAAGTACTGCATATATTTTCACAAAATCTTCAGTGTAAATAATGAGGTCAACCTGCAGCTACCACTAAAGCAGGATTGTCCACATCGACCTGAAAACACAGGACAAGCGCGTCTGTGTTGCATAACCGAGGGATGGAAGGAAGTAGACTGGATCTTGTAATATGATGAAAACAAAAGACGACAAGAACAAATATGTATTGCTTTAAACAAATAAAGTGAAATAGGATATACTATACGTTGATTAGTGAATCACTGAAAGAATGTTTCATAGATTTCGCCTGCAAGACCATTCTCAGTTAAAATAATACTTTATTACGCAATTCCTTAAGCTCACACACACGGCCGGTGTCAACATTGTTGAAGTTATTGACTGTTAGGGCCTCCTATTAAATAGGATTTGGCATGCTAGCTCCGGAGCCAGTCAGGTAGCAGTTGATGCTGATTGGTTGACGTTGCCTTTCAGCTTAGATCGTGCTGGGTTGAAGCGTTTAAGTGGTACTTCTCAGGGCCAACACACAGTCTCTACCTCAGTACTGGGGTGAATTGGCGGACACCTTGCCAAACAAATTCTGACACTGAAGGTGGTCTCCGATGGTGGAGCCGAAACGTCTGTCCACAATAACAGTGGACCACGACCTAACACCCCGGCTAGTAATAACAATAATACTTTATTATTTATTTGCTTATTAAAGTAAATAGACTGATCATTAAATTGGTTTTCCAAGATAAGGTCCCAGGCCGCATACAAAGATGTCGAGGGCCGCCAATTGAAAATCACTGAAATAGGCTGTGGCCATTCGACATAAAGATGTTGGTAGAGCACGTAAGTAATTGTTTTGGGAATGGACAAGCTTGGCTAGGCCGTGAAGTACGGAAGAAGAAGCAGACGATGAAGTAATGTTAATAATATTTAGAACCAGATTTCTTTCATTTTTGTTTATTATTATTTCTAAGGGCTTATAGAGGCAGATAAAAAGGATAGCATCCGTATGTGTTTCTGCGTTGTTAATGTTGTTGCTGTTGATGATGATGATGAAAATAATGATAATAATCATACTTGTCATTAATATTTTTCGGCCACATAGGACGTATTTGATTTCAGTTATTTGTATTATTATCTGTAGTAGTGTATATTCGCGTTCTTGTTACCGTCATTAGGTGCAAAACATTAGCTCGATTGGGATCCCTTGCGTTGTGCTCTGCTCTGCTCTGATTCACCGGGGAATGCTTGTTATGCCGGTTGTAAATTGCTGTCCCCGGAGAGTTTTCAAATTTTATAACACCCATTACCCATGTTTATTTCACATTACACAGGTACAAAACTAAAAATTCTGGGCGTTTCTGTGTGGAGTCCGTAAGGAATTGAACCCATTCTAGTCTTTTTTCTCTTTTAATATAGGCCATTATACTCGTAACATTGTTTTCAGTTTTTTTTAAATATATTTTTTCAACAAATTAAACAAATTCACACCGATTTTCAACACGAGGACTAAGGGATGCAAGGCAAATAGGTTACGTTTGTAACCTGTCAACTTCAACGTGGCGGTCTGCGAGCTAGCTGACGTCATGTCTCTCCAGAGTCAGATATCAGTGATGCTAACGTAAGCGGTTGTGATCACAGCCGTCGAGGATTAGTCTTGGTTTGACTTTGATCCGATCTTGCCTTCTTTTTCCGCAGTTCTGTGCCTAGTGTTAAACTTCTACAATGAAGGCGGCTGGCTACCTTATCGTTTTTGTCGAGGAAGAAAAGCAGATCTATTGTAATATTAACTCTTGTATAACAAACTGTTATATAACTAATTAAGTAAATATCCTATTTACTGTTAACAGCTTAGTGCGTAAATGATACTTTCCCACTTATTTTGGCGATAAGGTGGTAAACAAGTAGAGTATAAAGGGTGACAGAGATACTGTATAATCATCAGTTCCAAGAACTGTAGCGAGCTGTATGAGCGAATTGAGTTTGGCGTTATGCTCACGAATTAAGTTTGTATGTATTGTTAACAAGCATTTGCAGATATTATGTATATAGATTGTTACAGTAGAAAATCAATTCGGAGTAAATCAAATACGTAGTATTGTTTGCTAGAGACTTTGTTGGCTATTAAATCAGAGTATTTTGAACTTTCTTCTTCTTCTTCCTCAATAAGGATTAGGGATGACCTGTTTCAGCTTCATAGGATTTATTCACATCTTTTCTTTGGTCTCCCTACGCTTATATCTTCCAGCTGGTTTGTATCTACTTGTCGCTTTTGGTAGTCTTCGATCATCCATACACTCCAGGTGGTCCTATTTTGAACTTCCTAGTTCTTTATTGTAGCAACGTACTAAAACGTTATTTTAGCAACTCTATGTATTTCTTATCCATTAAAGAATATAAAACGAGTAGTCTTCGAAGAGAGAGGGATGCTGATAAGAACGAGATCTTTTGTGGATAGCTTGAAAGTCCATAACGATAGCTCGTCTCATGGCATGAAGGTTGTGTTCGTGAGTTAATGCGCAAATTGGGAAAGAATCGGGGCTTTTGCCGATTATAAGAAAGTACAGTCCTTCAGATCAGACAGCAAATAAGAAGTCCGGTTGAAGTTCTTCGCCGACTGAGGTCAGTAGTAGATGCAAGTGGTGACTGATGCAGCTTCGTCATGACAATACACCAACTCATTCTTCTCAAAATATCGAATCTTACAAGTTAATCAGCCCCTGTAACCGAGATTTGGCTCCTTCCGACTTCGAGGAAGGGAGGAAAGAAATTTCAGGTCACGGACGACATTAAAGAGAACACGACTAGAGATATTGCAACAATGACAAAATAGATATTTTCAAATTGTTTGGGAAAGCAATAGGAACGCTTCGTGACATGTATAAGATTCAAAGAGGAGTTCTTCGGAAAGAACTAAGACAATGGTATTGTTCTAAGTAGAGTAGGTTACCTGCTTTGTTTTTAATGTTAAATGGCGGGATACTCCCAAACAGATCCCTGTATGGAAGTACATGAGAAGGGAAGCAATAATGGAAAAACCTTTTTGAAGTCTTTAATTCATGATCTCAACGAGCGCAGTAATCTGTTACAAGACTGTAGGCCTATATAGTTTTGGTTCTTGCAAATTTGATTCAGTTTTATGCTAGTTTGTCTTGTACTACGAGCCTAGCTGAGGATTATAAAACATTCCGTGGCTTAGCGAGCAGGAAAATTATGGAAATTCTTTCATCTTGGAAAAATTATGAAACTTTGAAAATCTTAAATTTAAAGTAAAGGGAGAGTTTTCATTAGACTATCCATCACTGAAGATAAGGTTTGATGAAATGTCAATAGAAGGAAGATTGTGATAGAAGGCTGGATGTGAAACACCCCTAAAACAAAAGGATCGATGAGAAGAAGATAGGGGGATGACCCTATTAAGACGAAAAAGATTCAGTCTATAGCTTCACGTTACAGTAATACTAAAAAATTGTAATGCTTTTAAAAACTGTAAATGACCAGAAAAATGTCTGCCAGGGACTGTGCGCTTGTGAAACTTGTGTTCTAGTGAAAACAAAAACAAAACACCTTAGGAGAACACAGGCAAGGAGATGAGATTCCTGCGATCTGTTAGGCGCTTCCGCAAAGGGATAGACTCTACAATGACGACATACGTGAAGTGTTGAAAATTTGTAATATTCAAGATTGAATTACAAGATGGATTGTTCATCTGAATAGGGTGCCGAATAGCAGGTGGCCCAAGGAGGTGTGGCGATACAAGCCTGTTGATTGAAGAAATGTAGGAAAATTTAGAAACCGTTGGTGGTGTAGATGTTATCTGTTCGGGACAGGAACAGGTGATTCGCCCACTATCTGAAGGAGAAAGAAGAAGAGGTAATTACAAGAAACTACTTCCGATCAACAGCGTGGCAAAAGAGACTTTTATTTTCGATCTTGTCCATTGAAAGCGATATTGCTGCAGAACTAGACTATTCTTAAAGCAGCAGAGCAGTTTTCTTCTTTAAATTCATGGCTTCGCCTTCGTTTCAGTTGGTCGCTTTCAGCCAGGCCCTATTATATATGTGTGTATGAGATTTGTCGTCGTGGAGTCTGCGTCTTATTCGCATTCGACACCAGCTAGTATTGGAATCTTGTCAATCTTAGAATTCGTACCGAGCTGTAGTCTTTATCTGTATTACATTTGTTTTGCCACACATTGAGAATTTTATTAACATATGGACATTCTAACTGCATATGGAATGTAGCAGAGAGTAAAATACATAATAGCACATAAAGGCGCTGTATGAATAGGCCTAAGTAGAGATTGCAGGTTTGAACGTTGTTAAATTAGTTGATAAGGAACACAGTGAAAAATGTTAGTTTTAACCATTTTAGGCTTGTAAAAAACTTTAAATGCTGTGAAATGATGCGTAAGGCACTTAGCAGCGTGTGTGGTGCGCGCGTGTGAGGGTACTTAATTATTTTACGGGATATTCATAAAAAAGCATGTTAATTTAAATAACTTTTGAGATGGGACTTATATCAGAATACTCATAATAAAAAGACCTACTGATGACAATAGTTATTTTAAGAATAAGTAACTGCGTGTATTCGTTTTTTAAGTAAAAAGGTTTTATGACCTATAAAATCGGTCGCAAAAATATTCGGGGTTTTTAAACAAAAGTGTTCTGTTCGGAAGCCTTCTTGAACAAGAACATTTATGATGTGTAAGAAAAGCATGAGAAAGGGTTACTAAAGAACCAATCAGATTACGAGAAAGTCAGTCGATGAAAATAACTTTGAACGGATACTTCAGTTTCTATTCGGCATTGATAACATGTAAACACACCTCTGCTATCAGAGCCTGGTCTGCCAATCGCGACAAACACAAGTTAGAAAATTCCTAGAGTTACTGAGAGAATTATTATAATATTGCTAATCGTCGAAAGTTTAAGATATTCCGATTGGGGATATCAAGTTTACTGGAGTAGTGTAAGCAGTGAAGCAATTGTTGACGGTGTAGAATTTACTGTAACCGTGCCCGTGAGAAATATCTACACGGCCGAAAGCGACCCTATCAACACACATACTAATCCAGATCCAGGATCAACCCGTCATCTGAAGGATCTGCAGCGACATGAAAGGGATGTGAACTTATATTATTTCTTGACAAGAATGAAAAACGTATTTACATCAATAAAAAGACGCTATTACATCAGTAAAGACTTTACAGTAAAAAAGGCAAAAAGAACTTTTAAAATATTAATTAATTTCATTCTACAGAAAGAAAATTTTGGTTTGTGTTACAAAGGTTAACAGAAGCAGATTAATTAATTTATATAAACCGGATTAGAAGCTCAGTAGGTTGCCAGAGAATAATAGCATAATTAATAAATCCACTTCATTCCGGTAACATACCTCGACTACTTATTCTATGCGACACCTATAGGCCTACAACGCAATATATTTTATAAAGCGCTGAGGACAGGTAGCATTCTTGCCTCAAGCTGTTGGTTAGTGTTATTGGTTGGCATAACTAGTTTTACCTACTTTTACTCCGTTATAAAGACATCGACGCCGTTTTTAATGGGCTTAAAAAATTCGCGATTTCTCCTAGACGATGACTGAGGCTACAAAAATCGGTTCACACAAATTGAGTAACGTCCACCTGCTTCCGGGACATACCACACTCGACCTGAGGAACATGCCTAAAACTGATTCCACTCGAACATGGCACCACTCGAATTGAGAAATATCGGACTATATATTTAATCAAAGCTTTTATTCTTCTAGTCCCCTCAACAATATAGATTTGTTGAAAATTATATCTCACATGGAAAGTTAGACGGGGTATCCTAAAGTAATGGAAGTTGTTAATTAATAATTTATTGGCTGTTGCGCCAACTAATCTTAGGTATCGTTGATTCATTTCTTTTACCGGTTCAACCATACAAGTGATCATTTTATGATTCCAAAGAACTGAAACGATTTTATTTTCTTCTTGTGAGAATGAAATAGATTCATCTTATCTACGAATAAAAGATGTTCTTAAGTAGGCCTAACTAACGCGAACCGCTCATCCCCAAACAATTATTTCTCTTAGTGTAATGATAAATACATGGAGAGATAAACTAGCAAGGAGAGGTATTCTGGAGCGAAAAGTAGTGCGTGTTAACACATTCGATTACCAAACGACCTAACAGTGCTAAGACTGTAGTTTTGACGTCCAGCTGCATTTTGACGTCTCGTTTTGACAGTGTGAAAGGAACGAGAATGTTGCTTACACTTATTTATTTGTATGTAGTGTTTACAAGTAACTGATAGGGCATAATACTAATTTTTGTTGTACTATAGTCTACTTCTAATAATACATATTAGTTATATTTTACTTTATTTCCTTAGTGTTTTATTTATCCCGTTTTAACAATTTTCATAACGAAATCTTGATAATAACAAAATGTTTGAAGCACTTTTTAAATATAACTAGAGATTATTTTTTTTTTAATTTGTGTAATTAGTTTTTAATAATTATACAATATTTTCAGGGTGAAAGTATTTACTTCAATTTTTTACACCTGGGTGTTTAGCTGCACATTTTGCTAAATACCCCACTTTGTATCCATAATTTTTAACGATCGTAAAAAAAACATGAATTGGTGGCGACTTCACATCACTTTTTTTAAACTAAGAATAAACTGTCCTAAAATTTAGGCATTAAATTGTTTTATTTTGCTAGATACTTATCACAAAAAAAAATACCAAACTTTAAGTTAGCGCATTTACCTGCACTTACCTTATTTTCTCCAAACCTAGCTACCTCTTATCCTTTACAATTTAAATTATGAAGGAAGGAGAGAGAGAGAGAGAGAGAGAGAGAGAGAGAGAGAGAGAGAGAGAGAGAGAGAGAGAGAGAGAGAGAATTCATCTTGATACACCTTACAAACAAACCTTAACAATTTACGAGTTCTGTTTCCCCGCGTCAGGCATTGCTTATCTAGGGGTAGGCTTTTCAATTCGAGTGCGCTCACAAAAATGATGATCAAGGAAAAAGTAAGTAAGCAATAAAGTAGTTATGGTTGAGAGTTCAACGAACTGAGTGCACGATAATGTGAACCGTGCGGGGGAACGTGATTTCAATTGCGGGTTAATCTTATCACCTTTACTGTTATTGCTATTATCGTCGTGGTAACCGTTATTAACTAACCGGTCACTTGAGCGGCTCGTGCACCTGGCCAATCAGCATTATCTTTGTCTGGTCGGTTTAATCGCGCGTGAAACACCTGTCGTTAAGCCGACTCTCTCCAACTAATGTCACTGATGTACGTCAGTAGTCAGTACGTCATGAGAATGCCGAGAGGCTTACACAGACGGACGCGTGCGTGTGTGTGTTGTGTAGCTTATAAAAATATTTTTTGTATTTTTTAATGTAATGTAGTTAAAATAGGCCTATATATGTTTAAAAAGTGAACGAGAAATGAGAGATAAAACAACTGCACAAAGTATACAAGCGAGGGAAGAACCATATTGAAAATACTACAGACTTATAAGAGACAGAAACATATACCATAATAATGAAGTCTGCGGCGACATATGCTGACGAAGTCATGTTTGACGATCAACGATGGGGACAAAGTTTGGTTTCAAAGGAAAATTACAGGGACGATGAAAGTGCCCAACGGAGGATATAAATGACTGCAAAATGAAGAAGTAACAGAACTGCTGGACGGGAAGAATATAAGCCATAATAAAGCGTAAGGAACAACAGTTTGAGCTTATCTAACAGTAGTTTGAACGTAGTGTTAACAAAGTAACAGTTTGAACGTACTCAAACAGTAGTTTGAGCTTATCTAAAGAAGCGCATCAGAAGGTAATAATGAGAAAAGGAACAACATGCAGGGCATTGAAAAACGGACCAAGAGGGAGGGTAAAGTGAAGGTGTGGAGATGGGAGGAGCAGATGCAGAGAGATACAGCAAAGGCGAAGATACAAAAGTGGAAAATGCTGATGACAGATAGAAGAGAGTGGAACCGGCTGGTGACACAGCGAGGAGACATGGGATCTTGTACGGTTATAGTTGATTCAACAATTAACGGCGGCATACAAAGGAACTGTTATCAGTCGCAAACAATTTTCAAGTTCCACACGTGTAGCGCGTTGTTGCCGTTTTTATAAATAACATTCAAAAAGGCGTACCTATAATGACAGTAGAATGTTGTCGACATGGCGGGTGGTTGGGCTTTGTTGAAGATGATACGTTTTGGCAACGACTTATTGAAATTAATTAATACTAATTTTACTAAAAGAACAATCTGATTGGCATAGGCAGGTGGTGTTACAGTTATGAAAATACGTTATTACATCAAATATTCCGAATGTTAAGTGTTTGGCCGAATCAGTTCCACCTTCGAAGCGCATCAACCAGTAAGTGGAAACATAAAAAGTTAAAAAAAAAAAATGAAGTGGTCAATATTTAGTAAACCGTCGTCGTCGTCGTCGTCGTCGTCGTCGTCGTCGTCGTCGTCGTCGTCATCATCATCATCATCATCATCATCATCATCATCATCATCATCATCATCATCATCATCATCATCATCATCATCATCACCATCTTCATAATCATCATCATCATCATCATCATCACCATCGTCGTCGTCGTCGTCGGCATAGGCAAGGTGCTGCCTGTACCGCCTTCAAAGATCCTCCAATCATCTCTTCCTGGGTGTACCCCACCCATGTGTCCTATAGGGTTGTATTTCCAGACTTGTTTGGCCAATCTAGAATCTGACATTCTCTCTAATTGTTCTTTCACCGTTGTTTTTAATCTTTTAATTTTTTATTCAAGTTCAAAACATGTAATTCTTCTCTTATGGCCTCATTAGTTATACGGTCAAGTTTAGAACATCTTTTAATTCCTCTTAAGAACGCCAGTTCCTGTATTTACTGTCTTGTGTCATGGTTGTTGTCCATAATTCACACCCATAGGACAGTACACGGACTCCCAAAACTTTGTAGAATTTTAATTTTGTATCTTGACGTACCTTGTTTATGACCTAATTTATTATAAACCATATTCTCCAGAAATAAAGTAGACCTACATTAAAAAATACATCCTTCCCAAATAAAATTCTTAATGATCGTGAAGAGATCATCACAGTTTAGGGCTGGAATCATCTTAGAAATTGTGACATCAGCGAAGAACTTAAAACGTTGTCAATAAAACAGACGTCACTGTGAAAGAAAACAGACGTAATTGTAAGCGTCGCGTGAAACGAATGACGAACGCTGCTGGTGCTTGTAACCAAATAGGTAAACAAGTTATGTACTATAAAACAGCCGGTAGGACGGGTCTGTGGCAGACAGTGGAAAATATGGCCCGCAATATGTGAAGTTAATAGGGGGCGAAGTTCAATGCATGAAATGAAGAAGCATTTCCTCTCATCATCCGGATTCATCTTATCATCGTCGTCGTCATAGTCGCTGCCGCCATTGTTGACGTCTTCACCAAGGCGTACTGAACGAATAACTTTCAACTTGTATGAGGTCCAGTAACATAAAAGAAGCATAATGAAGACTTAATTTTCTACAAACTCGACAAAACTTGTTGCGTGACACAAGTTATTTTCTCAATAGCACTACTGAAAAATTCCCTTTGAACCATTCATGCGGTGCATTTTTGAATCTTTCGTCAGTGTGATATCGCCGCTTTACAAGCGTCTCTTCCACAATTCCGGACACATGGAAATCACACGGCACAAAGTCAGGACGATGTTCTCGCTCCTCACACTGAAATTTTTCAACAAGTTCCTTCGTGTTCCGTCAATAAACGAGGCACCTATCGAGCGTTACTACAAGTGCCTAGAGATGATATAGAACACACTTCCTTGCTGCAAAAAACCCAATTCAGCCACAGTTTCGTCCACTGTGATTCGCCTACTTGCAACCGACAATTGTTGAACGCGTTCGATGTTGTCATCCGTTGTTGATTATGTTCATGCCGTAATACATATGTCACGACATAATCGTCGTTGACATCGGTGCGGGCATTTTCAAACTGCACGCACCGTTTTGGGACGTCTTGGTATGAAAATGCTGACACTATACACTTCCCTCAAATGGGATTGAATTTCAGTAGGGTTACATCTTGCCCACAGAAAACGAGTCAGAAAACGATTTCTAATTTGAACGCTATTTTTGCGAATGACAAGTTTCGCGCCTAACAATGGATTACCCGCTTCTACCAACTGGGAAACGTTACTACATCTAATGGAAATGGTGTTGCCAACAACATCAAAATATCTTTTTAAAAAAATATAGGCAAATTCAACTTACTTTTTGACTACCCGTAGTAAATATTGACGGTTTTCGTAATAAGAAATGTTTTGGAGTTTATCGAAAGTTTATTTTTCTTAATACTTAATAATTGATTTTAATTATCTAGATCTTTGCCAGCTGGCTTGCTAACCGCATCTTCGGTATATTTGCGGTAGCAAGGGGTTTACATTTATACCCCTCTAAAACTGAAATATAGAAAAAATCTAGAAATGTGTTCTAAAACTGATCTAGAATTTGGTCTAAAACTGGTAAATTGTGCCTTATAGGAATAAAAAATAGGCTATAAGATGAAAGCTGGATAGCCTAGATTGTAAATAATTTTGGTTTTCTCTTATTATGAAAAAACGGTGAATTTTTATATCAAAAAGTTATAGATAACAGTTTACCTTAAATTAGTCTTCATTTTCGTTAGAATAATATTGAATAATCATACGCATTTTCGTATTATCTTATTTAAAGGAACTCCCGTTGCTGCCAGTGGATTTTTGTATTCGAGAAATCCTGTCTACAGCACATGCGTGAAAGGAGCAAACTTGAAAAATATTAAATGATTGGGGTAGAGTTCTGGATCATTTCAGTGCAGTTCACTAAAGTCAGTTACGAATGTTTTCAGAAGTAATGTCCCGGATTTTGTTCAAGTACACTTCATAACTTTACGCTAACTTTTCAGCGACTTCATTCTGTTATTCAGTGTATTTTATTTCAACTATATTACACAGATTCAGTATATTTCAGAATTTTTAACGCATCGTACGTCATAAGAAAGATTAAAGGGCAGTGTGTTTAATTCCTTCGGTCTTACGTCATGCTTGTAAGCCCTGAAATATAATGTAGGCCTACTGGGCAGAATACTTTTTATCTTAGATTTTGAGATATTTTAAAATTATTATTACTACTGAGAAAAGGAAACAAAAATGAGATAAAACTCATCCAGTCAAACATTAAAAAAAAAAATGAAATGACGAAAAATATGCTTTTGTAGGCCTACATATTTTGGATAAAGTATAACCTAAACGTAAAAAATGATTAAACTACTGTATGGATTTACATGACTAGGCCTACATGTCACGCCATATAAATTTAAGCCCTAGTTGAACAAGGGAAGCGAGTTCTCAGTTATAACTCGACCGTTTGACATTTATCTATCTGTTTGGGGTTTGTCTCTCGACAATTTTTGAACACATTAACCGATTTTCGTAAAACTTGGCATACGTGTCTATATATTTTTCCTTACAGAAACCTATACTTTTTAAGACTTATCCTCAAAAGTAAGGAGACGAGAGGTATTAGTAAAAAAAACCAATGTGGGGTATCAGATTAAAGGAAATTTTAACTAAAATCTGAATTTAGTGGTCAGTTTTGCACATTTAAAAATTAACAGACCTCAGGGCCCAAAACAAGAGATAAAAAATTGAAAAAGTTGTGAAAATCCAGCAAGATGTGGGACTAAAACGAATTGTAACCCAAATCCAAATGTTTAAATTTTTTAGTGTTTATTCGTTTTAATCACTTCCCTCATTGTATGATTCTGTGCTCTACAATTTTTGTATTACATTAAAAAATTATCTAATATCTAAATTTTGTGTAATAATAAATGTACTTTGTTCAAAATAGTGGGCGAGTTCTACAGAACAGGGAGCATACTAGTTATTATATTTCTTTTTTGAGTTAAGGTAGTACGGATCATTTGTGTTTGTAACTGTGATTTTTGTTGTCGACCATTTATATTAAATATTAGTAACCCTTCTGCTGCGAGTTATAGAGAGATCTCTTGCAATGACGTTCATTCGCCGTGCTGTGCTGTGGGTTCGGCTCCAGGTCGAGACAATCCGACAACGTCTACCTATTGTTGAGGCAAAACGACGGCCTGGTTAACATAGGTGGCGATAAGGCCCCCGCAGACCCCGCGCCGCGGAAGGCCCCCGGTTTTTGGGAGGCCACAGGCTTAAAAGAGGTCTATTAAAAGAGATAATTCCGCTTTCTTATTTGTTATCATGACCGGAGGAATTTGCTACATTTGAGTCATCTATTTGTCTCTGTGATGTGAAGTACAGAGTGTAGGGTGGTGGGAAGTACTATGAAAGGCCGTGATTGTGTGACTGTATGCTTGTTTGTTGCAGTGATGTACCCCATTGATTAGTTAATGTAGCCTACATTGATTACAATTACATATTTACTTTATGGTGTCCATAAGGTCAAAATTCTAGTAAGAACTACCTTTTTCCTTGACGTGTACACATCTACAGTTTACACATCTTGTTTACATGCGGGTTATAACAGTTATAACCTAACGAGAATAATTCTTTTCCAAGATAGAGAGTCGGGCAACATGGAATACCACTATACGATAATGCCCGCATATTTATCAGTATTCCATAATGCCTTTACGTATTTTTTACATTCATCTTAATTTAACACTCAATTAAAACACCAAATAAACAAATTGTAAAATTTAATAAGCAAATATTAATGCATAAATTACTCTAATATATTAAAAAGTGACTCTGTATTAAAAAGTAACTGAAATTAGTGAGCTGTATCAATCAATGCTTAAGCAGCTCACGTTGTTTCAATATCTTTCTAAATAGCAGAAGACAGAAGGGTATATAAGTTCTATTTTGGAAGGATTGTAATTCCAAAACAAGTAACCGGTTACATAAAATAATTAAGGAAACATTAAAATTCACAAGCTTAAAGAACTTTAAATGTTTTCGGTGTGGATGTGCCTAAGAAGAGAGACCGTCCAACCGTAAGAAAACAGTTGGACCCAAAAAATATGAAGTTGGCTAAACAAGAAGTTCGCGACAAGCAAATGGGATTTCTAATGGGTACTCAAACTTTTGGAGTACCCAGATCTACTCTATTGCGACCTTGTTACTGAGAAGTCTAGTGAATCTAGTGTTGCAACATCAAAGTTATTGGGTCGTAAACAAATATTCAGTCCAGAACTTTTTTTTTATTGAATTTAACATGTTAAAACTGGTCTGTAAGACCAACCATCAACTTATATATAATACATCTTAATACTAAATACATATCAGCCAAATTAAGTCCAATGACATCCTTTAGTTAGTTCTGGTGTTCTTAACTAAACGCTCACACCTGCGTACAATGCTCTGCTTTTATAACACAAAACACTACACAAGTTCAAATGCTTTGTTCTCTTCAGTGTTCGGAACACATGTTGATTGTCCAGGCAGCTGAAGAAATTCTGCATTTTCGTGTAGATGAAGCCTTTCTTCATGCTTCTTCGCAAACCTTTTAATCTCTTCTTTAATTGTTGGACTACCTAGATCTCTGTGGATATCGGCGCTTCTAACATACCATGGTGCATTCACCATGGTCCGCAAAACTTTGTTTTGGAATGTTTGTATTATCCTGATGTTACTATCTTTTGCACACCCCCAGAGTTGAATTCCATACAGCCAGGTGGGTTTAATTATCTGATTATAGATCAGAGTTTTACTGTATAAAGACAGGTTGGAATGTTTTCCTATGAGCCATTTATGCTGTCGGAATTTTATGTTAAGTTCCTCTTTTTTCTTTTTTACGCTTTCCATCTCAGTTTGGTATCCAATGTCATACCCAGATATTTGGCTTTGTTTTCATAAGAAGCTACCGTTCCATTTATGACCAATGATAGAAGATTATTCAATCTTTTATTGGTGAAATTAATGTGTGCCGACTTGGCTTCGTTAAGTTTAATTTTCCATTTTTTGGTCCATTCATATAAGTTATGGTATTGCTAGCTTTCTCCAATAATCGGGTTGAAGTAACCTCATGTTGCCCTGTTGTAAGCAAAGCTGTATAATCAGCAAAAGTAGCCAATTTTGCTTGTTTTACGTTTGGTATGTCACTGGTAAATAATACATACAAGACAGGCCCAAGAACACTGCCCTGTGGTACTCCCGCCTGCACGTCTTTTAGGTCCGAATATGCTTCTTCTTGTTTTACTCTAAACAATCTATTAGATATGTACGAGATAAGGATTTCTACATATTGTCTAGGTAACATTTTATTTAACTTGTAAATTAATCCTTCATGTCACAAGGAATAGTGCAGAACAAATTTGTTTTTCTTCTAAGGTTTGTTTTTCTCAATGACATCTGTAATTCGATGCACCTGGTCTATTATCGAATGCTTTTGTCTAAAACCGAATTGATGGTCAGGAATTAGTTTGGCATTCTGTATAATTGGTTTTAATCTCTTAAGAAGGAGCTTTTCAAATACTTTTGAAACTACTGGCAAAAGCGAAATCGGTCTAGAAGATTTCACTTCATGGGGTGTTTTTCCTGGCTTAGGACTCATGATAACTTCTGCTACCTTCCAGCTGGCAGGTACATGCTTAAGTCTAAGAGCTTCGTTAAAGAAGTATGTTAGCATAACAATTCCTTTTCGTGGTAACTGCTTCAAAATTTGACCGGTAATTAAATCAAAGCCCGGTGCCTTCTTAGGATTCAGATTTAATTTTATTTCTTCTGCTACTTCTTTTGGAGTGACAGGAGTAATTTCTTCTGTTGTAATATTATCAGTTTCTTCAAGGTTGTTATTATTCTGCATATCATTTGGTGTAAAAACTTCCTCTAGATATTCAGCGAATAAATCTGCTTTTTGTTTATTCTCTCTTGCCCAGTCTCCTTGACCTTTTCTTATTAGAGGAATTGGCATGATTGGCCTTTTGATTCGTTTTGTGGCTTTCCACAATGAATAATCAGTCTCTTCATCGGCTGTTAAGTTTGTTAAATATAATTCCATAGATTCATTTTTTAATTTACAGATTTCTCTTTTTAATTTCAGTGTTTTATAGTTAAGTACAGTCTTATCAGCTGGGTGTCGTGTTCGTTGCCACTTTCGTCTTGCTGATCTCTTCTTTTCCCTGACTAGATTTCTATTTCAACTGGGTAATTAATACCCTTTGTGATATGCGTTATCTCTTTAGTGTTGTTGAATGTGGCTGTTTTGTAATAGTCTGGTAAAATATTCGGCTTCTATGTCTAATTGTTCAGTTGTTTTTAAATTAATATTAAAATTGATTTCTTTTTGTAAATCTATTCTAAAGCTTTCCCAGTCCGTAGTTTTATTAACGAGCATTGGTCTAGCTTCTTTTTTAATTATTCTCTCGCAATGTAAATGCATTCTTAAACAGACACAAAGATGTATTATCAGTACTTAAACCAACTGGAACACCATATCCAAGGGTTAGAGGTTTTAAAAATAGTGTATTAAAATGTTTCGATTTGTTAGTACTTTATGAAAAGTTTAATTTCTCGCCTAATCGCCTGTTTATGTGGATAAAACAGGGCTTTCTGTAATACAAAGAAGCATGTATTATTGGCCAAAAGGCAAATGACAGACAGGAATCCTTACTGTCGCTGAAAGAGGTTCTTTGATAATTTCATTGCATACATGAGTGCAGCTGGTCATTTTGTGACACCATGAAAAGCTCAACCATGTATGTGGTGAATATGATAAAAAATAAGTGGTATTAAAAAATGTCAACGACATGTACACGCTAACGCCACCGTAGAGGGAGCAGTTACATAGACAGCCAAGGAAGGTATTCTGTTTATTGTCAAATGGGACTTCACTGAATCCTTTCCGAACTTATGTCTCATCCTACAATATTTTCTTAACGATTTGTCTGTCTGTGGCCTCATGTGAAAGAGTTTCTCAAACTGAAATTAATAAAAACCCGTCGCAGTTCAACGATAAGTGAGAAAACATCCAAAACTTGACGATTTTGTTTATAGAAATAAAAACTGCAACTTCTTTGTATTATGTAACAGATAAATTCGTTAAATTGAAGGCTTGAAAATATTCATCGTAATTTAATTTATATGTAACTGAATTTATTTAAAGCTTTGACGTTATTTTTGTGTATATCTTCTTTCTGTTCCGTTAAAACCTATAAATAGTGAATTTAATATTTATGTATGTACGCCTCATATTAAAATCTAAAAAAGGTATACGTATACGATAAAGAAACCGTATATGAGGACCCAAAATGAAAGGCCATCCCGGGCCTTGGTTAGCCTTTGTGTCATCAAATACGGTTAGAAGCAGAAGTGTTATGACCGATGAGTGATGTGGTAAGATTCAATTCCTTGCACAGCAGTAAGCCACATATAGAAAAAAGTTAAAATTTCTATTTTATAATTGTTAATAACAATAATTTTCCGTTTCTAGGCAATTCACCGAAATTGAACTAACTTAGAATACAGACTATCCTGTCGGTGTCTCTGCAGAAAAATTCATCTAGTGACCTGTTTACCCACTGTGAAATACTCGAGGTACATGGGAGTTTTACTGTTTTGATTGCTACGATTAGGACACGGGGATCACACTCACATACACCCGTTTGGTGTACACATGCTGTCGCGCGCCTTGCATTGACTTCAGTACGCATTCTTGCGTGCACATGCATGTGTCGCCCCGCGCGTACAGACTCACACCGCATCGCTTGAGTCGACACATGTCCTGCGATGCAGTCTGCGTGTTAGGGGTCAGTGTGAGCGCGCGCGGCTTACATTGACTCCAGCATGCACTCTGGTACGTCGCACGCATGTGCGCTCGCGGTGTACACACATGCTTTGTCGTTTTAGTTGTGGCAATCACAGTAGTAAAGTTTTCCAATCTTGAGTATGTTTACAATGGGCAAACAGCCAGGGACGAATTTACTACAGAGACATAGAACACCAATATATGTTAACGTTTGCAAGTAACGTAACACGAAATAATTCTTAGTACGATGCGTCCCGGTTAACAGATATGTTAATATAAACAAGTTTCACTGTCAACGAATGGTAAGATTATAGAGATGGTACCAAAGTATGGGCTATGAGAGATGATGGAATTAGAAGCCATGGATTGACGGCCATGAGAAAAAGAAGTCTGAACGAAGCGAGAGGCAATGATAGAGGAACTTGGTAAAAAGGGATTGGGTAGAGACCATTTTGTTATTGTAGTCCTATAAGTAATGTATCGTATTATTTATACACTGTACATATTCAACCCAAATATAATTACGTAAGGTCAAATTCCAGGAGGAAGACGATGGCACCTTACCCATCGTTACCCAGACGATGACGATTAATTCCCTTAGCTTCGTTACTATTTTTTCTCAGATCATAAGTAAAGTATTAACGATTTACTTATACGAAAAGAGAACCCCCGGTTTAACTGATGTATGCCATCCATAAGACTGGTTTCAAACAAATTTGTTTATACACAGTGGTTTGAACATTTTGTTAATACTACTAAGCCTATACAAGATTCACTAATTTTGTTGGTATTAGACGGGCATACTAGTCACAAACGAAATACTGATATCATAAACATGGCAAGAGCTAACCACGTTAAAATAATTTGTTTACCACCCCAAAACACACATGAGCTCCAATCATTAGATACATCTTTCATGGAGCCACAGTTACTACAGTAAGGAGACTCGCATGTATCTGCTGAAAATAAGATGCTAGCAAATAGTCTGTGGACAGTAGTTTATCCTATAATATTAAGCGAGCAATAATTGTACGAGTATGTATCTATGTTTTTTTTCTCGAAAACGGCTCTTAACGATTTTCTCGGAAGTTGGTACTTAAGGGTATTTTGACACCAGGAATCGATTGGACTCGGTTTCATTTTCCGCAAAATTCGTCTAAGGGCCACATCTGAGGGCCTTTATTTTAAAATATCGCGGGACCGATACCGCGCAACAATTAATTATTGCTAGGCAACTGTAATTTCTAACCGGCTTTCTTACCATACAGATAAATAAATTACAGAAACCGTCGATAAATGCAAACGGCGCAGTATCGATATGTTTATATATGAAGAAGAATAAATAGCTGTTGCAATCAATGTAAATAAACAAAATAAGAGTTGAGACGAGCAATAATTGAATACCCTATCTAATAATTTAAGCAAGCAATAACGTATTTCATTTATAACGTGTTCCCTGTGTTTTCTGTGTTCTCTGAGGTAAGTATTAATACACGGACACGTCATGGACAAAAAAATTCAAGGATTGTATTGAAACGTTCGAAAAATGTTTTTAGTAAGCTAAAGTTAATAATAATTTATGAGTTTTTTGAAACTGTTGATTTTGCTTCTTTGTGACTTAGAACAGAAAGGTACGTTTTATTATAGAGTAAAACGCTCGGGTTGGTAAACGAGCTTATCGAATAATTGCAACGGCATCAGTTCCTTGTAAGACCTGCTTTTGCTATGACCATCCACAAAACTCAAGGACAAACATTTGAATTCGTTGGTATCTACTTATATCAGTTTTTATGCAAGGAATGTTGTACGTAGCATTTTCTAGAGTAAAAAGACGAAACAGCTGAAAAGTTCTTTTGCCACCAGAAAATCCTCACCATACACGAAATATTGTATGGAAAGAAATACTAAATACCAGAAGACTAGAAATACTAGAAGACTTTACTATAACTTTCCAATAATTTTGTATTATACTGTATTTTGTATTATTCTATTTACTTGTATTTTTTTATGTGTATAATGAAATTGCTATTATTTTAAATGTTTATGCAATATACGTAGGCTATAGTTTCTGTTTATGCTTACAAATTTCTGCTTATGTTTACAAATCCTAGACAATTTAATGTAAACAAAAATCTGTATTATATATATATATATATATATATATATATATATATATATATCAAAATCGAGCAAAGCTCGGTCCCCCGATATTGATTCTTAATGTGCAAATACAACTAGGCCTATATTAATAGCGATTTGACTGGTGGTTCTTAAATGGTACAGTACCGTATTTATTACTCTATATAACCGTCACTGGAGCAAGGCCAGAGTTTTTATTCCTCTTAATAAAGACAAGTGTGAAAAATTAAATTAAAAAAAATATTTAAAATACACAGGTTACAATTACTTTGGTAAAAAGTGTCACCATGTTTTAACACGCAGCAAGTTTTGCGCTGGCTTTAAGAAGCTTTCATGACACTAACATAAATTTCTCTCGCCTGTTTCGTGCAGACAACGAAGCGCTAAGTGAAATTACACACAACGCACACTTTATTTTCGACAAGGATAAATTAAAGGTAGGATTGAAAATTTCTACGAGATAAATTTCTCATATTGTGCGCAGTATTCAATGGAGCCATTTTATAACGGTTGCCATGACAACCTAGATAAATGGATCTTTCGCTGGAGCCCCCTAGTACGTAAATTATACTAGATTAGACTGTATTCGTTATATCGTAACTACGTTATTCTGATAAGCTTATGGAATATGCTCTGAACAGCCATTTTGAAGTTGTCTTGAGCGCAAGTAGGACGGTAAATTTTTATTAATTATTCGATGGCAGAACTGGCGTAATATTATTCTATAATAAGAGAATAATATGTAATATGATAATATTATATGATAACATTAAATAATGAATATTCAGTTGGTAAGTGTGAAGTCATGAGAGTTAGGCCTAAGTCTTTAAATAAAACTAGGGCAATTCGAAAATTAATTTCCTATCAGCTGGTAATGAAAGACAATAATAGAGAAAAGTATTTTACTGTATACAAAAGTTACCTACACATCTATATTACTTTTCCACATAATCACTGTCTAAGATAGGCACTTATTATATCGTTGCACCTCATTGAAAAACGCTGCCGCTAAAGTACCCAGCAAAGAGTTGACCCCATTAATGAGATCCTCCATTGTTTCAAAACAGTGGCGTATCTAGAATTTAGTCTTGGGGAAATCCGAGGTCGGTTAGGCTTCATACAAAAGAAAAACTAAGTTAAACTAATTAACATTACTATATTTAAAGTGGCTGAAAAACGTGGGATAACATCCTGAAACCAGTCCCATTAAAGTAAACGGTAATAACACAATACAAATACGCGTTATTGAAACATTGTTTAGAAGATATTGACTGAATTGATTTTCTTATATTTCGTATTTCAAACGTACTCGCTAATGCTGTGTAATAAATAAACTTGTTTCTATAATTAAAAAAAAGTAACTACTATATTAGCGTACACAGCTGAAAAAATAATTAAATACGCTAAAAATTATGAGATTAACAAAATTCAACTTTTTCTCTGGGGTTGGGGCCGGTTCCCCGTAAATACGCCCCTGTTTCAGAGCGCTGGGTAGCTAGCCAATCCTTATGTTGGAGAGACTACAGTACCCTTACCTGGACTGGATCCGGTGGTATACGGTTCGCGATTTGGCCGCCGATAGGGCATGCGGCACGATCGTCTGCAAGTTCTGTCTGTGACCGTCCGCGAAGTGCGAGCCTTCCGAATACGTAGAGTCTATCCCTACGCGACACTGAGACCGCGACGACGGGTTCCGGCGAACTGGGATCCGACACGTTGAAAACTAGACGGCCCACAGAACCTTTGAACCCGCGGTATTTGGTCAGGACGACTGCTGTCTACATCGGGCAGTTCAGAAGGACACTGTCCCGCAAGGCCCGGCAGCCACCGAACGGTTTTGTATCCCCCCCCCTTCGATCGATTGGTAGCGTCGTCGTGCGACGCGTCCAGCATTTCGGAACGCAGTCCAGAGCGAACCCGAAAAATGATGGGACGTTCCAAAGACATTGCTTATAGCTGGCGGGAGAGGCGACAATCTCGTCGTCTCTACTTAAACGAAATTAACCACGCACTAGCATGTAATTGTGTAACAGTATCTGCTGCTGCGCTGTGGCAACCAGTGTACATTAGCAAACCGGAATAGACCTGGTACATAAGTAACTACGTCTCAGTTGATCGAATATTTATCAATGATTTAGAATTTACAACGATTTTCCAATTAACATACAACTATACTTGCATTTATTAATAAATATACTGAAAGAGATGACACGAATAATCATCCACCGAACAGAACATACGGACTGGTGGAATGGTTTTAATTTTCTTTGTCTCTACGCTGTGTAAGGTAAGATGGCCACTGTTTCTTCGGTCTTCACGTTACATTTCACGGAGAGCTCGTTTTTGCATCAAGTCAGTTTACGTGTCCCATGTACGTTGATGGCAGAGTATTAAAAGCCTGTGTAAATCTTCGGAAACGAATGAGTAGATCATTGTGAAGTATAAATGTTTGAGATATACCAAGGAACGTTGGATCTTGATGCAGAGGTTTCGATTGGAATGTTTGGATGGCTTAGTAAAATTTCACATTTGTTGTAATTTGTGATGCCTATACCGTAGGTCCAAATGGTTTTAATTTGGAAGGACTTTGTTTTATGGGGTAATTGTGATTTTCGACTCAGGAGCCAGGACATTTCTCGTATCTTCAAGTTTAAGTTACTGATGCTTTGTTTTGACATGATTCTGTCATCTTTGTTTTTGGTTTAGACGTATAAACGTAGTTAATGGAATTGAAAATGACGTTTTATACAAATTATGCGTTTTGTCGAAATGAAAATAACGCGTACTGAGTTTGTATCGTTTTATTATTTTATTTGTTTAATTAATCCATTCATGAATAATAATGCGGTATAATGGATTCGCTAAGTACAGTATCCTGGCGGATCCATCCATGGTATTACAGGCAAAAAGTTTAACACTCAGTGAATCAGGGAATTTGACGATCACGGACGAAGAGGGGGAGGAACAAATAAAGTGGACTGCTTGAATCGTACGCTTATTTAGCCAGGACTGCGCAACGGTGAACAATTGCGAAGGCTATGGTTTAGTGGACTTCATGAAGCGGCAACGTCACAACGATAATAAATTATACTATCAAATCCTGATGGACACAGCACACTGCTGGGCTCAGAATAAGTGTAGGGTAAGTTGTTTTGAACTGAATGTTATTATTGTAGATTATTTCAATTCATTCTTGACACAGAATGGATAATCCCGGTATTTTAATGAAAATATTCCTGTATCGTTTGACTTTTTTTTAATATTCGTATCACCATTAAAATACGAAAGTATTCAACAATTAACCTTCAACTGTCTGGTGTATACATGGTTGCCATAGCAATACGGCCATGTGCAGTAGCACAGTATCCTTTTACATCATTACACGAAAATCCGCGGTACATTTTGTTTATACATTGTCGGGTGGTGACCGCCAAACTTGAAGCTTGTCATGCTTCTCCCGCCGGCTGTAAAGTGTGTGGTTAAAATGTCCCGTCGTGTGCTGAGTAGGACTACTGTGCTCCGAGTTACTGGGCGGCGTCGGATGGCAAGGCTTCTCGGTTGATTGGAAGGTGAGAGCGACATCGTCCATGTGCTACCCGAACGGCGGTTTGAAACCAGTCAGTATCTCGTTATTGTGTCATCTCCTACAGGGTATCTTCGCGGCAGAGTTTTTCATCGAGCGATGTACAACAAAATATTCTTCTCTAGCTTTTTGTTTTACGAGCCAATCGGAGGTTAAATTTGGAATAACCTGCACTTTTAAAAAATTAATGAGACGAAGTTCATGTTGACTAGGGGAGAAGATGAAAGCGGATCACGAAGTTGGTACATTGCAAGCAGTGACTGATTTAGGGGGGGGGCTATTAGCCCAGGGAGGCAAATTTTTGAAAAGTACATAAAAGCACAACAATACATACACAAAATAAATAAACAAATAAATAAAAACCTTAGCCAAACAACCCTTTTAGTGCCGGGAGTCGCGGTCCGCGACTTTCCATACCCTATATGCCGCGAATCTCAGGGTACCGACCCGTTTTGTTGGAAATATACAATGAAAAATTTTTCAGTAAAAATTAGTATGGCGAACGTTTGAAAATTGGTATTTCAGTAAACATGATCTGAGTGACGAGCGTGAAAATGTTTACTGCACACCTAGTAAAATGTATCACTTTTCAGTACATTTCTACCTTACCTACCTTCAACTGAGCATTATTTTGTATAAATGGATATATTTTATTTATGTTTAAATGAGAAAATTTATATCATATAGAGCAATTTAAATAATTATAAAAATGGAGAAAATGTTGCTAAATACTTGTATATTACAAAACCTAACCTACAACTGCCCTATTCCAATAATGCTCAGTTGACGGTAGGTAAGGTGGAAATGTACCGAAAAGCGGTAGATTTTACTAGGTGTGCAGTAAAAATTTTCACGCTCGTCACTCAGACCATGTTTACCAAAATACCTAGTAATTTTTAAACGCTCACCATACTAATTTTTGCTGAAAAATTTTTCAGTGTACGCATACCACCGACCCGTGACTGATAGAAAAGACACACTACAGCCTACCGTTTACTCATGTAGCCCGCTGTCTTGTCGTCTGGTTTCTCAGCGCGCATTGTTTAGGGGAGAGTGAGGCAAGACTGGGCACTTAACAAAAAAACAGCTGTAGTGAATAAAAATATCGGTATGGAGAACCATACATGACTTCCATATTCTAAGATTTATATTTAAAATCATTTTCAGCCAAACAGCCAGGCTGTGTCTTACCTGCCTTTTTATTGCTGTATTAAATGAAAAATATTATACATTAAAATGAAAAAATTATAATTTTATTGCCTGGCAACAAAATTATTTTATTTTTAACAATTACCATTGTTTCAAAAAGTTTAAATAAATTTTCAAGTACTTTACTCTTGTTAAAACGTAAAAGGTTGCAGGTAAACTACCCCTTCCCCTTAACCGATCTTCACCAAAATCGAAAGTCATTGAGACCTCTACAATTCAGGGACGCATGCAAAACATTATTTGATTCTGTTTGAATTTGCGGCAGTTATCGTTTGCCATAGAAAATACGCTTGATAAAAAACGTTGCAGGTAAACTACCCCTTCCCCTTAACCGATCTTCACCAAAAACAATAGGTCTTGAGTACTCTACAAATCAGGGCTGTATGCAAAACATTATTTGATTCTGTTTGAATTTGCGGCTGTTATCGTTTGCCATAGAAAATACCCTTGTTAAAAAAACGTTGCAGGTAAACTACCCCTTTCCCTCAACCGATCTTCACCAAAAACAATAGATCTTGAGAACTCTACAATTTAGGGCTGTATGCAAATAATCTTTTGATTCTGTTTGAATTTGCGGCTGTTATCGTTTGCCAAACAAACAAAATTACCCTTGCTAAAAAAAAAACCGTTGCCGGTAAACTACCCCTTTCCCTCAACCGATCTTCACCAAAAACAATAGGTCGCGAGTACTCTGCAAATCAGGGCTGTATGCAAAAAATTATTTGATTCTGTTTGAATTTGCGGCAGTTATCGTTTGCCATAGAAAAAAATAGACAGACAGACACACACACACACACTTTTCGGAAAACAACTTTTTTTCATGTTTTGAGTGTAGTAGAATCAGAATCTGCAATAATCTCGAACACGATTTTTTTTGCCATCACCATACTTCCATTCCTTAAGGAATATAGAAGTAAAAAAAACAATTGAATCTGAAAAGTATGTCTTTATTAGTATAATGTTATATAGTATTTATAAAATTGAAATCAACTTTATATTTTCAAAATGAAATTAAACACAAATTTTGTAGTTATATAAGTCAAAAACTTCATCTTGCCCCACCAGGCGGGGCAAGATGGGAACACACATGGGGTAAGATGGGGTTAGTCTTTACATATATCACAAAGATGAACAGCTTCATCGTCTTCGTCCTCCTCCCCTGCACACGAACAATGAGTCCATTTCTGGCATTGCCAACACTTAACCCATCCTTCATTTGATTGTGAATATAAATATCCACAATATAGGCATTCGGCATCAGACGTCTCGGACGATGATGAAGAATCATATCTTTTCCTTTTGAGCGGAGGCCTTTTTTTAGGTCTAGTTTTGTTCACTTTCTCACTTTTATGGTTTGACTTGTCAACCTTTTTCTGTTTGGTAGTTGATGATGAAAAGTCAAAACTCTTTTCCAAGTTTACCTTAGCTTTGTTTTTCTTTATTTTTTTCTCTTGAATCATTCTGTTTTCTTCCCTCTTCTTAGAATTTCCTATCTTTTGTTGTTTTTTTTCAGCTTTCACATTAATCTCACTTTGTAATTCATTTTTATAAGGTGATTCAGTTATTACCGCAGTTTTTCCGTGTTTTCGAGGCTTCTTGTTAATTCGGATCCCACTGCAACTGGGTATTGGTAAAATGTCCTCAGGAGGACGGCTTTGACAAAACCTTGAAAAGTTGAGAGTTTGGGGTAACACATACGAGTGAACCTTGGTCAGCGGCAGGGTCGGGACCTAGGACGGCAACAGGCTCAGGATCTTGTACAGCAACAGGCTCGGGACCTTGGTCGGCAGTAGACTCTGGATCTTGTACGGCAACAGGCTCGGGACCTTGGTCGGCAGTAGGCTCAAGTAGTTTCAGACGGTGCAAAGTCGTGTTCACCAAAAACAGCTAGATTGAGTGGCCAAACACCTGTCTTACAGAAACCATTAATTGCAGTTGTCATTGTCGCTGCTCTCACAAAGGCGTTTCTATAAAATTTTGCTATTTGGAACTGTGTAACGACACGACCAGAGTTTGACCGAAGCCAGGTAGCTACCTCTTGATCGTAAAAGACACTCAAAGGTTTCATGAAACTCACATCAAGGGGCTGTAAGCGGTGAGTACAATGTGGCGGAAAGCGTAACATAATGACACCATTGTCTCTCGCGTAATCAATTAAAGCCATGTTTTTTTTGTGTGTGAAGTGTCTGTCAAGCAGAAGTAAAACTGGTGAATCTTTACTTGCTCGACTCCATGTCACAAATTTCTTGAACCAGGACACAAATATTTCCGACTGCATCCAGTGGTGATCGTATTGCCTCTCTCAGCAGATGTCAGGCAGCCAACTTGCTTTCTGGCTTGCAGTGAGAGTATTTTAGATCTGTGATTTGGGACTACTGACACGCCAGTCTCGTCACAATTGTATATCCTGTCTGGGGTTAGTTTGTTTTCGTCCGCAACTCGGGTCAAAAGATCAAAAAACTTCCCAACATTCACTTTGTTAAAAGCAGCTGGTCTAGCCGCACTTGTGGCTTCTGGTTTTCTAAGTGTCAGTTGGGGGTGGCGAGATTTAAATCCACTTAGCCAATCTTTGCCGGCTATTTTTTTACCTTTATTAAAGCTATGATGTTTCCTCAATTTTTCAGCTCACTGATATGCTAAGAGCCTGAGGTCATACGAAGTTAGGCCAAACAGCCTTTCTTCCATTTTTAAAATGTAGTCAACAAGAAGGTCCTCTTCTTCCAAAGAGAAAACAGTTTGAATAGGTCCCAAGGGTTGAACTAAAATTGGGTTTTGTTGATTTTGATAAATATTTCCGGAAGCAGAAACTGTCAAAACTCCCCTGTCCAGCGGCTGTTCTTTGGCTTTTTTCACTTTTCTTTCAAGAGTAGACTGTGGAACATTAATTATTCTGGCTGCCTTCTTATAGCCCATTTCTCCGCTAATAATGGAATCAATTGCACCTTTCATAGATCCGACTTCCTTTGGTAGTGAGATCTCACCATCTCATTAAATTGTTGAAATACGAGTGGGGCAAGATGGGGTACTACCCCGTCATGCCCCTCCTAAAATGCCTCGTCTTGCCCCATGGACGCCATTTAGCGTGTTTACTGTCTGCCCAGGGTTAGGTTTTGAGTAAGATAAAATTCAACCACTGTAAAAATAACTTTATAAACTACCTATTTCACTAATATGATAAGAAATATGTTCTGTAGAATACTACTTACCTACCAAAACACACGTTCAAATATGAGCCAACAAAATAAGGCCAGAGCGAAAATCACTAACTTTAAACTAAAACATCCACACACTGCAAACAACGCGAGCAAAATGGCCGTTGTGCTCAACGTCGTTTCTTTATCTGTCACTACAACTAGTTTGCTACTTTTCCGCAAGATAGAAGCACCTCCTGAGCCAGGAGCTTCGGTACCCCATCTTGCCTCACTTCCCCTACACATTTTGTTTTGTGTATTTGTTATTGTTTTTAATAAAATATTTGTTTTTGTTGTTGTTTTGTATAAATGATAGTGTAATAATAGTGTTTAATGTCTAATTCAGTAGCTGTTTGTGTTTGTTGTGAAACTGTTAGTAGTCATGGGCGCAAAGTATCTTACTTCCTCCATATCCGAAAAATAGACCCGTCCGCGACACCGACACTTGAGTCATGAATACGAGATGTCAGTCTGCCGTCTGCGTGCGTGTTGACATAATGACACGATATGATTTACTCAATCCTGTGTGTCTCTGTCGTCTGCGTGCGTGTTGACATAATGACACGATAGGATGGTTTACTCAATCCTGTGTGTTCTCTGTCGTCTGCGTGCGTGTTGACATAATGACACGATATGATTTACTCAATCCTGTGTGTCTCTGTCGTCTGCGTGCGTGTTGACATAATGACACGATATGATTTACTCAATCCTGTGTGTTCTCTGCCGTCTGCGTGCGTGTTGACATAATGACACGATATGATTTACTCAATCCTGTGTGTCTCTGTCGTCTGCGTGCGTGTTGACATAATGACACGATATGATTTCCTCAATCCTGTGTGTTCTCTGTCGTCTGCGTGCGTGTTGACATAATGACACGATATGATTTACTCAATCCTGTGTGTCTCTGTCGTCTGCGTGCGTGTTGACATAATGACACGATATGATTTACTCAATCCTGTGTGTTCTCTGTCGTCTGCGTGCGTGTTGACATAATGACACGATATGATTTACTCAATCCTGTGTGTTCTCTGCCGTCTGCGTGCGTGTTGACATAATGACACGATATGATTTACTCAATCCTGTGTGTCTCTGTCGTCTGCGTGCGTGTTGACATAATGACACGATATGATTTACTCAATCCTGTGTGTTCTCTGCCGTCTGCGTGCGTGTTGACATAATGACACGATATGATTTACTCAATCCTGTGTGTCTCTGTCGTCTGCGTGCGTGTTGACATAATGACACGATATGATTTACTCAATCCTGTGTGTCTCTGTCGTCTGCGTGCGTGTTGACATAATGACACGATATGATTTACTCAATTCTGTGTTCTCGCAAACTGTTTGTCGTTACGAATGTTCAAAATGTGTATGGATATACCGGTATTCGTGTATTTATGTTCTAGTGTTAGTGAGTTAATGTGTGTTATTTGTGTCTGACGCTAATAGTCGTAATATTATAAAATATAAACTTACCTATGTAAAAAAGGCGATCTTTTTCTTTTCGATAATCAAAACGTTTTTCAGACATTTTATGAAATAACCATGAGTGACGGTAAGAAGCGCCTGAGTGGCGCTGCTTATAAAAAGCAGCATTAGCAAAGATAGAAAAAGAACAGGAAGCAGTAAATAAGACTAGAAAAATTTTCAACTTTTTTCGGAAACCCAACATGCATGAATCATCTGATAGCAAAAACAACGTGGAAATCCAAAAATCTGATCAAACAAAAGACTTTCTTCCAATCGAATTAGACCCAACTATAATATAACCTAATGCATTTGAAACTGTAAATAGCAATGAAATTGAAACGCCAATCAAAGAACAACAGGAGGATGCTTTCAATAATTCCAATACTGAGTGTAGGCCTAACCTTGCTGAACTGGTCAATAATGAAGACTTTTCTAATCCAATTTCTCAGACGAGCTCAACTACCAAGGAACAATCTGAAATATATGACAATAAAGATTCTAAGGATAGTAGCAACACTATGGTTTATGACCTTGGGTTATGGCCTATCAATGACAACACTCGAGAACACGTCCTAAAAAATGGAATAATTCAAGATATTTCCAAAGTAGATTTCAGCCGTTCCAAAAGACTCACTGGGGGGACAACATCGCTGTCTAACTCAAACCCTGTTTAAAACTAGCTTAATCAATGGACAGGAAGTAAAACGATTTTACCTAAAGTTCTCAGGAAGTTCTGGAAAACATTTTTGAATACCCTGCCTACTTTTTGGAGGAATTTCAATATTAGCAAAAGAAGACTTTGATGATTGGAAGCACGGCAACGGAGAATTCATCAGACCATAAGTCATGCGTCTTTGTAATGAAGAAAAGAATGACCATAGCAGAAAGAATTGATTCTCAGCTTTTAATCCGTGCTCAGGATGAAGAAAAATATTGACGAAATGTGTTGAAACGAGTAGTTGCTGTTGTTAGGTGCCTAGCTGCTGCTGGTCTACTTCTAAGAGGGCACTTCGAGAGATTTGGGTCATTTCACAATTGTGGAAATTTTATTATGTGTATAGAGTTAATATCCAAGTTCGATCCCTTCTTAGCAAACCACATTGCCAAGTACGGCAATCCAGGTCAAGGCCATACTTCATACTTGTCATCTTCTGCTTACTAGGAATTCCTCAAATTAATGAGCCATAAAGTCACAGAAGAAAATATAACAGAGATGAAAGCTGCTAAGTATTTTTCTCTGGTAGTCGACTCAACGCCAGACATTTCCCATGTGGATCAACTGGCCATAATATTATGATTTCTTTTATGAATTTGCTAACTACTATAATTTTTATTGTTCGACTAAGCTTTTCGTCATCACTGACATCATCAGGTCTTAAACAGCCTAATATTATGATACGATACAGAAAAGGGAATTCCCATAGAAAAATTCCTTTGCTTTCTACCGAATGTAGTCCACAAAGCAGAAGGGGAGAAGGGTTGTTCAACGCTGTTGAACTGTCCTCAATAAATACGGCATTGACATAAAAAATTGCAAGGGACAGTCATACGATAATGCCTCCAACATGTCTGGGGAGTACACTGGACTACAAGCCACAATACGACAAATAACACCGACGGCAATGTACTCCCCTTGCAGTGCTCAATCACTGAATTTAGTCTCTGAGCATTCAACTAGCAGTTGCAAGGAAAGCCGTGATTTTCCATGGTTCTTAATAATCTTTATAACTTTTTCTCATCCTCTACCAAAAGATGGGAAGTAATCACGGGTGTCTAAGTAAAAAAGAAAACCTAACCTTAAAAGCGTTGTCCAAAACATGTTGGTCCGCACGTGATGATGCTTGTATTGCATTAAAAGAAGATTGGAATGAAGTAATAGAAGCACTTACAATTATTTCGAATGACGAAACAGAAAAGGGAACTACAAGAAGTGAAGCATCCAGCTTCCTCCGTCAACTTGGTGGTTTGAAATGGGGGGGGGGCGACAAGTTGCCCCTAGGCGGGAAAAGTATAAATCCCCCTCTGATTGCAAGCTAAGAGACATAAAGAAATCAACACGACTATTCTTTGCAAAATATAGGGATGATTTGGGTAGGCCTAACTACTGAGGTAGAGTGACCGGACGGGGATTGCTCAACAGAGATTATACTGGCGAGGCGTGGGTCATGACAAAAAAGGAAAGCGGCACGATTCAGAGTGCTGAAATGCAGTTTCGTCGAAATACTTTAAATTATGCATTGCAAGATAGAATAAGGAATGAAGATATCAGAGCACAACTCGAAGTAAAGGACATAAATGAAATTATTTCAACTTACAGAAGACAATGATGGGATCATCTGCAAAGGATGACAGAGGATCAATTGCCGAAAGCGGCACTGAACTATAAAGCCATTGGTAGAAGACACATGGGTCGCCCGAGGATGAGATGCGGGCCGGAACAGGTTTATATAACCTAACCCTTGAAGAGGAGGAGAAGAAGAAGAAGAAGAAGAAGAAGAAGAAGAAGAAGAAGAAGAGATTATACTGGTGAATATCTAAGCAGTGAGCAGGCAAGATATCATGATTCTCTCTCTCTCTCTCTCTCTCTCTCTCTCTCTCACACACACACACACACACACACACACACACACACACACCTCTTGATGGCTATAAGTTACGTAAATTGCTTCAGTACTTGTGTCGTTTTCCTGGTTCATTCGACTTTGATTTACTCTCCGCTTATCTTTACTTGCAGTAATATTCTCTGTCATTTAGGCACAAATTACGTGTGACACACGGGTTTGCATATCCTTATATTTCCTATACTAGTGGTAACCGATGTTACTACGCCTACTCGACTGTAATGAAGTCGAAAGCACTGAACAAATCATTAAAAATAAAAATAAACAAAGCATAATTAGACCAGTTGTAATTTATGCTTGTGAAACATGGTTATTAACGAAAAAAAGACGAACAGTATCTAAGAATATTCGAACGAAGAATACTGAGAAGAATTTTTGGACCAGTGTAAAATAATGACGGCTCATGAAATAAATAATCTAATATACGGAACTGAATAGTAAGGTTTATAAAGAGTAGAAGAATAGCATGGCTGGAACACACAGTGAGGATGGAACAACACAGAATTTCCGGAAAAATTCTAGAATGGGGACCAGTAGTACGAGGTCAAGAGGAAGGCCAAGGAATATATGGATCGAGGATGTTGAAGAGGATCTGAGCAATATGAGGGTAAGAAGATGGAGAAGACTATGTAATGAGAGGGGTGAATGGAGAAAAACTGTTGAAGAGAAGGATTATTGGGTTGTAACGCCAGTAGAAGGAGACTAATCCTTATACACAGAAGTCACTAGTTGATCCGCAATGCTTTGTTCTATTTTACATTTTCTCTGTTCGTTGACAGTGTGCTTTATACCTAGAACTGCGCTCTGATTTGTCCACTAACTCAGTGCCTTAGTTTTCTAACCACGTCTCGAATGTCGATCGCCTCGACACACCGTCATTCCGATGAAGTCTTGTCACGTCCACATCATTCTTGACAAACGTTTCGATTTTCGTGAGGAGTGTCTCCGTTTCGATGACACGATAAACGTCGGTGTTTTTTTTAAAATTATTTTCTTATCATCAAATATAAATTTTTGTTGTGTATTGGTTATTCATATGATATGCCCATACGTGTATCATTTATCCGTTGAGGGCGCATAATTAGATCCTATAGGTTCACAACATGATGACAGTGAGACATGGGTGAAGACAAAACTTCTTAAACGAGACGAAATTCTACGAGGCGTGAACGATGCACGGTAACTCTAAATTAGATGTCAAGACATTCCCGACGAACTAAATATGTACCAACGTTAATAAAAATAAAGATCATGGATAAAATGAAATTATCACGTAGCGATGGGTAACGAAAGTCTGCTTAAACAATAAGCTGCTCGAATAAAAAGGAAGAAGAAGGAATGTAGGACAACCAAAGAAAAAATGATCAGATACTTCAAGACGGCAGAAGCAGCTTCCTAAAAAATTAAATTGTGCCAAATGGCGTAGCCTACGTAATTAAGATATTAGAGACAGGGTTTGATAGGATGTCCTAACGTCTGCAGAATGTGTCCGGTCACCACTCCTGGAGTTGAGGTTGCAAATAAAAGAAAGGCTACATTAAACCTATGTAGCCTACATGTTACACACATATGATTATTCTTAATTTTTCGATACTAGATTAATTTTTTGGTTGTAAAAATATGCGTGGAAAAATACAAGAGGTTCAGTTGAAAAGTTCGCGGAGCGACATGTATAGCTCAGTGGTAGAACTAAAATCTTTCGTGTACTGCAAAACGTATAGTCTATTTTGCGTGAACATCTGTTAATTTCAGATACATCTGTCAATTTATTCACTTTTTACCAGCTGTTTGAAATTTTTCTGTCACGCGTGTTTCTAAACTGCACAAAATTAAACATCGTGTTGTGATGAATTCTCTGTTAAAAACGTCTTAGCGCCAATGGAAAATGAAAACAAAATTGTCAATGTTTTAGAAGATGCTGCGCCTTCAGAAACAACAGTAAGTGGGCCACACTCGAGTTTAAACGTGGTCGTACATGCACTGAAGACGATCCCAGCAGTGGACGTCAAAAAAGTGCAACAAAAAATGCCATTATTGAAAAAATTTCGTAGGTTGTTGGTAGACCGCAGATTGAGGAGTGGATGACGTTGCTGAAATCATAGGCATCTAATATGAGCGTGTGCATCATACTTCAACTGAAGAACTTGGTGTGAAAAAGCGTTGTGCAAGATGACTGCCGCACTGGAGTTGTTGCATGTTTTGGACGTACAGTGCGGGTGGGGGGGGGATCTTCTTCAATGCTCGTACGATCACGTTTAGACTCAAGTGTCTACTTACAAACCGTTGGTTTTGAAGTCGCATAATGGAGGTTGTAGCATCTCCTGACACATTTCGTTCTGAATTTTCGTTGGCGCTAAACAATTTTTAACAAAGAATCATACCACGATGTTTGATTTTGTCCGATTTTCAAAACACGCATGACACGTCAATTTTAAACAGCTTCAAAACAATGAATAAATTGATAGATAGAATTGGAAATTAACAGGAAGTTCACATAATATACAAATCTTGCAGCGCACGAAAAATTTAGTTTTACGGCTAAGCTACAGTTGTCGCTCCGCGAACTTTTCAACTGACCCTCATAAGTCAGAATTTATTCATACGTGTGTATTTATTATTTATGTATTCTCACACTATTGGTGTTAAGCTACTAGCATCCAGCCTTAACAGTAGTGAGGGGAATACCCTTCCGCGTGCAGTGACTAGTGTTAATACGAATTAGAAGCAAAAGATGATGTCGAAGTGATACATTTGACTACTTAACAAAGGCGCTGCCAATCAGGGTGAAAGCTGCAGAGACGCTTCTACCTGTACGATTGTGCGGACAGAGATTCGCGATAACCTTAAGCCAGTGAAGATAGCTGTAGGGTTCTCGTGAAGCGTGTTTAGATCTTATCGCTCCCGCCTTCTCTCTCACTCACTCACTCTCTCTCTCTCTCTCTCTCTCTCTCTCTCTCTGTCTGTCACACCACCGTCTCACGTTTTTCTATTTCTCGTTCAATCTCCGTCACTCTCATCAGTACCACTTTGTTCTCCTTATCTTATTTCCCCTCGCCTCGTTTGTCCCTTTAACAATACTCGTGGCCTTTGCTCAATCCTCCCATCTTAGTCTTATCTCTGTTAGTCATTTTTTTTTTTTCCGTCACGCCCACAACCGCATGCTCAGGAATAAGTACAGTTTAATCAAGAGCATCGATGTATAATAACACTGGATAGCGCGCTAGGTGGGAGTAAACGCGCGAAAAACGGTCCGCCGAGTAAGCAGCAGCCCCCCACCACAATAAGGCAAGAAGCCGTCACTAAGCACAAGTTTACACATTGTATGCAGCCGTGCTTCCGTGTTTTGTTAACTACATACTTAATTCAGTTCGGAAATTTTTCCGTGTTTATTACCGAAACTGTTATGTAATTTTTATTATTTAATTGTATGTAATTTTGATTATTGTGATTATTAGTTTTGCATAATGGTAACTTCCTGCGCTGCTTACAACTGCACTAACAGATACAAGAAGAACAGTGGAATATCATTTTATAGGTAAGTACTGTATTTCGTTTAATTCCTTTATAACTTTTATTAGACTAATATAAAACATTCATTTTTTTAAATCTCTACAAATTAATTACTGATTAAATTAATTGTAAATTGTTATTTTTTTAACGTTGTATTCTTTTTCATATAAACTGTGAATTGTCTATTACAGTGTATTGTCTGATAGCATTATTATATTATCAACATACCATAATATAAGAAATACAAATGTCTAAGAAAAAACTATGGTTTTTCATTATTTTACGTAAAGTACAGTATTAAAAATAAGGAAGACCGTACTATAATAACATAATTTTTTCAAGATTTCCACAAGATCAAGAGCTACGAAAGAAGTGGATTATAGCTACAAAAAGAAAAAATGTTGTTCCTTCAAAACATACTTCACTTTGTAGCAAACATTTTGCTAAAGACCAGTATCAGTTCAGACCCAACTGTAATTACGAACTGTTGAAAAGCGATGCCGTGCCAACGCTCTTTGAATTCCCCGTGCATCTTTCAAATCCTCTGACAAAAAAAAGAAGGACCATTATTAAAATCTAGGTAACATTTAACACTAATTTTTTCAAACAAATGCCTAGATAGATTGTAGGCATTTTTATACAAAAATACAAATAAAACTTAGTTAATATTACTCTTATAGTAGTCATTTTTCTACTCAATCTTCTGTTATTTTCATTCGCTTATGATAAGTATTGGCAATACTGATTTTATTGACAGCATTAAAGAAGACACATTATTTTTAAACAATACGTAATTATGTAAGCCTAATTCATTTACAGCGTTACAATTACAATAATTTTATTTCTAAAGTAATTTTACTACCAAAATAATTCATTGTTCATAGGATGCTCCTAGACAAAATAAGGTGCCGCTTGAAACATCTTTATCAAAAAACCTAATCGATGGCGATGCTCACGCGGAGCCTGATAAGAATGATCCTACTGAGATTCCTGGTACATGCCAAACAATCATGAAACCACAACAGGGAAGACATTAAATTTTATCTATTTCAACTCTGGTCTCGCCTACCGATTACTGATTATTTATCAATGGTTTTAACTAGCTAAAACTGCCATTGTAAAGCTAGTTATTTAACCAGCGGTTGTATTTGCATCCCATAAGAAATAGGCTATTATTGATAAAATAAGTAGACCTATTTAACAGTGTATTGTCTGATAGCATTATTACATTATCAGCATACCGTAATAATAATAATAATAATAACCTTGTTTGAAGTAATTTCATTAAATGCATTGGGCAAAATTGGAGAACGTTGTTGTTGCCAATGAATAAACAGCATAAAATTAAGTCCTGATTTTTATTTTTCAGTTGTGTGTATCGCCTACTGTAAAATTTCTCCGCCGGAAGGTGAAAATACTGCAACAGCGTTTACACAGAAGGGATGCTAAAATTAAATCCATGAAAGATATTATTTTAGTTTTAAAGAAAAAATTAAATTCTCCTGAAAGGTTACTAGAAATTTTAGAAGATAATTTTTCTGGTTTTCCGTTAGAAATGATTATTAATAACTTTAGCAATAATAATAGAAGTAAGTTTAAGAGGTTTTATTCAGACAAAATGAAGGAGTTTGCTTTAACCATTTATTTATATAGTGCCAAAGCTTATAAGTATTTGAGAAATCTAAACTTTCGGTTACCTAACCCATCATCTTTAAGGAGGTGGCTTTCTAATTTTAATTGCTCACCCGGTTTTTCAGAAGAGACTTTTATATATTTAAAACAAAACGTTCAAAGCAAGCCACATTTACAACACGTTAACTTGGTTTTTGATGCTATGATCATAAGGAAACAAGTAATCTACGATCCACGAGAGGGGAAGAATTTTGGGTATGTAAATTTGGGTAATGATATAAAAGTAAATGAACACGAAACATTAGCTAGTGAAGCACTAGTCTTTCAGATTGTTGCACTACGAGGAAATTTCAAATGTGCCGTTGGTTATTTTTTTATTGATAAGATTAGTTCAGAAATTTTGTCCAAACTAATACAAATGTGCATTATTAAATTATACGAATCAGGTATCCATGTACATAATGTAACATTTGATGGTACTAGTACAAATATAAACGCTGTTACGAAACTTGGTTGCGAATTGCCAGAAAAGCCTTTTTTCAATGTGAAAATAAACACAGAAAATGTAACAGTTTGTGTAATGCTAGATCCTAGCCATATGATTAAATTGGCTCGCAACACATTAGCAGATAAAGGTACTTTACTATCTATAGATGGTGTGATAGATTTTAAATATATTCAACGGCTAAACACTTTACAAAAAGAACAAGGATTAAAGTTTGCCAATAGCCTTTCATACATACACATGTATTACGGCAACAGAAAAATGAACGTGAAAATTGCTGCCCAAACCTTAAGTGCCAGCGTAGCAGATGCCATAGAATTTTTGATGTATAAACAACATACTGATTTTATTGGTGCTAAACCAACAGTGCAATATATTAGAGTTATAGACAGGCTATTCGATTATTTTAAAAGCAGGGACCCATTTGGGCAGCACTTCAAACAACCAATAAAGAAGAAGAATTTAGAAAATGACAATAAAATGTTAGATAATTTTTTGGCATATTTAACGACATTAAAAATTGAAAATATTCAGGTTCTGCGGCATCCTAGGAAAACATTTGCACTTGGAATTATTAAGAATATAAACGCAATAAAGATTCTGTCAAACAGATTATTGAATAGTTTGCAATTCAAGTATATTTTGACTTATAAGTTTTCTCAAGATCATTTGGAACTGTTATTTTCCTGTGTAAGATCTCGAGGGGGACATAATATCAATCCCAATGTCAAGCACTTCCAACAGGCCTTGAGGAAACTTATGTTCAGGAACAGCCTTAAAGCATCTGACAAAAGCAACTGTTTCAGTGTTGACATGACATTTCAAAACTCTGTTATGAGTTTTGCAGAAGCAGAAGAAACAGTGGACCTAAACTCAGTCAACGTCTATGAAGAACCCATTAAAAACGTTAAATGTCTGCTGGAAAATAAAAACTCATATTATAAAGATAATATTCTTTTCTACTTGTCTGGATTTATTGTCAGAAAAATTAGTTCTAAGTTGAAATGTGAAGATTGTATAAGACTTCTGATAGCCGATGATAGCAACCTTAGCCCTTACACCCATTTTGTTGATTATATTTCAAAAGGAAATTTGGTCAGGGCTTCCTCAGATGTAATCAGGATAGTAAAATTTATGTACTCTTTTTTAAAAAATAAACAAAACATTGACAAAAACAATTTAGACACAAAAAAGATGATTATATTAGCGTGTAGAACCTTTACTAATAACATATTTAAAGGTCATACTTGTAACAATGATTATGGTGAAGACACTTACGAAATTAGATTAGTAATGTTAATAGGTAGTTTATTTTACAAAATTGTATGTTTTAGTATAGCTAAAGAAAAGACATCATCAGCTATGTTTTCGAAACTTGGTGTGCGTCAAAAATTAAATAAGTTCTATTTAGCAATGTTTAGCCCAGAATTGCAATATGTTATTCATAGCAAATGTAGTTTTATATCAAATGTAATATATTTTGATTAGAAATAGTAAGATACGTTGTAATTATATGCAGATAGGCTGTAAACTAAGATTTGTTTTGTACATATTGTAATAAGATAAAATCTAAGGTGTTAAGATGCGATGATGATGCCTCACGTTGCGAGCGTCAATTTGTAAAAAGAGAAATAAAGATCACCTATGAGGACGTTTGAAAACCCCACTGTTGTAATCAATTTAGTAACGAACTGCTTGTTAATTATGTGAGGACGTATGTTATAATGTATGATACCAGCTGGAGACGTCAAATTAGAAAGAAATCTTGTCTATGAGTGTAATTAGTTATAAGAGACTCCGGTGTAACAAACGCCAAGTAGTACGTTGTAGGTGGTGATTCGTAACAATTAAAATGCTGTTACCTGGTTTAATTAATATGTTATTAACTAATATACCTTGCGGTTGTGACCAGTGAAACCCTCAGAACACAGATTATTAAGTCCACAAACTTAGAATTATATTCCTGAATTTATAATGGTATTATTCTGTAGACTTCATTTAATTCTCAGTGGTTGTTTAATATGAGCAATATATATGGAGTATTTACTGACTGTAAGTGGTTTTTGTCTCAACCCTAGTCCCTCAACGATAAAAATTTCATTCAAATTTAGTATGACAAAACCCGTTAGTTCAGCAATCTCCCGTCCCACCAGCTGTAAACTTGGAGCGCTATTACTAGAAATAAGTGTACTTATAGGTTAGTTATTCTGAGTGTTTGTATCAATCTGTTAATAAATTATTACGCCAATTACATATAGTATTTTCTCTGCAATGATTAAAACGTTATCTCATACAACAAATGTACTTTATTTATTTTTCTCTGGTATTTAACAAGTTACGTTGTCTCAGACAAACAATAAGACGATCCAATCGACTATCCCAACATATATCGATTCTTAATTATTCGAACTCTAAAAAAAAACATATATACTTTGAAAATAATGACAAATAATTCTTATATCAGGGTTCGTGTAGTTCTTTGAACCATTAGTAAGGCCAGGCAAAACGCATAATTAAGGTTGTTCAATTTACAAAAAGAACAAAACCATTTACTTAAAATACAATGATATGAAAACAATTTGTTTTTTACCCAAACGGCGAAAGCTTCATTAGGCGGTGAATGTTTGTCAACAGCGGTCAAAATCCAGTTTATATCGTCTTCACCCAGTAAAACTGCTCTGGTTTTCAATGAATGGATGATGGTAATCCCACAGGAACTCTTGTGCTTCGATTCTTCTTTTGCGTCTTCACAATTCTTGGTCCCAACGAACTGGAATTAGGATCTCAGCTTACGCTGTCAATGAAGGTTATTTCGTCAACCGAATCTTCTGTATTTCCAAATATTTCCGTTAATTCAGGCTTTAACTCTTTACTGGTTTTCAATTTATAGCATGAATTGGTTTGATACCAAATTCAGCGGAAATATTTTAGTGACTGAGGTGAGAAGCTTTCAATTCTTTTTTATTTTACTCATTGATAATTTAGAGTGTTATTTAATTTGTACGATTCATTAGCGTTCAAATATAATTGTTTTACAAAAAGGCTTTTTCAGTTTGGATATATCTTTCCTTTATATTTATTCATATATTTAAATATATCGGTTCATTTCAATCTAATAGCTTGTAACAATCAGTACCATCTATTCAAAATCAACAACTTATTAAAAATCAGTTGCCTTAACAACCATGTTTTCTATATATCCTTGAGCCGGCATTATAGAATATTACTACTCCTTTCCAATAAAATACTCCATGCTTGGATTAATATTGAATCACATAAAATTCTCCCCTAACCTTCCTTACTAAACAGTAAATGTTTTACTAGAGTTTCGTTGGACTGGGTTTACTAAAAAGGTATTAATTTCCTTTCACTAATATGGAATTTAGGCCTATAGATTCATTTACAACCATTATAACATTATTTGGTTTTTAACTTAATTTTCTTTTTTACCTGACCTACTGTACAATTAATTATTGATTACATAGTTAATTACATGAATTTTAATTTACTGGTGGTTAGTTGTTTTTTTTTATATTAATTAACTGGTTCTGGAACCCTTTATTAATTTATGACATAATTGTCAGAACTACTTGTTAGATTTAAAACACTGGTCACACTCCTGATCCAGTTTATAAACATTAATTAGAACAACATTATTTTTCAACATTATACAATACTGACAACTTAGTACAGTACCTAACATTGGTAACTATACTGGGTTATATAAATACAAATCCAATATAAACATAAACATAATTATTGGTGAAGTATTATTATCAAATAACATTATTTCATCTTTAGTATAGTCAACATACAATATAAAATACTCTGTGACCTGAACATGCCACAGTACCAAACAAACAATTCATAACATCCAATCATTCCTTAGTCTGGTTTTTATACATTTAATACTAGTCATTGCCTCCTTCTGGTTTGAGTTACTTCTCGAGCACATGACCTATTGAACAACCTTAAGTCAGGGTATGGTCCTTGACCATATTTCATTCAATCTTTTATGTAACGTTGGGGAACCTCAACTATGTTGCGTTACAATATTCATCAATGTAAAAAAATGTAAAGCTAAGTAATAAACAATTTCGTTTTTATTTGTATTCTTGTTTAGTCAGTTTCCTTTATTTTATTGACAAAATAAAAACAAACTACTACAAAAAAGAGGTAATTATTATACCCTAACCAACCGGTATAGTTAGCGAAAATATGTATGCATAACTTTAATGTTACCGGCAACTTGTTTGTTGTTTATAGATCTGTACCGACGATAAAAAGTTTACGATCTTCTATTATGAACAACAGAAATTAAATTTAATTTACATTATTTTTAAATTAGTATCAGGTGTTCCATTTAATCTGATTAATATAAAATACACAATTTTCATAACAAGACTGTTAATGCGACGATCAAATCGGTTAAACTAATATTAAGATAACACTGCGAGTATGCAGGCGAAGTGGCTGTTGCCTTAAAGTGGTGGGGGGAGCGTCGAGTTGAGCAGACCGAATTCAGTACACGCAGCCGGCAATCCAGTGTTATTATACATCGATGATCAAGAGTGCGTTGTCAGTCCTTAATGCGACTGTTATTTTACAAAAACAGAGAGGGAGTTTTTCAAAATTAGTTTGACTTTAACTAATGTGAACAATTATATAACATATTTTCACGTGGAATATTTATTGTTGTTACATTCAGTTGGCACTAGCGGGGACGTGTCTGAAGTCGGGGGAGAGTCTGAATTTGTCGTCTCTTTCGGAAAAGTGAAATATGGTATTTTTATATGTATCATAATTTTTGGACATATTATTATGTATTTTCAACGAAAACAGGTAAGTTATATTAGAAAGAAATCTAGTAAAGAAGGTTACTTAAAGCATAAAGGAAAACGTAACAAAAAAAAGAATTTTAAACAACACAAAAATATTAACAGAACGAATTAATAAGGTTCTTGACAACACTGGATGAACATAAACGTAAGAAAAACTAAAAATGATTAGCAGTTTATATGAAAGTCAAAATGCACAGTTATTTTAACTATATTTTTTACTTTTACAGAGGCAAAATCGCTGAAAGTTAGTTTGTGTTGTTTTTACTAAATCCCACAATGAAACACGTATAATTATTATTAATAATAAAGCAGTTCCTATCTTAGTCTACATATGGATAAAAGACTAATTTGGAGAGACAGCATGTGGAAACACGTGTTTATCTATCGTAAACAGATAAGTATCAAGTTTAAATAGTAATGTTGGTTACTCGATAGTCGGTCGAAGCTGAATATTAGGAACAAAATATTAATTTATAATGCTATTATCAGACCTATTATAAGCACCCGTGGCATCCAGTTGTGGGGTACTGTTTCTGGCAGCAATGTAGCTACCACTGGGTGATTCCATCGAAGCTACTGAGAGCAACTACAGACACTCCATTATTCATATTCAACGTTTATCGCAATCTAAAGGTTAATTCAGTGAAGGAACCAATTGTACAACAAAATGTCTACATAAACAATCAAAGAAATATAGCCATTAATCTTCTGGACGACAGTGCAGACATCAACAAATTGGATACACGAGAACCACTTAATTTTTCAGACAGACAGTAAATTTAAAAACTTTTTGTTTAGTAAGTAGGCTACTGGTTTTAAGGATTACTTTTTAATATGGTCTGTAGATTAAAAAGTGCATACCACTAACCATTGAGAAGGTACTCTGTGACAGTGCTATGGTCCCACTGTACGACTTATCGTTGACTGTGTAAAACGATTGCAGTAATAAAAAAATATTTTGTAACCCTAACTATCCTAGATTTATAATCTAATAAAATTTAATTGTCAGTCTTTCGGGAATAGTTTTGTGTTCAAGTGAAAGTAAAATAACCGTTAAGTCTTTCCTGATCCTCATTATTTGACTGCAACATTAAATAATATTGTACATTTATATTTGTTTTCAGGATTCGCAAATTGAGGAGCCCACTTTACCGCTCCATTCGAACAGTCCTGGACAATAGGGACAACAAACAATAAATATACGTACTGTATGCTAACGGTTTTAAAACGTCTGCCGACGCCCCTGAACAGGGGGTTTGTTCCATGTTCCTCACTGTAGCCCTCGTGGTCTCTTTGATACTACAGTTCTTCTTTCCAGTATTTTCACGGTCTCTCCCGCTCTTGACGATGAGAAGGAGTTCATTGCATCGCTTTTTCGAAAGTCTCTCGTCTCTATTCCTTTGGACTTGGCGACACCAAATCAGCTGCTTTCTCTCAGTATCTTGAAAGCAGAAGTAGAAGTTCCTTCTATTCTCATTGTTCTTCTGATTCTGATTGTTCTTCTCATTGATCATTTTGAATTCTATCTTCCCATGAAATTCTCTGGGATCTTCTGAGTACACCCATCTTCACCGCTTCTAATTTCTGTTTGGTTTGTTCTTTGATACACCCAGGTTTCTGATCCTTATGGTAAACTGCTTTTTACTTCTAAGTCATAATAAGGTCGTAGTCATATTTTTGGTCGGCTTATATGTGTTTATGTTAGTGTTACTAGTCTGCGTGTCTAGTCTAATCTGTTTGCGTGTGTATGGATTTTTTCAGTTCCTCCTTTTTCACTTCCGCCTGCCTGGGAATGGTTGCTCCATTGTTAGACATTTCCTGACTTATCCTTGTGTTTTACGACATTCTATAGGAGTCCAACGGTGTTATCTGATCTAGCTCATATTTTACCTCCAAAACATTCTGCTGAAATAACTTCTGGCCACATAACATCGTCGAGCATATATAATTCTACTTTCATAAAACGTCTGCTATCACCCTTGGGCACGTACCTTTTTTCAATAATTTTTTGAGAGAAAGATGTACAGAGTCCGGATCTGAAAGGTACTGGGATCGGGAGTCTTGCTGACCGTCTTTCAGTCGATACCAGCCTATCTCTTCCTCTCCAGGCCAGCCTCTGGTGGCTCTGGTGGAACCACTGGCTCCGTCTTCAGTAGAATCGGGTGTAACTTTTAATCGGGTGACAGGAAAGAAATTTAAACTGAATTTTGTCTCATTTTAAACAGAGGGCATGGATATAATTTGCTTGTAAAACACGTGTTGAGGCGGGAGTGGCCAGAAGGCAATGGTCTTTTACATTTTGAGATGGTAGGAAAAATATATCTTCGAAACCTAATCATAACACCTTTAAATTCAATGAATTTTAAAAGTTTAATGATTTTGTAATTATCAGTGAAGGCAAGCACGGAAAAGTTTTCAAACTGTCCGGCTAAAGCCAAGACAAGTGCTTAGCCACTTATCTAAAATTAAAAGTATCCATATAACATACTTTCTTGTTTGAAAATAAAAAAACATGTGTAATTAAGACGTGCGTAATAAACATAGATAAACATGTGTTATTTATATGTTCTGGCTCAATGAAATCAACCCGTGGATACAGATTCGTAGATGCGTCTCGATCTTCGAAACGGCCACCGTCTTCTTGCCTACACAACTACCCTGTTCACGAAAAATTGAGTTTTGAATTCTATAAAATAATGCTGTCCGTTCTATTAGCCATCGTTTAATTACCATTGGTCACTCTTTGTAATTCCCGTCATAATCCTCTACGCGCTTTTCTGTACAGTTCGTAATTTACGTTTATATGTAGCCCTAGGAATGTCCTATATAAATAGATTTTTGTTAATCACCTTTTGTTATTCTACAGTCTAGTCGGGCGATAAGAGCTAGTGTAGCCTACTGATAAGGTTCCGTACAACTAAGCGAGACACTGGCACTGCATACTGCACACCTGGGTACTTACTTGGGGAATACTATGCTAGAGTTTCGTGAGCTGCAGAATTCGCTCACTGTTTTGAACGAAGTACATTTATTATTAATTACATAAATTTTGATATTAGGTAATTTTCCAGTTATGGAAAACATTACATAAGTCCCGATTTCTGTACTACTTTTTTAATAGGCCTAAGTTTAATATAACAATTTTAGAGCAAACAATCATACAGTAAACACTAAACATTCGGGTTTGGGTTACAGTTCCTTTTAGTCTGACACTCTGTTGGATTTTCACAATTTTTAAAAATCTTTTTCTGGGGTCTCAAATCAGTCTAGGGGTTTCAAAATTTTGAAATTTACTAAACTTAACACTCCAGTGTTTAGTAAAAAGTATCTTTAATTCGGTCCCCTACATGAATTTTTGAGATTTTATCAAAACTTTCAACCAATTTTTGATAAACGAACACCATATTCTGGTTGTGGTTAAAATTCCTTTTAATTTGATACCCCACACGGGCTTTTTCGACTTTTCACAATTTTGAGCCCATCAGATTTTCCCCTCCGCCTCCTATTTGGGCGGGATCAACCTCAATAACAATAGGGTTCTGTAGGGCAAAAGTATTGACACGAACGCAAAGTTTTACGAAAGTCGGTTGATGCGTGCAAAAGTTATCGTGAGACATACCCCAAATACGTAGATAGATTATACAAACAAACGGTCGAGTTAAAAATGAGTTTATTAACGCTCGTTTCGCTTGTTCGATAAATAGTTTTTATAATTGGGGGTTCTTAACTCGCAATAAGGGTTAGGTTGAAAAGCTAGATGACTTTCATGATATATTTTAGTCATGTGTAATGAAATTAACTTTGTTTTAACTTCCTTTTTGTCATTCGTAATCTAAAATAATAGAAGATGGTAGTACTAACATATAAGATAAAAATAAAGCAAATTAGACAAGTGATTTGAAATAATTTAAGTAAAATATATTTTAATGTCTATGTCTACTGTTATTCTGTCTGTCTGTCTAACCCTTTCTCCCTCCCCTCTCTCTCCCTCTCTCTCTCTCTCTCTCTCTCTCTCTCTCTCTCTCTCTCTCTCTCTCTCTCTCTCTATCTCTCTCTCTCTCTATTTCTAAATAATACACCGACGCTTCTGACAACTAGATTACTATTCTGACTGGCAGCTTAACGAATTAAAAACAAAAACAACGTTTATTCGTTTATCTCGCCTTTGAGTAGTTGACCCACTCTGTAATAACACTCTAATAAGTCTTACTACAATCACGTTAACAGCTGACGCTATCACGTTTATTGAGGTCTTAGAGTTTTGTTTGTTAATGGTATTATAGATACTTGGACACAATAATTTTCTTGAATTATTTTGTGCTGTTACTCTCGTTATATTTTAAAATACGACTTTATTTTAGCTATCGTTCTACCGTTTTACAAACTTGCTAGACCGCGAGATCAGCTATTGGCTACTAACTTAGAGGTACAGGAATACTAACTTCCCGGCCGCCTCATAAAATAAAGTTGCGTTTTTGAGCCACCACTCAGCTTGTGTACCTAGAGAAGCTCCACAAGATGTATTTTACTGCTTGTACTTGCTGTAATTTACGGCAAGAAAATAGACTCAACGGTGCTAAATGGAAGTGGCTTCACGCGCTGTGTGTTATAGCGGCAGAAAGAATCAAGGGACAACTCCCAAGGTCATACTGCAGCTGTATAGAACGTTCCATTTTTCTGCCAACAGTTTGCCGCTAGTACGCGCTTTACTGCCGCTACACTTTCGTCTTGGCGTGGAGTTAGACAGTGAACAAATTATTGTAAAAGCATAAAAATACCTAGAATTATACGACATGAAAAATGAAAGCTACAAATACAGAAACGCTAAAATTGAAGGATAATTATACGAATAATTATAAACAAACTTTCTAACATCCTGTAAAGCCCCAAAAATTTATCCGAGTATTTTTTTCAGTTTTTAATGGAAAACATAAAACAAGCCATTAATTTTTCTATCACTTATCACTGTCATTGAAGCAAACGCCTTCAGCGTCGGTAAACAGTTAGTTCAATTAGTAGGCTAAACGTATGATTGCTTTGGATACACATTTTAGCCTAAGCATTATAACTGAATGATTGGGGATTATTTATTATGCTAACCGTGATTTAATTAATTAATCTGTGATTGCCGAGCCCCACGTTCTTTGGGAGCCATTTTATAACTGTCAATTTATAAGTGTGTATTAATTGCATAAATATCTTATTGATTTTCACATGTATCTGGCCTCGAAGTTGGACGCCATTTATAAATATCAATTTATGCAAAATAAATGTAAATGAAGAATTACCTTTGTGATAATTAATTATGTAATTGTGTTTGCTATTAAATATATAAATTTATCTATCTCTCACATGTATGTGGGTAATTGAATTTTATTTATTATTCTGATTATCTATACCAACGTGTTGGAACACAGTTTATATAGTGAATTCTATATAATTCAGGTGCGATAGATAATATGTATTCACGTGCTTTAATTGATTAATTTCATGCCGTGTGTGAAACAGCCATTTAAAAATTATGTATAACTATTCTGATTCTCATCAGCACATACGTGATATCACTTAATAGGTTAACGTTATCAATTCACTTACTTTATTTGAACACATGAAACTCTTAAAATCTATTTGTATTCCTTCAAACTTTAGGTTAATATTTGGGATGCATTTGGTAATAATGAACGCATATTTATGATCAACTTAAAGTACTAGTTTAATTACCATTCATAATACATTATAATTGTACATATGATACGTCGCTGTACCTGAAATACATACATATTTTATAATAACAAATACGTGTTTCAATATATGCTGAAAAACAAAGAAAACATACATACATATACAAATCAAATAATATAACAATTCATATACTACTTATTTAATGCGTTCATTAAATCCCAAATAAGCTTTTGTTAATACATTCATTAATTACTTTATTCAGATTTATTCATTACTTTTCTTAATAATTTTCTCAGGTGTGAATTCTTTGAAAGAAACCAGGTCAGTAGAAGTTACTAATTAGAAATAATTATAATAATGGTTACTTGGTTATTGAATATCCATTAGTTGTTGTTGAAGTCGAGTTCCAGAGATGGAGATGGCTCGTAGACCCATTCCGTCGTATGCTGCTTTCTCACAATCACTTAACACTTACTCTTCCGGTCACTCGCGTAGGCGTTCGTATATGTGAATAATTAAAGTTCAGTGTTCAATCAAATGTTTCATCTTACTGTGTGTGCTGTGAGTTCGTTTTAATGTTAATATACATGTCTAGTTCTACTTGTCGCTGCTTCATTAAACATTCGTATTGTTCATTAATTTGTTTAATATTCCGTGTTCATTATGTTGGTAATAATGTGTAGTACACTATATTAAGTTCAACTGTTTTATATATCGTTAGGTGGTAATGTCTGTTGGTGTAACGGTCTGATTGTTCACTTTGTATAATTTTAACTAAGTCCGTTACCTCGTACTTCGGTTAAATCTCATCCGAATGATTAGAATAAACTGTTGAAAGTTTATGATATACCGTCTCTCGGACTTGAAGTTAAAACTATTTAAAATTTGAGTGTAAAAACTGTCAGAAAACTTTAGTATCACTTGTTTCAAAATTTGAATGTAGACTGTCTAAAAATTGAGTATCACTGACTGTCTCTGTCTTGGGCAGATAGTTTTTATTAATTCGTCCCTACTCAAAATTTTGTCTCTGGCGCGCTTCACGCCTACTTCATTTAGAGATTGGTCAGTTTTTAATTTTCTTGGAAAATACTGTCCCACCATGTCAAGATTCTACGTCATAGTTCTCCCGATAGGTCCTTCGTTTCAGTTGCTATGGAAACACTCCTCACCACCAAATTTCTCGCTGGATGAGAGCATCTGATAGGTCCTTACGTCTCCCCGATTTTTGCTCTGACGAACGTTGACCCGTTTCGACGAAACTATGGCTATTAGACACTTGTCGATCAATCTATTGTCTGAGTAAACTCTGTGTTTCTATAGATTCCCATTATCTGTACTTTCAGTCTTCCTGGCGTATTGTTCCAAGTTCTAACCCCTTTTTTTTGGCTATTAACAATTTTGAACATCTGCCGGCTGGTGAAGTCACCCCAACTTTCCCTTCGTAAATTCTTGTCTGTCAGTTAGACGATAACTCCAGCTGCGTAACATGACTTTAGTCTTTGTCAGGCCTATCTTACTGTATTGTTTCTTAAGGTGCAGTGCATCCGTCCCATTGAAATATGTAGTTTCACTCGTTTTTGTCGTTTATCGTATACTGACGTAACATGGTCAACATCTGCTACAATTCTCGGTACGGGTGTGAATGTCCTCGCTTACTTTGTTACAGCTGCAGAGAGCAATAATTCTGGACGAAACTTTCCCTGTCATCTTACGCCACCAATTTCTATAGTTGGATCAAACTTAATGTGTTTCTATTGTCAAGTCAGCGACGCCTCACTGACATCTTCTCATTACTCCTTATTTATTGCGCCAACTATAAGTCGTTGACACTGCCTCGTGTGAACGTACTCTGCCGAGGTGAAAATTTAAAATTTTTTAAATTTTCTGCTCGTTACAGTGTCCTCAATTTCGATTTGACGATGTGACCTCAGGGAACAACTCAAATCTAAATTCTGCGCCCTGTACGTCGCCTCGCCGTGTTCATCTACTTCAAAAGGGAAAGCAATACATGATAACCTATTCTTAAAGGCTTACATTACAAGTGGTACACCCCCTTTTGGTTCTACTCGGTTCTCTGAATTTATTGCTAACTATTTGGGATAGCTGAACGCATTTCACATTTTCGTATTTACATATAAATACCTTATCCTTATAATTATAAGACAAATCATAAATTTAATGAGCAATTAAATAATTTAATCAATTGAATAAAATTTTACTTTTTAAAATATCATATTCACAAGATATTATCAAACAATCAATCGGTTCCATGTAACATTTTACATGACATCAAAAAAATCTCCTATACATATACATCCTGTACATTACTAATGATCTTACCAATAAAATCTTTTAAAAGGTTATTTAAAATTAGATTGTTAATTAACATATTCGCTACGTTATTCGTAATTATTTGGATAATTTACATACACGTAATACATTTTGTTTTAATGATTTACCTACTTCATTCTAGCATCATTTACAATCTTAGCCTATTAATTATATACGCTCACATTAATAAAGTTCATTTACGATCTAGTTCTTTGAATAATATCACTTATTTGATTTTAAGTGTCCCTTTCTTTCACTTTGTCCTAGTATCTTATCACTATGTGAATCAAGTGATAGCAATTAAATGTCCTTTGCGTTCACTGCAATATTTTTATAAAATGTCACACTAAATGTTAATTTATCTTAGTATCTAACATTTAATTAGTGCTTAATTAACTAAATACACTTTTATGTTATTTTTGACAATTAAAGTACATAATTTTCTTGGTTAAGCCAGCTTGAATGATATCAACGCGTCAATTACCCTAACACAGATGATTCATCAGCATCAGCTAGCTTCTTATGACATCTTCTTCAATTTCTTCCTCTTCCTTCATCTTCAATTTTCTGGTTCATGGTATTTTTTTAATTGTCTGGCATTGAATTTTCCGCGGAGCTTCTTGTCATCATCGCAATCGACGAGTAGATAAGTAGCTTCTCCGAGAATTTGATGCACTTTATATGGTCCGCAGTACAGTTCGCAAAATTTTTCAATTCTTTTCTGGACCGCGTCCGATTGATGATATGTTCTGATTAACACCTTTTCACCAATTTTGAATTTTGTAATGGTCTTGATTTCATTACATAATTTCGCTTGTTTTTCCCTTTTCTCCTTCATTTTGATGAATATTTGGTTATGGTCCACTCCTTTAACTAGAAGTATGTCCTTGTTTATGTATTTCTCCCACGCTCTGGTAGGTTTCTTCCCGTGCTGTGCCTCGTACGGTGTTACTTCTATCGTCTCGTGGTACGTTTCGTTAATACAACTCTCAACGATTGGTACGTAACGCGACCACTTTGTATGTTGATCACCAACGAAGATCCTAAATAAGTTCCCAAGCTGTCTGTTGATTCTTTCAGCCAGATTCGCACAAGGTTCCTTATTGCGGTAGATCTTGGTTGAATATTTAGTTCAGTTAACTCATTTAACCATTTTTTAGATGTAAATTGCGTTCCGTTGTCTGTGATAATTACTCTAGGAGACCCCAGTTCTTTACAATACTGGAGTATTCTTCTCAGTGTCGCTGCGGTCGTTGCCCTCCGAAGTGTGAAAAGTCGTACGTATTTGGTAAAGTTGTCAACCATAACAAACAAATATCTTACACCGGCGGACGAAGCAGGTAGCGGGCCAAAGTAATCGGCGCTTACTATGTCACCCTTGCGTAAAGGTATAATGGCTCTCGTTCCCCCGAACACGTTTTTGTTGCCGGAATCCTTTTTCCGTTGACAAGTGTCACAAGCCCGTACGTAATTTTTCACCTTTTTCAACATACCATCTATGGTAAAATACTCTTGCAATAATTTAATACATCTCTTAGCACCGGGATGACCATACATACGGTGTATTTCAGCAATTATTTCGCCGGACACACTGTTCGGTATGTACAGTTTCCATTCCCTCCTACGTAATCTGTACAATTTCTCATCAACGAATCTATAAAATTTATTTAATTCCTTATCTATACACTCTTCCCTAACCTTATCAATAACATTCTTAAGCTTATTATCTTGAATTTGGTACTTTCCAATATCCATTAGGATTTTGCTTACCTTCTTATCCATTTTGATTGTCATGTGGTTAATTAAGTATTCGGAAATATTGTCACTAAATTCTTCTAGCGTGGCATCTTCTGGATTTCTGCTTAGCAGATCAGCAATAATATTGTCCTTACCTTTACAATGGACAATGTCGAATTTGTACTCCTGGATACTTAAGATCCAGCGTGTAATTCGCGAGTTGTTTAAGTGACATTTATTCATAAAAGTCAGTGCCTTATTATCAGTAATGATAGTTAACGGTTGTCCTAGTATGTATATACGGAACCTCTCAAGACATCGTACAATACACAAAAGCTCCTTCTCCGTAGTGTAATAATTTATTTCTGCACCCTTGAATGTCTTGCTGGTAAAAGCTATTACTCCAATTTTTCCTTCCTCGTCCAGTTGATATAATTGTCCGCCATATGCAAAGTTGCTGGCGTCACACTGCATATAATATCTTTGATTTATTCGGGGAAATTTTAAACAACTGTTTCCACGAATAACCTTTTAACCCGCTGAAAACATTCATTTAACTCCTGTGTCCAGTAAATTTCTGTCCCTTCCGTAACAATTCAAGTAATGGTTTAGTGGTTTCAGCGTATTTGTCTGTAAAACGATTGTAGAAATTTGTCAAACCCAGGAAACCTTTTAATTGTTTTTGGTTCCGAGGTGTAGGGAACTTCATAATGGCATCGATCTTCTCGTCCGTTGCTCGTATTCCTTGTGTCGTTAATCGATACCCAAGGTACGCGATTTCTTGTCTGAAGAATTGCGACTTCTCCAAATTGATGGTTAAATTTGCCCTTCTTAAATTGGATAATAATAAATCTAAATGTAACAAATGCGTTTCTAAATCTTCTGAATAACACAGGCAATCGTCGACATAAATAATGGTATTTTCTTTAACTTCATCTTCTAATACTGCGTCCAATCCCCTGGTTAATGCAGCAGAACTGGTACTCAGTCCGAATGGTGTAACTGTAAAACGATAACACTTGCCGTCGTACATAAAAGCGGTGAAGTTCCGGCACTCCAACTTCAGTGGTACTTGCCAGAAACTGCTAGTTAAGTCTACGGTGGATAAATATTTCATCTCGCCACATCTCGCCAAAATGTCGTTTATCGGAGGAGCACCCTCGTAGTCTGGGATAGTCACGCTGTTCACCTTCCTCGCATCCAAACACAATCGTACACTACCGTCCTTCTTAATTACAGTCACAAGTGGGTTGATATATGCGCTGTTGCATCTCTCAATGACCCCATACCGCAACATTTTCCTAATCTCATCATCTACCTTCCCTTTATACGCTAATGGGACAGGCCATCCTCTCTGGAAGTACGGTGTCTGGTCGGTGACTTGGAACTCGTGAACATATCCTTCGATTCTTCCGGGGCATTCTCTGAATAAACTCCTATTCCTTACCAGAATTTCCCTTAATCTTTCCAACGTTCCTTTATCTCCGCATTCAATACTTTCTATCTTCTTGTCAATGTTTCTGATGATCTCCTCTTCTTCTTCTACGTCCACCACTTTTATATGCATCATTGGCACTGTGTACGTCGCTTTGTCATCCTCTCTTCTTAACTCGACGATCCTTCTTCCCATGTCAATGAGACATCCTGTTTCTTGAAGGAAATTGGTTCCTAATATGCAAGGTTTTATCAAATCTGGTATTATGAGAAAAACACATTCATATTTAATTTCTTCAATATAGATATCACATAATATTTGTTTTCTTATTAGCTTTGACTTATTATCAACCGCGCTAACTATTAATGTGTTAGACATCGGTAATATTTCATAAGGTGTAATGTTATGTTTGTTTTGGTGAAACCACGACTCGGATAATCCGGCAATAATGGATCCAGTATCGAGCAACGCTTGTACACTAACCTTATTGTTGAACTTGATATTTATCTCTGGACACTTAATTATTCGTTGGGAAATCTCTTCATCATCATTACATAATAAATCGCTTCGTAAGTCCGGTAGGATTATATTCGTCTGGTAGTCATTTGTTTTGTCGGCTATCTCCGTTAATGAGTAGAGGGATTTTTTTTTTCTTCTTCTTGTTGTTGACGGTTCCTTTTGGGTTGAGTGCCCGATGCGCCAGCTGTCGTGTTTGTAAACTCTATTGTGTTGACGGCGCGTCGGTCCGCATTACGATGTTGTTGGGTATTTATGGCCGGTCTGTCACCCCAAGGTTTCTTCTGCACTCCACCTCCTTTGTTCAAACCGTTTTCACTTTCCTTATAGGCATTTCTTCCCTCGTTTGTCGCCACATAGTTCGACTCTCTATTATTTCTCGGTTGAATCTGTGTATACTCTATGATCAATGATTCGAAGTTTGGTATCGTCACAATTCCTCTTGTGACCACCGCGAGCTGAATCTCACGCCCAAAATGACGAGATATCTTACGTATAAGCTGATTATCAGTCAGAGTGGGTGTTAACTGCCGACTCTCCAATAAGATACGTTCAATATACTGAATAGCAGTAATTGGTCCACGCCAATCAAACCTGCCATACTCCAAATGATCCCGGATACTGTCTTGTCGTTCTTGGCCCCAATATTTCAGAGAGAACGCTTCCTTGAATTCTTCAAAGTTTGATATTTGGTTACGTATCACTCGCCACCAAATTCCTGCGTCTAACTCCAGATGTCTACCAATCCACTTGATATTGTCAGCGGGGTAGTATAATTCTTGTATTTCGGACAATTCCTTGAGGAATTCCATAGGGAATCTGTCCGTGCCATTGTATTTAAGGTCATTGTGGTTAGGCCCGTTAATTCGATTTAATATACCACACTCACCTTCCATTAACTGTCGCTGCAGTCTTTCCTGGTTTTCTTTCACTTTAGTTAAATGTCCTTTTAACTCTTCGATCCTCGTTGTCTTCTCTTTCGTAGTCTCGTCCAACTTCTGTTCTGTTGAACGTTGTCTACCGTCAACTTCTTCCAACTTCTGTATAATATTATTATTTGTTCCTTCTTGCTCCTGTTGTTTCTGCAGTATGGTATCGTGTATCTCGGCCTTGAGTTCTTCGTGTTTCTTATTGTAATCCTTGACGTGAACATCGAACTTGTGATTAATCTTTTTAACGGTCGTCTGGGTAGTGTGTACCGCCGCCATCCATTCTTGACGATCATTTTCTTGTTTTTCTTGTACTTCTACGTACTTCTTGTTGGCTTCTTCTCTCAAGTCTCTCACGATATCATCTTGCTTCTTCTGTAGTTCGTCAACCTTTCTTTCCCAGGTCTGCTGGCTTTCATGTATCTCAGACCTTATTTGTGTAATCTCTTCCTTATGCTGGTCGAGTTTTTCATTAATTAATTTACTGTTTTCTTCTTGTTCTTCCTTCTGCTTATCTAATTTCTCACTAATTAATTTAATATTTTCTTCTAGTTTCTTGCTTCGTTCTTCTTGTTTCTCGTCTCGTTCTTTTTGTTTTCTGTTAAGATTCTCTTCTTGTTTCTCTAGTCTTTCTTCTAGTTTTTCACTAAGTAATTTATTACTTTCTTCTTGTTTCTCTCTCTGTTGACGCATGAACTCCATCAACATTTGTAGAGTTCCATCTTCTAGTTTTGATGTCTGTCCTCGCGCCCTATCTTCTGGACTCTCTACAACACTACTTGGTTCGCTAGGTGTAGTATTGTCTTCTGTATTTACTGTACCTAATTGGTTATTAATGTCGAATTCTACGCTGTCGGAATTGCTCGCCATTTTTGCCCTCCTACGCGTAATCATTCAAACTGACTTACACTAATAACACTTATCTTACTTCTATTTCTATGACACTAGTTTATCTACTACTTCTGCTGCCTGTTCTTTACCAAAGCTGTACGTGTTAACAATCTTTGTTAATACGTATCATGCCGTGCGAATGGGCGCCATTTATAACTGAATGATTGGGGATTATTTATTATGCTAACCGTGATTTAATTAATTAATCTGTGATTGCCGAGCCCCACGTTCTTTGGGAGCCATTTTATAACTGTCAATTTATAAGTGTGTATTAATTGCATAAATATCTTATTGATTTTCACATGTATCTGGCCTCGAAGTTGGACGCCATTTATAAATATCAATTTATGCAAAATAAATGTAAATGAAGAATTACCTTTGTGATAATTAATTATGTAATTGTGTTTGCTATTAAATATATAAATTTATCTATCTCTCACATGTATGTGGGTAATTGAATTTTATTTATTATTCTGATTATCTATACCAACGTGTTGGAACACAGTTTATATAGTGAATTCTATATAATTCAGGTGCGATAGATAATATGTATTCACGTGCTTTAATTGATTAATTTCATGCCGTGTGTGAAACAGCCATTTAAAAATTATGTATAACTATTCTGATTCTCATCAGCACATACGTGATATCACTTAATAGGTTAACGTTATCAATTCACTTACTTTATTTGAACACATGAAACTCTTAAAATCTATTTGTATTCCTTCAAACTTTAGGTTAATATTTGGGTTGCATTTGGTAATAATGAACGCATATTTATGATCAACTTAAAGTACTAGTTTAATTACCATTCATAATACATTATAATTGTACATATGATACGTCGCTGTACCTGAAATACATACATATTTTATAATAACAAATACGTGTTTCAATATATGCTGAAAAACAAAGAAAACATACATACATATACAAATCAAATAATATAACAATTCATATACTACTTATTTAATGCGTTCATTAAATCCCAAATAAGCTTTTGTTAATACATTCATTAATTACTTTATTCAGATTTATTCATTACTTTTCTTAATAATTTTCTCAGGTGTGAATTCTTTGAAAGAAACCAGGTCAGTAGAAGTTACTAATTAGAAATAATTATAATAATGGTTACTTGGTTATTGAATATCCATTAGTTGTTGTTGAAGTCGAGTTCCAGAGATGGAGATGGCTCGTAGACCCATTCCGTCGTATGCTGCTTTCTCACAATCACTTAACACTTACTCTTCCGGTCACTCGCGTAGGCGTTCGTATATGTGAATAATTAAAGTTCAGTGTTCAATCAAATGTTTCATCTTACTGTGTGTGTTGTGAGTTCGTTTTAATGTTAATATACATGTCTAGTTCTACTTGTCGCTGCTTCATTAAACATTCGTATTGTTCATTAATTTGTTTAATATTCCGTGTTCATTATGTTGGTAATAATGTGTAGTACACTATATTAAGTTCAACTGTTTTATATATCGTTAGGTGGTAATGTCTGTTGGTGTAACGGTCTGATTGTTCACTTTGTATAATTTTAACTAAGTCCGTTACCTCGTACTTCGGTTAAATCTCATCCGAATGATTAGAATAAACTGTTGAAAGTTTATGATATACCGTCTCTCGGACTTGAAGTTAAAACTATTTAAAATTTGAGTGTAAAAACTGTCAGAAAACTTTAGTATCACTTGTTTCAAAATTTGAATGTAGACTGTCTAAAAATTGAGTATCACTGACTGTCTCTGTCTTGGGCAGATAGTTTTTATTAATTCGTCCCTACTCAAAATTTTGTCTCTGGCGCGCTTCACGCCTACTTCATTTAGAGATTGGTCAGTTTTTAATTTTCTTGGAAAATACTGTCCCACCATGTCAAGATTCTACGTCATAGTTCTCCCGATAGGTCCTTCGTTTCAGTTGCTATGGAAACACTCCTCACCACCAAATTTCTCGCTGGATGAGAGCATCTGATAGGTCCTTACGTCTCCCCGATTTTTGCTCTGACGAACGTTGACCCGTTTCGACGAAACTATGGCTATTAGACACTTGTCGATCAATCTATTGTCTGAGTAAACTCTGTGTTTCTATAGATTCCCATTATCTGTACTTTCAGTCTTCCTGGCGTATTGTTCCAAGTTCTAACCCCTTTTTTCTGGCTATTAACAATTTTGAACATCTGCCGGCTGGTGAAGTCACCCCAACTTTCCCTTCGTAAATTCTTGTCTGTCAGTTAGACGATAACTCCAGCTGCGTAACATGACTTTAGTCTTTGTCAGGCCTATCTTACTGTATTGTTTCTTAAGGTGCAGTGCATCCGTCCCATTGAAATATGTAGGTTCACTCGTTTTTGTCGTTTATCGTATACTGACGTAACATGGTCAACATCTGCTACAATTCTCGGTACGGGTGTGAATGTCCTCGCTTACTTTGTTACAGCTGCAGAGAGCAATAATTCTGGACGAAACTTTCCCTGTCATCTTACGCCACCAATTTCTATAGTTGGATCAAACTTAATGTGTTTCTATTGTCAAGTCAGCGACGCCTCACTGACATCTTCTCATTACTCCTTATTTATTGCGCCAACTATAAGTCGTTGACACTGCCTCGTGTGAACGTACTCTGCCGAGGTGAAAATTTAAAATTTTTTAAATTTTCTGCTCGTTACAGCATATTGTCAAGCAATTAAGTGAACCTAAAAGTTTTTATTAATTATAATTATTAAAAATTAATTAAATGATTACATTGAAACCATAATTAAAACAATTACTACCACTATTCCATTAAATATTTAATTTTTATACACTCATCTACACAACGCGCAGTGCAGTTACTGCTCGTGGAATGGTAGCGGAAAATTACTGCTTCTAAGCGCTGTAAAATACAGCGTGTGGAGCCACATCTTTTTTACAGCTAAATCTAACCGTAAAGTGTCGCTTGTACATGCCGTAATTTACAGCTCGTGGAGCCGCAAGACTCTTTTAAAGTTAAAATTGGGCGGCTGCAGTGTTAACGCTGTATGGCTCGCATAGCCAGCCTACTTCTTCTAAGCCGTTTTGATTGTACAGAAAGGCATGTAATATTTACCGTCTGTAGGTATTATTCTGTCTTTTTCGTTAGACTTAGACTGTGGCCTATACGTATTTAGTACGATTTTATTTATTTTACGCCATTACATGTTTCTCGGCTATAACAGCAGAAAAGCTGTAATGTTATGTGCGTACGTGAATTTTAATATGCGTCAACCTGATCAAGGCTGTTGCAGACTTCACCGGCCCGCCCGCTATGTCTTCAAGGCCGCAAGCAATTACGCTCTAGTGTTTTCCAGTAGTGTTGACGCGTATTATGGATTATTCTGTACTCTCAGGGGGTATAAATATAAGCATTCAGCGACGCTCAGTTTCAGTTTAAGTGGCGATGTATTCAAGTGAGGTTCAGTTATTGTCAGGCGATTTACACAGTACATCTCAAGTAGTGTATTAGTGAAAAGTGATTATAGTGCGGAATTCTTTATAGTCGACACTATTATTTGTGTGGACAGATTAACTTGAATTATTGTACGAGTATAATCTTGTTGAATAACATGTTGATTACAAACTGCTATTCAATTGTGATAATTAAAGCTGGTTTTTAGTGACTTCATTGGTGTCTTGTATTTTGTTTCCCACTGTACCATAGTACCTACGATCAGTTAGACCGTCGTAACATATTGTTACACCGTTAAATTGATTGATAATGAAAGTAATGGAAAATGTGTTGTTTTACACGCACACATAAAACGCATAAGTTTTCCATTTTGTCATTATTTCATAAAATTTAATTACTTGAACTCAATTACAAAATGTAGCTTTAGTAGTAAATAATGCAAAAATGAAATAGTTTACAGTAACGAATAAAATGAATAATTAAAAAATAATTCAGAAAGGAGTTTGACTATTAACCTAATTACGTAATCTCACGTAATTTATTCAATTTTAAGTGAATCCTTTGAGTAGAAAACCGAATGAGCTTTCTAAAATGTAGCCTGTAGACTGTACATAAATCTGTACGTTACTTGTGGAGTTGACCTGGCGACGTTGTTCCCTGTAGATTTTCAAAGTTGTAGTTTCTGCTGCTGTTGTGGTTCAGATCGGATTCTGTAGAGGGTGTTTCTCTAATGTGCTCAAACCCTTTATTAAAATATTTACGTAAATATTTACGTTACATAAAACCCTATAGTTAAAACAGTCTGTAACTGTCGACCGAAAATTGAGCTAAGCGACGTACTTTCAGTCGTGGCACCAAGTGATAAACGAGACCCCACAATATATAGGTGATTCAAAATTCCACGCCAATCTCTCGGGGCCTGATTCTGTAGCTAAAAATAAGAAAAAAAGTTCATATAAACATAGGTCCGAAAATGATTCGTTAGCGAGTTACGGTTCGCGAACCAGTTCGCCCTGATTTCTGCTCCCACGTTAAATGACACCACGTTCATCAAATCACGACAGTATTGAGCAGATGCACCGTCATTCAAAAACCACATCTGCACTCTATCTGCAAGTGGAATATATTCCAAGAGTTCCATCAGATTCGTTTCCAAAAAAATGTAAGTATTAAGCCTTGTTGGTAAGAAAATATCAATACCCTAAGAGATTATCACCAAGAAGACCGCACCACACATTAAATGAAAAAGTATGTTGGTCATGTCTTGTAGCAGTATCGTGGGTTTTCGTCTGCCCAAGTGTAGGTGTTTCGAAAGTTTACAATGCCATTTCTTGTAAATTGTTAACCCTTTGCTGGCGCATTTTGGTCTGTTTTGTTTTTAATTAAAGTCAAATTTCCAAAATTTCTGCTGATTTTTAATAAACATTATACACATAAATTTTCTCATAATTAAATTCTCTACAAAGTTAGGTAGATATTTTAACATTGAAAATGTTTATAAGGACGTGTCGCACATTTGCGGCCGATCGCTGGTGCGTGATCGAAAATGGAAACCGGTGAGTTTCCATAGAAACTACTTTGTTGTCAATAACGTAGTACACATATAAAACTTCGCTTATGAATGCGACTACATTTAACTTATAATCTGTACATTGGTAAATGAAGAATGGATTCATTGATTGGTGAATGAAGAATGAATTCATTGATTGGTGAATGAACATAAATATATAGTCTATATATTTTTTAGATTTATTGAAGCATTTTCAATTCTGTGTGCATTGCATTTGTGCAATGCCTGTAAATTTTTGTTTATTAGCAAATTAACAAAGTTATTTTATCCCAAGTCTAAAAATGTTTGTTTTTCGACTTCAATTTTTTGTGTTTTATACAGTTTTTCTTAGAAACTAATTGAGATAGAGATCTGGGACCTCTTTTATTCAATTTTTCAGATCAAAAACCATAAGAAACCAGTAAATGTACCCTTCACTTTATACCCCGCGAATTTCAGTATGGCGTCATTTAACTGTGGGAGCAGAAATCAGGGCGAACTGGTTCGCGAGCCGTAACTCGCTAACAAACCATTTTCGGACCTATGTTTATATGAACTTTTTCCCTTATTTTTAGCTAGGCCTATAGAATCAGCTTCCGAGAGATTGCCGTGCAATTTTGAATCACTCTGTGTAGCCCACAAACGAAACTCGCATTATGTAGCCACTACCCTACTTCCAGACGAAAAACTCATACTTTCGTACTAATCTTCGAAATCTGTCCTATCACTTTCACAATCATTGGTTAACCCCCCCCCCTTCTGACAGCATACACCAATAAAATGTTATAATTCTTGAGACTTCATTCCTTAATATTCCCTACAACTTTTCCGATCGGTGACCGATCGGTATTTCAACCCTTCCGACCTTGAGACGTAGCGAAAGCAAAGAACTGTACGTAAATTTATACGTTAGGCAAATCTCTCCTCAGAGCCCATTCAGTGACAGTGACATATAACCCTATAGAAACCTAACTTTCTATCCATAAAACATGGTCAACCAAAGGCATTACTATACACAATTGTTTCCTTCGTTCTATGCAGTCTATTCACTGTATCAGTGACCGCGTTTCTACTACTCCTTTGTGCAAAGTACCATGACAAATGTGTATTGTTTATCCAACTACCATATACCTCGAGTGAAAATGTATGCCTATGTGCAACAAAAGCTCAAGGTTTCCTGTAGCCAGTATCCAGACAAACGGCTTTCTGTTTAAAGTATACTTTCTTAACATGTGTCTTACAAGGTAATTTTTCTGTCTCACGCCTTGCACACCTTCAAAGGGTAGTCCTTGCTTTGAGTGACAAAACGATACTCTTTTGTCAAGAAAAGATACGCTTTCACTTTGCCAATGTGCGAACTTTTTCGAATAGCCTAATAATAATTCTACACTTATATGTTTCGTTATATTACTTAAAAATTGTAAGTGGTTTATACATCAGTCTAAAGGCGCATTTTCCACAGTGGCGTATCTACATTTTGGCCTGGGGGGGGGGGTGTCCGGTGTCGAGTCGGCTTCATACAAAAGAAAAAACAAGTTAAGACTAATCAGCGTTACTATCTTTAAAGTGGCTGAAGAACGTGTGACAACATCCTTATATCAGTCGCATTAAAGTAATAACGCAATAAAAATAATCGTTATTGAAACATTCTTTACAAGATACATACTGACAAGATACTTATGACCTATATTTCATATTTTTCAAACGTATACGCCAATGATATGTAATAAACCAGTTTCTATTTTTTTTAAATAGTTACTACTATATTAGAGTACACAGCTCAAAAATAATAAAACAGTTTAAAAATTAAGAGGTTAACAAAATTTGTCAACTTTTTCCGAGCCGCTTGGGGGAGGGGTTTGGTCCCGTTCGTCCCCCCTCCGTAAAATACGCTCCTGCATTTACGTTATATAACATAGGCTTATAGCAAGTGTAAATAACAAATGTTTGAAACATGTGCTAATAACATTTCTCAAATGTTTCTCAAATGTTTGAGACGATAAACGTATCTTAAATAAATATGGTATTAACATTTTACATTATTCTATTCAAAAATAGAACACCGTGAGCGCAGTTTGCCTGCAAAATATCGAGTATATAGGGACGTTATACTCGCGGCAGCAGCCTGCGTTATTTTGTCTAACAAAGGAGAAAGAGAAGATACTGGGTGTGCGGCCTTTGAAGTAATCTGATGACTGATTTGAACAGCGATGGCAGTGATCCGTTAACGGGGGAAATTCGTTGTGATTGCAGTTTTACAAGCTTTCTAAGAATGGGTATTGCGATTTTTAATATTTAATAATGATGGTTCCGCTCAAAATCATGAAGCAGAACATAAATCAGTGCATAATTATTTTTGTTTCTGTCTTTAAAATGAAAACAAGTTTGATCCAAGAAAATTTTATATTTCAGATCGATGTAATCCAATTTGATCTTTGTTCCATTCCATTTCTTTTAAGATATTTTACAACGTATTGGATAATATACGATACCAGTGATATCACAATGAAAATATCAAACAAACTAAACAATCAAATACAACAATTAAAAAGTAAAATAAACAGATCACTGGAAACAACGGATAGCAAAGGAGGGAAATGAGAAACTGTCACAACCTGTATGAAAAATGAACGATGGGGATGTTGTCAGCAACTAGAACACGATCTAACATTGCTGTTACCAAATGTTTGTAACATTCTTTGAGCTTTACCGACAACTTGCGGATAGCATAAGTTCTGCTAATGGAACGGAAATTCCTTGCCAGTAATATTTTTCTTTTATTATTCTCTAGCAATGTTATATAACACTGCTAAAAGCACATTTTATTACGTAATGTAAATGTGTCTTAAAAAAATTTCGATTTTTACTCATTGTTCAGCGGGTCCGGAAGGTTAGGCTCTGAGGATCCGGATGCTACTATTAAAAAGAAAAAACTATAAACTACTATAAACTAGTTTATAGTTGAACTACATCTTCACCACCAGCCGTTTCTCGTATCCTATACTTCTTCTTTCAGCTGGTGTATCCCCCTCATCTCTTTCTTCCTTCTTCCCACTGAAGTTTCGTTCATCCTTTTTTCACATTTTGCTTTTGATTGTTCTATTTTTTTCCTGATAGCTGCAATGAAATTGCATATTATTCTTTGGGCTGATCTTTCATTCGGAATGATTTCATATGTTCATATACGGTACATATAATAATGCGTTTGTTTTGTCGCTAATATTTCTGTTATCATTATGCCACACCAACCTCTGCTCCTGCTCTGCTTTAGCTGTTTCCTTTTTTGATCAAACTTGTAAGAATCCAGCTTATTCTCTAGTATTCGATTACCATTTCTCTCAGTCCGCCCGAGTTTTCTTTTATAACTCTCACACTACGGATTGATAAATAGGATTATTATACATTTTTTCCTCGGCTGCTACCACTGGTTATTCGATGTTAGACGGCCTATGTGACAAATTATAGCACAGTTCTTGTGCTGTGTTCTGACTAATCGGCATTTTTCCATGCTTCGGCATGTTGAATTGTAGTTATTATATACTTTTGGCATTTACTTACAGGCTCTTTGCCAGGTTTTTGTTTACAAGACCTATTGCTGTGATTGATAGCGATGTTATTTCAACAAATTGTAATTTGCGAATCTTCTTGTATTCATCGGCAAGAGGACCATATTTCGTTAGGTTCTCTAGTTCAGCTTTATTGATATTATGATCTGCTGGATGCCCGATGCCAATGAGCCAGGATTTCTTATTTTTCAGATTATGCAACACATATATGATTTATTTCCTGGTATCATTTTATACGTATGCATTCGCAAACATAATATACAGTCTAACATTTTCTTTTAAGACTACTTAAGATTGGTAGGCCTATGGTTAATTAAGTTCTTTATCCTTTATGAAACTATATTGGAGGACTACTGTTCGGAGGTTTATCTACGCTGTTTAGTTAGTCTTTGGAAATTCCCTGTATAGAGCATTTCATGATACATTCCACGTTGTAATATTGTGGTCTGGTAATTTTCTAATATATAGTACTTGCTATAGTTATTTCTACAATAGTCTGGTCCTGGTTGGCGGTGATGAATCTCTCTGTCCAAAGACAGAACCATTTCTTAGCTACTGTCTGTTTCCATTTACAATGGCATAAGGATGTCTACCATGAAGCTATTTCGACTAACATGCCTATTTTCTGTCACTTTCTGTTGATGTTTTGATGTTGATGTTGATTATTATTATTTTTTAAGACTCCCAGTATTGGGAAAAGACCCCCCCCCCCCGACACAAACTTGAGAAACTGAGTGTTTTCATCCCCTAGGAATACTAATTCGGATTTTAAAATGATTTTTTTTCTTGTAGAGAAGCTCCCTTGGCCTGCAATGAATCCGCCTCCGTGAACATCGTTTATAAGGGCAAAAACGAATTGATAATCGGGGGTGTCCATAATTTTTCTAATAATGTGAAATTATGTAACACTGAAATTTATCTAATAATAAATGCATTTAGTTCAAAACTGTGAGGGAGTGCTGCAGTTCAGTGAGCTTACTACCAGTAAGTTTTGGCTCTTAGTTCTTTTTTTACAGAGACAAATTTTAAGTTGGCTGCAAGACACCTGCGTTTAATAAAACACAGATTTAATGGTGGTGTGGCTTGTTCCTGAGTCATTGGGTTGTCAGTAAGCGTACGAATACTTTTTATTATTGATAGTGAATGAAAGTTCTGCATAAAAATACATATAAACATCATTTGTATTAAATATTCACTGGATGTACTAAGTACTACTTATGTGTAATATGTAACTTTTAACTAAACGTATTTAATGAATATACGTGTATTATATATTTGTCACCGATTTGTTGAAGGTTATATTTCGTAGCAATAAACTTTCTGTACTCGTTTTTGTTATATTGCTTGTAGGCTATCATTACATTTAAATATGTATTTACCGATATGACACTTTGCATAACTGGGACAAACGCTTAGTAGGGCCGCCAAAGTACGCAAATCTTTCAGTATTACAGATAATCGGAATCCACTATGTTTCAGAATATGGGTTACATTGTATAAACAATTGAGGTTAGGAAACTTGTAAAACTAATTTTGTGATCTTACGTAGCGCCTCCACCGATCCGACGGGTCGTCGTTTGATCAGTCCAAGTGAGTATGTTCGTAATCGGCTTTGAAGATAATCGGCCTACAATAACGTGTCTGTGGATGGGCCGTCGTAATCAATTGTGGTGATGGACGAGACCGTCACGTTTGCTGATGCGTTGTTGTTAGATGACAGTAAACGGCCGTGTTAACTTTCCACCCCTAACGTACGAGACACACAGCTGATAGTCAGTATATTCCTATATTTTTCAAAGTCTGGTTTTGAGAGTTGTGGAGGGCACTAGTAAGCTCCCAGAGCTGCAGAACTCGGTCACTACACTACTTTGGACGAAATAGACCGCCATTCATTGTTGGATACATTTTGATATTAGATAATTTTCCAATTATAAGAAAAATTACGAAAATCCCGTTTACCCTACTGTCTTTGTTCAGTAAAGTAACAATTGTAGAGCACACAAAATAATTCGTTGTTAGTGAACCGTCAACTTTGATTTTAATGAGTTTAAATCGCAAACTTTCGGCAAAAAATGCAAACTTTCGGCAACAAATGCCAGTTTTGCCTGTAACAGATCACGATGTAATGGATTTATCAAGGAAATTAAAATGAAAATAATGTTGGCTACCTGATTTTTTGCATTGCTTGCAACTATCGAGACTAACAATAAGTATGGATTGACAACGGAATTTAAGGGGACCTTTCCCAACAAACGTTGTGTAAGGTTATAAGGTTCTTAGAATTTATGTCACTGAAGTTTGGAATGACGTGTGGAAAACCACAACCTCTTGAAGAGTATACGGAATTATTCGTCAGAACAATATGCCTCAGCAGCACAACTTACTTATATATACGGTTATGACGGTCTAGTAATCGTCGTACGGTACAGTGGAAAACAAAATACAAGGCAGCAATTAAGTCACTAATCACCAGCTTTAAGTAGCACAATTAAACAGTTTGTAATCAACAAGACAGTCTTTTACAAGAAATAAAAATAAAAATTGTTCACACGCAATAATAATGTCAACTAATATAAAACACAATTGTATTACAATTGTCCCGCTCAATTATAAAACCCATAACACTTCGCCACAATACTACGAACCGCACTCGAATAAATCGCAACTCAAACTGAAACTGAGCGTCGCTGAGTACTTGTATTTATACATCGCCGAAACACCAAAACATTCCATACTACGCATCAGCGCTACACTAGAGCGTGATTGATTGCGGCCTTGACATAGTGCACGCAACCGGCGAAGTCTAGAACAGCCGACTAACGCATGTTGAGATCACGTACGCACACAACATTACAGCCGGATTCCACTGGAACATCCGAGAAACACGTAGACTGTTCTGTAATGGCTCAACACTTTTTCCGCATTACGTAACAATACGAAAGTACTGAATAAATAGAACGTACGTACGAAAAAGATAAAACACAAACGATGGACATTAGGAAAAAGAAACACAAGACATAATAGAACTGGCGGAAAATTTAATAAAATGAAAAGTTTAAATATTTAGGCTTATTGATATCACAGAACAGAATATTTAATGATGTACTCGTATAAAAACCAACAGGTTGAAGGCTATTCAGCAGTGTAACAACCACATTCCTATGAAAAGAAATACTGGATGAAACAAGAGCTGAAATATTCAGAAAATCGGTTATCCCCACATTTATATAACGGTAAAAATCTTGGACAATTATCGAAAAATAATGAAGCAAAATTGACAATTAGCCTAACTGAAACTAGATTCTTGCGAAAATTGACAAAATACCTAAGAAAGATAAATTTAGAAGAAGATTAAGAATAAAATCTGTAGACTGTAAAATAGAAGAAAAGCAATAATTTAAGTAACTGTTATATTAAACAACATAATATAAACAATGGTTATATTAAGAGAATAAGTGACAACTGATAACTCGAAGAGTGTTTGAGGCAATGACATTAAAGCAGAGAAGGAGAAGCAGGTCTACGAAAAATGGCAGGATGAAATAAGAAAACACTGGAAAGAGAGGGGAAAAACTGGTAAACATAGCCGAAACAACACAGGCAGAAGGTAATGGAAAGAAATATGAAAAGGAACCCTATGAGTGCTCAATTCCACAATCCGTCAAATCGCCTTCAGTACTTGAAGTACGGTAAACCTACACGCGTACATATTTGGTGTTTCCAATTTTATTTTCACCAAGAGGAGCATTAGTCGGCCAAGGAAGAGATGGAGTGACAGCATGTAGGACCGTTGTTATAGAACAGGACAGAGTCCTAACAAGGAAGTTAAAGAGAAGAAGAATTTTATTTTTCAATCACACTGTACAAGATACTGTTTTAATAAAACTATTTTTGTTTCAAGCTGTAAAACTTTTTGGTTTTAATATCTTATTTTTCAATTATTATATATCATACTGTTTTAATAAAACCGGATTTTTTCCAAATACAGTAATGGGTTTCAATTTACCTGTCATTACTGGATACACATCTTGTAGTTATAATGAACTTCGGAAATTGCGAACGAAATAATACTGTCCATAGAGGTTCACTATAAACAGAAAGTTGATTGTATATAAAGACGAACGACAATTGGACTGAAGATACCATAATGTACAATTGAAATAGACGTAACTCTAAATTTGCCGAAAATTGGGGATAATTACCCGTTGAATGGCAAGCCTGTTGTACTAATAACCCGGTCACGAGGGATCATTATAAAAACTAGTTATCATTATCATTAATAGTTAACTTTATCGTGACTATGACGTCATTCGTCGACCTCAGACCTAGTGAACGGTGGGAAAGTGAGAACACGTTTTTAAATGCACACGAAGAGCGCGCGCGTGTGATCGACGAGGATAGAACGTATAGTTACTGACTACATTATTCTCGGAATACAGTTTGTATACCGTAAATGAATCACTGGTGGTGAGGCTTTGTTCTTTCTGTCTATATAAGGCGTAAGCTTGTATATATATTATGAGTCATTCTATAGTAAACAACAGTATCATAAAGAACAACAATATCACTACCCTTTATCATAAACAACAATTTTTCAATTTAAGGCCTATTTATTTGTTTGTGCAAGTAGCCTTTGTAAGCTCAAAATGTTCCAGAAAACCTGGAAACCCAACTGTTCTCATTTTTAACATTGGTTAGATCTTCAAGAGAAGTGTGTTGCGACCTGTATTATATATGATCTTAGTAAGCCCCCTTTGGCTATGCCACTGTATGTAATTGAGTAAGTTCCTTACTCCTTTAAAATTAGTGGAGAAAATAAAATTTCGAATTAAATAGTAGTTGAGATTTACAATATGCCCAAACGCTTAAAAGTACGTTCCATTGTCAACACTGCCATGTTTCAGGTTAATACCTGAATACGTGACAAATGAAAGTGAGTACTCTGTGACGAAGTTTTTTCCTGAAAAGCGGTCTGTAATTCTTATAATTTAGGAACCGCTGCCATTCGACTAACGAGTTTTCAACGTATCCCAACTCATCTGCGCAGCCGTCGGTTTCGTAAAGCTCTTCCGCTTTCACTGAAGATGCTTTCCTTACTGTCAACATACACTATCCTGGCAAGGAAGAAAGGATGCAGATTTCTCTAGCCTGCCCTAGCAGGACTGCTTCTTTCGTCTGCTTGCCGGCAGTTCCCCGCGATAGGATTCACAAATTCACATGTTTGGCGCAATTATCAAAAATTTACTATCAAAAATTACCTTCATCCTTGACCGGACAACCAAATTCAGATTACTTTAAAAAATATTTCAAAGATTTCATAGAATATAGAATTGTGCACCGGAATACATACCGGATTGTGCAGAAGCTCGGGGCAACCGAGAAAGTGGTCGGTAAGCCGATGGCCGAGTAATTTCCTTTGCAAAAGCTTTAATTTATAAGTACAATGCAAATAAAAGTAGTGAAGGTCGACAATTTGTACAAAATCTTCGAACCGCATACGTCACTGCTATTAATTCTGTGAAGCTGTGTATTGGCTTCTGACTCGGTATTGTAAAAGAGTCACTGTAGCAGAGACATATTACCGTTTTATTAACCTTTGTGTCCGATGTAGTTGCCATTCGTTCAAAATCATATCTTCCTCCTGTTCGCTTTACGATACACTATGCGATACTGATCATAACCTTCGCGAGTGCTTGTTCATACATTGTTCACACGTAGCCAAATGATTTACTTTACGCAATCTTTGTATAATTAATTGTTTTATCTAATTTGTATGGCAGTCCCTCTACTGTCTTAGCGGCGTGAAGTATGGACAACAACCAAGAAACAAGACAGTAAAATACAGGCTCCGAAAATGGCGTTCTTAAGAGGAGTTAAAAAGTTGTCTAAACGTGATTGTATAAAGAACGTGCCTATAAAAGAAGAATATGAGTTTTTAACTTCATTTTTATTCATTTTTAACTTTTATGAAAAATTAAAAGATTACAAACAACGGTGGTAAGAACACGTAGAAAGAATGTTAGATTCCAGACTGGCCAAGTCTGGAAATACAAACCTATAGGACACAGGTGTGTGGGTAATGGCTGGAGGTACTTTGAAGGCGGAACAGACGGCACCTTGCCTATGCCGTGTTGTAAAGATGATGATCTAATTTTTTAATGAACAATACTGAGACTCGCTTCTTTCCAATAAAAAATTATTTTCTTGTTCTGAAAAATACACACAATTTCTTTCAGATAGATTTGATCATACATACATCCTATAAATATAGTGTAAGTTTTACGTTACTTAAAAAAAGAGATAAACTTAATGATTCGTAACTAAATATAGCTACTTTATTACAATGCTAAAAATAAAAATCGGGTGAGCAACTAGTATTTTCGAAAACCTGATGGGTAGTGATGACGGCAGGAAGGAGATGGCATTGGGTCCATGGAAATCTGCTTGGTTAGAGTACGCGTAGCTTGGTTCTGCACGGAAAGTACTTATGTATCCTACTCAGGTAAAGAGGTTCCACAAAAACAACACAGATTGGAGTGGTACTTCACAGGTAGTACGTACTGCACTAGTACAAGCTGTGCTACCGAGACGCCTGAAGAGCGGGGGGTCTACTGAGTGATAACGCGTGCTTGTGTTGGTGCGGTGTTACTGGTTCTGTAAACATTGTTCAGTAAGCTATATGCAATTAGAAATACCGTGCGAGAGACAGTGTTAAACGTATTTTAAATGTGTAGTAGTGCCGTGATACATGCAGTGGAATGGCAAACGTCACCGCATTCCTTGTTGGGTTGCAAAGCTTAACACATGATAGTACATGGGCGAAGAACTCGTAGATAACAAAAGCGCGGAAGGAAGTGACGAAGCTGTTTTCTCCGCGTATTCTGTAAGTAGGAAACCAACGTCCTGAAATAATACCTTTGTCCACTTGAACTACGTAAATCGTTATGTCACCTAGTTTAAAGAAGCGAATGACATGCCCATAGATTTATACATATTTAAACGCGCTGAAGTTTTCTCATAAATCGGACTAATATAAATGAAAAATTAACTAAAGTGCAAATCGTTGCTATTATGAACAGCAGGGTGTACGGTCTTGCAAAATGGTAGACAGAAATATCAAAATAGTCATGGAAGAGTTTAATATGGAAGTGGGGATTATTTTAATAATTAATAAGTGCTGTACATTAACATGCAGAGTGTGGTATGAGATATGACGATCTACAATCACTGTCTACTTCGGATAGGCAACGGAATATGATCTACAGGCCCGAAAGAAATGATGATATTTGAACTGATTTCTACGAGAGATCGTAGAAGTTGTTATAGTAAGACGCACAAGAACATTCCGTTCTGTCTGAATTTAACGTGCAGCTCTGACGGATTAAGAATTTTTTGCAATTGCAAAGATATTCTTACAACAGAATTTCCGAGTCAAGACCAACACATAAAGAATTAGCGGAAGACTATACAGGAGGTGGAAAAATGATACCGAAGGAGACGTAAGAAAAGGGATTTGGTAAATGGGATTAGGAAAGGTGGGAAAAAGACAAAATACCATAATAGGCTGTATATATTATGCTGTTCGAAGAAGTATACATAGAGGACAATAAATTTTAATTTTCCTGTAATTCTTCTTCTTCTTCTTCTCCTTTTCCAGGGTTAGGTTATATAAACCTGTTCCGGCACCCATCTCATCCTCGAACGACCCACGTCTCTTATACCAGTGCCTTTATAGTTCAGTGCCGCTTTCGCTCCTCTGTCATCCTTTGCAGATGATTCCACCATTGTGTTCTGTAAATTAAAATAATTTAATTTATGCCCTTTACTTGGAGTTATGCTCTGATGTCTTCATACCTTATTCTATCCTGCAATGTATAATTTAAAGTATTTCGAAGAAACTCCATTTCAGCACTCTGAATCTTGATGCTTTCCTTTTTTTCATGACCCACGCCTCACTCGCATAACTCAATGTGGGTACTCCAATTGTCTAATAAAATTTAATCCTTGTGCTGTGTCTTGTTTTATTTCTAAGATTTCTATGAATCGTACCACAAATATTCGTAAATTTATTTATCTTCTCTCTTATATCAGATTCAGATTCATAGCTTACTACATGGCCGAGATATTTCAAATGGCTCACTTCTTGTTGTTTATAACTATCTTAGTCCTCACTGGATATTTACTTTCAAAGGCCATGGTTTTGGTCTTTCTTACTGAAATTGTCAGTGAGTACTCTCTTGCCACTTCTTGTAACTGAAACATAGCTCTTTGTAAATCATCCTCATTTTCTTGAGTAAGAATATGCCATCCGCATATAGCAGGGAACCCATACAAATTGATTTGTTAAACAGTATTCCCGAAGTCACTCTGGATTTCCATGCTCTCAACATGTCGTCAATGTATATATTAAACAAGGTTGGGGAAACACAGCATCCCTGCCTAAGTCCTTTATTTATTGGAATGTCACCTGAGAGCCTACCGTTCAGATTCAAGACTACAGATGTTCTTTTGTAAAGGAGTACAGATGTACTCCTGTAATTTTAATCGCTAATATGTTAATAAAATACATTTTATTTTGTGTACGGCGAGAGTGTAAAGTGTTGAGCTGCAGACTGTTAAACCCACAAGCTTTTACGTAACAACTAAATTTTTGCGGATCTGCTGCGCAAATAGGTAACCATTATTTTGTTTCTTAACATTGTACAAATAATAATGAAATACTTGTTCGGTAAGCTCAGCTAGATGTAATATCAACCATGCAGTTTAATCTTCTGTTCCATTTTTCAATTATATTGTTTTATCTTTTGTTTTTCTTTCTCCACGAGCCTACAAAGCCGCTGCTCAGCCAGATCAGGAATATTGAAACTTTCGGCTATAGGCGATTCTTCCTGTATCAGTATATGATACGTGGTTTCTGATATCAGCCGTCATAATACCGTACAGCCAGTAGAGTTATAGGAATTACCAGAATTAATGAAACGACTAAATAGGTTTACATGTAATTTACGTAGAAAAACTGGTCACCGATGATAATCAGATTAAAATATGTAAGGGTAGAGTAGTGCAATTATATTGTATACCAGTGAAGAAACGCACAAGGAAAATACATTATAAACGGTCTCCAAAATGTTAATTAATTATCTCTGTATAATCCGTGTTGCGACTAAGTAGCTTTCTTAAACATGACATGTTTTTGGAACAAGTTCCTATCTATCATCAGGTTCTAAACATCCTTATCCTGTCATAAGGACGCGTCGGTGAATGTCAGTCATTATATAAGTTATTGAATGAATACACGTAACACATATTATTATTCCAGCTGTAGGCTACAATGTTTACACATTTTCCGGAACCAAAGATGACAGAAGTGATTGAATTCTGATCTTTCACAGCTGCTTGTCCATCCAAAGATCTGAAATTTCTCGTTCTTTCAATATTGTCTGAATTTCTTCTATTCAGATGATAGATGGTCTTCCTCTTTTCCTGATTCCTGGTGGGGTCCATTCCATAACTCTCCTTGGCAATCTTTCCTGTGCCATTCTTTTCGTGTGTCCACACCATTGTAATTTTTTTGTTTGCGTAAAATCAACAATTGAATTTTTCACATTCATTCTGTGCTTAATGACTTCATTTCTTATTTTGTCACGTCTGGATACTTTTGCCAAACGTCTCCAAAAGTCCATCTCTGCTGTCATTAATTTTGTTCTTGTGTGTTTATTAGTAGTCCAAACTTCTGAGCCGTAAGTCATGATACTTCTAACAATGGTTTCAAATATTTTGGTTTTAGTTTCTGCCGTAATTTACGTAATTACTTAATTTACTTATCCAACAGGATTCCATTTAATGTAGCTACAGCCATCTTTCCCAAATTAATTATGTATTGTACTTATTTGTCTTGCTTCCCACTTGCCGTAATTTTTAATCCTAAATACTTGCATTCCTCTGTATATGAAATTTTCCTCATGTCTTCCTCCAATATCGAGTCATGATGAAGGTCACCTATTGCCATGTATTTTGTTTTATTCATATTTATCTTTAGTCCCAATTTCTGATATTCTTGTATCAATTTTCTAGTCATGTACCCTCAGACTTCAAAATCTTGAGCCAAAAGTAATTGGTCATCAGCAAACTGTAATGAATAAACTGTATCACCATCAAGTGGAATTCCCATGTTCCTGCAGATTTTTTCCTTGTCTCTATTGCTTTCTCCGTATAAATTTTTAAAAGCGTGGGTGATAGACAACATTCCTGGTGTAAACCTCTGATCACTTAAAACCCTGGTGACAAATTCTTTCCTATTTTTATTCTCGATATTGAATTGTTATAGAAATTTTGTATAGTTTTTATGATAATGGGGTTGATACTAGTTGATCTTAAAGCTGTCCACAGATTGGCTAACGGTATATTGTCACAGGCTTTTTAATGTAAATAAAAACTAAATGAAGTGGTTGTGATCGAACTGTTTTCTTTTCAATTATTTGCTGTAAGCAGAAAGTATGATCTATAGGTGATCTACCAACTCTGAAACCTGTTTGTTCTTCAGCCTCCAGTCCTTATACTCAGCTTCTAAAAAATGTTTAAGTACTCTTCCATAAAGCCTACTTAGCGTGGTAGTAAGTGTTATCCCTCTATAATTTTTGCAATAGAGGCGGACCAAAGCTAGCAGCTGCTGCCTTGTAGTTGGATATTGGTTTATCAAAGGCTAAAGGAAGTAAACCTTGATTAAAAATTGCCTGGTCCTCCAGGTTGGGGGTTAATGCAATGGCCCAACTCCCCATTCATGGGAAAAAAGAAAATGTAAAAAAAAACACATAACATACACAACATTACGAAACAGTACGCATTGCTCAGTATAACAACGTAGGATTAAATAAGTAAATGCACAGATAAACAAGATATGGATTTAAATAACGGGGTTTGTACCGCTTAGTTGTTTGTACCTTTCCCTTTAAGAAAGGTCATTTTTATGGCCACTAAAAAGGTGCATCTACTGTTAAGAGGGTTTTACAGCAGAGTTTCTGAGGCGGCCCCATCCAGCGGTTGAGTGGCATTTTAGTCTGTTGCATGTAACTTTATTTGGTTCAAAAACGTTAACTTTATCATTATATAATGATAACTGCGCAACGATTATATAGGCCTAACAATATGTAAAATATTAATGACAATATTACCGTTATATAATAATAATAATAATAAATGATGAATGATGATTATTATTCATTTATGGCCTAATTTAGGACTAAAATAATTATATCATTTTGTGATAAGAGAAATTAAATTTTGTTCATGTAACATGTTACACACACTGGAACATGTTTAAAAGGAACTCACCGGCGTCCTAACTACCCGTCGCCTCATGTCTTTTTTCATTTTTGACCAGTGGCTCTTGATGTTGTGTGTATGGATGTTGCAGTCTGTGTAACATGTTACATGAACAAAATTTAATTTCTCTTATCACAAAATGAAATAATTATTTTAGTGCTAAATTAGGCCATAAATGAATAATAATCATCATTTATCATTTATTACAGTAGAACTTGGCTAATTCGAAGCTGAAGGGACCAGTAAAAAATTCGAATTATCCAAAAATTCGAATTAGGAAAACTTTTAATAAGGGTAGAAAAACCAAATCAAAAACCGAAATTCAGTAAAGCAATATGTTATTTTATTAAACAATTTCCGTATACATATGTATTACAAACGTATAAACACGTTTCAGTACAAAATATAGCATTCACAGTTTTTTAAAAAAGCTAGAAACTTTTGATTGCATTTTGCAGTTAATACACTGAGTTGTAGTAAACTCTTCAAGTTTATTAAGTGCTTGGAAAATAGCGTCACTTACGTTCTGCTGTCCTTCAACAAACTGTCTCAAGTCTTGAATGTAATTTGATGCCTGTGAAGCCGTTGGAATCGGTATCTCTGGAAGTTCTAGCTGGTCCCCTTCTTCATCTGAAGATGTACCATCATTTCTTATGTTCATAACATCAGCCACGATCTCCGCATCTGTCTGTTCACCGCACACCGCCAAGTCTTCATCCATGTTTACAAACTCTTCGTAACGAATGCCTGCATCATGTCCAACATCTTCCCAGTTATCCGTAGTGGGTACGACTTCTCTAGCAGCTTTATTCTCCTCTTCACCTTCAATGTGGCAGAAACCACCTTTACGAAAACAATTAGCAATTGTTTTTTGCGTAACTTAGTCCCAAGCACTGTTGCACATGCGGGCAGCTTGAAGGATGTTAATCTTGATATTTTCGTGCTCATCTAAATAAGCACCTGACAGAATGTTTTGGACCACAAACACACAAACACAAACACGTTTGTGTTTGTTTTTTTATAAATATTTATAATAATAATAGTATGTTTTTCTTTTTTTAATCTAATAAAAAAAAAAAAGAAAAACATACTATTATATATATATATATATATATATGTATATATATTTATTATATATGAATATATAAATATGGTAATACAGTAACATTAACATTAATATTTTTAATTTAACTATAAATATATTGTATAAAAATTATAAATATTAAAAACCGGGATTACTCAAATGAGTGAATATTGTTGTAAAAGATCTGTTTACAAAGGTTTGATGCCATGATTTATAAATTAATGTAAAAATATAATATTATATTTCAAAAAATTCACCAGTCATGAATTCTTATTTTTATTGTGAGGAAACATCGATTAAAAATTATACATTTTTGAGTGAATATTGCTTTAAAGGGATTGTTTGACATTTTGGAAAACTATGCTATTAATAAATAACTAAAAAGGAGGAGTTTTATTCTAGCTTGTAAATTAAATATTTAATTATATTACATGCATAACTTTAAATTGATTAAAAACTATCTAAATGATAGTTATTTATAGCGCAGTATTAAGTATTATTAATTATTAATTTTAGAGATAATAATTTTATTTATAGAGGACAAAATTCGTGCCAGCAGTTGCGGTTACACGATTCTCTAACTTTAATTATATTAGTTTCAGTTAAAAAATAAATTAATAGTAAGATTTTTAAATTTTGGTGAAATAATGTATAAATATGTGTTTACTTTTATGTCTGATAAACTTTTATCTAAAACTAGGATTAGATACCCTATTATTGAAAGTGTAAATAAAACAACTAGATTATTAATAGTTATGATCTTTAAATTCAAAGAATTTGGCGGTAATTTATCTAATCAGAGGAATCTGTTTTATAATCGATAACCCACGATAGATTTCACTTTATATAAGTTTGTATACCTCTGTCAAGAATGCTTTATCAGAATAATTTTCATTAATTTTATTAATAAAATGTCAGGTCAAGGTGCAGCTAATTTTAAAGAAAGAATGGATTACATTATTATAAAAATGAATTGTTTTCTATAATGAAAATCATGAAATTGGATTTGAAAGTAAATTTATTAAATATAGTTTTTTGAATTTAGGTTCTAAATTATGTACATATCGCCCGTCACTCCCATTATAAAGTGGGATAAGTCGTAACAAAGTAGCTGTACTGGAAAGTGTGGCTAGAGTGCAAATTAGAGCTTAAGGCATATTAATTACACTAATAAAAATTATTGATTTATCAATATAATTTGAATAATAATTTAAATTTAAAATTAATTTATTGAGATTATTTTAAGTAAAAATAATTATTTAGTTTTAGTATTATTTATGGAAAAAATATTTTTAATTGAACTGTGAAGATCAAACAATAAATATAAATAAGTAAAATTATAATTTGTACCTTTTGTATCAGGGTTAATTAATTGTATATAAAAATTTATTTTTCCCGAATTATAGTGATTTAAAGTTATTTGTTAATTATTGTAATATAAATATTAATAAAATAATTTTAGTGATGAAACTTCTCTCGAACTATAATATTTCTGGTTTCTTAAGAATTAAATTTAATTTAAAATAAATATTATAACTTATATTTCAATATAAAGTTTTATATTTATTTAATTATATTAAGGATAAGCTAAATATAATTTCTATAATATTTTAGATTTTAATTAATTAAATAGGCTTGCAATTAGCTTTTTTATATGAGTAAGTTAAATTTTATTTTTTATTTTAATACATTTAATATATTTTAGGTATATATTAAGAAAATTAAATTAATTAAAATATTTTTATTAAAATGATTAAATTAGTAAATTATAATAAGTTGTATTTAAGAACTAGGCAAATATAATTTTCGCCTGTTTACCAAAAACATGTCCTTTAGAAAAATATTAAAGGTCTATTCTGCCCAATGATATTTTAATGGCCGCGGTAAGTTGACCGTGCAAAGGTAGCATAATAATTAGTCTTTTAATTAAAGGCTTGTATGAATGAATGGATGAAAAATTTTCTTTTTTAATTAAAATAGATTGAATTTAGAGTTTAAGTAAAAAATCTTAAATAAATAAGTGGGACGAGAAGACCCTATAGAATTTTAAATAAATTTGTTTTACTAGAGTTTAGAATTAACAACTGAAAAAATTACTTTATTTTTTGTTGGGGTGACATTATAATAAATAAAACTTTAAATGAACTTTTCATAAATTAATGCTTAATTGATCCAATTTTTTGATTATAAGATTAAATTACCTTAGGGATAACAGCGTTATTAATTTGGAGAGTTCATATCGATAAATTAGATTGCGACCTCGATGTTGGATTAAGAAAAGAGTTTAGAGCAAAATCTAAATATTCTAGGTCTGTTCGACCTTTAATTTCTTACATGATCTGAGTTCAAATCGGCGTGAGCCAGGTTGGTTTCTATCTACTAATATATTTTTGATATTAGTACGAAAGGACCATATCAAATAATTTAATTTATTCTATTTTAGCAAGAAGTGCATTAAATTTAGAATTTAATTATGTAATAATATTACATGTAGAAAATGTTTATAATTACTGTTTTAATTACTGCTTTGTTTATTTTGATTGGTGTTGCGTTTTTAACTTTGATGGAGCGTAAGATTTTAAGATATATTCAAATTCGTAAGGGTCCAAATAATGTAGGATTTATCGGTATTTTACAACCATTTTCAGATGCTATTAAGTTATTCTTAAAAGAGAGAAATATGCCAATGTTATCCAATTATTTAATTTATATGATTAGACCTGTGTTAGGCTTATTTAATTCTTTACTATTGTGAGTTATTTATCCATACCTAATCAATTGTGTTTCGTTCAATATGGGTATAATATTTTTTTTTTGTTGTACAAGAATAGGGGTTTATAGTTTAATGATTACAGGCTGATCATCAAATTCTAATTACGCTATATTAGGTTGTATTCGATCAATTGCTCAAACTATTTCATATGAAGTCAGTCTTGTATTAATTATTTTGTGCCCTATTGTAATGATTGAGAGTTTTAATTTAATTGAATTTTATTTTTTTCAACAATTTATATGATTAGTATTTTTGTTTTTTCCTTTGAGAATTTGTTGAATTTCATCATCAATAGCTGAAACTAATCGATCACCATTTGATTTTTCTGAAGGGGAATCAGAATTAGTTTCTGGATTTAATGTTGAATATAGAGGTGTAGGATTTGCATTTATTTTTTTAGCTGAATATGCTAGAATTATTTTTATGAGTATAATATTTTGTTTAATATTTCTAGGTAGAAAAATTAATTCTTTGGTTTTTCCTATTCAACTAACATTAATTTCATTTTTATTTATTTGAGTTCGAGGTACTTTGCCTCGTTATCGTTATGATAAATTAATATATTTAGCATGAAAATCATATTTACCAGTAAGTTTAAATTTATTGATTTTTTTTTTCATGATTAAATCTATTATTTAGTTCATTAAAAATTGTATTAATATTAAGTTAATAGAACTCAATTTTCTTTTCTTTACTTTCAAAGTAAATGCTTTACTTATAAGCTAATTAACTATTTAATTAATTTATCTCAAAAAGATTTAATTATAGGATCTAAAACAAAATATATAAAATAAATTGTTGTTAAAAGTATCCCAATCTTGATATATGGGTACTCAACAGGACAAGCTCCAATCCAAGTCAATAAAATTAAAACAATGAATAAATATCAAAATAAAATCTGATTAATAGGGTAGTTTAATAGTCCTATAAATTTTGAATTGTTTATGAAGGGAACAAAAATTAAAATAAAAATTGATATAAATAATGCAATTACTCCTCCTAATTTATTAGGAATAGATCGTAGGATTGCATATGCAAATAAGAAGTATCATTCTGGTTGAATATGTTTTGGAGTAACTAATGGGTTTGCTGGAGTAAAATTATCAGGATCACTTAATTTATATGGTTCAAGTATCATATAACAAAGAAAAATAATTAAAATTAATAAAAATCCTAGTACATCTTTAATAGAAAAATAAGGATGGAATGGAATTTTATCATTATTTGAATTAATTCCAAGTGGATTGTTTGATCCCAAAACATGCAAGAAAATAAGGTGTACAATTGTTAATGCTAAAACAACAAATGGTATAATAAAATGGAAAGAATAAAATCGAGTTAATGTTGCATTATCAACAGCAAATCCTCCTCAAATTCAATTTACTAAAATTGTTCCAAGATATGGAATTGCTGACAATAAATTCGTAATGACTGTTGCTCCTCAAAATGATATTTGTCCCCATGGAAGGACATAACCTATAAAAGCAGTAGCTATTAAAGTTAATAAAATGATCACTCCTACAGCTCAAGTTTCAAAATTTTTATATGAACCATAATATAGTCCTCGCCCAACATGCAAATAAACACAAATAAAAAACAATGAGGCTCCATTTGCGTGTGAAATTCGTAATATTCATCCATGATTAATATCACGACAAATATGTCTTAATCTATTAAATGCACTTGCTACATCTGCATTATAATGTATTGACAAAAATAATCCAGTTAAAATTTGAACAACTAAACATATTCCTAGCAGCGATCCATAATTTCATCAATATGATAAATTCGTAGCTGCCGGTAAATCAATTAGTGAATTATTTATTATTTTAATTAATGGGTGTATACGTCGAGTGATATTTAACATTCATTAAAATTTTCTTCGTAAGGGAGATAGTTTAATTCTAATAATATTTACAACAACAATCAATGTAAATAAAAGATAAATAACTAACATAATAGTTATTATTCCTGACGGAAATATATATAATTTCTTAATTATAAATCTATCAAATAAATTATTCATTTCCAATAATTTATTAACTCTATCTATCTTAAATCTAATAGTATTTATAATTATGATCAAAATTCAAATAATTATGTTTAATATTAATAATTTTATTGAAAAATAAAATTTTTCATTTGAAGCAATTCTTGATATATATATAAATAAAATTAATATTCCTCCAATAAAAACAAGAAATAAGATATAAGAAAAAAAATAAGAATTTATATAAAATATACAAATAATTCTAGTTAGTATTGTTTGTATTAATAAAATAGATCCCATTGATAATGGGTGCTTCATAAAAATAAAATTTATTGATAATAGAATTGTAATTGATATTATAATTTTCATACAGAAGATAATTTAATAAAAATGTAAGCTTTGGGTGCTTGAAATGATTCTTTACTCTCTTCTGAAGTTTTAAAATTATTAATTTATCTTAGATTTACAAGATCTAAATTTTTTTTAAACTATTAAAACGAATGAATTTGTCATTACCTTTATTGTATTTAATTATATTTATATCGGGCATTATCTCATTATGTTTAAATCGAAAACATATCATAATAAGTTTATTAAGATTAGAATTAATAATTTTAAGATTATTTTGTATATTTTCTGCATTTCTATCAATTGAATTAAATGATATATATATATTAATAGTTTTGCTAACATTTAGTGTTTGTGAAGGAGTTGTAGGATTATCAAGATTGATTAATATGATTCGATCACATGGTAATGATCAACTATTATCAATATCTTTAAAAACATGTTAAAATTAGTTTTATTTTCATTATTTTTAACCCCTTTATTATTTAATATATGGTTATTAAGAAATATACTAATTCTTTTAGTGCTATTTATCATCTTATTCTTTAGAAAAGATTTAATTATACTAAGATATAACATACATATGGATAATATTTCATATAGATTAATTATTCTTACAATTTGAATTACCTTCTTAATAATTAATTCTAGTCCCTTATATAAATATAATAATATAAATTTATTTTTGTTTATAGTGTTATTATTAATAACATTATTAATTTTATCATTTTGTTCATACAATATTATAATATTTTATATCTTTTTTGAAACTAGTTTGATCCCTACCATAATTATTATTATAGGATGGGGGTATCAACCTGAACGAGTGAATGCCAGATATTATTTATTGTTTTATACTTTATTCGCATCTCTCCCCATATTAGTTTCAATTATATATATATATAGAAATAATATAACTAATATTATAATGTTAATGAGATCAGATAATAGGTTTATTTACTTAGGGATAACATTAGCATTCATAATTAAGGTTCCATTATTTATATGTCATTTTTGATTACCAAAAGCTCATGTTGAAGCACCTGTTTCTGGTTCTATAATTTTGGCTGGAATTCTTTTAAAATTAGGAACTTATGGTTTAATTCGTGTTATATATATTATACCAGTAATATTTATCAATTATAGATTCATCTGAATTTCTATTTCATTAATAGGGGGAATTATGATTAGATTATCTTGTATAATGCAAATTGATATAAAATCTATAATTGCATACTCTTCTGTAGCTCACATAAGATTAGTTATTAGAGGAATTATAACAATAAATATATGAGGTATAATCGGAGCATATTTCATAATAATTGGACATGGTTTATGTTCATCTGCTTTATTTTGCTTAGCAAATATTTCTTATGAACGTTCGGGAAGACGTAGAATCCTAATTAATAAAGGAATATTAAGATTTATGCCTTCAATAACTCTCATATGATTTTTAATTTCTTCTAGAAATATTTCATGTCCTCCAACAATTAGTCTAGCAGGAGAAATTATAATTTTAAATAGATTAATGTCTTGAAATCCATTGTGTATAATTTTCCTATCTTTTTCTTCATTTTTATCAGCTTGTTATAGTTTATATCTATACTCTCATACCCAACATGGAATAATTTTCTCGGGTTGTTATTCTTTTAATTCTGGAAACGTACGTGAATTTTTCTTAATTATAATACATTGAATTCCATTAAATTTAATTATTTTGAAATTAACATTATTGATATAATTCAATTAGTTTAAAATAAAACATTAAATTGTGGATTTAAAAATATAAATCTATATTGGATCATTACTAAAAATAAACTTAATATATATATTTTCTTAATTTTATTAATTTTAAGATTAATAATATTAATTCTATCAATAAATATGATTATTTTTGATTATGCAATTATAATAGAATGACTGATTGTTACAATTAATTCATGTAATATTTATATAACATTAATTTTTGATTTTATATCAACTTTATTTCTTTCAACTGTTATATTTATTTCATCAATGGTTATATTATATAGAGGTATATATATGATAAATGATAAATATATTAATCGATTTATTTATATTATTATAATATTTGTAACGTCAATAGTATTATTAATTATTAGACCTAATATAGTAAGCATTCTCATTGGATGAGATGGATTAGGATTAGTATCATATTGTTTAGTTGTTTATTATCAAAATTTAAATTCTAGAAATGCTGGAATACTAACGGCATTAATAAATCGTATTGGAGATGTTATAATTCTTTTATTAATTGCATGAATAATAAATTTTGGATCTTGAAATTTTATATCTTTTATTAATAAGATAATAATGAGTCCAATAATTATGCTAGTTGTTATTGCAGGATTTACAAAAAGAGCTCAAATTCCTTTTTCTTCATGACTTCCAGCAGCTATAGCTGCTCCAACTCCAGTATCGGCTCTTGTTCACTCATCAACATTAGTTACTGCAGGAGTATATTTAATTATTCGATTCAGAAATTTAATTATATCATTCAATTTAATTCAAGTATTTTTAATGTTATCATTACTAACAATAATTATATCAGGTTTAGCTGCAAATTTTGAATTTGACTTAAAAAAAATTATTGCATTATCAACTTTAAGACAATTAGGAATTATAATATCAATTTTAATATTTGGTTATCCAATATTATCTTTTTTTCATCTTATTATTCATGCTTTATTTAAGGCATCACTTTTTTTATGTGCTGGAGTATTGATTCATAGATTAATGAATAATCAAGATATTCGCATGATAGGCTGTATAAGTTATAATATACCAATAACTAGAACGTTCATAAATATTGCAAATTTATCATTATGTGGGATACCCTTTATGAGAGGGTTTTATTCAAAAGATTTAATTATAGAAATAATATGCTCCAGAAATATTAACTTTTTAATTTTATTATTAATATATATTGGAATTGGAATAACATCTTTCTATTCTGCCCGATTAACATATTTTTCAATAAACATAAATTTTAGTTATTATAATTTTAGTTCACAAAACGAGTCATTTAATAGTATATTAAAGAGAATCATGATTTTATCTATTTATTCAATTTTATCAGGGTCTATATTTAGATGAATCATATTTAATAATCCTGTAAGAATTATTCTCCCCATAGAGGGGAAACTAATAGCAATGGCTTTATCTTTTTTAGGGTTATTAATTGGATATGAAATATCCATGTTTTCATCCATAGTAAAAAAATTTACAAGAGAATTCATAAATTCTATATGATTTTTAAAACAACTATCAACTTTTCATACTCAATTTCTTTTTTTAAAAAATTCACTTATATTTCAAAAATCAATTGATTTGGGGTGAGGAGAAAAAATTGGGCCTCAAGGTATGATTGAATTGATAAAATTAATTATAATATTTAATATTAATATAAGAAAAAATAATTTCAAGATTCAAATAATAACATTTATTGCTTGATTTCTAATTATGATATATTTAAATAGCTTAAACATTAGAGCATAATATTGAAGATATTAAGGTAATAAATATTTTTAAATATTTATAAGGATTTTTCCTCTCTTTTCAATGAAAATGAAATGTTTTATAAACTTTATAAATAAGGAAAAAACGGAATTTAACCGCTTTAAAAGCTAGTTAGCAGCTGCTTTTATTCTTATTTCCTTTTAACTGGAAATTATATATTCAATAACTTTATTAACAATAAAGTGCCTTATTTTTGGCTTCAATTAATAAACAAAGGAATAAAGATTCTTTTTTTAGGTCGAAACTAAATGTATTCATTACTTCATTGCTTTTAAGAATGGCTAGTCTGAGCACCTATTGATTGCAATCCAATAATTATAATTAAATACATTCCCATTAAATTCAATTTAACATTCTATTTTTTCATTCATGATATAAGCCTAATATTAAAAATAATAAAAATAACAATATCACTAAATAAATTTCAATAATATTAATAGTTGATATTGCAATAACTATAGGTATAATAATCACTAATTCAACATCAAAAATAAGAAAGATGACTGCAATTATAAAAAAATGTCTTGAAAAAGGAATTCGAGATGACTCAAAAGGATCAAATCCACACTCAAATGGAGATGATTTTTCACGATCAATTATTGATTTAGTTGACACAAAATATAAAAGAGTTATTAAAGTAAATAAAATTAATAATATCATAATACAATAACTTACAACATTGAAAATTATTCTATTTAAAAATTAATCCTTTTAATTGGAAGTTAAATATACTTATATACTAATAGAATATTTATCTACCCCATCAGTAAATTGATACATATAAAAATAGTCAAACAATATCAACAAAATGTCAATATCAAGCAGCTGCTTCAAAACCAAAATGATGAGCTCTAGAAAAATGAAATTTCAATTGACGTAATAAACAAATTATAATGAATGTTCTTCCAATAATAACATGAATTCCATGAAACCCTGTTGATACAAAAAACGTTGATCCATATACAGAATCTGAAATACAAAACGATGATTCAAAATATTCATATATTTGAAGAATAGTAAAATATATACCTAATATTAAAGTTAATAAAATACCATAAACAGATTCATTATATTTACTTTCTATTATGGAATGATGAGCTCACGTAATTGTTACTCCAGAACACAGTAAAATTATAGTATTTAATAGAGGAATTTGTATTGGGTTAAAAGGCATAATTCCAGAAGGAGGTCAATTTATACCAATTTCTATGACAGGTCTTAATCTTCTATGAAAAAATCCCCAAAAGAAAGAAATAAAAAATAAAATTTCTGATACAATAAATAAAATTATTCCTAATTTTAGACCTCTCACTACAACTATTGTATGAAATCCTATAAACGTCCCTTCACGCGAAATATCACGTCATCATTGAATTATAGTTAAAATTAAAATTAAAAATCCAAAAGATATTAAAATAAAATTTTGTATATGAAATATTATTACTATACCAGAAACAAAAGTTAGAGCTCCAATTGATCCCGTTAGAGGTCATGGTCTACAATCAACTAAATGATATGGATGATTATTCATTAAGAGACTTCTCTATAATACAGAGTTCTTAAAACTGTAAAAACATAAGATTGAATTATACAAACTGCTGATTCAAATAATATCAATAATATCTGAATTAAAATAATTAAATTTATATAAATTTCTAAATTAGTTGATCTATTTCCTAATAATGTTATTAGTAAATGACCGGCAATTATATTTGCTGTTAGACGAACAGCCAAGGATCCTGGTCGAATTAAATTTCTGACAGTTTCAATACATACCATGAAAGGTATTAAAATTATTGGAGTCCCTATTGGAACTAAATGACAAAATATATGATTTGTATTATTAATAAATCCAAATAAAATAAAAGTCAATCAAAGAGGAAGAGCTAAACTAAGAGAAAATACTAGATGTCTTGATCTAGTGAAAATATATGGAAACAATCCAAGAAAGTTATTGAATAGAATAAAAATAAATAAAGAACAAAATAATAATGATCTACCAAAAGATCCTGAACTTATTAATAAATTTAATTCAAAACTTATTGTATTTAAAACTTTATTTATAAAAATTACATAACGACTGGGAATATATCATAACCCTATAGGCATGAATAATAATAAAATTAAAGAACTTAATCAATTTAATGAAAATAACCCTGTTGATGGATCAAAAGTTGAAAATAGATTTGTTATCATAATCAATTATATAAATTATTAAAATTATTAATCAAATTTATCTTTGGAATTTTCATAAAATAAAAATAAATAAAAGTTATAATTAAAGTAACAATTAATAAAAAAAAGAAAAACATAAGACATCAATTTATTGGAGATATTTGTGGGATAGAAAAATACCATTCTTAGTTTCTTGAATCTGACAGATTGATGTTTTTATAATAAACTAACTTTTCATCATTAAAAGTAGTCGTTAGTTACTATAAATTGGTTTAAGAGACCATCACTTACTTTCAGTCACTTAATGAATAACTTATTAATCAATTAATAAAACAATTTATATCAACTCTTTCAATAACAATAGGTATAAATCTATGATTTGCTCCACAAATTTCAGAACATTGACCAAATGATATACCAGGTCGATTGATAAATATTCTCGCTTGGTTTAATCGACCAGGCACGGCATCCACTTTAATTCTCATAGATGGTATAGCTCATGAATGAATAACATCAAATGATGAAATCAATAATCGAATTTGAGTACTAAAAGGTAAAATCGTTCGATTATCTACTTCTAATAAACGGAATTCTCTAATTAATATATCATTTTGAGATTTTATATAAGAATCAAATTCAATATTTAAAAAATCTGAATATTCATATGATCAATATCATTGATGGCCAATAATTTTTAAAGTTATTAAAGGTTTATTAATTTCATCCAATAAATATAATAATCGTAAAGATGGGAATGCAATAAAAATTAATGTTAAGGCAGGCAAAAGTGTTCAAAAAAATTCAATTAATTGTCCTTCTAATAAAAGTCGATTAATAATATTATTAAATATAATAACTGTTATTATATAAGTAACAATTGAAGTGATAATAATTAAAATAGTTAAAGTATGATCATGAAAAAATATTAACTGTTCTATTAATGGTGATATAGCGTCCTGCATATTAATATAAGATCAATTAGAAATTTCTAACAAAAGTTATTTATATATGAATCTTAAATTCATCGCACTTCATCTGCCATATTAGAATTGAACTAATAATGGAATCTCACTATATGAGTGCTCAGACGGAGGAAGTTTGTGTAACCATTCAATAGAAGAATTTATATTAATTGAATATAAAATCAATCGATGTGAAATAAATCTTTCTCAAATAATAAACAATAAAAATAAAATTCCAATAAATGAAATTCTTCTTCCAATAGAAGATACAATGTTTCATGATATAAATGCATCAGGATAATCTGAATACCGACGTGGTATACCTCTCAATCCTAAAAAATGTTGAGGAAAAAAGGTTAAATTTACCCCTATAAACATAATCAAAAAATGAATTTTTAATCAATTAGAATTTAAAGATAATCCAGTAAATAAAGGATATCAATGAATAAATCTTCCTAAAATTGCAAATACTGCACCTATTGATAACACATAATGAAAATGAGCCACAACATAATATGTATCATGTAATACAATATCAATTGATGAATTAGCCAAAATCACCCCAGTCAATCCACCAATAGTAAAAAGAAAAACAAAACCTACTGCTCATAAAATTGAAGGTCTTATCTTGATTTTAACTCCTCTCAGAGTTGCTAATCATCTAAAAACTTTAATTCCAGTTGGAACAGCAATAATTATTGTAGCAGAAGTAAAATAAGCCCGTGTATCAACATCCATACCAACTGTAAATATATGATGTGCTCAAACAACAAATCCTAAAATACCAATTGATATTATAGCATAAATTATTCCTAGTGATCCAAAAGATTCGATTTTTCCTCTCTCTTGAGTGATAATGTGAGAAATTAGTCCAAATCCAGGCAAAATTAAAATATATACTTCAGGATGTCCAAAAAATCAAAATAAATGTTGATATAAAATTGGATCTCCTCCACCTGAAGGATCAAAAAAAGAAGTATTTAAATTTCGATCAGTTAATAATATTGTAATTGCACCAGCTAAAACTGGTAATGAAAGCAATAATAAAAAAGCAGTAATTAATACTGCTCACACAAATAAAGGTAACCGATCTATGTATATTCCCATTGATCGTATATTAAAAATTGTTCTAATAAAATTAACTGCACCTAAGATTGAGCTAGCTCCAGCCAAATGTAAAGAAAAAATAGTTAAATCAACACAAGATCCTGAGTGTGCGACGCCTCTTGACAACGGAGGATAAACTGTTCAACCAGTACCTACACCTCTATCAACCATTCTACCAATTAATAATAATGTCAATGAAGGTGGTAATAATCAAAAACTTATATTATTTATTCGAGGGAAAGCCATATCAGGAGCACCAATTATCAAAGGAACCAATCAATTCCCAAATCCTCCAATCATAACTGGCATCACTATAAAAAAAATTATAACGAAAGCATGAGCAGTAACAATCACATTATAAATTTGATCATCTCCAATAAAAGATCCAGGAATGCCTAATTCAACACGAATAAGAACTCTTAAAGTTGTACCTACTATTCCCGATCAAATCCCAAAAATGAAATATAATGTTCCAATGTCCTTATGATTAGTTGAGAAAAATCACTTATTCATAACTAATCATTGATTTATTCCCAATTGAGATGACTGAATTAGGTAATAAACTGTAAATTTATTTATGGATATGTTTTCCTCTCAATAATCTAATCTAATCTAATATTTCTTCCCTATTCTTGTATTTTTTTCTTCAATCTAGTCTTATATTTAATAATAATATTAAATTGCAAATTTAAAGGTGATTAAAATAAATCTAAGGCTTACAATAAATTATATTTTTAACTTTGAAGGATAATAGTTTTATTAACTTAAAACCTTACTAATTCATAACATTAAATAAGGTTACAACTATAAATCCAATCAATAAAGAATTTACTATAAATAATGTACTATTTAACCTAAAAGTTGACAACTTTAAAGATATATTGGTTATCATTAATCCTGTCATTACAACTCGCAAATAATAAAATAACACTAATAAAGCAGTTATTACTAAAATTAAACATAAAAAATACATTTTATTAACCAAAAGACAATAAATTATCATAAATTTTGGGAAAAACCCTAAAAATGGTGGTAATCCACCTATTGACATAAAAATAATTATTAACATTAATGATTTAACCCTATTGTTAAACAAAATAAAAATTTGATTTAAATAATTCATATTATTTATTCAAAACAGATAACAAGTCAAAAATAAAGAGAGGGAATAAATTAAAAAATATACCAGTCATATATAATTTATCAATATAACCCCTCTAAAAATTCAACTTAAATTGTAAATTGATGAATATGCTAAAATTTTTCGAATTGATGAATAACACAGTCCCCCTAATGAACCTCAAATACATGATAAAACAATAAATAAAATCAATCTTATATCTAAATAACTCAATAAAATAATGGGAATAATCCTCTGAACAGTTATAATTAAAAAAGACACTAGTCAAGATAATCCATCAATTACTGAAACATATCAATAATGGAATGGAGGAGATCCAATTTTAATTATTAAACTAATTATAATAAAATATTTTACTTGAAATAATATTCCTAAAATAACAACAAACAGGAATAATAGTCTCGAACCCATTCTCTGAATAATAAAATATTTAATTATTGACTCAGATGAGTAAACTCTTATTTTATTTATCATAAAAGGCAAAAATGATACTATATTTATTTCGACTCCTATTCAACAACCCAGTCAATTGTTTGAACAAATCACCAATATAATACCAAAAAATAAGAATGCCACAAATATTATATAAGAAGAATTTTTTTTAATTAAAAAGAGGATAATTTTCCATAAATGAGGTATGAACCCATTAGCTTAATTTTAGCTTATCTTTTATATGTTGTAGTTTATGAAGAACATTAATTTTTGATATTAAAAGACAGTTTAATTCTGTTAACATAATAAGAGTATAATATTACATAATTTATTCTATCAAAATAACCCTTTTTCATTCAGGCATCTTATTTTTTTCTTGTTTTTCTTTTTTTTTTATTTTTATATATGACTTATAATATCTGGTGTATGGTTTATTATACAATAGACTTACAGCCAATACTAGATTCGCAACTTTATATATTCTTTCCTTCATTTCTTCCTATCTCTATTTATTGATTAAAATAAAATTACGGAACTGAATAACTAGTAACAGTTGAAGAGTTAGCTAAAATACAATAATTACATCAATTTTTGTACACCCACATTTTGCAAATCCGGTTAATAAAATATATGCTTACAGTATATTTATAGTTAAATTAAAAATATTAATGTTAATGTTACTGTATTACCACATTTATATATTCATATATAATAAATATATATACATATGTATATATATATATATATATATAATAGTATGTTTTTCTTTTTTTTTATTTGGAATTAAAAAAAAGAAAAACATACTATTATTATTATAAATATTTATATATAAATATATATTAATATATTATTTATATATATATAAATAAAAATGCTTAAAATTTTTTATTACTCCTTGGTCCATAGGTTGAACTACTGAAGTCATGTTTGGAGGGAAAAACACATCCTTTACATTTTCCATCAGAGGAATAGTGTTGTGCGCTGTACAGTTGTCAATAAACAAGACGATTCTTCTGTTTTGAATTCAAAATTTCCTGTTGATTTTCAAAAGCCATCTTTCGAAAATTTCACCTGTCATCCAAGCTTTATTGTTTGATTTGTATTCAACTGGTTTCGTTTTTACATTTTTGAAACAACGTGGGTTGGCTGACTTCCCTATCATTAGCAAAGGCAGTTTTTCCGAGCCATCCATGTTTGCTCCGAATAACAGTGTTATGCGCTCCTTGCTGTGTTTGCTGCCACTACAACTTTTTCCTTTAAAAGCAAGTGTTTTGTCGGGGGTGCATTTGAAGAATAAGCCCGTCTCGCCTACGTTAAAAATGTCTTTAGCGTCTCTATCAGAAATCATTTGCAACAAATCGTCTTTCCATGAATTTGCAGCTTCAACGTCAACAGATCCACTTTCCCCACAAACAGTTTTGAAAGAAATTCCTTTCTTTAAAACCATCGAGCCAACCAGTGCTGGCCTTAAAATCATTTTTCCCTAAGCTAGATGCGAATTCCTCAGCTTTGCCTCTGACGAGGGGCCCACTGACTGGAATTTTTTTGTCCCTTGCTTGCTTAAACCACTTCACTACACATTCATCCACGTCAGGATTTTCTGGTCCTCGCGCTCTTTTCCTATCTTTGTCGCTGGCTTTACACACACTATTCAAAATCTTCTCTTTATTTTTTAGATACGTTGACAGCGTATTTGGCGGTATCGCGAATTCCTTGGCAATTTCAGATTTCTTTTTTTGCCCCTTTTCCACTTTCCGTACAACGGCAACTTTTTCAGCAAATGTCAATGATTTGTATTGGGTCCGTGTTGGTTTTGAAAGGGCCATGATGAACACACAACACAATAAAACTGCACAATAAGCGTCACTAAAACACACCAGTCTGTATATACAGTACTGTATAAAGAAAGGAACGGTCTCTCACTACAGGACACAGCTCGCACAGTAGAAACTCAAAAAGACTTAACACTTCCATGAATGCAGGCAGACTGAACTGAAAGCAACAGTGAGGGTGGCTGACTGACGAGGCGTGGAACCAGGGACAATGGCGGACGGTACCGTTACACGAGCCAGTCGTGTCATCGCCAGATACTGACGGCAATTCCACGAATTTGACACAAAGGACAAGCGTCTGTTCACAAAGGGCGATGCCTGCTTGTCTGTTTCCAGTCGTGTCTCTATTGTTACGTGGTCTAGCCCATACAGCAGGCGATTTTTTGTAGTTTGAGCAAAATTTTTATTTCGAATTAACCAAAAAAAGTTCGAATTACAGACGATGTTTTTGCATGGTTTTACATAGGATATTCAAGGGACCACGGTAAAAGTTCGAATTATCCACGAATTCGAATTATGCACGTTCGAATTAGCCAAGTTCTACTATTATGATTATTATTTTTGTTATTATTTGTGTCCCTTTCCCAGATAACCTTCTTAAGGTGGAACTATATGCGTTAGTTCGATTACATAAGCCACCAACGCCTACCTATGTGATCGATAAAAAAGCATCTGAGTTGGGTTTCAAAGTAATTCGTCTACCGCCCTATCACTGTCATTACAACCCTATTGAAATGGTTTGGGCGAATCTAAAAAATTACGTAAAGGTTAGGAATACAACCTTTAAACTGGCAGATATTGAAAACCTATTTAGAGAATCTGTTGTCAACTTTACTTCCGACATGTGGACTAAATACGTCGACCATGTACAGAAGTTGATTGATGAAGACTGGAGGAACGAGGGGTTAAATGAAGCAAGTGTTCAGGAACTGATTGTAAACTTAGCACCTGATGACTCCGATGAGGATGAATATGACGACACCACTGATGAAGACGATTTTGGTTGTGCACCTATAGTATAAAGTTGCACTCAACCCAAGCTACATTTAGCAAAACAACAGAATTGCTACATTTTGTAAATATTTTATTAGAATTTTGATTTTTAATTGTTGTAAATTTGTAAATATTGATAAACTTGTATATAACTTTTAATGCGGCCATCGGCAGTCTCAAGCCTGCAAAATAAGCATCAGAGTTTTGAACGCAGAGAGAAAGTTAATTTTAAAATTCCGAGTATATACTTAGTTGAATTTTGAGCTCGAGTTTAAAGCCTTGTATAAAAAAAGTAAAGTAGCCTAACTATTTAGAATTAATTTGACGTGTAGTATAAAAATATACTAAAAGTAATGCATCCGCTACGATGAATATACAAAAAGCCAGCGAGATCGGCCGCTGGCAGTTCTGTATCATTTGACGGGCCGATTTAATCGGCCGCTAGCAGTTCCAACAATGACCCATAGGGCCATTTAACCGGCTTCTGGCATCCAAAGGGAGTGTATCAGAAAAATAGTTGAAAAGTAAATTAAATGATCAGAATCTTAGTTTTTAATAATAACATTTTTTTAATAACAGTCGCGTAAATAATTCTCTGAAGTTTAGCAATCACAATATTTCAAAATAAACAAATAAGAGTAAAACATTTGAAAATCGTCGTACAAACTTCGTGTTTGGACTTATTTTAAATGAAATCACAGTCTGAATTAAATGGAACGACCAAAACTATAAGATTAAGCAGAATAACAAAATTTAATTTATTATAGTAAACTGTATTTAAAAAGACAGAAGCACAGGTCAAGTGCCGTCCCCCGTCTATTGTTAGGCGGCCTGCCAGTGTGCGTGCGTGAGCCAAGGGTCTCCTAACCCTCCAGCCGCCTTCACTGCCTGGACAGCGTATAAATGTTAAAGAATATTTTATGACCGTATTGTAGAGTGTACTTATTCCTTGTTGTACACTCATTCCTTGGAAACAAACAATTCTAAACAGATGGCAGTGCTGGTATTATACAAAGTTGTGATTTCTGTAACAACGCGTAGATGTTACTGAAAAAAAAAATAAATAAAAAAAGTCATAGAAATTAAATGTTTAAGAACTATTTATAATTTAAAGAAATTGATAGGCCTAATGTTATGTGCGGTAAATTACAGACAAATGTAAATGTGTAGGCAGTAAACAATAGTCTAAGGTAGAAGCAGTCCAGTTGAGAAAAGTATGGAGTAGGTAGGTCTAAACAGCTCTTGGAGGTTAGAATTTAAATATAGGTAGCCTATATATGATGTGCTGCTCCACACTGAAGCCCGCTTTTAAAGCGCGCTTGTTATCCCCGACGCGGCTTGCTTTCGTGACGTTTCAGCAGAATCGTCTATGCATCTCAAACTCTTGATTCTTTTTTTTGTTCTAGTAGTCAGCGTTAAGGTCCAACCATCGAACAACATCAAGAAGGTGTGAACAGTCTGAGAATGGTAGAGATGAATCTGTAGAAGCGTTATGAAAGCCTCTTAGAACAAGTATAAGCCTAATTTAACGTAGCACTAACTCGAAACAACACATCACATCTAATCTGTCTGTCTGTCTATCTGTCTATCTACCTGTCTGTTTATCTATCTTCTCATACTCACATTTACACATACGCGTTTCAAAAAATTAAATAGTTTCTTCTGTAAATATTTAAATTATTATACTTCGGAATTTTTAGTAAGCCTACGAATTTAACAAAACTCGCGCATATGGCGTGTGTGTTCACGCACATATTTTGTTACAATTATTTAGCTTTTGGTGCATCGTTTCGTATGTATGTTATACTCGGTTTAAAATACCGTCTTGATTAGGTTTAATTTACGTCATCGTTCAAAACAACGTTAAAATTGAATTTTACATTTTGGTATTAAGTTCTAAAAATACACAATGACGTATCCAAATTAACAACACGTTACGACGTAATGAGTCGGCGCGTGTGAATCATAACCGCCTGCCCGCTCGCCGCTCAGCTCGTCTTGCCAATTTCTCCACCGCCACTGCCGTCTGTATGACGTAACGCTTCAAATGCCTTTGGCTCAGTTCGAATTCATTCATGCAGTCCCACGCCCGCGACACACTCGTGTTCGAAAAATCTGTTTTATTTAAACAAAAACAAAAATCACAATAACCTGTGTAACACCGTACAATTTGGTACCTAAAAATATAATGCAAAATAGTAAATTAAAAATATAAAGCAATATAACGACTTTCACGTATTAATCCTTTGTAAAAGATGGATACGATATGTACTTATAAAACTACATACATTTAATGGTGTTAATCTTTTGTCTTCTTTATCTTCATTCAAAGATTAGACGATATCACCTGTTATAGTTTTTATTTCCAAGACAACTTTTTAGGGTATTTTTTTCAAGCCGTCGCTCGGTTACGTTCTTTTTAAAAGTTGTAATATTATAAAATTTGTTTAGCTACGTTTTCACATCGCTATTACCAGTATGTTGGAATGTGAAAATCAGTATAATCAGTTTCTTCGGTACGTGATAGGAATAGGCTATATTTCATATTTACACCTCTACATATTTCAAGAATTTCGTCTTGTAGGTTTGTATTAAATTATTTTAAACGATCCCTGATATTTCGGATTCGTATAAAAGAGATATGGATTTAACTTCATAAATCTTCACTTAAGTTTTTGTATAGTTTGTTTTCCAAATGTAAGGATATTTTTTCCTAATTACTTTCAATCATGAGTTTTTGCTTTTCTAGAGCCGGAGTTTATTGAGAACAGAATTTTACGCGAGCTATGTATAGAATCTTGATGTTCATTAACGAATGTTGTTACTATTGTGAGACGAAATAGTTGTGTTAGAACATTTTAAGCACAACCATTACCAAACTGCAGGGGACTACACCTGCCGTTTTTAGACCTAGAGAATAGCCTGAGGGCGAGAGCTTGCCGGGTGGTCTCAAGCAGCTGAAGATAAACATCACAACGTTCAGTCCGCGACGGATAGAGTTAGGAAAGACAAAGGACAGGTTCATGGAGCTGTTTTGGCAATGAGGAAATACGTATGTCCTTTTTATCAGCACTAGTCTATCCACAGACGAGAGAACGTCATCAATCTTGATTTCTCTTGAGACAAATCGCATGTGGTTCACTGTTCCATCGAACTTAATCACATCATTGCCTTTACCAACCGTGTACCAACAGGTTGTCGTGGTCTTCGATGTAGTAGGCCTAATACACATTCTATACAAAAACATACATAGTAATGTACTTGTCACCATGCAGCCTGGACAAAAATATATTGGCCACATTTCATTCTGTTTCTTTAATTCTATAAATGGGATCACCCACAGTATTTAGACGTACACAGTATTGTACTTCTAAATACTGTGGTCTCACCTATTCTAATTTCAGTATGTATTCGTATCACTGTTTTCCTACCTTTCTTTATCATTCGTTAATTTTGTCTTTGATTTTCTGGCTGTTCAGCTTCTACTTACAATGCTCTTCATCATACGGTTTGTTGCGTTGTCATTTAGTCTTGCGTCTGATGAATGCTTTTCGTGCTGCCTGCAGCTTAGTAGACCCACTAATCTCGGTACTCACTGTTCCCAGCCATTCAATGGTAAGGTACAGACGTACGGAAGTTCTTTGTTTGTTTGAATATATTTTTTTAAGAAATTTTGTTCTCCAAATTGGGCTCTATATTCTTTGAGATTTGTTGATTTTTAAATTTGTATAGTTAAATTTGTATAACTATTCCATATCTCCCCCTCCTCCTTTGGAATCCATTTGGCAGCCGTTCTCCATTTGCATTACCTTTGTGCCTTCTACATCATTTCTTTATAGGAGCTACAATTTACATTATTTGGAATTTCATTAATGGATCTACAGGTCATAAAGGTGTAAAACGGGGATCTGTCTGTCTCCGTGATTGTTTAACTTGTTTGTTCAGAAAGCGGTCGAAAGGATTAGGGTGAAGAAACCTGTCTTGCAGTAAAAATCCACGGAGAAACGTTGATACGATGAGGTTCGTAGATGACGCAGCAGTGCAGAGGGTGCAGAAGACCTGCAAAGGATTCTTAACGCAATGGATCAAATAGCGAAGAGCGAATATAATATGAAGATTAGTGAACAAAATACCAAGGTTCTAGTGTGTAGAGTGTGTAGTCGAAATGTAGAGAATCAAATCGGAATAATTCTTAGAAATAATTCCCTCTAGTAGGTAAAAAATACCCGGGAAGCAAAATTACCAGTGGTGGGGGAAGCTGTCAGGAAATTACAAGTAGAATTAATCAGACCAAAATAGAATTAAATAAAAAAAAATCTCTTCGTTTCAAACAACATCACTGTAAAGGTAAGAAAGAATATGGTAAATTATTGTGAAGTGTTGCTCCGTACGGGAGCGAATTATGGGTAATAGGAGAAGGAGAGAGGAAAAAACTCCAAGCATTTGAGACCTGATCCTGCAGAAGATAGGTTGGAGAGAGAATATAACTAATGAGGATATCCTTACAAGAACTCAGGAGGACGGTAACTACTTACAAATCTTAAAATGTAAGAGAGAAGTTAATAGAGCATATACTGCAACACAGCGAGCTGGTGAAGAGAATCACTGGAGGAGAAGTAAAAGGGAGGAGTCATAGAGGAATACTCCGTTTAGACTACACGTGATTGATTATGAACGATACGAACTGCGGACTGAAAAGGAAAGCAGAGAAGCAAGTGGAACAGCGAGATGCTGCCAATTAGCCTGCGGGCTGCGAATTCACGGAGGGGGAGAGAGAGGTGCTACCGGAAACCGGATAGCTTGGCCTTCTGATGTATTACTTCCTCGCAATGTAACTTTCGATTACTGTTTTGATGATGTAGACCTATAATGTGGCCGTTAAATCCGTTTTTTTTTCTTTACAATATTTGTCCCCTTTTTTTTCCTTCACTTACTCTATCGAGAACTTTTATAGTTGACCTTGTCGGTATAATACACCAGATTTTCAAGAACTTCCTACACTATCACATTCCTCCCCTTGTCTCCCGGCTTTATTACGGAAATCTCACAAGTCCTGTGCTCCATACGAAAGTTCTTAGGAGTCTTTTTCCAGTGTTCAGCAACTTTTTTGTCCAACCCATAATGATAGTGAACTTTGCAACTACTTTTGTTTTATCGATTCGGTAATACGCTCATATTAGCCTATACTTGCTGCAGACCATAACTTTTATTTTCCTAATATTCAGTTTTAAATTATATTTCTTCCTGAAAACTTCTTCCGTAATAGGCAGTTGTTTATTTAGTTCTTGTCCGCGTAACGTATAGCCTATACTAATTTGTAAATTTAATAAATAAATACTTGGTTGGGCTCTACAAATACTTTATTAGTGCTGACAATTGTTTCACCGGGTACGGCGGCTTCAGAGGTTACATTGCCATTTTCAACCTTGTTCAGTTCAAACGTTAACTCTGAAGCTGCGTAACTAATGAAACAATTGTCAGAGCAAATAAAATGTTTATAGAATACAACCAAGTGGTTTTTTAAATTAAAAAAAAGATATTTCACCTGCAGATAGAGTGCAGATGTGATTTTTGAATGACGGTGCATCTGCTTACTACTGTCGTGATTTGATGAACCATTTAAATAATACAATCCAAGAGTCCCATCAGATGCGTTTGCAAAAAATGTAAGGTCTTCCATTAAGCCTTGATGGTAAGAAAAAAGGGCCTAAGAGATTATCACCAAGAAGACCGCACCACACATTAAATGAAAAAGTATGTTGGTCATGCCTTGGGGGCAGTCTCGTGGGTTTTCATCTCCCCAAGTGTAGGTGTTTTGAAAGTTTACAATACCATTTCTTGTAAATTGTAACACTTTTCTGGCGCATTTTGGTCTGTTTTGTTTTTAATTTGAAGTCAAATTTCTCAAATGTATACTTACTTTTAATAGACATTATACACATCAGTTTTTTCAGAATTAAATTCTCTACAAAGTTAGTTGGAAATTTTTATTTGTTTATTAGCAAATTAACGAAGTTAGTTTATCCGAAATCTAAAAATGTGTGTTTTACGACTCCATTTTTTGTGTTTTACTCAGTTTTTCTTAAAAACTAATTAGGATAGAGGTCTGGGACTTCTTTTATACAATTTTTCAGATCAAAAACTATAAGAAAACACTAAATTTACCCTTCACTTTATACCCCACGAATTTCAGTATGGCGTCATTTAACCGTGGGAGCAGAAATCAGGGCGAACTGGTTCGCGACCCGTAACTCGCTAACGAACCGTTTTCAGACCTATGTTTATATTAACCTTTTTTCTTATTTTTAGCTATAGAATCAGGTTCCAAGAGATTGCCGTGCAATTTTGAATCACCCTATATTTAATCAGTATAAAATTTAAAAAATATGTGAGGAAAACACGGTTTAAGTACAATATTTTATTTATGATATTTATTAAATGATCGTCTGAATAAAGTAAAATATTTTGCAAAACGCAAAAATTTCATACATGGGCCCCTGCTCTTAAATAGCCCCGGGCCCCCCATAGCCTTAATCCGGCCATGCGTTAGAACCTAGAAATGTTCCAAAGCCCGTATAAACAACGATTAACCAATAACAAAACTTTCGGTTAACAATGATGCTGTGAAGTTTATAACTTTATCACTAAGGCACTAGACCACTGAATAGTGAAAAAACGTTGGATATTCATAATAATAATAATAATAACATTTTTAACACGTGGTTGACAAATGAAAAAATGTTATTAAAAACTCCTACCACGGCAGAGTATGAGTGAAAGACGACGATTAACCAGCACTTGTGTTTTGTTTAGTTAAGCATCTATTTTTACAATTATAAAATACCGGGCTGATAGGCCGTGGTCGGTTGCTGTAAATTCCCTACATCGTCGGCAACGTTTTGTATCCGCCCTCGGAGGTCTCCTTCAGGCCTCAAAAAAAAAAGAGTGTTACGAAAAACAGTTACGGCAGATCTTAGGCCGAACGATACCTGACACTTGTTTCGGGTAAAAGCAAGGTGGTGTTCAATAATTTGGGGAATATTGACGCCGACCGTGTAAGCTTAAGACAAAAGTTAAGCATCTGCTAACACTAAAATTAATCTCAGCGAAACTCGTACAAAGATTATGTAATAAATTCCGATACAATCGAAATAAACTGTTTGTAGTGTAAAAAGCGCTGGTGTGTGTGTGTGTGTGTGTGTGTGTGTGTGTGTGTGTGTGTGTGTGTGTGTGTGTGTGTTTCCGTGTATTCAGTAAGGTAGCAAAAAATAAGGTTGTTTTATCTACTCATTAGATATGGTCTTATATTCATTACCGGGAAACATTGATACGAAGGTAGTTAGCTAGCTGTATAAGTAGGAAGCTTGCACAATGCAGCGGACTCGAGGGAGTTGGCGAGGTTCCATTGAAGCGAGTAAAAGTCTTTGACTTCTCTTGGGAACGCAGGGAATATTACTAACATTGTTGGCTCAGAATAGAAGCAATATTCGTTACATAAATGGCTAGTTTTTATGATAACTTATTTCAAGCGTGTTCTTCAAATTTTTATTTTAGTAGGCCTATCAGAATACGTTCAGTGCCAGGGGCATCTAGAAACGAAGGAAACGAATATACAGTATGAAGATAGATTTATGTATCTTGCGATGTAGTGATGTATAGGTGTCGCATAGAATAAGTAGTCGAGATAAATGTTATTGGGATGAAGTGGATTTATTAATCATGCTATTATTTTTGACAATTACTGAGCTTTTAATACAGTTTATAAAAATTAATTAAGCTTTCTATGTTGACCTTTGTAACACAACTAAAAATTACTTTCTATACAATGAAATAAATTAACATTTAAAAGTTCTTTTTGTTTTATTTACTATAAAGTCTTTACTGATGCGATGTAGTCTTCCTTTTAAATATATATTTTTTTAATGTACATAAATCATATATGGGTTCACTTCCCTTTAATCACGAGTGCAGATCCTTCAGACGACGGGTTGATCCTGGATCTGGATCAGTACGTGCGTTGATACACTCTTTTCGTCCTCAGGGTCGCTTTCGGGCATGTATATTTCTCATCGACGCGGTTACTTACACTTTTACCGCGAACAGATACTGTTACTGCTAAAAATGGTGTGGGCCTATTATGCTTACACCTTCAGTCAGCTTCAAGTGTCTATATAAATAATCGGAACATCTTGAACTTTCGCGGATTAGCACAATTATAAACATTGTTGCAGTAACTCTAGAAATTCTCTAATTTGTGTTTGTCGCGATTGACAGACCAAAAGTCATGAACCATGCGGCGTTCTTCAGTAACCTCTACTCATGAACTTCTACAGATAATATGCGTTCTTGTCTAAGAAGGTTTCCGAACAGAACCGTTATTGTTCAAAAACCCTGAATATTTTACGTTCGAATTTTTGGCCATAAAACATTTTTACTTAAAAAAACGCATACATTTAGTTACTTATTTTTAAAGTAACTATTGTCATCAGTTAGTAGATCTTTTTATTATGAGTATTTAAGCCCCATCTCAAAAATTCCCATATCACGAAAATTATTTAATTAACACGTTTTTTATGAATATCCCGTAAAATAATTTCGTACAGTCGCACACGCACACTAAACACGCGGCTAAGCATCCTTACGCACCATTTCACAGCACTTAAAGTTGTTTTACAATCCTAAATATACACTTAAAACTAACATTTCCTTATCAACTAATGTATACTGTTCAAACCTGCAATACTGTATCTACTTATTCATATGTATACTGTAGTGTCTTTATATGGTACCATGTGTTTTTATTCTCTAATACATTCCATATGCAATTAAAATGTCCATTGATACACACACGCGCGCACACACGCACACACACACATATGACGATTTGCCATAGCTAACGCATAGGCCCACATGTTAGTCTGTCATGTAGCGCCGAGTGGACACGATATTCCATTAACTTGTAGCAAAAACGAGCACGTGCTCGCACATTCATGAACCGTGACTCTACTCCAATTATGCAAACGTAGGACTATGTGGAAGCTTCTTGTCTTCATTACATCATAGGTGACGTTGGTTGGGTGTTATCAAAACAGTACAGATTGGCTGCAGTCATTCGGGTCTGGAACTTTTTTATAGTAATTGGTACGCGACATAGTAGTCAGTTTATCGGACGTTTTTGTTTAGCGATAGAGAGCGAATTGTTAGCGATTGTCGTCAGAATGTTATTCGTGCAGAGTAGTTCCATTCAACTTAACTACTGTAATTATTTGTCATGTCTTGTACGCCTATTTACATTGCGTATTGGAGATCTGTATGACATTAGAGAACTAAGGAATTCAGATGGGATTGTTTTGTAAAAGTGCGTGACTATTGATTTCCTGTTGCGTTTAATAGTTTGTTCCATTGTTCTATCATCGCGATCCATGCGATTCCATAACAGTATTTGCCATTGTTTTAACCATAATATTCGGAACCTAGATATAATGACCGTATGTAGCGTTCCATTTGGGTCAGTTGTTTTTTCCCTGTTTACACTTTTAGATATTTGTTTATATATTAGCGCAAGTAAACACATTATTTACATAACCTTATACTGTATAAGTAGAGGGAAAATGGGGTTCCTGAGCCAAGTACCGTTATTCCCCCACCACCACCGCTGGAACCGCAGCATCCGCGAATTTCCGCGAATAAAATTTTTTTATTTTTTTTATTTGATTTTTTATTTTTTTAATTAAATTGATTTGCATATCAAGGGTTGGGTGGGGTGGGGGTGGGGGTGGGGGTCTTCAATGGACCCGCAGCATCCGCGAATTTCCGCAAATAAATTTTTTTTATTTTTTTATTCGATTTTTTATTTTTTTAATTAAATTGATTTGCATATCAAGGGGTGGGTGGGGGGTGGGTGGGGTTCAATGGACCACTCGCATCCGCGAATTTCCGCGAATAAAATTTTTTATTTTTTTAATTTTATTTTTTTAATTTTTTTTTTATTAAATGGATTTGCATATCAAGGGTTGGTGGGGGGTGGGGGTTCAATGGACCACCCGCATCCGCGAATTTCCGCGAATATAATTTTTTATTATTATTATTATTTTTTTTTTAATAAAGCTGATTTGCATATCAGGGGTGTTTGGTGGGTTGTGGGTCAATTCTCTCTTTGAATGTAAATAACTATCTCTCTCCCTCCCTCTCTCTCTCTGCATGTTTATGTAACGGGTCTCACTCTCTCTCTCTCTACGCCATCGGTTTTACTGTGATATCATGTTATCAATTCTCTCTTTGAATGTAAGTAACTCTCTCTCCCTCCCTCTCTCTCTGTCTCTAGACGCAGTTATCCATCACGATATAAACTCTCTCTCTCTCTCTCTCTCTCTCTCTCTCTCTCTCTCTCTCTCTCTCTCTCTCTCTCTCTCTCTCTCATTTGAATGTAAGTAACTATCTGTCATGTAAAACTATCTCTCTCTCTCGCACACACACATTTAGTAGATTACTGTTGCATCTCACTCTCTCTCTCTCCGCGTGTTTATGTAACGGGTCTACTCTCTCTCTCTCTACGCCATCGGTTTTACTATGATATCAATTCTCTCTTTGAATGTAAGTAACTTTCTCTGTCTCTAGACGCAGTTATCCATCACGATATAAACTCTCTCTCTCTCTCTTTATGTAATCGGTTTTACAGCGATATATCATGTCTCTCTCTCTCGCTCGCAGACGTCGGAAGAAATTCCTAGTTTTTAATGTAATTACCTGTGTGTATGTTAATGGCTTCACAATAAATGTTAGCCTATTGTGTGTGCTATGTAAATTGTTTGTACATCAATGAATAATATAATCGTGCTAGTTTTAATGTAATGCGTATTGTGTATTGCTGTTGCTGTTGCAAACGTCGGTAGAAATCCACACATTCAAATAGTTGACAGCACCATTAAGGTATGATTTGAATCTTTCGGTGTAGCATTTCACATAATTTAATGTACTTTACAAATAATTGCTTGCATGTTCAGAGGTTTATAACGAAATAAATTAAAATAAACCATAATTTGTTTTAAATGATTAAATATATATTTACACCACTGTACACTTTAACTGGTTTTAGAAAGTTATATTCAGTGTGGTAATTAGTGATAGAAAGATTAACTATGCACGCACACACACACACACACACACACACACACACACACACACACACAAAACGATACAGAATTAGATATAGTTATTATTCCCTAACTTAAACCAAGGGTCATTGACCGTGAGTACATCGTCTAAATCGGTGCGTCCTACTTTCTAATTTGACACATGACAGTCATTAGCAGCGGTGACAGTAATTCGGATTACTTATGGATTAGAAAGTATTTACTCCAAAAACGGACACAAGCTGTCCCCACTACCAGAGTACAATATATACGCGAATAAAATCAGTTGGAATTTCTCATTCGGCTGTCTGCGTGTGCTGATACATCGTGAAATCTATCACTGCATTTTTAATAGTTGGGACTGTTTTGTATTATTATTGTACGTCTTACGAGTCTTCAGTATACACAACGTTCATCATTAAGGGTGTGTAGACAACACATGCTAGTTTGGTAAGTGTACATGAAACATTTTGAATACGTTAATAAGTGAACATAATTTTATTGTATGTACAGATTTTATTTAATCGTAAAAATTATTTGACATTATCAAACGCATTATTTATTGAATTTAATACATGTGTGTGTGCGTGTGTGTATGATCAAATTATTTTGTCTGTTACAATTTTCTGAAATATATTCTTATCGTACTTTTATATTACACTTCTAATTGAAGATATATATTTTAGGTATAGCTGAATTTAAGCGTGTGAGCTTCAATATACACAACGTCCGTCATTTTTTAAGGGTGTGTAGACAACGTACGCTAGTTTGGTAAGTGTACATGAAACATTTTGAATACGTTAATAAGTGAACATAATTTTATTGTATGTACAGATTTTATTTAAACGTAAAAAATTATTCGCATTAAAACATTATCAAGTGCATTATTTATTGAATTTAATACATGACTCGTTCAAATAAGTATGTATGGGTGTGTGATCAAATTACTATGTCTGTTACAAAATTCTGAAATTTATTCTTGTCGTGCTTTTTATATTACACTACATAATTTTATTGTATGTACAGATTTTATTTAAACGTAATTTATATATTACACTACATAATTTTATTGTATGTACAGATTTTATTTAAACGTAAAAATTATTTACATTAAAACATTATCAAGTGCATTATTTATTGAATACATACATGACTCATTCAAATAAGTGTGTGTGTGTGTGTGTGTGTGTGTGTGTGTGTGTGTGTGTGTGTGTGTGTGTGTGTGTGATCAAATTACAATTTCTGAAATATATTCTTACCGTACTTTTTATATTACACTTCTAATTGAAGATATATTTTAGGTATAGCTGAATTTTAAGCGTGCGAGCCTTCAGTGTGCATACAACGTCTGTCATTTAAGGGTACGTGTGTGGACAACGCTCGCTAGTTTGTTGCAAGTAAGTAAAAAAAAAATCTATATACATTATGGGGTGGGTTATACAAATAATAATAAAGTGTGTACTATATACATTTATTAAAATACATACACAGCTCCAAGATTATATTAAACTAGTTTTTACAATTAAAATACATACACAGCTCCAAGATTATATTGTTACAAGTATGAAAATATATCTAAACTATTATATTGTTACAAGTATGAAAATATATCTAAACTATTATATTGTTACAAGTATGAAAATATATCTAAACTAGTTTTTACAATTAAAAAAAAAAAAACACAGTTCCAAGATTATATTGTTACAAGTATTAAAATATATCTAAACTAGTTTTACAATTAAAATACATACACACAGCTCCAATATTATAATGTTACAAATATGAAAATATATATATATTTAAAACTAGTATTTACAAAATATGTATAAAATAAGACTTAAACACGTCTATGTACTGTGTTGGACAATGGCGTATATTCTACAAGCAAATCATGTAGTATCATACAGTAGGCAGTCGTCTGCGTAGGAAAATTCATTGACGATTCAAATTCTAAACGTACATCAACCGCTGAAGACTTAAGCGTATCGTCTTGTTTGCTACAATCGAATACAAACAGCGGGGCTTTTGATTTGAATAATTCTGGTGTCAGTAGTGGGCTAACGTCTAAACGGTGGTAATACGAACTTTGAAAACTGGCGTACCTATTGTACAATAATGCAAAACGGTCTTTCCCAATATCCAAATTTAAATTATCGTAAGGATAATACTTGTCGTTTAGAAACAGTTCGCATTGGTCATATTACAGTGATCGAATTCATCGGCGTGTGCTGTCAGTACATTCTTTCTTGCTGTCTGAAACGCTAACACAACAAAGCGTGGTTTTTCTAGCTGACTCGAGGTCTTGACAATCCAATTCTGCCTTTTAGTCTGTGGTAAGGCAGGATACTCGTGCAACTCCCAGACCCTAAAAGGCATAGTTATCGGGTGGTCTTTCTCTATGAGTCGTAACAGTGGTAATCTGTACGCATTAGCTACATGTACATAAGGCATTTTCCAGTAAACTTTATCTAGTTCAAGAACACAATTAGCAGCCGTTTGTCCGCTTGCTAAAACCATAGCGTTTATGTCGGTAGATGTGCGTAGGAGTATAAGTTCTTGTTTCACGTTCAGCACGATGCGTGTATAGTCTTCTGCGAATCCCATTAGCATTTTCAGTGGAATACAAAAGTTGAATTCACCGTCATCGTTAACCTTTAATACGTTCGTGGTCGGTGCCACCCAACCTACGTTTTCCATTGCGTCACGTGCGTTGTTGTTGAGTGATAGAAAAGTTTTAATAGTTGACGTAACGCCGACGTTTCTGGTATGGTCCACTACCACTCCGGCCAACTCGTAACGAATCTCTTCAAAGAGAAATGCTATAGTATTGTTCACCAGTTCCACATTCAGCGCAGTATCTGCAGCCACACTAGGGTTTTTAACCAACTTGCCTTCGATGTAGAGGAAACTTTCTGACGGCAGTGTAAAGACGTCCTGTTGTTGTATTGGCACACGTATTTCATCATTGTTTCCATATCTTGTTGTTGCGTACGGCGCGCGTGAGTGAAATGAAAAGTGCGTGATACTGTCTTCAAAGAACGGTTGCTGCTCCACAGATAATATTCCACTCAACATGTTACTTGTTTACAACAACAACAAAACCCAGTGAAATCAGGAAACGACGGTTAACTGGTGTTAATAGTTTCAGTTTCGAACGAGTACTGATGCGTTTCCTAACTGATCTTTCTTCTTCTTCTTTTATTTCTGACGACTGTGGTAGCAGCGGTGGCGAAGAAACAAAGTACAAGCCCATGTTTATAGTCGTTTTAGATGTAAACGCACAGTGATGACTTCTCCACGAAAATCTATTACGTCACCGTCCTGGTCGTGTAAAGATAATGTTATGTTGTCCAAACGACTCACATTCACAGGTAGGTATATGACGTTTGTAGGTGATTCAATTATTTTGAATCCTGGTTCGACTGACGGATAGAATGAGTGCAGCGTGTGCTCGTTTTTACCGTTCTTGTATGATCCTTGCGCTATATTATACCTTATCAGTATACTGTTCACTTTTATAATGTTAACTGTGGCGTCAGACGTGTGAGTTTTATTCGCTTCAAGCAGACGCTTTTCCTTGAAACCCAACATATCACCGATACCGCACGCTGTTTGTTGAAAGTCAATATCCAATGCACAAGTCAGTTCACATTTCAGTGTATTGTTGTTAGGACATAGACTAATCTTTGAGTCACCTAACTGCTTTTGAGGAAGGCTTCTATGTCACCGATTTCATAAGCACCCGTACAGTAGGTAAAGTTATCAAGTCCCACATTGTTCCGTCCCGTAGTACTGGAAACACATTGTTTTTTCCCTCAACCACGTTCGGTATACTGTTGTATGTAGTAAAGTCCAATAGACCTACATACCATTCGCCGTTTGTTAGTTCGAGAGGCGGGAAAAAGTCACATACAAGAGCGGCAGCATTCGTACCTGTTAAGGTGACCGACAGCGAAGACATCTTGTCGCTTACTGATCACTCACGCGTTAAGACGTCCAAACATAAATGCCCACAGATGACTGTGTGTGGCGGCTGTTCACGCTCGTAATTGTAGTAAATGTCAGTGTCGGTTCCAAAATACTGTGTCAGCTCAAGAGGTGGCCGCATATTACCATACGCGTCATAGTAGTAAACTCGATTGTTTCGCTTCTTGTAGCAAACCCAGTGCGTACCAGGTCCTTCTGCACTGTCCAGATTAACAACCGCACTCTCATTCTTCCAAGGCGGTCTGTGTGGTAAAGTGTTACGCATAAAAACTCCTCTGAAATAAGGTATTTTCAAAAGTTTTGCGTACACAAAAAAATCACTGTCGGACAATGCACGCACTGGTATGCAAATTAGTTTTTTTGTCTGTAAGGACGTAGGTATAGACCTGACACTATTTTTTTATTGTTACGTTTATGCCTTGAGACTGTTTTGTGTTTGGTGTTGTTACGTTTGCAGGTTGTTTTGCGTTTGCCCGCGGATTGACGTTTAATTCCTGAACCCTTCTTCTTTTTTCTGCAACCACTACGCGAGCTCCCTCCACCCACTGCTGATTTTGCTTTCATTGCGGCTGCTACAGCTGCAGCATACACTCTTTCACTAACACCGGAAATCCAACCTTTCACTCGTTCCCACGCTTTGTCGGCAAGAACGCGATCATCTATACGACTTCGACTGTTGTCTTTGTACCTTGCGTAGGCGATATCGTGTTCGCGACAGGCTTCGTCCAGCTCGTTGATTCCGCGCTCGCCACGTGCCAATCTCTCTTTGAGTTTTGTTCCGGGTCCACAGAATCGATAGCCGGGTAGGTGTAATTCTACTGGTAATGCGTCCACCGCTCGATTAATCAAAGTAGGTACTGACGAAACGATAGTGGGGACAGTGTTTTTAAGTATTTTTCCAATTACACCACCCCCCATTCTTTTCTTACGAAGTACGTGCATCCTTGTAAACAGATCTCCAATCCTTGATTTCCGTTTCCGTATCGAGAACGTCTATTAAACGTCCCACCTCTTCAATATATTCAGACAGGACTGAACGCTGTGTCGTGCTGTCTTGATATTTATAGACAAACTTTATTAGATTGATTATATGAGCGTGAAATACCTGAGTGACCTTGTACAATTCAGTCTTTCTATGTAGTTTTAATTCGTGCATTTGTCGTACAGTGACTGCGTCTGTGTCAGCTACTCCGTCCGCTATATTCGTAATTTTTCTTTCGCCAGCGTAGAAAGCATTGCTTTGCAAACTGATTGTGTTATCGTATAAAAATTCCAAATTCACAGCGTCTTTGCTGGCGACTGGCGCTTGCACGTGTGTTAGCCGACAGTCATCAACGATTACGTTACCTGCACGATCTTTTCTCAAACTCTTTGCGTCTACGTATCGTTTTGTGGCTGCATCTCTTGATTTAAGCGGATCGTTTAGCATTATTATTCGATGATCTTTTGCGTCTACAGTAGCATCGTTCTTGTACTGTAAGCATGTATCCTTTACGTACTGTAAAGAAACAACATCGTGCAGCTCTTCAGGATCACCCAAGTTGCGTATCTTTATATTTTTCACATCAAAGTGACCGTCGTTAGTCACTCCTAAACCGATATCCTCACGCAGACTTCGATGAGTTTCTTTTCGCACTCTTACAGTGCTGTCGTGTCTACCGAACTTGTCTACACTCATATTTATGAAGAACTGGTGGTTATAGAACGGTGCGTCTGCTTTTATATGATAATGCCGGCTTCACGTAATTCTTCCAATATCAAAACCATTTCATTCCTATGACCAGTATGGCCACTACTTTGAGAAGCCATTAACATTCTCAATCGATTAACCAACTCGTTAGGATCATCCCAATGCACGTAATCGATTGCAGTGTTCGGCTTCATCTCCATATAGCCACTCCCTGTACGTTTTCGTGCACTCGATGCAAACAATTTAGATATTACTAGTCGGTACTTGACGCCACTGTTACTGTTTATTCGCGTATTGTGTTTATATTTTTGTTTGTGTCCGTTGGTTGCTAGTAGTATGGACTTGTATTTCCTCATATCGTCCTTATTGTATTTTTTCGGTAGTTTCATAAACAAAAGTTCATACAGACCGGGCGTACCCTCGTAAATTTTTCCTTTGACATGAAAGTTGTCGTTATCATCGATTTTCACGTTTGAATCACCTATCATCCATTTACCGGCCTCGTATCGAACACCATACATACGATCTATAATCCGTTTACAGTCAGCCGATTCACACAAACGCATATATTTGTTTGCTAATGAATCGTCACTGAAATGTGAAGCGTTAGGGTTCCATGCGCTATCGTCACTGAAATGAGAAGCGTTATGACTCTGCGTGCCACTTTCGTTTTCAGTTATTACGTGTTGTGTAGGCTCTTCTTGTTTTATCAGCTGCTTCTCCTCCTCCTCCTCCTCCTCCTCCATCATATCACCACTTAACTTTCGTGAAATAGCTTCTAACGGTTCCAGAATCGGTCTGTAACTTTTTTCTGAACTTCTCGTCGCTTTCTCTGATACCGTGTTGTAATGCATGATATTTTTTCCTTATGTTGTCGCTTATCGTATCTATATCATACGTAAGTCGTTCCTCCTTATTCATCGCCATCGCGTGTTAGCAAGAGGACTGATTACATTACTACAGTGCAACCACTTTTATACTTCGCTGGAAACAATTATGAATCGGTCAAAGCCGATTCTATATCTACCTTCATTTATTGACGAGTCTTTGTCTATGACTAGAAATCCATAACGATCCTTCCACGTTTCCGTGCAGACGTCTTTGAAAGCATCATATTTCATATCCATGTTGACATGATCGTTGTATGCATGTCGTAAATTTAGATCGTCTTGTTTGAACAATATCAACAAGTTAGCGTTGTCACGCACCAATTGTTTCGATATCTGGCTATATGTCTGACATAGATAGAATGTGTCCACATAGCTATGTCTCCCCATAGCAAAATACTTTCGAATATTGTTTTGTCTTTCACACGATACGTCATCGAATTCGATAACAGAGTCGAGACCAGTGATTTCACTCGGTAGTGGGACTTGTTCGTTCTCGCTGTATGCGTGATAACCTAAACCTTCATCAGCGAGTGATTTCATCACAGTTTCTAGCATTCTGTATTTTGGTTGAAATAATGATTTTGAAAACACGTATACGTTGCGGAAACGTAGAGCGTTGGCATCAAACAGTAGGTTGAATAGCACATTGGATTTCCCACAGGAGCTTGGGCCTGTAACGATACAGCGAATACTGTTCGGTAATAGCGGACCATGTTTACGTTTAGCACTGCCTTCGTCAGGAGCCAAAAAGTCCATATCCTTTATTGGTAATTTGTTTGCTTGCTGTACAATCTTCATCTTTGTGAATACCGAAAGCATACTGTTTTCAGCACGTGCTGTCACCTTTTTATATTAGATCTTTCTTATGTATCCATGCATCGTGTTTACCATCGAAACCGAGCCAACGAACACGCACTCTGTCACCTTTGCGTTGTAACACCTTTTCCACTAGGTATACGTCGCCGACTTTGGACTTACTAATCTCGTGCTCGTAAAAACCACCTTTCAACACTTTGTTTAGATGATCTTTTAGCAGATAAGTGACGGGGATGGTAGTGGATTGTACTTTATCCACAGTGAATATTTCGTTAGTCCAATTTGGCGTATAACCTTTGTGCTTACTTATACGAACACGGTCACCGACTTTAAATTTGGGTGGTTTCGTTGGACTGACTTTAGGCGCTGTGTTCTTCCTTATTCGTTCCAACACTATATGTTCGTTGGCGTCATTCACTTGACTAGGTTTCATACCAATGGTTCTGTGTATGGTATTGTTGTACGATTTCAGTAATATAGGTAGTAGATCCAACCAGCGGTAGTGTCCTTGTTCACTGAAAGCTCGATACATGTGTGTCTTCAGTGTGCGATTAAAACGTTCCACTATGGAAGCTTTTTTCTCACTATAGGTTGAGTAATGTTTCACATTATACTTTTTTAGCAACGCTTCTACTGTGCTGTTGTAATACTCCTTCCCGTTGTCCGTCTGTAAATATTTCATTCGATTAGGAGTTAGTATAGGCTCTAGTGCGTGCTTTACTTCTTTTCCTGTCTTTGTTTTCAATGGTACAGCGTACGCGTACTTGCTATACGCATTGATCACTGTCATCATGTACTTGTACCCTTTGTTCACTCGAGCGTATGGTATCATCTCCATAAGATCCGCCTGGTACAAGTCGTGCAGACCCTTCAATTCAACCGTGCGCCTAACGAAATTCCTTCTCGCTGCTCTGTGTAGCTCTAGAGCTATAGTCTTGCGTGCGTTGTTCATGGTTTAAGATACACTAACATAATACCAGCGTTAAAAATACTATATATATTGTGACGGCAGCGGTATGCGAACATCTGCTCTCCAGTACCAGCGGTGGACACAGCGAGCCAATCAAACAACGTGCTCGGAGCGAGCCAATCAGCGATCCCGGTTAGTCAATAAAACCCGGGCCGGCAGAAAATTTTGCGCACTCTTCATCGCCACGCCATCGAACGCACTTCATCTCCTCTCCTCTTTCGGACGACATCGGGGCGGAGTCAGCCGGAAGGAACAGCCGAAGAATAGAACCGCCGCCGTTCTTGCGTCTTCGCACTCCCGTTCCGCGCCAGCGATGGATTTCGCTGGGCCGGCAGCCGACTCTACAACCGGTGCCGAAAGAAGAGGAGGACTGCAGTACGCCACGATCAGCGGGCGCAGCCGCCGAACACCTCAGCGCGGCACGACCAACATCACAGTTCTCGCCACTCGGTCCTTTTTAGGGCCACCAAAATAACTAGAGTGTACGATTGGCGCCATTTGTCATGCGGCAAGCCTTTTGTCCTGTGACAATATGTATAACAGTTTCTTTGTTTTTCAGTATTCACTCTCTCGTCTGAATATCATCATCATGTCCGACCTTCAGCAGAATCCGGAACAACAACATCAGCAGGAACAGGAACATCCTCAACAAGGTAAAAATTTAAATACCAATTGGTACAGTTAAGAAATTGTCTCTCTCTATAATTATGTAGCAAACCAAATTTGTTTGATATGAATTAACATATGATCCAACTCTGTCTAACATGTACAAGATAGTCTCTTGACGTTGTTTAGAAATTGATATGGCGGAGAAAATTTTTTATGTTCTGACATAGGTTTGTCACCTTCTCCTTAATGTTTTGTCTCTTGACATCATTTAAAAATTGATATGACGGAGAAAATTTTTCATGTTCCACCATAGGTATGTCACCCTCTCTCCAATGACCTAATTCAATTCCGCAACAAAAGCATTTAACTCTATCGTCTATGAATGACATACTATGTCCACAAACATCATAATTTAGCGGATAGTAGTAAAACCCGGCAAACGCTAACTCGTCGGGGCTGACAAACGTCACTTCCTAATACTTGAACGATTTTCTTCTTTCACTTTCAATGCTAAAATCAGGAGTAGCTGCCATCTTCACAGTTTGCAATAAACCAACGTATTACTAACGTGTACTATCTATTTATTTACCACAAACATGAATTTGTGTGTGTGTGTGTGTGTGTGTTTTATTCATCATTCCTATTAGCTAATACACATGTTTCTATTGTTTCAGTTATGACACGATTTTATATCGTACGAAACACCAGTATTAGAGGATCCCTCACAACATTTAATTACCTGCCCGTGTACACGGACACAGGAGATCAAGATATATTATCGATAATGACTGAGGTGCGACCTTTATTGTGCAAGGATATTCTGGCAGAACAAACACGTTTACGTAGTATCAAATGGCATATTGCGTGCAGGATACGTTTCACTAAAACTGAGTTAGATGGTGACAGCGGCGAAGAAAAAGAGGTAACCAAAGACACCGTCTGGTGTCTCCCACAGACGTTGTCGTACGTTGCTCACGGACGACAACGACGAGTTGAACTGTCTACTAGACGAATCATACGACAAAATCACGAATAGCATATCCAATTTTACCCGTGACGGGAGCGGATGGTCGGTGGACGCTGTTATGAAGCTGGAACTGGTTGTTGGACGGTACCGGCCGCTAGCAGCGTCCTCCTACATTCCTACCCCGCGAAAACTTGCACTCACCAAGGCAGTAGTCAACATCAAGAACCCCCAAGATGAAATGTGTTTTCTATGGTCTGTTCTAGCCCACATACACCCTCAGAAAGACCATAAAGATCGTGTTTCAAAATACACCTCCTTCATAAACACAATAAATATGTCCGGTATCGAGTACCCTGTTTCTATAAACTCAATTTCTAAATTTGAAACACAGAATCCCAACATTTCTATAAACGTTTTCGGCTATGATATAGAAGACAATATCAGAAACGAATCAAAAAATGAGGTTTATCCGTTAAGAATTACCCCCAATAAGGACAGATTACATCATGTTAATCTTTTACTTCTGTCCGATACAAATAGCCGAAAACACTACTGTCTTATCAGTAGCATTAATAAATTGTTATTTTCCCTAACAAAACACAAAGAAAAATCATTTTACTTCGACTACTGCTTGCATCGTTTCTCCACAGAACATGGTCTGTCCGAACATCTCCCCTACTCTACACCTTATGGTGAACAGAAAACCAAAATTCCCACAGAGGAGGAGAAGTTTATGTCATTTAAAAATTACGCACACTGTCTCAAAGTACCCTTTACCGTCTACGCCGACTTCGAGTCCCTTATCACCCCCCTCAATCGTGTTCACCAGGTAACGACATCCCGACGACAGTGAAAGATTTAGGTGACTTCTACTCAGTTGATAGCAGTGGTGTCCGAAAGAAAATACCTTCTCCTCCTGTATCGTCCACATCATACGAAGCGATGCATATTCCGTCAGGTTTCTCCTATGCTATCGTTGATCACGCTCACAGTCTCTGGAGAGAGGTTAAAGTATATCGTGGTGAAAACGTTGTAGACACTTTCTTCTCATGGTTGATGAAAGACGTTGAGGATATGATGAAGGTAATACGTCATAACGTACAATTAATTATGTCCGATGATGACAATGTTGCGTTCACTAACGCCACCGTTTGCCATTTGTGTGAGCGCTCTTTGACAGACGATGACAAGGTACGCAATCATTGTCATCTTACGGGGAAATTCTTGGGAGCAGCCCACAATAGCTGTAATCTGAGCTACAAGATGCCGCGTCATATCCCCGTCTTCTTTCACAACCTTCGTGGCTACAACTGTCACCATTTAATGCAGAGTTTAGGAAAATATAAGACCAACACGTATCCTGCATTGCAACATCTAGTGAGCGTTACGTGTCGTTCTCCCTGGGTCCCTTGCGGTTCGTAGACTCTTTTCAATTTCTTAATCGCTCTCTGGACACACTCGTTACCAATCTGTCCACGTCCGGGAGCCAATTTCCTTTGCTTAGAGAGGAAATGCTTAGACGGGGTTTCAACGAACAGACCAATCTGCTCGTACGCAAGGGGGTATACCCTTACGCGTACGTTGACAGTATTGATCGGTTCAATGAAACAAGTCTACCCGCTCGTGAACACTTTGATAACCGGTTGATGGAATCGTCTATTTCGGACGCAGATTACGAGCACGCACAAAACGTGTGGAGTGCATTCAATCTGCGTACGTTTGGAGATTACCATGATCTGTATTTGTTGACAGACGTAATGCTGCTGGCCGATGTCTTTGAAAGTTTTCGAGACATGGCCTTACGCGATTACTGCTTGGACCCGTGTCATTTTTACTCGCTTCCCGGACTCGCTTGGAACGCGATGCTAAAAATGACAGGGGTCGAATTAGAGTTGTTGATAGATATAAATCAACATCTGTTTGTAGAGTCTGGGGTCCGCGGAAGCTGCGCGATGATATCCAACCGTCATGCCATCGCTAACAACCCTCTGATCCCAGATCAGTACGATGTTTCGAAACCAACCTCCTTCATTCTGTATACGGACTGTAACAATCTATAGGGTGCAGCCATGTCGCAACCACTCCCTTACACAGACTTCCGATGGCTCGATCGTAATGAAATCGAGTCTTTGGACGTACGTAATGTGAGTGATGATTCTGACATCGGGTACATCCTCGAGGTCGACCTACACTATCCTAATACACTACACGACCTGCATTCTGACTACCCGCTTGCACCTGTGCGCCAGGTAACACCCGATATCCTTTCTCCCTTTTCCAAACGTTTACATGAGAGTATATACAGATCATCATATAACGAATCAGGGTCAACAGTGTCATCCGTAGAGAAGTTGTTAACGACTTTGGAGGACAAACAAAATTACGTTCTCCATTATCGAAATTTGAAATTGTATTTAAGTCTTGGTTTAGAGCTGAAAGCGACTCATAGGGTGTTGTGTTTTAAGCAAAGCGCTTGGTTGAAACCGTTTATCGATTTCAACACCCGCAAGAGGCAAGCAGCCGTCAACAGCTTTGAAAAAGACCTTTTCAAACTGATGAACAACGCCGTATACGGCAAGTCGATGGAGAACGTACGGAAACATATAGACTTTGAACTAGTCTCAGATGAACGACGGCTTCAAAAACTAGTTTCCACACCTAGGCTGAAACGTATGATTCGTTATACGAACGATCTGGTGGGGCTCTCACTCCGTAAAAAATCCATCGTTCTTTCCCGTCCCGTGTATGTTGGCTTCACGGTGCTTGACGTTTGCAAAACAATAATGTACGACTTTCATTATCGTTATGCTGTCGGCAAGTACGGCCGTAACGTTAGATTGCTAATGACAGATACAGACAGTCTGATGTATAGTATTCAAACATCTGACTTGTATGCAGACATGAAGGAGGACCTACACGTTTTTGACACATCGGATTACCCTACGTCTCATCCTTGTTATAGCCTTAAAAACAAAAAGGTTGTCGGACTGTTCAAGGATGAAACGTGTGGTCGTCCTATTAGAGAATTCGTGGGTCTCCGAGCGAAATGTTATTCGTTCCTTTGGCCCATGAAGATCCTACCAAAGAGTGTCAAAAACGTGTATGTAAAGGTGTACCTCGAGTTGCGATTAAGAGGAGTCTACGACACATGTATCGCAAGTGTCTCACTGATCATTGTCAGTTTTCTACCAGTGCGCTTTGTTTACATAGCGATCATCATACGCTGTACACGATGCGGGTAAATAAGCAGGCGTTGTCACCGTATGATGATAAGCGCTATATACTAGACAATGGTCGTGATACACTTGCATACGGTCATTATCGAATACGGCGCATCAACATGGAGAACGATGACGACACCTCCCCACCTGCTAAAAAAATTTGTCTCCATGTATAGTACCCCCCAACACTTGTTTCTTTCGTCAGTTGATGTCTCTCGACGCTTTAGTCCAGACGTCTGTAAACGTAAGTTCGCATATTAATATTCCAACGATATTTGCGTGTTTAAACGTAGTATATATATAGAGTTTGTAATGTGTGGTTTCTTTGTCTTACAGTATTATGGATAACACTGCAGTTATAATTGACTTCCAGTGCTTTTTCGATGACAACGGAAAATATATTGTGAAGGAACTGTCAATCATGGACGTTCTGAGATTTGCTGGTAGACATTGGATTTTCACTCCGCCTGCTACATCCGTTACGAATCCAAAATACGCTAGGAAAAACCACTGGTTAACGTCAAATTATCATAGACTTAGATGGAGCGAAGGAGAGACACCGTACGACAATCTTGTTTCATTGTTAACATCACATACACGTATATATAAATATGTGTTTGTGAAGGGTTTTGAGAAAAAACGTTTTTTACAATCAAAGATAATACACAATAATATCATCAATCTCGATGACTTTGGTTGTCCTAAAAACATACCGTATCTATTTAACGGAACAGAATGTCTTAGACATTTCAATTCTTCTGACCGATGTGCCAACTATAAAGTGCATGCTATTCGGGAATGGATGATTCATGATTTTTGCTTTAAACAAACATTTTTAATGTGAGCGCGACAAAATTTAGAAAGTAGGTCACAGCGAATGATGACATTTATATCTCTAATTCTGTTGTGGACATGTACATACATGCATAACTGTAAGCGGTGACTATTTCCTTATGAAAGTGGAATGTTGACTTTCCTAATGACATTGTTATATTTTTGGTGTCTCTAATTTCATCTGTGGGGACATGTTCATACATGCAAAGCTGTAAATGAAAGTGGGACACAGACTTTTCTGATGACAACGTTACCACCACCACTATCACATTGTACTGTCCTTTTGTGTCGAATATTCTGTCATTGTTTGGTTCTCTCTCGCTTGATACAGACGTGTTCACTAGTGTCTTTCTCTCTCTCTTCTAATAATGTCGTTTCTTGTAAAGTTTAATGCTGTAAGTGCTATCGAGTACAAGCGATGTTCAGAATTGACAGTGAATAAAAAATATCCCATCATGGTCTTAACAAATGTGGACACAAAATATGGAAACTCTGTGCTTGCTACGTTGGAGGATGGCGACCACCAGTATCGTGTCTATCTTCCCAAGAGGTATGCAGGTGTCTTCACGAATGAGGAGCTCAGGCATATCAAACCCAAAGAACTACATTTAGTGTATCGAGGGACGAGGAATCAAACAACGCAGGTGGAGATTGTGTCCTAACGTCGTAAGTAGCAATCGTGTTAACAAACAATTTATTGATGTGTGTGTATGTGTAGTTTCAACCCCTGTACTTAACACTTTAATAATTTTAATAATTGAATTTGTATGTACGTGATAAATGTATCATTGATTCTAATAAGTTTTTTTTTTTTTTTTTACAAAGTTTCATTGAATAATATTTGGTTCGATTAGAAATTATTTGAAAGTACATTAACTTTATGTGATAAATGTATCATTGATTCTAAGTAGTATTTACAAAGTTCCGATGAATAATATTTGGTTTAATTAGAAATTATTTGGAAGTACATTAACTTTATGAAAAATGACACATACTTGAAAAAGTTTACTTACTTAACGCATTATGATTCTTTCTTTCCACTGACTGTACGTGTGCGTGTGATAATTGAATATTTATTGTATCAGTGATTCTAATATCAACTGTATTGTTATGTTACAGATAAACTTCCTTGTGAACTGTATCTACAGCCGTGAAATTATTATTATTTAAAAATCTTACAATGTCAAAAATTGTTATTATTATTAATATTGTATTTATTTTATATAACAATGTTTGTTTGTGATATATATATTTAATCAATGTAAAATGTATTTTTGAATAATTGTATTACAACGGTTTGTAAACTATATTTTAAGTTTGTGTACAGTGTTGTAAATATATATTTTAATCATTTAAAACAATATTATTATTACTAATATTGTATTTATTTTATATAACAATGTTTGTTTGTGATATGTATATTTAATCAATGTAAAATGTATTTTGAATAATTGTATTACAACGGTTTGTAAACTATATTTTAAGTTTGTATACAGTGGTGTAAATATATATTTAATCATTTAAAACAAATTATGGTTTATTTTAATTTATTTCGTTATAAACCTCTGAACATGGAAGCAATTATTTGTATAGTAATCAGAAATGTGTGAGAGAGAGAGCGCGAGAGAGAGAGAGAGACAATTTAATAGTTTGAATTTCCCACCACAGCGGTAAACTATATTTTAAGTTTACGTGTACACAGGTTGTATCTTGCAATCACGAAAATTATTATTTAAACTGATAATTGTTTTTATTAAAATCTTACAATGACGAAATATTATTATTTCATATTGTATTTATTTTATATCATTGATTACGATATATATTTAATTAATGCAAAAATGAATTTTTAAAATTACAATGGTCTGTAAACCATATTTATGTTTGTGTACAGTGACACCGTAATCGATTTGAATAAGCTGTCAACGTCTGCAGCTAGAGAGCCAGAGACACACAACAGTAATATAGTAAATGTGTGTGTGAGCAGTGCATACATTGTCCGACAGCGATTTGTATGTGTACACAAAACTTTTGAAAATACCTTATTTCAAAGGAGTTTTTATGCGTAACACTTTACCACACAGACCGCCTTGGAAGAACGAGATTGGTGTAGAGAGAGAGAGAGAGAGAGAGAGAGAGAGAGAGAGAGAGAGAGAGTGTGAGACCCGTTACATAAACATGCAGAGAGAGAGTGAGATGGAACAGTAATCTACTAAATGTGTGTGTGCGAGAGAGAGAGAGGGGGGAGGGAGAGAGATAGTTTTACTTGACAGATAGTTACTTACATTCAAATGTGAGAGAGAGTTTATATCGTGATGGATAACTGCGTCTAGAGACAGAGAGAGAGGGAGGGAGAGAGAGTTACTTACATTCAAAGAGAGAATTGATAACATGATATCACAGTAAAACCGATGGCGTAGAGAGAGAGAGTGAGACCCGTTACATAAACATGCAGAGAGAGAGAGAGAGGGAGGGAGAGAGATAGTTATTTACATTCAAAGAGAGAATTGACCCACCACCCACCAACCACCCCTGATATGCAAATCAGCTTTATTAAAAAAATAATAATAATAATAATAAAAAAAAATTATATTCGCGAAAATTCGCGGATGCGGGTGGTCCATTGAACCCCCACCCCACCCCCACCAACCCTTATATGCAAATCAATTTAATAAAAAAATTTTTAAAATCAAATTAAAAAAATAAAAAATCAAATAAAAAAAATAAAAAAAATTTATTCGCGGAAATTCGCGGATGCTGCGGGTCCAACGATGGTGGGGGAATAACGGTACTTGGCTCAGGAACCCCATTTTCCCTCTACTTGTATATACAGTGTTATATATAACCGTATGTAAGATAAGGTTATATACGATTTTAAGGATATATATATATATATATATATATATATATATATATATATATATATATAAAACACTGTATAATTCATATTGTAAAATAGCTCTTTTTTTTACAAATAAAATTTTCTAATTATAGATTTATATAAGTTTGATGATGAACCTCTATATTATTGTAGGAGTACTGTTGTAGTAAGATGCCGTTGACCTACCTGGTTTACCTCTTCTGTTAATTCAATAAAGCGAATAACTAACGTTAACAGTAATTTTAACTCATCAAATAGTATATATAACACAGTGTGGCTCTAACTCCGTTTAGGTATCTATGTTGACGTTTAAGCAGGTTAATGCGTTCGATATCGGTAAATAACAGTTCAATAATACGAATTAAATTTAAAATTCTTGAAGTGTGAAGAGTTGTTAAATGGATTGATTCATTATTTATCTAAGGTAGAGCCATTCTGACGGTACATTGCTGGTTAATGTAAATAAATATGACTTTTAGTTAAATTAAATACCATTCACATAACCTTAAGTAACATCCTGGAATGTTCTGCTGGTTTCACAAAGTTAACTCTACTTATTCATTTAAACTTTTGAATTTTGTGCGAATAATTTACCAAAAGAACTGCCGCGAACATAACCTGTGAAGATCGAATAACACGAATTTCCAAGTAAGGCTAGACGGTCGCTAATAATAATAATGAGATTTCATACACCAGTATTTTCCTTTAACATGCTTTTATTTTTCTTTTGATATTCATTTAATCTTCCTTCTGACTTCAGTAAACCGAATAATTCTCATAACAGAAACTGATTGACCCGGCTAAAGACAATCAGTGGTTTCACAGTTGGTAACATTAGATTTGCTAACGAATGTAAACAGTAGCATTAATTATTATACAATTATTAAATTTTTGGGTTGTTTTGACCATGATATAGAAATAAAAATCTCTTATATGAAGAACAAAACATCACAAAAGAGTAATAACAATAGAAGTATTCTAAGTACTTAAATCTACTGTTGTGAACAAAACAAATGTTGGACTAGGTCCGTGTGATAAAGTAAACAAGTTTGGTTATATTGTTCCTTGAAAGTTTATAATATTGAAACAATAATTTATTTAAATTAAATTAATTTGAATATTACTATTGAAAGTGGTTAAATAGTGTTACAGTGAATTGAAAAGTTATAAGTATCTCTAATAATTGAAAGGGTATACAAAATTCTTAAGTCCGAGATAGTGTATTATTGGTTAATTAACACCATACTTGCTTGATTGTACACTCCTTTATTTATTTCACTTTTATTTTTTATTCACTGTATAATTTAATTGATATTTAATATCCACTAATCAACACTGATACGATATTTCGTTGAGTCAACCCGATCAGAGGTTATGATTTCTATTGTTGACATAGTACATAACCTAATTCGCACTTTGGGGTTAAAACATCTGACCGGCTTTACTAGGTTAAACACGAAATTTCCGCCACAGGAGGAGAGTGGTGTCCTCTTAGAGTACTCACTGCAGACTGTCTTCTCACCTTGACCCAAATCTCGCTTCGACTGACAGGTGATGAGTGCTGATTGGTCAATTGTTCCAATTTCCGTAATTAATCGGCAACTCTCGTGAAAATAGACCCTTTAAAACGTTGTTTGCGGGAGTTCATGGCTAAAATAAAGGGTTTCACAAAAGTATTTACAGGTGCTCAGAATTGATTAACACTTTTATAACTGATATAATTCCCTTATCTGATATCCAATTAACAACTCATTAATGCCATTCATCTGTACTCTTTGGATGAACATTTTGATGGCCCATACGATATTTTTTCGTTCAGTAATAACAAACTACTCATCTTAATATTTGCATTATTTAAGATTTTCATATAAAAATGTTAAATTTCCTGACTTATTTACTTATTTATGATTAAAAAATGATATTTACTTACAAACCATTGAGTGTAACATTATTTACAATAATTAATAATGTCACAATGTTATAAAAATCATGTTTGGCTAGCTCGGCCTAACCCAACCTGGGTTCCTGACATCTTAATTCTCTTTCTTATATTAATATTACTTAACTTTATTGTGATGTAACTGATCACAATTGTTCCTTATAACTCCCTACAACTTTTACAACAATATTAATGACAAAAATTAATAATTAATTCTTACAATTAACATAAATAATTTGCCTAGGCATACTGGCCTATAACAGTTTGAACATTATTCTTTTCATATTTTAACAATTCTTATTTTTAATACAAGACAACTATTCTAAATTGTTCTTGATCCTCGACTTTCACTTTTATGACACTAATAATGACAATTATTAGCAATAATTGTTTACAAATAATATAAATAAGTTATCCAGGTATACTGGCCCATGGTACTGTACACATTATTTTCTTTCTTATGTTTAAAATAATTACTTTTGCTATCAGACAATTACTTTACATTGTTCTTGATACCCTTATTCAACTTTCACTACAATAATAATGACATAACTTAACAATTATTTACTATAAATAACATAAACAATTGTTCTAGGCTCATTGGCCAATGATAGTGGCCCTTAATTTCATTCTTATCTTGACAATACATGTTTCTTCCTATTATATAATTATTCTAAAAAAAATTCTTCATAATTTACTGAAACTTGGACAATATATTTGGTCACTTAATATTGTTTATCTTACTTATTCTAGTTGTTATTCGCTTCAGAATCAGTATTCTGAAGGTTTAGTCCATGTATCTTGTTTCATTATTTACTTTGTTTATACTTATTAGTTAACCATATCTTCATTACTAGAATATTATTCTAATAATACTGATTCTAGAATTATTTATACAATATAGTTTGTTTAATGAGTTTACATTAAAAACTGTTCTTTTTACATACAATTATTGACAAGTTTTAGTGTCTCATATTTCTTCTTCTTCATGTTATAATTCAAATTATAACCATTATTATCTAGTTATTATGAACTTATTTACTACTTCATAAGTAGTTTTCACCTTCTATTTACAATTCATGGATTTTACAATGCTTTTTTGTTCTTTTTGTTGTTGAAAACATTATAATGTTACATAACTTTACATGTAGGCTTACATTTAGCTTCATTGTTGTTTTATTATTATATTTTTATGTCACTAGTTTTAATACTCTTCTTGATTTACATTATTCTATTCATAATCATAAATAAAATTTATTATTTGATTTCATTCTTTTAGTACTTATAAACTAATTATTGAATTAATAATTTTCTTTATTGAGTATCCAGTTTATTACTGCAGTATGGAGTATAAGTTTTATCTTTTTTAACAATTTTTAATGCAGTTTACTGGAGTAAAATCTTCTTATTGATAATGTTCGTATCAGTTTCATTACATTATTCGTAACTCTTTTTTATTATCTCAGACAATATTTATGTTATACAATTTAGTTAATGACTTAGTATTTTGTTCTTCATGTATCATGATCATGAAATGGTTTAAGTTGGGACCTATTTTATGTAAGGAGAAAACATAACGTTATAATATATATATATATATATATATATATATATATATATATATATATATTGCAATAGGTGAGATTTGCATATAAAATAATAATTTCTCTCTTAACATATGATAGCATGTTTCAATGAGAATTGCTCAAAGTAAAAGAAAAGTTGCGTGTTGGAACATTGTAATATAGACAATAAGCATCATGTCAAAATTGTTAGAGTAAGTTGATTTTTGACTGTATAAAAAAATATGAGTGTTGTGAAGTAGTGCGAACGTATGAATAGTGTAACGTGACAGATGTATGCATAATATTGAATGGCAATTGATAATTAGAATAATAAAGTTATAATATTTAAATTTGGAAGAAAGCATTTAGTTTAATATAAATAGATTAATTCATAGCAACTGTGGAAAGAAATCAGTATTATTTAAAAAAATACAAGTTCAAATAAAATGAGTTACTAGTGGATGAGTCATCCAAAACCAGTCTCATAACCAAAGGTTTTCAAGTTATAACCCAGGAAGGTAAGAAAGTGAATAACCAAGCAGTACAGAATATGACCAAACCCACAACGAGGAAGAATAAATAGAATAGAAACCCTGAATAAGCCAAGATCAACCAATACAGGTGGTGTATTTCTAAAATCAAGAAGAAGATGGAGAAGATCCCAAGAAACCTGATGGCATCAAGAAGAAGATGGAGAAGACACCAGTCCCAGAAGGCAGGAGAAAAGAAGACTGATGAAAGAAGAAGAAGGCAGCATCCTGAAGAAGATGTCATGCTCTTATAAAAGACACCCAAATCCCCATACCCCCAAAATAAATCATTAACCAATAAAAGTATAACGAAATGAAAACCACATGTACATAAAATTAAGAGAGAGAAGTGTATAAAGTAAAAGTTGCCAGTGAACTAAGATGAAACAATAATATAGTACCCATGGAACAAATCTCCATTGTAAAACACTAACCAATTTATTATGTTAATAAGACTATACGACCATTTAGCAATAACATAATATAAAAGTGCAAAGTGAACCAGTGATAGTTTTGGGTATTATAGAAAATAAACCTTGTGTTTCATTCTTGGCAATCACAAACATTGAATACAATGAAATATGCAACTTTCAATGACTTGAAATGTGTACTGTGAGAATATGTTACTTATAAGACATAAATCTGTTTAAAATAACATTTTGTTTTATATGCAAAAAGAAAAACAGATTTCATAATACTATTTGAACAATTTATACTATTTATTTATTTATGACAGGGTACGATTCCCCAAAGACAATGTGTAAAAGACGGTATGAAAACTGTAGAATCCTACTTATAATAATAGTTAGCAACAAGAATATAGATATAAGGTTTTTATGAATATAGTATAAGGATGTTTAAAAATGTATTAGATATAAGGCCATTTGTTTGGGTCTGCTATAACTAACATCAGAACTGTAAAAAAAAATTTTACTACTGGTAAATAGTAGGAAGTAATTAAGATGTTAGTTAGTAGAAAATTGTTTTTTGTGAACCATATTTCCATGTTAGAAATAAGGATTTTGTTGTAAAATGTCTGAAGGTTGAAGACAACCATTTATTTAAAAAATATTCTTTATTTGTTTAACTGTTATTTGTATTGTAACCAATACTAATTGTTATTGTGTAATTTGGAAAAATGTTTAGTTTATAAGACTATATTTAAAAGTCAGAGAGGGTATCACACATCATATATTGTTTGTAAAATATTTTGTAAGGAAAAATTGTTAAAAAACCTAGGCCAAAGAAAGAAAACCAAACTTCATTAAAACAGAGAAATTACTCATTTAAATGCAAATAAACAAAAGGGGTTTAGACAAAATAAACTTGAGATCAAGCCATATAATTGCACATACCATTTAGAAAAATTTTAATAAATTATATTCAGAATTATAAATAAAAATGAAAATGACTAAACTCAGAAATTTGGACATGGGAGTCATATATTCCAGAATAATGTTTTAGAATACAACTAATTCAATTAATTACAAGAAAATAAGGGAATGTAAACCTTTTAATACAATATAAGATTATTAATATTAAATATAACTGATAAAATGGCTGAATTTACATAATAACAGGAAGTAAATTTTGGAGATGTTTTGACTTTTCAGAGAATACAAAATGAAAGTAAAATTACTAATTTTGGACAGAAAACACTATAAAACGGCATTATTTAATCTTAAAATAAGCCGAATGAACTGAAAGATTAATTTAAATAACATCTAGTAAATAAAATTGATAAATAACCAAAGTTTAGGCAATCATATAGTGTATTATTATATATGCACAGGATATGTAATTATATTTGAACAATGTTAAGAATAATATTATATTGGCTAAGAGTTTAATTGAAACTGAAGGAAATAAGATAGTTGATTATTGGTATTTGAACGGTGAATTTGACAAGCGTTTTATGACGAATCTAACCTAACTTACAACGGTAATGTCGAGCGAGTGAATAGTACGTTTTTGTGAAATCGCGAGTGGCTTATAAAATACTTCTAGAACACTCACATTATGACAGAAACAATCAAGAAAGATGAAATAACACTGAACAATACCTATCTACCCCGAAAAACACCACAAAACACCAGAAAACTGTATAATACAATAACCATATTAGTGTCGGAATCGGGAAAAGTGTTTGAACTTATAATTACATAGATACACAAAAGACAACCCAGAAACTTTACACAAGGCACTACACAACATTTAAAAAGAGATTTGCAGACACCAGAACAGGAATACTGCCAGAAAATACATTATTCAGAACATAGCAGAATCGAGCGACATTTTGATCAACTGGATGGCGGCCATTTGCTTTTGCCAATCTCAATGCCTCCGTGCTCACGTCAGCTGTTGGTGAAAACAATTATATTATTTTCAAATTTATTATTCAATGTCTGTATCTAGTAATAATTATTAACTTGTTGTAACGTTATACTTTTTAAATATTGGCCCGATTTCTCTGACTTTGATAATAATTGGCTGTTTAAAGAACCCTGTTTGAATTTTATATAATATACTTTGTAACTGTTTCGATATCCTGAGAGTCGATATTATAATCGATAAGAGTCAATATTGCTATTATCTAATAAAATCCTAATACTTTTCACTACTAAATAGTTCTTTATTTCACAAATATTACTAATTACCACTAATATAATTCTAATTAACAATCTACCAGGACTTTACCACCTATAAGTGAATATAACCTACAAAAACGAAAAGGTAAACAAGTATCGATTGGTTTGGAGACAATCTTATGAGTGGTGGTAGTTTATTTAAAAAATACCAGAACTTTAATAAAATTTTTCAGAAGAGTGTTACGCTTTTTAAAACTTCACAGCTCTATATTAATTAATTGATTATAATTAATTAATTAATAAAAAGGAAATTTTTTTTTTAATTATATTTTTTTTTAAACATAATTTTTTTTAAAATTTTCTTCAAAACAACAATTTGTGTTTTTGAAACTTTTGGTGAAGCTACATATACTTTTCTTCAACAACATTACGCTATCTGACAGGTCTTGCTACAATTGGAACTCGACCAGCTGGGAAACTTAAGGAAGTGTTTCAGGCCAGTAAGACGTCGAGAGCCACACCAATTAAACACACCAATTAAGAACACACAGACTCAATCTAATTTATTCGTTTTATTACAATAGGCATATGGTGAGTACGCGTGTGCGCGTGTGATGAATAACTGTGTTACGAATTAACAATAAAAAACGAATTAAATTAAATAACTTTTATGTAAATAAAATGTCCGACATAAGATTTATACCAGAATGTGCATAAAATAAAGACCAATCTGGTAGTAATATTTGTTAGTAATATAAAGAACAAAATATATGAGTTTTTTCATAAAAATTTTTATCACCCACAAGAAAAGCAGTAAAATTATACCGGTTTTATTTGCACTTTTTACATTGCTCATATGCAATTTTTTACAAGTAGAATTTTATCTGGACTGCAGCGTAAGGATGAGGGAGCGGTTTTGACCAATGAGATTGGCTAATATGCCAGTTGAATTGATCCGTGACGAGATGCAAAGCAGTCTACCGTAGAACTCAGAAGAAGCAGTCTCGCTTTACTCTCTATAACGTGTAATCGTTAACTCTGATTCAGTACGATAGGTCTGTCAGGAGTTACGAACAATAATAGTAAAGTGCGCGACTGAATACCTCGAGTGCTAGTTCGGTACAGTTCAAGATCGTCCGTTTAGGCATCTGTGAACACATCAAGTTGCCGGAGATATATAATTAAGTTGTAATTAATGATTTAACATTGTTCATAGAACCTGTAACATGTAAAACGACCCTGAGAGCTTGAAAACAGGAGGAGCAAATAATACATTTAAATTATCTACAAAGAAGAGGCTATGAAGAGGATTGTAAATGAGGAAGTAATACTACCAGTGAAATTCTTAAAACGAGGAAATGCAGTAGGTCACGACGGGTTTACATCAGAAATGGTGCAGTGTTTAGGAAACGGTGACCTGAAATGTAATCTAAGCTGTTTAATAATAATTTATGGCAAATTGGAACAAAGGATTGAGGTGACGACAAAGGGCTGCAATGTGCCTTAGATTGCAAACAATGATGTGAATATGTTACAAAAGTTCAACCATATGTGGTGGAACATCAGGAGAACTCTAAAATCAACCGGTAAATTAACGCCTGAAGTTCTACAAGGTGATGGCTCTTCCCACACTTCTCTGTGGATCTGGGAATTGGACTTGACGAAATCCCATGACAGTCGCATTCAAGCGACTGAAATGAAATTTCTCAGGCACGTGGTAGGCTATACTTTTCAAGATCTCAAAAAAAATGTCTACCCTAATTCTATTATTACCGATTACAAAAAAAAAGGTGACAAAGTGTCGTGGAATAACAATGCTAAGTTCTGTAGCTAAAAGAGCAGAACGAATTTTACAAAAAGTTTAAAGGAGGAGATAGGGGCTCAACTGGAGGAGCACAATGAAGTTTTAAGAAAGGGAGAGTGGTTCAGGACCACATTAAAATAACCACTTGAAAAGAACACATTTGCGGCCTTCGTAGGTGTTGTTAAGTCATTTGATAGCGTTCCAGGAGAATGATGTGGAGGAGTTTGAAAAGAAGGGGAATTTGTGAAAGTTTGTGTAATAGTGTAGTAGATGTGTTCTAGAAATTATGCGTGTACGAGGAGTTTAGAATGTGAGGAGTTCATAACCAAAGAAGGTTTAAGACCTGAAAAAGTTCGTAGCCCAACAATTTTCTCTGTAGTAATGGATGATATAGGCATAATAAAATAAATAAAACCGAAAGTTAAAAGAGTTAAAAAAGTGGATAAAATAGGAAAGGAATAATAATGTTTATATAATGTCGATAACTATAAAAATTAACTTATATTTCAATTATATTATGCTACGATTGGCTGACATAGGTTTCAGAAAAACTTATCCTGTATTCTGAAAGCTCTTAAACTGACTTCCTGGGGCGGAGATTCTCAGCCCCTGCAATATAGCAGTGTCCGGTGTGACTGCACAAGAGGTCAAACTCTAATCCGTTAGGTTTTCAAGGCTGGGGATTATTTTGAATGGGAAGCACTTTTTGAATAGAATTTGGTGCGTTTGGGGATCTCAGATAGTATGTGCTCAGCCGTTATGGAGTTGTCTTGAGTTTATTCAATCTGAATGATCCGATGCCGACGCAATCGGAGTAACCTATAGGTTTGTTCGAGGGCTCGATCGTGCAGTACTGTTGGCTCTCGCAGTGCTGGTCCCTCGCGTGTATCCTAGGAGCGGCAGCATCTTGTAATAGACTAACAGCCCGCACGAAACTCACTTGACAGCCACAACATAAGGGAGTTTTACGTTATGTCTGACTTAAGTGTTACCTGGTTATGGTTTCTTCAGGAAAGGGCGCTATGTAGGTGTCTGTGATAGGTGGTACAGCAAAGTTCTAGGTCTGTTTACTATGTTACGGAGGGGGTCTTCGTCTCTTACCGGTTCGTGATGTTGTCGGGATCAGGAGTCTGCGGTTCGGAAGAAGAGGTTCAGAGATAGTATGAAAACAAACTCTTCCACTAATGGAAACGGAAGCCCATCCTGATTTCTTAATCAAAACAAATTGCAATTCTTATGAAACTCAGCGCAAAACTGTAGTTAATTCTCTTAGTATAGAGAATGTATGTTCTCCGATAACAGAAGTTCACAAATAACTCTTGTTGCAGTTATAGTTAGGATGTTGTTGATTGGTCTAGCCCTCCCCCCCCTCTAAATGTTCTAACGATCTTACTGGAGTGCCGTAAGTTTGTTTTCCAAATTGATATCTGGAGTATACTGCGACAATACAATCATATGCTGTAATGCGCATATATGAAATATAATAAATATTTAAATTAATTTTAATAATATATAATAGACGAGCAGGTGTGAAATTGGAAGCTGGCTTATAAACAGGAATCAACAAGAAACATCACGCGATTACCGCTGTATGCGTGTACACAAGTAAATAGAGTGTGTGCGTGAAGCCTGTTCGAGCCTGAAAGTTTGCACCCTCACCCCAAATAAATGCTAAATTAAGATTGTATTTAATTTTAAGCAAACAATAAACGTTAGAAAGAGTGTAAAAACTTCTAAAAATGTGTAAAAGTCAGACACATGTGCAGTGCGAATTCTACGTAATTCTGACAATCAGTGCGATTTTTAAAGCATAATAATTACACTAATGATGCGATCATTCTGATAATTACATATCATACGTGTAATTAAATTAGACAATATTAGATCACCTTGAAATCCGCATTAAACATTGCGATTGGCGAAAAAGTGCGAATATGTGAAATGAGACGAGAGTGGGGGCACTGACGCCGTGGGCAGTTTTTGACATGCATATTCCTGAGCCAACAGGTGTGGTTTTCTTGGTGAATATAAATACGAGCCCAGGAGAGCCAAACTCTCTCTTCTATCATTCTTCAGTCGTGGCGGTACGCTATGTCCGTCTGAGACGCGAATTTTTAATTACTTCGGACAGAGTTAGACGCTATGTCTAACATCAACAAGATTTTTATATCATAAACTGTAAAGTATTACGGAAAATGTTTTATTTCAAGTAGTAATAAAAAAAAACTAAAAAGTACCGTAACTAAAATCGTCGGACGTCTATGAACAGTCTACAACTACGAACATCAACTCTAGACAGATGGCGAGAGAACATCTAGCAGAGGAACGATACGCAGAGCAATAGAGACTGTTTCTATCACAACAGCAGCCGATTCAGAGCAACACGTCATTACAGTCTACAGCAGCCGATGGACCATGAAGGACGAGAGACGGTAGGACGACCAGTGAAAGCAGAAAATGCAAGAGGACATCCAGTAGGAGAGGACCGACAGATCACTGGAGGACATGGGACAATCTGCAGAATTTGAGGTGACGAAAAACCAATTTATAATTATCAAAGAATAAAGACATTGAAAGACATTAATAAAAACATTTTAAAATTAAAGAATAACTATGTAGATAGAGATAAGAGAATGTAATTTACTTGTAATCAGAATTTTCTTTAACGAATGAACAGTCAATGTAAAGATAATTTAAATCCTTGCTTGGAGTATTAATAATTGATTTAATAAGTTAAATTTTTTTCATTGAAAGCACATAAAGTAAAGTAATTGAAAATAATCAATTAGTTTTGTTAAAATGATTATAAAGCCGTAAAAGGTATATCAAGTAAAGAACAAGAAGGTAAATATTACCAATTATAAAGCACACGTTCAGACTGAGTAGTCGAGAATTTATAATATGAATAAGAAATGTTTGACATAGAATTGATAATATAAGACATAAGAGATAAAATATATTTTTATGATGAATGTACGGCAATCAAAGAAACAATGAAACAATAGATAATGAATTTCTTATGGCGAAGCAAATATTACTATTATATTATTATTTTTATTATGTTTGTTTGAATTAATAAATGAAAACATATTACGATTCCTAAAAGGGCTACTCTTATTATAAGTACACCTGAACTCCAATTATACATACACACAACTACAGAAATGTTGTATGACTTTTATGTACACAAATAGGCTTGTATTGTTGTAATACATTATTTGTTAATGTCCTCTAATTAAGGACAGCTGTTTGTGGGTTTTTTCCGTAGCGTGTGAATCAGACGAAAATAATAGCGTATTTCACGTGTTATGTTATTGACGCTTGTTGTATCCCAAGGGTTCAATGTGCAATGTGTATAAAATCACTGCTATATTTATTACATTCTTGCCTAACTCCGAAAGTGTTTTGTTTTTCTGTGTTCCGTGTTTTCCGGTTTTGATTAGCGAAGTTGTTGTTTTTCGTCTAAAGACTTTCAACAAACCATTTAGTTTGGAGTTACATTGTTTTTACGTAATAGTGTATTTCTTGTAACAGCCAGTTTCTCTTAGCGACGGTGAATAACAACAAAACGCGTACGATGAAATACGTTGTTAACAGTTTTGCGTTTGTAGTCTGTGAAGATTGTAGACGTAAATGCCCCTCCAGACGTGCAGCGATATGCTGCACGTGGAACATGCGTCGGGAGTCGGCAGTAACTGCAGTAAATGTGTCAACACATTGGCCGTTTTAATGTGGTACCCGTTGTCATTGCTTTTAGGTTACAATAAATTGTCCTCTCTCCTCCCATGTAAACCTTAGATGATGCCAAGTGGTGTAGTTTCTCTCTCTCTCTCTCTCTCTCTCTCTCTCTCTCTCTCTCTCTCTCTCTCTCTCTCTCCCCTCAGTCTTTAATCTCTTTGATTGGCTTGTTGTGATACTCCTTTCCAATTTTGTCTGCCCTGAGCTATTCTTTACATTTTATTTATGTTTGGCAGTTCATATCTTGCAGTGTACACTATAGTCTTGGTAACATTTCCCACTACCATACATAATTACTGTAAGTATAAATTCATGACTCGTTTTTACTATGTTTTTTCCACGGAGCTGTTGGTTTTGGATTCTTCGTGTCGTAGCTACTTACGTTTGGCTTGTTGTGTGTTCTACTCTTGTGAGGGGGGGAGATAACATATGAAATTGTTATGGCTGTCTGGCAATACTCATTCTATTCCTACCGCACTCAAAATATAATCTGACTTTTGAAGTTGTATCGCTCCCAGGCTCGGATCCACGGGGGGGGGGGGGGGATCAGACGAAAGCCTTTTCGTTGTCTTGTGATTGTAGAGTGGTGGTTTTGTGATTGTGAATACGATACAACATTCATATCACGTTATGTAGATTCATGGGTTTACTATAAAATTACTTTAAACTGAAATTGTACCTTACCACCATGTTAATTTTTGTTTGATACATAACTTAAATCAGTAGTGTGTATTTTAAACTGTAAGTGAACATTATTAAAAGAACAATGAACGGACAAACACAGATATGATACTTGTACGAGCTTGTTGTGTTGAGTATAACACATTGTATTTTTATTTTCACTCATTCCTATCATTTACACTGCAGTCCATTATAGAATGGTCCAACTTTTCGTTTTTCCTCCCCCAAAAGTCAACCCCCCAAATTGCTTGATGGATCCGCCCTTCCTAATAATTCCCTCTTCTAATAATTGACCATTCGGAGACCATTAGGTCCCTTATACTTGAGAACGCATCAAAGAAAATGACAAAGAACTGTGTGCAAAATACGGAAAGTTGTATTGACTGATGAACATAATAAATCAGCTAAACTATAAACAATTACTAAAAACGGATATATAGTTAGGAGTCGCAACTTTGGGGTGGGCTAGCATTACTCTAAGGATTAGGCCCTAATTGACCTGTTTCGGGACTTACCTCTGCCGACGTCTCTCCTCCCAATCGGCTGGTACGCTAAAGCTGATACTGGCAACCTTTTAGGTAACATACGGTTTACATGATCACACCATCTCGTCCTATACTCCTTGATGATCTCATTTGAAGACTACATCCCTAATTCCTGTCTGATATCCTTATTCAGTTCCTTGTCTAGGAGGGAGTAGCCCTGAACACTTATCAGGAAGTTTATTGGGCTATCACGGCCGGAGTCATTGATAAAAGAATTTATATCCGGGCTATTTGGCCGTGGTCGATTACTTTGTTCTGTCATTGTCTAAGCGTTTCGGCCACCTACCGGAGGGCTTCTTCAGTAGAAAAAAGTTTATAGAGTGTTCGACAAAAGGGTGAAGACCCGAACGTACTTCTAACCGAGGTAACAGCAAAAGACTAGTACACTAAGATTGGTATTGCTTTTACCTCGGTTATGGGTACGCTCGCTCTCCACCCTTTTGACGAACACTTTATAAACTTTTTTCTACTGAAGAAGGCCTCCGGTGGATGGCCGAACCGTTTACACAATGACAGAACAAAGCAAACGACCACGGCCAAATAGCCCAGATATAAATTCTTTTGTCACTTATCAGGAACTTCATTTCTGCAGCCTGATATTCGTTTCCTCCTTCTCCCCAAGGATCCAGGTCTCACAACCATAAAGAAATGTTGAGTCAGCCAGTGTTGATAAAACTTCATGAAGGTTCAAAACTTAGGTTCACGTGCTAGTTTTGATCTTAAAACCACTATAAATTGTACCACAGCTGCTTCTGAACCTTGACAATTTCTGATCCCAAACTTGTAGCAGTCAAATGAGAGACTGAATCTCAAACAGTTACACTCACATAGGGCAACCTGTTCTAAGGATTTATCGTCGAGCACTATCTTCGTTCTAATGGGATTCAATAAAAAAAAAAATCATGATCTTCTATTTAGAAGTAGAGACTCGCAGCTCATGTCTCTCCAAGACATTACATAATACAAATACCGCTCTCTGTAACTGATCTTCTGTCTCTTGAATAATACTTTATCATTCGCGTAGTGCAGGGAATTAAGTGGATTCGCCCAAAGGAGTATTCCTGAGTCAACTTAAATTTATAATAAATACAAATTTTCAGAACTAAATACTTCAAGCAGTTACTGATGCACCACCCTACATCCAATATATGGTCTTTTCTGATGATACAGTCAACGAAGAAATGAAATCTTCGATGTGCCTGTTTAATTAATGTACGTAATCCAGTTATGTTCTCTCAAGAGTGCCACGCTTAACGAAACCGTTAATAAAAAACTTTAATGCTGAGAACAAGAAAAGGTGTTGCCAGAAAATGTGAACAGTACCCTAAAAAAAAAGATCCTTTATATTTTAATACTGCGAAAGTTTTAGAAATAATACTACAAAATCGATTTCTTATTTCTGTTATTACAATATACAAGACATAGTCCTCTACCTGTATTGCGTACCAGTATATATATATATATATATATATATATATATATATATATAAATTAACACTAAAATAATACACGGCACGATACATAAAATTATATACTAACGTTTCGGTTTGTGTAATTTTTTCATTAAATTTATTAAATAAATATTTTTTTATGAAGACTGTACTGGACGGATGTTACAAGTGCTTCTAAATAGTTTACCGATAATTCTTCTGAGTCCGCATCTGAAGAACGTCTTTAACGTCGTCAGGTCAAATGTCATAAGGCTGTCGCCTTCCAGAAGTTTTGTTAAAAAGTAATGAAAAGAATAAAGACTTGAAGAATTGGTAACCGCGATTTTAAAAATGCGCATATAACGAGGATTACTCTATACAGATTCCGGCAATTTTGTAGCGTTCCATTGATAGACATAAAAAGACGTTAAACAAAATAATTTTGTTGGGAAATGGTAACCGCAGTAATTTTGTTGGGAAATGGTAACCGCAGTAATTTTGTTGGGAAATGGTAACCGCAGTAATTTTTGTATACATGAAAATACGTGCTTCCCGGATTTTATTTGCCATCTTTCACGGTCCGTCGTTTTCACCCTAGTCTGTGGAATTCATTGTTCTTCTGACATATTACTCCTAGCCTTCTTCTTCTTCGTCTGTTCCGTTTGACACGTTCCAAGAGTTGCCTATCGTTCTTTTCCCACTCCCTGATGTAACGATACTGTACCAACTGCGCGGCACTTCTGTTCTTCAGATTATGGTACCGTATATTTTCGTCCTTATTCTAATTCCCTCGTTACGCAAATGTTTCTTAAGACTCTTCATGATCTTCGTAGACTGTCCATTCCGATTGTTTGGATTTTAGTTTCATCCTTACCCAACACTCTGCACCATGCGTAAATGTGGGGGGTCTACAATTACTACATATATAATTGTTTTAGCTTTAGCTATGATTACCAGAGAGGAGTTTAGTATCTGTATGCGTTTGTCGCAAGTATTAGAAGTTTGGATTCCCTTTTCCCAATTATGTTTCTCATATAGTTATATTTTTTGCAACTTTTGACAGCTCCGTGTGGTAACTGGGTAACTGTGGGTTAGTTGAAAGTTATAATTTCTTACTGTAATTATTACCGCAGTCTTATCGAAAAATTCAACATGTATGGAGTAAGAAACAAACTAGCAAATGAGGATGAATTAGCAGCATCTTAGTAAGACTGCGGTCACCTGGTCGCTGGACCGCGCTATATTGTCACGCTTCGTTGTACAATTCTTCGCTTTCAAATAACAATCGATTTAATATCCATAGACCTTTGAACGTTTTAGAACTTCTTGATACAGACACAGAAACATAGACAGTTGAAACGATGCCAACTTTTAAATTAATTCGAATTGTCGTGGTGACAAAAAAATCGTTTTACAAAAATAATAAACATTTTTGTAATGATCAGAACACTCAGGTTAATATTTATACGACAACCTGTAATAAGAAGCACAACGCGTGTTTGTTGACAGAATTTTTAAATTTAAGTTTCTTCAATAAAGAATAAAAACGGTACTTTTTATCCACCTGTGTTCACACCAATTTGTTATTCTGTGTGCTCGCATACAGTCATTGGCTGGACCGATTTGATGAATTCGTCCTCCGAGCGTCACTGACAATGTACGCATTTTAGGATTTCGTTAGCCAACTGCGCGTAAGCAAGGATGTTAATGTCATCCAATCTGTTTCATAGTCTAACATGTATTGTGCTGAACAATTAGCGTATTCTATTATTGTACGAGGGTAAGTCAAAAAGTAAAGGCAAATTTTTAAAAAGGAACTTTTTATTGTGAAAACAAGATGACAAGTAACATCATTTCTCTACATAATCTCCCTCAACTTCTATGCACTTGGTCCATCTCTTGACAAGCTTCGTAATTCCGTCCTGGAAGAAGATTTGTGGCATCGTGCACAGCCACTCGCGCACCGCCTCCACAACCTCGTCATCCGACGAAAACTTGGATTCACGCAGGTGCTCCTTCATCGGACCAAAAAGGTGAAAATCACTTGGAGCTAGGTTAGGACTGTACGGCGGATGCTCCAGCAGCTCAAAACCAAGATATTGAATGCACTGGATCGTTTTCCCCGCAGTATGAGGACGGGCATTGTCCTGAAGCAAAAGCACACCTTTTGAAAGTTTTCCTCGCCTCTTTGTTTTGATTTTGGGTTTCAGATCTCGCAGTAGCTCACAGTAGCTGTCACTATTCACTGTTTGACCTTTAGGAGTGTAATGAATTAGAAGTGGACCTTTCATATCCCAAAACACTGTCATCATCAACTTTCCTGCAGAAACTTGTCTTTTGAACTTTTTTGCTGTAGGCGAGGATGGATGTTTCCACACCACACTCTGCCGCTTACTCTGTGGTTCGAAGTGATGGACCCACGTCTCATCAACGGTTACTATGCGACTGAGAAACTCTTCTCCTTCTTCTTCTAAACGCCTTAAATGTGATTTCGAAATTTCCAAACGTTTCTGTTTGTGCTGGTCTGTCAGTCGATGTGGTACCCAACGAGCACACACTTTGCGATAATTTAGTGATTCGTGGATGATTGCAACTGCTGAACCGTGGCTAATGTTCAACGCATGCGCAATATCATCAATTTTGACACGACGATCATCGTGAATCATTCGCTCAACTATCTCGATGTTCTTGTCCGTCTTCGAACTGGATGGCCTACCTCAGGGATTCTCAACCTTTTTGTGATTGAGAGCACCTTTCATACTCCGGGGCAAGTGGGAGAGCACCATGCAAATTTAATAATAATAATAATAATAAATACACTCACCAGGCTAATGAGATCATTGGCCCTGAATGTTACTCAGTATTTCACTAATATCTAAGGAGAAGTCGCTTGCAGCCACACGTAAACAGTCCTCCAAATGTGAGTCATTTAATCTTGATCGTGCTTTGTTCTTGATGTATTTCATTAATCAAAAACATTTTTCACACAGGTAGGTTGTCCCAAACATCGCCAAGCATTTGAGAGAAGCATTTCGCAATGTCGGAAATTTCATTGTATCATTTGCACCCCAGAAAGCTGTGATCCTTTCCTTTTCGAAAAGATATTTTAAGGTTTGAGAGGACTGGAGCTCTAATAATTCAAGTTCCGCGCGAGCAAGTTTGTGCTGTTGAATAATCTGAATTTTTTTGAGAGAGTCCACATTGAATTGAAATGGATTGAGCACCATATTAAACAACGGTTCACTTTCTTCGAGTACATGAAAACGTGTAGCAAACTCTTTCAACAGATCTTGAATTGCCAGAACGACAATTTTAGGACACTCCGAGTGGGGACGACCAAGACTCGAGAGTATATGTGCCAGTTCAGGAAAATGAACCAAGTCATTTTTACTTGCCGTCCCGAGGAATCTTTGTAACTTTGATCGAAAGGAAAATATAATTTCTTTCAGTTCACAAATTGTGTTTTTCTGACCCTGAAGACGTTTGTTCAGCTCGGTGAGATATTGAAATAGGTCTACCATGAAAGCAAGATTGATCTTGAAATCATCCCCGAATATTTCTGGAAACTTAGTGACATAATCGTTGGCAGAAATAAATGCTTTGATTTCTTCGAAAACTTTCCAGACCCTTGTAATTGCTTCCCCGCGACTTAGCCAACGAACATCCGCATGTAGGATTAGTTCTGAATGTGGAGCTGATAAATCATGCAAGAAGACTTTTAGTAAGCGTTTATTCAGGGGTTTAGAAACCAAAAAGTTGATCAACTTAACTATCAGTTTTAACTGTTCTGAAATTTCAGGAACAGATATAAGATGACTGGCTAAGTTTTCAACGTGAATTAAAAAATGATAGTGAACAAAGGGAGGAAAATGTTCATCATTTTTCAGAAGAGCGACAAATCCTTTATTTTTATCTACCATAGAAGGTGCGCCATCAGTAACCACACACACGAGCTTTGATAAGTCAATGCCATTAGGTTTCAGGAAATTCGCGACAGCGTTGTAAATGTCTGTTTGATTCGTCAACAGCAAGAGAAAAATAACTACATTCAGAAAGTTTCTGGAGTGCTTTTTGTTTAACTTGAGCCGCGATGAGGTCAACGCGCCTGGCAACAGTGTCATTACTAAGTGGAACATTTTTTGCCGCATTAATCAAAACACTTCTGTATTTCTCAGGTATACTTTCAGCGAGAGTTGTCACTGCGGAAACTATGCACTCCTTCACAATTTCTCCACTTGTAAATGGCATCCCATGCTGAACAAGTTTATGAGACACAGATACAGACACTTCGGTTGAAAGTTTGTTAACAGAACTATTAACATTAAATGAAAAAGACTTCTGTTGACGTTGGAGTTGTGATTTTAACTCTTTGATTTTATGTATCCTTGCATCTGATCCCGTGGGATATTGATCAGAAAACGCACTATGATGAGTTTCATAATGTCTTTGACAATTTGCTTTTCTGAAACCCGATAAAGGTGCATGACACAAAACGCAAATAACTCCGGTATTCTCGTCATTAGTGACCACCAAAAAATCTGTCTCCCAGTTACCTTGAAAAGAATACAGTTTCTTTCTTTTTGCTTCGCTACTTTTGTTGGAATCTTGGGTTGATGAAGAAGGTAACTTAGGTATCGATTCTTCACTACGTTTTCGTATTACAAATTTATCCATGTCTCTTTTTTAAGAACGTTCACAACACACTTCGAGACGAAAGGAAAATTGCAAACTGACAATAATTACGCGTATTTCACAAATAACAGAACAGCAATACTACAACCAAAATACGTCACAAAACTGGTGTACACCGCTACACTATGTCACTCCAGTCACAAATGTCGCTCGTGTAAGTGGAAATGTCCACGCAGAAACATTCATTGGCAAATTTCGAAATTTCTATTTAAAATCTGAAAATTGATTGGTTGAGCTAAGTGTAAAATGCTACGTGACTATTTCTGTGAGAACGTGCTTAAAGCTGCCAAGTTTAGGGATTTCAGAGGCAATAAAATTAAAATATTTTGAATAACCGCTTCTTTTGAGGGTACACGTCTTTTTAGTACGTGTTTAACAGCCCATTTACAAGATGAGACATCCTGGCGCCTACAGTAATAAACCCCTCGTAGGCTGTCTCTGCCTTTTAAAGCTGCAAACAATAGAGTCGGTATCGGCTTGTAAACTACGGACAATTCCGGAAACCATTGCAAGTAGTGCTCTTAGAAGTAACAAAGGTTTCCAAACAGTATTCTGCTATACTCAGTTGTTGGTGGACAACAGCTGTACGGCCGGCTATATAGTTCATAATTGAAAATTAGGGGTCACTGTTGCTCGCGATCACTTTTTTATACATCCATGATGAGCATCATTTTTAGTTACGCGAGCACTAGCCTACAGTGCTCGCGAGCACCAGGTTGAAAACGCCTGGCCTACCTGAACGCTCTTCATCGCAGATAGATACACGACCATTTTTAAAGCGATTTATCCACTCATAAATTTTGCGTTCACTAAGACAGCTCTCACCGTACTGCTGCTGCATTCTGCGAATAATCTCCGCAGGTTTAGTCCCTTCAGAGTGCAGAAAACGTACCACTCCCCTCATTTCTTCCTTGGTGCACACGGACAACGGGGCACTCATAATAAAATGCTCTGAAATCACTACGAATGGAGCTGAGCACTGAAACAACACAGCTAAAGAACAAAAAAACTTTGAGGTTATGATATGTCATTGTTCAGTCAGTGCTGCCATCCATTGCAGCAGGGAAAATAAAATTTGCCTTTACTTTTTGACTTACCCTGTATTTAATGTAATGTTAAATAAATTAATCTTTTGTTGTTCTTGTTGGGTGAGTGCTTTTCCTCCAGAAATGTACGGGGTATTTTCTGAAGTCCTTTTTGTTTTGTTGTATTCATTATGGCTTGTTTTGTTCTGAACGTCATAAACTAATGAGAAAGTCTATAAAAAATTAAGGTAAAAAGTGATACGTGTGGGGGCAGAAAGAATTTCTGGAGTGAGCAATTAGGCTACAATAAAAGTAAACCCAACCTCCTCTGTGCCCCACAGTCGTTGTTGTAAAAAACGTTTCTAGTATTCAGCCGCTACAAATTAATGCTTCACAATTCATGTTCAATGTGTACGCACTCAGGTCACACACACGCTCGTGCTCGCGTCCTATCGAAACTAAATGACAGCAGCACGAAATTGTTATGTTGTCGTATGCATCTCGGGACGCACGCACAACATTAATTTCGTGCATTCATAAGACATTTCTGTTATTTATTTTAATGTCTTTACTTTAATATTTTTACTACTTTCACAATAGTATCAAATTCTATAAGACAATGGCAGTACCAGCTCTGCTGTATGGATGCAAGACCTGGACTATAAGAAGGAAGGACTGGTGCCAATTACAGGTTGCAGAAATGAGCTATTTGAGATCGGTAAAGGGACATACGCGACTCGATAATATAAGAAACGAGTACATTAGACGAGAAGTTGATGTACCAACTTTGTCACTACTTATTGCCACACTGCTAAATACTTCGTTCTTGGCGAGGCCTTTCGGTGTCTCCACCATCTTCAGGTCTTCAGCCCTCGTCAAGAACGAAGTATTTAGCAGTGTGGCAATAAGTAGTGACAAAGTTGGTGTTAAAATGGCTGCTAATAAAACTAACAAAACTGGAGACGTTGATATAGTTTCCCTAAATGAACTCATTCAGAATTATAGAAATGGCTGGAAACAACGTCTAGAAAGAATGGGCAATACACGTTTTCCGAAGCTGGTTTATGAGTATGAGCCGGTTGGAAGAAGATCTGTAGGCAGGCCAATCACAAGAACAGGAGAAATCCTAACCCTGAAGGTGATGATGATGATGATGATGACTATTTTCACTTTTATAATTATTTAGAATTAAGGATTATTTAGGAAACATTTATGGATTATTTGGACGGTTAATTGCCTGTTATCCCTAAAAACAATTCTTTGTTCGATTAATAGGTACGTTTTTAAAAAAGTAACTTCATTGTTTAAAACATAGACGTTTTGCAGTGCCAGCAGACGTTTGAGCCTCAAAATCAATGTAGACAGGTAAAATCTATTATTTCAATACGTAATCATAACTTACTGAAAAATACACCAAGAACAGTTAGCGTAGAACGTACCGTTAGACAGAATTGTTTGTGTGCATTCACGTGACGGACAAATTCCTCTTTCAGACGTTGATTTATAAGATATGAAAAATTGCAGTAAGTTTAGTCGACTTAAATAAGCAGAGCACTTTGACAAACTGTTTCAGAATTTCACCGTAAATTACTTAACAGAGCAATGGATGAAAAAGTCGAGAGTGTATCGCAAACACGAAAATGGGCCATAATTGAAATAAATGTTTTTTCTGTACATGTATATTTGGGCGCTGCTAATGAGAGGGTAATTGAGAGGGTGAACGGGAGAGAAGTAGGGCGAGAGAGAAAGTGGGGATGTGTATGTACGTAAGTTTGTGCGCGTGTGTGTGTGTACTACGTGAGTCGGACTATATTCAGACAAATCGGATCAGTACACAAGGAACTAGATCTTCTGTTCTAAAAATGATGATTATGGGGACAATGCATACTTACAGAAGATGCTGTAAAACTATTCGAACATCAGTTTTATAGCAGGCCTTATGTTTACACAAGGAAAACTTTCTGCTCCGACACGTGTCGCTTTCTGCCAAAATGAAATAACACGACTAAACGGGTTAAGAAAGTAGCTAAATGTTAATGTAAATTAACTGGAGAACTATCTATTCATTTCTGGTGGATGTGTAAACTCGAGTGCCTAATATTTTGTAAACACACTAGAGTTATTATCTATCACCTTCCTACTACACTCATACGGTGGCACGAAGAGTGCGGACAGTGGTACGGTCTGATACCTCAGGAGGGTAGACCGTGAAGTCACAAATATTTGACATCCGGAGTGTGCGGACACCACCAAAACTTGCACGGTTCTGATGTTCTTGTAAGAATTCAACTTTTATTTTAACTTTATCTATAATGTTACATATTACGCGTAATATAGAAGCACATCTACTCGTTACTTTGGAAAAACTTATTTACTGTTCTTGGAATATTTCTTATTTACTTTAAGTTTTTAATTTACGTAACTTACATTTCTTTAAAAATAACAAATTAAAAAATAATTCTGAATTATTCATATTTAATTAAAATACAATTTTTTAATACATTTAAAAACATAAAACTGGAATTATGTTATTACAAAAATGATTCTACAGTACATAAGATTGAAAGGAGATTTTAGTCGCTGTCAAACAATTCCTCTATTCCAGACAGGCTCTCTTCATTTTCTTCACCAAAATCATCGGAGATGTCAAAATTATTCTCTTCTCCAAGATTAATTATGAAGCAGTCTACTGTTTCAAATACAATAGCTTCCTTTTCTAAATATTCTTTTACAATTCTTTCCACGTGTTAAATGTTACATGTTTTTTCCCAATCGTTAGTTGTCACTATTAAAAATTTTTCTTCGCTCAAGTTTTTTGACGTCGTTTAAGTTATACGTTACGTTTTTATGTAACAGGCCGCTTAATTTCTGACCACATCATCCCTATACGATTTAGTTCCGGGTGGAAAGAGGGGATACTTAAAAACTAAATGTCCTTAACTTTGCAGAAAGTAAACGTATCAATTAAATACATTTTAAATTTTGGTTTATACTTTTTATCAATTTCATTAAAATTCTGATTTAACCATATCAGGACGGAACAGTACTCCGTGTCGTGTTAGTCAGTCTGGCATATTGCTTGTGTACAGTGTAACGTCACAGAACGTTCCATAAAGGAATTTAATTGCAAAGTAAATTATCATAAGAGGAAGGTGAGATGAACAGTATCGAACCCAAGTAATCCAAAAAATTTTGTAATACTGTCCGATAATTAATATCATTAACATGGAAAAAAAAGACCAAGACTATGACCAAGACTCAAACCCCATATATTGTTTAAGTGAAGAACAGTGTAAAACTGATAATGTACTATAAGAGAAACAGATAATCTCAGAAATGACCAAAATGAGGTCATTAAGAAATGTAACTCTGAATAGGGTATAAAAAACTATTAATTGTGAATTAATGGACAAGATCTATTATTAGTATTAGTATTTATACTTTATAATATAAATAAAATAAATGTATTAAATAATGTGAACACATCATTAAAAAGGATGTAAGTTAAAATAAAAAAATATATAAATGTTATGACAAAAAACCAAGGTTTTGGAGTTGAGACCAATCACTCAGATTTTATGTAAAAATTAATTATTATATAATTAATATAAAAACTATATGTGAATGTCAATTAGACAAAGACAAACAAATTATTTTAAATAAAGTAAGCTGTAAATTGATTAGAAGTCAATTAAAATAATCAAAAACAGTGTTAAACTGAAAACATGTGATGAACATATAAAATTGAAATATTTATGAAGTTAATGTTATCAAAATGCAACAAAATTGTATTTTAAAGTTGAAAAACAATATAAAGTAACTATAGTTATATATATGACCACCTAAAACACTTTAACAGTCAAGTTATGAAACTATTTACCTATACCATACCAGGCTGAGACCAAAAAACAATCACAAAAATAGTCATATTTGACAGACTAATTGTTTAATATTAGAAAAAACAAAGGAAAAAGGTACAATCCTATAATGTACAATGGAAACATACTTGCTCAATTGAAGACAAGCTTAATTCATAGAGAATTTTTAAATATAAAAGTGAAAATTGTCACACCAAGGAAATTACTCATCTGTGCAAACACAGTGAGATGCTAAGTAATATTACAGTAAAAATAAAATGTATTAGGATAAACCAGGTATTCCCAAAGATAAACAATATAACAAACTCTAAGTGAATACCCAAAAAATCCCATATATAATACCGAAAAAGACAAATTATTATAAAAAACCAGTGACAAAAAACCTAGGCCATATGTAATGCCTACACAAAAATGAACTTATTTATATGTTATATGTTTTAATATTTGCTTATTTGTTATGTAAAGATAATTATGGTATGTATTAATGTTATAGCAAGAACCAAGCAACTTCATAACATTTTATTCATTAGAAAATTAGAATTTTGTGCAAACACTACAAGGTAAGAATTGTATTTTATGTTAATTTATTAGATTTAATTTGTTCAAAACCAATCGTGAATGGTATCATTTTATTCAGTTGTAAGCAGAGAATCCAAAAATAATAATGGCATGCAGATTGTAAGTAGTTCTGTAAAATTGTTTGACAAATACCAAAATAATTTCAGTAACATCCTTTAGTGTGAAGAATAAGAAGTTTTTGTTCTAAAGCTTCTACGGAAGTCTAATTTGTTCTATGATGTTCTATTTTCATATTCTCGAACGTTCCAGAAGAAAATTTTACTCAAAAATACCGGAAGTCCAGTTTAAAAATTAAAACAATGACCCTTACAGAGTATAAAAGGAAGACGAAATTTGACACAAAAAACACTTTATGCTTTGAATCCACAAGAGACACATCACCTACGAATCCGATCATCTCGTCCAAGGCGATTTCGAAGAACAGGAATTCAACCCGAGAACACAGAAAGGCTTTTTCCCGTACATGGCAAAAGACTGACTTAACCTATACAGGGTGATTCACGAAGATATGCAGAGACTTTAGGAGCTTATTCTACATGTAAAAATAAGAAAAAAAGTTCATATAAACCTAGGTCCGAAAACGGTTCGTTAGCGAGTTACGACTCGCGAACCAGTTCGCCGTGATTTCTGGTCCCACGGTAAAATGACGCCATACTGAAATCCGTGGTGTATAAAGTGAAGGGTAAATTTGGTGGCTTCTTGTAGTTTTTGATCTGAAAATTGAATAAAAGAGGTCCCAGACCTCTTATCTTAATTAGTTTTTAAGAAAAACTGGGTAAAACACAAAAAAGTGGAATGGAAAAACACACATTTTTAGATTTGGGATAAAATAACTTTGTTAATTTGCCAATAAACAAATAAAAATGTCTAACTAACTTTGTAGAGAATTTAATTATGAGAAACCTGATATGTATAATGTCTATTAAAAGTAAGGACAAATTTGAGAAATTTGACTTTAATTAAAAACAAAACAGACCAAAATGCGCCAGAAAAGTGTTACAATTTACAGGAATGGCATTGTAAACTTTCGAAACACCTACACTTGGGGAGACGAAAACCCACGAGACTGCCCCCAAGACAGGACCAATATACTTTTCATTTAATGTGTGGTGCGGTCTTCTTGGTGGTAATCTCTTAGGCCAGTTTTTCTTACCACCAAGGCTTAATGGAAGACAATACTTACATTTTCTGCAAACGACTGATGGAACTCTTGGAAGATATTCCACTTGCAGATAATCCACCAAATTTACCCTTCACTTTATACCCCACGGATTTCAGTATGGCGTCATTTTACCGTGGGACCAGAAATCAGGGCGAATTGGTTCGCGAGCCGTAACTCGCTAACGAACCGTTTTCGGACCTAGGTTTATATGAACTTTTTTTCTTATTTTTACATGTAGAATGAGTTCCTAAAGTTTATGCATATCTTCGTGAATCACCCTGTATAAGGAGTATATCGCTAAACGCTAACGTGTTGTTGAATAGAGCAGCAACACGCCATATTTAATAGAAACGCACACAGCCAAATACCCAGCGGCCTTGAAAAGGACCGATTTTAATAGAGAAAATCAATTTTGCTGGTATTTGCGAAGATAAACAAACTTTGACAAAATTCCCATAACATATTACTGACAAGCCTTCTACATTGAGTTGGAACTAGCGCTGAGACGGCAGAATAGAGAGGCTACGCAGACAGCTGTTCGCCGCCGCCAAAATTCAAAGCATAGAAACAGTACGAATTTTATTTCAATTGTGCGGAGTTTTAAAACCGTAATTTGACTTATAAATAGTTATCAGTGCGTGAGGAACGTAAACACGAAGAGGCGCAAGATTGGAAACGTCCCCAAGAACAGTGTTCAGTGAAGGAAATACTTACGTGAGTTGTTCAAAAAATTAAAATCATTTTTACCTGGTATTCTTGTCACACAGTTGCACTACACATGTCAAACACCTTCAAATCACACAATTTTTGTAAAGCATCCCACTGATTTGTCTTGATAGTTCAAAGGAGTCACGTCCTGAGTATAAAGTTTTTTCATACATTAAATTCATGCTATTCAACTGAGCAATAAAATTTTTATCAGCCAATGATTAATAAAAAACTTGTCAATAATAATTTTTTGTAACTCTGCAATTTTGTTTAATTTGAGTGTTAGTCCTTCAGACGATTTTTATGAAAAGAAAGATCATTAAACATAGGCCTACGTTATTTATAATTCAAACTGTCTTGTTCACATTTTTTTATATAATTAATTTAACAACTAAAAAATCAATTTTTAATAATAATAATTTCTTGGAACAAATATCCAAGTGGCGCCCACATACACATATTAGCATAAGTTGTGTTTGCAGGACAACATCGTCGCAGAGAAACCGGCCATTATCTAAGTATTAAAAGTGCGCGGAGTGTAACACCCGACATAACAACACAACAACAAACAACCCAACACAATCTCATTTGGTTATAACAGTTAAAAGTGAAGTTGTTTTTTTAACCGTCAGGGGCAGAGATATGGACCCGCGTGTACACCGCAACTATTGGTGCGCAGTCCACGCATGCATGGACGCAGTCCCGGTGACATGGAGGAGGGTTGGGAGAGGAAAGTTTGAGTCGTGTAAGAGGAGGCGGTCTAATTGAATAGAATGTAAGAATGTAGTAGAATGACAAAATATAGACTGTAGGTAGGACGTATCTATAGACTTGGTTAAAGACAATATGACAGAGATGAACAAAAAAAAAACACATTTTACTTTTCTATTTTCTTTGATTTTCACCGACACCGACATTTTTTTTAGATGATACTTCACCGACGGTGTACGCTGTTAAGTATATGACTTCACAGAATTATGAAGTCATCTCTCCCTAGTTGATCGGTCTTCCTTGCAATTTTACAATTCGTCCTTTCAAGACCCGCCGCCGATAACTATTCTTTATAAACACTTCCTGGAATAGTACTTGAAGAGCGGGGTCCATATTCCCGTAAACAATCTGAAAGCTAATTTGTCAGTGCTCATCTGCAGTTTGTATAGACACTACGGATCACTGTGCAAAACCGTTCTGCGCACGTGCGAAGTGAATGAAAATTCTGTTAACCTCACAAGGAGGTATTTGTCCACTGTGCATCTCAGTGTCACTAGAAAATCTATCATCAGGTCTGTAGCCGTCTGTAACAGAGTGTACAATTGTTCGCACTCTTCGTATATCCACTTCCACAACCGAGCTACATTATTCTTTGTAATAGTAGGCTATACGTGAATACGAACCCAGCCACGACACGCGAATATGTCTGTGCCTGTATTATGTGGTCCATTTACAGTGGTAGGAAGTATCACCTGCGCTTCCTATTTTCCCGTCTCCGGTTGGTGTAAAGCTATTGTTTCATTTAGGCCTATTTCTCCAGGTAATATGCTTAACACTATCGTCTTTCCCCAGTTGCCGGTTTAGTAGTAATTATTATTTTTGTCGAGATAGCTGTGAAAGCGAAATAGCGTCGTAATCCGTACCGCCTTGCTGAGAGAAACCAACACTCATCGAGGAGTTCGCAGTTTTATTATTTATTGTATATTACTGCTCTTCTTCCGCAGAGGTTGTACTAATCACTTTACGATATTAAATTATCGAAACACATAAAACTGAGGAGGGCAACTTTATGTTCAATTGCGACGGGGATCACAATATCCACAATAAATAAGCGCATGAAACATAAAATTCTGTGAGGCTCTTGGACTCATGGCCATTCTGTTATTCCTCCGCCAGCGACAAACCATTCACTGTAGGGTTACAAGTGATTAATATGGAGATTACGTATCAGAAACAAAAAGAAATATTTTTAAGTCTATAATTTATTACCGATAAGACACGTAATATAACCTAACGCGAGTCAGAGTCAACAAACTTTTCCGAATCGTTCGGAACCGTGTGATCGAAATTCTGCCCTAAAATATTTTCAATCCCGCTGCAAGATTTCTACATATCAGAAATAATTGTCATGTCGATCAAGATGTGTTCTTTGATTACGCGTTTAGAGCACTTCAGCCTTGCGGTCCGGAAGAGAGTAAGAATGCATTGTTTGTTCTCACGGCATATGCCGCCATCTTTTTCTTCCACCAACATAATTCTTATTTGTTAGCGCAAGGGTCGGCAAACCTTCGCTAATTTTGTGCCGAAGTAACACAGAATGTCACTCAGCATACCAGTGTAAACCAACTCAGAACGATAAAATACCCACTGCAAAAAATATATGTTTTTGGCGACACAACCTAAAGTAACTACAAACTAAGTTTAGAAACAAATCAAGTTGGTCTATAATATTTTAAATGTTTAATACTAACCGGTAATGTAACTGACTGTTTAAAGGGGTATGAAGTATATGAGTGTATAAGGGCGAACTTCTAAAAAAAAGGGCCAATATCTTCACTCTCATCCACTGAGTACTCCTAACGCTGTTCCCATCCACCAATCGGTCTAGTCTTGTCCCTGCTAATTCTCTCTTAGATGCAACATACTCTCTGATTAGTGCAAATTTCTTCCTCGCTTGCAGAATTCTCAGTATCGACGTCCAGGCCTCGAAAAGTTTTATAAGGTAACTGGTACGCTGTTCACCAGTTTCCACAGTACTGTTACCTTATAATTAGTAAAACTGAAGATGGCCTCCAACGGTGGAGCGGAAATGTCTGTTTCTATCGACAGCATTAGACCACGGTCTAATAGCCCGGCAATTAGTCAGTATTTTAACAGAGTGAACGCCGTCCGTGAAAGCCTAAAAGATATCAGTTAAAGACTGCTTTGTCTACTAACATTTTTTTCTTAGGTAAAGTGGAATACGGAACATTTCTTCGTAATACGGTATACGGAACACAATGCCTTCTTTACGAGGAACTACTATTGGTGTTTTTCAAAGAATTTCTTTAAGAAAGGGTATCGTCTTGTAACGACCAAGAATTAAAAATTTTAGTATGATTGAAAAGACGTTACATTCAGCAAGACACCCCTACACAGGCCACGAGCAATAAATAAGGAACTGTGTGACGAGGTGTCAAGTGAACGTTTGCTTCGGACAATACAAATACGCTTCACATAGCTTTACAATAGGGAACAAGGTTGGCCGTGACAGACTCGACTAAACCGAGATTTACAGCCTGCAAAATGTAAGATAAAAGAAACTGTGTCAAGTACCAATTTAGAGAGAAACTGTGACGGACACACTGCCGGGTTAATTTGAAGTGTACCAGTAATAAGAAAAGGGTGTAAGACACACAATGGTATGTACCCTGTATGAGAACGGACATCGATATCTAAAAGAATAGAATCGAACTTGTGCACAGCAGGGGAACGTCTTACTGGCGACAACTGATATTTACGACAGGGAGAAGGAGTGCCGTTTTGGAAACGACGTCACGCTGCGCCAGGACAGCTATCGGAAAAAAGGGTCGAGGACAGCGAAACAATAACGAAATACGACACATTGTTTGCGTGAGAACTGCAGCGAGATCCGGAGTACGCTTAAACAAAGACATGATGGACAACCAAGAAAATTGCTCCTGTTCTAGGAAAAGAGTACGGAGGCTTTCGACGCGAACTCGTGGGGAGACAGGATACCCAATAACAACCCAGCATCTACCCAGAGAACAGGTGGAGAGGACCGTCGTCATCATGGCAACGGGAACGTCGAATGAGAAGTGAAGAACGATAGTCTGGCATAAGGGTAGGAGATCTTCTGTCCTATCATGTTCGACCTGAGGCGTGTTTTCCAGATGAGTGCATTGTGGTAAACGAGGCTTGATAAAAACTGTTTGCAGAGCACGCGGGAGGACAGTCTTTCATAAATTTTCAATCATATACTTTGAGCAGTCTTCACGTACTTTTAAACAGTTTACTTATAATTTTCGACAGTCTTTTTTTATAACTTTCAACAGTCGGTCGTCATACACTTTTAAGAATCTTCATACATTTTATAACAGTCTTAATACAAAGTTCGATTAACATACGGACAGCAGTGGGACTTTGAAACTCTGCTACGCGGGATATAATTAAGTGACTTAGACATTTCGATATTGGCGTGTATCCGGTAATAGTGTACCTACAGTGACTAAAACATGCGACATACGCCAGTGCTTAATAATTATAGAGTTCTTTATTATACTCAAATTCAGAACTGAACTAACCAATCGCACTTTCATCAATAACCGACGCGTAGAACTATTGTTAATGTAATACCGGACAACGAAATCGTAACGTTGTACAGTGCGGCGAAGCGATACAATATAATTTGGAACAATTACACCACGGCATCAAAGACACTATACATTAATGTACACACAAGAAGTTCAACAATAGACAGACAGACATATACACCATAGATAATGATGAACTTACCCACACGACACATGATTTCATAACTCGAACAGTAACAGCCGAATCAACAGAATACACACACAGCGCGAGTGAATCTGTTCCGCGTGTGTTGAGTGTTAAGTGACATCACAGCTACGCAGCTTCCCACATATGGACCAGCAACGAGAAGGAGTTACTCCGATGGAAATATCGGATAAATCGCTTTACAAGTAATCTTTATGCTATTCTTATCATAAGAACTCTACTGTCCTGTCTCTTTTCAAGAAACACCCCTTGAGTATTTAAATTAAATATGACAAAATAATTAACGCTATTCATCTGAGGCAAGCAATGAACGCATTAGTATAAGATTTATTGTTTGACTATTTGTGTTTTCTATATATCGATTGTATTATATATGTATGTGTATGTTTCCAGCAAACAACGTATTGGATTCGCATTGTAATTTGATATATATACATGTGTTCTTTTATGTTCTTTTTATGAACGTCTTTACAGGGAATCATCCATATTTTATATATTGAAGTCTCTTTATTTAATGATATGACGTTAAATAAATAAGTGTTTATTTTATCCAGAATATATGCGTTCATTATTGTCAAGTTACCTCAGAACAAGAAAGTAATGGCACTTGAATGAATTATAGTAGTTTTATTAACGTATACAACAATTAGAGTCTCCATGCAATAATTATGCTAACATAAAGGAACTAACGTGTCACTTAGCTTCAATCAGTTGACATGAGTAACCTAATTGAGTGATTACACGATCTCATTATGCAAATTAGTATATTTACATAATTAATTAATCACAGTTAGCATAATAAATTAACCCCATTAAAGTTGTATTTGGCTGCCCAACGCGTGGCATATCTTTGTATTTGACGCTCTAGAACACAGGGCGTAATAGGAATTAACTCCCACATCTTTGTATTTGGCGCCCATCGCACGGCAAAGAGCAGGCAGTAGAGATAGGATAAGCGTATATATTAATATTTCATGTTAGTTGTAAGAACAATTATTATTAGTGTGAAGCTAGTTGGACTGGGACTGAATGTTAACGCGGAGTAAGGCTGCAAAAATGACGACCAGTAGTACAGATTCCATGAATTTTGATATTAATAACCAGCAGGGAGTACCTGATGTCGAACGAGAGGAATCACCAACCTATTCACAAATGACCGAGGAGACGTCAGACGTCAGAGCGCGGGGACAGGAGTCCCAACAACAACCGCAAGAGGAGGTGACGTTACGCGCATTAATGGACTTCATGGGTAAGAAATTTGATGAAACTAATGGAAAATTCGAGAAACTAGAAGAAAAGTTTGAAAAGCAGAAGGAAGAGGCTAATGAAAACCTTAGAATAATTAATGAACATTTTATAGAGATTAGAAGAGAAGTGAATGAAAATTTCGAGAAGCAGAATGAAAATTTTACACAAATACGCGCGGAAATGCGTGAATACATAAACAATTGTGACAAGAAGCTAGACGAGCAGAAGGAGCAGCTCGCGCTGTTACGCACAGATATACGTGAACATACGAATACATGGAACAACAACAAAAACGAAGTCGAGAAGAAGCAGGAAGAAGAAGTGAATGAAAGTTACGAAGAGGTACGGAAAGTACGAGATAACGATAACGCTGTTGATTTCACAGACGTGTTAGCTACTAAGAAATTAGCAACTGTGGGATCTAACGTAAGCGTCAGTAGTAAGTCGAGAAACAGGTGGATTAAGAAAAGAAATGATTTTGTTTCTTTGTATTTAATGACGTCAGAAGATGATTATCCAGACATGGATAGAAATAATAAAAGTTTAATACTGTCAAGTAGAATACATAAAAAGCACAATTTATATAGCACGAGAATAGATGCGGCATCAGTGAATCCAACGATGAAGTATCCAACGTGTGGAACAGGCGTACATCGACTAAGTAATCGAGGTGCATTAATAAAGAACATGAAAGGAAAGTTCGATGTTAAGATGAATACTGCATGTTATGAAAATGAATGCAAATTTAAGCAAGCCATGGATGATGTGAAGCGGAAAAACCTACAGGATCCGTATGCATACTCATCATGGACAAGAAATGTTATGAGGAAAAGGAGGAGAAAAAATCTTACTGGACGACTTAAGCATATTATAAGTGCTACCAGTACTGAAAGGCGAGTCCAAGCGCTCGAGGTAAGAATTCTTAAAAATATAGAAAACAAGATATTATTACGTGAGCACACGAGTAGTAAAATGTATGTCGAAGAAAGGAGTTGCATACAGACCTGGAAACGGCGACAAAAGCAATTTAACGCGTGTCGGCTTAGAGAAAGTGGTCGGAAAGGACGATGTGACATATCTTCTACCCACCCTCAGAGAGAGAGAGAAAGGAACATGTCATAAATCTTGGAGGCGGAAGGGCAGCACATTATATCAGAGTAACGGGGACGAGTAACCGGCTGTTGAGTGAATGTGCGGCGCAAACCCCAAGGTCAGCACCCTCACTGTTTACAAACAAAAATGCGTGCGTGAATAATGGCACAAGGTCTACAAGACATACAACTATGTCTCCACAAATAGGAAGTTAAGAACGAAATAAATGAACACGTGGTAAGAAGGCGATTTTAAGAACGTCTGAAAATTTAATAATTAGGTTAGATAACATTGAATAAAATACATTAAATATGATTGATTATGTGAGAATATATAAACCAAGACAATTAGATATGAGTATTAATGAATGACGATTAACGTAGGAAGATAAAATGACGCAACATACGAGCTCACTGAGTGCGATAGCAGTGACAAAGTGAGAGGAAAGTGTAATGAACACCAAGTTGAAGTAGTACTACGGAACGAAAGTACAAGTCTCAAAGGAAAGCGAAAGTTGCATCGACAATCAGTTAGACTAGTGGACTACAGGCGACGGGCTAACGCATAGGTTGAATGTCCCGCGAAAACCGGTCCAACTAGCTAATCGATATGATATATAACTTATTAGCGTATAATTTAAAGATTTTGTACAAGGAGTTCTTAAGTCACGATGTGACAATTAATGACATTCATGACATGTGTATAACCAGTGTTAATGGAAATTTCAATAGAAAGGACACTTATGATGCGAAAAGTTCGATCGAATGTGCAGCAATAAATTGCCAAAGACGTTATAACGAGTTTTATAGACACACGATGATGTTAGATTAATTAATCAAATCTGAGTGATATAAAGCGAAGTTATCTATAATCATAATGATTTCAAATGAATTGTTAATTGTTCCTAAATAATGTATATAAATTTATAATCAATATAATCAGTATAGATGTTAGTAATAAGTATTGTGAGTGATACTCAATAACAAATAGTGAATGTATCAATATGTATTTACAGGTTCGTAAATTGTGTTTTAAATGTTCAAGATAGACTAAGGACATTAACTATCGTAACGATATTTAGACGATACATGAATAATTGCATTTCATGTCGAAACCATTATTTCATGTATTAGGTTATAAGCGGATGACACAGCCATCCACAGCTATTATTATTATTGTAAATAATCCCATATCTAATTAGATATGCAAAATGTGTGAAAATGCGTTCATCCTTCCTCAGATGCACTGCAATAAATTCCCAGAGTTAGTTTACAACAAAATATAGGGAATATATACCCGTATACCCCAAGCAGAGGAAAGTAGGTCAATGACCGCGACTTTATCAGAGGGGACTCCTACAACAAACACAGAGCGCAGAAATCGGATTAGAGTGTCTTCCGCTGATACAACATCCAATCCGATTTGGGGACTTATGTAACGACCAAGAATTAAAAATTTTAGTATGATCGAAAAGACGTTACATTCAGCAAGACACCCCTACACAGGCCACGAGCAATAAATAAGGAACTGTGTGACGAGGTGTCAAGTGAACGTTTGCTTCGGACAATACAAATACGCTTCACATAGCTTTACAATAGGGAACAAGGTTGGCCGTGACAGACTCGACTAAACCGAGATTTACAGCCTGCAAAATGTAAGATAAAAGAAACTGTGTCAAGTACCAATTTAGAGAGAAACTGTGACGGACACACTGCCGGGTTAATTTGAAGTGTACCAGTAATAAGAAAAGGGTGTAAGACACACAATGGTATGTACCCTGTATGAGAACGGACATCGATATCTAAAAGAATAGAATCGAACTTGTGCACAGCAGGGGAACGTCTTACTGGCGACAACTGATATTTACGACAGGGAGAAGGAGTGCCGTTTTGGAAACGACGTCACGCTGCGCCAGGACAGCTATCGGAAAAAAGGGTCGAGGACAGCGAAACAATAACGAAATACGACACATTGTTTGCGTGAGAACTGCAGCGAGATCCGGAGTACGCTTAAACAAAGACATGATGGACAACCAAGAAAATTGCTCCTGTTCTAGGAAAAGAGTACGGAGGCTTTCGACGCGAACTCGTGGGGAGACAGGATACCCAATAACAACCCAGCATCTACCCAGAGAACAGGTGGAGAGGACCGTCGTCATCATGGCAACGGGAACGTCGAATGAGAAGTGAAGAACGATAGTCTGGCATAAGGGTAGGAGATCTTCTGTCCTATCATGTTCGACCTGAGGCGTGTTTTCCAGATGAGTGCATTGTGGTAAACGAGGCTTGATAAAAACTGTTTGCAGAGCACGCGGGAGGACAGTCTTTCATAAATTTTCAATCATATACTTTGAGCAGTCTTCACGTACTTTTAAACAGTTTACTTATAATTTTCGACAGTCTTTTTTTATAACTTTCAACAGTCGGTCGTCATACACTTTTAAGAATCTTCATACATTTTATAACAGTCTTAATACAAAGTTCGATTAACATACGGACAGCAGTGGGACTTTGAAACTCTGCTACGCGGGATATAATTAAGTGACTTAGACATTTCGATATTGGCGTGTATCCGGTAATAGTGTACCTACAGTGACTAAAACATGCGACATACGCCAGTGCTTAATAATTATAGAGTTCTTTATTATACTCAAATTCAGAACTGAACTAACCAATCGCACTTTCATCAATAACCGACGCGTAGAACTATTGTTAATGTAATACCGGACAACGAAATCGTAACGTTGTACAGTGCGGCGAAGCGATACAATATAATTTGGAACAATTACACCACGGCATCAAAGACACTATACATTAATGTACACACAAGAAGTTCAACAATAGACAGACAGACATATACACCATAGATAATGATGAACTTACCCACACGACACATGATTTCATAACTCGAACAGTAACAGCCGAATCAACAGAATACACACACAGCGCGAGTGAATCTGTTCCGCGTGTGTTGAGTGTTAAGTGACATCACAGCTACGCAGCTTCCCACATATGGACCAGCAACGAGAAGGAGTTACTCCGATGGAAATATCGGATAAATCGCTTTACAAGTAATCTTTATGCTATTCTTATCATAAGAACTCTACTGTCCTGTCTCTTTTCAAGAAACACCCCTTGAGTATTTAAATTAAATATGACAAAATAATTAACGCTATTCATCTGAGGCAAGCAATGAACGCATTAGTATAAGATTTATTGTTTGACTATTTGTGTTTTCTATATATCGATTGTATTATATATGTATGTGTATGTTTCCAGCAAACAACGTATTGGATTCGCATTGTAATTTGATATATATACATGTGTTCTTTTATGTTCTTTTTATGAACGTCTTTACAGGGAATCATCCATATTTTATATATTGAAGTCTCTTTATTTAATGATATGACGTTAAATAAATAAGTGTTTATTTTATCCAGAATATATGCGTTCATTATTGTCAAGTTACCTCAGAACAAGAAAGTAATGGCACTTGAATGAATTATAGTAGTTTTATTAACGTATACAACAATTAGAGTCTCCATGCAATAATTATGCTAACATAAAGGAACTAACGTGTCACTTAGCTTCAATCAGTTGACATGAGTAACCTAATTGAGTGATTACACGATCTCATTATGCAAATTAGTATATTTACATAATTAATTAATCACAGTTAGCATAATAAATTAACCCCATTAAAGTTGTATTTGGCTGCCCAACGCGTGGCATATCTTTGTATTTGACGCTATAGAACACAGGGCGTAATAGGAATTAACTCCCACATCTTTGTATTTGGCGCCCATCGCACGGCAAAGAGCAGGCAGTAGAGATAGGATAAGCGTATATATTAATATTTCATGTTAGTTGTAAGAACAATTATTATTAGTGTGAAGCTAGTTGGACTGGGACTGAATGTTAACGCGGAGTAAGGCTGCAAAAATGACGACCAGTAGTACAGATTCCATGAATTTTGATATTAATAACCAGCAGGGAGTACCTGATGTCGAACGAGAGGAATCACCAACCTATTCACAAATGACCGAGGAGACGTCAGACGTCAGAGCGCGGGGACAGGAGTCCCAACAACAACCGCAAGAGGAGGTGACGTTACGCGCATTAATGGACTTCATGGGTAAGAAATTTGATGAAACTAATGGAAAATTCGAGAAACTAGAAGAAAAGTTTGAAAAGCAGAAGGAAGAGGCTAATGAAAACCTTAGAATAATTAATGAACATTTTATAGAGATTAGAAGAGAAGTGAATGAAAATTTCGAGAAGCAGAATGAAAATTTTACACAAATACGCGCGGAAATGCGTGAATACATAAACAATTGTGACAAGAAGCTAGACGAGCAGAAGGAGCAGCTCGCGCTGTTACGCACAGATATACGTGAACATACGAATACATGGAACAACAACAAAAACGAAGTCGAGAAGAAGCAGGAAGAAGAAGTGAATGAAAGTTACGAAGAGGTACGGAAAGTACGAGATAACGATAACGCTGTTGATTTCACAGACGTGTTAGCTACTAAGAAATTAGCAACTGTGGGATCTAACGTAAGCGTCAGTAGTAAGTCGAGAAACAGGTGGATTAAGAAAAGAAATGATTTTGTTTCTTTGTATTTAATGACGTCAGAAGATGATTATCCAGACATGGATAGAAATAATAAAAGTTTAATACTGTCAAGTAGAATACATAAAAAGCACAATTTATATAGCACGAGAATAGATGCGGCATCAGTGAATCCAACGATGAAGTATCCAACGTGTGGAACAGGCGTACATCGACTAAGTAATCGAGGTGCATTAATAAAGAACATGAAAGGAAAGTTCGATGTTAAGATGAATACTGCATGTTATGAAAATGAATGCAAATTTAAGCAAGCCATGGATGATGTGAAGCGGAAAAACCTACAGGATCCGTATGCATACTCATCATGGACAAGAAATGTTATGAGGAAAAGGAGGAGAAAAAATCTTACTGGACGACTTAAGCATATTATAAGTGCTACCAGTACTGAAAGGCGAGTCCAAGCGCTCGAGGTAAGAATTCTTAAAAATATAGAAAACAAGATATTATTACGTGAGCACACGAGTAGTAAAATGTATGTCGAAGAAAGGAGTTGCATACAGACCTGGAAACGGCGACAAAAGCAATTTAACGCGTGTCGGCTTAGAGAAAGTGGTCGGAAAGGACGATGTGACATATCTTCTACCCACCCTCAGAGAGAGAGAGAAAGGAACATGTCATAAATCTTGGAGGCAGAAGGGCAGCACATTATATCAGAGTAACGGGGACGAGTAACCGGCTGTTGAGTGAATGTGCGGCGCAAACCCCAAGGTCAGCACCCTCACTGTTTACAAACAAAAATGCGTGCGTGAATAATGGCACAAGGTCTACAAGACATACAACTATGTCTCCACAAATAGGAAGTTAAGAACGAAATAAATGAACACGTGGTAAGAAGGCGATTTTAAGAACGTCTGAAAATTTAATAATTAGGTTAGATAACATTGAATAAAATACATTAAATATGATTGATTATGTGAGAATATATAAACCAAGACAATTAGATATGAGTATTAATGAATGACGATTAACGTAGGAAGATAAAATGACGCAACATACGAGCTCACTGAGTGCGATAGCAGTGACAAAGTGAGAGGAAAGTGTAATGAACACCAAGTTGAAGTAGTACTACGGAACGAAAGTACAAGTCTCAAAGGAAAGCGAAAGTTGCATCGACAATCAGTTAGACTAGTGGACTACAGGCGACGGGCTAACGCATAGGTTGAATGTCCCGCGAAAACCGGTCCAACTAGCTAATCGATATGATATATAACTTATTAGCGTATAATTTAAAGATTTTGTACAAGGAGTTCTTAAGTCACGATGTGACAATTAATGACATTCATGACATGTGTATAACCAGTGTTAATGGAAATTTCAATAGAAAGGACACTTATGATGCGAAAAGTTCGATCGAATGTGCAGCAATAAATTGCCAAAGACGTTATAACGAGTTTTATAGACACACGATGATGTTAGATTAATTAATCAAATCTGAGTGATATAAAGCGAAGTTATCTATAATCATAATGATTTCAAATGAATTGTTAATTGTTCCTAAATAATGTATATAAATTTATAATCAATATAATCAGTATAGATGTTAGTAATAAGTATTGTGAGTGATACTCAATAACAAATAGTGAATGTATCAATATGTATTTACAGGTTCGTAAATTGTGTTTTAAATGTTCAAGATAGACTAAGGACATTAACTATCGTAACGATATTTAGACGATACATGAATAATTGCATTTCATGTCGAAACCATTATTTCATGTATTAGGTTATAAGCGGATGACACAGCCATCCACAGCTATTATTATTATTGTAAATAATCCCATATCTAATTAGATATGCAAAATGTGTGAAAATGCGTTCATCCTTCCTCAGATGCACTGCAATAAATTCCCAGAGTTAGTTTACAACAAAATATAGGGAATATATACCCGTATACCCCAAGCAGAGGAAAGTAGGTCAATGACCGCGACTTTATCAGAGGGGACTCCTACAACAAACACAGAGCGCAGAAATCGGATTAGAGTGTCTTCCGCTGATACAACATCCAATCCGATTTGGGGACCTATGTAACGACCAAGAATTAAAAATTTTAGTATGATCGAAAAGACGTTACATTCAGCAAGACACCCCTACACAGGCCACGAGCAATAAATAAGGAACTGTGTGACGAGGTGTCAAGTGAACGTTTGCTTCGGACAATACAAATACGCTTCACATAGCTTTACAATAGGGAACAAGGTTGGCCGTGACAGACTCGACTAAACCGAGATTTACAGCCTGCAAAATGTAAGATAAAAGAAACTGTGTCAAGTACCAATTTAGAGAGAAACTGTGACGGACACACTGCCGGGTTAATTTGAAGTGTACCAGTAATAAGAAAAGGGTGTAAGACACACAATGGTATGTACCCTGTATGAGAACGGACATCGATATCTAAAAGAATAGAATCGAACTTGTGCACAGCAGGGGAACGTCTTACTGGCGACAACTGATATTTACGACAGGGAGAAGGAGTGCCGTTTTGGAAACGACGTCACGCTGCGCCAGGACAGCTATCGGAAAAAAGGGTCGAGGACAGCGAAACAATAACGAAATACGACACATTGTTTGCGTGAGAACTGCAGCGAGATCCGGAGTACGCTTAAACAAAGACATGATGGACAACCAAGAAAATTGCTCCTGTTCTAGGAAAAGAGTACGGAGGCTTTCGACGCGAACTCGTGGGGAGACAGGATACCCAATAACAACCCAGCATCTACCCAGAGAACAGGTGGAGAGGACCGTCGTCATCATGGCAACGGGAACGTCGAATGAGAAGTGAAGAACGATAGTCTGGCATAAGGGTAGGAGATCTTCTGTCCTATCATGTTCGACCTGAGGCGTGTTTTCCAGATGAGTGCATTGTGGTAAACGAGGCTTGATAAAAACTGTTTGCAGAGCACGCGGGAGGACAGTCTTTCATAAATTTTCAATCATATACTTTGAGCAGTCTTCACGTACTTTTAAACAGTTTACTTATAATTTTCGACAGTCTTTTTTTATAACTTTCAACAGTCGGTCGTCATACACTTTTAAGAATCTTCATACATTTTATAACAGTCTTAATACAAAGTTCGATTAACATACGGACAGCAGTGGGACTTTGAAACTCTGCTACGCGGGATATAATTAAGTGACTTAGACATTTCGATATTGGCGTGTATCCGGTAATAGTGTACCTACAGTGACTAAAACATGCGACATACGCCAGTGCTTAATAATTATAGAGTTCTTTATTATACTCAAATTCAGAACTGAACTAACCAATCGCACTTTCATCAATAACCGACGCGTAGAACTATTGTTAATGTAATACCGGACAACGAAATCGTAACGTTGTACAGTGCGGCGAAGCGATACAATATAATTTGGAACAATTACACCACGGCATCAAAGACACTATACATTAATGTACACACAAGAAGTTCAACAATAGACAGACAGACATATACACCATAGATAATGATGAACTTACCCACACGACACATGATTTCATAACTCGAACAGTAACAGCCGAATCAACAGAATACACACACAGCGCGAGTGAATCTGTTCCGCGTGTGTTGAGTGTTAAGTGACATCACAGCTACGCAGCTTCCCACATATGGACCAGCAACGAGAAGGAGTTACTCCGATGGAAATATCGGATAAATCGCTTTACAAGTAATCTTTATGCTATTCTTATCATAAGAACTCTACTGTCCTGTCTCTTTTCAAGAAACACCCCTTGAGTATTTAAATTAAATATGACAAAATAATTAACGCTATTCATCTGAGGCAAGCAATGAACGCATTAGTATAAGATTTATTGTTTGACTATTTGTGTTTTCTATATATCGATTGTATTATATATGTATGTGTATGTTTCCAGCAAACAACGTATTGGATTCGCATTGTAATTTGATATATATACATGTGTTCTTTTATGTTCTTTTTATGAACGTCTTTACAGGGAATCATCCATATTTTATATATTGAAGTCTCTTTATTTAATGATATGACGTTAAATAAATAAGTGTTTATTTTACCCAGAATATATGCGTTCATTATTGTCAAGTTACCTCAGAACAAGAAAGTAATGGCACTTGAATGAATTATAGTAGTTTTATTAACGTATACAACAATTAGAGTCTCCATGCAATAATTATGCTAACATAAAGGAACTAACGTGTCACTTAGCTTCAATCAGTTGACATGAGTAACCTAATTGAGTGATTACACGATCTCATTATGCAAATTAGTATATTTACATAATTAATTAATCACAGTTAGCATAATAAATTAACCCCATTAAAGTTGTATTTGGCTGCCCAACGCGTGGCATATCTTTGTATTTGACGCTCTAGAACACAGGGCGTAATAGGAATTAACTCCCACATCTTTGTATTTGGCGCCCATCGCACGGCAAAGAGCAGGCAGTAGAGATAGGATAAGCGTATATATTAATATTTCATGTTAGTTGTAAGAACAATTATTATTAGTGTGAAGCTAGTTGGACTGGGACTGAATGTTAACGCGGAGTAAGGCTGCAAAAATGACGACCAGTAGTACAGATTCCATGAATTTTGATATTAATAACCAGCAGGGAGTACCTGATGTCGAACGAGAGGAATCACCAACCTATTCACAAATGACCGAGGAGACGTCAGACGTCAGAGCGCGGGGACAGGAGTCCCAACAACAACCGCAAGAGGAGGTGACGTTACGCGCATTAATGGACTTCATGGGTAAGAAATTTGATGAAACTAATGGAAAATTCGAGAAACTAGAAGAAAAGTTTGAAAAGCAGAAGGAAGAGGCTAATGAAAACCTTAGAATAATTAATGAACATTTTATAGAGATTAGAAGAGAAGTGAATGAAAATTTCGAGAAGCAGAATGAAAATTTTACACAAATACGCGCGGAAATGCGTGAATACATAAACAATTGTGACAAGAAGCTAGACGAGCAGAAGGAGCAGCTCGCGCTGTTACGCACAGATATACGTGAACATACGAATACATGGAACAACAACAAAAACGAAGTCGAGAAGAAGCAGGAAGAAGAAGTGAATGAAAGTTACGAAGAGGTACGGAAAGTACGAGATAACGATAACGCTGTTGATTTCACAGACGTGTTAGCTACTAAGAAATTAGCAACTGTGGGATCTAACGTAAGCGTCAGTAGTAAGTCGAGAAACAGGTGGATTAAGAAAAGAAATGATTTTGTTTCTTTGTATTTAATGACGTCAGAAGATGATTATCCAGACATGGATAGAAATAATAAAAGTTTAATACTGTCAAGTAGAATACATAAAAAGCACAATTTATATAGCACGAGAATAGATGCGGCATCAGTGAATCCAACGATGAAGTATCCAACGTGTGGAACAGGCGTACATCGACTAAGTAATCGAGGTGCATTAATAAAGAACATGAAAGGAAAGTTCGATGTTAAGATGAATACTGCATGTTATGAAAATGAATGCAAATTTAAGCAAGCCATGGATGATGTGAAGCGGAAAAACCTACAGGATCCGTATGCATACTCATCATGGACAAGAAATGTTATGAGGAAAAGGAGGAGAAAAAATCTTACTGGACGACTTAAGCATATTATAAGTGCTACCAGTACTGAAAGGCGAGTCCAAGCGCTCGAGGTAAGAATTCTTAAAAATATAGAAAACAAGATATTATTACGTGAGCACACGAGTAGTAAAATGTATGTCGAAGAAAGGAGTTGCATACAGACCTGGAAACGGCGACAAAAGCAATTTAACGCGTGTCGGCTTAGAGAAAGTGGTCGGAAAGGACGATGTGACATATCTTCTACCCACCCTCAGAGAGAGAGAGAAAGGAACATGTCATAAATCTTGGAGGCGGAAGGGCAGCACATTATATCAGAGTAACGGGGACGAGTAACCGGCTGTTGAGTGAATGTGCGGCGCAAACCCCAAGGTCAGCACCCTCACTGTTTACAAACAAAAATGCGTGCGTGAATAATGGCACAAGGTCTACAAGACATACAACTATGTCTCCACAAATAGGAAGTTAAGAACGAAATAAATGAACACGTGGTAAGAAGGCGATTTTAAGAACGTCTGAAAATTTAATAATTAGGTTAGATAACATTGAATAAAATACATTAAATATGATTGATTATGTGAGAATATATAAACCAAGACAATTAGATATGAGTATTAATGAATGACGATTAACGTAGGAAGATAAAATGACGCAACATACGAGCTCACTGAGTGCGATAGCAGTGACAAAGTGAGAGGAAAGTGTAATGAACACCAAGTTGAAGTAGTACTACGGAACGAAAGTACAAGTCTCAAAGGAAAGCGAAAGTTGCATCGACAATCAGTTAGACTAGTGGACTACAGGCGACGGGCTAACGCATAGGTTGAATGTCCCGCGAAAACCGGTCCAACTAGCTAATCGATATGATATATAACTTATTAGCGTATAATTTAAAGATTTTGTACAAGGAGTTCTTAAGTCACGATGTGACAATTAATGACATTCATGACATGTGTATAACCAGTGTTAATGGAAATTTCAATAGAAAGGACACTTATGATGCGAAAAGTTCGATCGAATGTGCAGCAATAAATTGCCAAAGACGTTATAACGAGTTTTATAGACACACGATGATGTTAGATTAATTAATCAAATCTGAGTGATATAAAGCGAAGTTATCTATAATCATAATGATTTCAAATGAATTGTTAATTGTTCCTAAATAATGTATATAAATTTATAATCAATATAATCAGTATAGATGTTAGTAATAAGTATTGTGAGTGATACTCAATAACAAATAGTGAATGTATCAATATGTATTTACAGGTTCGTAAATTGTGTTTTAAATGTTCAAGATAGACTAAGGACATTAACTATCGTAACGATATTTAGACGATACATGAATAATTGCATTTCATGTCGAAACCATTATTTCATGTATTAGGTTATAAGCGGATGACACAGCCATCCACAGCTATTATTATTATTGTAAATAATCCCATATCTAATTAGATATGCAAAATGTGTGAAAATGCGTTCATCCTTCCTCAGATGCACTGCAATAAATTCCCAGAGTTAGTTTACAACAAAATATAGGGAATATATACCCGTATACCCCAAGCAGAGGAAAGTAGGTCAATGACCGCGACTTTATCAGAGGGGACTCCTACAACAAACACAGAGCGCAGAAATCGGATTAGAGTGTCTTCCGCTGATACAACATCCAATCCGATTTGGGGACTTATGTAACGACCAAGAATTAAAAATTTTAGTATGATCGAAAAGACGTTACATTCAGCAAGACACCCCTACACAGGCCACGAGCAATAAATAAGGAACTGTGTGACGAGGTGTCAAGTGAACGTTTGCTTCGGACAATACAAATACGCTTCACATAGCTTTACAATAGGGAACAAGGTTGGCCGTGACAGACTCGACTAAACCGAGATTTACAGCCTGCAAAATGTAAGATAAAAGAAACTGTGTCAAGTACCAATTTAGAGAGAAACTGTGACGGACACACTGCCGGGTTAATTTGAAGTGTACCAGTAATAAGAAAAGGGTGTAAGACACACAATGGTATGTACCCTGTATGAGAACGGACATCGATATCTAAAAGAATAGAATCGAACTTGTGCACAGCAGGGGAACGTCTTACTGGCGACAACTGATATTTACGACAGGGAGAAGGAGTGCCGTTTTGGAAACGACGTCACGCTGCGCCAGGACAGCTATCGGAAAAAAGGGTCGAGGACAGCGAAACAATAACGAAATACGACACATTGTTTGCGTGAGAACTGCAGCGAGATCCGGAGTACGCTTAAACAAAGACATGATGGACAACCAAGAAAATTGCTCCTGTTCTAGGAAAAGAGTACGGAGGCTTTCGACGCGAACTCGTGGGGAGACAGGATACCCAATCACAACCCAGCATCTACCCAGAGAACAGGTGGAGAGGACCGTCGTCATCATGGCAACGGGAACGTCGAATGAGAAGTGAAGAACGATAGTCTGGCATAAGGGTAGGAGATCTTCTGTCCTATCATGTTCGACCTGAGGCGTGTTTTCCAGATGAGTGCATTGTGGTAAACGAGGCTTGATAAAAACTGTTTGCAGAGCACGCGGGAGGACAGTCTTTCATAAATTTTCAATCATATACTTTGAGCAGTCTTCACGTACTTTTAAACAGTTTACTTATAATTTTCGACAGTCTTTTTTTATAACTTTCAACAGTCGGTCGTCATACACTTTTAAGAATCTTCATACATTTTATAACAGTCTTAATACAAAGTTCGATTAACATACGGACAGCAGTGGGACTTTGAAACTCTGCTACGCGGGATATAATTAAGTGACTTAGACATTTCGATATTGGCGTGTATCCGGTAATAGTGTACCTACAGTGACTAAAACATGCGACATACGCCAGTGCTTAATAATTATAGAGTTCTTTATTATACTCAAATTCAGAACTGAACTAACCAATCGCACTTTCATCAATAACCGACGCGTAGAACTATTGTTAATGTAATACCGGACAACGAAATCGTAACGTTGCACAGTGCGGCGAAGCGATACAATATAATTTGGAACAATTACACCACGGCATCAAAGACACTATACATTAATGTACACACAAGAAGTTCAACAATAGACAGACAGACATATACACCATAGATAATGATGAACTTACCCACACGACACATGATTTCATAACTCGAACAGTAACAGCCGAATCAACAGAATACACACACAGCGCGAGTGAATCTGTTCCGCGTGTGTTGAGTGTTAAGTGACATCACAGCTACGCAGCTTCCCACATATGGACCAGCAACGAGAAGGAGTTACTCCGATGGAAATATCGGATAAATCGCTTTACAAGTAATCTTTATGCTATTCTTATCATAAGAACTCTACTGTCCTGTCTCTTTTCAAGAAACACCCCTTGAGTATTTAAATTAAATATGACAAAATAATTAACGCTATTCATCTGAGGCAAGCAATGAACGCATTAGTATAAGATTTATTGTTTGACTATTTGTGTTTTCTATATATCGATTGTATTATGTATGTATGTGTATGTTTCCAGCAAACAACGTATTGGATTCGCATTGTAATTTGATATATATACATGTGTTCTTTTATGTTCTTTTTATGAACGTCTTTACAGGGAATCATCCATATTTTATATATTGAAGTCTCTTTATTTAATGATATGACGTTAAATAAATAAGTGTTTATTTTATCCAGAATATATGCGTTCATTATTGTCAAGTTACCTCAGAACAAGAAAGTAATGGCACTTGAATGAATTATAGTAGTTTTATTAACGTATACAACAATTAGAGTCTCCATGCAATAATTATGCTAACATAAAGGAACTAACGTGTCACTTAGCTTCAATCAGTTGACATGAGTAACCTAATTGAGTGATTACACGATCTCATTATGCAAATTAGTATATTTACATAATTAATTAATCACAGTTAGCATAATAAATTAACCCCATTAAAGTTGTATTTGGCTGCCCAACGCGTGGCATATCTTTGTATTTGACGCTCTAGAACACAGGGCGTAATAGGAATTAACTCCCACATCTTTGTATTTGGCGCCCATCGCACGGCAAAGAGCAGGCAGTAGAGATAGGATAAGCGTATATATTAATATTTCATGTTAGTTGTAAGAACAATTATTATTAGTGTGAAGCTAGTTGGACTGGGACTGAATGTTAACGCGGAGTAAGGCTGCAAAAATGACGACCAGTAGTACAGATTCCATGAATTTTGATATTAATAACCAGCAGGGAGTACCTGATGTCGAACGAGAGGAATCACCAACCTATTCACAAATGACCGAGGAGACGTCAGACGTCAGAGCGCGGGGACAGGAGTCCCAACAACAACCGCAAGAGGAGGTGACGTTACGCGCATTAATGGACTTCATGGGTAAGAAATTTGATGAAACTAATGGAAAATTCGAGAAACTAGAAGAAAAGTTTGAAAAGCAGAAGGAAGAGGCTAATGAAAACCTTAGAATAATTAATGAACATTTTATAGAGATTAGAAGAGAAGTGAATGAAAATTTCGAGAAGCAGAATGAAAATTTTACACAAATACGCGCGGAAATGCGTGAATACATAAACAATTGTGACAAGAAGCTAGACGAGCAGAAGGAGCAGCTCGCGCTGTTACGCACAGATATACGTGAACATACGAATACATGGAACAACAACAAAAACGAAGTCGAGAAGAAGCAGGAAGAAGAAGTGAATGAAAGTTGCGAAGAGGTACGGAAAGTACGAGATAACGATAACGCTGTTGATTTCACAGACGTGTTAGCTACTAAGAAATTAGCAACTGTGCGATCTAACGTAAGCGTCAGTAGTAAGTCGAGAAACAGGTGGATTAAGAAAAGAAATGATTTTGTTTCTTTGTATTTAATGACGTCAGAAGATGATTATCCAGACATGGATAGAAATAATAAAAGTTTAATACTGTCAAGTAGAATACATAAAAAGCACAATTTATATAGCACGAGAATAGATGCGGCATCAGTGAATCCAACGATGAAGTATCCAACGTGTGGAACAGGCGTACATCGACTAAGTAATCGAGGTGCATTAATAAAGAACATGAAAGGAAAGTTCGATGTTAAGATGAATACTGCATGTTATGAAAATGAATGCAAATTTAAGCAAGCCATGGATGATGTGAAGCGGAAAAACCTACAGGATCCGTATGCATACTCATCATGGACAAGAAATGTTATGAGGAAAAGGAGGAGAAAAAATCTTACTGGACGACTTAAGCATATTATAAGTGCTACCAGTACTGAAAGGCGAGTCCAAGCGCTCGAGGTAAGAATTCTTAAAAATATAGAAAACAAGATATTATTACGTGAGCACACGAGTAGTAAAATGTATGTCGAAGAAAGGAGTTGCATACAGACCTGGAAACGGCGACAAAAGCAATTTAACGCGTGTCGGCTTAGAGAAAGTGGTCGGAAAGGACGATGTGACATATCTTCTACCCACCCTCAGAGAGAGAGAGAAAGGAACATGTCATAAATCTTGGAGGCGGAAGGGCAGCACATTATATCAGAGTAACGGGGACGAGTAACCGGCTGTTGAGTGAATGTGCGGCGCAAACCCCAAGGTCAGCACCCTCACTGTTTACAAACAAAAATGCGTGCGTGAATAATGGCACAAGGTCTACAAGACATACAACTATGTCTCCACAAATAGGAAGTTAAGAACGAAATAAATGAACACGTGGTAAGAAGGCGATTTTAAGAACGTCTGAAAATTTAATAATTAGGTTAGATAACATTGAATAAAATACATTAAATATGATTGATTATGTGAGAATATATAAACCAAGACAATTAGATATGAGTATTAATGAATGACGATTAACGTAGGAAGATAAAATGACGCAACATACGAGCTCACTGAGTGCGATAGCAGTGACAAAGTGAGAGGCAAGTGTAATGAACACCAAGTTGAAGTAGTACTACGGAACGAAAGTACAAGTCTCAAAGGAAAGCGAAAGTTGCATCGACAATCAGTTAGACTAGTGGACTACAGGCGACGGGCTAACGCATAGGTTGAATGTCCCGCGAAAACCGGTCCAACTAGCTAATCGATATGATATATAACTTATTAGCGTATAATTTAAAGATTTTGTACAAGGAGTTCTTAAGTCACGATGTGACAATTAATGACATTCATGACATGTGTATAACCAGTGTTAATGGAAATTTCAATAGAAAGGACACTTATGATGCGAAAAGTTCGATCGAATGTGCAGCAATAAATTGCCAAAGACGTTATAACGAGTTTTATAGACACACGATGATGTTAGATTAATTAATCAAATCTGAGTGATATAAAGCGAAGTTATCTATAATCATAATGATTTCAAATGAATTGTTAATTGTTCCTAAATAATGTATATAAATTTATAATCAATATAATCAGTATAGATGTTAGTAATAAGTATTGTGAGTGATACTCAATAACAAATAGTGAATGTATCAATATGTATTTACAGGTTCGTAAATTGTGTTTTAAATGTTCAAGATAGACTAAGGACATTAACTATCGTAACGATATTTAGACGATACATGAATAATTGCATTTCATGTCGAAACCATTATTTCATGTATTAGGTTATAAGCGGATGACACAGCCATCCACAGCTATTATTATTATTGTAAATAATCCCATATCTAATTAGATATGCAAAATGTGTGAAAATGCGTTCATCCTTCCTCAGATGCACTGCAATAAATTCCCAGAGTTAGTTTACAACAAAATATAGGGAATATATACCCGTATACCCCAAGCAGAGGAAAGTAGGTCAATGACCGCGACTTTATCAGAGGGGACTCCTACAACAAACACAGAGCGCAGAAATCGGATTAGAGTGTCTTCCGCTGATACAACATCCAATCCGATTTGGGGACTTATGTAACGACCAAGAATTAAAAATTTTAGTATGATCGAAAAGACGTTACATTCAGCAAGACACCCCTACACAGGCCACGAGCAATAAATAAGGAACTGTGTGACGAGGTGTCAAGTGAACGTTTGCTTCGGACAATACAAATACGCTTCACATAGCTTTACAATAGGGAACAAGGTTGGCCGTGACAGACTCGACTAAACCGAGATTTACAGCCTGCAAAATGTAAGATAAAAGAAACTGTGTCAAGTACCAATTTAGAGAGAAACTGTGACGGACACACTGCCGGGTTAATTTGAAGTGTACCAGTAATAAGAAAAGGGTGTAAGACACACAATGGTATGTACCCTGTATGAGAACGGACATCGATATCTAAAAGAATAGAATCGAACTTGTGCACAGCAGGGGAACGTCTTACTGGCGACAACTGATATTTACGACAGGGAGAAGGAGTGCCGTTTTGGAAACGACGTCACGCTGCGCCAGGACAGCTATCGGAAAAAAGGGTCGAGGACAGCGAAACAATAACGAAATACGACACATTGTTTGCGTGAGAACTGCAGCGAGATCCGGAGTACGCTTAAACAAAGACATGATGGACAACCAAGAAAATTGCTCCTGTTCTAGGAAAAGAGTACGGAGGCTTTCGACGCGAACTCGTGGGGAGACAGGATACCCAATCACAACCCAGCATCTACCCAGAGAACAGGTGGAGAGGACCGTCGTCATCATGGCAACGGGAACGTCGAATGAGAAGTGAAGAACGATAGTCTGGCATAAGGGTAGGAGATCTTCTGTCCTATCATGTTCGACCTGAGGCGTGTTTTCCAGATGAGTGCATTGTGGTAAACGAGGCTTGATAAAAACTGTTTGCAGAGCACGCGGGAGGACAGTCTTTCATAAATTTTCAATCATATACTTTGAGCAGTCTTCACGTACTTTTAAACAGTTTACTTATAATTTTCGACAGTCTTTTTTTATAACTTTCAACAGTCGGTCGTCATACACTTTTAAGAATCTTCATACATTTTATAACAGTCTTAATACAAAGTTCGATTAACATACGGACAGCAGTGGGACTTTGAAACTCTGCTACGCGGGATATAATTAAGTGACTTAGACATTTCGATATTGGCGTGTATCCGGTAATAGTGTACCTACAGTGACTAAAACATGCGACATACGCCAGTGCTTAATAATTATAGAGTTCTTTATTATACTCAAATTCAGAACTGAACTAACCAATCGCACTTTCATCAATAACCGACGCGTAGAACTATTGTTAATGTAATACCGGACAACGAAATCGTAACGTTGCACAGTGCGGCGAAGCGATACAATATAATTTGGAACAATTACACCACGGCATCAAAGACACTATACATTAATGTACACACAAGAAGTTCAACAATAGACAGACAGACATATACACCATAGATAATGATGAACTTACCCACACGACACATGATTTCATAACTCGAACAGTAACAGCCGAATCAACAGAATACACACACAGCGCGAGTGAATCTGTTCCGCGTGTGTTGAGTGTTAAGTGACATCACAGCTACGCAGCTTCCCACATATGGACCAGCAACGAGAAGGAGTTACTCCGATGGAAATATCGGATAAATCGCTTTACAAGTAATCTTTATGCTATTCTTATCATAAGAACTCTACTGTCCTGTCTCTTTTCAAGAAACACCCCTTGAGTATTTAAATTAAATATGACAAAATAATTAACGCTATTCATCTGAGGCAAGCAATGAACGCATTAGTATAAGATTTATTGTTTGACTATTTGTGTTTTCTATATATCGATTGTATTATGTATGTATGTGTATGTTTCCAGCAAACAACGTATTGGATTCGCATTGTAATTTGATATATATACATGTGTTCTTTTATGTTCTTTTTATGAACGTCTTTACAGGGAATCATCCATATTTTATATATTGAAGTCTCTTTATTTAATGATATGACGTTAAATAAATAAGTGTTTATTTTATCCAGAATATATGCGTTCATTATTGTCAAGTTACCTCAGAACAAGAAAGTAATGGCACTTGAATGAATTATAGTAGTTTTATTAACGTATACAACAATTAGAGTCTCCATGCAATAATTATGCTAACATAAAGGAACTAACGTGTCACTTAGCTTCAATCAGTTGACATGAGTAACCTAATTGAGTGATTACACGATCTCATTATGCAAATTAGTATATTTACATAATTAATTAATCACAGTTAGCATAATAAATTAACCCCATTAAAGTTGTATTTGGCTGCCCAACGCGTGGCATATCTTTGTATTTGACGCTCTAGAACACAGGGCGTAATAGGAATTAACTCCCACATCTTTGTATTTGGCGCCCATCGCACGGCAAAGAGCAGGCAGTAGAGATAGGATAAGCGTATATATTAATATTTCATGTTAGTTGTAAGAACAATTATTATTAGTGTGAAGCTAGTTGGACTGGGACTGAATGTTAACGCGGAGTAAGGCTGCAAAAATGACGACCAGTAGTACAGATTCCATGAATTTTGATATTAATAACCAGCAGGGAGTACCTGATGTCGAACGAGAGGAATCACCAACCTATTCACAAATGACCGAGGAGACGTCAGACGTCAGAGCGCGGGGACAGGAGTCCCAACAACAACCGCAAGAGGAGGTGACGTTACGCGCATTAATGGACTTCATGGGTAAGAAATTTGATGAAACTAATGGAAAATTCGAGAAACTAGAAGAAAAGTTTGAAAAGCAGAAGGAAGAGGCTAATGAAAACCTTAGAATAATTAATGAACATTTTATAGAGATTAGAAGAGAAGTGAATGAAAATTTCGAGAAGCAGAATGAAAATTTTACACAAATACGCGCGGAAATGCGTGAATACATAAACAATTGTGACAAGAAGCTAGACGAGCAGAAGGAGCAGCTCGCGCTGTTACGCACAGATATACGTGAACATACGAATACATGGAACAACAACAAAAACGAAGTCGAGAAGAAGCAGGAAGAAGAAGTGAATGAAAGTTGCGAAGAGGTACGGAAAGTACGAGATAACGATAACGCTGTTGATTTCACAGACGTGTTAGCTACTAAGAAATTAGCAACTGTGGGATCTAACGTAAGCGTCAGTAGTAAGTCGAGAAACAGGTGGATTAAGAAAAGAAATGATTTTGTTTCTTTGTATTTAATGACGTCAGAAGATGATTATCCAGACATGGATAGAAATAATAAAAGTTTAATACTGTCAAGTAGAATACATAAAAAGCACAATTTATATAGCACGAGAATAGATGCGGCATCAGTGAATCCAACGATGAAGTATCCAACGTGTGGAACAGGCGTACATCGACTAAGTAATCGAGGTGCATTAATAAAGAACATGAAAGGAAAGTTCGATGTTAAGATGAATACTGCATGTTATGAAAATGAATGCAAATTTAAGCAAGCCATGGATGATGTGAAGCGGAAAAACCTACAGGATCCGTATGCATACTCATCATGGACAAGAAATGTTATGAGGAAAAGGAGGAGAAAAAATCTTACTGGACGACTTAAGCATATTATAAGTGCTACCAGTACTGAAAGGCGAGTCCAAGCGCTCGAGGTAAGAATTCTTAAAAATATAGAAAACAAGATATTATTACGTGAGCACACGAGTAGTAAAATGTATGTCGAAGAAAGGAGTTGCATACAGACCTGGAAACGGCGACAAAAGCAATTTAACGCGTGTCGGCTTAGAGAAAGTGGTCGGAAAGGACGATGTGACATATCTTCTACCCACCCTCAGAGAGAGAGAGAAAGGAACATGTCATAAATCTTGGAGGCGGAAGGGCAGCACATTATATCAGAGTAACGGGGACGAGTAACCGGCTGTTGAGTGAATGTGCGGCGCAAACCCCAAGGTCAGCACCCTCACTGTTTACAAACAAAAATGCGTGCGTGAATAATGGCACAAGGTCTACAAGACATACAACTATGTCTCCACAAATAGGAAGTTAAGAACGAAATAAATGAACACGTGGTAAGAAGGCGATTTTAAGAACGTCTGAAAATTTAATAATTAGGTTAGATAACATTGAATAAAATACATTAAATATGATTGATTATGTGAGAATATATAAACCAAGACAATTAGATATGAGTATTAATGAATGACGATTAACGTAGGAAGATAAAATGACGCAACATACGAGCTCACTGAGTGCGATAGCAGTGACAAAGTGAGAGGCAAGTGTAATGAACACCAAGTTGAAGTAGTACTACGGAACGAAAGTACAAGTCTCAAAGGAAAGCGAAAGTTGCATCGACAATCAGTTAGACTAGTGGACTACAGGCGACGGGCTAACGCATAGGTTGAATGTCCCGCGAAAACCGGTCCAACTAGCTAATCGATATGATATATAACTTATTAGCGTATAATTTAAAGATTTTGTACAAGGAGTTCTTAAGTCACGATGTGACAATTAATGACATTCATGACATGTGTATAACCAGTGTTAATGGAAATTTCAATAGAAAGGACACTTATGATGCGAAAAGTTCGATCGAATGTGCAGCAATAAATTGCCAAAGACGTTATAACGAGTTTTATAGACACACGATGATGTTAGATTAATTAATCAAATCTGAGTGATATAAAGCGAAGTTATCTATAATCATAATGATTTCAAATGAATTGTTAATTGTTCCTAAATAATGTATATAAATTTATAATCAATATAATCAGTATAGATGTTAGTAATAAGTATTGTGAGTGATACTCAATAACAAATAGTGAATGTATCAATATGTATTTACAGGTTCGTAAATTGTGTTTTAAATGTTCAAGATAGACTAAGGACATTAACTATCGTAACGATATTTAGACGATACATGAATAATTGCATTTCATGTCGAAACCATTATTTCATGTATTAGGTTATAAGCGGATGACACAGCCATCCACAGCTATTATTATTATTGTAAATAATCCCATATCTAATTAGATATGCAAAATGTGTGAAAATGCGTTCATCCTTCCTCAGATGCACTGCAATAAATTCCCAGAGTTAGTTTACAACAAAATATAGGGAATATATACCCGTATACCCCAAGCAGAGGAAAGTAGGTCAATGACCGCGACTTTATCAGAGGGGACTCCTACAACAAACACAGAGCGCAGAAATCGGATTAGAGTGTCTTCCGCTGATACAACATCCAATCCGATTTGGGGACTTATGTAACGACCAAGAATTAAAAATTTTAGTATGATCGAAAAGACGTTACATTCAGCAAGACACCCCTACACAGGCCACGAGCAATAAATAAGGAACTGTGTGACGAGGTGTCAAGTGAACGTTTGCTTCGGACAATACAAATACGCTTCACATAGCTTTACAATAGGGAACAAGGTTGGCCGTGACAGACTCGACTAAACCGAGATTTACAGCCTGCAAAATGTAAGATAAAAGAAACTGTGTCAAGTACCAATTTAGAGAGAAACTGTGACGGACACACTGCCGGGTTAATTTGAAGTGTACCAGTAATAAGAAAAGGGTGTAAGACACACAATGGTATGTACCCTGTATGAGAACGGACATCGATATCTAAAAGAATAGAATCGAACTTGTGCACAGCAGGGGAACGTCTTACTGGCGACAACTGATATTTACGACAGGGAGAAGGAGTGCCGTTTTGGAAACGACGTCACGCTGCGCCAGGACAGCTATCGGAAAAAAGGGTCGAGGACAGCGAAACAATAACGAAATACGACACATTGTTTGCGTGAGAACTGCAGCGAGATCCGGAGTACGCTTAAACAAAGACATGATGGACAACCAAGAAAATTGCTCCTGTTCTAGGAAAAGAGTACGGAGGCTTTCGACGCGAACTCGTGGGGAGACAGGATACCCAATCACAACCCAGCATCTACCCAGAGAACAGGTGGAGAGGACCGTCGTCATCATGGCAACGGGAACGTCGAATGAGAAGTGAAGAACGATAGTCTGGCATAAGGGTAGGAGATCTTCTGTCCTATCATGTTCGACCTGAGGCGTGTTTTCCAGATGAGTGCATTGTGGTAAACGAGGCTTGATAAAAACTGTTTGCAGAGCACGCGGGAGGACAGTCTTTCATAAATTTTCAATCATATACTTTGAGCAGTCTTCACGTACTTTTAAACAGTTTACTTATAATTTTCGACAGTCTTTTTTTATAACTTTCAACAGTCGGTCGTCATACACTTTTAAGAATCTTCATACATTTTATAACAGTCTTAATACAAAGTTCGATTAACATACGGACAGCAGTGGGACTTTGAAACTCTGCTACGCGGGATATAATTAAGTGACTTAGACATTTCGATATTGGCGTGTATCCGGTAATAGTGTACCTACAGTGACTAAAACATGCGACATACGCCAGTGCTTAATAATTATAGAGTTCTTTATTATACTCAAATTCAGAACTGAACTAACCAATCGCACTTTCATCAATAACCGACGCGTAGAACTATTGTTAATGTAATACCGGACAACGAAATCGTAACGTTGCACAGTGCGGCGAAGCGATACAATATAATTTGGAACAATTACACCACGGCATCAAAGACACTATACATTAATGTACACACAAGAAGTTCAACAATAGACAGACAGACATATACACCATAGATAATGATGAACTTACCCACACGACACATGATTTCATAACTCGAACAGTAACAGCCGAATCAACAGAATACACACACAGCGCGAGTGAATCTGTTCCGCGTGTGTTGAGTGTTAAGTGACATCACAGCTACGCAGCTTCCCACATATGGACCAGCAACGAGAAGGAGTTACTCCGATGGAAATATCGGATAAATCGCTTTACAAGTAATCTTTATGCTATTCTTATCATAAGAACTCTACTGTCCTGTCTCTTTTCAAGAAACACCCCTTGAGTATTTAAATTAAATATGACAAAATAATTAACGCTATTCATCTGAGGCAAGCAATGAACGCATTAGTATAAGATTTATTGTTTGACTATTTGTGTTTTCTATATATCGATTGTATTATATATGTATGTGTATGTTTCCAGCAAACAACGTATTGGATTCGCATTGTAATTTGATATATATACATGTGTTCTTTTATGTTCTTTTTATGAACGTCTTTACAGGGAATCATCCATATTTTATATATTGAAGTCTCTTTATTTAATGATATGACGTTAAATAAATAAGTGTTTATTTTATCCAGAATATATGCGTTCATTATTGTCAAGTTACCTCAGAACAAGAAAGTAATGGCACTTGAATGAATTATAGTAGTTTTATTAACGTATACAACAATTAGAGTCTCCATGCAATAATTATGCTAACATAAAGGAACTAACGTGTCACTTAGCTTCAATCAGTTGACATGAGTAACCTAATTGAGTGATTACACGATCTCATTATGCAAATTAGTATATTTACATAATTAATTAATCACAGTTAGCATAATAAATTAACCCCATTAAAGTTGTATTTGGCTGCCCAACGCGTGGCATATCTTTGTATTTGACGCTCTAGAACACAGGGCGTAATAGGAATTAACTCCCACATCTTTGTATTTGGCGCCCATCGCACGGCAAAGAGCAGGCAGTAGAGATAGGATAAGCGTATATATTAATATTTCATGTTAGTTGTAAGAACAATTATTATTAGTGTGAAGCTAGTTGGACTGGGACTGAATGTTAACGCGGAGTAAGGCTGCAAAAATGACGACCAGTAGTACAGATTCCATGAATTTTGATATTAATAACCAGCAGGGAGTACCTGATGTCGAACGAGAGGAATCACCAACCTATTCACAAATGACCGAGGAGACGTCAGACGTCAGAGCGCGGGGACAGGAGTCCCAACAACAACCGCAAGAGGAGGTGACGTTACGCGCATTAATGGACTTCATGGGTAAGAAATTTGATGAAACTAATGGAAAATTCGAGAAACTAGAAGAAAAGTTTGAAAAGCAGAAGGAAGAGGCTAATGAAAACCTTAGAATAATTAATGAACATTTTATAGAGATTAGAAGAGAAGTGAATGAAAATTTCGAGAAGCAGAATGAAAATTTTACACAAATACGCGCGGAAATGCGTGAATACATAAACAATTGTGACAAGAAGCTAGACGAGCAGAAGGAGCAGCTCGCGCTGTTACGCACAGATATACGTGAACATACGAATACATGGAACAACAACAAAAACGAAGTCGAGAAGAAGCAGGAAGAAGAAGTGAATGAAAGTTGCGAAGAGGTACGGAAAGTACGAGATAACGATAACGCTGTTGATTTCACAGACGTGTTAGCTACTAAGAAATTAGCAACTGTGCGATCTAACGTAAGCGTCAGTAGTAAGTCGAGAAACAGGTGGATTAAGAAAAGAAATGATTTTGTTTCTTTGTATTTAATGACGTCAGAAGATGATTATCCAGACATGGATAGAAATAATAAAAGTTTAATACTGTCAAGTAGAATACATAAAAAGCACAATTTATATAGCACGAGAATAGATCCGGCATCAGTGAATCCAAGGATGAAGTATCCAACGTGTGGAACAGGCGTACATCGACTAAGTAATCGAGGTGCATTAATAAAGAACATGAAAGGAAAGTTCGATGTTAAGATGAATACTGCATGTTATGAAAATGAATGCAAATTTAAGCAAGCCATGGATGATGTGAAGCGGAAAACCCTACAGGATCCGTATGCATACTCATCATGGACAAGAAATGTTATGAGGAAAAGGAGGAGAAAAAATCTTACTGGACGACTTAAGCATATTATAAGTGCTACCAGTACTGAAAGGCGAGTCCAAGCGCTCGAGGTAAGAATTCTTAAAAATATAGAAAACAAGATATTATTACGTGAGCACACGAGTAGTAAAATGTATGTCGAAGAAAGGAGTTGCATACAGACCTGGAAACGGCGACAAAAGCAATTTAACGCGTGTCGGCTTAGAGAAAGTGGTCGGAAAGGACGATGTGACATATCTTCTACCCACCCTCAGAGAGAGAGAGAAAGGAACATGTCATAAATCTTGGAGGCGGAAGGGCAGCACATTATATCAGAGTAACGGGGACGAGTAACCGGCTGTTGAGTGAATGTGCGGCGCAAACCCCAAGGTCAGCACCCTCACTGTTTACAAACAAAAATGCGTGCGTGAATAATGGCACAAGGTCTACAAGACATACAACTATGTCTCCACAAATAGGAAGTTAAGAACGAAATAAATGAACACGTGGTAAGAAGGCGATTTTAAGAACGTCTGAAAATTTAATAATTAGGTTAGATAACATTGAATAAAATACATTAAATATGATTGATTATGTGAGAATATATAAACCAAGACAATTAGATATGAGTATTAATGAATGACGATTAACGTAGGAAGATAAAATGACGCAACATACGAGCTCACTGAGTGCGATAGCAGTGACAAAGTGAGAGGAAAGTGTAATGAACACCAAGTTGAAGTAGTACTACGGAACGAAAGTACAAGTCTCAAAGGAAAGCGAAAGTTGCATCGACAATCAGTTAGACTAGTGGACTACAGGCGACGGGCTAACGCATAGGTTGAATGTCCCGCGAAAACCGGTCCAACTAGCTAATCGATATGATATATAACTTATTAGCGTATAATTTAAAGATTTTGTACAAGGAGTTCTTAAGTCACGATGTGACAATTAATGACATTCATGACATGTGTATAACCAGTGTTAATGGAAATTTCAATAGAAAGGACACTTATGATGCGAAAAGTTCGATCGAATGTGCAGCAATAAATTGCCAAAGACGTTATAACGAGTTTTATAGACACACGATGATGTTAGATTAATTAATCAAATCTGAGTGATATAAAGCGAAGTTATCTATAATCATAATGATTTCAAATGAATTGTTAATTGTTCCTAAATAATGTATATAAATTTATAATCAATATAATCAGTATAGATGTTAGTAATAAGTATTGTGAGTGATACTCAATAACAAATAGTGAATGTATCAATATGTATTTACAGGTTCGTAAATTGTGTTTTAAATGTTCAAGATAGACTAAGGACATTAACTATCGTAACGATATTTAGACGATACATGAATAATTGCATTTCATGTCGAAACCATTATTTCATGTATTAGGTTATAAGCGGATGACACAGCCATCCACAGCTATTATTATTATTGTAAATAATCCCATATCTAATTAGATATGCAAAATGTGTGAAAATGCGTTCATCCTTCCTCAGATGCACTGCAATAAATTCCCAGAGTTAGTTTACAACAAAATATAGGGAATATATACCCGTATACCCCAAGCAGAGGAAAGTAGGTCAATGACCGCGACTTTATCAGAGGGGACTCCTACAACAAACACAGAGCGCAGAAATCGGATTAGAGTGTCTTCCGCTGATACAACATCCAATCCGATTTGGGGACTTATGTAACGACCAAGAATTAAAAATTTTAGTATGATCGAAAAGACGTTACATTCAGCAAGACACCCCTACACAGGCCACGAGCAATAAATAAGGAACTGTGTGACGAGGTGTCAAGTGAACGTTTGCTTCGGACAATACAAATACGCTTCACATAGCTTTACAATAGGGAACAAGGTTGGCCGTGACAGACTCGACTAAACCGAGATTTACAGCCTGCAAAATGTAAGATAAAAGAAACTGTGTCAAGTACCAATTTAGAGAGAAACTGTGACGGACACACTGCCGGGTTAATTTGAAGTGTACCAGTAATAAGAAAAGGGTGTAAGACACACAATGGTATGTACCCTGTATGAGAACGGACATCGATATCTAAAAGAATAGAATCGAACTTGTGCACAGCAGGGGAACGTCTTACTGGCGACAACTGATATTTACGACAGGGAGAAGGAGTGCCGTTTTGGAAACGACGTCACGCTGCGCCAGGACAGCTATCGGAAAAAAGGGTCGAGGACAGCGAAACAATAACGAAATACGACACATTGTTTGCGTGAGAACTGCAGCGAGATCCGGAGTACGCTTAAACAAAGACATGATGGACAACCAAGAAAATTGCTCCTGTTCTAGGAAAAGAGTACGGAGGCTTTCGACGCGAACTCGTGGGGAGACAGGATACCCAATCACAACCCAGCATCTACCCAGAGAACAGGTGGAGAGGACCGTCGTCATCATGGCAACGGGAACGTCGAATGAGAAGTGAAGAACGATAGTCTGGCATAAGGGTAGGAGATCTTCTGTCCTATCATGTTCGACCTGAGGCGTGTTTTCCAGAAGAGTGCATTGTGGTAAACGAGGCTTGATAAAAACTGTTTGCAGAGCACGCGGGAGGACAGTCTTTCATAAATTTTCAATCATATACTTTGAGCAGTCTTCACGTACTTTTAAACAGTTTACTTATAATTTTCGACAGTCTTTTTTTATAACTTTCAACAGTCGGTCGTCATACACTTTTAAGAATCTTCATACATTTTATAACAGTCTTAATACAAAGTTCGATTAACATACGGACAGCAGTGGGACTTTGAAACTCTGCTACGCGGGATATAATTAAGTGACTTAGACATTTCGATATTGGCGTGTATCCGGTAATAGTGTACCTACAGTGACTAAAACATGCGACATACGCCAGTGCTTAATAATTATAGAGTTCTTTATTATACTCAAATTCAGAACTGAACTAACCAATCGCACTTTCATCAATAACCGACGCGTAGAACTATTGTTAATGTAATACCGGACAACGAAATCGTAACGTTGTACAGTGCGGCGAAGCGATACAATATAATTTGGAACAATTACACCACGGCATCAAAGACACTATACATTAATGTACACACAAGAAGTTCAACAATAGACAGACAGACATATACACCATAGATAATGATGAACTTACCCACACGACACATGATTTCATAACTCGAACAGTAACAGCCGAATCAACAGAATACACACACAGCGCGAGTGAATCTGTTCCGCGTGTGTTGAGTGTTAAGTGACATCACAGCTACGCAGCTTCCCACATATGGACCAGCAACGAGAAGGAGTTACTCCGATGGAAATATCGGATAAATCGCTTTACAAGTAATCTTTATGCTATTCTTATCATAAGAACTCTACTGTCCTGTCTCTTTTCAAGAAACACCCCTTGAGTATTTAAATTAAATATGACAAAATAATTAACGCTATTCATCTGAGGCAAGCAATGAACGCATTAGTATAAGATTTATTGTTTGACTATTTGTGTTTTCTATATATCGATTGTATTATATATGTATGTGTATGTTTCCAGCAAACAACGTATTGGATTCGCATTGTAATTTGATATATATACATGTGTTCTTTTATGTTCTTTTTATGAACGTCTTTACAGGGAATCATCCATATTTTATATATTGAAGTCTCTTTATTTAATGATATGACGTTAAATAAATAAGTGTTTATTTTATCCAGAATATATGCGTTCATTATTGTCAAGTTACCTCAGAACAAGAAAGTAATGGCACTTGAATGAATTATAGTAGTTTTATTAACGTATACAACAATTAGAGTCTCCATGCAATAATTATGCTAACATAAAGGAACTAACGTGTCACTTAGCTTCAATCAGTTGACATGAGTAACCTAATTGAGTGATTACACGATCTCATTATGCAAATTAGTATATTTACATAATTAATTAATCACAGTTAGCATAATAAATTAACCCCATTAAAGTTGTATTTGGCTGCCCAACGCGTGGCATATCTTTGTATTTGACGCTCTAGAACACAGGGCGTAATAGGAATTAACTCCCACATCTTTGTAGTCTGCTGGACGCTTGTTTATGTTGACAAAGGGTAATATGTGTGTGTGTTATTATTTTGTTAAGAGATACTTTTAATTGGCAACTCCTCGTGTGTACTTCTAACTGTATTGAAACATAAGCTATATACGAGGTATAATACCTCTCGCATAATAGAGCTAGTTCGTTAAAAAGTTTCTTTTTGTTAACCACAGGAGCAGCTGTACGTAGAGATGGGCAAAGTAGTTCATCCAAACGAACTTACCACAGGTAGGTCGTTCACACCCGCCGACTAGCTCAATGAACTAGGTCACCCGTTCAATCTGTTGAACCTCTCTTTTTCTAAAATTTTTATAGATATTAAAAGAACAAAAACTGACGTCTTCTTCTTTCTGTTTATCTTAGATTTTAGGCCAGGGATGACCAGCCTCCTCATGCACATGAGATGTATCAAAGTTCATGAAGATTAGCTGGAAGATAACCAATAAAATTTTTTGGCGTTTCAACAAACCAGACGCAATAAAAGGTTAGGAAAAAATACAATAAAAAATAAAACAAACACAAAAAATTATGAAAGTAATTTCAATTATGTCGCCTTCGGCCAGAATGGCGAAACCCGTCTCTCATTTAAGAGTCGTAATGAATGACACACGGCTGAAGTAACAAATACTTTATTCTTTTCAATTATTTAATAACTTTTAAAGCAACTTCCTCCAATTGTACCATACGATATTCTCTGCTATTTTATTTTTATCATATTTATGCCAAACTTTGTCGAAATAACAAAAATCAGGCAATAAAGAACCTTTTTAAAAGTCTATTATCTCACCACCTTCCGTATCATCGGGACTGATAAACGTTTACTTTTACAAATCCTTGTTTTTAAAAGGAATTATATATGTAAATTAATTATTTAATGGTATAAAAATAATTAAAACCATAAAAATATGGCGTTTGTAGGCTAATACTATAAAACTCCAAAAATAAACTGCAGTCAAGAACAGTAAACGAGTTCTATTAGAACAGGCCTTTCCTGCGATTTTACTTATAATGTATATACATTTTATATAGTTTTTACTTCCATGTTCCGTAAGGTGATAGTGATGGGGAAACATATTTCGTGATAGTTTTATTTCGTGTTCGAGATAAGGGCAGATTCTGATTGTACTACCTTCAAAACATGAAGGAAAGTAATTTTCCGAAAAGTGTCTGTGTGTAGAATTTTTTCTATGGCGAACAATAACTGCCCAAAATCAAACAGAATCAAATAATTTTTGCATGTGCTCGAGTTGTATAGGACTCAAGACCTATTGATTTTGGTGAAGATCGGTTGAGGGAAGGGGTAGTTTACCTGCAACGTTTTACGTTTTAACAAGAGTAAAGTACTTAATTTTGATAAATAAAGTATCCTGAAAAAAGGTCGTAATAATCCACTGTAGAAAGGTAGATGAGATAACTATAAATCTCAGGGTAGCTGAAGGGGGAGGGGGTAATTTTTGTATTAATGTTATAAATTTATTCGACCGAAAACTTAAAAAAAATCAATAAAATATTAACAATTGATATCGTTCCATGTAAACAAAATATCGTAACCACGGATACGTAAACAAAATCATTTTTCGTTTTTAGAAATTCACAGATTACAACCTCTGGGCAGTATTCCCTTTCTTCGCATTGTTTAAATAAAAGATAAGTTAATCAAATTAATACTTTATTTTCAAAATATTAACAACTATGTACAATTAGTATTTTGATTATCTTTCTCAGCGTTTTTACCAAAACCATGCTGATATGTTTAGTTTCGTTCTGAGTGTACATATTTAAAATAATTTTATAATTAATTAGAACATGGAAGTCATGTGTAGTTCTCCATATTGATTTTTAATATAAATGTTCCAGTAATGCTACAGTATTAGCATTAGTATAATCGAAATTAATTACATAATTTTTATTCCGATATGAGAAGAGGAAATATTTTTTATTGTTCGAAAACCGGACGCACAAAAATGAGGCAGTTTTTTTCTGGTCATTTAAAAACTTTCATCAGATAAGTTGTAGAAAAAGCCTAAATTTTATTTTGATGCGGGATTTAATTTCTTATATAAATTATTTACATGTGAGCAAGGTTTTTCTGATGCTTAATTTTTTCGATACAACACTCCGCAAACAACTGTGCTGTGATGTTCAACTAATTTTAAATCTGAAACTATAACAGCTTATTTATTATTTTTATTATTAGCATTTTGTATGTAATAAAATCACAAAGAAACAGAGCAAGCGATTCACTCATAAAAATTACAGTCGTTACTGTAAAATACAAAAACCAGAAAAGTGGTAACCTGTGCCAACTTTCCTGACGTTGATTGAATGAACGTTTGCCGAGCCTTAACGGCCGAGACACGTCCCTGTTCAGTTTAAATCAAACTATAATTACGTGGTAGTGAAAAATCTTGTCTGATAGAATCCTTCTGTCCCGTAGTCGAGCAAAGTAACCGCACAATAAAACCGTGACTGTGTCATTATTATTGTATGTTACCTACCTTGAGTTTTACTTTAGCTTGAAGACGACTACAGGTTTCTAATTTGGCCGAAATATCGGATACAAATAATTCAGTTCTGCTTAGACTGTAAATGTACTCCATATGTTAGGAAACTCTGTAAATGGAAACCCAGCATTGATTCAAAAGAGACCAAGACAACGCTACAATCGTGTACAAGGTGCGCGAGGCGATCGAAGGAACACTTTTCAACCCAAAAAGGTATTTGTAAGGTGCGCGCGGAAGCAACTCTTGGGTCTATACAAGGTGCGCGCGAGGCAACATTTTAATTACTAAATAGCCTATATTCTGTCATTTCAGTTCCGTCTTGTGACTTCTTCTAATAGCTTTGTCACGCGTTTCGGAACGATTATAGGCTATATAGGCCTATTCCTCATACGAGATAGTCAAACATTAAAATTTTAATTAAAATGACGTACACATCAACAATACAAACTGATTCACGTACACGCTACTTGAACGGTGTGCACGGATGTCTTTTGACACCTAAATATTTTTATCTTACTCGTAAAATTGGTGTTGTGTTATAGTGACTAAAAAACGTGGACTTTCTACTAATATACATAAACATTCACGTCTGAGATTACAGTAGGCTATGTAAACAACCGTTTGTAAGTTAGAGTAAGAGTGGCTGTCCCAAAAAATGTCCACCCTTTAACTAATATGCCAGTACTACAAATTCTAAGTGACTTGTCGCTGAGCAGTCCACCAGGTCGAAAGTAATTTTAATTACTTTATAAATATGTTACATAAAACATTAAAGAACACTTCGTCGTACTAGGTTGATAAATTTCTCTAGGCCTACCTATTTCGCCTTGACCACCGCGGTTTATGGAGTAAATGTGAAATAATTTGGTTTTTGTGAATAATAACATAAACTTAGAAATTAACTTTCGTATTAAATGGCCAAAACGTTTAAACGATGTCTCTTATGTATCGTTGTCTGAGGAAGACAAAATACCTGTTATTGAGGTTAAGAATGCTCTAAAAACCGTGAAAAATGGACGGGTACTAGGTCGGTTATTAGAAGTAATTCTGAATAGTCTGTTTTTACGGGAACGGGCATAATAAATCGATCAACGAAGGGCTAATTCACGAAACATCAAATTCCTTTTTTTTTATATTCCCGAACGTCATAACACAAGATAGATTAAATACACTGTAGATATAAAATTTACGTTATGAATTGTTCTAATTGAAGTGGGACAAGTGTGGAAGAAAACAGCAATCTCAGAAACCATAGAAAACGTATTGTTACGACGGTCTACTGATCGTCGTATGGTACAGTGGAAAACAAAACACAAGACGCCAATGAAGTCACTAAAAACCAGCTTTAATTATCACAATTAAACAGTTTGTAATTAACAAGACAGTCCCTTACAACAAATAAAATTAAAAATTCTTCACACGCAATAAAAATGTCAACTGATATAAAACACAACTGTATTATAACTGTCCCGCAGAATTATAAAACACGAAATACTTCGCCACAATATTTCGAATCGCACTGTGTAAATCGGCACTTAAACGCACTGTGTAATCGCCTGACAATAACTAACTTGACCGTCGCTGAATGGCTGTATTTATACCCCGCTGATTGCCAGAATAATCTGTCACTTTGTTAAACAAACAGGCGCTCTCGAGAATCCAATAGAAACAGTGTCCTTGAACACACTGCGCTGACCGGTATAGTCTGGTATAGACCCGAAGTTGATGCGTAATTGTCTTTCACCGCAAAGTAGCAGCATTATGCACACACACACACACACACACACACACACACACACACACACACACACACACACACACACACACACACACATATTACAGCTGGAATATTCGAGAAACTTGTAGAACGTTCCGTATTGCGTAACACTTTTCCCCCATTACGTAACAGTATGGAAATAATAAAGAATTATGTTAATACATGAAAAAAATATAACTTATAGGCCTACGTATTGTACTTCCAATGGTATAAGATGATCCAGCGATCTTGAAGATGTAGGGGAAAAGAGTATCGTCAATGTAACTGGGAAGAGGAAAATTGAGCTTATTGGTCACATTCTGTGTCGAAGTGACTTCATTTGTAGCATATCGGACTGAAGAATTGCTGGAAAGAGAGGAGGAGGACGAACAAGAAACTCTTATTTTAACTAACGCCCAGCAGAAGAACTTGAAGTCTCAGGCTGAATTGAAGAGAGTGTCTCAAGACAAGGTCCGACCTTTAGAATGTGGTGACGATGACTCCTTGCCTCTACAGACTGGCTCTAGTGGCCTTTCGATCAACTAACAGCCCTATTTATCAGCTGTCTTTGGCCCATCTTCTGGCCCCCATCCATCTTTCTTAAGGCCTCCTCCACATCATGAATTCTGACAAAAGATAATCCTAGAGCGACATTATACATGTCCACCGGCATTCATTCATATCCTAGCTATGCGAGTCAAATCCTTTTGATTTCATTTGCAATATATGAATTTTTATACCGTATGAAGATTTTTATTATTTCATTTGCCCTCATCCTACAGTTATCATTCCCCCTTACAGTACAATCTGGCACAAAACTTTGAGTCCCATTTCCGTAGTCGAGGAGGGAATTTACTCCTTACGTTCTCTCAGTAAGACCTACGTTTCGGACTCGTGTATAATAGCTGGTATTACAACGTGGCGATATTCCTGCAATTTGAAATTAATTCGTTCTGGAGCTGAATACTGTTTATTACTTGGAGCTTTTACTTCTTCGTCGCTTTTAAATCAGTTCAGTGCAGGCTAAATTGTTACTCATCGTTAAGTGATTCCTGGCGCAACAGTTTGCCGGGTTCAGTAAATTAAAGTGAGCGACGCGGTCTACTAACGCGCAACTCTATCCCATCAAATAGGGTTTCGTGATTAACGGAGATCGAGTACGGGTAATGGGCTCCTGTTGTTATTGTTAGGTCGGTTATCCGCAGATCTCAATTTCGGTAGAAACACACCATTGTGCCGGAGTAAAACTGGCCGTCCGGAAGATCCGCCTTATCGCACGAAACCAGAAGCGGAAACAGTGAAAGCATTGTGTTTGCCGGCCGCATAATGCAGTCCCAACAACGCGTCGCGTCGGTTCGTTGACTCCACACTGCGCACTGAGCTTTGTTCTGTTTGTCTGCCCAGATTATGAAATACAGTTTTATTTTGCATCATGTAAAAGCTGAACTGAAACAAATTTGACGGGAGAAACGTACGTAAGGCTTTGGGTAGCGCAGTAGTCAGCGGATTCGAATTAGGATGGATTCAGTTCTTATGACGTCCGGCCTGACTGGCCTCAACCGGTTGAACTGGGTAGCTGGCATCATCAGCTGGCAAAATTGCAGGCGATATTACAAGCTTAATTCTACCCATATTACTAACTAATCTAGTATATGTTTTTAAAATAGTGTATCATAATCTGTATAGATCTTAAAGCCACTTAAAGAGCATAAAAGTTAATTATATTTTAACTTTAACTACTTTCTTTTTACGAGATTATAAAGAACAGTTATTATTTCGTTCGTATGTGTCTTCCCATTGGGTTTGATTGTGTATAAGCATTGATGCTTCGATATCGGCCTTAAACAATAAATCGTCACCAGTGACGGTAAAACAGTCGCCAACTTTATAACTCCAGCCTTTATCCAAATTACGCTTATTTCAATATGTTTTTATACACGAATACAATAATCCGTCGCAAACTGTTCGTAATACGCGATACAAATGATCGGTAGTCGGAAAACTCTCCAAGCCACTGGGTTTTGGCTTCTGTCTGCATTTGTATCGGTTGCAGCAGTGTCACAATTCTCGGCACTTCTCTGATTATTGTACGACTTCTGGATTATTCTGTAATTTGTTGTTTACAACGTTTTCAGTTTTCTCTTTTTGGTCCGTATAGCACAGCAGCTGGACAGTGAATATAGACGAAAAATAGTTTTACACAACGAATTAGTAGCCAATAATCGGTACGTCTTAAATATAATAATAAACTGTATCCACTTCTGTGGAGCTTTTGAATTAGCTTTGCGGGGTCATGATGAGATGAATCTTCATCGAATCCTGATGTATTTCGAGGCTTAATTGGTTTCAGTTCTGAGCTTGACACAACAATGAAAAATCATTTAGAGGGAGCGACTGTATTTAAGGGCACCTCAAAAACCATTCAAAGTGAACTTTTAAATGTACTGTTATGTTAGAAACTGTTGTGTACGTGACTGAGTGGATTCACACGCGCGCGTACACGTGTTTACAAAGACGACAGTGATAAAACGGTTAAGGCGAGAAAGTGTTTTATTAACGTTATAAGGGGGTGGGATAGGGAAAAAGAAAAAAGTTGTATTGAGAGGGTGAGGGGCGAGAGAGAACACTGATAAAGCAGTTGACCTAGGTCGTGTCTCGCCGCCGACGGACGCGCACGCGCGGCCACACGCCTTCGGTTCGATACTCTCACTATCAGCCCCTCCCTCAATTACTCTCTCTCTCTCTCTCTCTCTCTCTCTCTCTCTCTCTCTCTCCCTCTCCCTCTCCCTCTCCCTCTCTCTCTCTCTCTCTCTCTCTCTCTCTCTCTCTCTCTCTCCCTGTTATTTATATTCCCCTCCTTTCTATTGCTGTTTGTTTTCGACGTTCTGCTTACGCACAGCGTGTGGCCTGCCTTGCGCGTCATTCGTCCGATACCCTCGTACCTAGTACACGATCATTATTTCCCGTGTTAAGTGCTCTACGAACAGAATATTTTATAAAAACCTGCGTGCATATTGTGTTATCAGTTTGTTGTCCACTATGCTTTGTCTATCTTATCATTATCGTTTTAATATTTGCCTGACAACTGCCGAGAGAACGGCTTCTAGCAATTAGTATCACTCACAACCTTATCCTCAGCAAATTTCCAGCTTATTGAACTTCGATAGTCGTCCCCTAAATCAATGTTTCCCAATTACCATTTAATTGAGGACCACCTGGCTAAGCACTGGCAGTATTGGGGACACCTGCATTATTTAATAATGTTTCAGGGGGTGGCGATTTCTTATAAATGTCCCTTGCAAATAAATGTAGTCTAAATAACAGGAATTTCCAATGGAGAAAAATGTCTAATCGAATCCTTTAAAGTGGTTTTAAATAGATTTGTTGCATTACTTCTAGTCTTATAAACACAGGGTTGGTATCGGTCGTGTTTCTGCAGGCATTTCGTCTTTTTGATGTGAGAGGGGAACGTACAAGTCTGTCCGAATTAAAACATGAATATTTCTGTGCAGAAGATAAAAACTACGGCTTTTCTGTCGACGTACACATTGCGAATTAAAACTGTATACATAATGATAAGAGTATAGAGCACGTGTTACATTTCCGCTATCTTGGCTGTGACATCACTTATGATGTAAATGGCGATGTTGATCATAAGATGGTCAAGTTTTATTCAACACGCGTGGAACAATTCGTCAAGCGTGATCTAGGAAAACAAGGAAATAAACTCGACAATAATTTTGTAAGGTAATATAGCGATCAAAAATTTTCAAAATTTTAAATTTTCTGATCGAGCAGTGCATTCTCACACAGTCAGGTCACCAACCCAAACCAGAGCAATAAATAAAGGCAATTAAGAACACGTCAACCCGACGCCAGCTACGAGACAATAAGACAACGTTTGACATAACGCAACAAAGGAAATTGGGATCGACTTTGACAGACCAAACTCAACTCAAATTTACGACATCATAACAAACCGAACAAAGAGCAGAGTCCAGTGACACAAGTACGCAGAAATTGTAACGAGGGGACGCTGTAGGGTTAAGCCAACACGTGTGAACGTAAGAAAAGGGATACGGGATACTCACTGACAAAGGATTTAGAAAGTCTCGACAGTACGGAGACAATACAGCGAATACCCAGTGAATAGATACCACCATGTCGCACAGCATGAAAACAACGCCAGAGTGACAACTTATATTTACGACAAGAAATCGTGGAGGCAACTCAGAGTGACAGCGAGCGAGAAGTTATTAATTGGTAGAAAAAACGGGGTGGAAGTTGAAAAATGAACAGGACGCAACGGATTCTTAGCGAGGGTGTAACAACAAACCTTGGGAAACTCACGAAACAAAGGTTTGACAGACAGGCGAACAATTACTTTATATTCTTAGAAAGAGTGCGATGTCCTTAGCTGTGTCTTCAGGGGATGTTCAACAGCCAACCAGAGGTTAGCATCTCCCGAAGAAGTAAGTGGAGAGGACTGTTGTCATGGTGACAACCAGGGCAGCAAATCAGAGTGTCGAAAACCAAATATCATCAAAGTGGAAGGAACATGTGACCCAGGAGAGGGTAAGTCTGGAACCTATCGGGATCAACCGAAGGCGTGGAAGGCAGAAGATTGCATTGTGGTAGAAAACATTTGATGAAAACCGTTTGCAGGGTACACGAGGCTCTCAGTCTCATAAAATTTTGTGCTCAGTTTTATTAACTCAGTTCTACACAATTTTACCTCAGTCTTATAAAATTTTATCTCAGTATTGCGCAGTTTATTTACTTAGTTACTTTAACTTTTGAACGTGCGAAGTTATCTAAGTATCGTTATACTTTCGAGTTCAGTACTATAAACTTTAAAATATTATTCATTATTCGACATTACGGAACTTAGAAACTTTTAACAAGTGAAGTTACATCTCAATAATAGAACTTTTGTGTATCAACTTCGGACATTGTGATTCGTATCATAAACTTAACTTGATTCAGACTTAATTATTCTAGTTGTGCAGACTCATGAACGATAAGAGAACTCAATATTCATAAACACAAGTGTATAACATAACGCACATTCACGACCAAGCTAAGTAGAACATGAACAGTTAGATGAAGAATCTTTGTAATAGACATTTTATTTGAACACAACCCACTAATGATGGTTGTATCTACACTACACAGAACTCTATAAACTGTTAGTAAAGACGGGTTACATCAACAACACACCACGTACGCCGCGAGTGAATTCTCATCGCAAGTTTCAAAGTGATAGTGAAAACATCCAATCAACGGAGCGAGCACACATGGAGTCACCAGTAAGCAGGAAATTTCACCGATGGATTATTGGCCATTCTAAAATGTCAAGTTAAGTCTTCACGATATTAATATTATAATAATACTGCTGCTCTGTCTCTTTTCCAAGAACCAACACCTTTGAGAAATTGTATAATCATTTATGTTTTCAGCCATCAACGAAGACAGATTTATATTGTGATTTATGTTTTATATGTTTCTGAATGTATTTTCAGGTAATGATTTATATATGTGTTTCGGAAGTTAACTTGAGTAATGTGTAATAAACAAGCATTCTATTTGTTATATATATATTTTATGCGTTCATTATTGTTCCAAACCTTAACATCAAAAGACATTAACGTCAATTGATTTGTTTGATAAATTTTCTTATATTGTTTTAATAACAACGAAATATAGAGTCTCATTATTTATGCTAATTAGTAATGGATACATTAAGTAATTAGATTGATTAATAATATTTGCATAATCAGATTAACTAGTCACATTTTATAAGTTAATTGAATAATTAAATTTTGCATAAATTAGCATAATTATCGTTAAAGTAATGACTGGCATCGTTGTTGTATAGTTTTCTGAAACTTGGGTTCCGGGGAAGAAACATCCGAGTAGGATACAGGCGTCGGAGCTGAGATTCTTGCGATCTGTTAATGGGTGCACACGAGCAGATAGACTTTACAATGAAGACATATGCAGAGAGTTAAAAAAATGTTTGGTATCGAAGATTGTATTGCGGAAAACAAAGAGATCTCATCTGAATACGATGCCGGATGGCAGGTTGACTAAGGAAGTTCGGTGATAACAATCCTACTGGACAAAGGAAAACGTAGGAAGCGTTGATGCCCAAGTCGACGTATTTCCGTTGGGACCGGAACTCCCTGCGATTCCCTGATGGAAGAAGAAAAGGAGGAGAACGTCCAAGGAAGAAATTTTTGTCCAGTGTGGAATGTTATTAATCCTTAAAAAGCAGTTGGTACTACTGATTTTAAAGATCGTCTGTAGGCTATCTTATGTATCGTTAAAAAAGTCATACATTAGCGGAAGAATGTTCAGAGTGAAAAGTGAAGATCAATACTCAGAATTGAGACCAATCGAGGCTGGTGTTCCACAGGGCAGTGTTCTGGGTCCACTGCTGTATTTGATATACACCTGTGATATACCACAAACAGAAGAAACAACGATTGCTACATTTGCGGATGACACAGGTGTCTTGGCAGTCGGGAGTAATGAGCTGGAGGCTAATAATAATTTGCAGGAAGCAATAGAAAAGACTAGTGCATGGACAAAACGCTGGCGCATTAAACGTAATGAGAATAAATCAGTTCATGTCAACTTTACCAATAGAAGAACTGAACAAATACCAATCGTTTTAAATAATCATACTATTCCGTATGCAAACACAGCAAAGTATCTAGGCATGAACCTAGCACATGGAAAGAGCACATTAAAAAAAAAACGTGAGGAACTGAATCTCAAATTTTAAAAAATGTATTGGCTTCTTGGTGCAAACTCCGAGCTTGCAATACATAATAAAATTATGCTGTATAAGCAGGTGCTCAAACCAGTTTGGACCTATGGAATCCAGCTGTGGGGGTGTGCCAGTGCGAGTAACGTCGAAATCATACAACGATTTCAAAATAAAGTACTGAGAAATATTGTTAATGCCCCTTGGTACATAAGGAATAGTGACCTGCACAGAGACCTGGGTGTGGAAATGGTTGCTGACGAGATCAGGAAATTTGCACAGAAGCATGAAGACCGGCTTCATAACCACGTTAACGTAGAGGCAATTCAGCTGCTTGACCAACATGGGATATTGAGAAGGCTCAAGAGGACCAAACCTTTTGACCTGGTTTTAGTGTGGTGTGTGTAAAGCAGACTACAGTGTGAAGTGTTGTGTATGTGTATGTTTTCACCATTAGAGTAATCTGAGGGATACCAGTGGGTAAACCCAGTAAATTGACATTTAGTTTTAAGATATTGATAGAGTCAAATTGCTCGTTAATCTGTCTAAGATTAGTTGCAATGTAAAATTAAATTAAAAAAAAAAAATGTATCGTAAAGATCGTCTGTATCGTATATATCGTAAAGATCATATCGTATCGTATGTACAAGTAGGCGTTACGGATCAGTAGCATATAGTTGACTAGTAGACAGTTGTTTATCTTGTTTATTAAGTTGTGATTTTCCGTTTAAATTAGTGCCTGCTTCTTTTAGTTTTAGCGTTTAAATGGCTGTTTATTGTACAAAAATGTATCCCACATTGAGTAATTAGGAAGCTCAAAATTGAGGAATATTTTCTTAAGAGTGGGCACACAAGATGAGTATGATTGTTGATTTAAAAAAATGCGTATTTTAATTTATTTTTCCCATTAATGTTTAAGTTTTAAATTATAACTGCTCCTTGTTTAATTAAAATATCCTTACAGTTATGAAAAACGATACCACTTTTTTAATAAATATTACCGTCTTAGAAAATAAAAGTATGATATACTTTTTATTATTAAAAAATTTTTAGTGTATTTGTTAACTAAAAACTGCTTTCTTTCAAACCAAAAAGTAATTGATTATGTTTCTTCAATAGCACAGTAATTTTATTATGAATGATGCACTAGTGATGCGCCTGTGTTGTTTTTGTTGTAGGTTTCATGTCTGGAATTGTCATTTGTGTTGTCGATTGTCATACGAGTTAGTTTTAGCAAATGTCAGTTCTATAAAATAATAAAACTTGTATTTTTCTTTTATTTACTACCTTCTTGAGAAAAAAAACTTGAATTCTATTTTGTCCTATTTCGTAAATGATGTGGTATATTTTGTGTGTAGGCAACAAGCTGTTTGTGTCTGTGTCTATGGAAACTGACGCCAAGCATTATCTCCCCCTATTTATTCACGTGGTCTGTCTCTTTCAACTGGGCATATTTTGTTGTATTCTCTCTCTGTCTCTCTCCTGGCGCTACATCCCTGAGTGAGCCTTGACCTCATGTACAGAACGTTGCCATTGTTCACTGCTCTGAGCCAACACTATCCAATTTTGGATGCTCAGCTTCCTCAGATCATCCTCAACCCCATTTATCCACCTTAGTTTCGATTTGTCTTTTTCCTTCGGCCTCGTGGCTGCCCTGTTATGATTCACTTTTCTGTTTCACTCCTTTACACGTGGGCAATATGTAAAGCCCATTTAAGCCTCATAGATTCTGATAGACGGATTGCCGAAGGCTGAACGCTCCTTTCATTTTTTACATAGTTATGTAACCTCATTAAAGGTCTAACCCACTGAAGGCTCATAGATTGTATTAAACGGATTGCCCGGGACTACTTTCATTTTTCATATAGTTCACGATTTAACGCCACCGCCACCGACCGTTCTCACATGTAGCTCCAAATTCCTCCTCAGCATTTTCCATTCAAGCACGTTCATTTGATTCGCATACTTGTATTGACATTGCCTATTTCCCAGAGGCATACGTTAATATATGTCTTACCAGGGGTTTCTAGACAACCAGTTTTGAATCTGTTTTGTAAGCTTCAACCTTCTAACTTTAGCAGTCATACCACGCGTTATGTTTATGTTTTTAACCTTTAAACCTGATTTCTGAAATGTGTCCCACAGACTCCTTAGAAATCGTCTGTAGACCCCCTCCCACCGGAGATCCACGGCATCTTTGGAGCCACTGCGTAATGAGGTGTCTGCTATTATTTTAGCCCAATAATAGTTCACTTAGTTCATATTTATGGAACAATGTTTACTTCCTCAGCTGATGTGGCCTTACTAACAGTATGTTTAAATTTTCCACATTTATTCTCACACCAACCTTTACACACTTATTCTTACTTACGTTTACACTATTTAATCGTCTTTTCCTTCTCCAATGTGTTTTCATTGAACACCTTTCAAAAGTAGTGGATTCTATATTTTTCCATTCTGATTGTCGGAGCTCCTCCAACAAAGCGGCGAACAGCTTCAGTGACAGACAGCCCATTTTTCTGTTTGTATTTTATTTTACTTTCAACACTGTGATTTCATCTTTCATCATATAATTTCGGACAACATCTCAGATTTCCCTTTCATATCCCTACGTCCCTACTGAACATCATGTGTTAGGCCTACGCTATATTAAGTGACGTCATTAGCTGGATCGTTTATTCTTGCAGCTAGGTGATGCTTCATTAAACGTAGTCCTATTGTCGCGATTATTGACAGGTATTGTCGCGCATTATGGCGGCTACAAGTTCCACGTTCTGATGGTAAGGTAAGTCGAGAGGACCTATTATCCGTTAAAAATTTTTAACGTATAGGGAGTACTTGAAAAATATGAAATTTAATCTGGAAACCTACATATTTCCTGCATTGTTTACAGTAAAAGCAAGTTTATAAGATAGTAAAAGGGGCATAATACAACGTAACGATAATTAATCTCTCTCTCTCTCTCTCTCTCTCTCTCTCTCTCTCTCTCTCTCCTTAGCGGCGTATGGATGTAGAAGGCTACCTGCTCTACTTAATCTTTCATTTATCGCCAATGTGTACGTTGCAGTTTATTGCTCAACCTCAGCAGTTTGAGATGTCACAGTGTCTCAGCACGCTGCGTATACAAAAACATTACCGAACGCCGGCCATTTTCTCACTCCTAGATCGTAGGCTTTGTAGCTCTCGTATTTTGATTTGATGGTGGGGCGTCGGCTTCTCGCCAACCGCAAATCTGGAGGACGGGAGCTTTGATTCTGGTGTCATAGGTTTCGAGGTCTCTTTCCTCTTTTGCAGTAGTTTTTCTGACAGAAAAAGTGTGTGCTGCCGTTGAGATTCTTTTCCACCATTCTGCAGAACACATCCTGCCGAAGTGTCTCGACTTGTAGGTCAGGAACCTCATACCTTACTAGAGTCTTCTTCTTTCCCAAGCCACTGCTGCCAATTTTGATTCTGTTTTATTAGTTTCTTTTACAAATCTACGTCATTCCCTAAGTGTGTTGTCTGCATTTTACTATTCTGTATATATGATTAACGCGGCCTTTATATCATAATTGCATGTCTAATATCTTACAGTATATCATTCAACTTTTAATTCTTAATAATATCCTTTAGTTGTATCCTGTGAATTCTTCTTTTAAGATGATTGAAAGCAGTGTTCAGCTTCCACTGCCACGTCAAAACCGGCGTTTTCACTTGTTTGTGGAGTTTGTGGCAGTTCATCTTTCCGTTCTTTCGACCTTTGTGTTTAATGAGTGTGAACAGTGTCACATACCATCTGCCATTGTTTATTTTGTTCAAAATATCACTGTTCAAAGTGTCTAAGATATTAAAGCATACAACCTCTGTACTTTTGGTCACTGTTTTCAGTAATAATTTTAGAGCGTACAATGTATTTTCTTTTAAGGCTCAAAACTGTCGACTTTTTGTTCGATGTTTCTAGGTTGTAGCCTTTACATACTTGACCTAGACAGTGTATGAAGTATTTTTCGTCATCTTCAAAAAAAAAAAAGGTTGGTTGACAAAAAAAAAGTTTGTTACTTGATTATTTCTACTGCTACCCATTTTTATTCCAGGATTCACTTCCTTCTTTCATTGTCGGACAACATCGTCATGTCGTGTTTAAGATTATAAATTTCTAAATGGCACTGGGTCTGGGTCTGACGGGTAATACTTGAAAGGTAGTCTAGAGCTGGCCACTCCAGCACTTCTTCAGACGTCCCACACCTCTCCGTCACTTCGGCTATAATTCAGCAGTTGCTTGGGTATGAGGTCGTCATACATTAAGATGTTCCAACCATTTTACAACCGATATTAGGCAATCCTATCTAGTAATATTCATAATATTCAGTTCATGCCGTACATCTGCATTTCTTCTACGATTTTGAAGAGTATACCTTGCCACGTGCTTGAGAAATCTCATTTCAGCCGTTTCAATACGACTGGCCAGATATTTCGTTAAGGTATAATTCTCAGACTGTGGGGAGGGCCATCACCTTATAGAAGTTCAGGGTGTTTCTGAACTTATTGATTTTAGACCCACATATTGAACTTATATAGCTTATGATCACGTCATTGTTTGTAGTACAAGATACATTATAGCCCAGATATTCACAATTTCTGACCTGCTCCAGAACGGTACCATCTACAACACGTTTTGCTCATACGGGATCAGCTCCTGAAAAGCCATCAGCTTAGTATTCAATGTAGAAATCTATAATCCGAAATCTGAAATACATGCAGACTCGCTGTAACGAGTGTACAACCATCTCCCAGCTGTTTCCAAGTTCGACAGGGTAGCCTGGTCATTAAAAAACAATAACGTGTCAACTGTAGAGTGGTCAGTCATAAAATCCTCCGGACATTTCATTTGCCAGTTCTGTATGACATCATCTAAATAGTCTATAAGTTAAATAGAGAAGGTGATAACGGACACAGTGATTGATTTGTAACACACAAAATTATTAAAATAAATTTTGTACTTATTATTATAATACTTTTCGTACTGAAAACTGTAACACGGACTTGAAGTGGCATGTCGAATTACGTTCATAATAAACCCATTACAATAATGTGCATGTGGCAGCCACAAAGCGTTGAGTATTTGTGACATACGTGAAGGAGAGAGGGAGGACACACAGTTACAAGCTAGCGACTGGAAATAGGTGTCACTCGTTATGAAAGTTAAAAACTCCTTAAGTGAAGAAGCTGCCGAAGAAGGAGGAAACGAATCTAATACTGCAGTCGCCAGAATCTAATACTGTACAAAGTGTGGCTTTCCTTGCACATATAAAATGATATTCCACTAAATGTTATGACGTGTAATGTTGCAGTTGAATCTAATGTTCTGTTCATACATCATACGTAGTTTTGGGACGAGTTGTTGAGACCCTCCCTCGTTTCTGTTTAGTATAATCGAAAGGGAAGTTCAAAATCAGCGGTGGAGGGAGAATCTGATCCCGCTCGTCTGTCCCCATCGCCGTATGAAACGTGTACCCTACAGCCGGATCCCGCGGAAAGATGGCGTAATTGTTTTTACACTTTTCGTACGAACATAGTCAAACTCATGCCTCGGTCGCTTTCTACACTCACCATAATCTACTAGTAAAATAGTGAATTATATAATCCACTGAGCATGCTTCGTCGTGCAACAGACGAAACATTTGACAAAAACGAAACGTCTGTTACATACCAGAACAGTTCAGCGGAGGAGAATTTTTATATGGACGTTGAAACCTCGTTCAATACTTCATCGGTTTTTGTTCCAAGATACAACTGTACACATTTAAACGTTCGTCACACTTGTTAAGATATGCGATAATTTTACATAACATAATTCGGTCAACGCGTTATTAAACGTGGCCAGTAGCCTACTACATTTCAAAACAAGTTCAGAATCGAAAATTGTCAGGTCACCTCAGTCCCGGGCTTCCGTAAGGTTGTGCCTTTTTTTTTTTGTGAAAGCTGACGTCGTCTCCGATTATTCCTTTCGAAAGCGGCCGGTGCCTTACGGGGGCCGCGACATTCTCCCACGCCAGCACGTCTCTGTGCAAGTCCTGAGCAGCCACGAAGCCATGCCTCAAACATTGGGTTGTGACTGAGCCATTGCGAGACTTCTCAATGAGCCAACAGCTCCATGGCTTCCGCACGGAATTTGACCACGGAGTTTAGAGCCATGCTGGCGTGAGCAGTAGGTCGTGACCGTCTTGAGACGCCAGCTACGGTCGGGGTATCGTATCGAGGCCTGACAGCGCAATCAAGTTACCTTTAACAGAATTTTGTAGTGTCAGCTGCACCGTTATCTGCCACCACGTCTAAGGCGACAGCGTGCAGATGGGTCGAGGTGGTCTTAGGGCGTCGGCAGCTTTCGCTGAGATGCCGTGACACCTTTCGTAAGGGTTGGACCTCACTGAACAACAGCTCAACCAAAGCGGGCTGGGAATCGCTTGGTTCTGCACTTTGAAACCAAGCGTTCGACGCAGCATCTTCGCGGAGATAATGCCTGCGGGGAGATTCCACGGAGCGGATCAAATATTTTGATTCTTAAGGTGTGGGATGTGCGGCGGTCGGGAGTCGTGAAATAGCGGCTCTGAGGGCGTTTGACGCACTGTACCGATTGGTCACAGAAGCTTGGAGTGATTGATAAGCACTTTCTAATGTAAATGACAGTGTAACGTATGAAGGGCAGAGGACAGAGGAAGAATTTTAATATTTATAGTCCTGAGAAAAATATCAAATTTACATATGGCCTTAGTTCGAAGTAAAATAGAGAGGCATACTCGAAGATAAATAACTTCACGATGTAACATATGTTCCCAATAAATATTATAATTCATTTCAGAGACATAGTTTTTGTAGCAAGCATCAGCTGTGGGCCTTTTACATAATTGGACATTTTGATTCGTCCATTCTGCGCTGTTTACCGTCGCCAGCAGTTCGTTAGTTGTAACATTTACTCTTGGAAAAGTAACGAGTTCATCGCCACTATTTGTACACTTCTGACAGGCGTAACGAATGAATAGCAAATACTAGAAACGAATTTCAGTCCATCGAATAAAACAAAGGAAATGTTTATTTAACTGAGAGCTGTAGAAAATCAAAATAGGCTAAAACAAAGAGAGTAAGCGATGGGGGAGGGGAGACGAGAAAGTCCACAATCCAAGTACGAACACGGAGATTAAATCTTGTAAGCAGCTTTGCTATAAATTGAATAGGTACTGTGATACTTGCGGATAGTCTGCTGGCATACGGGCACTGTTGGTCGATATACCTTGGAACACTTGATCCGAATATTTTATTTTCCATTGCGTACAACAGACAGTACATAGGAGTTGCTTAATGTTAACGGTTATTCTGTACTTTTAATCCAAGAACTTGTTTTGAAGTTGCGGCGCTATTAATCTTTATGCGGTGCAGATGTAGGTGAGCTCGTTATAAATGCAGATAAGCAGACAGATTAGTGGAACTTAACTGTTAAGTCTATTACACAAACCTGTTAAATGACGTCTTTTTAATCTTAGTATTATTCAACAGTACTACCATTTGATTACCATGTAGTCTCCTATTGGTCTGATCCCCCATTGAGCATTCCCATACAGATGGGTAAGTACAGTAGAATGCACTACCGGCTTCTCACGGATCAGAGGGTAACGGACAAATAAAATACTCCGGGACGAACCAAAATCAGCATTCCTTTGTTCGGGTTTATACACGAATACCACTACGGTGACGAAGTGGAGAAGAGGATCTTCGATTCGGTGGGTCTGGCGAAGGGAGGAGTAATTCCTAATTGAAAAATCTGATTTAATGATAGTAACCAGTTTAGGGCCTCCGCCCGGGTTACAGGTGACAATCGGTCAACGGTTTGAATGGTGAAAAGGACTATGTTCCTAACGACGGAGAAAGCGAAAGAACCTAAAGAGGTTCTCTGAATGACACTCAGGGTACGTCTGAAGGTTCTAAGGGTGAAAACATACCGAGCAGATTGCGGTGAAGATCGCAATCGCAATCGATATCGCTAAAACATAACGAGGAGCTCGACCCTAACTGCTAGTGCGATCACGGTTGTATTAACCTTGGTGTAGCCACGCTTAATTATAAACTCTACTCTCCGCAGTCCTATATCCCTCCAATGTTTTGAGAAGGTATAAATATTAGTGATGATGAGATACTGGCAGTGGGCACTAAATTACGGTTACTTTCAACAAAAAGTAACAGAAGATTTCGTTCGCACTCGTAAACGAACGGAGACAAATGTTTACATTATGTTGTATACTAGAGAACCTCCAACCCACATTCAATGTAACATTATGAATATTGATTGATATCTTTAAAACTTATTGTAATATTATTAAAACTATTAGAATACGTAGGTTAGTGTGTACTCACGTGTATTTGGATTGTCCACAAATGATGTGTAACTTATGTACGTATATTGACAGACACTAGTTATAGAGACACTATTTACAGAATACACTAGAATGTTCTATATCAATGCAATATACATTTATAGTTAACGTAGTTTGTTCTACAAGATTCTAGACATTACGCTCGAACAACCTAGACTATTCTGGTAATAGCGCATGTTGGTGAATGACGTAACAAAAAAAGTATATGTATTGCAACGGAACACGTGCTAAGGAAGTCATTCAAATAGGGATATTAGACCTATAACACATTCTCTGACGATCATAGACAAGTTATAAATTGATTTTGTTCCTTTTTTGTAAATTAGATACAACAAATGAATGTTCCTTAATGTTCCTTTTTAAGTTTTGAATTAAAATATGGGAACAAAAATGAGTTATGACAAAATACCCGTAATTTTATACGCTACCATGTCCAGTGCAATGTTAGTGCGTGAGTGCGCGGGTTTGCATGTGATTCACATTTTATTTAATAACTTCATTAATAATTAACATTTCTTTATGAAACTTGGACAGAGTATGGACAGTAATAAAGGCTACGTTTTTCATATATTCAATACTGCAGAACTATAACTTCAATATGGTTTTCTAATGAAATTAATTATTCTTTTAACTCGTTATCTGCAAAAGAGTAATAAAATTTGTAAATTAAATCTAGACAGGTATTTGCAGAATTGGACACAGTTTTAACTTGAAGTCAGTCTATCATGGTGAAAATCTATGACGTTGCTAAGATTTTAACTAATCAGAAAGTCTAAAAACTATTCGAGTCCTTTGCTGAGATCACTTCGTTCAGTTCGCTTCGAGGTCTCGTCATAGACGGTCGTACTGACTGTCGCGAGTTTTTCGTGTCAGAACAGGTCTATTCTATAGATGACGTAGAACTTAGGTATACGTACGAGTTTTTTGTATACGTTATCTGGTCGAAGAACTCAAATACAAATTTGTAGTAGATCAGTATTAGTGCTTTTCGCGCTAGTGCAGGATTTTCCGCCTAGGGGCAACAATACCAATCGCGGTGTTACTGATTGACGCGAGGACACTTCAAGAGTCGGGAGTGTGTAAGCCTAATACACAAGATCTATTTAATCACCCATTACAAACACCCCTGAGATAATTTAATAAACAATAACAGTTCGGTAAGCGCGGCGTGTGTGTGTGTGTGTGTGTGTGTGTGTGTAACGTAGGAGTGAACGACGCTGAGGCCAACGGGCAACGAAGCATCAACAACAGCTGATCGCTGGACATCGACGGTGGTTGCGGAATTCGACATGCAAGTAACAATCTATTGTAAAAATAAGAACCCAATAAACTCTTAATGAAAGACAAATAATCAAATAAATAATTTTATGTTTAAAAACTTAATGAGACAAAAATAATAAATAATGTGTTAGTTAATAAATTTTCCTACCTCCAGATATAGACTCTGTGTTTACATTTTCATTACACCTATCTATGGAATAATTATTTGTTACGCTGCAAATAATATACACTGCGAGGTAACAGGTTGTCAGCCGAACCAGACTGTGCTCCATTAGTGTTTTACATACATTTATTGTCTCTTTTTTTTACAGTAATTTGTATTAAAAAGTTTCTTGTTAACTCAAACAATTACAACTTTAAATGTGTAAAATCGTCTTTCAAAATATAATGTAAATAAATGTTCTCTTTTATTTAAAACAGTGATATAACTTTAAATGTTCAACCTTTTTTCGCAATTATAATTGAAATAAATGTCTTCTTTTATTTAAAACAATGATATAATTTTAAAGTTCAACAAGTTCTTTTTTCTTTTGAAAGCTTTTTATTATCGAAACAAATTTAGTTTTAAATTTTGCTTTCCTCCTTTGTCGTCTTCGCTGTCGTCCCGATCGAAGATCTCGGTCCCGGTCTCCAGCGATCCGTCGTCCGTGTTCCACGTTCCAGCCACCGCCTCCAGGAACTGCCTCGCTCTAGGTGTCCGTTTCAGCCGCCACGATCAGCACACGAAGTTCAGGAACGGTAGTAGAACATCTCTTACACCGTGGTTGTTCCCTGCCGACACTCGCTGCTTCCTCGACTCCACAGGCCCCAAGGACTGCCTGGAATGGATGTTGGACTGAACGCTGACTACTGCGACTGCTCTCGCTCAGTGCTATATGAAGACTGCTTGAAGACTCTTGTACAATGAAGCTGCAACGATATAGTGTGACGTCACAGACTACCTGCGCACAGACGTAATTCCTACACATTCTATGCTATATGAAAGAACATTCTGGATAAGCCACGTGCAGCCAATTGTACATCTGTCTTCTCGATTTTTCTAGAACACGTTTCACTATATATGAACAAATTAAATTAACCTTCTTTTCGATACGCGCATAACACAACACTTCGCTCAAATATAAAACTATAGCTTCATAGTCTTTATAACGTCTTATTACTAATTTATACTATTATTCTTAATTTTTAGCAATATTCTTACTTTCAAACATACCCCAATTGTCCTGGACACTCGTTACAGCTGGTCATAATTATGTTCTACACATTCACATATAGTGTAACTGCCTGTCACATTGCAATATATATATATACAAAACTGTAAGAGAGAGTATGAGTCAGTCTTTATTGAGATTTCGTTTAAGTGAGTTACAGAATTAGTGCGTGTATTTGATACCACATTTGTGGATCAATATTACATCTGTGTGTTATTTTTGTTTGCATAAATTACGGTTGTTGTGTGAGTAATCGATATCACAGTTGAGAATCGAAATTATATTTTCTGTGTTATATTTTTATTTTTGAAAAATTATTTGTGATATCGGTAATAAACAAGGTGTCGCAGTGATACGAGTGGTTTATTTACGTAAATCGCTGCCTAGTAGGCGACAATCACCTGGGAGCTGACAGGGCACCGCCTAGCAGCTTCCATGCCTACCTACGAATGATACCAGAAACGTTTCAACATATTTACAGTATGTTATGTAATATATTAGTAAATAATAACTTACTTCTGCAAGTGTATATCTGATTTTTTTTCACTATATGTGCACCTATTAGGTGCAAGTATAGTGATAAAAATTAAGAAAATACCCTTGTAGAAGTAATTTATTATTTAATAGCATAACATACCACCCACGAGGAATGGGAAATACTTTAGGTGTACATTCTACAGGCTGAAATAAAGAAGAAATTTCATATACATTTCTTCATATAGAAGTTTCATAGGTCCGAAACGCTTCGACTTACGCCTTGCGAAAAATTTCACCTTGATTTCTGCTCCACGGCTACAAATAAGACCTACCGAAATTCTTGGAACTTAAAATTATACGATAAATTTTATGGTTTCATACGGTCCAGAACTTATCTTGAGTAGTTTTATAGAAACGTTTCGTAAATCTACAAAATAAAACACGCTTTTTTAGATTTCACGTCAATTTACTTGTTTAATTTACCAATAAATCAATAAAAATTTGTAATATATTTTATAAGTAATTTAATTCTGAGAAATCTGATGTAAGTAAAGTTAATTAAGAAAGGAACGTTATAAAAATCAAATTTTATTAAAGAAGAAACACAACGAAAAAACGTAAGAAATTTCTTCTTCTGTTAATGCAAAACATTTACTTATTTGTTAATAATAACAATTTATAAATAACAGCACTTTAATAAGTTAATAAAAAACGTTAATTTTAGTTAATATTGATAAAATAATTAAAAAGTAATACTAATTTCAACATCGACTAACTTGTTTTAATAAAGTTTATAAAAAAAATGCAGTTGTCCTGTAGGCTTACTGTTCAGATTCAAAATTAAATTCGAATCAGGGAAACGGTTCTTTAAAAATTAATTTCTAATATAGTAGTTTAATTATATATCATATTTAACCTATAATCTGCAATTTGTTGTGTGTGTTTTTTTAACATAATTTCTAGATGCCTTTGTAATTTTCAGATCATGAGTATGAAAATATTGCTTTCGTGTACAGTTTTAGTAATGGAAATTCCCGGGCTGCAAAACATGACTACCAACGAAACTTTCCAAACAGGAGAGTACCTCATAACAAAACATTTTTCCCGGTCTTTCACAATTTACGAAATAACGTGTCGTTTCCAACGGTTGGTAGTTCTACTGAACGTCCTCTAGAACAGCTTGTATATGAGTAAGAAAATATTATTCAAAATTCAAATGATACAACGCAGTCCTCAACTCAGCACCAGAAGGATTTCATATCGAACAGGCCTACCCTGTACTAAAGTCTGAAGAACACTAAATAAAGAAAATGTTAATCCTATCATTTGCATACTGTTCAACATTTTCAACCAGGTGACTTGTGAGTTAAGATTAAATTTTTGCCAATGGGTACAAGAAAATTGAAATATTGTTAATTGTGTTTATCCACTGATGAATCTATTTTTTCGAAAAAACGGAACAAAAAATTTGAAAAATAGTCACCTGATGGACAACTGAAAATCCAAAAGAAGTAACAGAGTCAAAATTTCAAAACCGGTTATCGTTAAAAATGTAGAGTGTGGTATAATTAGGGACCAGTTAATTGTACCAATATTATCACTTATGAGTGCCTTACTGGTATTGCCTACAAAGACGTTTTACAAAATCAGTTGTCAGTCCTATTAGAAGACGAACATCTAGAAAAAAGGATGAAAATGTTTTTTCAACATGATGGTGCACCACCTCATTAATAACATAAATTCAGACAGATCGTACATCTAATTTGATTTTTTATAATGTTTATTTGTCTTTTATTGACTTAGAATATAATAAAATATTGACTTTGTACATAAAATTTCTCAGAATTAAATTATTTACAAATTGTATTTCAAATTTACAAATATTGGTAATTTAAACAAGTAAATTCACGGCAAACCTAAAAAGTGTGTTTTTTGACACCAATGTCTTTTATATTTACGAAAGTTTCTATAAAACTACTCAAGATACAGTTTTGGAACCGTCTTTTTTCAAATTTTCAGGCGAAAAATCATATAAAGCCATCAAATCTATCCTGTATTTAGGCCTAAGTTCAAAGAATTTCAGTAGTGCTTAATTGCAGCCTTGGAGCAGATACCAAGGTGAAATTTTTCGCAAACCATAAATCGAAAACGAAGCGTTTTCGGACCTATGTTTATATTTAAATACATTCCATATTTCAGCCTATGGAATGCATTCCTGAATCTTCATGGGACACTCTGTATAACATACAGTACAGTTACTCAAAGTGACTCAAAACATCAGCAGTTACTTACAAAGAAATTGATGGACGTTAATAATAATATAGTGATCAAGTGGGATAGCTTATACACTTACAACAGTTTCTATAGCCTAAACAAGACAACCTAATCAATTTATTTTTTATATTCAAATATTTGCTAAAGAAGAACTCGTGTAGACCAAAAAGTAATGTTTATCAGTAGAGTATATCTATGGTGATTTTCATGCCGTTTATCCCATACACGACATATTTGGTCTCCAAATTTTCACTTGAGGGCCGAATTGAAAAATCTTGGAAGTCAGGTGGGCCAACACACACACACGGTAAACTTATTGTTTTTTACATAACCATTGGTTATTATTATTTTGACATAACCAAGTCAATAAAATAGGTATTTAAGTACAATTTTGCTTGACTTATCCAAAGGAAACAAATTTATTTAGTTAGGAAAAAATAACATTCAAAGATATTTCTTATGTATTATTTTTTGGTTTTCTTATGAACGTATGGGATGTGTGGAGTTGCTTCTGACATATAATGTCGGTCCATTTTCGGTCAAATTTTGATGCTCCTTTCACTAGAATGGATTTCAAGTGTTCGTCTGCCAAGTTAGCCCTGTACTTTCCTTTTACAAAGTTCATTTTTGAAAACGTTTGTTTGCAAATATAGGTCGAGCCAAACATTGAAAGCATTGCTCTTGCAAAGTTTTTTATTTCCTTGAAATCATCACTCAATGAGATGCAAGTGAAAAGCCTGATCCATTCAAGGCAGCCAGACGAACAAGCACATTAACCACGTAAATAATAATACAAAATATTATAACATTTTACCGATCTAATTTCTTGTTTAGTTATTTACCAAAATGTTATAATATTTAAAGTATATTTTGACGATCTATTTAAAAACTGCACGCGGGGTTGCCGCGGGGCGGATACTGACCCTTCGCAGGCCGGATCCGTAGTTTTAAAATAATAATGTTTAATAATGTTTTTTTTTTCCCGAGAAAGGGACTGTGGAAATTAATGTTCGCCGCAGAAGGTTCTGCACTCCTACGGTGTGTGGGACTCGCATCCACCAAAACCACAAACTCTTTTGCCCACTACATGAATCCACGTCGGGACTCAGCTTTCGCAGTACTTCAGGATGGTGCCATTTGTTCTCCGTCCATGTGGACATTCATCGGTTTTAAACCTTCAGCGGGTCCACGTTGCCTGCTTTCTCTAGTAAGATCACTTTCTGCTTCCTTCTTTTGCCATAGTACCTTCTCTATGTGGGCTGCTACCTGATCCCAGTGGTGTTCGCTCTGCAGCATCAGTCCGATGATATGTTCGGAACAAGATCTGCCCCACTACATTTTCCAGGGTTTGCCTTTCCTCTTTCCATCTGTCACAGGTGAAAAACGTGTCGTGCACATCGTCTAGTTCCTGTTTGCAGAAAATGCAGTCTGGTCTGTCTGCTTTCCCCATCCTATATAGGTAAGTCCGGATTAGTCCGTGATCTCTCCATGTTTACGGTCAGTCCACTCATCTAACTGTTTTATGAGCCTAGCGATCCATCTCCCCTTCGTGTCACTGGTCCACCTTTGCTGCCAGTATGCAGCTATAGTATAGGTCCTGGCCTCCCTATGAGCTTTATCTACTTTGGCTTTCCTCTTGTAAACCTGTTTCCGCTCCTGTGCCAGCAGATCGATTGAAATTATTCCCGCAGAGACAAGAACCGAGGACTCTGAAACCTTAGTATTTAATAATAGTAATAATAATAACAACAACTGTTGTAATTTACAATTAAAATTACTGTTTAAAGTAAAATAGTAACTACAATAGTTGAAGAACACTGCACGCCGTGGTTTGTAGCAATATAATTGAGAAAAGGTCAAAATATATATTCGGAGTGCAGAGTGTATTTGCCAGTCATATTGTCCCTTTAGTAAAATGAGAACATTTTCAGTCCTCTTGGACGTGACACTGCTTGAATTAGTATTCACCGACTGCAGCTTATCATCACCTTCAATGAAGCCGATCCGTCATATTCATCGTCACTTTGCTGTCGGTTAAAAATTTTTACACTAAATGACAAAATTAATAGATTATACTTCCAAGCCAATCGTATGGAAGAGTCCAGACTTCCTAGATTAGTCAAAAAACAAGCTCAGATTAGTCATTGAGTTTTATTGGAAAGGAAGACGGGACACAGAGGGCCCGAAGGACAGGTGGTTCGTGCAACTGGCACAAGTGCCATGCCGAAGCTGATGATGATGACGAATATGATGGAGTCTGTCACAGCAATATTTAACGAGAAACTTGAGAACTTCTTCCATAATTTGATCAAACTGCGAGCCTTTTGAGATTACGTGATTTTGCATGTACCAAGGTGCTTTAATTTCATCGAGGTTGAGGTAACCGACAATTACTGGGGAAAACTGGGGAGAGGTTTCCACGACAGAAGGACGTACTTGTTGACCTATAAAGGATGGTACTTTGACTAAGAGAAAGGCGAGTCCCTTAGTACTGCACATTCTGTGTTTGTTCAGTAACTCTGTTAAATAATATAATCAGTCCGAAATAACTGAATATTTCTTTCCGTTTCTACACATTTTCTGGTACATGGTTATTTATTTAAACCACAATTTTGTTTTTTATCTGATCCACAAAAATATTAATACGTTTTCAAATTTAACAAATTAGTGTTACGTATAAAATTTCAGTCACTTTATTGTTAATCCCGGCTTTCTCAAAATATAACCGGTTACAGTTAAAATGAAAATAAACTGGAATGACAAATTTTCCACTTTCCCGGAATGTTTTCAGTATGGTAACAACGTAAATAAATTAGCTGTATGCTAAAAATATATTTTTACAAACTAACCATTTCACATTCGGGGAGTGGCCCGTATGTTGTTACAGTCGAATTAAACCGATATTGACCAGTTCGTTCAAATTTATTATTCATAAAATTAATTACGTTGTCAAGAAGCCGTGTTAATTTATTACCGCTATACTCGCATTAATAATATCGATATTAATGAAATTCACATTAATTATTATCCGTCGAGCCTGTGCTTACATTATATTTCGATAGTATCAATTTGCAATTAAGCTTTAGGCAATTTGCATGCGGATGTGTGACTCTATAAGACGGAGCTGTGTTGTCGGTTGACGCACCAAGCATGTTTCATGTAACGTCTGTCACGGTTTTTTTTTTAGTTAAAGATCAAGGAAACATCTGTCGTTAGGTTTCACGTGAAATCTAAGATGTGATCTACCTCTCAGGCGTTTAACGGTTACATCGGAGATGGGCCAAAGTCATTAAAAAAAGTAATAATCATAATAATTTTTTTAAGGAGAAAAATACATTATGTACAGTCGGTAGGTTTAGTGCACGCTTCTCACCACGCGGTGTCTCCGACTCTCACTGACTAAAAAACCCCTTTTCTTCAGCCTTGCTCTTCCTGGGAACCGATGCCAGTGTTACATCAGGGTGTGTCTCCATGTACTTAAAAGAGCTCCTTCTACATTACTTTAGCTTATGATATTACTCCTGTTCTCTCTTTTTATCTTTGAGGACGCTCTCGCTAACGCGGATCCAATGTAATAATACTTACTACTAATAATAAAAACGTGGGCTGGCTTTAAAATATCATTCCACTTCAAAATAATTTTTATTTTTTACTTACGTGCTACAACCGTGCTCGAGTTTTGACCTTCATTTCCTTGTACTCCCGGCAACTATTCTCCAGTTACAGACTCCCGTTATCTTCCTCTTCATCTGGCAGGAGGAGGTCTGCATCTGCCAGCCATCTCTTTTTTGGTCTTCTTGTTTTTGAATTGGTTTTCACTCGGTTGTTCTTCTGGTGTTCCTAACCGGCTATATTCGATGAATGTCTTGTAGATATCTTATCATTTGCAGTCTTGTAATTCTAATTAGATCTTCATTATTTTTAGGCTTTTAACTCGAAGTTCATCTTAATTCGTCATGAACCGGGCCAAATGTTTTTCTCAGTATTATCCGACATGAGGTGCTTAAATTTTACATTGGGTAGGATTTCAAGGCACTAGTCATTTTGGGGATTACTGCATAAAATTTCTGAAATTAACGGCCGTGGTCTGCCATTAAAAACATCAATTCCATTCCTTGCTGACGTTTCGGGATCTCGCTTCAGATCGTGGGACTAGATGGAAAAATTTGCTCCCAGCACTGGTAACAGATTCTGTCTGGTCAGACGATCTGAAGCGAGATACCGAAACGTCAGCAAGGAATCATAATGATAATTTTAATCACAGACCACGGCCGTTAACCCCTGAAGTACTTAAAAACTCTTCGTCTTGTGTTATCAATGCCTTACTACCATAAGTTACTATCGGTCTCATAAGACTATAATTTTTGGACCTTGACTTATTAAACATTCTTTAACTGTGTCTTTTTTGAATTTTCGCTAATCCGACAGACCCTCGGCCCAGAAGTGTCGGATTATTGGGAGTCTGCTTTACCATCATGGGTTTAAGTGAAAAGGTACAACAAAACACTTTTAAAAATCCGAACTTATAGATTGGAACCACAGGAAATTACGGACTTGCGTTCCTAATCGCTCTCCTCATTGAAATCTGCACCCACGTAATCTCCTTAAATATCCTGGAAAGCTTTTAAATGCATTGTACGTGGTGAAGTCGGGTCCACTTTATCGATCAAACTACACCTAGTTTAATCAGTAAAGTGTACACCAGTGAATTGTAATGCACAGAAACACTTAAGAAGATGAGAATGCACAAAACACTCAGCTTTTTTTTTGCAAATTTTCATTGAGTAATAATTATAACAATTTACCGTTTACAAATAAAAAGCTTTTTAAAACGTTGTAACGTCACAGAACGTTCCATAAAGGAAACCATTTACATAGCAATTTATCATAAGAGGAGAGTGAGGTGGACAGTATCGAACCAAAGTAGCCCTAAAAAATTATGTAATATTGTCTAATAATTATTACTACTAACATGAAAAAACGACCAGACTGTGACTAAGACACAAACCCCATATATATTATTAAAGTGAATAACAGTGAAAAAACCATAAGATACTATGAGAGAGACAAATAATATCAGGATCAACCAAAATGGAGTCATTAATTATTAAGTTTAGTAACTCTGAATAGAGTATAAAGAACTATTTATTGTGAATGAATGGACATGATCCATTATTATATTATGTAATGTAAATAAAATAAATGTATTAAATGACTTAAATACATTATTAGAAAGAATCTAAGTTAAAATAAAAACTATATAATTGTTATGACAAAAAATATTAATGTGTTGGATTTGAGACCAAACACTCAGATTTCATGTAAAAATTAATTATTATCAAATTGAAATAAAAACTATATGTAATTGTCAAGCAGACAAAAATGAACAATTTATCTTAGATAAAGAAAGCTGTCAAATGAATAAAAGTCAGTCAAAATAGCCAAAAACAATATTAACTAAAAACATGTGGTAGGCATATAACATAGTGTGATTTATGGATTTAATGTTGCCAAAATGCAACCAAATTGCATTAGAAAGTTGAAAAATAATATAAAGCGACTATACTAATATATTTGACTAACTTTGACATTGTAATAGTCGAGTTAGCAAAATATTTACCTATACCATGTATGGCTGGGGCCAATCAACCAGTACAAAAAATAGTCATATCTGGCTAAATATTTACAAAATGTTGGCAAAAATAAAAGAGAATGGTACAATACTTCAATATACCTTAAAAACGAACAAACTCAGTTGAAAATAAGATCAATTATGAAAGAATTTAACTTATAAGAGTGAGATTTGTCACACTATGAAAAAGGACATCTCAGACCAACCAATATGATGCTATGTTATCCTGTAATAAAGATAATATGTGTAAAGAGTAACCAGGTATCACAAAAGACAGACAATATAATAAACTCTGAGTGTACACTAGTGAAATACTATATATGTTGAAGAAAGAGACTAATTATTGTGTCATAACATTGACAACAACATAGGCCATGGGCATGGGCCATGTAAAATTGAGATTATCTGTGTATTATATATGTTAAAATTTGTTTGTTTTGTTATAGGAAGATAGTAATATTATGTGTTCATGTTATGGAAGAAACATAATAGTTTCACAACAATTTTTTGTCCTAAAAAATTGAATTTCAATGACAACAACCCAAGGTGAGAGTTGTATATTGTGTTACTTATTAGAGTTAATTTATTTAAAAACCAATCATAATTAGTATCGCTAGATTCAGTTGAAAACAGGGAATCTAAATGTAATAATGGCATGCAAATTGTGAGTACTAATGTAAAACTGTTTGACAAATACCAGAGTAATTTTTGAAATATCCTTAGTGTGAAGAATAAGAAATCTGTTCTAAAAGCTTCGACGGAAATTAAATTTGTTCCATGATGTTCCATTTCTTAATTCTCGAACAATCTAGAAGGAACTTTTACACAAATATACCGGAAGTCAATGAAAACAATCAGCCTGAATTAGTATAAAAGAGAGACCAAATTCGACCCAAAAAACACTTGAAGCTTGAAATCCGGAACAGACGCATCACCCACGACACTGATCAACGCAGTCAAGGCGAATCCGAAGGCGAGAAATCGATACAAGACCCGAAGAAAGGCTTTTCCCGTACATTGACAAACAGACTGACTTAACCTCTACAAGAATCTACGCCAATGTGTTGCTGAAATAGAGCAGCAACACGGCACATTTTAATAGAAATCACGCAGCCAGAACGTCAACGGCCCAGGAGGGACCGAAATTTTAAATAGAGAACCAATTCTGCTGTGTTCGCAAAGACAAACTAACTTGACAACAAAAACTCCCATAACGTATTACATACACAAAGCCTTTCTCGCTACTGCAAGGGTATCAGCGCTGTGACGGCCAATATGGTAACCAACGTGAAACAGCTGACCTGTAAGCGGCGGGATCCGAGCGAAATTCTACTGCCAAACCGTTTCACAAAAAGTGCGGAAATTGTAAATGATCGCAATTTTGACTTAAAATAAATTCAGTGCACATATGAAGAGGCGAGATTGAAAACTACCAGAGAGGAGTGTCCAGTGCGAGATTAATTAACCATTGGAACGTGAGTTATCAAAATTAAAGTCATTTTTTACCTGGTTACATTTGTCACACAGTTGTACTACACATGCCACACACACCTTCAAATCACTTAATTTTTCTTGTAAAGCATCTTACTGATATGTCTTGGTAGTTCAAAGGAGTCACGTCCTGAGAGTAAAGATTTTTTCACGTATTAAACTCATGCTTTTCAACTGAGTAAAAAATTGAAAATACTAGCCGATACTTGATTGGAGAAATAAAATTGTCAATAATAATAATAACTTATGAATTTTTTTTTGTAACTCTGCAATTTTATAATTTTTTCATGAATGTTAGTCCTTCAGACGATTTTTTTTTTTTGAAGAATCATTAAACTTACCTTATTTTTTCAAACTAAACTGACTTGCTTACATTTTTTCATAGAAATAAGATTTAAAAATTTTAATTTTTTTAATAATCACATTTCTTTCTTGGAACAAACGATTCCAAGTGGCGCCCACAAAAAACATAGTATTAAGTTGTGTTACAGGACTACATCACCGCAAAGGATCCAGTCCAGTCACCGGTAAGTACCAAAAAGTGCGCGGAGGTAACGCCCGACATAATACACGACAAAACACTATACTTACACACACTTTTTCTTTTTGTTATAACGTTAAAAGTAACGTTTTATGTATGCGCAAGTATAGCCTATATTTTGTATTCTTATTACTTATTTGGACATCAATTATCGCTTTATATGTATTTAGGTGGCTAGTGATAAAAGTTTATTGTTTTCTAAATACGTCTTCTTCTTCTTCTTCTTCTTCTTCTTCTTCTTCTTCTTCTTCTTCTTCTTCTTCTTCTTCTTCTTCTTCTTCTTCTTCTTCTTCTTCTTCTTTGTTTTCAGGAGCCTTCTGGCCAGGAGCTTCAGCGCTGGCCAATTGGCGTTGGAATTTTTAGACACGTTTTTCGTGATTGCAAACTGCATCAATTTTTTGTCTTTATTTATTACCAATCAGAAGACGCATTCTTTAACCTAATCTGCTGATTAGTGTCCACACATAAGAAATACAACTAGATGGCGTGAAGAGGTGTTCCATCCAACGATGTCACCTTGTGGTCTTTAAAGGTCGGATAGCCAAAGTCTTCTCAATCTTCTGTCGATTGTTCAGGAACATACAGCCTTAGCAGGAACATACAATTTACCCTCGAAACAGAGACTGACAATAAACTTAATTTTTTGGATCTGACTGTTACCAAGTATCTTAATAAATTCCAATATAAAATATATAGGAAACCCACCACCACAGATATTACAATACACGCCGATTCTCACCACCCATATAGTCAGAAAATGGCGGCATACAACAATTTTGTTCATAGGTTGGTAACGATTCCACTTAACCAAAAGGACTTTCAGGACGAATTGGATATAATAAGGCACATAGCAATAGCGAATGGGTACAAGAGTTCGATGATAGATAGACTTCTTAAGCGACACCTACATAAAACTAGATCCCACCATAATACCATCGATGATAATAACGTTAACAAAAATAAAAAATAAAAATAAAAATAAAAAGTATATAACGACAGTGTACTTTCTAGGTAGCCTTTCACCTAGCATTATATCCAACGTGTTTCTAAATTTAATATAAAAGTCGCATTTAAAACAAATAATAATATTTCTAATTTGTTACGCATAAAACAACCATTCCCGTTAGAAGAGAAAACAGGTGTTTACAGGATGTCATGTGATGATTGTGATTGTTTCTATCTGGGTCAAACTGGCAGGTCTTTCTTGAAAAGATACAAAGAACATCTACCAAGGAATGATTTAGACAAGACCAAATCTAATTATGCGCGCCATCTAATGATGCATAACCATAATTACACAGATTTCAGTAGTAATTTCAAAGCAATCCATGTATGCGGTAAGGGTAGGTTAATGGACGCTCTCGAGGAATTTGAGATTTATAAAGCATTTAAAGATAAGAATATCAACAGTGACAGTATATTAAATGAACAATTAAAGTTTCAATCTAACTCACTATATGATATAGCCCTAAATATAATCGCGCATGACGGCGATGACTGGTGATAAGGATTGACTTAGTTAAATTAGTGGCTCGTCAACTACACGCGCGGTCGGACCGGTCCAACGGAGCCGAAATTATATCGTATTATGTGTGTGCTGTTATTGTGACTTAATATAGTAAATATGTGCATATGTTTTTATGTGAATTTTAACGCTTGACGAAGGATACTGATGATGTGACACATGTCACGAAACGCGTCTATACGAACAACGCAAAAACGAAGTCACTGACGGATACAAGGTAATTAAACTAGTAGTTTTCTTTTCTCTTTTATGTGGTGTTTCAAGGTCAGTTTGGAAATGAAGGCCTAGGTAGGCTATTTGACTACTCTTTGTCGCGGTACTTCGACGTGGTTGAGATTAACTGTGGTGCAGTTGCCTCTCCGTAAGGTGAAGTAATGTGTGACGACTTGGGTTCGTTGAAGTTGATTTTCCATTTCCGCATTAATTTTTGACATCACCGTTGTTTATCTTGTGTAGAATTCTGCTTTACTTTACTATTTCTACATCTCCACTTCACTCTGGCCGCCTTTAGTTTACAATCTTTTTAAAACTTGAAATCATTCACAATAATTTATTTCCTCTCTCGTATACAGCACGAGTGATGTTAAACAGAAGACGTTACACTAGGGTTACCATATGGCCTAGGTGAAAAAAGAGGACAACCTGAAAATTTAACAGCATGATCGTTACTTTACGGATCAAAAAAAAACTTTGACAGTAAAAACATTATACATTATGGATAAGAAGGTATTCATGATCAAGTTAAGCGTTTTTATAAGAGTATATACAATGTACAATTTAATTTTTGTGATATAACAAGAAAATGTTTACAAACAAAACTTAAAACTATTAGTTAGAAGCGGAACTTACATAGGAAAGGAAAATTTGCTATATTTATTTTTAATCATAGCAATAATTAATTTAATACTAATCAGTCTGAATCGTATTCATAGTCTACGCGGGAAAGAGCTGTAGGCAAGCAACATAATGACGCCAATGGTACACTTCTGAGCGGCGCCGCTGGGAGCGCTCTTGCGCGTGACTACATGTTTCAGTTTAACGAAAAAAGAGGACATTTCCCTGTTTTATAAAGAATCCTCCCGGACAGGTTTTAATACTAAAAAAGAGGACGTGTCCGGAAAAAAGAGGACGTATGGTAACCCTAGTTAAACTCCTAGTTCTGAGTAACTGAAGACTGACTGACTAAGTACTGAAGACTTAAATGTAAAATTAAAATAAGGAAGGTAAAGCAAATAAATGACAAAGTACACAATAAGTAATCGTTGTAGTCTAAACCAAAAATATTTGAATATAAATAACGCCAGTGCAATTTACGTACTCCCCGAAACAGCTCAGCTTACATACCAGATTAGTGGGTGTCAGTGCACTTTACAATCTCTGACTTTCTCGGTCGTTTCCACAAGCTTCCGTAACCATTCTGTCTGTGTACAGAAGTGTGCAAATTATTTGACTGAACGTGATTTTTCGTAAGTGTTTGGTTTGACGTAGTTATTTTTTACTATTATCTAAAACGGTAGGACTGTTTTGTAATGTAGAAAGTCTTCTAATATATTGCCTGTCATCATTAGCTATCTCTCTAAAAATTTTATCGGAAAATCAGACGTGTCAACGTGTCAACTGTACTCATTAAGACCCTTACACCAGTCTCTTGTTCAGTGGACAATTCATTGTTTCATTCACTTTTTTGTGTCCTGTGATAAACTGCGGTAAATGTAAGTGTTTTTAGTGATACTTATTTTCCTCTTTCTAAGTAAAAGATATTTTATACATTTTATTACATTTCCAGTTTTGTTAGTTTTATTAGCAGCTATCTTAACATCAACTTTAACACTGCTTATTGCCACACTGCTAAATACTTCGTTCTTGACGAGGCCTATCGGTGTCTTCACCATCTTCAGGTCTTAAACGACCTGTCATCATAAACGACGTGTCAACTGTGCTCATTAAGACCCTTACATCATTCTCGTCTTCAGTGCACAATTCACTGTTTCAATCAGTATTTGTGTCCTATGATAAACTGCGGTTCAGTCGTTTAAGACCTGAAGATGGTGGAGACACCGAAAGGCCTCGTCAAGAACGAAGTATTTAGCAGTGTGGCAATAAGTAGTGACAAAGTTGATTTTATTGTAATATAATATTTATACGAGATCAGTGATTTTTTTCTTGAAAAGTGAGATTACGGGGAAGATTGAGAGAAATAAGGAAGGAAAAATCATTGGTTAAGTAATTATTAAAAGAAGAAATCTATTCTCACTGCAGTGTTGCAAAAAACTTATATTTAGGGAAAATCATTCTGCTATGTTAATATTTCATTGAATCGTGGTGATAGTTTCATACTGAAAAGGAACTGTGTCCCAAAACACAATACAACTGGAACTTGTCCAGGTAACTTTAAGATGTGTAAAGCAACCAGCAAAGAGATTTATAACGATATGAAAAAATATGTTGTGGGAGGACACCGTCTATTATCTGGACACAACTTTGCACTGCTGGCCGCTCAACGTGCAGACATGTAAAAAGACAAATTACCCCTGCAATGGTTAAAAAAAGTCTGATTTGGGCCAAAAATTTTAAGAGAATTGGGAAATGACTGAGAAGAGATAATATTTTATTATCTTTTAATTAGACTATGAATAACTAGGTTTCTAGGCGTATCTTAGGCCTTTCACTTTTTCATAGAAAGTAAGGGAGAAAAAAGTGGAAACGTGGTACTAATTTAGGCACAGCCTAGCAGAAAAAGAAATATTTTTTTCTTCCTTTTAGCTTGTATTTTCTGATGATTTCGTATTCTCATTAGGTGAAGAGCGTGGTAAAAATATTCGCAGAACCAAATATGAGGAGTTTCAGTTGTAGACGGAGTCTTGTGTAAACGGAGAAACATCTAATCTCAAAAATAATAACATTTTCTTCTAAAAGCGCCGGAAGATTGTGTATTGTACTAGGGATCCTGATGCATGAGCAGTATAGGAAATTCCTTAAAATACATCTTTTTCCACAACTTACGGACTGGTTCCATAATGGAGATTTCGATGTCATACAGGATGCGGCACCATGCCACAAAGATCGATCAGTCATGAATGTTCCGGCAGAAAAGAATACTCAGGACAGTACTGAGGACTTAACTGTAAAAATAATAAGGAAGGTATAACTAGAAAAGCAAATAAATGACAAAGTACAATGTTCTTTTCTGGACATGTAACATTCCGGATGAAAATTCTTGAAGCCATAGTTGAGCAATCGTTAAGCAAAATTCAAAAATACAACTACCATCACCAAGAGTAACTTCATAGATGATCTTAATATGAATATAACAGAGGATGAAGGGGAGAAATGACAACACTCTCATAAAAATTATAACAAGCACATTTATATTGATAGCAAAGAAAAAGGGATATCAAACTAATTATTAATAGTTGTAAACGTTGTACCAGAAAAAATTTTATTGAAAAAAACAAAAACAAAGGGAAGGTTATCTTTAAATTACGGTGTTTGAGTCGAATACGTTGCCAACCTCTGTGTTCGGAAATTACTGAGTAACTGGTCGTCCGGACCATACGTATAACCCAGCCTATTTTATATTCATTTATTTCATTTAGAATGCTTAATGTCGCTCAGTTCTTCCAACGTCGCTAATCTTCATTCTCTTTGTTTGTCTGCTACCCTTCAGTGTGCGAAGGAATCTCAACTCTATAGCCTATATACATGCTTGTGACGTTCATTAAGAAATCGTGATTAACTACGAGAAATACGTGTGAATATGCAACTACAAATCCAGATTTTTAAAAGTATAATTAGACGCGTGAGATTTCGAACCCCATAACATCCCGAAAGCGGACACTGAGGAACTCTACCATCTACGTTAACATCTACAGACTCACCACAGGACTGTCTGAGATCAACTGTACAACATCAAATCACCAGACTCTAGCTATGGACATCGTTTCTTCAGTATACATTCAAGGAAAGACTAAATTTTAATATTCTAATTCGAATCATAAACTCTAAAGAACTTTCAAGACTAACAACTGTGTGAAACGAACTATTAAAAGGCAATTAATTTTACTTAAATTTGTGTTGGTCAACAGACTAGTTTATTAAGTAATTCAGCAGTAAGAACTTTAAAATTTCAAATGTTGGTCAATTAATTAGTTTTTAATAAACCATCTTTTAATTAATCATTATATGTGTATCCCGACAATATTATGTATCTATATTTGGCCATTACATCGCGGAATATAAAGCATATTTTTGTTTTTATAAAGTGATAAAGTTTTCATCACTTTTCTCAAAGCAATGGAAAATCAAAGTTAATCAACACGATGGAAAATACACGGAAGTCGCATTCACTATAAAACTCAGGTCTGGTTTACAAGTTACTGGAAACGATATCCACATACCTATAAAAAAAAGATGCATTGTACCTAGACCTGTGGGCCTACTTGTCAAAAAAATTATCTCGGAAAGCTCACATGAAAACAAAACAAAAGACAAATTAAAAATTAGGCAAGTGTGTATCTGATAGGCATAAAATTCTAACTAATTCATGCCAATAAAGTAATTACATGTGGACATCAAAGGCACACAATAACCGACACGGATGCTGCCTAAATCTATGAAGCTGCACTGAACTCTCCAATACTGAAATACGGTACAAAATCTTTGTATATAACGGATGTTCTCTTACACAATTCTGATCAAACGCTCTAATGATTTGAAAATTCCATACATTATTAGTGTCAAAAGGGCGCATGACAACAGAAGCAGAAAATGAAATACATGAAACTACGATAATCTAGTTAATGAACTCATCAATCAACGAATTGTAGAATGAAGCCCAGCAGTCGCCGTGGCGTGTCCATTAATTATAGTTGGATATTAGTGATCATCGTTTGTGTGATTTCGCTTCAGTGTTCGTCACATCTATCGAGTATTGTGTTTGTTTACGTAAATGTAAGTTCATAATAAAGTAATATCTAAGAAAGAAAGGTTAGATTTTTGAACTCGCCTCGGGAGCTTGCGACGTGTTTCACGTCGGGTCGAAACGTTCTCGGTCACTAATAACGGTAATGAAGTCACAGCGGCCCTCAAAAAACTGTCACTACTCGCGATGTTCAGCCGGTGAGAAATTAAAAGATAAGACTTGTTCGCTGACTAATGAAAACAACTACAATAACGTTCTGTTCCACTGACAGCGCCGACGTCAAACTATAATATATAATTTCATATTTCAGTTATCGTCTTTCCACGTGGAATCCTACACGAGTATTACCCCGGCCCGAAGGGAACCTGAGACTCTTCTCAGAACCCACTGACATCTGACACATTCCCGCCGGGGGAACGAATCCGATTCAAATAAGTTCTGCTGAGGAGCCATTGATATAAGCTCCTTTATCCCCGTCGTCGCTGGACTTGTCGTCTGCATGGGGGATTTTATCTAATTCGCGGAGGAAAACAGGACAGGAAATCGGGAATGTAGTAAAGAGCAAAATCTTGTTTATGCAATATTTAAATTTAATAAACACTTGGTTTAGTTGGTATATGCAATATTAAGTCTGGCATGAAAAGAGTAGGAACTAGCAGGAATGACTTATGGACTAAGGGAGGTGAAAAAGTAAGGTAAGAAGAGCTAAACTAATAGTGAAATTATACTATTGATAAGTAGATGAAGTAAAGATATGGAAGAAAAAGTGGAAATAATTAGAAAAAATTTCCAAAAAAAATGGAAGCAGGAAAAAAGTGATTTCGTTATATAAAACAGGAGACCGAACAGATGGAAATAGTTACAGAGGATTAAGCTTGCAGGACTCATCGTACAAAATATATACAAGAATTTTCAAACAGAGATTAAGAGTCATTACAGATGCATTATTTCTTTAAGAACAAATGGATTTTAGAAAGGATAGCTTATTAAATACTCTTATTGATACCACGTTGCTGGCGACAATATTAAATACTCTTTTAATACTCCTTTTGTTCAGAGTGCTAAATTAAACAATTTGAAGACAGCGACTTCGTTTGGGCAGGTAATTATAATGGTTTATACTATTTATGAATTAGATTTGAATATCTGTGTTACTAAATACATCCACTCATTATTATATCAATCATTAACTCGGTTGGGCGCCAGAGCAGAGTATCCCAGGGTTTATTAATAAATAATAACTCATTCCGTTCAGATACTAATCTCCTATATTATTACATTCTTATTACAAACATGGCATCTGAAATTTGATCATAAACATTATGGTTTCTAATATAATATCATTGAGATACTTGATACACATTTTTACAACTAATTTCAAAGTATTAATATTCACTTGATTACTATTCTTCAAGATTACCATTATTTAAGTATTTTTTCGGTTTAGCGAGTCGCAATATTCTATTTTGTTCACCTGACACATATACATAATATATACTAGCAAAATACCCGTGCTTCGCTACGGAGTTTCACGTTGTACGTAATGAAAATCTTATTTAATTAATGAAGTTCAATTGAAGTAGGTTTCTTATAAATAAATAATTAAAACCTCTTATATATTTTATTTAAAATAAACATTAAAAATTTTTGTTATATGAAGTTGTGTTGAGTATGAAAACATTTCAGATTTTTCTTCAATTTATGAACTTGTAATGAAGAACTAATCATCGGATCCTTAAAGAACTTCTTTGTACACAAAGTTTTTAGTTTTTCCTTCTGGCTGAAGAATAACCAGACTGTCAGGAGTGCTAACTCTTGAACAGGCAACGTACAACTGGCCATGAGAGAAACAGTCTTCCCTCAGATCTACGCCAGCCATTTTCAAAGACTGTCCTTGAGCTTTGTTGATTGTCATTGCAAAACAGACTTTGATGGGAAATTGTAGTCTTTTAAACTGAAAATGGTAGTCTGACGGGATCAAAGGAATGCGAGGTATGAAAACTGTTTCTCCAGAACCACAGCCAGTGAATATAGTTGCCTCAACAACGCGCGAGGTTCGTTATTTGTGTATTAAATAATGACTAATTATTTTATTTTATTTTAATTATTTATTTTAAAACTTCCATGTAAACAATATTTTTGTTTTTTTTTCTGGCTGGAGCATAACTAAGCCGTCAGGTGAGGTAACCCTGGAACACGCCACATATAACTGGCCATGTGAAAAACAATCATTCCTGAGATCAACACCAACTATTTTCAATGTTTGACCTTGCGCTTTATTAATTGTCATTGCGAAACATAACTTAACTGGATATTGCAAACGTTTAAATTCAAACTGGTAATCCGAAGGTATCAAAGGAATTCGCGGAATGAAAACCGTTTCTCCTTGATAAATACCAGTAAAAATGGTTGCTTCGATTACGTGTTTATGTAAAACCTTCACTTGTAGCCTAGTGCCGTTGCATAGTTTCGGAGGGTTGAGATTGCGCAATAAAATAATTGGAGCGCCAACTTTGAGGTACAATATGTGAGGCGGTATTCCTGGTGGGTGGAGGGTGTTAAGGAACTCTACGGGATAATTTACAGCATCATCGACCTGCAGTACAGTGTCCACGGATTCATATTTTACCTCAGCAGTGAGCAACTTTTTAAGTAAAATGTTGTTGATGCTGTTGACGTCATCGTTTCTTGCAGTAAGAATTGCTCTTTCTCGCAGCCATGATGCACAATTTTGTTTGGTGAACGTTAGGGTAAATTCTATCAGTTAAACTGTTCAGATCTACCACGACGTCGCCCAGATTATTAGGAATGTTTATTTTACCTTCCTCTCCGAAACATGTCCATTACCTATATCGAGCAACAATTTAGAGAACTGTTTTGCCCTTGAATCATGTTGGACGCGCATATTGACTCTCAATGTCAGAATATTAACTTTCGGCCATAGAAATGACGACTTTAAGCAGGCTTTCACTTCGTCTGCACGTGTCCCTCGCGGTACAACAGGCAATGTTTGTCTGAAGTCACCTGCTAACAAAATTGTTACTCCACCCATCAATCGGTTGCAACTTCGAATGTCTTGGAGCGTTCTATCTAAAGCCTCAATACATTTTTGTGAGCCATTGTGCAATCGTCCCAAATTATAATTTTGGCTTTTCGAAGCACTTCCGCCATGTCACTCTGTTTAGATATATTACACAATGGAGTTTCGGAATAATTTAGATTCAAAGGTAATCTGAAAGCAGAGTGAGCAGTTTTGCTCCATCGATTAAAGTAGCTGCAATTCCTGAGGAAGCTACTGCAATGGCAACATTTCTCCGACTTCTAATAGTAGCCAACAACAAATTAATTAAAAACGTTTTGCCAGTTCCACCTGGGCATCCAGAAAGAACAACTTGCCAGATTCAGTAGTAACACTGTTCATTATATCTTCGTAGACTTTCTTCTGGTCGTCATTTAATTTCGGAAGATTTGCTGCCACTTCTTTGTTGAGATGAACGGTGTCGTAAGATATTTCACTATGGTATATTCCGTTGCTGACAACAGGTTCCTGCTCTCGTGAAGGTGACGGTAGTCCAAATTGCGTGAGTGTTTTTCCTGACATAGATATGACAATATCCTCAATAAGAATGAGACAACGGTTAAAACATAGTCTTGTACCAGTTGTACGTTACCGCGCTCTCTCTCAATTTGCCTCTTAATGTCCTCTGCAAGACTACCACGGTGTTTCTTCCACAGATTCTCTGGATCACCAACTTGACAGAAAACCAATATTACGGCGAATAGGTCACGAATTCTATTAGGAGAGTGAAACAATGAGGCTTCCTCCAACGTGTGGTCCCAGTTCGTATCATCTTCTAGCAAGCCAAGCGATTTGCATGCCGAATGAAACGTCGGATGAACAATTCCTGCAACAGTTTTAAGAGTAGTGAAGGACGTGGGGCCACGAACTTCGTGCAAGAGCAGACGTAGGTAGTAGCACTCGGAGTTGTTGGAATGTACAGTGTAAACTCGACCTAATACTTTATCTTTCTTCACACCTGGATAACCTGTCACAGGTTCCCCTTGCTTCCTGCGATGAAATTTTTGGTTTTTCCAAATGTAGTAAGCCGGAACCTCACAATACAAAAGCGTCCTTGCGAAAGCATCGACTTGGCACAGCTCGAAAAAGCCGAGAAGAGTGGTATTTGAAGGATTAATTATTTTATCAACAACGTTGCTTTCTGTGAAATAAACTCTTTGGCCATTTTCAAGGTGCACTGCCAGCTGCACAATAGGAGGGTACCTTTCATGTATAGAGAAGCAGAAATACGCCAAGCCGCCTCAGAGCTACTTATGTAACGTCCTGTCTCGTACCTGGTCACTTCATCTAGATCTCCATCTTTAAAAGTTGCTTGGTCAGAACCTTTGTTTACGTACTTGCAGATGTATTTTATTGATTTTACAGAATTGCATAGTTCAACGTTTATATGGGCCGAGAAGATGCGAAACAGAACGGGACTATAAGGCACTACCCAACGATTCTCAAGATCAAGTCCACCAACTTTGGCAGTAAACCCACCGTCTGCCACAGACCTCCTACGATACTGAGGATAGCCGTCATCTCCTGTTTGTGTCTCCTTTAAGAGAGGTCGTGGTATTTCTTTGAGCATGCACCATTCACCATGCACGGCGAGTTCCTGTTAAGAGTTCCACATGGGCCATGTATCATAGTTGTCTTAACAATCTCATGAAGGGCTGGATCTAACTCAGGATCTGGTATTTCCGCGCTTATGACTTTGTCGATTGATTCTGGTCTTATTTTTTGTTCAAGCCACAGAAGAATATGAATGTGAGGGAGACCACGTTTCTGCCACTCTACGGTGTACATCTGGCAGTGGACATTTCCAAATATACAACTTTTAGTGAGGAGCTTCATAATATTTTTAACCTTTAGATGGAAAACACGCGCTATCAGGTCATGTCGGTCATGAGATTTTTGGCCTTGTTTCAAAAGCTCTACGATTTCTGTACATTTCGGGTTGCAAGTAAACGTTATGAATAGATCTGGTCGCCCAAAATGGCAGACATACGTCATCGCGTCCTGAGTCCGTTCGTGCATATACCGAGCTCCTCCAGTAAAAGAGAACGGTAATACAACCATTTTGCCAAAATCTTTAATTTGTGTGTCAGCTCTTGACATAGCATCCTTTAAATGAACATACTCTTCGCTTCTTAGCTTTTTCTGATTGTTTCGTATCCAATTAAGTCGCTCCGTTTCTATTTTTGCGTACATGTCGACCAAATATTGATTGAGTAGGTTGCGAAATGACAGTATGTAGTTTTCTCCGCTGTCACGCTTCATTAATCTGTAGCTGTAGAAGTTAGCAGCAGACACGGTCTTTTTAAGAGGCACATTAGTCTTTGGGTCACGTTGAGGGATATCAATTGATAGCCATCTTCCCCGCGGCAAAACATCAGAGGGTATTGAAGTGCGTCATAAGCACGGTGTGTCTCACTGATTTGTACCACTCTGTTATTTCTGCTATGGAGAACGATGTCTCTCTTTTCATACTCCTGACCTACAATCAGAACTGCGACCTCCTTACACGTTGGAGCGTTGAAACGACCTTGGTGTTCCCCAAACGGCTTTCTATTTGCATTGATAATTACTTTGTAATCCTTTTAACCCTTAGGTACAGAGTCAATAGGGGCTTTAAAACCTAAAATATATTTATTATTTTCATGCAGTAACTTTTGCAATTGGTCAACCAGTTCTCGATTGACGCCAGAGTAAATTCCACAGCGAATGTTCCTCTCACTTTCATCATCACCGACAAAATATATTTGTAAAAACGAAGGTTCATGTTGAGGGGCAACCGTAATGCTTCCTATCTGGTGGTATACCTGGCCTTGTACTTTAAAAGTTGGCATAAAGTTACCTCATTTACCTTTTTAGCTCCAAAAGATGTCATTTGAAAACATCCGTTGTATTTTCGTAACGAAGACAGAAAATACTCGCTTTTTACATGCTGATTCGTCAAAAGACTGTGTAATGGTTCCGGGAAACGTTCAATGGAATCGAGCTGCACTTTCACGCCACTGCAACACATTCCATTAGGCTCTTCCCGCCATTTCAAAGCATGACACCAGGTACAGGGTAACCATATTCCGAGATCAACAATTTTGTCCTTGGAATAATCGATATTAGGATTGTATTCAAAACCAGACATATGTTTAATTTTCCAAGCCAGCAACCTCATTTCTGTTCTCTTTTTATTATACTTAGTTGCAGATGCCTGATTAACATGGGGATTATTAGTTGAATATTTTTTGACAGCCTTTCTATTGACCTCGGGATGATTCTTAGTGTATTTCTTAACAGCAACTCTATGGCTTTTGGGATTATTTTTTGTGTGTTTTTGAACAGCTTCCTTTACTTGTTTTTTTCTAATCACGTCCGTGAACCTTTTTCGACGCTTTTTTCCTCTTTTAGTGGTGAGTTGCGACTCAAAAGCAGAAGAGGATGAATCTAGTTCACTATTTATTGTCTCAGAGATGGTCGGTGTATGCTGGAAATTATCGTTCTCATCTGTACTTGTCGTTTCAACCAACGGAATCAAAGCATCAAAATGTCCTCCGCTAAAAGATCCTGAGAATCGGATTCTTTTTATCTCCTGTTCTGCCTCTCCAAATGTTGCAATAAGTATACCGTCTTGGAACAGTTGAAACTCAAACGGAAATATTTCTCCAGCTGCTTTGAGTTCGCACGTAGTCCCGTAGGTATACGGTCTAGACATTTCTGCAATGTACAGCCTCTTAGTACCGTAAGCAGCTCCATGACGATCCATACTGAAATATTTGAATCTCTGCCATTCGTTCGATACATGTCGTACAATGTCTGCTCGAATTTGAGCAGCCATTGACACGTCGCCGTGCACCAAATAAGCCAGAGACGAAAATAAACAGGCCCCATCTCCTGGTATTGTAATTACTCGGCATAGGATGTCTGACCTGTTTGAGGTTATAATTTCTTCGCCCATAATTTTTATGAAGTATACTGTATCTGTGAACAAAAAGCTATTACAATATTGACATGATAGTAACTGTAATTGTTCTAGCTCTTGCTCGCTGCTTTGTTTGCATTAACTCCATAACTGCTAGAAAACAAAAGAAATATGTAGATACCTACCTGAAAATAATTGAGCACAACTGCAATTAACTTGAATAAGAACATAAATAAAATATGTAGGTACCTTGAGAAAACCAAGAACAACTAACTAAAGCATTGTTGTCAAAGAAAATGACACTATTGAAAATGTTATTACTTACTTACTTAAATACTATTGTTATTATTATTACAATAACTAATGACACTCACATATCACATTTATAATATTGAGTATATAGTAGGGATAATATCTGGCTTATGTCCCATGAAATTTTAATCACCTCAGTTTTACATAGGAATTAACCAAAATATTTGAATGAAGCTATTTTATTTCAACTTCATAAAGTTTATTTATTAACTGTTTAAGTTACTTAATTAAATAAAATTTCGTAAATAGATTTCTATTTTACTATTTACAACTATATACTAAAATGACGGGCCATAGAAAAACTTTATATAATGTTTACCACCAGCAGGTAAATAATAAAATTTCGAAAAACTTTGGAAGCGATTTTTTTATATAGGCCTAATATCAAGTGCCTTAATATGAATTTTCATGTTTGTAACTTTACAAACGACGATCCATTTAAACATCATCTCCTATTTTTCACCTTCAGGGGACAAATTTCCAAAAACTTTGAATCACTTAATTCAAAATTTGAACTTACAAAATTCCAACCCCTTTTTTACCCCTTTAATACCCGTGCTTCGCTACGGAGTTTCACGTTGTACATAATGAAAATCTTATTTAATTAATAAAGTTCAATTAAAGTAGGTTTCTTATAAATAAATAATTAAAACCTCTTATATATTTTATTTAAAATAAACATTAAACATTTTTGTTATATGAAGTTGTGTTGAGTATGAAAACATTTCAGATTTTTCTTCAATTTATGAACTTGTAATGAAGAACTAATCCTCGGATCATTAAAGAACTTCTTTGTACACAAAGTTTTTAGTTTTTCCTTCTGGGTGAAGAATAACCAGACTGTCAGCAGTGCTAACTCTTGAACAGGCAACGTACAACTGGCCATGAGAGAAACAGTCTTCCCTCAGAAGGCTGTGGAGAGGTTCTGGTAGATCTTTAATGAGAGGAAGGTGGACTTTTCCGTTGCTACAACATAACCCAGGACTTTTCTCTTTCCACTTTTTAGCATTACACCATTTACACTGTATAAAATCACCAATAGATAAAATCTTGTCATTGTTGTAGTCAGTATTACAGTCATATTTAAAGCCCGACAAAGATTTTATCTTCCAGGGAATAAGTGACCTCTTTTCATTGTATTTTCTCACCGCTTTCCATACACCACCTTTGATATCATAACATATATCTTTATTTATAAGAACCGTGGACTCTGGCCCCGACGCCTTTCGTAGGATCCGACCTAAGACTCCCCGGGTTCCGTGGATGGACTCCCTGGAAGGCCCGTCGGACGACTCCCGCACTACTTCCTACGCGGGAGACTTCCACCGATGCTATGGTAACCAGAATCTATTCTATTGGGTTGCCATAGTAACCAGATCTAATAGATTTTTAAGACCCAAAGGACCCCCCCCGAGGATCGTATCGAAAAAAACACCTATCCTATGTTGGTTCTCCCGTTGCGTAAAATATTTGTGCCAAGTTTGGTTGAAATCGGTCCAGTGGTTTAGGAGGAGATGTGGAAGACCCCAAAGAACCCCCCAAAGGACCCCATCGAAGAAAACACCTATCCTATGTTGGTTCTCCCGTTGCGTAAAATATTTGTGCCAAGTTTGGTTGAAATCGGTCCAGTGGTTTAGGAGGAGATGTGAAAGACCCCAAAGAACCCCCCAAAGGACCCCATCGAAAAAAACACCTATCCTATGTTGGTTCTCCCGTTGCGTAAAATGTGGGGGGGGGTTTGCCCCTTAGGAGTGAAAGTTTTTAAAACCGTTTCTTAGTGAGCACCTAAGACCTATGATGAAGCTATGTTCAAAGTTTCATTGATATCCATTCAGTAGTTTTTGCTCTACGTTGATTCTATGTCAGTCAGTCAGGCAAACTCCCCCCCTTTTCCCCCTTTAAAGGTCGAATTTCCAAAAATCCCTTCTTAGCGGATACCTACTCCCTATGCGGAATCTACCTGCCAAATTTCAAGTTTGTAGCATTTATACTTTCTGAGATTTCGTGATTAATCAGTGAGTGGTATTTCGCTTTTATATATATATATATATATATATATATATATATATATATATTACTTTAATATTTATAACTATATTTACCTCAAGATATACTTTTTTCCTATTAGGAACATGTTTCGAGAGTTCCTGTACTCTCATCTTCAGCCTATATATATTGTGACGAAACAAAATGTTATAAAAAGAATTATAAATATAATAATGAAACCCTATCCAGAGAGGGAACAAGAAATCATAATCAATAGCCAATTAAAAGAAAATACCAAGTTTTGAAAAATCAGTAAGGAACCAAATATAACTAAATAACATCAACCTTTGACTTATATAATCAAGAACCAACCAGTATTTACCCAGTAGAATAGGGCACTATATAAACCAAAATTAAATAAAGAAACCTAGTAGGCCTAAATAACTTGCCATGAGTAACCCAACCAAACCCGATAAAGAGTACAAATTCATAAAATAAAATTGTATTAAATGATATAAATTGTATTAATTTTATTAACTTTATTATAAAAATTGTATTAAACAAAATTGTATATAATCAAGGAGAGAAAAAGGGACACAACCCCTTACAGTGATAAAAGTGACATAATAATAATAGTGACACAAACTACAGTTAAACAGTGTACTATTTATTTTTTATAAAAAGTGTTTTGTTGTTATTAACAGGAAATAAAAATGATTTATCATACAGACAATAGTTCAACATTATGAATAAATTAAAACTGTCAAATCAAGTATTATTATTAAGAGTTTTGTTATATATTATAAGAGTTCATGTTATTAGTTAATTAATTTAAATAAATTTATCTCATGGAGTCAAGGTATAACTTACAATCAACCATTATAAATTGTTCCATCATATATCAGAGAAATTCACTAAGTACTAAGGTTTTATAGGTATAAACCAAGGCATGTTTAGAACCAAATTGTTTGTAATTGTATAATTAATAATCATATAAACATTGTATGTATCATTAGGATATAATAATAAAATTATATATTAAAGGTAATTTGTAAAATGTGAAGTAGTTAAGGGGTATTGGTCATATAACACTTAACCTGTACATAAGGGGCCAATCAAAATTTAAGAAGTTTTGATCAGTTCGGTGACTAAAAAAGAAGAAATGACACTTTATTGTTAATTGTGGTTGAGAACAGTTTAAGAGTGCTTGCCGAGATGTTATTAAAATGAAAATCTAAACTCAGAAACCGTTTTTTGAAAGAAAATTTTTATGACAACCACTGAAGATAAAAATTCCTTAACTACAATCATCTCACTAACCAGGAACAAACACCATAAAGAAAATATCAAGAAAAAACAAGGAGACGTTCAGCGAACATCGCCTAGAAGTGTTATGTATTATTCGACTTTATAACTGAAAATATTAGTTATCCAAAACGAACAACCATTAGACAACAACACTATAATTCACACTACCACTAATCACTAGTGAACATTTTAATAAGTGAAAAACAAATTATATATATAAGAATCAGTGGTTACAAGGAACACATTTATTTGACACATTAGTAAACTTCAGTTATTATCTGACACGGACGAAGGCCAAACTCCATTAATACATTTTACAGTGTCTGATGATGACGTCACTCTAACCAGCATGCTCTGTACGAGGTGTACTGAATATCATCAGACATTGTATGTTTTTTCTTAATAATTTTTGTAACTCTCTTTTTAGATTATAAGTACTAGAAAGATTTGTAAATGTACTCTATATTGTTGTTTATTATGTAATGGAATTTTTCGTAGCAGCCACAAGAATTCCCACGAAATATGTTAAACCTATTTTTATTATTCACTCCTGAGATAACTATCGATTGTTACTAACGTGTGTATCGAATGAAAATTTCTATCAATTTGAACTCCAATTGCAAAGATTAAACGATAATGTTAATAAATCATATCCATGCGTTATTATTTCATGAACATAAGATATTATCAACATTTATTTTATAATTACCAAGACCAAGAAGACGTCGGGGAGTCGTTGGAATTACACAAACTACAAAACCAAGATTAACCTCAAAGAATAGGGTTAAGCCTAATATCGAAGGTGAATCTTGAGAATTGTTTGGGACGACTCGACCGCTATTTTTGAATTAATTTTGAAGTTTTAACTGCTGAATTGGAATAATAATAATTCTGATTATTAAACCAAGGCAGAATAATTCATTTCTTAAACTTATATATGAAATCACGTTACAAAACACGCAACATAAATACTTCACGATCAACTGATACACTATTTACAACCTTTTATCACAACTTATAAAATTAATAATAATACACCGATTACGAGTTTAGTAATAATATATATATTCAATACTCTAATTAACATGTAGCATAATATTTTCTGAACTAAAATGAGTTTTCTTAACAATTATTATATGCAAGTATTCGACTCGTACTAGAATGCTATTCTTATTATATTCTGTTTCATTCACTTGATTATACAATAATTCTACTAAATACCCTTTCTAGCATGTCATATCACATAAACTGAATCGTTAGTATCTGAACAAGTGTGGGTTTTTACTTCCATATTCCTTAAGGAATGGAAGTATGGTGATGGCAAAAAAAAATCGTGTTCGAGATTATTGCAGATTCTGATTCTACTACACTCAAAACATGAAAAAAAGTCGTTTTCCGAAAAGTGTCTGTGTGTGTGTCTGTCTGTGTGTGTCTGTCTGTGTGTCTGTAGATTTTTTTCTATGGCAAACGATAACTTCCGCAAATTCAAACAGAATCAAATAATTTTTTGCATACAGCCCTGATTTGTAGAGGACTCGCGACCTTTTGTTTTTGGTGAAGATCGGTTCAGGGAAAGGGGTAGTTTACCTGCAACGGTTTTTTTTATCAAGGGAAATTTTTTTGTTTGGCAAACGATAACAGCCGCAAATTCAAACAGAATCAAATAATGTTTCGCATACAGCCCTGAATTGTAGAGTTCTCAAGACCTATTGTTTTTGGTGAATATCGGTTAAGGGAAAGGGGTAGTTTACCTACAACGTTTTTTTAACAAGGGTATTTTCTATGGCAAACGATAACAGCCGCAAATTCAAACAGAATCAAATACTTTTCTGCATACAGGCCTGATTTGTAGAGTACTCAAGACCTATTGTTTTTGGTGAAGATCGGTTGAGGGGAAGGGGTAGTTTACCTGCAACGGTTTTTTTACTTCCATATTCCTTAAGGAATGGAAGTATGGTGATGGCAAAAAAAATCGTGTTCGAGATTATTGCAGATTCTGATTCTACTACACTCAAAACATGAAAAAAAGTCGTTTTCCGAAAAGTGTCTGTGTGTGTGTCTGTGTGTCTGTCTGTGTGTCTATCTGTAGATTTTTTTCTATGGCAAACGATAACTGCCGCAAATTCAAACAGAATCAAATAATTTTTTGCATACAGCCCTGATTTGTAGAGTACTCGCGACCTATTGTTTTTGGTGAAGATCGGTTGAGGGAAAGGGGTAGTTTACCTGCAACGGTTTTTTTTTATCAAGGGAAATTTTTTTTTTGGCAAACGATAACAGCCGCAAATTCAAACAGAATCAAATAATGTTTCGCATACAGCCCTCAATTGTAGAGTTCTCAAGACCTATTGTTTTTGGTGAAGATCGGTTAAGGGAAAGGGGTAGTTTACCTGCAACGTTTTTTTTTTTATGGCAAACGATAACTGCCGCAAATTCAAACAGAATCAAATAATGTTTTGCATACATCCCTGAATTGTAGAGGTCTCAAGGACTTTCGATTTTGGTGAAGATCGGTTAAGGGGAAGGGGTAGTTTAACTGCAACCTTTTACGTTTTAACAAGAGTAAAGTACTTGAAAATTTATTTAAACTTTTTGAAACAATGGTAATTGTTGAAAATAAAATAATTTTGTTGGCAGGTAACAAAAATAAAGTCATTTTGATTATAAAATATAAATATTTACAAGAAAAGAATTTTCAGTTTTCAAAATTTAAATATATTTTTATAAAACAATGGGTTCTTCATTGAGGTGGGGACTTGACGACAGTGACAGGGCTTTCCACCAAATTCAGCAGAGTGACAGGTAGGCCCAACTCTGATTGGCTCCTCAGATTTCCCCAGCGTTAGTAGGTTCTATGAAAATATTTTATTTCAAAAATGATTTTAAATATAAATCTTAGATATGTTTTATAAATCTCATGTTTTATGTTTTAACATGGGTAATTTTTTATATGACGAACCATAACTGCCGTAAATTCAAACAGAATCAAATAACTTTTTACATATGTGCGTGAGCTATAGAGAACTCAATGTCTGTTGATTTTGGTGAAAATCGGTTACGGGGAAAGGGCAGTTTACCTGAAACATTTTTTGTTGTAACATGAGTAAAGTACTTAATTTTGATAAAGTATCCTGATAAGATCTTAATAATCCACTGTAGAAACGTAGATGAAATATCTATAAATGAAGAGGCTAGTTGAACGGGCTGGGGGTAATTTTCTATAAATCAAAATTATAGTTGAAGGGGGAGGGGATAATATTTTTTATATGTGTACTACGTTATTGGCAACAAAGAAGTATTTTTTTGTTAAAATTCCTTCCCTGGCTGTTTGGCTGAAAATGATTTTAAATATAAATCTTAGAATATGGAAGTCATGTATGGTTCTCCATACCGATATTTTATCAAGGGAAATTTTTTTTTTTTGGCAAACGATAACAGCCGCAAATTCAAACAGAATCAAATAATGTTTCGCATACAGCCCTGATTTGTAGAGTACTCAAGACCTATTGTTTTTGGTGAAGATCGGTTGAGGGGAAGGGGTAGTTTACCTGCAACGTTTTTTATCAAGCGTATTTTCTATGGCAAACGATAACTGCCGCAAATTCAAACAGAATCAAATAATTTTTTGCATACGTCAGTGAATTGTAGAGGACTCAAGGCCTTTAGATTTTGGTGAAGATCAGTTAAGGGGAAGGGGTAGTTTACCTGCAACCTTTTACGTTTTAACAAGAGTAAAGTACTTGAAAATTCATTTAAACTTTTTCAAACAATGGTAATTGTTGAAAATAAAATAATTTTGTTGCCAGGCAATCTGAAAATTTCAGATTTTGTACCACAAAATCTGAAAAGATTATACGATAGTTTATGAAATGGTTAATAATACGTCAGTGGAAGGTGTAATGAGAAATTAGCAGACATGGAAACCTGGGGAATGTTAACTGTTCTGTAGATACAATTTTGTCAGAATGTTTGGAAATGATCATCAACATTGAAGAAAAAGTAAGCATATTAAGAAACATATGTAAGTACTTATTATAAAAAAATAATGTTTGTTTTTTGATAAAGTCATTTTGATTATAAAATATAAATATTTACAACAAGAAAAGAATTTTCAGTTTTCAAAATTTAAATATATTTTTATAAAACAATGGGTTCTTCATTGAGGTGGGGACCATGTCACTCACTCCATCTCAAGCCTCCTCTCCCATTTTGCAGAAAAAGAGGACCCTGTCAAGGCTGATACTTTGACGACAGTGACAGGGCTTTCCACCAAATTCAGCAGAGTGACAGGTAGGCCCAACTCTGATTGGCTCCTCAGATTTCCCCAGCGTTAGTAGGTTCTATGAAAATATTTTATTTCAAAAATGATTTTAAATATAAATCTTAGATATGTTTTATAAATCTCATGTTTTATGTTTTAACATGGGTAATTTTTTATATGACGAACCATAACTGCCGTAAATTCAAACAGAATCAAATAATTTTTTACATATGTGCCTGAGCTATAGTGAACTCAATGTCTGTTGATTTTGGTGAAGATCGGTTACGGGGAAAGAGCAGTTTACCTGAAACATTTTTTGTTGTAACATGAGTAAAGTACTTAATTTTGATAAAGTATCCTGATAAGATCTTAATAATCCACTGTAGAAACGTAGATGAAATATCTATAAATGAAGAGGCTAGTTGAACGGGCTGGGGGTAATTTTCTATAAATCAAAATTATAGTTGAAGGGGGAGGGGATAATATTTTTTATATGTGTACTACGTTATTGGCAAGAAAGAAGTATTTTTTTGCTAAAATTCCTTCCCTGGCTGTTTGGCTGAAAATGATTTTAAATATAAATCTTAGAATATGGAAGTCATGTATGGTTCTCCATACCGATATTTTGAGAATGAGATGAGTTATACTTATGGTAGACATTAATTTTTATGTTCGTCTATTAGATTTGTGAATTGTTAAGATAGTATACTGTTACTTGTTTGCCGGATTCCAAGACTCTGATTGGTCGTTCTACGTTGTTCATTTCACTTGACTTCCATCAAACATAATTGATTACCACTTCTTAACTTTGTATCACACGCTCGCGTTGTACTTAACGTCACGCACATAAAATAAATATACTTTCTCGATTCAACTTTACGCGCACATATGAAATATCTTCATAATACGTACTTTACGCGCACCAATAAAATATTCTTCTTTATACCTTAACTTGTTCCTTCTCGACTTTTATTTACCGAGCTAATCTATACATTTTAAACAAAGTTAGTATAACGTTCCGTTATAATTATATTATTGAATACTTGTACAGAGTAACGCAGACTTCCCGTGCTTGTCTTGAAATTTAAACTTAAAAAAACTTTCTTTGTTCACTTGCTTTTCTCTTTTTATAGTGTGTCTACTAATTCCCTTACCACCGTCCTGGTTTATGACACCTTCATTGGCCAGGGTTTGAAATATTGCCCGGTGAATTTGAAATTCTCCATTCAGAAATCGTAATTCTTTCGCACTTCCTACTGACGCTATTGCTTATTGGTACATCAGTTCGGGCACGTAGTTTTTACTGCGTGGCCGTTTAACTTGCTAAAAACGACGTTACTTTCTAAATTTGCAATAAATATTGGGGTGTCACCTTTTGTCTTCTGAAGGACACCGACCTGCTTTCCTAACGGTACTTGCTCGTTTTTTGCTGTTTCTTATACACAAAACATTTTATGTGTTTATGACATACTAGGTACATGCTTCTATTATATATCTATTTCGGTTGGCGACAGACTGTCGGCGCACTGGCCTCACCCTGTCCATTCTTATTCTACATATTTCTTACATATATGTATATTACAAATTCTTATACTACCATATCTCTATAATTACTATTAATAATTGAGTTTTTTATTTATAGCGTACATATATTGAATTAATTTATGTGTTCCACAGTAACGTTATAAGCTCGACTGTGGATGCATTGTTTGTATTGCGACAGATAATAGAGAAAGGGGGGGAGTATAACCACGAAACTCATATCGTTTTTTTTGATCTGGAAAAAGCATTTGATAATGTAGACCGTCAAAAGTTATGGAATATTATGGATAGAAGAGGATATCCACAGCATTTAATAAATTTAGTTAAGATCCTTTACAAAAGTACAACTGTAGTCCTGATCTGGTAGTCTCAGGTAACATTCCAATAAATAAGGGGTAGGGACGCTGTATTTCCTCAATCTTGTTTAATATACACATTGTCGACATGTTCAGAGCATGGAAATCCAGAATGACTTCGGGAATACAGCTTAACAAATCAATTTGTATGGGTTCCCTGCTATATGCAGATGACATAGTTCTTATTCAAGAAAAAGAGGATTATTTACAAAGAACTATGTTTCAATTACAAAAAGTAGCAAGAGACTACGCACTGACAATTTCAGTGAGAGAGACTAAAACCATGGCCTTTAAAGGTCAGGACTTATATCTTTATCCAGTGAGGACTAAGATAGTTATAAACAGCACCACTTTAGAACAAGTTAGCCGTTTTAAATATCTCGGATGTGCTGTAAAATATGAATCTTAATATGATATAAAGAGAAGATAAATAAATTTAGGTATAATTGTGATACGATTCATAGAAATCTTAGAAATAAAACAAGACACAGCACAAGAATTAAATTTTATAAGACAATTGCGATACCCACATTGACATATGCGAGGGAGGCATGGGTTGTGACAAAAAAGGAATGCGCCAAAATTCAGAGTGCTGAAATGCAGTTTCTTGGAAGTACTTTAAACAATACATATAAGGAGTAAGGAATGAGGCTATCAGATCAGAACTCGAAGTAGAGGATATAAATGAAATTGTTTCAACTTACAGAAGACAATGGTGGGATCATCTGCAAAGGATGACGGAGGCTCGATTGCCGAAAACGGCACTGAACTATAAAGCCATTGGTAGAAGAGACGTGGGTCGTCCGAGGATGAGATGGGGGCCGGAACGGGTTTATATAACCTAATCCTTGCAGTGAAGAAAAAGAAGAATTAGAAACAAATGAAGATACTGACAAAGCGTTGTGGAGGCTGTAGGTTGTTTTCCGATGACCCCCCCCCCCCCGACCTTCCGAGGAGCACAAGGGAAGGAAGAAGAACGAGAACTATGTGAGTTATCAGATCTGCTACATGTACGGGGCAAAACGTGGTGTTACTTTGAAAAGTTTCCAAGTAACGTTTGAACACGTGTCAAGTGTAACAGATGTGTAGACGTAAAACAGTTCAGTGTCAGAAGGTGGTTACTTGAATATCCTGGCTCAAACGCGGTGGCGGGGGTTGTGACTAAGTTTGGGGTTTCCTGTCCACAGAAACGACCCTTTCTGATCGTGACACTGCAGTTCATTTCTACAACCTCCAGTCTACGTACAACGTTATGTTGTTTATCAAGTCTCTGTTCCTTAGAGAAGTGTGATCTCTGATACAAACTATGCTGTATTTTTTCTATTTTTTTTAATCATAGTTTTTTGTTTAGTTTTCTATTGTTCCTTTCCCTTGTACAATCGGAATCGGTTTGTTACTCCTTTGAAAATCATTTCTGGTAAATGCTTGCACCCATTGATGACAATAATGGACCCTCCGCTACTCCAAATTCGTCGCTTCATCAGTAATCACCACACAGACCTAGTTTCTTTTAGTTCTCTTTCAGTCCAAACTTGTAAATATCTATACGTTCGTCATCATATAGTCTACATTTCATTCGTATATAGTTGGGGGGAATCCCTTTCATAAAATCTCTCAGTTGAAAGAGAGAATATCTCTCCTGTAACAATTATTTATATGTAATCTACTCTTGTCGTTTTGGGTTTTGGGCCGCGTTATTATAAAGGTTGATGCATGTCCGGCTCTAGTACTGTAGAAGGCCGGAATATTAAACGTGGCAACACTGGAACCAGCTGATATTTGAGGCCGACTAGACTATTTCTTAGTTTATCTATTCAAATCGCGTATTTTTAATTGCCGGTTAACAGCAGTTTTATAATTCTTAATTTTTTGCAAATTAAAAGTTTATTATGTAAAATAATGTTGTAGCCTATTGTTTAAGAAATATAATAAATAACTCATTCATATGATACGATTTCAATAATTCGAACAAAATTAATTCATTAGTTCTAACACTGATTCATTAATTTCTTCAACTTAAACGTATAGTACTATGTGCGCACAGATCTATAATTTAGATTTAGCTGTAAATAGGCCTACTCATGGTTTTAGTAATGCTATGAAATTAAATCAAAATATAACATGTTCACTTTAGCTATTTTATTACACTATGCTTATAGGCCTCAGACGCAACGTTGCCACGTTTAATATTCTCTTGTAGAATCTCTTGTTTAATATTGTAGAGATCGTCTGGCAAACGATTTCTTCAGTCCATGTTGTTGTTCAAATAACGTGGGCCTATAATTAATAATTTCAAGAGAAAAAATTGTCAAGGGAAAAATATGGGTCTTCTTTACGAATTTGGATCTTCTTTATTTACTTCCTTATCTGATTCTTTAAGACAGTCACTGCAAGAATGCTAACAGAAGCAAAGAATGACGCATCTCGCATTAGTTCAGTCTATAAAAAATATTTGTTAACTGACTTCAGTGTTAAATAGTTTAACTCTTCATGACTTCAGTGAGGAAATGTACGTTAAACGTCTCTTCCCAAACGAATTTCTGGTATTCTCCCAATAATCGTACCCGCGCTCATTTTTGGTATTTCGATTATGCGATTATTGGCATCGATATGTAGTGAATATTTCATATAATTTTAGTTAGATGAAACAATTCGTTAAAATTTATGTGTGTGTGTGTGCGTGTGTGTTATGTTATAAAATAGTTTGTTGACGATTGTAATCGTTTCCTTTTGTCATATTTTTTTGTGAAAAATGTTTGTAGCACTAGTATAACACTGATGTGTGCCTGTGACGCCAAAAGTTGATGTTGTTAGGTTAACATGGAAATTGAGATTACACATGAAAACCAATACGCCTTTAATTTAATACTCGCTATTTTATGAAAACCACATAAAAAAACAACTCGAATAAGACTGGATGGCCCTTGCCGTTTGCTATACGTGTCTCCCTTTTTGTGACAGAACTCGTTTTCCACTAGTACTCGTTTTAACATGATAATGTTTTTAGGCTGGGGGTCATTCCACAAAAACGTCTTCGAAAAACGTGACGCTTCCACATTTTCGATTCCCCACAGTCTAGAAATTTGATATGTAAACGCATCAAGACAGAAATAATCGCTGCTAACATTGAGTTTAGCAAACGTTTTAGTGAGAATAAATTTGGTTTTACATGCTCTGTTTGTGATCGTCTGTGGTTTGGAAATGATTTACGTAATCCACATTATACGTTTCAAAAGCCTAAAAACATTATCATGCTTCGATGTTTCGGTTTCGTCGAAATTCTTTGAATGCTCAGGTGCATAAATAGAGAGAGAGGGAGAGAGAGGGAGAGAGAGAGAGAGAGAAAGAGAGAGAGATTTATCACTTTTATGATGGTTTTTTTAGGCTGGGGGTCATTCCACAAAAATTGTCATCGAAAAACGTGACGCTTCCACACTTTCGATTCCCCACAGTCTAGAAATTTGATATTATGTAAACGCATCAAGACAGAAATAATCGCTTCTGACATTGAGTTTAGCAAACGTTTTAGTAAGAATAAATTTGGTTTTACATGCTCTGTTTGTGATCGTCTGTGGTTTGGAAATGATTTACGTAATCCACATTATACGTTTCAAAAGCCTAAAAACATTATCATGCTTCGATGTTTCGGTTTCGTCGAAATTCTTTGAATACTTAGGTGCATAAATAGAGAGAGGGAGAGAGAGAGGGGGAGAGAGAAAGAAAGAGAGAGAGAGAGAGAGAGAGACTTTCTTTTTTCACTAATACTCGGTTTTAGTGCAGATCACAGGAAAAGGGACAAACTCGAAGTAAGGCGGGGTGCTAAACATGTCTTCCATGTTGTGTGTTTCTAACAAAATTCGCTTTGCAGGAAGTTTTAGAGGTTTTACTGAATAACATAAAAGAATATTGGCCATCTTACAAATAAGAAAACTTATTTGTTTTTTATTTTAACCTTACTATTCAGAAATAATTGTATTTTTCATTTCACATTTTCTGTTGTTGTTTTTGTTAAAATAGCGACACGTTCTTTACTGTAAATGTTGCTCTGTTACAAGCATTGTATAGACTATACATTAAATGTCACGTTTTCCTACCATGGTTTTTATTTCTTTAAACAGCAAACTAAACACAAACAACCATTATTACCTAACCTTACAAACCAAAACATTACGTATTTTCGCTTTACATTAAGAAACAATATAACTTACAATTATTAGTAAACCTCTTTTTCTTCATATCGTGGTATATCAATACAATCGCATAATCGAAATAGGTCTATCGAAAATGTAGTGCGCTTACGGATATTGGGAGAGTAGCAAAGGATTTGTAGGAAATATCGGGGTGGTGGGAAGCTTAACTCCTCTCTATCTTCAACCATGTAATCTGTCATTCACACAGAGAATGTATTGAATCATTCAACTTTATACGGAAGCAATGCTATCTTCAGAGAATTTACTGCTACATTTAGCTGTATAAAATAAACTTTTGACTCACATTTGACTTGAAGACGTGGTTCACTCTCGAATACAAGTGAAAAAGAAACAGTGTGGTCATAAAAGAATACAAAACCTAACCTAACCTGCGCTGATGTCACGTCAAGATATTGTTTATGAGGCCACTACACATTGTGAAATCGGCTCAAATTTGATTGGAAAGACTGGACGGAAGGATGCCCGAATGAAATTTTATGAAACTGTGGCTGTCCCCACATTCCTGTATGCTAGTGAGACATGGACTTTTGGTAAAAGGGACGTGCAGAGGATTCAGGCAACCGAAATGAAATTTCTAAAAGGGACGCAAGGTTGTTCTCTCTTGGATCGGAGAAGGAGCGAGGATATTATACGCGATTCAAACATTGTATCATTGCACCAGAAGATTGAAGACCATAGAAGGAGATGGTGTGAACACTTGAATTGCATGCCTGATATCCGTCTACCTGTGGCTGCCTTGGGTTATCACCCTACTAGGAAGAGAGATGAGATGTCGGTAGACCGAGGAGGAGATGGGTTCCGGAATAGATCTAAGGCCTTGTTCTTGGAGTGGTGATGATGAAGATTCTTTGTTCTTAAACCTCCGTATAAGTTGGCATAGGTGTAACCTCCATATAACCTCCATCTAGCATATGGCGCCTAGTGCCACGCTCTTTGCGATTTGTTCGCTTTTTACCGATGCCCACAAGAATTCAGTACTCTGTGTGCCCTCTTGATCGTGGATATACAAAATTTGTTGAATGGTACAAGGTTAAATATTTGAGGATGTCATCTCAGGACCTTCAAGTGAGCTAATATCACTCTGGTTGCTGGAAAAACGGTTCTTTTATAATATAACCGAAAATATAATGTTGCAGCACTTCTGTCAGGTATAGGCGTGGGGGAAACATTTCTATTGTTTCACGACAAATGCAAAAAATAACCATCGTCGGGGGTACATTCGGTTGACGTTATATTTCCTTCGAGAAAATAACTCTCGTCAAGTTTCACAATTTCGACCGTTGTACCTGGGCCTCAGATACAGTGGGGTTTTGAATCAAAGAAGTGGCATTCATCTATCTTGAACATTCATTAACTAACTTGAAATTTAAACTTAACATTTAAAAGTAAATTATTTAAAATGACGCGTATCATTTTTGGTACTAAGGAGTCTTAATAAGGTGATCGTAATGACTGCAGGAACTACAAAGGAGTCAGCCTTTTTAATACTTCATATAAATTATACCATATACGCATCTATATTAAGAACACGACTGAATGCAATAACGGAGACCATGCTTCCAGAGGCCCAGAACGGTTTCAGGAAGGGCAGATCATGTTTAGAATGTATATTTAAAATAGCCAGCTCATTGAAAAGCGTAGAGAGTATCAGCTGTCCACATAGGCCTACAATAGCTTTCATCGACTTTGAGAAGGCATTTGACAAAGTGAATCGGAGCAAACTATGGGCAGTAATGGCAAAGAAAGGGATCCTACAACATTTAATTGGAGCAATACAGAGTCTGTATATGGAGAATAAAATCTTAATACGTAGAAGCAGGGAAACCGAGAAAAGCTCCTAGAGTTGGCCTGTTCAATTGTGGAGTACAACAAGGATGTCCATTATCACCTTCTCATTTTAATTTATACATTGACGATGTCATACAAAACTGGCTGATGTGTCTTCCAGAACATTTTATGATTGGTCACTCTACAATTGACACTTTGTTGTTTGCGGACGGTCAGCCTATTCTGTCAGACTCTGAAAACAGATTGCAGATGGGTATAATTTCTTAAATCGAATCTTATAGCGTGTCTTATAATGCAAGCAACGACGTTGTGAATAAGTTGATAAGTTCAATCTTATGTACGGGACCATCAGGCGATCCCTTAAGTCAGCAAGTAATGGAAGACGCCTAAAATTCTACAAGGTGATGGCTCTTTCCTCACTTCTTTATGGATCTGAGAATTGGACTTTAACGAAAGGCCAGGCCAGTCGCATCAAGCGGCTGAAATGAGATTTCTCAGGCACGTGGCAGGGTATACTGTCCATGATCATAGAAGAAACACAGATATACGACATGAACCGAATATTATGAGTATACTCGACAGGATCGCCCAGTATCGGCTGAATTGGTGGGAACATCTTTGCCGAATCGATGACTAACGCATCCCCAAACAACTATGGAACTATAAGCTGAGGGGACGGAGAGGTGTGGGACGTCCGAGGAAGCGCAGGAGTAACTACCTGTAATACTTGCCTACTTGAAACCGGGATAAACCATCCTTGGTTTAATCCTTGAAGTTGATGATGATGATGATGATGATGATGATGAAGTCTTAATAAGGGTTTTCTTAAGTCATTGAAAGTAATAAACAAAATACATGTACTAAATAACGACGAAAACTGCTTCCCTGTCTACGTCCTCAGTTGACTCACCTGTCTCCAAATTTAGTACAAATCTCAATTATCCTGCATTAGGTCGAGAATAATGAAGACAAGATCAATTGGAGATACGCATTTTTTGAAAGCTTTCTAGTATTATCTGATCGTAATCGCAGTTATTCATTAAATTCGTCGAATCGCAAATAAAAATCGAAACGTGAATTCCCAGAATACACGAGTTCGACGCCCACAACACGTTTAGCACGTATATTCCGTTCAAATTAAATTTAAAACGATTTTTCTCATGACTGCACCGAGGGGACGGAGAAAGCCGGCTACACCAATAATCCGTATCTACACAAGTCATACGTGCATGATTGAACGTACCGGTCGGTACCTATGGTAATTAATGCGGATTGTCCGGTCCGGTCCGTTCGTTGGCCTCACCAGCTGTCTACCAGAAATAGCAAATTCTGAGTTTGCCACTCATTATTATATGCGCATATTCAAAGTTACGGTTATGTATGTGGTGATCTAAATAATTATAATTTAAAGCAAATAGTTTAAAGTTAATCCGGATAATGTTAAGTATTAACAGTCGGATTTATTTCGATGCGAAGAAATGTCAGAAATGGCCAATGAACTCGTTTGCAAAGGAGCAGGACTTTGCACTATGGCAGTAAGGTAACTGAAGGCGCAAGCGTAACCTCCGCTCCCCGATTGGAAGCGGAGGATCACAGAAGACGTTAAGGTGATAAAGATTTTATTACCTTCCGTCAACTTCTTTTATCTAATCCTGCGTATTTAAATATTTATGTTTAGGCACGTTTATTAACAAAATGCGTGAACTGTAGTCTTTGTTCTACCAAATTGTTTTGCTCCGTTGCAAGAAATGGAAACAACCAGAACCAAATGCCAATACAGTTGAACGCAGACAACTTCAGATTCACAGTAGAAACCGTTACTGGTTTGGTCCACACTCACAGCAGCTGAACGCTACATCTTTTCGTAGGACGTCCACGTGGATACACAAAGAGTGCGGAAAACACGAATGTTGCGAAGAGTGCGGACAATGGTACACTCTGTTATAGACGGCTGTAGACCTGATCGACAGTCACACTGAGATGCACAGTGGACATAGTACCTCCTTGCGTGGCTAACTAAATTTCCATTCACTTCGATCGTGCGCAGAACAGTTTTGCAGTGTTCCATAGTGTCCACTGGCAATTAGCTTTCAGATTGTTTACGGAAATATGCACCCCACTCTTCAAGTACTATTCCAGGAAATGTTTATAAAGAATCGTTATCGGCGGCGGGTCTTGATAGAACGATTTGTAAAATTGCAGGGAAGACCAACGAAATAAGAAGCGATGACTTCGTACTTTTGTGAAGTCATGTACTTATCAGCCTGTAGCGTCTCATCCTAAGAAAAATGTCGGTGTCGGTGAAAATCAAACAAAAGAGAAAAGTAAGCTGTTTTTTGTTTTTGTTCATCCTCGTCGAACTGTCTTTATCCAGGGCAATAAGCTATACATAGATAGGTCCTGTCTACAGTCCATATTTTGTCATTCTACTACATTTCACGCTTAACCAGACAAGGGCCATCCCAAATTAGTCCAGCTAAATGAGATAAGGCCTATTCAATTCGACCGCCCTCTCCTACACGAGTAAAGCTTTCTCTCCCAAACCTCCTCCTTGTCACCGGGACTGCGCCTCCCCCCCGCAGGTGCGATGTACGCGGATCCATATCTCCACCCCTGGAAGTTTGAAAGAACACTGCTTTCAATTGTACGAAAAGCAATATGCCAGAGTGGCGAACACGATACGCAATACTGTTCCGTTCTGAAATTGGTTAAATCATAATTTCATAAAATTGATAAGAAGTATAAACGAAAATTTAAAACATATTTAATTGAAATGTTTACTTTGTGCAGAGTAAAGGACATTTAGTTTTAAGTTTCCCCTCTTTCCACCCGGAACTAAATCCTATAGGGATGATGTGGTCAGATATGAAGCGCTCTGAAATGCAGTCTTAAAGTGGCTTACATTTGTCCAACACAAGCTAACGTAACGATCAGTAAATGCCATGTAATGTCTTAAAGTGGCTTACATTTGTCCAACACAAGCTAACGTAACGATCAGTAAATGCCATGTAATTAACACTGTCACAGTAACACACGGTACCAATTACCGATGTCAGCACACAGTGTTTCACTATGATCACTTTACACTAAACGCGCTCTGAAATGCAGTCTTAAAGTGGCTTACATTTGTCCAACACAAGCTAACGTAACGATCAGTAAATGCCATGTAATTAACACTGTCACAGTAACACACGGTACCAATTACCGATGTCAGCACACAGTGTTTCACTATGATCACTTTACACTAAACGCACTCTGAATGCAGTCTTAAAGTGGCTGAGTGGCCACTTCCGAAACCTGTATTTATACACCGACAAAGTTCGAGGTTTATCTACCGGTGTCGATATCATGCGTCGGAAATATAGTATGGTTGAAGGCGCCTAGAAAACACTGGAAGGTATCGTACTGCGTCATTGTCGACCTTGTACACACCCATATGACGGACACGCCAAGTCGCTTTTCTATCTCATAGGCATAAGTGTATCTTGCAAATATATTTGTTTCTGGCGTCTCCTGGCAAATCGAATATCATTGTATTTATTAGTCAGTACCACATCAGAACGAAAATAATTACTGACGACCAAACTTTAAAGCAGGTTTGTGATTTTAATTTTCGTTCCGTAACGCCTCATTTGACTGTGATAGTTATGTGGACCGTAAAGTATAAAGATTCAGAAGGATTGCTGGGCAGTTAATAGTAATCCAAGAAATAAAACAAGAAGGACATCCGCATCGAGCTTTATAAAACATTAGCAGTTCGAACATTACTTTACGCCAGTAGGTCGTGCATCCGTGGTAAAAGAAGATTCAGGCTGCTGAAGTGAAGTTTCTGACAACAGTACTGCTCCTGTATAGGAAAATAAATAAGGCAATCCGATACGGGCTAGGAATTGAATTATTAAATGAGATAATTTAGTAGTACCGAAATCTATAGTGTGAAAATTTCAAGTGATTAGTATACCAGTAGCAGTCTTAAAATAAAAGCCTTATAGAAAGGGAGCGTCGATAGACCAAGAAGAAAAAGGATTCCAGAACAAACCAATAGGGTGTAATCCAGATGCGGATCCAAAAGTTAATGTCGGGAGGGGCAAACTGGTGGTCGGGCCCCGAAGTTTCTTGTAAACAGAAGTCATAAAAGCACAATTTATTGTCTACTTATAAGTTACATATTAAAATCATGTATAAGCATAAACTTTATTAATTTTTTGACATATATTACTTTTTTTATTATCTAATACAAGTGTTACACAAACAGTGCAGTAATATGTTTGCCCTTCATAATGTTACTCTTCAGTAAATTCGCACTCATTTTGTAGATCACGGTAATAGCTTAATTGGTTATTACCTTCAAACCTATTTTTATAAAAAAATAAAGTATGACATACTTAATAGCTATAGAATGGGATGAAATGAATCCTAATAAGTTCTATTTAATAAAAGAAGGAACTCAAAATAAATGAATAAAGGAATGCAAAATATCACCAATCATGTTGGAAAGAAGGAACAAACGTATTGAAGTAAACTGTTTGGCATTCGCAGATGACTTTGCTGTACTTTCTGAACATCTGACATCTCCAGTAACACAAGTTAATTTTTTAGATGACATAGCCAATAGAACAGGCTTAAGAATTTCTGCAGAAAAAAACAAATTTCTCACAAACATTAAAAATGCGCCAAAATTCCTGGTAACAGATATTGGTCGAATAGAAAGGGTTCGAAAATTTAAGTATTTAGGAGAGATAATTCAAGAGAATGGCTTGGAAAAATCTGCTATAGAGGAAAGGATTCACAAGATGGAACGGGCATATGGTATGACTAAAGATATTTACAATAAAAGTGCTTATCTAAAAATGCGAAAATAAGGGATTACAGTACAGTAGTGAAGCCAGAATGCCTATATGTAAGTGAATGTCTAGCATTGAATCATAATTTAGACAAACTAGAAATTTTGGAAAGACGAATTATTAGGAAAATATTAGGCCCACGAAAAACTTCAGAAGGTTGGAAATTAAGAAGTAATGATGAAATATATCAAAGTATAGAAAGTATAACAGAAACAATGAGAAAGAAGACTATTATTTTTTGGACATTTATATAGAATGGACTACAACAGGTTGACAAAGCAAATCTTCAAATATCTGTGGGGGAAGAAGTCAACATCAAGTTGGATTAAAGAAGTCCAAAAGGATTTAGAAAAAAATAATATACACGCAGAAGAAGCAATTGAAGGAGAAGTTTTTCGGGCAAAAGTGTTAAAAATGGAAGGAGTCCAGGGTAGAAGAGAGAAAAACCCAGGTTGAAAGTGGACTGAAGGCAGGAAGAAGAGACACAGTGAGAAGATGAAAGAGTATTGGAAAAAAAGGAAAGAACAAAGAGTGAAGAATTGAAATTGGCATGTGGTCCCTAGATGGCCGATACGGAAAAAAAAGAAAGATCGTTTTTTTTATAACAATATTATAAAAATTGCAGATACAAAATTACTATTAAATGGACGGTGAACATATTTAAAAAAATAATAAAAATTAAATACAGTGACCGCCCCTTAATGTGATCAGAGTTACTAGTACCGATTTATTCCTATGCCGTTTAATGCATAAAATATTCTTACCACTTGTTCGAATCAGCCACTTAATAGAATCAAAGTAATTGGCGGCTACTGTTATGTGTAGAAAATACATTTTTAAATATTTTAACATTATAAGATATCACACATAAAATAAAGTTACGGTGCTGCGAACAGGAACTTGGTTAGTTGGTTACCAACCTACTAAAAATTCACTATTTGTAAATACGGCCATTTTTTACCAAGTAAGATTCTCGGGGGGGGGGGGCAATTGCCCCCGTTGCCCCCTCTCTGGATCCGCCCCTGGTGTAATCCTTGGAGTGTAAGATGATGAAATGTTATGTTGGTCGTTCAGAGATGTTAACTTTAAAAAAAACCTAATCTTTAGTACCACAGCCTATTACTGTATGGGCTTTGGTGTCAGGTGTTTTTTTAAGGGGGCATTGGAGTAAGTCTACTGCTCAACTCTCACTTTCTCCGTGAGAAAGCGCTGCGATCTCAGCTACTCATTTAGCGTCGTGGATGCTGGGCGTTCACCGCAGAGGTCTACCGTAAATCAAACTTGCAACATTTCGTCCCTTCTAGATCACTGAGAAGGTCGTCATGTCGGATTAGAGTTAGTCTTCATCTTCTCTTCCCTCCAGTATTAAGGCCGTGGAGTGTTGGGATGATGCAGCTTACACCACACTAGTGCCAACAAAATAATAAGATTGCATTTAACCACACACAGTGATAGGCTGTAGAGTGGAGACAAGTGCTGTTGCTATTAACATGACGTAAATAAAAAGCGGTTACTAGAAAGTTGTCCTGGCACTGTCCGTAGAACCTTGGCAAGAACTCCGAAAGGAAACGAGGATTACATTCAAGAAGGTCAGAGCGTAATATCAATGTCACGAATGAATACGTACGTCTATATAAATTTTATTTATAAGTTTCCTACATGCAAGCGTTAATTTTAATTAACTTTGCGAATCTACATTACGTTAAAGCAGAGCATTTTTTTAACTTTTTAGATAAAATAATCTTATAAATAACCATCTCTCTCTCTCTCTCTCTCTCTCTACATGAGCGGATGCATGTGTGTGAGCGCGCGCACGCAAGAGAGAGAGAGTTATTAGGATTTCCGTAAGGATTTCATAATTTTGGGGGGAGTAGTCCATCCATTTAACCACGTACTGTGCCTCCATTTGTTCTGAAATTATCTTTGAAAACTCTTGTAATATGGGTTGTTCTTTTTCTAAAACGTAACTCTTCTCTGACTTCTTCGTAAGACTTATTTTGTAGCCTTTTTATGTTATTTCGTTTCTAGTGTGAGAGACAGGTTGTGCCTTGCAACTTGTTGTATGTGGTACCCACAAATACTTATAAAAAGGCTTGCGAGTTGTACTTCAATATTTTTTTTTTTAATATTCAGTATTCCTTTTGTTGTTTGGTTGCAAAAAGGTTGTTGTCATCGACACCATCGTTGTTGATCTTTTATCCTTTTCTCGCGATCTTTCACATTGTCTACTGTATTTTGCCTCAGTTCACTTTTATAAAAAAGAAAACATTTAAAATGCTCTCAAAGATGTAAGAAAATAATTGAAATATATTTATAATTATTGTAACTTAATAATAAAAGAAACTGTTAACATTATATTGGTTTTATATTAGGTGTAAGCGTACTTACTGATGCATCTGTGCTTTGGTTGGGCGCCGGGAGTGTGAAGAGAGGAGAGAGCGTGTTGTACTGGAACCAATTGAGAGTGCGATATTAGCATTTTGATTACGTCGTTAACGGCGACAACTTTTTTAAACTCAACAACGCGCAGTATTAAGTGCCACAAACAAAAAATTATATTCTTGGTCTGTTTGTAAAGTACAATACTTGGATGTCAGCAAACACTTGTCGGCGCTTGTCTCTGTGACCCCGGATTGCTGGTGGTCACTGCCTTCCTTATCTCGCTGCCACATTATTGCCAACGCTTAATGACTTCCTTCTCTATACACTCCGTTTATGTATACGCATGTTGGTTCGATTTATTACCGGTGATAAACAAATAACAAGCATCCATTTTTATTCCGCAGTTTACCGCCCTCAACTGTCTAAGGCCTTCGGGTTCGAAGTTGTAACATTCTTTACCCGACTACAAGAGGCTAAATTTATGGAATGCTCTCCATTATTCTCGTTGTTCTTATTCTGATTTCACAGTAACCTGTAGACATCATGTATAATTAATTCTACAATTCCGAATCTATACCTCCTCCGCGCGCGCGCGCGTGTGTGTGTACATATTGTTTACGTTTACTTACACTACGCATGAATATGTTTGTTCTTGCACTGTGCATAATATTTATTGTTCGTAAACGTTATATGATTATAGTTATTGCCTTTCGGATTATTTAGTTGATGCGTGTATTTAAATTAAAATTGGCGTTATTCGTCACCAATTTAATTTTTATTCTAAAATAAATTTAATTCTTGGATTTTGTTTTCCATACGTGTCCCAGTATTAATAATAAGTATTGTAGTAATTCTGACGTAACACTAATTTTTAGACGAAAAGTTTCAATGAAACTTTTACCTTCACCTTCCGCCATCAGAGGCGGACAAAAGGAAAACGAATTCTTTAAACCTAACTTCCGATGGTACGTGAACATTATCAGAAGGGTTAGGTCGGACAGTTACCATCGTTAGAATTATCACACAACGTTTCGACCGATCTGTGGTCATCTTCAGGTGTAAGTTAAACTAGTACATTAAATACAAACTTCTTAAGCCTGCCCGAGTTTCGTTCGCTAATCTCTCTGCGTAATTTGCTATCAAGTACAAAATTTGAGCTTGAAGAACAACATGTTTGTGTCACATTTTGCTTCAAAGTCGATAAAACGTTTACACACATACTGAAAATGGTTCATCAACCATGTGGGGAAGGCTGTAACAGCCGAACGCGGTGCTACGATGGTTTAAAGCGGGGAGAACATCCAGGGCCGCCGCTACCATATGTGCGAAATGTGTACCGCACACGGGCGGTCTTACCAAAGGCACGGCCGTAGACTGCCAAATTAATCAGCAGATATTGCAAAATAAATTTAAACAATACCGACTAAGTCTAGGTATATGACATTAACGTTTATTGAGTTGTTCTTGATATTTGTTTTGTTAGCACTGGCGCAGTGTACTGCCATCAGCCTTTGTTTTGACTAGATGCGAAAGAAGCGTCATTTCCATTACAAGGGCGTAGATGAACCTATAACTTCTACTGAGTTGTCTTTTAAAGTACATCTTTTTTTCTTTAAAATATTGGATGCCGCTATTGTTTCAATATATGAAAGATTTCAATTACTTCAACAGCACACTGATGTTTTCAAGATCATATATTGTATAACAGAATGTGAGGGCGATAATGAACTTAAATCGTATTGTGAAAATATACATCTAGCATTGACCGACAAAGTCTTCAATGATAGCGACATTAACGGCAATGACTTATTTCAAGGGATAAAAATAATTCAACCCCATTTAACTTCAGAGAAGAGTGGAAGTGACATACTTGAGTATGTTTTTAAAAACAATTTATCTTCATATTTTCCAAGTCTAACCATTGTTATTCGAATATTTCTCACATTGCCGGTTACAGTGGCAACAGGCGAACGTTCGTTATCTAAACAAAAAATTGTAAAAAACTATTTACGGTCTTCCCGTAAATAGTCAAGAAAGATTATCAACCCTAGCTACTCTATCCATATAACATGAAATGTGTGAGACAATCAATTTGAGCAATGTTATTAAACAATTTTCTGAAACCAAAAGGCGAAAAGCGCTCTTTTAATAAACTATAGTGTTACAAAAACTCTGAAATGACGACCGTGCAAATAAACTATTATATTTCTGAAAATTTATTCAACACTTCTATGAGCATATCTTCCACTTATATCATGTAAGTACTCAGCTAAATAAGTGTTTGGAAAATATATTTATTTTTTGACAAGTTTACTATTTGTCAGTATCAATTTTTAATTAAAATAATATTAAATAGTGTGGCAAAGTAGGGATATGAAAAGTATATTCAGGAGGGCGGGAAAGGTAAAACTGCACACGGGCGGCAAGCACCCAAGCGGCGGCCCTGAGAACATCGATCGATGAAGATCCCAGAACAGGACGACCTTCCACGTCGATAAACGATGATACAGTTCGTGCTATGATTCGTGAAAATCGCCGTTTAACTGTCCGCGAGATTGCTGAGGAAGTGGACGTCAGGACAGGACAGCCTTAAAAATTTAACAGAAAAGCAGAATTGGATGTTGCACCACGACAACGCGCCAGCTCATGCGTCATTCCTTATCTGCAGTTATCTGGCAGAACACCAGACAACCGTCCTGCCCCACCCACCGTACCGTTCAGACTTCGCCCCAATAGACTTCTCTTGTTTCCAAAATTGAAGGCAATCTTGAAAGGGCGTCGTTTCCAAACCATATGAGGAATATAAACATTGAGGAATGACAATGAGGATGATACGAGGATTTTCAAATGACATTGAGGAATATGCGATACGACATTCGCGTGCTATTCACAAAAACTAAACTTAGTTCCAGGAAACATTCCAAAAATGGAAGAAACGTTGGAAGAGACGTACTGTCAGCAGAGGGGACTGAATAAAAGGGGAAGGGGACAAACCTAAATAAAAATTTGTAATTACATTAATAAAGTTTTTATTACATAAGTTCAGTTTTGCTTTGAACATGCCTCGTAAGCATGACTTAAAAAATGTAGTAAAGAGAATTTAAAAAAACATTTTTGCCAGGTACAGATTCACAGTAGAAATGTTGTAGATAATGGATTAAACTATTTTATATTATGTTTCAACAAATTTTTGTAAACAGACGCTGTCGAGGTGCACGCCACCACGGCAGTAGGCTATGTTTTACTGTCACCACACGGGAGTAACGGATATCGCTAATTACAAACTACTGTTTGTTTAGGTTACGTAAACTAAAAAAGCACTATATTCAAAATTACGTCTAAAAATGTTGAAAATACCGTCCGTGCGAGCTCCAGACAAAAGTTAAAAAAATACTGTTTGAATTCGCTGTTATATATTGTCACGACACAAATAGCCAACCCCGTACCAGAGATAAAAAATATATTTATAATTGTAAAAAAATACTTCTTATCAAATGAACTGATTGATTTTAATTAAAATATAAGGAATATGACACGACAATACAACGACTTTAACCCAACCCAAGTGATTGAGACAAAAACATAAACATAAAGAAGGGAACCACGGAACATACTTAGTAAAATGTAAATATTTTAAAGTGATTGAGACAACAACCCAAACATAAAGAAGGGAACCACAAATAAACAACGAGAATGAGGAAATAATAAACCTAAGCCACAAGGAAACAAGTTTATGGGTTTAAATGACCCCAAAATTGCCCAAAGAAACGGATGAAAAACCTAATATATTAAACAAACAAGGAAAATGAAGAAGGAGGGAGACGAGCAAAAGTGAAAACCAAGAATGGTTCACCAACACAAGTAAAATAGCACTCAACAAGAGCATTGAAACCAAAACAAGGGTTATCAGGAGGAAGGAGAGATAACGGTTACTACCCATTAAAAAGGCAACCAGAAACCACAAATTAGAATTGTTATTAGTCAGTAAGTATTAGTTATTAAGTATTAATTGTCATTAGGATTAAGTCATGAAAGAGAAATAAGTATAGGGGTCACCCACTATCAAACAAATGATATAAACAGTGATATAGTGTAATAGTGTAGGTGTAAGAACCCCAAAGTGAAGTGTGACACTAGTGAAATTGTAATTAACAATAAGTGAATTACAAGTGAAGGTAAGGTAAAAGTTGGAAATAAACAGTGCATAGATAACTGATAAATAAGTAGTATTAAGAGTGAACTATAGTATAAGGGATAGAAAAACACTAGAAGTGATAATGACTTTTTATTTAAAAGGATGTTCAATAGAGTTAAGTTAATTATAGCCAGTAGTAAGTAAAAAGGGAGGATTCCAGAATAGAATAAATTGAAGGTGTTACCATGGAGGGAATATAAAAATTGTTGAGAGATTGAGAAGTCAAAAAACGAACAAAGATACCTAATTTATAAAGGACTATTATTAATTTAATAACAAGTGATGTTGTTTATCACAACACAAATAATATGTGTTATAAACTAAAAAATTAGCAAATAAGGATAAGTTAGGAGTGAGTGATGATATTTCTTAATCAAAACAATAACTCTAATAACTTATAAAAAATTGTGTTCATGTTATTGTTATAAGAGGATATGGCTGAATGCAATGTGCAGTCCATAAACCTAATGTTATATTTTTAAGATTGAAATGAGGAGAGCAATATTGAATAATAAACAAAACACCTACAGACTCAAAACACAACACAACTAATAAAAATAACAAAGTAAGCCCAATAGGCTGAACCAAAATGTGATTTGAACGAAATAAGTAAATTATTATAATGGCTACTTAGGCCTAGAAAAAACATAACTGTCAGAACCAAACAAACAAAGATTATAACAAATTGAATCAGAATTTAGAAAATCTGAGGTGAAGGAATCACCAAGGATAAATTGTAGACCATTTATAACACAAAATATTGTAATAGGCATTATTATATAAAAAGAAATGTAATTAACAAGCATTAACATAATTGTAAAAACTTAAAATCTGAAAATACCCAAGCTTGTGGGGTATCAAAATAACCTATGAACGAGAATAAATACTATAGTGACAATATTTATTAACCAGGAAGGAAGATGGAGGAATAACAGTAATCAGAAGATATACGAAGGATTCGAAGTTTCGATAACAATACATCAACTCAAAATAAGCCTATTCGAAAAATACCGTTACTATGGAAACAGCGGTTGTTGACAGAAAAATACCGTTAGAAATTGGTAGAGAGAAAAAAAAAGAAGCGAAGCGTCACCAAGCCATACAGATGCAGAAGTTCGGAAGAAAGTTTTTTCAGTGTAAATCATGAAAATAATAGTATAAAGTTGCTGAAAACTAATCGTCAAAGAAGCAGATGACCACTACAACCAATATTACAAGACCCAAGACCTGAATAAACGGAAATTATCCATAAATAGAACGTCCAAACACAAGACGAAAGGACGCCACAATTTAATGAAGCCCAAAATCCAAGAAAACTGATTTTATGCAGCCAATTCCTATCTCGAACCAACTACAAAGGCCTATACACGTCGAATTGTTAAGTACTATCCAATTATTTATTTTCCACCAACCCTAATCACTTTAAATAATTTTGAAAGGTAAAATTACCACACTATAAAGATAATATTTCTCTTTCATAGAGTATTTAAGCAAATTAAAACATAATGAAACATTGTTAACATAAAATAACCTAAGAATTGAACACGAACTTACAGAACACTTTTACAACACAACACAACAGATTGTAACAGCACACTTTATATTTCTTGTACTCTTAGATTAAGGTAATTTGTATTTTTTATTGTAACCATTGTAGTTCTCTAACTCATAGCCAAAAGAATCCACGGATTTTTGAAACCAAAACTGTAATAAGCCTAACGTAAACAGACGCTAGGTTAAATGGTTCCTAAATTAATTCGCCGCCCTGAAAATAAGATCTCATGTAATCAAACGATAATTATTTTGTTGTAATTGTAAATGTTTCCAGATATCGCCATTAAAAAATATTCATTACAGGGAGTAACCAGCGTTATCATTTCATAGGGAGTGCTATATAATAATTACTTGTATTGAAGAGTAAATCGTAGCAGTAAGCTAGTTGCCAGTTATTCGTCAGAAGCGACGATTGAGACGGCTGTGCGAGCGGGAACGATTTGAATACACCAACCCGCTACGCTGATAACTTGTTCAAATACAGTTTTTAGTTGTTTTGTAAAACGACTTGGCGCCACCCGGGATTATTACACCCCCTAAGAATAACAGGTAAGGTTACTGCCGTAATATACAGGTGATCAGAACTACGCTACGAACATCGCTAGCCACAAAAGTACTGTAACGACCCGGTGCGAGGCGAACGCACTAATCATCCAAACACATTATTTTTTATGTACACATTTTGCAGGTACGCTCCAATCTACTCGTTACAGATTGGCGACCAACCGGTGAGGCTGTAAAAGAAGGCCCACGGCGGCTATGAAGAGACATTCAATGTTTACCAGACAGGATAAAAAGAAAGAAATTGAAAGTGAAGGCCAGCCAGAAGAGATGGAAGAAATTGAAGAAATAATCGGGGAGTTAGTCGAAGAGGACGTTCAGGAAAACCAACCTGAGAATCCAGTTCAACCAGAACCGGAAGTGGAAGTAATGATAGGGGACCAACCAGTCAAACCAACAGAAGAAACGAAGTTAGACAGCATGATGAAATTAATGATGGAACAATTCGGACAAATGAATAAAGAGAGAAGACAAGACAAGGAAGAATTGAATAAAAAATTAGAGTCATTGAGAAGGGAAGACAGGGAATTCCTGAACGAAAAACTGGACCAAAACAATGAAGAATTGAATAACAAACTGGACCAAAATAAGGAAGAATTGAAGAAGCAATTCAAGGAGGACTTAGAGATCCTGAATAACAAAATGGAAAACAACCGAGAGGCGTTAGAAGAGAAGAGTGAGGAGTTGAAGAGACAAATAACAAAGGATCTTGGAGTGTTAAATGACAAGATTGAAAACAACTGGGAAACACTCCAAAAACAATTGAAGGAAGAAGGTGAGAAATCAAAAGATGAATGGAGGCAACAGTTGGCGGAGTGCAAAAATGAAATCAAACAGACTATCACTGAGACGAACGAAACAATAATACACGTCCAGGAAGAGTTGACAGAAAAAATAAATCACGTCCAAGAGGAAGGAACTCTCAGGATCCAAGAAATACAGAAGACCACCACCGATGAGTGTAACAAAAATAAACAGGAGGTGCTTCAAGAGCTGAAGGAGAGGCACAAGGAAATCCAGACTGATGTCAGCGAACGCGTTGAAAGGGTATACACCACCATCAACAAGATTGACGAGAAAACGCAAGAAAATAAAGAAAAAATTAAAGAAATCAGTCAGAAAGAGAAGCAGATGCAAGAGGAACTGGACGCTTTGAGGGAGAAGCCTTGCAGTAGCACTCATATATTTACGAATGAAAATAGGGAAGTGATTAACTTCAAGAGTTACCGAAGAAACCCCATAGAATTTCTGAAAAGGGTGGAGGAGCTCATCGAGAGGAACAGAGATACCAGATGGACAACGGTGAGAAGTCTCATCGACGAGATGTTTCGAGACACAAATGACAATTGGTGGACAGCCACACGACCAGAAATCAGCAGTACGCAGGAATTTAAAACGTTGTTTCGTGAAAAGTACTGGTCGGAGTCGACCCAAAATGTAGTGAGGAACGATATAAGCAACGGGAGATATGAGCCACAGGCTGGGCATACATTAACGTCTTACTTCTTGGGCAAGGTCTGCCTAGCCCGAAATCTCGAACCAAGGATACCCGAAGAATCCCTAGTCATCCAACTGGGATATCACTACGAAGACGCCATACAGAGGGCCAGGAGACAGGGACAAATAAAGACCATACAGGGAATGGCCAACTTGCTGGAAGACCATGAAAACGATAGCCAGTACAAGAAGAATCGTGTGATCAACCAAAGGTACAACCGGGGGAATGAAAGTTACAACGTGCCAAGCCACAACTTACCCTATAGTAATACCCAGAACAACTACCGGAACATAATGAATCGTAACCCAAATAATTACCCAGGGGACCAACCATTCCATCGGAATCAACCCAACTACAATCAAGGTAACCAACCGACCAACAGAGATCATCCGAGTTACAACCAGGGGAACCAACCAAATAACAGAAATGCACAAAACCCTAGTGCACCGAATAATCACAACAGGGGGATAGAACAAGGAAGGAATACAAATGGCCACCCAAATAATCACAATTATTATGGCAACCGGTACGACCCGAATTACCCATATAACAGAGGAAACGGGAGTAACCAAAATAGGGGTGACATGAGGCGTCAAGTCAATTTTATCAGCGGGAGGAGACAAAACAACTATCGGCGATATTGTCCCATTAGAACCAGCACAGTGTACAACAATTCCCAATACGACAACCAACAAGCCACAGGAACGAGAACAATAGAAGCGCCAAGGAATCACATAAGTGATCAATCAACCTCAACCAATGAAATGGCAGACCAAGTAAATAGTCTGGCCAGTGGTTCCCAGCCACCTTTAAACTAAAAAGGTCAGTGAGAAACCACCAGGACCCTTCACATGACCAATCACTTGGGTTAAATCGACAAACTACGACGGAAAGCGAAATAAAAAAGATAACCATAATATCAAACAATTATTTAAAGGACATCAGGGAAGAACTTCTGGAGGAGGAGGATAACCCCTTGTCAACAACAAATAGTGAAATAGTGCATATAAAAGCCATTATTAATGGAATCAACACTGTCATAATGATCGATACTGGGTCAAATGTATCTCTCGTAAACCAACCTGAATTGGAGCGGATCCAGGCCAACTCCAATATACCTATCCCGACTTTACCTATAAATAATATCGTCATAGTTGGTGCCACAGGCAAACAAAATAAGACCATCAGAAAACAGGTCTCTTTAGAGCTGAACAGTCAAAACACCATCATACCCATTATTTTTCTTGTCGCAAATGGATTACCATTTAACATGCTGATTGGATGCGACGCACTGAGACAACACTCAGCAATTATTGACATGCAGAAGGGAATAGTAGTGCTTACTTCTGAGAAGGGAGTGTGGTCAGCCAATATAATCAACAATAACCCAACACAACTAACCCTAAATCATCATAAGGGGTTAAAGAGCTATTATTGCCAGAAATATCAACCATCAATTACCATAGAAGAGGAAGAAGGAGAGGGAGAACTGTGGAAAAGAAAAATCGAAGACATTAGAAAGTTCCAAAGAGAGAGACCTCAGCAAGAGATAACGAGTGAACAGGCTGAAAAACTAATAGCCATATACCAAGAATACCATCACGTTTTCTCAAATACACCAGGGAAGGTCAAAGGTTTTCAATGTAAAATCGACTTTCGAGAGCCCATTGACTTCCACAGAAAATCATACCCAATCGCCTACTCCCTAAAAAACGAGGTGAGAAAGGAAATAAATAGAATGATGGAGGAGGACATCATTGAATACAGTCAGTCTCCTTACACGAGTCCTATAGTCGCCATACCAAAAAAGAACGGTAAAGTCAGAATATGTTTAGACGCCCGGGAGATCAATAAGATGATCATTAATGATCGAACGTCACCGGGAGAGATCGAAGAGATACTCAAGAAATTCCATGGTACCAGATATATAAGCACCTGGGATACGGTATGTGGGTACTGGCAGGTGGAGCTGCACCCACACAGTAGGAAGTACATGGCATTCATCTTCGACGGAAGGAATTACCAGTTTAAGAGGTTACCTTTCGGCCTCGTTAATTCCGTCGCAGTGTTCGTCAAGTGTATGGACCAGGTCATAGGTCAAGAAGCATTGCAGTTCACAACAGTGCATGTGGACGACCTTTTAATAACATCATCTGACTGGGATGAGCACTGCGATCGGGTCAAACAGGTATTACAAAAATTATCTGTAAATAATATCACATTGAAATTAGACAAGTCCAAATTCATAGCAAACCAAGTCAAATTCTTGGGTTTCAACTTAGCAGAACAGGGGATAACACCATCCCAAGAGAAGGTGGAAGCTATTCAGAACTTCCCCACCCCAAAGAATAAGAAGCAGCTACAATCCTTCTTAGGTATTTGTAACTACTATAGAAAGTTCCAGACCAATTATTCTTATTTAACAGCAAAGTTCTCTAAACAACTATCAGCTAAAGAAAAGTGGACTTGGGGGAAGGAACAAGATGAAGTGCTAAAATTAATCAAAACAAAATTTCTTGAAACTATAATGCTAAACCACCCTAATTTTGAACAGCCGTTCTATTTAAATTGTGACGCCAGCGATGTGAGCTGGGCGCCGAGTTATATCAAGAGGATAAGGACGGACACCACCTGGTTATCAGCTTTGCCAGCAGGGTACTGAACCGATGCGAACGTAACTACAATGTTACTGAAAAGGAACTACTCAGTATAGTATTCGCATGCGGAAAATTTAGGACGTATATCCTTGGATATCCCGTCACCGTCCGAAGTGACCATAAGTCCATTTCCTTCTTGAAACAGTGTAAGTTAAGTCATGGGAGGCTTACACGATGGATACTCGCATTACAAGAGTACCACATAACGTGGGAGTACATTCCAGGGCGTAAAAATGTTGCCGCCGATGTATTATCCAGAATAAATGTCACCGATCAGACATTTGAAGGAGAAAAGGAGAAGATCGTCAAAGTGTTTTGTATAATAAAGAATAGAAAGGACCTGGAAGATATTCTAAACGAGGTAGTGGTACAGCAGAAACAAGATTCTAAATTACTAAACATAAGAAACAGATTATTAGAAGATAAAGAAGTTGTGAATAAATATTATTGTATCCACCAAGATATACTCTTTGTTAAAACGAGAAAACATAATAGCACATGGAAACTTGTAGTTCCAAAAACATTAGAAAATAAGATAATTAAGGATTATCATGTTCGATACGGACATATGGGAACTGTAAAAATTGTAAAAGCATTGGAGGAGGAAGTCTTTATAAAAAATATAGTAAGGAAGGTAAACCAAAATATTAAAACATGTGTAATATGTCAAATGGTAAAGACCAATAACGAGAAAAAAGAGGGAACCATGATACCCATCACCTCAACAACAAAGTTAGAAAAAATATTCCTCGATATATGTGGTCCATTCCCACGTAGTGGAGGGAGACATAAATACAAGTTTATTGTAATCATGTTAGACCACTATACAAAATATACAAAATTATATGCAATAAACAGAGCTACTACTAAGAAAATACTGGAAATAATAAAAACTAAATATATAACTGAAGTAGGAAGACCATGCATGATAATAACTGACCATGGAACGCAGTTCAAAGGAAAGAAATGGCGGAACGAGTTACTAAAAGAGAATATAAAAACCTATAAAACTTCCAAATACCACCCTAGTAGCAACCCTGCAGAGAGAGTGCTAAGGGAAGTTGGACGAATACTAAGAACTTATTGTCACAACAACCAAAAAGAATGGCAAAAGTATTTGGCTTCTACCGAAGCATTTCTGAACATTAGTTACCATCAATTCACAGAAAACACCCCATACCTGATGATGTTTGGAAGAAAGCCCCACAGAGAGATACAAGACTTAATAAACTTCCCAGTTAACCCAGAAGACCCCTATGATGAAAACCACTGTTATAACCGTATTATGGAGAAAATAGAAAAACAAAGAGCAAGGTATTCACAGAAACAAATTAAAATAATAAAGTACCACAAGGGAGAGAAAGTGCTAATCAAAAACCGGGAACTACCCAGTACACTTGAAGGAATAGCCAAAAAATTGCTATTGTTATACGTTGGACCATATGTCATCACAAAGGACAATGGAAACAACACTTACGAGATAAGTAATATAACCACCAAAAAAGTAAAAGGAGTGTACAACCAAGCTTCCATAAAGAAGTTCTATGAAGAAAACTAAATAACTGGAATACGATCATCCAGAATAAGTGTGACTATCATACACTTGAAGGAGAAGAGGTGCATAATAACGAAGTGTCGAACAAAAAGGAGAAGGCTATAATATGGAATGGAAATGATAATATAATAAATCCACAACCGTGAGAATTGAATTGATACCGAAATAAAATTATATATATAATAAAATGTACGGCCATATGTCATCACGAAGGACAAGTAACTGTAAATAAAATACAGATACCAAAATTCAAAAAATTATGTGTACACAACTTGCAACAACAGATCGATGACTTATGAGGTCTAAAATAAAAAATATCAAAACAAAGGAATGAGATACATAAATTCCTACTAAGTGAAATCAACTTACAATATATTAAAAAGTTGATGTGTGAAGTATATGAAATAATTAAACAAAATGTACCAAAATAGGAATACACTACACAAATTCCTATAGTGTAAGAAAATTAACTTACAAAGAATTATCAAGAAAGATTTTTAATACAAATGGAAATATGCAAAAATAAAATCAGACCAAAAAACTGATAAGATAAATACCTGAAATTATAATGAATCAAGGGTATTCAAATATAAAATATAAAAAATATAAACTGGTACAAAGAAAGAGAGAAGTTATGTATGAATCAAATATACAAGCTATGGCTAAAGCAAAATCTTGCTAATTAACTGAGAAAAGTATAACAATGTCTAAGATAATTAAAATGATCACAATGAGAATTGAAAACCGAAAAATGAAAAGTTAATGATGAAATTAACATATAAATAAATAAAAAACAATCAATGTATGAGCAAATGATAGTATATTGTTAAGGTACAGCAGAAGGAAGAATGAGTAAAAGGCCAAAGTGATCTAAAAATAAACCACAAGGTGGACAATCCCAAAATATATTATTATTATTAAGTCACAAGTTGACAAAAAAGGTATTTATGATTGACTGTTGAAAAGTCCAGCAATCAAATAAACTGAGCAGAGATGACGTGCCTTTGGTCTCAGAAAAATGAGTAGTAATGGGAGAAACCAGCTACTAAAGTTAGGGAAAAAATTGTGTATAAGGGAGAACACACCAATGGAAATAAAAAGAAAAACAGATCCAAATAAAATGGAATGAATTCAGTAAGAAGAGAAATAAAGAATGGAGGAACGACCAAGAAAGAAAAGGAAAAAGATTATGTATAACTGATAATTTCATAAAAAACTATACTAGTGTTTTATCAAAATGATCAATTTTAAAGGAGAGGCATTATGTCACGACACAAATAGCCAACCCCGTACCAGAGATAAAAAATATATTTATAATTGTAAAAAAATACTTCTTATCAAATGAACTGATTGATTTTAATTAAAATATAAGGAATATGACACGACAATACAACGACTTTAACCCAACCCAAGTGATTGAGACAAAAACATAAACATAAAGAAGGGAACCACGGAACATACTTAGTAAAATGTAAATATTTTAAAGTGATTGAGACAACAACCCAAACATAAAGAAGGGAACCACAAATAAACAACGAGAATGAGGAAATAATAAACCTAAGCCACAAGGAAACAAGTTTATGGGTTTAAATGACCCCAAAATTGCCCAAAGAAACGGATGAAAAACCTAATATATTAAACAAACAAGGAAAATGAAGAAGGAGGGAGACGAGCAAAAGTGAAAACCAAGAATGGTTCACCAACACAAGTAAAATAGCACTCAACAAGAGCATTGAAACCAAAACAAGGGTTATCAGGAGGAAGGAGAGATAACGGTTACTACCCATTAAAAAGGCAACCAGAAACCACAAATTAGAATTGTTATTAGTCAGTAAGTATTAGTTATTAAGTATTAATTGTCATTAGGATTAAGTCATGAAAGAGAAATAAGTATAGGGGTCACCCACTATCAAACAAATGATATAAACAGTGATATAGTGTAATAGTGTAGGTGTAAGAACCCCAAAGTGAAGTGTGACACTAGTGAAATTGTAATTAACAATAAGTGAATTACAAGTGAAGGTAAGGTAAAAGTTGGAAATAAACAGTGCATAGATAACTGATAAATAAGTAGTATTAAGAGTGAACTATAGTATAAGGGATAGAAAAACACTAGAAGTGATAATGACTTTTTATTTAAAAGGATGTTCAATAGAGTTAAGTTAATTATAGCCAGTAGTAAGTAAAAAGGGAGGATTCCAGAATAGAATAAATTGAAGGTGTTACCATGGAGGGAATATAAAAATTGTTGAGAGATTGAGAAGTCAAAAAACGAACAAAGATACCTAATTTATAAAGGACTATTATTAATTTAATAACAAGTGATGTTGTTTATCACAACACAAATAATATGTGTTATAAACTAAAAAATTAGCAAATAAGGATAAGTTAGGAGTGAGTGATGATATTTCTTAATCAAAACAATAACTCTAATAACTTATAAAAAATTGTGTTCATGTTATTGTTATAAGAGGATATGGCTGAATGCAATGTGCAGTCCATAAACCTAATGTTATATTTTTAAGATTGAAATGAGGAGAGCAATATTGAATAATAAACAAAACACCTACAGACTCAAAACACAACACAACTAATAAAAATAACAAAGTAAGCCCAATAGGCTGAACCAAAATGTGATTTGAACGAAATAAGTAAATTATTATAATGGCTACTTAGGCCTAGAAAAAACATAACTGTCAGAACCAAACAAACAAAGATTATAACAAATTGAATCAGAATTTAGAAAATCTGAGGTGAAGGAATCACCAAGGATAAATTGTAGACCATTTATAACACAAAATATTGTAATAGGCATTATTATATAAAAAGAAATGTAATTAACAAGCATTAACATAATTGTAAAAACTTAAAATCTGAAAATACCCAAGCTTGTGGGGTATCAAAATAACCTATGAACGAGAATAAATACTATAGTGACAATATTTATTAACCAGGAAGGAAGATGGAGGAATAACAGTAATCAGAAGATATACGAAGGATTCGAAGTTTCGATAACAATACATCAACTCAAAATAAGCCTATTCGAAAAATACCGTTACTATGGAAACAGCGGTTGTTGACAGAAAAATACCGTTAGAAATTGGTAGAGAGAAAAAAAAAGAAGCGAAGCGTCACCAAGCCATACAGATGCAGAAGTTCGGAAGAAAGTTTTTTCAGTGTAAATCATGAAAATAATAGTATAAAGTTGCTGAAAACTAATCGTCAAAGAAGCAGATGACCACTACAACCAATATTACAAGACCCAAGACCTGAATAAACGGAAATTATCCATAAATAGAACGTCCAAACACAAGACGAAAGGACGCCACAATTTAATGAAGCCCAAAATCCAAGAAAACTGATTTTATGCAGCCAATTCCTATCTCGAACCAACTACAAAGGCCTATACACGTCGAATTGTTAAGTACTATCCAATTATTTATTTTCCACCAACCCTAATCACTTTAAATAATTTTGAAAGGTAAAATTACCACACTATAAAGATAATATTTCTCTTTCATAGAGTATTTAAGCAAATTAAAACATAATGAAACATTGTTAACATAAAATAACCTAAGAATTGAACACGAACTTACAGAACACTTTTACAACACAACACAACAGATTGTAACAGCACACTTTATATTTCTTGTACTCTTAGATTAAGGTAATTTGTATTTTTTATTGTAACCATTGTAGTTCTCTAACTCATAGCCAAAAGAATCCACGGATTTTTGAAACCAAAACTGTAATAAGCCTAACGTAAACAGACGCTAGGTTAAATGGTTCCTAAATTAATTCGCCGCCCTGAAAATAAGATCTCATGTAATCAAACGATAATTATTTTGTTGTAATTGTAAATGTTTCCAGATATCGCCATTAAAAAATATTCATTACAGGGAGTAACCAGCGTTATCATTTCATAGGGAGTGCTATATAATAATTACTTGTATTGAAGAGTAAATCGTAGCAGTAAGCTAGTTGCCAGTTATTCGTCAGAAGCGACGATTGAGACGGCTGTGCGAGCGGGAACGATTTGAATACACCAACCCGCTACGCTGATAACTTGTTCAAATACAGTTTTTAGTTGTTTTGTAAAACGACTTGGCGCCACCCGGGATTATTACACCCCCTAAGAATAACAGGTAAGGTTACTGCCGTAATATACAGGTGATCAGAACTACGCTACGAACATCGCTAGCCACAAAAGTACTGTAACGACCCGGTGCGAGGCGAACGCACTAATCATCCAAACACATTATTTTTTATGTACACATTTTGCAGGTACGCTCCAATCTACTCGTTACAATATTAGTTAGTTTACATTTTTAATGTTTTATCATTTCAATCGGTTTTAATCACATTAACGATGAATTATTAATAAACAGACAGACAGAAGACGGACCAGGGTCTTGCGCCCTGGTTTGTGAGCATTGTTCAGGCCGGAGCCCGATGAACGCCAGTTTCTTATACTGCAGCTCGGTCGTTCACTCGACACTGGTCTTATGGACCGGTCCACGAATACACGATAAGCGTGCATGACATGGGGCAGACGTTCAAGATTATTGCTCCAGCCAGTCGCCAGGCTTGAGGTGCGCCTCCATAGCCTCCATAGGAGCGCTGGTGTGGTCGATAGTCTCGACCGCCCGGAGGCGAGTCGCCCGTAACGATGGGTTGTCACTACGGGACGAATGGCTCCCGCAATTATCCGTTTAATAATTGCATGTGTCATAGCACTTGCACAGCTCGCGGCTTCCCATGCTCTGAGTTTCAGGCCAGCCGAGACGGCAAAGTTGGTGCTGACTGCTTGTTACAAAATCTCTGTGCTGTTTATCTTATGATGGCAGACATTGTTTGCAACTCCAGCGTCGGCAACCCGCAGCCTTAGGGATGTGCTGGCTGATGTGTCAGACAGGATTCATAGAAGTTCAGGAAGGTAGGTAAGGAACGGTACTGAGGGGTTCATGAGAAGATTAGCGTCATGGGGGATCGTCTAGAGGCGCCGAGGTAACGGAGCATTGTCCATACTGTCGAGTCGATGGATATGCAGCTAGGAGGATTCGCCGGCCTTCGCGAACAAAGTAACCACCAAAGACCAAACGAAGACCTCCAGGATAGGGACTCGAAAACCCCGGTGGAAAGCGTCATTTCTGACAAACCACGGTATCTCCGAGAAGAACCTGAGGCCGCGATTTTGGAAGACTGACAGTCTACGCCTGTTGGTAGCCGACAGGAGTGGCCACCAAGCGATCACCGCATACGTAACTACTGTTCGAAGGAACAGCAGATATAAGGTCAGTTTAGTGCGGACAGCGCACTGTTAATAATAATAATAATAATAATGAAGGTGTGTACATTTACCGAGCGGTGAGGTACCGGAATTAGCTGTAAGAAAACTCATATTTACGTAGATTTTAACGTTTTTATAACAACTTATTTTTATTTGAAATTTTTCTGTTTAATGATTACTGTGATTATGTCTTCACAGACTTGGTTTTCTAGGGCGATATTACATTTTATTTTATGACATTCTGAACTTTAAGAATTGTGTATTATGCGTGTACGGTATTTGTTATACTAACCTACTTTGTATAGCCTAAGTATTAGTCTACATAATTAATTACAAAGATTTCGTTGCGTCTTATGCACGCATGTTTGTAAGTGAATGTGATTCTATAACATCACAGAATGGCGACTTTACTGACTGTATTTATATAGTAGGTACATTACATAGTTATTATGTTTACATACTGTGAACCGGTACCTTCGTATTAATGATTACACGTTAGAAGTACTTCGCAAATAATACTGAAATTTAGGCCTACAGGGTTTTGCTGGGGTATTTAAACTATAGATTTGACCAGTGTACACTGGACACATAGCGAAGTTTGGCAACATTACATTGCGCCAACCATACGTGTATTTTAATGTAGGAGCTGCCGTGAGGAAGAACAACATGTGATTATCATTATGATGATGATGATGACATTTTATAAAGCGTTTACTGCATCGAAATGCAGTCGGTAACGTACTGTAACTTCATACATATCGAGATTGCGGCGTAAGCAATATTGGAATTGCGTAATGCGCGTGAATCTCAAGGAAGGGATCGCACTTACGTAAATGCAAGCGAATGACGCCACACAAGTGGGAGTTGCTGTAACCATAAATCAACCGCCCACCCACCACATAACTCTCACACGTAACTGTACGCGTTAAAAGTGTGCAGGGAAAAGTATGTATGCAACTTTTAAATCTGTGGTGAATAATGATAAAATTATTGTTTTATGCGATAGTCCTGGTTAACAACACGTCGACCCCATTTCGTTGTCCACCTCTGAGGATTCAGACGGATACCTACCCTACTTCTAGTATAACCTACCGTTATGGATTAGCTGCTATATTCCCCCTAAAAGCATAGTTGCTGCTTCTGCCGGATTCACCGTGCTGAAGATTCTCTTCTCCGTTTTCGCCCGTATCCCTGGACAGAGAACAACTTAGCCACCGTTACATAGGTCGGCCCCATCCGTAGCATATGTAGAATTTGGCCTGGGTGGGGGGTCCGGGGCCGGGTCGGCATCATAAAAAGAATGGAAAACCAAGTTAAGACTAATCAACTTTACTATCTTTAAAGTGGCAGAAATCAGTAAACGGTAATAACAGAATAAAATTACGCGTTATTGATACATTGTTTAGATGGTAGTTATTGACTCAATTGATTTTCCTATATTTCATATTTCAAACGTAGGCCTATACGCTGAGCTGTGTAATAAACCTCTTTGTGGACCTATAGGTTAAAAAGAGTTACTACTATATTAGCGTACACAGCTGAAAAAATAATAAAACAGCCTACAAATTAAAATATTACAATCTGTAAAATGAACGGTGGCGGTTGGGACCAGCCAGAGTGCCTGAGGTCCCCTCACTGACGAACACATACTCACAGCCGGCCCGCAAGCAACAGGTATGATTCGCAAAGTATGCCGTCCACTACATAATTACAACTTTTTAAATTTGATTTTAATGCCTAACGAAATTATAATTTTTGTAACCTCCACGAAATTTTAAGAAAAAATGAGTCTAAGCATGACATAATTGCGATAAATCTCTGTTTTCAACGCTATAAAAATCTGATCAAGCGACTAATGTCGATGTAGAAAAATAAAGCACAGTAAAAAAATGCTCTTGCGCTTAGAAATGTCCAGTATGTGAGTCACGGCGGCCACCAAGGGGCAGGTATAATCCGCTCCGTGTGTGTTAGTGAGGGTGAAAGTCGGTCTGGCCTGTCCCAACCGCCACCGTTCATTTTACAGACTTTAACAAAATTTCTCAACTTTTTCGACCCTCTGGGAGTGTCCCGTTTGTCACCCCCCTTAAATACGCCACTGGGTTAATGCCAGTACTTGTAATACCGTAAGCAGATGGCAGTTTACGATCTAGTCGCAATTACGGTATAGGCCTAAGTAAATGTGCTGAAGTGTAGGCCTATGTCAGGAGTAGAGAAATTGTCTACCGCTTGCGAATCGCATGGACCGGCGGGATACCTTTAATTCATTGTCCAGTGTGTTTTCAGCTTCTTGTTGCACATGACTGGATGCTCGTGTCTGCAGCAAGCCTATTTGAATGAAGATTAACATTTGTTAATATAAACCAAATATTCAGTAAAACATATGCAGGCACTTGGTTTACAATTAAGAAGGGAAGGTTTATCAGTAAATAAAACTGACCGTATTCCTCTTTAAAGGTATAAAATGTTGCCACCGTATTCAGTAAAATGACTTGCCTTTAGGTGGTAAACACAAAGTTAAACACAAAACATTTACCATATACGCGTACAACCTGAAAAACAGTTACGCCTATAATTAATATTTTTGAAATTGCAAAGTAGGCCTATATTAAGGAACTACGATTTTTGTTCGGCACAAAATCTACGCACTATCCGGTGGCTGCTGTTTCAAGCTGACCTTTATACGATAAATAGTGTAAGGACGGATCAATGGAGAGTGTCCTTCTATACGTTTCCCGGGTAGTCGAGCCAAGGCCGCACTCAAGTACCCTCAACAGTTTTCAAGTGATTGTTAAGGACGCATTTTATGAAACATTAGTCTAGAACCCTATATGCTATATATAGGCGACTGCTTCCGCTTAGAAGTAAGTTTACGTTAAGCGATTTACTCAGTGCGTCTCATGTGGTTATTAGTGTTTACTTTGCTATAATTAGTGTGGAACTCTATACTTGGCATTATTATTGCGTGTGGACAAATTGAACTTGAATTATTGTAAGAGTATAATCTTGTTGAATAATTTGTTGATTGGAAACTGTTATTTGTGATTAATTAAAACTGGTGATTAGTGACTTCATTGGTGTCTGTATTTTGTTTCGCACTGTACCATACGACGAACATGTTTTGTCAATGAATAAACAAAAAAACTCGAACACTCAAAAATTCCTTACTCAAGTTAGTCATAACCCGTTGAACGTTATTAATAATTTCTATGTTTGTAAGTAATTACAGATAATTATTTAGAACGTTTAAAATTAAAAATGAATCATCTCTAACAGAGTAATCCATATTTTTCCTCTTCTTCAGATTTATTCTGGCTAATGCTGAGTTTGGCCTTCCTTAGCTCTTGTACGATTCTCCTCCATGCCATTAGTCCTGTCACTCTCCTTATGCCGTTACACCCCCCCACCGTGGTCATCAGAAGCAACATAATTAGGCGTATCATCTTATGTCTGGTATAGCCTACTACATCTAACATCGAGCGTTTTCATTCCCTGCTTGATTCATTCATTTCTCCTATTCTTGCTCAACGAAATATATAGTTTTGATCTTTCTAAAACTATCTTACCAGGCAGCTATTATATGAGCTTCGTATGTCAAACAGTGCCGACATTAAATTTTGAAGAATTTTGTCGCGTTGCGAAATATTCACCTCACGGTTGGTAGAATACGTATTAGATAATAAGACGTTATCATATCTCTTGTTTTTCACAGAATCCTCGACCTAATATGACGTCATACGTATCAGTTTACTGAGTCAGCTGATTTGTGTGCCGTGTGAGACTGGTGTAGTGTGTCGCCCGACCGAATGAGTCCCTCTGATACCACGGCACATGAAACTTTGTGACCACTTTCAAAATAGATTTCAATATATGAGTGTGTGTGTGTGTGTGTGTGTGTGTGTGAGAGAGAGAGAGAGAGAGAGAGAGAGAGAGAGAGAGAGAGAGAGAGAGAGAGAGAGAGAGAGAGAGAGAGAGAGAGAGAGAGAGAGAGAGAGAGAGAGAGAAGGAGACATTAAATACAACAACAAAAAACAAAGTAGGGAAGCAAACAAACACTCCAGTGTCTACACTGTGTACACCCATTATATTCTATAGAACCTGGACCTGTACAACAGCATACTCCAGTGGTGGCATTTTTAGGAAGAGTGAAAGTGCGCACAAGGCTTGTAAAAAAAAGAGTGAATCATTATAAAACGATTTGAATACAAAATTACGAGGAAGAATGAAGAAAACGTATACAAAGGTTTCCAGAAAACAGATTACCAAAGCCAATGCTGGGGAGGCCTAGAAAAGATAAACTGTCCACTGAACAGGATGAACTGAAGATGATTTGCCTGTTCATTGAAAAGGAAATAAAAGTATGGCTTTTAGTAACAGAGATATTGTCGCCCGCCTAAACTATGGACACGAACCGTCAACACAGTGGCAAGCAGCGCGAAATCGGAAGTTGAATTTGCAGCGAGAAACTAACCCGAAGGGTTCTTCAGTTAAAATAGTAGGCTATCGTAAAGAGAATATATCGAACGGGCAGGACTGTAAATCGTCTTGAACGAGTCACGTTATTATTTTTGCGTTTTGAGATCGGTACACTTTGTTGATTATCGATTCGATCGCCACGTGCGAGACTGCAGCCAATCGGATTTGTCATAGTCTCAGCTGAACGGAAACCCGCACAATAATACAATCGAGCACAATCGCTGGGATAAAATTAACATTCGCTCTCAGGAACTCCCTGAGCGCACCAATCGATCAATATCTAGCCGGCGGGACATCAGACTCAGTGTATTATGTACGTAAAAAGATATTTTATTATACTTTTTATAGATAGCCCTATGTCGAGGGAACGTTGAATTTCTGGAATGGTGAAAGTGTTCGCCTTCTTTTACTTCCATTTTTACTGAGATGTTTCTGGTGACGAGAACTGTTATCTTTGACCGTAACGTTTTGGTGGTTTTCCTTTGTCTCTTTCCTAGGCATTCATTTCCGAGCCAGATTACTCGTTATTTGAGCAATATGCTGTTTGTATTCATGCTCCATCAACCCTCCTTCTTTAACTGAGCTTGGGACCGCTGGAGTGCTCGTTGAGCTAATCAGTCCATCTAGCTCACACAGCAGGTGGGATTCTCTGATAATGATAAAACATTATTCTTTCAAACGCACATCAGACACTAAAATTTGAACTCTTGCGTGAGAAAATTATTTTAAACCCTCATATCTGCATACAAAAAATGTTTGCATAACGTATACTTCTATACGTGTGCGTATTATGTGTACACACGCACACATAATGCTCGCGCGCGTAAGAGTGTATATTATAATCTCAATAATGAACAACTTCAAATGTAAGCTTATACCTTAGAGTTTTAACAATTCATAAAAATCTATCATAACTAATAGCACTGCGTGATCTTCAAACAGGGGAATAAATTACTGAACGCTAAAGAAATTGATAGAAATTTTGTTAGCAAAATTCTCTAAACATTAACACTCGTATTCCTCGTTATAGAACTGTCGAATACACATTCTACACAACTAATAATAATAAAAGTTACAAAATTAAATAATTACATTATTCCCCGAGACAAATAAAGAATTAATGACTTGAGCCTTTCATTAATAACTTATGCTTATAACGTTCGGTTTTTAGCGGGTAGCAATCGCACACGCTGAGACAGAGAGGTCCCTCCTCAGTGCGCAATTTAACATTTTCTAAAATTCTTCCGAAAATGATTACGTTTTACGTCATAAATAACGTTCGGAGAGACTCATAATAATAAGTCCTACTCCTACAATGCTCTCTTAATTACTCTGTCTCATCGCAGCACAGACAACTAACTGCGGTAGTGCTGATACTTTAAGGCGACGCAGGCATTATTGGTCGCGTGTAATGTTAATGAAAAAGTCCAAACCCAAAGCTCAACTAGACAAATTTGCGCGGCCCAAAACATTGCGTTACCCTGCTTATTACGCAGTACGTGATAAGTGTCACGTGAACTCTACGCCTGCTACCTATGTTACCCATCGACGTGACAGAATTAAAACTATCTTTCGGAGGAATTTTACAAAATGTTAAAATGATACTGAAGCTGTCTTTGTCTCTGGGTCTGTCTCAACGTGTGGGTAAAACCGAGATCCCCTTCTTCACACCGAGATCTCCCCTTCCCCTTCTTTTGGGTAAAACCCTGTCATCTTCACATATTAAATCCATCTACGTGTACAATCCCGTAATACCAATAATATTTTTTTTGCAGGCCACGCACGCACCCCTACACCCTGCCGATCCACCTAGTAGTACAGAGGGACACCCAGTAGAGGAACTGGGGGACAAGTGTGACAGTACGGTTCATAGAACCTTAGTATATCACACTTGAAAAAGGTATAAATCTGAGCGATTTATTGTGTGAAGTAAGAAGACGTCTGTGACAAGAACAAATTGAAGACATACTACTACGCCTGTAACAAGTTAACAAGTGCAGTCAGCAACCAATGCTCATGGGCAATTCACTAAGTCCAAGAAAAACTCGATGAAAAAAGAGCAGGTCTGTATGAGTTCTTCTAGTAAAGAGTGAAGGAAGACCTCCTTTTGTGACCTCCACATCACTGTAGCGGCTCTTGGCGCGAGGGCCGCTACGTAAAATTTAATACTAGGTTAGTAAACCTAGAGGAAGCGAAAAGTGTGCTGGAGCCCAAACAGAGTGACAGGATTTGCAATCAACACTCTTTTAACAAGTGACAAAATTTATTAAGTTTAAGTTGGTGACACAACGCTCCAGTATGTGTTATCCTTTTACATAAAGTCATTAATTTATATTGTTGCAAAAATAGACACAAGTTATACATACATTAATGTGCAGACCAGCATACCCCATGAGGGAGGACACGCGAACATGCTTACAGTTGAAATAACGAACCACTTAAGTTAACCCCACCCCTTAATGAAAACATGAATAACCCTTCACTCTAATTATAATAAAAAAGGGTAATACAGATCAGACTCGAAATAGTTTAGGTGAGGAAACCATGCTCTAGCAAAACAATTTAACTACTCCCTCATGGTGTATGTCAGACCAGTTACAGAATAGTCAGGTACAATCTTTTAACTATTTGAGTTCTTGTGATTTGAGATATTGTAAGTTCTTAACACAGATTTTTAATGTGAACACAAGGGTAGCCGGTCTATGGATTTGATGCTGATTGAAGAGTGATAAATGAAACGTTCCCACCTGTGATTCCGTGGAGACGAACTCAACTGGAAGCATGGTGAACGGTGTACGAGCAGAGTTGCAAAGTTTATTCCTGAACTACGGTGCATGTGTACTGGAACTCATTCCGGGGGGGGGGGGTTCTGGGTCCATCGGTGTCTTAGGCTCGTTCAGCATTCCTAGGTCTGACGGCTCGGGGAGCATTCTGTGGCACTGCTGTGCTGGTAGTCACAGGTGTTAATGTGACTACCGCTCTTTTCACTTTCTCCTGGCTGGTGCAGGGATCCTATAACATTTTTATTTGGGGATTAGACGCCAGTTAATACACTCTCTCGCCTCGGAACACAAACACCGCAATCACTTTCACAATCTTTTATCAACACCTTATTTACTCTGATTAATTCAGTATTGCTTATTTTAATTCAGTTATAGTAATTACTTTCAATGAACTTTATCGGAATAAGTGTTAGCAAGCAACAATTGTTTCCAGACCAGAAGTAACGAGTAGATTAAATTTTACAAGACAAGAGTTTTACAATAAAATAAGTTTTACATAAGTCTGGGCCACACACACTTACACAATCATAACACATAATCCATAATTAAATAAACATAGAATGATATAATTACGTCCAAACTAACCTGAACGGCTCTACAAGATTACAGACTCATGGTAAGAAGATCTACACACAAATCCTGGGCCGTCAGACCAGTGGAGTGTTCAGCTCGAAGGCTGGCAGAGAAATGAGGACGAGGCATAATTAGTTGGTCCCACATCCTGCATAAAACAACCTGTCCCAATTTGCAAAAATACGCTTACGGTTAACCTGATTGCGAACAGAGCACTACCATCAGCTGAGATAGCGGCAGCTCACTCGATCGCGTCGCCGGAGCGTTGAAAAAAGCATTGGCGGCACTGCTGCCAACTGCGCTGGCAGCACTGAACAATTTTAACCGCGCCGGGAAATTCAAACCCCGGCACATCACGACCCGATAAGTTGAATCTATTGGTCATCCAATGCAAGAAACGTCCCTGAACTCCCTCAATGAAGTTAGTTGTTCCATACGACTGAAGCATATTCTAGATGTCTTCGGACCAAAGATTTATAAAGAGTTACACAGGATTCCGTACTCTTAAAGTGTCTTCCAATCAATTTAATAAGGCCTAAATTTGGCTTATTAATTTAATAATAATAATGATTATTATAATAGTAGTAGTAGTAGTACGTAGTAGTGGTGGTAGTAGTAGTCGTAGTAGTAGCAGTAGTGGTAGTAGTAGTAGTAGTAGTAGTAGTAGTAGTAGTAGTAGTAGTAGTAGTAGTAGTAGTAGTAATAGTAGTAGTAGTAGTAGTAGTAGTAGTAGTAGTAGTAATAGCAGCAGCAGCAGCAGCAGTAGTAGTAGTAGTAGTAGTAGTAGTAGTAGTAGTAGTAGTAGTAATACATACATACAGTAGTTAAAATATCCTAATTTTTACATTATTTTAATACTTATATCGTAAAGTATCATTATTTTAATACTTATATCGTAAAGTATTTAATTAAATACAAATATATCAGACGCGCGTACGCGTATAGCCCTACACAATATGTTTCCCTGTCACTAATGTAGGCCTACTTACATGACAGGTAGAAACGTTTTTACTTACGTACAGGTGCGTTCCATGACACTCGTTAATCCTTAGTGTGACACTGGTCCTGATGTCTCAGTGTGCGCTCCTGGTGCCGGTGGTATGGGGTAGAGACGTTATTTAATCTAATTTAGTCTTAGCAAAAACTAGACACCATGGAACAATTCGAATTATACAAACATTACATAAACCAACCGCATCTAATTTTAAACGTTGAAACACATTTCCAGTGCAACACACTGTTCGAACACTGCACAACAAATTACACAACATCGCTACCCCTACAACCAGGAGCCCATCAGACATCAGGAATGGTTTCACACTGGGTAGGCCTACGTGACGAGTCATGAAACGCGTCTATGCGTTAAGGGGATATGCGTCTATGCGTTTCCCTGCTGAAAATCATATTTTTTTATTTCTCATTAAATTCTTTTTTTCACAACTTTTTTGGTTTTTTGCCTTCTAAAACATAGAGATACATAATTCAAACTGTTTTTAAATTTTTCCCCCTTTACGGTTTTTATACAAAAAAAAAACATGAAAATGCAAAAATTGATATATCTTAAAAACTATCAACTAAAATTTATTGAATTTAGATTTATTTTAAAGTTCTTGTAAAGTACAAAAAAATTGGATATGGTGAACATTACATCTTCCCCATTCGTCAGGGTTATTCAACTTAAAAAATAATAATAATTCAACTAAAAAAGTCAAATTTCAACAAATAATTACATCTCGTCTTCCAGAGTTATCAGACTGTCTTTATATCAGACAATGTTAGTAGAGGGAAAATGCCGATTCTGGCTCACAAAGGAATGCCGCCTTTCTTAAAAAACAATAAAAAACACTAAATACATGATCTAAGAGATGACGCCGCCACCGCTGGACCCGCAGCATCCCGATGGACCACAGCACCGCGAATTTCCGCAAATAAATTTTTTTATTTTTTTTATTTTATTTTTTTATTTTTTTAATTAAATTGATTTGGTGGGATGAGGTTCAATGGACCACCAGCATCCGTGAATATAATTTTTTATTTTTTTATGAAAGCTGATTTGCATATCAGGGGGGTGGCGTTGGGTGGGTGGTTTTTTATTTCATATCAGTGGGTGGTGGTGGGTGGGGGTGGTTCCAACTCGATGCATTATAGTGTATATTAAAATATATGATCAGGTGTACCAACCTTTGCATGAGTTCAAATTTGTCGTGTATTATAATGTATATTAAATCTATATGATCAGGTGTACCAACCTCTGTAGTATTATTATAGTGTATAGATATTTTATATGAGCAGGGTTGTCAACATTTTCTGTGGTGGGAGGGAGGGAAATTCAAATATGTGTTATATAGTGTATATATTAAAATATATGATCAGGGTTACCAATCTTACATTATTGTGTGTGTATAGAGCAGATCTGCCAACATTTCTTTCTCTTCTGTGGTGGGAAATTCAAACTATATATGATCATAATTGTTACTCTCTCTCTCTCTCGTTGTCAAACGTTATGCTCACCGGCATTATAGTGTATATTAAAATATATGATTAGGTGTACCAACCTTTACATGAGTTCAAATTTGTCGTGTGTTATAATGTATATTAAATCTATATGATCAGATGTACCAACCTCTGTATTATTCGTCCTCTCTCTCTCCCTCTCTCTCTCTCTCACACGTTGTGTATGTCTCTCTCTCTCTCGTTGTCAAACGTTGTGCTCAAACTGTTCTCCTCTCTCTGTGGTCAGTACCGCACGCATGTATATGAAATTAGAAAGTTTATTCGACATATATTAACGCCCTCTCTCTCTCTCTCTCTCTCTCTCTCTCTCTCTCTCTCTCTCTCTCTCTCTCTCTCTCTCTCTCTCTCTCTCTCTCTCTCTCTCTCTCACTCTCACTTGTTTCAACTGTGTCAACAAATAGTAACGTCCTCTCTCTCTCTCTCTCTCTCTTTCTCACGCGTTTCAACTATGCAAGCTCTCTCTCTCTCTCTCTCTCTTACCGTGTACATTGAGTAGTCGGTGTGATGAGTAAATAATTTTTAGCTCTCCCTCTCGTTGTCAAACGTCGTCTTCATTTTCAATGTATTAAATAATTAATTAATAGTTTTATAATGCAGTCAGTGTGATTGATCCTTGTTAGAAATATGAATAAATAATTTTAGCTCTCTCTCTCTAGGTTCAGTGGTGTATAGCGAAATAAATTAAAATTATACACACACATGAAAACGGTGGTTGAAATTCATACAAATCTTCTGATGTAACAGTTCACAAAAATAAATTAATTGTACACATGTTCAGAGGTGTAGAGTGAAATAAAATAAAGTCATAATTTGTTTAAATGATTAAATATATTTTAACATTCACAATATAAAATTCACAATTAAATAAATACATTATAAAATTGATATTTTTTCGAACGTGTTAGAAATATGAATAAATAATTTTAGCTCTCTCTCTCTAGGTTCAGTGGTGTATAGCGAAACGAAATTAACAATGCTATGAGACACTTACATTAAAAATGTTTGTATAACAGAAAAATCATTAATTATCCACTCTCTAAGTGCGTGCACATTATGGTTTGTACATAGTGTAGAAGAAGAATTGCAATGTGTAAGACATACCGTTCCGTGAAAGAGATATGACACGTCTTTTGGACAACCAATGTCATCAAGATTTATTATATGATTATGAATTATTTTCGATTCTAAAAAACGTTTTTTCTCAAGACCCTTCACAAACACATATTTATATATGTTCGTATACGTTGTTAACACTGAAACAAGATTGTCGTACGGTGTCTCTCCTTCATCCCATCTTAGGCCATGATAGTTTGTCGATAACCAACAGTTGGTTCTAGTGTATTTCGAATTCGTAACGACTGTAGCAGGCGGGGCGAAAATCCAATGTCTGCATGCAAAACGTGTTACGTCCATAACCGACAACTCCTTTACTATATAATTGCCGTTGTCATCATAAAAGCAGTGAAAGTCAATTATTACAGCAGCGTTTACCATTATACTATAAAAAAAAAACCACACATTACAAACTAATAGTTATAAACACAAAGATCGTTACAATAATAATACACAAACTTACGTTTACTGTCGTCCGAACTGAAGCGTGGAGAGAGAATAACTAACAATATCACAGTGAGAATTCTTTTTGTTTTTAACAGATGGAATTTTAGTAGGAGGGGGAGCAGAGTCGCCGTCGGCAATTAATTTGGCACGTACGTAAGATTTTAATAAAACAATTATCAGTTTTAAATAATAATTTTCGGAAACATCCCCGACTTAAAAAAATATAGTTTACCTTGTAGTATAAAATTCAAACTATTAAATTGTCTCTCTCACACACATTTCTGATTACTATACACCTAATTGCGTGTATGTTCAGATGGTTCTACCGAAATAAACCATTGTGTGTGTGTGTGTGTGTGTATGTATTCGCTAAATCCGCCTTTCACTTTCTAATATGACACATGACACTCATTAGTTGCACCCATCACAAGTAATTATGGATTAGAAAGTATTCACGTCCAAACAAACACCGGCTGTCCCCTACCACCGGAGACCAATATATATACTCAACAAATTTAGTGATAATTTCTCATTTGACCTGCTTGCGTGCACTGACAAATCTATCACGACATTTTTAATAGGTGGAAGACTGTATTTTTGTGCAATCGCAGTATATACAAGTTTCTGTGTGTAGTCAACATACGATAGTTTTGGTAAGTATAATTTATTGTATGTACAGATTTTATTTAAACGTTAAAATTATTTGCATTAAAACATTATTTAATACATGTATGTGTATGTTCAAATCACAATTTATGAAATATATTCTTACCGTATTTTTTATATTACACTTCTAATTGAAGATATATATTTTAATTTAATACATGTGTGTGTAAGCGTATGCGTATGATCAAATTACAATTTTCTGAATATATTCTTAACGTACTTTTATTCTTAACGCACTTCTTTAATACATGTGTGTGTATGTGTAATCAAATTACAATTTTCTGAAATCTATTCTTACTGTACCTTTTATATATTACACTTCTAATTGAAGATATATATATTTTTAGGTATAACTGAATTTTATCGGATTCACACTGACTGCTTGCGTGCGGTGATAAATCTATCTCAGCAGTTTTTAATAGTTGAAAGACTGCTTGAATTATTGTACGTCCCAGTATACACAAGTTCCTGTGTGTGGGTGTGTGTAGTCAACATTCGTTAGTTTGGTAAGCATAATTTAACAAGTGCATTATTTATTGATTTAATACATGTATGTGTATGTGTGTGATCAAATTATTATTATCTGAAACAGAACAGTATATATAGATTCGAGTGGTATGTAAGACGCTGTTATATGTTACTAAAATCATAGCAAATATTTACTGTTTAATAATAATTACAATCCAACGAATTATATGTGCGCGAGTTGCGTGTGTGTGTGTGTGTGTGTGTGTGTGTGTGTGTGTGTGTGTGTGTGTGTGTGTGTGTGTGTACAACCCAACGGAGGATATATATATAGTTTGTGTACATAGGTTGTATATTGTAGGCATGAAATTATTTAAATCTGTTTTTTTGTATGGAGGTCGGTGCGACACAACGCATAACAAACGTATGCACGTGTGCGTCTGTGTGTGTTCGTGTGTGTGCGCGCGTTGCGTATGCGTCTGTGTGTGTGTGTGCACTTCGGATGTGTGATTACGTATGCGTCTGTGTGTGTGTTCGTGTGTGTGCGCGCGTTGCGTATGCGTCTGTGTGTGTGCACGTCGGATGTGTGTGTTCGTGTGTGTGCGCGCGTTGCGTATGCGTCTGTGTGTGTGTGTGTGTGTGTGTGTGTGTGTGTGTGTGTGTGTGTGTGTGCACGTCGGACGCGTGCGTCTGTGTCTGTTCGTGTGTGCGCATGAAAATAAACTTAATTTTCTTGATCTATCAAATAGTTGGTCTAAGCGTACATGTATTATGTACAAATTGATATATATAAATCGTTTAAGATACACTAACATAATACCAGCGTTATAACAGTACCTTTTGTTTTTCTGTATTCATTCATTCTCACTCTCTCTTGAAGATCATGGCTAACCTTCAGCAGGAACGTGGGTAGGAGCAGACTGAACAAGGTAAAAAGTTCAATACCAATTGTCACAGTTAAGAAATTATTTTTGTAATTATGTAGTGTACAAACTTGCTGATGCGAATTAACGTTTGAGTCATACTATGTCTATTGGTGTGTGTATGAAAAGTCTCACTCTTAACATCGTTTAGAAATTGACATGTAGATGAAAATTTTTCATGTTCCTTCATAGGTTTGTCACCTTCTTTCCAATCAACTAATTCAATTCCACAACAAAAGCATTTAACTCTATCATCTACACTATGTCTATTGGTGTGTGTATGAAAAGTCTCACTCTTAACATCGTTTAGAAATTGACATGTAGATGAAAATTTTTCATGTTCCTTCATAGGTTTGTCACCTTCTTTCCAATCAACTAATTCAATTCCACAACAAAAGCATTTAACTCTATCGTCTACGAATGACATACTATGTCCACAAACATCGAAATTTCTAGGGTAGAAGTAGAACCCTGCAAACGCTAACTCGTCGGGGCTGATAAACGTCACTTCCCAATACTTGAATGATTTTATTCTTTCACTTTCAATACTAAAATCAGGAGTAGCCGACATCTTCACGGTTTGTAATAAACTGACATATTACCCCGACGAGTGTTATTTATTTACTACAAACATGAATTTGTGTGTACACGTTATTTATCATTCCTATTGGTTACTAATACTCATGTTTCTATTGTTTCAGTTGTGACTCGGTTTTATATCGAGAGGAACAGTAGTGTCCGAGGGTGCATCACAACCTTCGACTACATTCCATTGAACGTCAACGAGTCGGATCATGACGTAGTATTCGTAATGACTGAGGCACGTCCTTTATTGCTTGAGGATATTCAGACAGAGCAGGCACGTTTACGCAATATCAAGTGGCATATTGCGTGCAGGATACGTTTTACCAAAACCGTGGTAGATGGTGACAGTGGTGAGGAGAAAGAGGTAACGAAAGACGCCGTCTTCCACGGCCGTTGTCGCACGTTGCTCGCGGACGACAACGACGAGTTGAATTGTCTACTCGATGAATCCTACGATAAAATCTTCAATAGCATATCTAAATTTACCCGTGACGGGAGCGGATGGTCGGTGGATGCTGTACTGAAGCTGGAACTGGTTGTTGGACGGTACCAGCCTCTAGCAGCATCCTCCTACCTTCCAACCCCGCGAAAACTCTCACTCACCAAGGCAGTAGTCAACATCAAGAACCCCCGAGTAGAAATGTGTTTTCTGTGGTCTGTTCTAGCCCACATACAACCTCAACAACATAATAAAGACCGTGCTTCAAACTACATCCCATTCATAAACACATTAAATATGTCCGGTATCGAGTACCCTGTTTCGTTAAAGTCCATTTCCAAATTTGAAGCACAGAATCCTAACATTTCTATAAATGTTTTCGGCTATGATATAGAAGACAATATCAAAAATGAATCAAAAAATGAGGTTTACCCTCTGAGAATTACCCCGAATAAGGACAGGTCGCATCACGTTAATCTTTTGCTTCTGACCGATACAAATAGCCGAAAACATTACTGTCTTATCAGTAACATGAATAGATTGTTATCATCCCTAACAAAACACGGTCATAAATCATTTTACTGCGACTACTGCCTGCATCGTTTCGCCACAGAACATGGTCTGTCCGATCATCTCCCCTACTGCACACCTTACGGCGAGCAGAAAACCAAAATGCCCACAGAGGAGGAGAAGTTTATGTCCTTTAAAAATTACGCGCACTGTCTTAAAGTACCCTTCACCGTCTACGCCGACTTCGAGTCCCTCATCACTCCGCTTCAATCGTGTTCACCTGGTAACAACGTCCCGACGACAGTGCACGAGTTAGGCGAATTCTACTCCGTCGATAGCAGCGGTGTCCGTCAGAAAATAACTTCTCCTCCTGTATCGTCCACATCATACGAAGCGATGCATATTCCGTCAGGTTTCTCCTATGCTATCGTCGATCATACGCACAGCCTTTGGAGAGAGGCTAAAGTTTATCGAGGTGAAAACGTTGTAGACACGTTCTTCTCGTGGTTGATGAAAGACGTCGAGGATATGATGAAGGTGGTACGACATAACGTACAATTAATTATGTCCGATGATGACAATGTTGTGTTCACTAACGCCGCCGTTTGTCATTTGTGTGAGCGCCCTTTGACAGACGATGACAAGGTACGCAATCATTGCCATCTTACGGGGAAATTCTTGGGAGCAGCCCATAATAGCTGTAATCTGAGTTACAAGATGCCTCGTCATATCCCCGTCTTCTTTCACAACCTTCGTGGCTACGACTGTCACCATTTAATGCAGGGTTTAGGGAAATATAAGGACGAACGCGTATCCTGCATCGCGACATCCAGTGAGCGTTACGTGTCGTTCTCCCTGGGTCCCTTGCGTTTCGTAGACTCCTTTCAATTTCTTAATCGCTCTCTGGACACACTCGTTACCAATCTGTCCGCGTCCGGGAGCCAATTTCCGTTGATCAGAGAGGAAATGCTTAGACGGGGTTTCGAAGAACAGACCAATCTGCTCGTACGCAAGGGGGTATACCCATACGAGTACGTTGACAGTATTGATCGGTTCAGCGAAACAAGTCTACCCGCTCGTGAACACTTTGATAACCGGTTGACGGAATCATCTATTTCGAACGCAGATTACGAGCACGCGCAAAACGTGTGGAGTGCATTCAATCTGCGTACGTTTGGAGATTACCATGATTTGTATTTGTTGACAGACGTAATGCTGCTGGCCGATGTCTTTGAAAGTTTCCGAGACATGGCCTTACGCGATTACTGCTTGGACCCATGTCATTTTTACTCGCTTCCCGGACTCGCTTGGAACGCGATGCTAAAAATGACCGGGGTCGAATTAGAACTGTTGACAGAAATAAATCTACATCTGTTCCTCGAGTCTGGGATTCGCGGAGGCTGCGCGATGATATCCAACCGTCATGCAGTCGCTAACAATCCTCTGATTCCAGATCAGTACGATGTTTCGAAACCGACCTCCTTCATTCTGTATACGGACTGTAACATTTTATACGGTGCAGCCATGTCGCAACCACTCCCTTACGCAGACTTCCGATGGCTCGATCGTAACGAAATCGAGTCCTTGGACGTACGTACTGTGAGTGATGATGCTGACATCGGGTACATACTTGAAGTCGACCTACACTATCCTAATACCTTACACGACCTGCATTCCGACTACCCGCTTGCACCTGTGCGCCAGCGCATAACACACGATATCCTTTCTCCCTTTTCCAAACGTTTACACGAGAGTATATACAGATCATCGTATAACGAATCAGGGTCATCCGTAGAGAAGTTGTTAACAACTTTGGAGGACAAACAAAATTACGTTCTCCATTATCGAAATTTGAAATTGTATTTAAGTCTTGGCTTAGAGCTGAAAGCGACTCATAGGGTGTTGTGTTTTAAGCAAAGCGCTTGGTTGAAACCGTTTATCGATTTCAACACCCGCAAGAGGCAAGCAGCCGTCAACAGCTTTGAAAAAGACCTTTTCAAACTGATGAACAACGCCGTATACGGTAAGTCGCTGGAGAACGTACGGAAACATATAGACTTTGAACTAGTCTCTAATGAACGACGGCTTCAAAAACTAGTTTCCACACCCAGGCTAAAACGTATGATTCGTTATACGAACGATCTGGCGGGACTCTCACTTCGTAAAAAATCCATTGTTCTTTCCCGTCCCGTGTATGTCGGCTTCACGGTGCTTGACGTTAGCAAAACAATAATGTACGACTTTCATTATCGTTATGCTGTCGCCAAGTACGGCCGCAACGTTAAATTGTTAATGACTGATACAGACAGTCTGATGTATCATATTCAAACATCAGACTTGTATGCAGATATGAAGGAGGACCTACACGTTTTTGACACATCGGATTACCCTACGACTCATCCTTGTTATAGCATTAAGAACAAAAAGGTTGTCGGACTGTTCAAGGATGAAACGTGTGGTCGTCCTATTAGAGAATTCGTGGGCCTCCGAGCGAAATGTTATTCGTTCCTTGTGGCCCACGAAGATTCTAGCAATGCTGGTCAAAAACGTGTGTGTAAAGGTGTGCCTCGAGTTGCGATTAAGAGGAGTCTGCGACACGATATGTATCGCAAGTGTCTCACCGATCATTGTCGGTGTTCTGTCAGTGCGCTGTGTTTACGTAGCGATCATCATACGTTGTACACGATGCGTGTAAATAAGCAAGCGTTGTCACCGTATGATGATAAGCGCTATATATTAGACAATGGTCGTGATACGCTTGGGTACGGTCATTATCGGATACGTGCCGACGACGATGACTCTGCTCCTCCACCTGCTAAAATTCCCCGTTACACCACTGGTTAACAAAAAAAAAAAAAAAATTCTTACTGTGATATCTATAGTTATTGCCTCTCCATACTTCAGTTCGGACGGCAGTAAACGTAAGTTTATGTATTATTATTATTATTATTGTAGATATTTGTGTTTATACATATTAGTTCGTAATGTGTGGTTTCTTTTTTGCAGGTGATAACTATTTCTAGTAGTCTGTGGGCTTTCCTACTATATATATTTTGTAACAGCACTAGTTCTGCATGTACCTCGTTAAGGTAACAACCTACATTACTAATTTTTTTTATCACCGTGTGTGTTTGAATGTTGTGCAGATTCTAATTTATTTCACTATACGCCTCTGAACCTATATGTAATTATTTGTAAACTGCGTTACCTGTTGCAGCAAACGTTAACACTAGAACGATTATATTATTATTATTATTATTATTATTATTATTCAGTGATACATACATACACTTTACTTATTAAACGTCTTACAATGACTATAGCATATTTAAAAAACGTAAGTTTGTGTATTATTATCATTATTGTATCGATCTTTGTGTTTATAAATATTAGTTTGTAATGTATGGTTTCTTTTTTTTATAGTATAATGGAAAACGCTGCTGTAATAATTGACTTTCACTGCTTTTATGATGACAACGGCAATTATATAGTAAAGGAGTTGTCGGTTATGGACGTAACACGTTTTGCATGCAGACATTGGATTTTCGCCCCGCCTGCTACAGTCGTTACGAATTCGAAATACACTAGAACCAACTGTTGGTTATCGACAAACTATCATGGCCTAAGATGGGATGAAGGAGAGACACCGTACGACAATCTTGTTTCAGTGTTAACAACGTATACGAACATATATAAATATGTGTTTGTGAAGGGTCTTGAGAAAAACGTTTTTTAGAATCGAAAATACTTCATAATCATATAATAAATCTTGATGACATTGGTTGTCCAAAAGACTTTCACGGAACGGTATGTCTTACACATTGCAATTCTTCTTCTACACTATGTACAAACCATAAGGTGTACGCACTTAGAGAGTGGATAATTAATGATTTTTCTGTTATACGAACATTTTTAATGTGAGTGTCTCATAGCATTGTTAATTTCGTTAGGTAAACTTGTATATGGCTGCAGGCGATAACTATTTCTGTGGACTTTCCTAATATATATATTTTGTAACAGCGCTAATTCTGCCAGTGTGTATGTACATGCAAAGCTTCAGGCGATGAAAGTGAACTTTCCTGATGGCCACACCATTCCTTTCACTAGTCTTCTTTGTAGCGAATATTCTGACATTGTATGGTTCCACCTCGCTTGATACAGACGTCTTCACTTCTAATAATGTCGTTTATCACAAAATTCAACGTAGTTTCTGCTATTGAGTACAAACGTTGTGCAGAATTAACAGTGGACAAACAGTATCCGATCGTTAACATGTTGCATGTGGACACGCGATATGGAAAGTCTGTGCTTGTAACGTTGGAAGATTGTGAGCGCCGCTATCGTGTATATCTACCTAAGAGGTATGCTGACGTCTTTACAGATGAAGAACTCCGTCATATAAATCCCAGCGACCTACATCTTGTGTTTCGAGGGATGAAGAACCAGACGGCACATGTGGAAATAGTACCTCGTTAAGGTAGCAACCTACATTACTAATTTTTTTTTTTTTTTTGTCATTGTGTGTGCGTGTGTTTGAATGTAGTGCAGATTCTAATTTACAAAGTTTTGATGAATGGATTTTTAATTTATTTCACTATACGTCTCTGAACCTATATGTAATTATTTGTAAACTGTGTTACCTGTTGCAGCAAACGTTAACACTAGAACGATTATATTATTATTATTCAGTGATATATACATACATACAATGACTATAGCATATTTAAATCTGTTCTCTGTTTTATTGGACCTACATGTACATGATTCAGGCCAAACGTATGCACGTTGTATGTATGTATGTGTGTGCGTGTGCGTCTGTGTGTGCACGTGTTGCGTATGCGTCTGTGTGCGTGTGTGTGTGTGTGTGTGTGTGTGTGTGTGTGTGTGTGTGTGTGTGTGTGTGTGTGTGTGTGTGTGTGTGTGTGTGTGTGTGTGTGTGTGTGTGTGTGTGTGTGTGTGTGTGTGTGTGTGTGTGTGTGTGTGTGTGTGTGTGTGTGTGTGTGTGTGTGTGTGTGCACGTGTGGTGTAACCCAAACGTGTGTACGTTGTATGTATGTATGGGTGTGATTACGTTGCGTATGCGTATGTGTGTGCGTGTGCATATGTGTGTGTGCGTGCGCGTGCGCGTGTGGTGTAACCCAAACGTGTGTACGTTGTATGTATGTATGTGTATGATTACGTTACGTATGCGTGTGCGTATGTATGTGTATGATTACGTTACGTATGCGTGTGCGTATGTGTGTGTGTGTGTGTGTGGGGGGGGGATATTTAACATGATTTTAATGTTGTTGTATTGTTATGTTGCAGGTTGCTTCTTCTACAAGTACGACACACAATTATATATAAACTTTCGAAAAATATCAATTTCTAATGTATTTATTTAATTGTGAATTTTATATTGTGAATGTTAAAATATATTTAATCATTAAACAAATTATGACTTTATTTTATTTCACTCTACACCTCTGAACATGTGTACAATTAATTTATTTTTGTGAACTGTTACATCAGAAGATTTGTATGAATTTCAACCACCGTTTTCATGTGTGTGTATAATTTTAATTTATTTCGCTATACACCACTGAACCTAGAGAGAGAGCTAAAATTATTTCTAACAAGGATCAATCACACTGACTGCATTATAAAACTATTAATTAATTATTTAATACATTGAAAATGAAGACGACGTTTGACAACGAGAGGGAGAGCTAAAAATTATTTACTCATCACACCGACTACTCAATGTACACGGTAAGAGAGAGAGAGAGAGAGAGAGAGAGAGAGAGAGAGAGGACGTTACTATTTGTTGACACAGTTGAAACAAGTGAGAGTGAGAAAGAGAGAGAGAGAGGGCGTTAATATATGTCGAATAAACTTTCTAATTTCATATACATGCGTGCGGTACTGACCACAGAGAGAGGAGAACAGTTTGAGCACAACGTTTGACAACGAGAGAGAGAGACATACACAACGTGTGAGAGAGAGAGAGAGGGAGAGAGAGAGGACGAATAATACAGAGGTTGGTACATCTGATCATATAGATTTAATATACATTATAACACACGACAAATTTGAACTCATGTAAAGGTTGGTACACCTAATCATATATTTTAATATACACTATAATGCCGGTGAGCATAACGTTTGACAACGAGAGAGAGAGAGAGGCATACACACCGTGTGAGAGAGAGAGAGAGTAACAATTATGATCATATATAGTTTGAATTTCCCAACACAGAAGAGAAAGAAATGTTGGCAGATCTGCTCTATACACACACAATAATGTAAGATTGGTAACCCTGATCATATATTTTAATATATACACTATATAACACATATTTGAATTTCCCTCCCTCCCACCACAGAAAATGTTGACAACCCTGCTCATATAAAATATCTATACACTATAATAATACTACAGAGGTTGGTACACCTGATCATATAGATTTAATATACATTATAATACACGACAAATTTGAACTCATGCAAAGGTTGGTACACCTGATCATATATTTTAATATACACTATAATGCATCGAGTTGGAACCACCCCCACCCACCACCACCCACTGATATGAAATAAAAAACCACCCACCCAACGCCACCCCCTGATATGCAAATCAGCTTTCATAAAAAAATAAAAAATTATATTCACGGATGCTGGTGGTCCATTGAACCTCATCCCACCAAATCAATTTAATTAAAAAAATAAAAAACAAAAAAAATAAAAAAATTTATTTGCGGAAATTCGCGGTGCTGTGGTCCATCGGGATGCTGCGGGTCCAGCGGTGGCGGCGTCATCTCTTAGATCATGTTTTTTAGTGTTTTTTATTGTTTTTTAAGAAAGGCGGCATTCCTTTGTGAGCCAGAATCGGCATTTTCCCTCTACTAATGTTCATTATGGCGTGGTAAAGAAGTGTGGAAGGGTGTATCTTAAATAGTTTTTTAAATATATAAAATTTTATCTTTGAAAAACTGAAAAATCCAATTTCCGGAAAACGTTTTACAAAGTTGTCATTTGTATCTCATAAAAGAAACTAAAATATTCAATACTTTTCTATCACGTTTCTTTATTTGTTTGCATTTATTTATAACGACTAAATATTTGCAGTTATTGACTACATCTATACATAACAAAACATTTTTCTCTAAAATTTACTTGGTCATATGTTGTATGACTATGTCATACCGGAAATCGTGAACTGTACAAAATATAATCACTATATCTATATTAATATTTTCATTTTATAATTTTTAATAATTCTCATGCTCCTCTTGTAGCTGAGCATCGTTTAGTTTTCTGCTGTAAGTTTCATATTTTGAACACTTCAGCTTTGGGAATCCGTAATCTCTTCTTGTCAAATGTTTGCGCTATACTTTAGCTGTACTCACCCAGGGCTTACACGAACAGCATCTTGAAAAGTGGCTAACGTCTTCATAACTACAGTGTTATACTCATTACAGCTTTATACGAACCAGTTGCTAACTTTCTTTGAATTGTGTTAAAGTTCTGATTAATTGCCGGGCTGTTAGGCGTGGTCTAATGCTGTCGATAGAAACAGACATTTCGGTCCCACCATTGGAGGCCACCTTCAATGTTTCGATGTAAAAAAAGGTAACTGGCAGCTGTTGACAGTACTGTGGAAACTGGTGAACAGCGTGCCAGTTACCTTTTAAATCGTAACATTGAACATGGCCTGCAATGGTGGGTCCGAAACATCTGTTTCAATAGACAGGATTAGAAAAAGGCCTAATAAACCGCCAATTAGTTAGATCTATAACACAATTGACGCCGGCCGTAAAGCCTAAGATATCAGTTTCTTTGAATTGAATACAGTTTTTGTACAGTAACGTAACCTAACCTAAAGCAATAACCTTTTACTTATATTACGCTTTAAAATTGTTCTATACTGATTCTTTTGGTTTGCATTGTGTTTTTCCAGTTTACAACAGTGTAATAAGTAATTATAGACAACAAACAACCATTGAAAATGTTGATATTTTTCATGAATTTCAGTAGGGAATACCCCTTAAAATGTTTCTACTTGTCACGTTATTGTAATACTGGCAGTGAATAAAAGTAGAATCAAGACATGACAATAACACATAATTTAAATATGTTTTAATACTAACAGATTCCCACTGTTTCCAGTGACCATATTTTTGACCATATATTTTTAATGTGGGTGTAAATGTGTGTATGGGCGCGGCCGTGGGAGAGTTAGGACTACCCAGTATGTAGTTTAGTTGTAAAGAAGGGGTAATAGGGAGCCACTTCATCCTCATTGAAAAACGCGCTTAAAAACCCTGAACCGTACTACAGTTAAGAATAGGCCTATATTATAATTAATATTATCATTTTATACTAATTCCTTCCACTTTTTATCATTCTTTGCCAGTTTGTTAGCGTCCCTTTTCTAAACACTATTCCTTACTTCGTGTCTTGACTAGCCTATCAAGACTCTCTCTCTCTCTCTCTCTCTCTCTCTCTCTCTCTCTCTCTCTCTCTCTCTCTCTCTCTCTCTCTTTCTCTCTCTCTTTCTTATATGAGTTAAGTTCTGTTCTTAAGCGGATGCAGTGGCTCGCTATACCACAACTTCTTTGAGATTTTAGATCGTGTTGGCAGTGTTTACCGTTTCAGGCTTGTTAACGTCTCTTCTTTTCTTATTCTCTCAATTCTTGTTTACTGTACCACGTTATATTTATGCAAATTTTATTAATTGCATAAATTAAATTAATTGTTAATTATATAAATTGTATCTATGTTTATGAGGCATATACGAACTCTATCGTATATCTCTGCTTTATTTAGCCCCGCAGTTGGGCAGCCATATACAACGTTATATTTATGAATATGGTATCTGTTAAATTATATTGAGTCTAAATCTTTAATTGTGGATTTTACTTTGAAAGAATTGTCTGGTCTGCCAGGTCTTAAAATAAATTAACTCAACACTATCGAATCCATTATAAATTAAATTTATTATAATAATGCTTGTTGCACGTATTCACTGCATAAAAGAAATTATGGAACAAGAGTATATACTACTATTTCAAAGAGATAATTAAACTCTATAGCATATCTAAAATATCTGAAAGAAAAACAATCAAACGCTTGCACATACTCGTGTATAGTTATTGTATCATGAAATAATACATAGTTGATGACGTTAAGAACTATCAATGTTACGTGCTTGAGATTTGCACTAAGTGATATACTTCGTAACATATTTAAACACATAAACACATGAAATACTCATATACCTGTAGTAAACATATTAAACACATACACATCTGAAATACTCATATACCTACACTAATAAGATAATACATGTGTAATATTCTATAATAGTATTTATTCTTAACCATGGATTCGTATTTATAATGACTCTGTTTTGAAATATCTCAGGCAGTTAGTTCTAAGTGACAGGTCAGCGGTATTACGATAAACTAGGAATTATAATAAATGGTTATTTTGGTACATTACTCAAGTCACCGTAGTGTCTCGCTCCCGTTGCATGTGTCCGCTTGGATCCGCTGGGTGACGATTGATGCTAGTCCTGGAAACACTCGTAACTCGCACTTCCAATTGTCATAAGTACATTGTTTCGGTACGCTAGTTCGCACTTCATGACATCCGTTATAAATTTTATAATATTATTACAGTTTAAGTCGCGATACTCGCACTAAGGATTATATTGACTATTCGTATCGCGTCAGTCTATTTATGCGTATTTTAGTTGGATACTTCCACGCACTTTGGTATTGTTTAAATACATGTTCGACTCTTCCGTAACGCCTAGATTGATTTCAAGTTCATTAGACGCATATAAAACATCATCGGAAATAACGAAATAACTCTATATTCTACGTCTCTATTCTACAAAATAACTTTGTATCACAAATTAAGTCTTACGTTGTATACCGATTCATTTCGTTATAAGAGTTCAAGTATATTACTACTGTATTATACAACTTCTTACGGCACTATTTGTATTAGTGAAGAGTTTTACAAAGTTCATTAGTCTCGCATCGTCGCGAATACCACTGTTTCGGCTCAACGCTCCAAGTCTCACTCCCGAACTTCCACTAATACCGAACACTAGTTTGAATATCTCAAAACAAAAATTTTATGAAAAGTGAGAGAAAATTAGAGTAATACTGATGTAAAATTAGAATAATACTGAGAGACCGTCTCCTCTTGCATATAGTTTTTATGTCCTTCGCTTTCCCACTCTCGCTACTCCTTCGAACGCTTCATTTTCCCACCAAAATAGTTCTGATAGGACAATTGCTCGGATTTCCCTCGGTACTCATGCCTCGAGTCTGTGATTCTTGTGAATTCTCCACCCAGCGCCGTTTGGAGAGGGACGTTCTTCTTCGGGATTTGTTCTCTGGTCGTCGGTTCCCGTCGATACCATCCCCTACAGTTACTCCCTTCTGAATCCTCGTTTCTAATTGGCTGGTTGGCTTCTCTACTCGAAATTCTCATAGTCCACGTTGACCTGACGAGTTGCTGTCATCAGGACGTTGCCACTTTCTCGGAATCTGCATCAAGACCTTGCTACTGAAGTCACATCTGCCCCTTTTGGTGTAGCGTGTCGAAATAAAGTATTGTTCGGACTCTGACGACTTCCTCTAGCGAACTTACGGGTGGCAAACATCTGTGTACGTCGCAGACGCCTCCTTGTCTCCTGCTACATTGTCCGTGCTCCAGCTATTGTTTTTCTGTAAGTTTCACATATGCTTGGAACAATGCTCTTAGCGATGCCTATCTATTCTCTCGTTACTGAAACGGATGCAAGGGTAATGTTCTTTTGTCATATTTGTAAAGTCAAGTGTTCCCACGGATGACCCTTTTCGTCGTAACATGTGCTGCAGCACGCATTGTCTTTTAACGGCTTTTATGTCATTTAAGTAGAAAGGAAAGGTTTGTTCCTTCAGTCGCTCACCCTCGAACAATTCTAACTTGTGTCACTCTTGACGGGCTCTAATTGCTGGCATACCTCCCTCGGAATATAAAAAAAAATTAAAAAAAATTTCAAAGTAATAAGTACGTTATAACTGCATTCGCTTTACTGGCCTTATCTCCTGTGCTTTATTGGTGTAGATGACCTCACCAATTAAGTCTTCTTCCTTCAAACATTGCCAACTCTCTTCTAGTTTATACATTTTTCATTCAGCCCCTCCTCGTAGGCCTAAACCATTTTCAATTACTTCATCTCCACAGCTTGTACTGTATTTTGCTTTTCTGTCATTTCACTTTAAACCTATAATTCACGTTCAGATTTAGATAAAATCTATAAACTGGCACATATTAACTGTTTTCCGTTCTGAAATAAGTAGCAGCAAAAACATCCCATTTTTTAATACGCGAAAGCAGCGTTCTTCAATCCGCAGCCACCAAAGATTTTTATAAATAGCTGTAGTTCAGTATTAAAAACTGTTCCAATGACGTTACACGTATTAAAACATTTTTCAGTGAATTATGAATTCGATTGAATTTTAAATACATGATTAGGCGTGCTGTATATTTATTTTCAATTCGTTTGTTTAAGTTTTTCGTATGTTGCGATTTATTAACTCGTGTGAAGCCAATAGGTGCCTACATTAGAATTGTACTCCAACATGACGTGTGATTACAGCATACATCCGAGCTTTTTAACATGTAATTAGTTGCTGATTTGATAAAAGGTTTTCTCTATGTTTCATAAATAGTCACAGATACTAATGCTGTAATATTGGTGTACTAATCAATGATAACGTGTCCACTTTGCATTTGTGATTAATTGATTTTTGCTCGAGATAAAATGGGTATCCACAGATGCCTTATGTAATTGCCACACCGTTTCAATAATCTAGACATACAGGAGTATTGCCACACCGGCAAGCAAGTAGGAAAAGGGTAGTTCGCAAGGGAAAGTATTGAGTAAACTGTCACGCAACGACCGCGCAGTACTGCTGGTAGGTCTATGTGTTGTTTTTGTTATAATACCGTTACGTGCTGTTCAAAAGAGTTATCACCTCATTTAGTTTTAGATATTACAATAACTCTATCCTCCTGAACCATTCATTTCGGTTTAATACCACATACATTTCCACAAAGCAAGCATCAAAGCTGATAATGCCATCGTATTCCATGCCAAAAATTTCAAAAAAATTAGCATTTTAAACTGCGAAGTATTTGAAAAGGTCATTGCTGTTTGTGTAATAAATTTTGAATTACGCTTAAAATTGTAAAGGAGTTTACTTAAATTATTACAAACATAGCTGAAATATTTTTCAATAACTAAAAAGAGACAAAGTCTACTAATATTTGTGAAAAAGTAGTAGTGGATATTAAATACAGTGGCGTAACTAGGATTTTTTTTTTTGAGGGGGGATGATACTGACTTCAAGGTTAGATACCTTCATTTTCCTCACGGAGAATGAGGAATTCAGGAGTCTTACCATATAATTTTCTAAATATTCGATTATAATTAATGTCTCTATGGACACAAAGTATTATTTTTCGTGTCCAAAAGTCAGTTGATTAATTATGTTATAAATTATTTAAATGTTTAAAAACTTTCAAAGTAAAAACAAAAACTGAAACACATTGTCAAAATTCAGTCTTTAATTTGTTTTTGAACATTTCTTTTGCAGATGTGATAACAAATTACATTTTTATTGTACCAATAATCTTTTTACCAAATTACAGCAAATGTCCATCGTTATTTATCAAACGTGTATCCTCAGAAATTCTACAATGGAAAAGCAAATGAAACCACTGATACGAGAAAGGTTTGCTTTATTAATGGTCAACACATACCAGTTCTCAAGCTCATTTACCTCCCGACGAGGTTGTGGTGTAGCAGTTAACTCAGGTTCGTCCTTTGCGAGCTGATCGTTTACCTACCTGATTGACGGTGTGGCAAATAGATATTTTTCTAGATATTAAAACGGTGTGGCCATTACCTTTAGCCCCACTAGATATTGAAAAACTGCTAAAGATCTACGACAATTGCAGCTTACCTGTAACACCAGCATCCACTCGTCTAACTCCTTGCTGTATTTCAAACTCACTTGATGTTTTTTAGCGAGTGGGTGTTCTCACTTCTTCTAACGGGTGAGTCATTAAAATTGTTGTAAGCGCTATAGGTTCTTTTTCAATTCCAGAGCACTTCGTGGCGTCGTCGTATAGCTTTTCCATCAAGAAAATTTTGCTTATTTACCAATTGCACCAATCGTTTCAACCGAAGACGTTATAAACGATTTCTACTGTACTAATATTAATTTTCTTAAATACTAATAACATCAAGTTTATACCTAGAAACTTTTCTACTTGTCAAGATATGATAATAGTAATCATCACCATCATCTTCACGGATTAAACCAAGGATGGTTTGTTCCGGTCTCAAACAGTCAAAGAATTTAGAGTTGGTCACTCCAGCGCTTCCTCGGACGTCCTACAGCTCTCCGTCCCTCGGCTTATAGTTCCAGAGTTGTTTGGGGATGCGGCAGTCATCCATTCGGCAAAGATGTTCCCACCAATTCAGCCGATACTGGGCGATCCTGTCGAGTATACTCATAATATTCAGTTCCTGCCGTATATTTGTGTTTCTTCTATGATCATGGAGAGTATACCCTGCCACGTCCCTGAGAAATCTCATTTCAGCTGCTTGGATGTGACTGGCCTGGCCTTTCGTTAAAGTCCAATTCTCAGACCCATAAAGAAGTGTGGGAAAAGCCATCACCTTGTAGAATTTTAGGCGTGTTCCTTTACTTGCTGACTTAAGGGTTCGCCTAATGGTCCCGCACATAAGGTTGAACTTATGCAACTTATTCACAACGTCGTTGCATGCATTATAAGACACACTGTAGTCCAGGTTTTCAAAATTGCTAACTTGTTCCAGGACAGATAATAGTAATAGTAACAATATTGCAATACTGATGATATGATTACTGCACAAATTATAATTTTGAGCCCCTATTTGTTTCACAGAATAGATATCTGCTTTTGTGTGTATTTCACAGGATCATGTTTCTACTAATAAAAAGCTTTGAAAACGTCAAATATGGAAGCAGACTCTGTGAAAGAACAGGTGCAATAATTTTAATATTTGCTTGAGAAAATAACAGTATAATAATTATAAATTATATCCTACATATATTTATATACTCAGGAGATTATTTACATGATATGCACACTACGAATGTAGTAGGAAAAAACAGGAAAAACTGGCTGTAACGCAGCGTAATTCACTTATCACGGGCTCCGCACCGCGGCTTTATAGATACATTATTTACAGCCAGTAAACTGTAGCGCTTTTAATAACACACCCCATGAGTTCGATACATGCATCCGGTGACGGCCTTTGTTCTCCACTTAAATTTATACTCACGCGCTTGCGTGAATTTAACGCGACCCTTTAATTGCTTTTATGAAAATATCGAGTAACAGTGGCTGTAAAATGAATTTGCAGAATGTCGCTTTACGGCAAATTATATAGACGACTGTGGACACTAATGTAACGATTGATTGATCTGTCTTTCTTATAGACTTTTTTTCTGGTTACCTTCTGTAATACACGTTTGCGACAATGATCTGCTGGCTACTAGGACTTCTGACTCTGCATTGTATAAATCAAATTGTTCTTGACGGCTTTAGTAACACCTGAAAAGGTTTTGTAAGGGGAGCATTTTTTTCAAAAGGCTTGATAGCACCGTTGGTCTGAGTTAGCTAATCGATGACGCGTGTTTGTCTACTTTTGAAAGCCGAGTGTGTCCAGTGCGGTCACTAATTGCATATACGTTCTGCTACTCATTGTTTGAGCTGCATTACAATCGCTGTAAAATAAATATTCGGTTAGGTTAGTGGAATGGGTCGAATGGGACTCGGTTAGTTTATGCCGAGTACTCGGTCGTGAACTCGAGTAAGATTATGCCCTTTCAAGACTGGATCCTGCGTCTCCTCCTGCAAAGATGTAGGGGCCTGTAGATCCTTTCCTTAATAGGAATATTTTATTACTCTTTCTGAGCGCCTTTTCCTCAGATATTTCCCTCTATCCTTCCATATATTTTCCTTACCGGTTCGGTGGCGTGATTATCGTTTTTTTTTTAAGATTTTTGTTAAAATTAAGAAATTTAAAATAATTATTCAATTCAGAAATCTTCCTCAAGTAGCGAGATTGTTACGTTGTTGTCTATATTTTATTTTAGCAGAGACAGATAAATACTTTTTTTAATAATGTATAACCTGAAAATTTTGTATTAGCCTTTTTCGAATGATGGAAAGTAATTTAAAAGTTCTTTACTTGTCTCATATTTTTTGTTTTGATTATTTTTTCATTCAATTAAAAAATATATATTTTTATAATTGTTTCATATAATGAATTGCATTACATTCGTATAATTTAATACAATTACATTGAATGAAGATTTTTTTATTTACTTTTTCTTAAGTCAAATTTGCCATCATCATCATTTTATGTCCGGATGAGCAATGCCGGCGACACTTCCTTAGATATAGGTAAGACAGGTTTAGTTATGTTAGCTGTCGCGTTCGTAAACTGTAGGACAATATGACTAGCGCTACGACAGAGCGACATGATGAGACCAGACATCCATTAGAACTGGGGAGATACTGCAGAGGCGAATCCTCAGGGCAAGCAACGTTAACAGTCCTTGCCCAAAGAATATGAGGCAAAAGTAAATACATAAATGATTAGTTAACCAACATTATGGTTGTTAGCAAAAACTGTTTCACATACCTTCTTGTCTCTCGTCTTTTAAAAATCGGCGAGAGACAAGAAGATAAGAGCATTTGTCACTTATCTTCCAGTCCAAATGATACTGATGACTTGATTTGATTAAAGTCATTAATGTCACTTCACTTCCAGTTCTGTGCGCTGTTTCAACAGCTGAGTGACCGCTCTGCCCCCAAGGCAATCACTTCAAAAATACTTCGGTTCACTGACTTTGTTGCCTACAATTCCAGAAATCTTAACATTGAATTATGATTTCATAAGTACGCTTTCATTATCTAGTCTTCTATTTATATTAGACTAAGGTTACAGATACTGAAACTTAAACAATCTAACCTACGAGTAGGCCTACGATGGTTTGCTGGTATCTACGGAGAATGTTAAATCCCAGTGAACCTGAATCGCCGAGACGTAGAAAGCAACCATTCTTTAGTAGTGCTTTATGCCGCTAGGAGAGCTAGCAGTGTCCGGGCTCGATGAAAATTCTGCCATTTTTTTCTCTTGTTTATTGTTTTGGTTGTCGCTCCCCACGGTCTGCCCTGGGTACTGGTTGTTGAAATCATGATTTTTTTAACTAGGAAGTAGAATCACAACTTGCTAAACGCCAATTTTTTAGTCTGCATACGAATACAGTTGAAGAATGTTTTTCTCACAGCAACACAAACAGCTGCGTGTGGTAACTGAATATTTTTTTACGATTTTCTAGCGTTAGAATTTTATGTAAATCTGCTTACATTGTGCTTATAGTCGATGCTTGCCCTACCCATCGGGTCAGGAATCGCCACTGAGATACTGGCTGCCAGAGCGAGCGCGATCCGCCCTGAGATGAACTTGAACCCTGACGTTCCGCTTTGGAAGCAGTGCACTGATCACTGCGCTATTCAGGGACGTTCTGTAAGTTATCTGTCAGCGAATAAGTAATAAGATGATTAAAAACACTGACACGTGTTTTATTCAAAAACTTTGTGCGTTTATAAAAGTTGGAACAATATTTCGCTCTGCTTTCAAACAATGAAAAATGTGGTGTGACAACTTCTTGTATTTCTGGAACGGAGGAATTCACACTGTGTCTGCGCTGACAACGGATTTCATAAATGATTTTCCATAAAGTTATTTTTTTGTAATTTTGATCTAAGGCTTTCACGGCCGGCGTCGAACAACGTTAGCTGCGCTATTAGGCCGTGGCCTAATGGTGTGTAAAACCAGACGTTTCGGCTCACCATTGGAGGTCATCTTGAGTGGAAAATTTTGACAGTTGTTCGCCCCACTACTGAGGTAAAAAACTATGTTTCGGCCCACTTAAATAAATTCCCTTAGCCAGCACCCACAATTTTACACTGAAGATGGCGAGCCCGATACGTCTGTTGTTTTAACACCATTATACCACGGCATAACAGCCTGGCTAACGCTCGTTTATCTTTGTTTTCATTTAATTCCAGTTCATAAAAGAAAAAAATTAACTGGCAATTGTTTTATGTGTAATGTGTAGGCCGGTTTTTTTAAAGAGGCATAAGGTAGTGGCACTAGGCCTATTGTGTCTAGTCAGTCGACATTCTGCTTCTGCTTCTTCTTATCTTCTTCGTAGCGTCGTTTCTCCTCTTCCTTCTGTTTCTCCAACGATTTTTTATTTTATTCTCTTTCTTGTTGCCCATATAACTCTTTTCCATTTTATTTTTCTTTCTCATTATCTTTTTAAAAGGCCATTTCTCCTGCTTGACACTATCCGCAATAGGCCTATATGGTTAATATTATTGTGCAGTAGTATGTCAGACGCATATATTTCGCAACGGTTAGTAGAGTGATTCTAATTTATTCTCTCTTCAAAACTCGGATGAGGTAATGGACGAGATAGTAAGTAGGCCTACCTTTTGTACGTATCCGAACACACCGTGTTGGATGTACTATGCAATTTGAAATCCTAGATCGATAAAAGTGAAGTACGAGGTAAGTACACGAAATGTGTACAGCAGTGTTAGTATTTTAATTTACTACATATTTCGGTACATTTTAAAATAAATTTAATTCAAAACTGAGTTGAGAAAATTAGAAAACAGTAAAACCATTGTATGGTCGATCCAAAGCATTTTAAATAAATAGAAATACTTTGTCTTTATGTTTTGAAAGATAAGTTCCGAGTGGAAAACTGGTTAAGCTGCGACGTGAATTGTGCACACGACTGCAGCAACTCGTTTAACCATTAGTCTAAAAAAAAAACGTTAACACAGTTCATTTTTAGTTGAGATTTATGAAGAAGAAAAACGTATTAACGCAAAATTCCTTTATACTGAGACAGAAAGATAGGCGATCTTTAGAGACTGTCGTTCGTCCATTCAAATCAAGTTACTTGTGCGTAATCGATACGTATCGTTGGCTTGCTGCGGCAGTTACGCAACGAACAGTGAGGATGGTGTAACAAAAGGTGGAGGGTTGCTGTCGCGCATCTAACTTCAGCCACTTTTGCCATTGGGTGCCCAAATTAAAGTGTTAAATGACAGATCAGGAGCGGTTACTGTTCTGCTCTTAGGCTATCTGCGTCTGTTCCCTCCGAATCTTTATCGACTATATTTAGCAACATACTCTGCAAATTATGTAATTACAAAGAAAAGTAGTTCAATATTTAAACGTTAAGGTTTATCAGAAGCGATTTATTGCTGACTGTTGTTCTATCTCCTTTTCCTCCTAGGTTGTATTGTTTGTCATTCTGGATCAACCTAATGGATACCTGGTTCATTAATTAGATGTAGAATCCTACTGCTCCTTCTTCTTCTACATCATCATCATCATCATCATCATCATCATCATCATCATCATCATCATCATCACCTTCTTCTTCTTCTTCTTCTTCTTCTTCTTCTTCTTCTTCTTCTTCTTCTTCTTCTTCTTCTTCTTCTTATTCTTCGTCTTCTTTTCCTCCTCCTTCATCATGCATGTATTCATGCCGAATCGTACGGCGTAATGTAAAGTCATTCCTAAAATGCGCAATTTGATCTTTTAGTTGCTTTTTAGGCCTCCCCAAACTTCTACCTTTTGTGCGATATTTTATCTTGTAAACTTTTTATATTGTTCTCCCGTCTTACTGGAGCTTCCAGGAATGTTAAAATCAAAGTAGCTTTTGTCATGATGAGCGAATTAGGTATCAATTGCGTAATAAACACACACGCACGTATTTCAGACTTATCCTTATAGCTAAGCCTTTCATGGCTGCAATCACAGAAATGGTCACGACCCAAACGATCACTTCAGACGTCGTCTTGAGATGTAGAATGGTTTTGTGATTGTGAATGTGATAAAAAATTCATATCACGTTATGTAGCCTAGATTCATGGTTTCACCCTAAAATTATTTTAAATTCTAACTGTTCCTTTACCAGCATGTTAATATTTTTGTTTGATACATAACTTAAATGAGTAGTGTGTATTTTAAACTGTAAGTGAATATTATTAAAAGAACAATTATCTTAAAAACACAGATATGCTTTTATAGGCGTACTTGTACGTTAATAATTGTATTGTGTTGACAAGAACACATTGTAGTTATGTCTTCATTTCTTCCTATCATTTATACTATAGACCCTTAAAGAAAGGTATTTTCATACTTCTCCTTCCCTTAAAGTCAACTCTTCTCCTCCCCCCACCAAAACAAAAAGTTGGGTGCTGGATTCGCCGCTGGCTGTAATTGGGGTAATTAGTAACTACTGATGACTACTTCATTTGATTTGGTAATAACCTTCTTCTTCTTCTTCTTCTTCTTCTTCTTCTTCTTCTTCTTCTTCTTCTTCTCCTTCTTCTCCTTCTTCGTCTTCGTCTTCGTCTTCGTCTTCGTCTTCGTCTTCGTTTACTTCTTCTTATTCTTCTTCTTCTTCTTCTCACTACAAGGATTAGGTTACATAAACCTGTTTCGGCACCCATCTCATCCTTGGACGGCACACGTCTCTTCTACCAATGGCTTTGTATTTCAGCTCCGCTTTTGGCAAACGATCCTCCGTCATCATTTGGATATGATCACACCATTGTCTCCTATAAGTTAAAATGATTGTATTTATGTATTTTACTTCTAGTTCTAATCTTATATTCTCACTCTTGTATCTTGCAATGTTTAGTTTAAAGTATTTCGAGAAACTGCATTTCAGGACTCTGAACCTTTCCACATTCCTTTTTCTTCATGACCCACACATCACTCGCATAAGGATAATTATGAATACTAATATTTAGTGGCATGAATACGTACTGTTGTGATCGCCAATAAGCGTACGAAGTTCTCGAACAAGCCCCCAACCCCTTGTTCCTCTCCCTCTACATAACTTCGCATAAATATAGGCCTACGTGTCGAGCGCTTCCATAAACGTAGGCTACTGTATTCTTTGACGTTCTTACTTTTAGCTTTTGTTATAAGCTTTCTGTCGTGTTCGTGTGAGCACCCGTCACTGGATCTTCGAAATTCAGAGAATGTAATCTTCAAATGAAATATAATCTAAGAAATCAGGTTCAATAGTCCAACAGTATATCTATCCCTAGTCCTATCGGGAACCGCGTGTATAAAACACCCGATAGTACCCCGACAGATCCCACCAAAAATCCATTGTTGATAAATTCTTCCCACTTTATGTTTACGGTGAAAAAAAACGATTCGTTTCCGCCATGTGTAATAGGGATAGGTGTTTATTTGAAATGTATCGAATTCACTATACGAATGCATTCGCTTTCTGCATAAGGCTCACATTAAATATAGGCCTGCTACTGTATAAATAACAGTGGTTTCCAACTGGCGTTTCGCGACCTTACTTTGGAAAGCTAATTTAATAACTACTCTATTTATTTTAATAATTAAATGAATAATACACCATTGTTTTAACTGAGAATGATCTTGCGGAAGAATTCTATGAATATATGTTTCACTGATTCAATAATAGCTTCAGTTTATTTGTTTAATGGAATGTGTATTTACTCTAATAATATTTTTTGTTTTCATCATATTACAAGACCCAATCTATTTCCTTCCATCCCTCGGCTAGACAAAACAAACCCGCTTCTCTGAAGCTTCGTCTTTGATTCGAATTACTCGCATCTGTTATTCAAAGTTACGCTGAACTTCAAACACAGAAGTATAGCGTGTTTTTAGTGACCTCTGTTTTTACAACGAAGGTTTTATGTAAATATTATTATTATTATTGTTATTACTTTTTTATTTGAGAATTTCCTCAATACCGAGGGTTTCTTCTACCGATACACTACAAATACAAATTACGCACATTACATATTCAACACAATAAACATAGTCCATTATAGGGCCTACGTTAATCGTATAGAAGAATATTCCCAATACTTGGCCATATCCTTCTGTACACAGTCATGTTTAGTCTTTTAGCATTGTATATTTTTCCAACGAGTGAGTAGCTGATCCACTGCATCGACCCCCAATCTGGAGGACCTAGTCATTTTTTCAGGTTGTCTTCCTTAGCCTTTTTCAGTCCGATGTCGTACTGGAAGGTAGCAGTACCTGCTGGAGGTATTTCATTTCCCTCCTACCATCTATACCTGAAAGACATCCGCCTTATGTAAATATGCGATGTTCTTTCTTATATATTCATTATTATATTTACATAATAAATATTATAAGAAGTGTTAAATATGTAAATTACCTCTTTTACTTATGTACAATTAAATATTGCATTTTTTATTTTTACGTTATCTGTAAAAAATTGGTTGTAGGTTCAAGAGTTTTGGCACTCGGTTACTTTAAGTTGGAAACCACTGATCTGTAATATGTAAGCGACTCAAATGTTTGAAATCTCATCAATAACGGAAGTACGAAACGAAGCAAACATATGACGTGTCGGGTCGGACAATCGCATAAATAATTCCACGTGTACAGCTTAACACTTCCTTTGGCTATCACAGTCGTGTCCTTCACACGTGCCAACGTTATCTAGCATGTCGTCCGCGCTCCTGCCCGTGTTACCACTACGTATCTGTTTCTCGATTCTTGGTATTACGCACTTGATTAAGTAAAAACAATCGTCACCTTATAAGAGGGGATATAATTTGAAAATTATTTTAGTGTTATGTTACACTAATAAAAAGCAAACGTGAGCGAATACTGTATAGGCCTATTCATTAGGAAACCAGGATTATTCGTTCTGTGTCAAGAAACGACGGAATTTTTATCTACAAGTACAAAGCGCAGTTCAAAATAACTTCACTTATTCTGGGGGCCAGCAGTAACCTTCAGGGGTGGATCCATACATTATCTCGGGGGGGGGGAGACAATGTCTACAAATTCGTTTTTATAAATAATAGTGTTTTATAATATTGTGAACACAAATGTGCTATATAACCTGATGATGGTCTGTGACCGAAATCGATCGCTTTAAGAATATAAATAATAACATCATATGGTACCTTTAGGCTATATAAAAAAGAATACAATAAATAATAAAAAATTGAATTATAGGTACCATTAATAAAACAATAAGTGTAAGTATAAAAATACATCACATTATCATTAGTTACTCTCTAAGTTATTTTGAACCCCAGTACAATCATCCTGTTACACTAGAGACTATTCTCATGAGTTAAACGAAGTACAAATAATCCTCTGGGTCTTTTCAGTTATTTCCTCGCCACCAACAACAAAGTATTTATTGTAGAGATGTTTTTCATTAGAACAACAACATGGCATACTGTAAGGCTTGTCTTGTATCCACAACATTGGGTATTCGGCAGCATCTGCTGTCAGGATAAACGTCGATTCTGGGCATCGTCTTCATGTTCAGCGACCCCTACCGCACAGCTGAAATGCTCTTAAGCGTTATCAGTGGCTCGAGCATTATTTCTCATATGTGGAAATCCTACAAAATAAAAATATTCGAACACATGACTGTAAACAATTCGTAAACTTTTTCACCCGGACACAGGTTAGGTTAGGTTATATATAAGGAGTTCAACACCAGACCTTCCAACTTTTGTTTTTGTTTTTGATAAGTTGTCTCAACTTTAAGTGCTTCTAACTCTATAAAGTTCAGGGACGGCTCGATATAAAATTTTCACCCGGGCAAGTAGCTTTTTTGCACCGATCAATTTAATTACCTAACAAAAACATTACCATTTTATATTTTCACATTGGCAATCTCAATTTTGAACTTCAATTTTAATTAACTTTATTAAAAAAGAAACGTTTTTCCCTACACACATTTTTATTTTCTATTTGGCATAGACAGGAAAATTGTGGAAAAAATAATCGCTATTGTTATTTTTAGGTATTAATTTACGGTAACAACCTTATAAAATGTAATATATCATTTATCGAAATAACAGTTTATAATGTTTTATCATACTAATAAGTACTGACACGTGAAATTCGACTGCAGGTCAGAACAACGAATCTTTTACTCAAAGCTCTTTTGAATTAAAAAAAATGTTTAGTTTTCAGTTTGGGGAGGACACATCAACAAAGATCAACAAAACTGGTGATAAAAGTTAAGTTTGCTAAAACAGATAAATAAGGCTACTTGAGCTACTACGGACACGTATCAAAACAAGGTAGCTGAAAAGGAAAACCTGACAGAAGAAGTTAAAGTAGAACCTAACCATTATGAGTAGACGTCCAATGATTCGGGTTGATAGACTCAAGAAATAGCACTCTGAATAATTAGATAATGAAACCCCAAACTCTAACAAGCGTAGGATATCATATGGTACTTGTGTATTCCCCTTGTTATTGCGTATGTCCCTTCTGTGTTATGGCCGATGATTTCTACTGATTATTATTATTGTCGTTTTTATTATTAGGTTATCTAGAGACGTCATAAATTGTACAGAAACGAACAGCAGTGACTCCGCGAGAGATATGAAGGCGTGGCGTGGGGCGAACAATGGAATTAGCCGAAGCAAGTGGTCCACAGGTAGGGAGGGCGACCGCCATGCATAAATTGGCTTTGAACTTTAACACGAATGACAGCTACGAGCGGAACAGAGTAAAACGAAACAACAACAAAATGGTCGCAGGTGTTTGGACTTCCTGTTCCGGTACTTGGAATTGACCCCGCCGAATGGGCGTACGGAAAGGTGGCATTGAATTATTGTGCACGCACACACACGGACGTACGACCCAAGAGGACGTTCTGACTGGTTTTGTACCGCGGGACGCTGGCAGTTGTCAAATAATAGCAGATGTCATTTCTCGCACAGTCTGCAATATAGCAAAAATGACAATACGGTTTGCAAACGTAACAACCGTACGGTGTCAAGGCGTCCCGTTTTTACCGGACTTGCTGCGTTTTTGACGTTTTGTCCCCACGGATGGGTGTCTCTGGATGCGGCTGTTGTCGTCCTTATGTACGTCGAACATGTCTCCATCACCGAAACGATAATTCAGACAGACTAGACTTTCAATAAAGTGCATAAGAACAATATGAGACTCTCTACTACTCTTTAAGCGACAATTGTATAAGCTGTGATGTGTATATTTATATCCTTACGCCTATTTGGTAGGCAAACTACGTGGTGTGTGTCATACGGGCAAGCAAGTTCGGCTCCCAGAATTTTCTGGCGCCTATAACTATGCAATTATGCTTGATGCATCAACCAGGAGGTGGTAGACTCATCTCGAACATGCGGCCAGAGTTTTTGATCTGGGATAATGGTGTGCGTTATTGGACTTGTTGTGACATGTGTGTTGCATTAGTGTGTGTTGAACAATCGACGCTTGAAGAATTATTGTATGCGAGCGTTTACTGTCGTTTTATTTATTTAAACTGTAATTAAACTTCTAACAACGGTTTCAACTGGTGTAAATTATTCTGTTTCACTGTTGAAGCACGACTATCCGTGCGACCGTCGTAACGTTGCAGACAGTATACACAAGTTCTCCAGGGATAGACATCGAGGAGAAATAATAATACATGAACGAAATAGTATAACTTCTCCAGGCCATATAGCATATCGTAGCCATGGCGTATAACTTTCCATGCAGGAGTGTTAATGTCCAAAATCTTTCCATAGGGCGGATTATTAATGATAAGAGGGGGAGAGACGTTGGTGTTAGTAGAGGATTCGTCGTTTATTGTTTATTGTAAATATTGAAAATAAAAGAAAACATGAACTCATCAATCAAATTCCCAAAAACACTACATCTAAAAATTCACCTATTAATAGTAACATAAAATATAGGCCTACAACCTTTACTTATTATGGAAATATAACTCAAAAACTAAATAAAATACGTAAAGATACAAATTTAAAAATATCTCAAAGACAGATAATATAATTATTAATAGTATAAAACCTAAAACTAAATCCAATATTCACAATAAAAATGGAATATACAAAATGGAATGTCCAGATTACAATAAATTTTACATAGGCCAAACAAAGAAATAACTACTCGATTGATTCCTTCAACACCGCAATGCATTTTTAAAACCAAATATTTATAAATCTAATTTAGCCACACATTGTCTAAATAATAACCACCAATTTCCAAGCAGTGAAAATATAAAATTAATTAAAAACATACAGAAAGGTCAAAAAATGAATATTTGGGAAAATCTTAATATTTACAAACACAATAACAATAATTTATTAATTAAAGAACAAACTCAAATAAAAACAAAACAAGATGATCTATTTAAAATTATAAATTTATTAAAATAAATAAATTAAACAAAATATAAACATTATATATTCCAGTATAACCAAAAAAACAGCTGCGTAAGTAAATAAACATGAAAACAATCGTTAACTATTCGCCTTACTGTAAATCAATTATCCGTTATTAAAAATTAAAATCGAAACAAACTCGATTCTTCGTCAGTTTCTAAATTAACATAGAATTATTTCGATTGTTATTGACTTAAAAGCTAATTATTGACTGATGATGCTGATTTTTTTCAGTGAAACGTGGGTAAGGTATTGAAACAACAAAAAGGCAATACTCTACTTGCAGAAGAAACCGTATTGAACAATATCACAATATTATTGTCTATTGTGTACGTTATGTCACGCCCACCAGCGACATGATACTGTCTGCCTGCAGATTTTAAGAATATAATGGCGACCTACCCCTCGAGGAGTTAGGCTATAACTCCCATAATATACAAATGGGAGTTACTCCATTGCTTCTTCAACATTATTATACTAAAACAATTAAAATATTTTTATTTACGAACAAATAAAATGTTATTATTATAAATAAATAACATTTTAAAATCGGTGATAATAAATTAAGCCTTAACCGTAAATGGAAAAATTAAATGTGTTTATTGCATTGTATAAACAAATTAAAATATTTTTTATGTGAATTGTAAATTTTAAATTAAATAGAACATTTTAAACAAAAATCAAGCAATACCAATTAAATATAACTAAGTAACGTTTACTACTAAATTAGTTTACTTACTAAATTTTTTTAAAAGAATTTAAACAAAATTATTCTAGACCGGCGTTTCCATTTCCTGCAGAATATCTGGTGAACTTGATGAAGTCTCGGTTTTCTGCGCTCGCACTCCTAGCTCTCGGATATCTTAGTAAAGCCTGCCGGAAAGCTCGTGCAAACTGTTCTCTGCAGCCTGTCCACTGCAAGCGTCGACTAACTCGGTCATGGTAAAAGTCGCAAAATGCCATCCAAAAAGATTCATTTTCAAGTAAAAATCTCCTATATTTAAAATATACATTATTTAATATTTTTGATTGTTTTACTACAATTCATTATTGTATTTTTAAAAACGTCTGGGGCGTATTACCAAGGTATTTCAACAACTGCACAACTACACGTGTTAATGATCTGATGTATTATGAAAGTCATTAGGCCTACTTAGGCCTATACCATGTGATGGATATTTTCCTAGTACGATATTTTGACTCGTGCGTATTATAAATCATAGAGTTACGAACCTTTTATGTGAATCATGTTCCTATTATAAGTCTTATATATTACAAAATATAGAAACACAGAAACTCCTCCCTGGGAGGCTAATAAAATTATTATTTATTTTGCACATACACATGCAACCTACAGGGATTCGCAATGCAATGTATTCGCGACATTGGTCATGGGTGTGTGTGAGCGAGACAGCAAAATTACACGTTGGATTTCTCTCTGCCTACTGCATACACTACTAGGTCTAATCGATTGGGGATAATTCTTCCGTTAGGCTTCCAAAAACTCAGTGCATGAAAACGGTAGCAAGTTATCTAAACTAGTAGGCCTATACACAGATATTCAATAGAACATTATCGGTTAAATTATGATTGTAGACTATTAACGTTAAATGCAGGTCGTAGTGTCTGTACCAAATTTCATTTGAATCTGGTATACCAAAAAGCCGCCAGATTTCAGATCCCCTAGTTTAGTGATTTTCAGCCAAATTGGCATCACTGCGGACAACTAATTGGTCGCGCGTAGTCGTCTTTAAACGTGCAACAAATTCTCCATTATGGGAAGTAATTTGAACGGCGACCATTGACGAATTCGGTCGTATTCATTCATCACGTCCATGTTCAGTTCGAATGAAACTTTTGTCTTCTAGTGTGGGCAATTTCCTAAAAAAACTGCTTAATGCACATTGTGTTTTCATATGATACGGTACTGCATCTTATGTTAATTTTGACGTTTTCTTTTATGTTTTATTTCTTATTTTCTGTTAAAAATCTTAAGGATTTTGAGTCTTTATGGTAGTATATGAAATCGTGTCACATTGTTCTTTTATACAGATGCTTAGGAAGTTGAAGTAAGTATTTAAGATCCGGTATTTAAATTACTACGGTAAATTAAGATCTGACCAACTCGGATCTCTGAAGTCATCTCCATATTTATCAGTGACAAGTTTATGTAACTGTGTAACACGGCAGACGAATCAAGTTTAATTGCGATATGTAGGCTACACACGTACAGGCGCTCACGTGTGTTCCGTATGCTAAGTTATAAGTCTACTATCGAAATACTCATATTTTGCTACTACAGTATTACGGAACTTTTGTACTTTTTATTTTAGTGTGTACAGTGCATCCTAGGTAGGCTGGTACTTAGGTTTTTTAATATTCATAATGGTCTTTTGCTTAGAAAACTGTGCAAACTTCAAACAAAAACAGCTAGCTAATGTAGGCAGTAGAACAACTTTACAATAACAAAGTGGATATGGATTCACAACAGATGTATGGATTCATACGAAAATTTGTGTATTCATAAACTTCATTTAAATCTCCTCTCTGTCTGTTACGATTACCAGTAAGTGCTTTCGAGCACGATGAAAGCAAAATTCGAAGATCACACGTCTGTGACTAAAATATAAATTTAGTCAATGTAGGCCTACTCAATATAATATAGAGCAATGTGTAAATTTTAGGCGTTGCCTCATTCGACCTCACAAAATATTGCTACGTTGAGCTGAATGTGAATACGTGACTCTTAGCACGCCGCAACACACGAAGTTGTTCACTAGACCTTAGCCCCTGACGCGTACCGACCGCTTCGTTTATTTCCGTAACTCTTCGTAGAGCTGAGTAAGGCGCGAATATCCTATTTTTACCAATGCTATGAGCAATGTACGAAATCCTCCGATATTGAATTAGGGGGGACATGTACAGTTGTACAGTAGAACACACAACGTGCTGTTTAATGTAATGTGTGTGGGTTAAGTAATAGTGTGTCGGTAATTATAATACTTGTAACACCAGCGTGTTTATAAATAAAACGTGACAGTAGTTCGCTTTTAAAATATTGCTTTACTGTTTCATTTTAAGTATCTGTGGGTGTGTTAATTAACAGCGTGTGACAATCATATAATAATTATAATTTTATTCTTTAATATCACTGTGATTATCAAATAAAACTGTCTCCGTAGTTCGTTTGATAATATGCAGTGGATTTTCTGGGACCACTACCACGATCAAGTTGAGGTGTGAAGCACATATTGGTGTGTATCGATGTGTTTTCCAAGGCAGTCCAACTGTACCCAATTATGCGACCCACAACCAAAGTTGTTCTAAAGATGCTACTGCAGAAATATATTCCGACATATGGAAAAATGAAGAAAGTACTCAGTGACCAAGGTGTACAATTCCAGAGTGAAAAATGGGAGAGGACGTTAAGGGAAAATGGAATACAACCTATACTCACATCCATAAGACATCCTCAAGGAAACCTTGCAGAAAGAGTTAACAAAGAACTAGGTAAATATTAGGTAAATAAAATGTGAAATTAATGTACGATGTAAATAAAACTACGTGTGTTAAATAATACATGTGTGTATGCCACAATTATTATGTGATTAAAATATTAAATTAAATAGTTTGTGTGGACAGAGCATACCGGTACATATTAAATACACAAAAATTAATTCAAGAAACGTAGAAGAATAAAGCCTTATTTGGCGTCCAAGAATATCAGATTAAAGGGGAGGAAGAGTTTCTTAAATGGGTACGTTTGAAACGTCGCTTTGTATGAAAGTGAAACGTAAGCGACAGAAGACGCTTAGCTTCCTAAGGCGGTACTATAAGAATAATGAAGGTAGGTTGGACAGAAAAGCTTACGAATTATGAGATTTTTCGGAGAGTTCAAGAGAACATAAGCTTCTTAAAGCATTTGAAAAGAAGAAGAGCCCAGTTAAAAATTGGTCACATATTTCGGAACAGTGACTTTATGAAGTTAACAAATTAAGAAAAAATTACGGATGCAGGACTCGTTTTATACTGTAAGGCCCAAATTGCTAGAGACATGAGCTGTGTTCTCACACTATGCATCGAGAAGCGCGGAGAGCAACTGGCTAAGCAGCTTGTTAATGTAAGAGAGAGGAAGCTACGTTAGCAGAGGAAGTGAAAATTGCTGGTGAGGGTGTGTAGCTACGAACGAAGCGAAGTACTTGGGTAAAAGAGTTAGAGATGCGAACAGTCGAATAGGATCAGGAGTTGGATTACTTTTGAGAAAGTAAGAAATGATATAATAAATAACGAATTGTCTTTGCGTTTACAACGGACAATTCTTAATCAATACGTAAAAGGATGGAAATACGAATAAACACACGGAGAAACACGGGAAGAACTATAGGCCTACTAAGAATAAATAAGGAGAGACAGGAATACAATTAAACATAGGCCTATACATAACCAACTGAGCACATCAGATAAGCAATAAAATAGGAAGTGTGGCATTGGAGTTGTTGGGAAACGAAGTTACATTAGATGGAAAATGCACGAACCATATTAAAAGTAGAATAAAACATGAAAAAATTAGGTTCAAAGAAAAGACAAGTTTGTTATATCACGTAATGTAGGCGAAAGAATACGGAAGAACTTGATAAGGAGCCGTGTGTGGAGTGCAGCATTCATTCTACCGTTCCGAGAACTGGATTGTTAATAAAAAGAAACAGACAAGCTATAGAGGAGTTTGAGATGTGGTGCCGGCGAAATTATCTTGGCTGAGTAATTTGGATAATAAAGAACTTCTTAGACGAGTGAATGGAAAAGCCGTAAAAAGGTAGAAGGTGGAAGTGGGTAGTGACTATGAAGAGGTTTGATGACTGCATAATTGCTTTAACGGATGGACGAACGAAAGAAGAACGAGAAGGGGAAGGCGAAGGAGGAAGTTTTTGTATGGTCTGTTGGAGGAAGTAGGTACTGGGAAGTTACCAGGAGTTGAAGAAATTAGCGATGAGTAGGACAACAAAGTAGTCATCCATCAATCCTTAAGATTGATGGCCAGAGAAGAGAACAAGCTTATATTATATCATACATAGAAAGTTAGTCATCCACCAATCCCTTAGGATTGATGGCCGGAGAAGAGAACCAGCTTACATTATAGGCCTACCATCCACAGAATTATGCAAATGTAGAAAACTTGAAAAAAAAGATTCGTAAATAGTCTTGAAGCCACTACATAAAAGGACACAACAGCAGACCTTTGCAGCGTAGATGGATGATTCGGCTTTAGTACTATGTACGTTATACCGAATAAATTCGCTCCCGAGAGAATTCACTGTTAATAGACAAATAACACCAACGTACAGACAAGAGATATTGATGCTATATTTTCGAGAGCGTAAGTCGCGCGGTGTAGAAATCCTACAGACTAAAATTACACTGTATGAGAAGTCACTTAAATACATAAACTTCAAATGATATATGGAACAGTGAAAAGAGCAGTTAAGAAAAAATACGATCAGATACTAAATTAAATTTTATAAAACAGCAGCTGCCCCTGTTCTGTTGGATGCTGGTCAGACCATGGGTTGTGAACACAAAGCCGAAAACAAAATACAGTCTTACGAGGCGTGAAATGAGGCACAGACCTGACGGAATTAGAAGCCAAGACATTCGCTACGAATCGTACGTATACAATGACAATGAAAAAATAAAAGGTCATAGACAGATGTGTAAAGTGCACATAGAAAGGACAGAAAACTAAAGGAGCAATCTGACAATAAACTAGCTGTCAGATGCAAGGGAAAAGGGAAGAATGTGCTACTATCAAATCTGAGTCACTTACAGACGGACTAGGCAAATGTGTAAGCCATATAGCTAAGACGATGATGATGACAATTTAATTCGATTTTGACACAATGATTACTTTCCAGTAGAAGTAAATAAACAAATATCACTAAAAGTTTTCATGAATAATCTCTGTTTCTCGTTGTTGCCCGGTTTCAACGAACCCAAACGCGACGACAAATGACTTGGATGGAAAGTAAATCCTGATTAAAGAAACGGGTAATTACGTTTGCAAAAATGTAATAATTCAAACGGGCGGAAAAAGAAAATAGTAAATAACTGTAGTTATTAAAACAATTTATAATAATAAATATTTATAGAATTCGCATTTCCAGAGCAATAAATAAGTACGAAAGGAAAGTAACTTCATTAACTCTGTGCACCTATGATAATAACTTACAAGCGTGGGAGACTTGGGGCTAAGTGCCCCTCCCCCGCACATGCTCTCTCACTCACACCCTCAAACTCTCTCGCTCTCGCTCTCGCTCTCTTCCTCTGTCTATGTATATCTTTGTCTCCCCCTCTCTCCCTTTCTCGCGGGAGTAAGCATAATTTGAATAATCTTCACTATAATAAACTTGTTATACGCTGTAAGTCACGATGAAGAAGCTCAACCTGTTCTTTCATATGGGCCTACTTCAGACCTGTTCTTCTTATTAAATCACACGCAAACAAATCTTGTGAAACAAACAGAAGCAATCATACATTTTTCCGGCAAGCCGAAGTTCTCATAACACAGAAGTAATCATAGTTTTCTCGAAAAGATTAACGTGAGTCAGGGATAGTGTAAAAAGTGAATGAATGATTTTGGATGTTTGAAGTTTGTTTGAAGTTTCTAAATGGATTACTAAATTACTAAATGAATTTACTAAAATAGTTGAAGTTCGTTATTATTTAGGCTCTGAATATCTTTTTACGTAGAAAAAGTACTGGAATGTTTGTAAAGGCTACAAAAAAAAAAAAATTGAAATTGGATAATATATGTTTGACGACTCAATGTATATAATTTGTATTTAGATTTTAATTTGTTGCGTAGATTAATCACCAAGAGTACAGAACTACAGCCCACATACAGCTCAAGCGATGTCGATTTTATTCGAAAATCTTCACTACCAGATAAAAACCTGCCAATAGTATTTCAGCTCAAAAGTGCCCTCCGAATGTTTCACTGGTTGTGCAACCCTCGGTATTCGTCAGTATACTGCTCTTTCTTCCATCCTTTTTTATCTCTGTCGATATATATGACACGACATGAAGGGTTGTAGTAGTCCAGCAGGACAAGAGATATTGTAGCCGAATTAAATAATGAAGAGTAAAAAAGATTCGAAAAAAATAAACGAAAATCTAAATATGTGGGAGTTCGGATAACCGCAGTACACTTCGGAGGTCCTAACGACTTGTCTTGAAAATGAGACAAGTGATAGCTCCAAGCGGTAAGTTGGGCAGCACAGTCTAAATGGACGAAAGGTCCACTAAAGACATGAAATTTAGAACAGTTCAGGCAAAAATACTTTTTATGAAACTTACTCAAAAAAAGATTAAAATCAAAACAAAGAAAAATGTCAAATATATTTTAGGTATGAATTATTCATGATATCCGGGCTGTTTGGCCGTGGTCCATGGTTTATAACAAAACCAAACGTTTCGGCAGCTCCACTGGCTGCCATCATCAGTGGTATAAAAATCCTGCACGCCGGGTGTTTACGTACAGGCCCACAGTACTGTGGTATAGGCTAAAGCTGTCCTGCCAAGCTACCTGTACTTATAAATTCAGCAAAGTCCCACGTACAGGTAAAAATGACACCATCAGCCAATCACAATAGAGATGGTGTATGATTGGCTCGCACCAAGCTATGCCATTATGTACTCACTTGTTTTCCGAGAAGTACTGTGGGGAAGGCGTTTGAGGTTCTACTTCACTCGAAGCACTGGAACTGAACGGATCTCTTCTGGACTGCTCTCTCCAGCTGGAGTTTTCGCTGCTATCAGCCACTGCCCTGCTGCCTGCTGCTTCGCCGCTGGACAGCCAACATCTTGGCCCGCTTGCTGCCCTTGACAACAAGAAGACAGAAGACCACAACTCAGCTGGCTGGTGAATCGAGTAGCCAGCACAACCACAGCTGAGTGCGTCGGACCTTCTAAGGGCCACCAGCCGAGTGACCCCTTTCAGGACCACCATCTTGCCGCTGAAGAGGAAGCCAATAGCCTGCCAGAGCTTAAGGTTGCGCAGCGCATCTTGCCCGCTGACGCTCAGGCTCTTAGGTAGCGCTGCCTAGGACGATCCTTGCGAGCCCCCACCAGTGGTAAGCGAGCTTGGATATCGCCTAGGTAAAGAGGCCGGTGGACACCTCTCTTGGTAAGGAGAGGTATCTAACGAAGCCGGTCATTTGCCCAGCTCGTAGTAAGCCTGAGCGTTCCAGAAGTCCCGCAAGCGATCCGGCTCGGGCCGGACCCTAGGTCCCTGGTTACCGCCGGAGGCAGCCTGGCTGCCTCTGGACGGCGAACCTCCCGCTCGATGGCGGAAATGCCCGCTCCGGGCGCGTCATCGAGCTCCCAGTCGCTCGCCACTGCCCCGCCCCACACGAGCGACTCGCCGTGCTCTCCGCTTATGGATGCGGACCAAGTCGATCCCCGGTCGGTTCCGCTGCCCGGTGACGAGACCGACGCTTTCGTGGCGGTTGGGCCACGGGGGCGCCCGATTAAGAAACCGAGGCGGAACCGATCGTCCTCAACCTCTTCCTCGGCGTCCGCCATGGAAGTTGTCCCCGCCGATGGCGAATCCGGCCCGGGGCCGACTGCGTCCGGCGGTGCCCAAGCACCGTCGGCCGCGGTTCGCATCCCGCCCGTTTACGTTCATGGCGTGAACAACGTCACCGGTTTTTACCGGCGATTGATAGTGGCTCCCGGACTTTCCCCGGCCAACGTTGACCTGAAGCTCCTTGGGGGCGATACAGTCAAGATCGTTGTCCGCGGGATGGACGTGTACCGCAGTGTCGTGGCGTACGTGGAATCCCAGCAATTCCAGTACCATACCTTCTCGACCAAACACGTGAAGCCTCTGTCGCTTGTCCTCAGAGGCTTGGACGTGGAATCCCCTCTGGAGGAAATACTCGATGAGCTGCGCGAGCTGGGCTATCCTGTTCGCGCGGTCCATCGGGTGTTTACTCCTGCCGGACCAAGGCGTCCAATTCCTCTGGTCCGCATCCTGGTGGAGAATAGCGAGGCAGGCACTAGCCTACTCTCACTTACGCGGCTTTTTGGTTTCCGCGTAAAAGTGGAAAGAAGCCGCGCTCCCGGGGCTCTGCCTCAGTGTCACAGGTGCCAACGCTTCGGGCACCACTCAGACTCTTGCTCAAACGCTCCGGCGTGCGTGAGATGTTCTCTCCCTCACGCCTCCAAACTTTGCGATGCACCTGCATTCAAAAGATGCATCAACTGCGGCGGGAGTCACCCCGCCAACTACCGGGCATGTCCGGTGTTTCAGCAGGAGCTCGAGCGGCGAAAGCCAAAAGGGCGCCTGCCACCACCGAGGCATCCGGTAGCTGGTTCAAGACCTGCAACCGAGCAGCCAGGCCCTGCGCCTCCTGCTACGGCTGCCGTGTCTTCCGCCCCAGTCACTAACAGGCAACAAAAACGCTCAAAAGGCCCGAAGCAATCACCAGCAGCACAGGCAACCCCAACTCAGGCTCCTTCACAGGCCCCTGTCCCGCCTCAGGCGAAAAAGCGCCGTAACCTCGTGGCATCTAAAAGTGAGACCACCCAGCCAACAGAACACATCTCGGTTGTGGAGCCTGAGCCTTCTCAATCCCCCCCAGCAACGGAGAATCCTGCCCCTGCTTTAGAAGCAGCCTCGCCTGACCTCCCGCCCCCGCGGTTTCCCAACGCAGGCAAAAAGAAGCGGCATAGAAAGCCCCGTGGCGCTAGATCCCGGGCTCCTGCCAACCCGGCCGCACAGTCCAGACAGCCTGCACAGCGCGCGAAGTCCGACGCAACCGCATCTGTCCCTCTTCCTAGCACCTCCGCTCGAGGTGCTACACCTGGCCCCAAAAAACCCCTGGCTTCCACCAATCCCCCGATTGATAAGCCTCGGCGCTCTTATGCGCACGCAGTCTCCGGGCAATCTGCCTCAAGAACCGTTCCTGACGACTACCAGGTCGTCAAAGACTTCCTTGCTGAGTTCGACCTCAGCAAAGTCGCCCAGACCTTCAGGTCCATCCGCTCCCGCTTGGAGACTGCTGACATAACTGAGAGATTCATGCTCTTGGTGGAAGCCGCCACTTGTGTAGGTCTTCTATGAGTCGGGTCCTTAAACGAGATCTCTCGATTCTTTCCTGGAACGCCAACGGGTTGTCCAACAAGATCCACGAACTCCAAGAATTACTGGCCCGACTCAAACCCGATGTAGTACTTCTCAATGAGACCCACTTGACTCCTGCGAGTCGGTTACGACTGGCCAACTATGTGTGCTATCGAAACGACAGACCGGGCACTGCTGGTGGCGGTACTGCCGTCGCGGTGAGGCTCACTCTCGAGCATCACCGAGTCGTCTTGCCTGCAATGACTCACCTCGAAGGCACCGCTGTGGAGTTGTTAAACACTCTAGGCGGTGTACAGATGGTAGCGGCGTATAAACCGCCGCAAAAAGAGCTCCTTCACCCCGATCTAGCTGTCGCGTTCGATGCACACAGGAGGGTCATCATGGCCGGCGATCTGAACTGTAAACATCGCGATTGGAACAGTCGCTTGACTGCCCCAAACGGGAAACGTTTACGCAGGTTTGCCGATTCTCGCAGGATACAAGTGATTGGGCCTACCCAACCTACGTTCTACCCCTCACAACGCAACGCGGCTCCCGATGTCTTGGACATAGCGGTGATTCAAGGAATTGACTGTCCGGTCCATGTGTCCGCGCTAACGGAACTATCGTCCGATCATCTCCCCATCCTGATACACGTCGTTACCCAGCACGTCGTACGCAGAGATGTCAGGAAGGTGGTAGAATGGGATCGCTATGGCCCGGCGTTAAGTCGCCGATTGCCAGACGCGGGACCACTCGAAACCTTCCGCCAAGTCGACGAGGCAGTTGCCGCGTTTGATGAGGCAGTCGTATCTGCGATCGACGCGTCTTCCAGAATGAAGCCTGGCGTCACGCCCCACTGGCAGCGGATCCCAGAGGAGACGAGTGCTCTCGCTTGCGAGAGAAATCGCCTCCGGAGACGCTGGCAGCGGACCCGTGATCCGGCCGACAAGGCAACGTACAACCGGGCGACCGGCATTTTACGTCGTGAAATGCAGGCCTACCGGAGACGCTGTTGGGAACTCGCCGTGGCCCAGGCAGGGGACGGATCGGACGAAAGTAGCCCTTACCGGATACCTTCGGCGTTGGTAGGGAAGAGGCGCCGGCCTCGCATCCCGGCCATTGCTGGACCTTTCGGTCAAATCCTGGCTCGCCCGGAGGCGAAGGCCGAGTACTTGGGCGCGTGTTTTGAGCGACAGTTCGCACCTAACCCGCCCATGGACTGGGACTTCGACGAAGAAGTCGAGAACGAAGTGGAAGACTTTCTGTCTCTTCCGATCACTACGGAGCCCGAACCCATTACTAGGGAAGAGGTCACAGATCGGCTCGTTGAACTCGTGCCAAGAAAAGCTCCTGGCCCGGACGGCGTCTCGAACGCCGCTCTTACTCGACTCCCGGAGCGAGGAGTACTTTTCTTGGTCGCGCTGTTCAACGCGTGTCTTAGACTGGCCTATTTTCCCCAGAAATGGCGTAAGGCGACGGTTATAGTGATCCCGAAGCAGGGAAAGGACGCTTCCCGTCCCGGCAACCTCCGGCCAATTAGTCTACTGTCAGCCACGTCAAAGGTCCTCGAACGTCTCGTACAACGGAGAGTACTAGATCATCTACGAAATTTCGATGTACTGGTCCCCGAACAGTTCGGCTTCCGTGTGGGGCATTCCACCACTCATCAACTGATGAGACTGGTGGAATACATCACGGACGCCGGGTGTCGGAAAGAGCAGACTGTCGCCTGTTTCCTAGATGTGGAAAAGGCCTTTGATAGTGTCTGGCACGACGGGCTCTTGTTCAAGCTCCGGGAAATCCAGCTCCCAGATTGCTACCTTCGCTTGATTGCTAGCTTTCTGACGGAGAGGACTTTCTGCGTGCGAATAGACGACCACGTCTCTTCCGAGAGACGTATCACAGCCGGGGTACCTCAAGGTAGCGTGCTAGGGCCTCTCCTGTTCTCCGTGTATGTCAACGACGCACCCAGAGAGCCTGGAGTCCAGATGGCTTTGTTTGCCGACGACACGGCGGTCTATACCGCCGATCGGAACGCAGACTTTGCTATCCCACGACTTCAGCGCGCACTCGATGCGTATTCGACGTGGACGGAAAGCTGGAAAGTTGCCGTCAACGAAACCAAGAGCTCCGCGGTGCTATTCACAAAGCGCCGGAAAGAACCACGAGGCCGAGTGAGACTCGGTAGAACGTACCTGCCCTGGTCGAGGGAAGTTAAGTACCTCGGTGTCCACCTTGATCGTCGGCTCACCTGGCGTACCCACGCTGAGACGATGCGAAGGAAAGCGTCCGCTCGTCTCGCGCAACTGTTTCCGATACTTGCCAACAAGGCTATGACCCGCAAGCTGGGTAAGTTGATTGTCAACGCGTATCTGTTGCCGATCATTACCTACGCTCTTCCCGTCTGGGGTTACCTCGCAACCGTTCATAAAAGAAGGTTGCAAAGCGTTCTCGATAGAGGGCTTCGGCTAGCGGCCAAAGTCCCCTATCGGTTTTCTTCTCGTCTCCTGAGAAGAGGACTCGGTGTCCGCTCCTTGGATGACACCGCAAGGCGACTTGCACGTAAATTTTACGTCCGAGCTGCGAGGACCCAGACAAACCCTCTCATAGCTGGCCTTGGCAAGTACCGAATACGTCCAGGTGAATCTTGGAAACGGCCTCGACAAATACTGTACTAGTCGACCTAGTACGAGCATGTCGTTGTAACGACCAATAAAAATTAAATAATCAATATTCCGTCTGGACAGGACCACTAGGCAGGAGCCCCTCATAGGAGGCTCGGTACTAGGACACCATTGGGTCGTCTCACGACGCGCAACCCAACAGCTCTGACCACTTGGGGAAGGCTGCTGATGAGTACTTCTCGGAAAACAAGTGAGTACATAATGGCATAGCTTGGTGCGAGCCAATCATACACCATCTCTATTGTGATTGGCTGATGGTGTCATTTTTACCTGTACGTGGGACTTTGCTGAATTTATAAGTACAGGTAGCATGGCAGGACAGCTTTAGCCTATACCACAGTACTGTGGGCCTGTACGTAAACACCCGGCGTGCAGGATTTTTATACCACTGATGATGGCAGGCAGTGGAGCTGCCGAAACGTTTGGTTTTGTTATAAACCATGGACCACGGCCAAACAGCCCGGATATCATGAATAATTCATATGACACCGTCCGTGAAAGCCTGAGGAATAATATTTTAGGTAATAGATGTGGGGATTACGAATCTTGGGAATGTAGATACAGGTCGATTAGATGCTTTTGGTACGGTAGAAGTGAATGTTAAATATTATGAAGACTTAGGACGAGCAACAAAATAAGCAAGAATTGAAAAAGAAACAAATACGAGTGTAATATTGTTCTAAGGCTTTCACGGCCGCTGTCAGTTATATAAGAAGTATGTACCGGGCTGTTTGGCCGTGGTCCATGGTTTACAAACAAACCAAACGTTTCAGCAGCTCCACTGGCTGCCATCTTCAGTGGAATTCGAGACTACCTGAAGGCGGGGTGTCAAACTAACAGTACTGTGGGCCCCTGACGTTTGACACACCACGTTCAGGTAGACTCGAATTCCACTGGAGATGGCAGCCAGTGGTGCTGCTGAAACGTTTGGTTTGTTTGTAAACCCTGGACCACGGCCAGACAGCCCGGTACATACATCTAAAATAGGAGTGTACTTAAGGCGAATTATAAACCTACAGTCTTTTGGTACGAGTCATGAGTGTTTTTACTTCCACATAAGTATAAACAATAACTAGGTATTGTATTGGCACGACTTGTTCTGTGATATTATTGTTTACTATTAATGTGCACTGTGTTTGCATTGTCATTCACCTAGATTTCTCAGATTATTTTTTAGAGGCGTGTCTACACTAAACTGATGTAGGCGTGTCTACAGATTATTCTTATTGTCAGACATCGCATAACCTGGTAACATACAGTACCGATGTGATCTCCCACTGATAAGCTTTATTGCCATCTAAATTTCTGTTCATGTGATATAACAAGATTGCCATAACACGATTATGACGAAATGTTTACGATGATAATCTTAGTAGATGAATAAGGGTGTTGCCTAAAGTTTCGTCAGAAGCGATAGTTTATTAGGAAACCGTGATTGGAGATATACAGATTTTTCGACAACGGTGGGGGGGGGGGGTAATAGATTTGTAGATTCGAGGGTCTGTAAACAAAGAGCGGCAATCAGGAAAACGACTGACGACTAATTATGTCCGTTCCACCTATTTTCGGATTGAGGGAAAACAACCATTGATAGAGAATGCCACATAAAAATTAACATTTTTAAAAGATGGTTGTGGTGGTTTGTACACATTTGAATTTGAATTTAACTGACAGACTTTTGCCATCACGGAAAAATATACAAGCGACGTTTCGGCCACCCAAACAATCAGTAGCCGTCTTCAGGATAACTATGTACTGTTACGTCGGTCTACTGATCGTCGTATGGTACAGTGGAAAACAAAATACAAGACATCAATTATGTCACTGATCACCAGCTTTAATTATCACAACTAAACAGTTTGTAATCAACAAGATAGTCTCTTACAACAAATCAAATAAAAAATATTCACACGCAATAATTATGTCAACGAGTATAAAAACCCAATTGTATTACAATTGTCCCGCACAAATATAAAACACATAACATTTCGCCACAATACTTCGAACCGCACTGGAATATATCGCCACTAAAACAGAAACGGAGCGTCACTGAGTACTTGTATTTATACCCCGCCGAAATTCCAGAAACGTCCATTCTACGCATTACCGCTACACTAGAACGTTATTGATTGCGCCCTTGACACAGTGCGCGCGGCTGGCGAAGTCTAGAAAAGTCTTGCGAACGCACCTTGAGATCACGTACGGACACAACATTACAGCCGGATTCCACTGGAACATCCGAGAAACACGTAGAATGTTTTGTAATGGTGTAATACTTTTTCCGCATTACGTAACAATACTAATACATGTAAAGAAATAAAATAATACTGTATCGACCAGTGATATAGAGTCAACAAAATAATAATAACAAAACTTTACATACTATATAATCAAAAGATAAAATGATCGAAATGAATATTCACTACGAAAAAACACAACACTCACAAAATTTCTTCTTCTTCTTCTTCTTCTTCTTCTTCTTCTTCTTCTTCTTCTTCTTCTTCTTCTTCTTCTTCTTCTTCTTCTTCTTCTTCTCCTCGCACTACGGTCCCTGTAGAACCCCGGCCTACTCAATGATTGTTCTCCATTCTTCTCTGTCCAGAGCCTTACTCCTCCAACCTGCCATTCGCATCTCCCTCAAATCTTCCACATCTTCATACCATTTCCTTAATCTCTCAGGCTTCCTTTCCAATGCCATTTTTGGGCCTCGATCGCTTCGATTTCTCGTCACGTACCCCAACCACAACCTTTGCCCCTTCACTGCTGCAAAGATATCCGCTTCTCCATACAGGTCTCTTAGCTCACGATTCTTTCTTATACTCCATATCTCTCCATCCCACACTGGTCCATAATTCTTCTCAGAATTACCCTCTCGAAAACACCAATGTTTGTCATATCTTCACACTCACAAAACACTTGTAACAAAAAGTGACCCAGTGTTTTGTTGGCTTTGGTGGCGTGTAAGTGTTCGTGCACATTGTGCTTGTGATTTGTGAGTGTTGTGTATTTTCTCATAGTCAGTATTCATTTGGATTACTTTTGGGTAGCCGAAACGTCGCATTTATATATTTTTCTGTGTTGGCAAACGTCCGTCAGTTAAATTCAAACTCAAATAAAAATTAATGTTAAAACCAGGTAGTAAAGCTACATTTGAAATAAATGTTATCCCACACATCTTAGCCACGCTAGACTTTATATATACTGTGTATATATATATATATTGTTACATGACATTTTTACCATGCCCTAGTAACATAAATATACTATGATTATATTAGTAAAAAGTACCAAGAGACATAAGATTTTTAAGAAAGACTTGATTGAACATGTTTTATTTTAATTGTTTAATGTATGTTGTGTTTATCATAGTTAAAATGATGTCAATGATGATAAGTAAGAAGAACACTGTTAATGAACTTACTTATGGAATTTTGTTTTATTTGTGCAAACTGTAAATTTATAAACACAGTCAGTTAAGGGGAGTTATAATATATTACTAATGGTTATTAGTAATTAGTTTGTGACACATTAATTAATATTATGTATGATAGTGTTAATAACACTAATGTTATTCTTAACAAGAAAGTACCAAAATAATAGTCAGAGATTTTTGTAAAACTAGGCATATTGAGCTTAGTCAGTTAAGTTATACGAATAAGAATTTCTATTAAAATAATAAGGAAACAATGTCAATTTATGTTAAAGGATTATTAAATGTATAAAATAAATTTAAGAAAGTGAAAGGTACAAAAAGAAATAATAATAAATAAGTTTGGAACAAATATAATAAAAATGTAAATCAATAACTCAGGAAATATAGATCAGAAAATAGTCAAGAGTGGTGTCAAAATGATCAGTTTTTTATCAGAAGAACGAAGAAACCAATAAAAAATTAAGATTAAAGCTCTTATAAAAAAGGTATATCCTTTTAAAGAAAATGAAATATAAAATAGTAAGAGTTTGTTTATATTAATAATATGACGTCACCAGGGTGATATAAATACTGTTACATTGGAAACCAGGGAGATATCTAAGGTAGGCCTTAGCAACTAATATGTTGATAGAATAAAATAGAGAGTATTATTGGCATCTGAATGAAGAGAGGTTGATTTAAACAACTCATAGTGACTAAAGTGAATTGTAATACATTTTGTATCAGTGCATCTCAGTAAAACAATTAAATAATTATCTTTATTCAAGATTGAAATAGAAGAAGGAAGTGCTACAGGACTCTACAGAATTAAACCAGGACATCTCTGATGAAATTGGATCAATTGATACAGGGAGAGAAGTATTTTTTTATCTAAAATTAATCTGAACCATTCCCTGTTAAGCCTAGACTAAAGGTTTCAAAGATATTGAGTACACTTTTCATAACAACCATTTTTGAACTTCCACTGAGAACAATATTAATTAATATTATGAACATAACAATAAAAAAACCATTGATGTATAGTGATAATATAATCTAAAGCTAATTAAGTCTAAAAAACATTTTAATAACCTAACCTATACACTGAACTGTTTTACACTCTTTATATAATCCTTTTAAGATACATTGTGACTATTTCTAATCATATGTACTTTGGTACTTTCCCTATCAAAACTGTTGTTATATCGTAGCCAAAAGGACCTACTTAACACATTATAATTGTATTTTATTCATTAAATATAAAATATGAAATGTTATGCCTTGAGGTATAAGAGTTACTGCTGCCACTCTGAGCATATTAAAATACAGCTGGCCAAACTTTGTTAAGAATTATATTTGACATTTAAAACAAGTTAAAGAATAAATAAAGGATTTGAGTTTACAAAATACAGAAAAAGGTTTATTCGTTTCTTATTTCATGAATACAAAATGGGTATGATATACTGAACAAGATATCTGATACTGTGAGTTGACTTCAGTAATTAGATTAAGTTGGCAACACTCATCATTTAAAAGTCTTAGCAGATATTTTTTTTAATATGTTTTGATGAGCACAAGTTATCACATTCATTGCTGAAAGAAAAGATTAAAAGAGAGTTAATTACAAAATAAAGAAACCATATATTATTTAAATAAATTTTAATAAAAATTTATTATTGATATTTCACCAATAAATTTTATTTGCAAACGGTGATTGCAAATTGGCGCTCAACAAACATCCCCATGAACAGATACTCATCCTTAATCCAATATTAACAAAGTATATACAAATAATAACCGAGTTAAACAAGATACAAATTCTGATAAATAACCCATAGATTCGATTCTGTATGTAACAAATTGGCGATCCCAATAGTGAGGCTAAATAACATACAATTTAGAAAGTACGATCGTTGGTACGTTACAGAATTGGCGCAACCAATAGTGAGGCTGTAAAATATACGAGTACACACTATTACACGTTACAAATTGGCGCCCAACGTGGGGCTGTAAAATATACGAGTAAACCCTTTTAACACGTTACAAATTGGCGATCCCAACAGTGAGGCATAAGATAATTATTAAAGATAACGAGCCAATAAGCACGTTCCAAAAGAATTGATTCGATTTCTATATAAAAAATAACGGATAATCGAATTTAATATAAAAGAAAGTATCGATAATGTGATTTTACTTATCGATTGTTTTAATGTTTATTTACTCAATCGACTGCTTTGTCTAATTAATGCTTGATGCCTTTACTTGGTGAAAATCCATTGTAAATTATAGTAAAAAATAAAACCATAAAATAGTTTGTGATTTTCACTCGTCTACCGACTGATGTAATAGATATTGTAGAAAATTTTTAATTGAAAATTGTAATAACCCCTTTTTGAGAGAGGATATCTTGAATTTACTGAAGGTTTGCCTTAATCAAAACTACTTTGAATTTAATGGAAAGATCTACATTGGCAAATAAGGGCTTGCAATGGGAAATCCACTTAGCCCTTTGGCAGCTGAAATCTTTATGGACTACATAGAAACTAAAATTAGAGCACACCCTTATTTCAAATTGTTTATTTTTTGGTATAGATATGTGGACGATATTTTAGCAATTTTTCTAGGTACACGTAGACAATTACAGATCTTTCTTAATTTTATTAACAATTTACACAAAAATATTAGCTTTACCTTAGAATTAGAAGATAACAATAGTATCGATTTTTTAGACCTTACAATAACAAAATGCAATAATAAATTAGACTTCGGTATTTTTCATAAGCCTACACATACAGATATGACAATACACATTACTTCCACACATCCATGCTCACATAAATTGGCTGCTTTTCACAGGTTTATCCACAGACTAGTTAGTATTCCGTTATCAGACTCAAATTTCCAATCAGAACTTAACATTATTAAACAAATAGCTGTCAACAATGGTTACCAACCTAGCCTCATAGATCACTTGTTAAACAAAAAATTTTATTCACAAGCTTTAAAACTAGTTTACCCTCCCTCAACACAGATTAAAAGATATCACACTCTCACTTACATAGGTTCTGCTTCTGATAATATTGGTAAATATTTCACACAAAGGAATGTAAATATAGCTTTTAAGACGCAGTCTTCTTTGGGAAAATATATTAAAAATAATAAGAGTAAAACAGATAAACTGCAAAAGTCTGGTGTATACAAATTATCCTGAGGGTCTTGTAATAAAGTTTATATCGGACAGACAGGTAGATCTTTCGAAAAAAGAATGTATGGTCACAATTATAGTTTTAGATATAATGATGGCAAATCAAATTATGCAAATCACTTGTTAGAAAAAGACCATAGTTATAATGACAATTTTGAAATTTTACATTTACCTGATAAAGGTCCAAAGCTTGATTTATTAGAAACCATTGAAATTAATAAACACAAATATTTAAATGTATTATTAAATGATCAGTTAGATCTAGATAGCTCGCCTCTGCTTAATTTGTATAAATAGACTTGGTTTATGTTATGTTATATGTTTGTGTAATGTGTATTAAATCTTATTGACACGAGATTACTATCGCTCTCTATACAACAGCACTTGTATTATATTTTATATTCTGTATTGTTTGTACGAAAATTAGTCAGCTTACACCATTTGATGAAGGCACTGTGCTGCCGAAACAGCTGTCATGGATTTATAATTTGAATAAATTGACGAGTGAAAATCACTAAAACTATTTTATGGTTTTATTTTTTACTATAATTAACTGTTTTGTCGGTTATTTGTAAATATATTATGTTTATATTTAATTTATTTTAATAAATTACTTATTCAAACGTTTGTTTATTCATTTATAAACCTCTGATGATTCTGATTTAATCAGTGAAACGTGCGTAAGGTGATAATACAATATAATTTTACTTGCAGAAATATTGAAGAACTGTACATAATGTGTGTGAGTGTGTGCGCGCGCGCGCAATTGCTTCGTGTCAGACTGAACTGAAACCATCGAGAAGGAAGTCGCAGGAGATTAACTCGCCCGAACTTACGCATAAACTTTGCGCCATATCATCCTCTTTCCATTAAGTTTATATTCACTTAAAGACGAACACGTTAGGATGCAACCCTATGTGATTACCTATAAAGATTGTTCAACAACTGCACCACGTTGCTGGCGACAAATATAAAGATTCTTATAGACTAGCTCAACATATTGGTGCGCTAAATATAACTACTCGTGAAGCGCGCGTAATTTTCGAATGTTGACTAAATAATTTATTCAAGACAGTATTGCATATACTCGGTAATTACATTGATTTATGGTGTTACAAATTATATTTAGATATATTTATTACTGAATACTTCCACTCATTTTTGTATTATTGATTAATTTGCTTGGGCGCCAGAGCAGAGTATCTCAGGATTGTTATGAAATAATAACACTTCGTTCAGATACTAAGATTTATATTGTTATCTTCTTATTACTTAATACATCTGAGAATTAATCATTAATATCATCTTTCCAATCTATACTCATTAATATTCTTTATAATTAATAACAAAAAAATTATTAATATCTCTAGTTTACGGATTCTTCAAAATCATATTAATCAAGTATTATTCAAATGAGCAATCAGTAGATTCAAATTTACTTCCTTAACAGATTTAAATCTTCAATATTAATCAAAACATATACATGTATCATAAATTCTCAACTACTATGAACTTCTATAATCTTCCATATATTCAATTATTCAACTTCGTTACCAATTCTATAATTATTATAACTTCTTTCCTTACTTTATTATACCATAACTCTCCAAATATGTCATATAGCATAAATTGTAATATTTAGTATCTGAACTCGTGGGTCTTTTGAGAATGAGATGAGTTATTTTTGAGATGCTAAAATTATGTTAATTTATTGAGTTGTGAATCATAAATGATATACTGTTACTTGTTGCTGGATTCCAAGTAGAAGAATGACGAACTGTAATCCTGCGTTGAACATCGCACTACACTTTACACTAATCACGCTTGATTAAACCTTCTTTATTACTTCACTCGCTCGCGTTAGTACTAGACGTCGCGCACGTATAAATAAGTATACTTCTTGCTGCAATCTTTGCGCACAAGTTAAACATCTTCTGGTCCGTACGTACTACCGCGCACACATATAAAATAAACTTCTTGATGACTGTAATTCTTTCTCAGCTATTGAACCGAGATAATCTATTGATTTGAACTTAGAATAATAGTATTAAAATGCTCACATCGAGTGACGCAGGTTTCCCGTGTTTTGCGTGAAAATTAAACTTAAACTTCCCTCTTTTTGTTTGCTTCACTTGTTTTTTATAGTTTTCCGAGTCCTTCCCTCACTACAGCTCTTGTTGATCATCTACCATTGGCTTGACTTTGAAATATTTGCCGGTAATTTGGAACGTACCCATTCCGGTGCTGTATCTTTTTCGCGCTCACTACCGACGCTATCCGTGATTGGTTGCCAGAGAGCGGGCGATAAACTTACGCGGACGTTCGTTAGACTCCTAAAAAGTGACGCTACTTTCTAAAATAGTCATACTTATTGGCGTGTCATCTATTGTCTGTTGAAGGACACAGTACCGTTAACCTAACGGTATATGGGCGTTTTTTGCTGGATTTACTCTACAAAACATTTTATGCTTTTATGACATGTAAGGGTGTTTTGGGTGTATTGTAACTTATTTTGTCGGCGCCTGACTGTCGCATAGTCGAGCCTCTTTTGATTCAATTTTTCATTTATATTTTACTTACATCTATGTTCATTTCAATGCTTTATATTATTATAGTTACCATTAATAGTTGATTTATTATTTATGTGTTTATATACATATTAAATTAATACACAGGTTCACAGTAACGTTTCATACCTTACAACATCGTCGTAAAAGCCGGGTATACCTTTACGATGTGGGCGTAATAACTTGTAAATTTAACGCTGTGTTTACTGGTGAATTCAAGAGGTGTGTGTGTGTGTGTGTGTGTGTGTGTGTGTGTGTGTGTGTGTGTGTGTGTGTGTGTGTGTGTGTGTGTGTGTGTGTGTGTGTGTGTGTGTGTGTGTGTGTGTGTGTGTGTGTGTGTGTGTGTGTGTGTGTGTGTGTGTGTGTGTGTGTGTGTGTGTGTGTGTGTGTGTGTGTGTGTGTGTGTGTGTGTGTGTGTGTGTGTGTGTGTGTGTGTGTGTGTGTGTGTGTCCAGAACTCATCTGTCAAATGTCCATTCTGCTCATTGTACGGCTTGTACTACGAAGCCAGGGCCTGATTTATCATTAAGCTGAGTAGGCATTAGCGTATGGTGCAAGCTTTCTTTTTCGAGGGCCGAAAACTTAAGAAATCACAACATTTTTTAAATTACTGTTTCTATATATTTTTCCATTATGGCACTACCGAAATCACATCATTTCAAGAGCAGAATCTCTTTTAATCGCGAAGAATTTCTTTTAGAGAAATAGTTCATCGATTTGGAACAGCAAACGCCAGAAAAATAAGTTTTGAGTAAACAAAACTTTTCAGCAGTTAGTAATAGTAGACATAAAAATTATATGAAAAACTTTTGTTCTTAGTGTTTTGATTTACTTTGGGTAAACGTTAAGTAAGGTATGGGACTTCTGTAATATTCTCACTTATTATACAGTACTTTGTCAATGTGTTCGTGCTACTGTAATAAATAAATTTAGATGATTAAAATGTAAACAAGACGGATTTTTGTTTATACAACCCAAATGTTCCAAAATAATAAGTACCCTTTAATATATGAGTAAATCGTGCGTAATACTCGTTCTTTGACACTATGAAAGTTTTTTTTTTTTTTTGGAGGCGCAAAAAGTACATCAGCCTAGGGCGTTGAAACCGTAAATCAGGTCCTGTACAAAGCTAATCTCTTTTCTTGTTTATTTCCTCTTCTGGTTGTAGCGTAAGTGACATATGAATTACTACGCAGTGTAAGCATAATTTTTTACTTCTTTATATTCTTCAAAGAAAGATTTCATTAATTTCTGCACTTGGTTGTCTCGCTCACTTTCATTACATAAACTGGATGGAAAAACCACTTTTCTCATTATTTATTTGGACGACATTCGGCATTTTGGGGAAATTTCGACAGTTATTCAATGGTAATCTTAAAAATGAACATTTTTTTAAGGTCTTTCCTAAAAAAAACGTTAATTTTTGAACGAACAAAATGAGTTCTCAGTTTTGACTCGACCGTTAGGCATTTGTCCGTTTGTCTGCCCGTCATCTGTCTATATGGGGTATGTCTCATAACTTTTGAAAATAAGCAACAGATTTTCGAAAAACGTGGTATGCGTATCTATACTTTTACCCTATAGAATCCTATTGTTTTGGAGATTGATCTCTTCAAAAAAAAAATAGGGAGTCGGAGGCGAACTGTGAGGGTTCAAAATAGTGGAAAAATTGCAAAAGCCCATCTGTGGCATCAAATTAAAGAGAATTTAAACCAAAACTGAATATAGTGTTTACTTTTAGAAAATTTCAAAATTTTTGAACGTCAGGGACCAAAACGGTAGTGAAAATTTTGATAAAATAGCAAACATTCATGTGGTGTATCCAATGAAAAAGAATTTTAACTATCATGTGAGTGCAGTGTTAAGATATCTGAATTTCAAAAGTTTGGCCATAGGCCCAAAAATTTGTGAAAATCCAGCAGGGTCAATTGTTATATTACTAAAGAAATAGTAGAGAAATCGGAATAATGTATATTTTTTCCTATAATTGAAAACTACGTAACATCGACATTTATGTAATAGGTAATAAATGTACTTCGTTCAAAACAGTGAGCGAGTTCAGGGAGCATACTAGATTAGAAATTTTTAAATTGTCGGTTCTGTTTTATCTAAATTCCTGCTATATCAAGGTTTAAAGTCATTTATTTTGTCACAAAGTTAATATACTGCAACAGTACAAACAGTAACGATACTGTGCATTGCCCAAATAAATAATAAAAATAAATAAATATGAATAAATAAACATGATTCAGATTGCATAAGCTGGATCGTAGTAACAATAGGGAGCACAGAATTCATGCATGGACATGCATTTTCGACACACCTGTCGCTAGCGTTGCGTACGCGCGTATTTTGTTGGTGTGTGTGAAACCTGTCCGTTCCTGAAATGTAACCAACCCTTTTCAAGTAGAATAGTTATATGTTTATGTTAATTATAAGAAAACTATGTACGATAGGATAAAACAAAAGACACCAAAGTGTGTAGAGATTATAGATAAATAAAGTGTTAAAAAACCGTACAGAGGTGATGAAAAGTGCAATTACTATACGTAAAAAATGAATAACTGTTTTTGTGAGTACCATAAAGAAGTGCAATTTACGTATAGTAATCACATAAAAATTAGTGATCGATTGAGCATCGAGTGATGTGAAACAAAACTTCGTAATTCCCGAAAATAGGCGAAAATAGTGAATTGAACCAGAGTGGGGGTAGTGACGCCTCGACAGAATCTGACAAGTTGAAAATTGTTCAGACAGGAATTTTTGCACGACCTGACTAATAAATACCAGGTCGCGCTAATAAAGTTTCTTCTCGATTCAACCGTTGCCGCAGGAGGCTATGTCAGTCGACGACGCCAATTCACAATTACCGTAAGAGTCACAGGACCAACTAGATGGCCAGCCTGAGCTGCAGAATACATACGATGATGTCTATGGACACACCGGCAGCATATGACGTGAGACGAGACGACTATTAATCAGCACATGCAGAGAACACGACCAGAGGTCCAGAAGGACACGGAGGACGTACAGATGAATAACCACGTCAAACGAGGTGATAAAAAAACCATTGTAATTATAGACATTTGAAAGACACTAATTAAAGTTTGAATGAAAGACATTCAACCAGTATTAAAATAAATAAATGATACATAAATGTAAAAGCAGTATAAAAATTAGAATAATATGTCTTGTATCAAATTTAGTAATTAGTAACGTAAATGAGAAGAGAAATAAGTAATTTTTGAATTAACGTAATTAGTAAAGTCTTTGATGATAAAGAAAAATGCATATGCAGTAGAAAGTTAAAACAAAGTAATATAAAAGAAGTTTGAATAAAAGTAAATTCATTTTTGAAGCTAATGAATCTGGAATTGGAAAAATATGAGCAAACCATGAGTAAGCCGAGAGCAAAATAAATATTTTAAAGTAATTAAAATTAGATAATAAGAGTTGTGTATAACTTGTGTATGTAATTTGTTAGCAATAAGTTATGTACGAAACTTCGTACAAACGATTTAATAATGAGTCAATGTTTAATATCCGATATGAAAGATTTTGTTTAATAAATAAATAATGGAACAATTTTAAACTTAAATAATGTATCATCTTCTTATTACGATTACACCCATGAATTCAATACACAGTAAATTAAATTGAATTTGTTATGTTATACAATACACAATATTTAAATACATTTAAATTGGTTAACTTGTATTGTTATATTTGAGCCCCAGGTTATGCTTTTACGTTACATTTTCACTGTATAACTTTAAAGCAAACGTTTTCAGACTTCTGTTAGTATGATAGTTTTTGTTTATTTTCACCCGCAGGACATGTCCTGAAATATTTCATTGAGAAGAAACAATACAAAGCGTAATAATGTTTATATAAAGAATAAGGCACATGCAGGGGTGCCTACAGGGGGGGGATCGTGTCGCCATTGGCGACATTTAGAAGATTTTGGGGGGATTTTGTTTACTATTGCATGAAAAATCTTCCCAAATTTTACCAAACTGTAAAAAACTTATAACGGACACGTATCAGACGCACAATAAATCTACCCAGTTGACTTTCTCGAGCGGGGTGTAGGCGCAGTGTGCACGGAAAAAGGATCTAGTCTTCTCAAACAGGCTACAGATCGAGTCCAAGGTGTCACCGTGTGGCGGCTTGTGGCAAGCACTGAGGATGCCGAACGTCGATATGAAGGTGAGGAACATATAAGAGAATTGTGCGCCGAATCTAGTTAGGGATAACAGATTTACTTTGTTATAGTCAATGCCGTTCATCGACACAACCAATCGCCGGAATGGAAGTGATGCCTGATTCATAGGCAGGTATCCAGAGAGATACGAACTTACAACGTATTCTTGTCGAGCATTGAACAGGAAACTGTCGACGCGCCGCCACACGGGGAAACCTTAAACTCGATCTGTAACCTGTTTGAAGCATCGAGTAGAAGACTAGATTTTTACTGTAAAAGAGAGAAAAGGTCTTGTCAGAAAAAGGGGGGGATTTTTTATTAAAATTGGGGGAAGCGTCGCGTCATAGAGGTTGGATGGGGGATTAGCATCCCTGGGTACATGTGAATAACGTAGCAAAAAACTCCAAAAGAAGTTGCAAGGGAATCATTGAATGATACACAACACTTTCTACACTACAGCTGACTAATGACCAATTTTTAATAGCACAAACGAATAAAGGTCTGGAATTTATGATGAGTAACGTTAAAATAGGTATGAAAATTGGAGATTAACTTTAAATTTGGATAAAACAATGTATTGGAAATCGGAAAGTAGAAATGACGTATTGATCGTGGAAGCTGAGGAAGTAGGAATAGGAAAGGAATAATATAAATAAGTTATATAATAATAAAAAGGAAGAACGATTAAGTATTTAAGCGCAACAATAACGCTCAATAATTCTACCGAACAGAAGTTAGAAAAACACAAATATTAAGTAAAACGTGTAATTTTAATATTCAGCGTATCATTGAACATATACTGTAGAGCAAGGACGGAGGCTGTCTTCAAAGCCATAACTTGGGACAAAAACACTGCGAAAAGTACAAAAGTGAGAATTTATAAAGGGAAAGTGCAAAGCATAGCTTTATACAGGTGACAATTGGCAACATACAGAACGGCTAGAATGCTGAGCTTAATGAAAGTGGATTTATTATGAAGGGCAGCGGGAATATCCGGACGGGAGAGAGTAAGAAACGAACTCATTACAGCTATTGTTGTTTGGATCAGGACATATTTGAGGAAATAGAGGAAAGACAATTGATAGAGGAATGGAATAAAGACAACTTTCAAAATTGTTCATAAATTGGATAAATTGGAAAACGCAAGAAAAAGGAAAAGAGGAAAGCCGAGACTCGGATGGAACGACATAACTGAGAACACGTCACCCCAGTGGATATTGTCTCCTGAGGGATACAGAGACAAGCAAGAGTGGAAGAGGTTAATGGTGGAGAGAGAGAGAGAGAGAGAGAGAGAGAGAGAGAGAGAAATGATTAAGTTTTACACATGGTTATAAAGCTGATGCTACTAGGAGGCTGTTACATCTCACGCACTCTCTTCTCCCCTGTCTGTCTGTCTATCTACTCTCTTTCTCTCTCCCCCTCTCCTCACCACCCTTCAATTTCTACGTGCTATCGAAGAAATTGGTACGCAATTTCCAAACGAAGCGCAAGTTGTTATGCATGTTGATGAAAATTTACGCTCTACATTGTAATGAAGAGGAAGGAGTTGAATGCGGCAGCTGTTTTGTTTTATTTCCGTGCCGCAAAAGGACAGACCTGAAATAGGAAGTTGTGCAAACGAGACGAATTCGTTTGAGATAGCTGCAGGCAACTCCATTCATCCACAGCAACCTAGTGATGTAATCGTTTGACCTTATCATAATTTTATAAAGGTCAAGGATTGTCGGATGCAATCTCTTCCGTTACGTCTGTTCTGTTCAGTTCCATGTAACTCTCGTTGTAATCTCCTACGCCTACCGCATCGTTTCCTCTCTTTGAGAAAATTTATACACCGAATAACGTATTGTAATACCTTACTTTTTCTATCACTCTCTCCTAGCAGTGTCTTTCATTATTAACGGCCCGTATAAGAACATCATTTTCACAACACGGCATAGGCAAGGTGCTGCCTGTTCCGCCTTCAAAGATCCTCCAGCCTTCAGCCATCTCTTCCTGGGCGAAAGACACACATCTGTGTTCTATAGATTTGTATTTCCAGACTTGTTTGGCCAGTCTGGAATCTAACATTCTTTCTAAGTGTTCTTTCTTGTTTGTAATTTTTTAATATTTCTCTCAAGTTAAAACTTGTAATTCTTCTCTTATGTCGTATAAAAAAGACAAATTTTATTTTTAATGTACTTTGAACACACACCGAATCATATAGTAATTTTCCTCCACACTGAAATATCAGTTACACGTCTCACAGTTTCTGTACGGTTTGAACGTTGCTAAGAAAACCACTGCATGAACGTTTGTTTACTCGAACCGTCCAGTAAGCGATTCTGACATTTCACTGCGACGTTGCCAACTGTACACCGACGCTAGCGTTATTTTTACCGAGCGCTGGATGGTGCAAAACTGACCACATCTTTATATCTGGGCAAGAAAGCGGCAACACAGTGCAGTTACTGGCCGTTACTATGGTAACGTGAACGAATTTCTGTAATGTGATTGGCTGAAGTTTTTACACATGGTTTTACTTCCACCACACATATATAACGTCAGAATCGCTTACTCAGCGGCTCGAGTTTAGTACAGCTAAAATAATTACACATGAAACTGGTGTCTGGTTACGGTGTGTCAAAAGATCTCATTGCGCTGCGTTATTATGACGTGTTCAAAACAGCTGCATGGTTGGTGTGTCACACAGTTGTGTCTCATGGTTGGTCACTTCACACCCCACTTCCTGCATTGCCTTCCCTGCCACAACTACGATCTGCGCGAACCGTTTCGTCTCTTAACATTTCATCCGTACATACTACTTCTGTCTCGTCCCCTTTCGCCATGTAGTATCGGGGTCATTCAGCCACTTTTTAAACTTCGTTGTAACTTGGGCGAGGTGCTTTAACTTCCAGCAAAGTCTTTCTCCTTATAGAAGTCAGCTTCTCAGGATACTCCTTCCATTTCAATCTTGGATTTCCTCTTCCTCTTCCTTCTTCTTCCGTTTCCATTAAGAGTTTCCGTCTTTTCGGTACACGTCCTCGTAACATGGTCAGTCCATTGCTATTCTTTCTTCTCCATCACGACGACTGATTCCATGTGAAACTATTTCCTGATTGTGGTGTTCCTAATTCAGTCTCTCCTGTTTTGTAGTATATAAGTTCGTAATATTATTGTTCGTTTTCAGTTCGTCTCGCACTTCCCCGTTATACCTCCAACAGAACAGTTTGAAGTCGAGCCTTACCTTGGTTGTGTGCTCCCTTTTTTTTTAATCTTCTTTACTACACTTTGTAATTGTCTGTGTGTTAAACGTTGGCCTGGTTTGTCATTACATAATATTGCCAATTTGAAAGCTTCCGCAAGAAGGATATTGAGATAGACCTCTAGACCTTTGTAAGATGACAAAGGAATGTGGAGACTAAGAATGAATCAGGGATTAGATTAGCAAATAAATAAATATTGCAAACATAGTGACATTTTCTTCAAAGCAGAGAACTTTAGTTCTCAGAGCGTATAGATATTTGGAAAGACTTAATGAAACCATACCTTGTCCAGCAGTCACATGAAATTATTGGCGAGGTAGAGAAATACATTGTTCTTATGGAGATACTCTTCGCCTACACTACCCAGTGTAACCCAACTAACTTGAACATTTTGTAACCGAGATACTAACATCAAAATGATCATAAAATTCTGTCATGCGTTTTAAGTAATGTTATTTTAGGACTTTTGGATTGTTTTTAAAAACGTTATAATTACAAATGTAACTACAGAAATCCTATACTGAGAAAAATGCGCGTTTTAGTTAGTTTGGAAACTTAACTCGCCATTACTCGGATGTCATACACTTAAATTAAATTATTTTTGTGCGGCTGCAGGTCAGCGTATTCTTGAGACTACATTAAGTTGTATTAACATATTGACTGAAGCAAAAAAAAAATTGTTTACATTTGGCCCAGTTGTTTTTTAAAGTACTGAGGGCAAAATGTCAGTCAGCGAGGCTTTTTGTTTAATTATTGGTGATATCTGCATGTTATAAGGGAGGGATTGTGCAGAAAGTATCAAAATTAATTCTGAAATCCGTCCCAGCGTATTACTTCTCTGAATACTATTATCAAATAGGGAGTGCAGCTGGGCGAGGGTCAAGCTCACTCACAAACACGCAGCCCGCACACACACAAGCGCAGGGGATTAGGACCGGCCGGATTCTCGCCCCATTAGTCACCTAGTGGACTTCAGTTGATCAAACTTTGATTTATTTTATTTGACATTTTATCTTAAAATGTTTAATATATATCAATTCTACACACCAGCCGCCCAGCCGCACTCCCTAATTGATAATACTATAAGTATAGACCACTTTGTAACACGCCTAACACTCTGACTGCGCCGTTATTTCCATTTGCCACGTGCGTTTGTTTACTTATATCAGGCCCAGTTGTAAAGGTATAGCAGCCTGGGTTCCCCATACTTAAAATTTGTAGTAATAGAGGCGAACGACAGACGATAATTTCAATTGAAGTAGCCGGAAAATAAGCTGTATATCCCCGTCTCGCCCGCGGACTCAATTTATTTTCAAACACGAGTACACGAGGCCAGCTCTAGCTCAAAACACGGCCGTGAGTCCATGTCCAAGTAAGTGCGTCGTAGAGGTTAAAAGGATACACGGTTGCCAAGCAGTAGACTAGTTATAAAGAATAACTTCTAACAGGTTTTGTCGTCCAAGTAGTACAGTCTTTTGTAATCTTAGCTTAGCTCACAATATTACTCCAATCTGTACGTTGCCTGCTTTCACCTCTACTTATTCAAACTTACTTTGGCTTTTTATTGCTTTTGGTATTGCTGTGTAGTCTTGCGATATCCACTACTTAACTTTTTTCAAGCTTTATGTTCTTCTTCTCATAATTAGTCCAGTCGTAACATGTGCATAAGAAACCTGGGTGTTAACGCAAAAAGATGAGAAATATCTAAGAATATTCGAACGAAAAATACTGAGAAACATTTTTGGACCAGTGCAAAATAACGATGGGTCATAGAAAATACGAAGGACGCATGAAATAAATAATTTAATACACGGAACCGACATTGTAATGTTTATATAGAGTAGAAGGATAGCTTGACCGGGTCACACAATGAGGATGGAACAGCACCAGAAAAATCCTAGCATGGAGACCAGTAGGTAGGAGACGAAGAGGAAAGCCAAAGAAGAGAAGGATCGAGGATGCCGAGGAGGATCTCAAGAACATGTGGATAAGAAGATGGAAAAACTACAAGGCTATGTAATGAAAAGGCTGAGTTCGCACTGATTGTCCGAATTACGTAAAATTCGCACTGCACTTGTGTCTGATTTTTACACATTTTTAGAAGTTTTTACCTTCTCGCTAACATTTATGGTTTGCTTAATATTAAATATATTCTTAATTTAGCATTGACTTGGGGTGAGGTTGCAAACTTTCAGGCTCAACAGCCTTCACGCACACACTATTTACTTGTGTACACGCATGCAGCGGTAATCGCGTGACCTGCGTGTTGACTCCTGTTTGGAAGCCAGCTTCCAATTTCACACCTGCTCGTCTATTATATATTATTAAAATTAAATTAAATATTTATTTTATATTATATATGCGCATTACAGCCTATGCTTGTATTGTCGCAATATATATATGTATATAATAATGAACATAGAAAATTATAACAGTGGATAATAAGATTAACTTTTAATAAGACAAGCTTCATCTATTAATTGTAATCTATTTATTAAAAAATTGTTGATTTGTTTATGGGAATATATTTGGTTGATACTATCATATATATAACCTTGCAAATATATGCAAGGACCATAAACCACTGTCTGCAGACTAGTTCCTAGCATCTTATTTTAGAAGAACAAAACGATTTTAGGAAGAGCAGACCGTGTACAGTCAATGCTTTCATTATTACACAAATCGTTGAGAAGCATCCTGAATTCAATAAAGAATGCATGTAGCTTGCGTTGACTTTGAGAAGGCCTTTGACAGGTTAGGTAGAAATTTGCTGTGGCAAATATTAGAAGAACGGTTGGTTATACCCACAGCAACTTATAAGAACTATACAATGCCTGTATAACGGAATAAGAACAGCTGTTAACAATAATTGTAGGATATCGCAACAAATATCTGCCAATCAAGGTGTTAGGCAAGGGTACAGTATTATCACTTTGTAATACTCTTTTTAATATTTATATCGACGATCTAGTAAGGGAATGGGAACATCTAGTGAATCCTGGTATTAAGCTATTACGAGACAGATATTTGAATGTGCTGTTGTTTGCTGACGACTTCCTTGTAATTCAAAGTAAAGAATCTGCTTTATAAAAATCTGTTTTTAAGCTTCATCATATTTGAAAACAATACCGTAAAAAACAAAGGTAACATAATTGCGTTCGAGGCAAGAAACCAATAAGAGAAAAATAATAATTAATTATCAAGCTGTAGAACAGGTGAGCCGTTTTAACTATTCGTAAACTGATACAGGCTACGATAAGGATTAAGATAGTGATGTTAAGTTAGCTAAGTTCCAGACGATCTTTGGGAAAATCAATCGTATTTTCAGAAACAAGGTACGTCGAGATACAAAACTAAAGTTCTACAAAGTTATGGCGGTCCCTGTACTCTTCTAGAGGTATGAATATTAGACGACAACCAAGAAACAAGAAAGTAAAATACAGGCCTTGCAAATGGCGGACTTAAGAGGAGATAAAAAGTGTTCTAAACTTGTTCGTATGAAGAATGAGGCCATAAGAAAAGAATTACAAGTTTTTAACTTGAATTAAAGACTAAAAGACTATAAACAACCGTGGAAAAAACACTTAGTAAGAATGTCAGATTCAAGTCTGGCCAAACAAGTCTGGAAATATAAACCTATAGGACACAGGTGTGTGGGTAGACCCAGGAAGAGACGGCTGGAGGGTTTTTGAAGGCGGAACAGGCAGTACCCTGCCTACGCCGTGATGTGAACATGATGGTGATGACAATTGCTAGTTATCCCAAATATTCAATTTTTTAAATATAAATATATAATATTTGAAAGCCTCCGGTAGTCTAATGGCTAGCGCGGGCGATTGATGCGCTCGTGGACCCGGGTTCAATTCCCGGCGGAGGCTCCGTACGACGTGCACTCAGCGTCGTGTGGTAGAACTGAGTAGCCCGCTGAGATAACAGCGGCGCCTCCTGGCTGTGAATACCGCAACTAGCGGCTGGCTGCGCGTTGTACTGGCCCTTTACAACCGTCACACTAAACACAAAAGCCGCGCGGTGTGCCTTGGTCCTTTACGGACTGTTGAGCAGTGGTTTATTTTTTATATAATATTTGAACATGTATGTATTCAACTTGATATTACTTAAATCAGGAAGGGAATTTAATTCACGAATGCAAAACAAAGTTTAGTGTCTAAACATTCGTTATGTTGTGTGTTCGAAATATCGGTATCCTATCTCTCTTGCATACTTTTTTATCTAATATACGATATAATACTAAAACTTAGAATTTTACAGTGTATTATTTATAACTGATAGAGCTTGTCGTATGTTATTGTTAATGATTTCTTCAGATGGTCATTTCTGTAGTAGTGAGTCCATAGTTACAACGCAGGTGGTCAACAGTAAGGCAGTTTGAAACAGCTGGAAGAGGCGGGTCGATAACTATTATAAGCACAGAATTGAAAAAAAACTATCACTGCCTCCACCTCACGTGCATCCTACTAGGACTATAAACTATCCCGCTTGTGCAGTACTATACGATATAGCACTAAATTAGCGCCCTCTTGATATGGTTTACAGAAACTAATCTCCCGCTTAAACAATTCGAGACAGTAGAAACATACTGTGGAAACAAATGAGCTTTGCGTATTAATGAGCACACAAAACACTACTTAAGGTCAAGAAACTACCAGGCTACCAGTTTTACGAGAGATTTGTAATTTATCATCACCATTTTACCCCGTTTCCTTGACAACTACTTTTATACCCCCGCCAACAACAAAGCATCCAGTAAGGATTCAGTAAGCAGTAACTAAAAGGGATACAACTTATCGGAAACAAGTTTCTTTTTGTAGAACTCTTGTTACTGGGCATGTCTGTCAGTGGTGTCGTGGGTTGGCAGTGATGCGCGGTTCAATCGATTCAACCTTCAGCAGACCACACAACGGGGCCACAATAGATGAACACCTCATCTTTACCACTGAGCCTCCTGCTGGTCGACTGTAGCAGGTCTAGTGGAGTCGAATATCACCGGGTATCATTGGTTTTCTGATTGTTTATAATGCTAATGATGTTTTAAGTCTTGGACAAAAAAGACCAAGGCCTATCTCCGGAACCGTTTTTACTCTGTGTAATTTTGCCTTCTTCACTACGATTTTAGGTATTTAGCCTTTTACAGCTTCAAAGAACCTTCCATAGCTTTCTGGCTTTTCCGACAACTCCTCTTCCTTGAGGTGTGTAGGTCATTGCTCGTTTAGGTAATCTTGACCTAGAATATAGAATATAGAATTATATAAATATAGAATTGTGTGACATTCTATAGCGTTCACTGTAAGTTATTTTTCTCAGCACCCCTAATCCATGCCTTATAGCATCGTTTGTTAGTCTCTTTCTCGCCAGACAGTCTCCGTATGAATTTCGTTTTTGAGGATACAGTTCATTCCTGTTGATAATGCCTACATCTCTCTCGTATACAGTACTACCGGATGTGCCAGTGTCTTTCAGTATTTCATGTCGGTTACCCTATTTATTTTGGTCTTACAAGTAACAAGTCACACAGCTTTAGTGTCACAAATCAACTGAAATTTATTCATTGTCTCTGTCACTACCAAGATTTCCTCGCTGTCTAAAGAAATAAAATGTCTGAGTTGCACTAAGCCTTTTTTACCAATAATTTTGTATCTTTGTTCGGACCGGTTCCATTTCCCTAAAGGCTACGACTTTCGTTTTGGATATAGAGATTTTCATAGTCTACTAGTTTCATATAAGATAACTGCATATAGGCCTACTGTCTGTTGTAGATTGCCTTCCGTGTCTTGAATTATGAGCTGATCTCAGCAAAATGTATTAATACAGTACATACACTTGTTACATGGTGTACATGTATATATTCTTACCCATTTAATCTCATTAATTTGTCAAATATGTTAAATATATCGGCCTGTTTATGTTAAATAAATTAGGTGACAACGTACACCCTTACACCGTCGTTAATGCATGTTTCTATTGTGTCGGTAGTGGCTGTTTTAATTGAAATGGACGTCAATTGAGAAAAGTTCCAAATAACCCTTATTATGTTTAGTGTACCCTCTTCGTTTTAAAACGTTTCACATGTTTTTCAGTTGTTTGTCTATTAATAAATATTTTTTCGACGGTCGCACAGATCGTCATGTTGTACAGTAGAAACAGAATAACTGACACCAGATGAAATAACTCAGTCCAACCTTAATTTAAAACAAATAAAAGTTAGGAATAAACAGATACACTCTTATACAATATTTCAAGTTAAGTTCGTCCAACGCGCAACAATAAATGTCACCTTATTACAGTTCCGCACTAGTTAACACAATAGTCACTTTCTGCAACAATCACTCCGAATCGCAATAGGAATATCATCAGGTCTAATTGAACTGCTTAACCTTTGCTGGCGCTTAAATTTGTATCCCGCTAAGACTCGAGAATAATCTGTCACTTTCTGGATAGCCGCTCTGGAATTCGCTAGAGACTGAGCCAATGTCTGACCTTCATAGTGCCGCGACGAATGATTGCCATACGACTGGAAGAGTCACGTAGGCACTTTTGTATTTTCTACTCAACGTAGCACAGCTCCCTCCTTAAGCCTGTTCGTCCCGAAATTACAAACGGTCTCTGTAGTAAAACTTTGCCAGGCTGTTTAAATGGACTATCTTGAATTTGGCAATCCTTCTGTTGGATCCGACAAACATAATTGATTCTCTTTTTCACAGTGTGAGAGCCTTTTCCCAGTTAGTTTTAATTTCGGGGAGCGACCACGACGACGCTTTGGGTTGTAGAGCCAAACCTAGTCTCCTTCGAAGCCCACACTATTCCTACGAATGTCATTTCGCGTTTTCATTTTGTCACTGGCTATCTTTAACATTCTTCTTATCAAACAATTCATTTCTCGTAGTTGGTTCTCTAATTGCGAAGAATAATTTTCCGGCTCTTGGAACTGGTTCTGGGATGATCCGAACATCGAGTCCCCAGGAAAACGAATCTCCCGCCCAAACATTAATTTTCCTGGAGTCATGCCGGTTGTGTTATGTACTGATGATGTATTCGCAATTAGGAATAACGGATACGCTGGACCCAATCTGTTTGGTTATCGTCAACAACCTCATGCGTAACATCCTCTTCAGTGACTTCTCCCCGGGCGCTTTCTTTAACTCAGTAACAAGCAAGAGCCTTTCATCGACGTCCATAGTTGGTTTTCCAACGATTTTTTAGTCTTCAAACGATTCTGGAAAGCACTTTATGATACAGCCTTGCGCTAGCTCGCCAGCTTTTGGTTTACGTTTTCAGCAGTCGCAAAACGTACATACATTTTCCTTATGCATTCCATTGCATGCATTTTCCAGTTCCTTTCTTGCATTTTCCATTTTTCGTAAGAGATTAACTTCATGGGCCCATGTCTGGAATATGGTAGTTACGGTATAATTATGGTGTTAGTTTTAATTAAAAAATTCTTGAACAGAGAATGACGTGTTAACTGGTGCATTATGTGAACTGTCCTCATAATAAATCCGGCCGATTTCCACGAATAGCTTCATGGAAGTCAAAGTATACGAATAGCCGACGTAAAACGTGAAATGAGTACTTTTACTCACCATAGCGAAACAGCAAGTGGTAAAAATTTGTGGAACACAATAACTCGACCTTCGGCATGAACTTCAATTGATTTATGACCAACTTTGAATATTTTGTACTATTCGTACCCTCTCTGCTGTGTATATTATGCAAACGTCATTGCAACATTTTCACCACGTTTGAGCACTTTATCTCGTTCTCTACACAAATTATAATGTAAGTTCTTTGATTCTGTATTTAATACGCTAAAAAGTCGTCTAAAATGTCAAATCAGAATTTGTACAATTAGATTCCGAATCTACTTCAATTAGGTTAAAAATTTAGACAATTATTATAGACAGACATACCAATATCACAAACAGTTTTCGATAGAACATTTCCTGCGCGAGATACTTAAAAATTGGATGAATTTTTTATAAAAACCTCGCATGCCAATGATTAACAACGCAAAAAAGCAACTGCAAAAAACAAAATTTTGGGCATTTCGTAATACGAAAAAAAGAGTACATGATAAATGTTCCCTTCACAAAGAGTCAGATTCTGACTTATTGACTCCGTTTCCATAAGATGTCCGGTTTGTCGCTACACTGACCCGGTTTTCACTTAAAATCTTTGACTTTGAACGAGAAAGCGCCTACTGATCATTGCATTAATCTGCACCAGTGCATTATCGCGGTTGGCGTTAGTTCAAATTTGAGCCTTTTCTACTACGTCCGCATAAAACCACCAACTCATACTATGCTTTACGCTCTTCGTATATTGACATTTGCTAGTCCTCTTCAAGTCTTGAGACACTAATAACTGTTGTTTGCAAATGATCCTTCAGTGATTTCGAAGATGAGTTGTAAATAAGGCCATAAATTTACAAGTTTCTAATGGAAAAACCGTGTGATGGCCTTTAATGGGAATGTAGTTGTCCTCGAATACATTAACGTTGTATAATATCTTTTTATTTATTATTACTAACATATTTCTACTTGAGTATAGAAAGCTCCTATACATAAAACAGTTAGCCACGTTTAAATACAGAAAATACCCCAATGTGTAAGAAGCTGACATTAAAAGGTGATATCGTGATGCGACAGGTGATGTTTTCAGGACACTCTGAAAACCTTTCCTTTAAAATGAATCTTCTTCTTCTTCTTCTTCTTCTTCTTCTTCTTCTTCTTCTTCTTCTTCTTCTTCTTCTTCTTCTTCTTCTTCTTCTTCTTCTTCTTCTTCTTCTTCTTCTTCTCCTTCTTCTTCTTCTTCTTCTTCTTCTTCTCCTCCTCCTCCTTAATTTATAAAATATTATAAAATTTGAATTGTATGAACTGAATATCTACAGGCCTATCTCTATAGTAGGCCTATACAGTAAACAATAAGAATACGTCGCCCACAACCAAGGTAGGCATAACATTGTAGTAAGTCCGGAACACCCATTATCAGTGCTTAATTGCTGAAAGAAGATGATGTGTGGATTTAGAAGATTTAAAGTATCTCTATGCATAAAATCAAATCCGGTTAAAAATATAACTTACTTATTCTGAAACAATGTGTGACTCTTACACGTTTAAATAATAAATAAAGAATTCCACAGAGTATGAAATTACTCTGTACCATAGGCAGTCCACAGCCCGAACGAGAGTTTCTGTGACATGAAACGTGAGATAGTCTCTTTCTCACTTATTTTGTTAATAAACAAGTACAACACATACGGCGAGAAAGAAACTGAATAACGATCAGATCGAACGAACTTCCATAAGTTTCATATAGCTCTATGGTAGAGACCAGTGGTTAATCATTAGTAATCGTAAAGTTGAGGATACAAGTAGCAGAGGAGGAAAGCATATAAGTGAATCAATTGCAGCTCTATATTTTAATCGACCTATAGAGATTGTATGTTGATAAATCAATAAATCAAATTATCTTGATAGCTAACGAACCAAAGTATCTTAAGCCGACTTTTTAAGAGTTCAACTTCTTTATTCAGACAATGTATCTCTTCGTATAAATTGTTTCGTCTGACTTTTTAAATAAGAAACACGGTGTACTCAAATGTTACACTTTGCTTATGCCAGTGGTGTCGTGGCCTTGGGAAACAGCCTCCAGTCTATTCGTTGTCTCGTCTGGAAACAATCGCGGCCTATCGTTCTCTATTATTATTCTATTAGTCTCTTCATAGCCTATCTTTCTCATTCGTCCCTCTTTCCTTTCTATACTGAACCAATGTATCCATCGTGGTTACATGTGGTCGCTCTCTGGTTCTATTCCCATCGTATGTTAAGTTAAAGTTACATCTTTTTACACCGGTAGAGTGTGCAGGTCATACTAAATTGTTTTAATGCCATAGTAGATGGTATGGTATCTAGCGCCACGCGTAACCTATTTACTTACTTTTACAGCCATGCATGCAAACCGCAGACGGTTTTTGGCCTCGCCACGCGTCTTCTTCCAGAACAGTCTAGCCCCCGCACCATCCTCTCTCGTTCTCACGTTTACTAGGTGTTTGGTCCCTCTATCTGATTCTAGGTCTTCCCCGTAGCCTTCTCCCCTTTGGTTCGCACAGACACCCTTCTCTTTTCTCAACACGTGCCCCCTCCCAACTAATTTATTTTTATCTTACCTTCTGTCGTACTCTAGTTCAGTTTACAGTTCTCTAAATTCCTTGTTTTTCTTCTCCTCCTCTGTCCATTCGCACATCGTTTCGAATATATTCCTCAGCACCTTATTCTTGTACACTACAATATTCTTTTTGGATCATCCGCTCCGCGTCCACGTCTCTGTTCCACACAACACTGGTCTGATGACGGTTCCCATCTTGGTTCCTCTTGACATATTATCACAATTTTCCGAGCTGGTCGAGATTGTCTATGTCTACTTTCAGAGGTTTCGTCCTACCGATGACGGACATCGTCAGTGGCGCGGAAGACAGATTACAAAGATTACAAACACCCGCGAACGAATACAAAGCCTGTTCTGTCCCGATCGGTATGGACTAAACGTCTGGAATTAAACGTGGACAATAATCTAGACCACGGCCTAACAGCCCGGAAAATTGTGATAATGTAAACACCGGCCGTGGAAGTTTACATTCATTTAGCAATAACGGTTATGTTTTATGCCGCTTTTATTCTCTCTTCTGTTTCCTGATCTTTCCAAACCCCCGGTATTAAAACTCGTCAACTTTCCCGATAACATAACTCCCAATTTGTATTTCTTTATAGCTGCCGGTTTCAGACCGCATATTCACCTCAATGAATCTAGTTTTTTCCATCAGTTACCTCCAGCCCCAGGTACTCTAAGGTACTCTAAAAATACTGTGATCGTCCAAATTTTCTGTCATGCTAGCTAGCACTACGCCTAACCTGCCTTTAACTTCATAAATTGAAGGGGCCAGGTATCCGTTAGAGTTGAGTGAGGCCAGCGTCCCGCTGGACGTCGTCAAAAATGATTCACTCGTGATGTGGATTAAAATCCGCGACGTAATGTTTTGGAAGCGATTGCGCTAAATACAATGCCACCCAGACTTCTTGACCCACGCTACATATGTAAGACATTACGTTCTTAAAAGTGGCTCCTATAAATACACTACTCTCTTGGCAGAACTATTACCCAGTTATTACCAGTTATACTTGTACTTTCGTCAACTTTTATATTATTCGCTTCAGTAAAGACGGGGATTTCATAATAATTGATGTAATCAAATTAACTGAGTTCGTGAGTTATCTCGAGTATCAGCTTCTGACCACGCGATCACAGATAATTCTATCCCATTCGGTAACATGTTCGTTGTTCAGTAGTCGTCGAAAGTATAGATTCTGTGACAAAATATGACAACAGAAATCACAGTCGTAGGCAGACAAATTAACGAACGGCGTCCGCCCAAATTAATGGAGCCGTTTCTCGAATTATGCTACATTTTACATAATGATGACGAACGATACTTTCAACGATCGTCCACATAAACTTTGTTATTAATCATTCTTGTGAACACGAGCTTGCAGTATTTTGTTAACCGATTATGAAATAAACGTGCTTTGTCAAATCCCGAAATCGAGTTTCTACATAAAAACCTACAGACGGACGTTATAGTAGCCCCTGTAGTATAGTGCAGTATATATAGAGTGACCAAACATGAAGGACGATCTGCAAAACATTAGTAGATAAATCCAATTTTAAATGTTGTCGTAAGATATGTTGTCCCAATATCTCTTCAAAAATAAGTATCAGACGATGAATTAAAGTAAATTAAATGATATCTAGTTGTCTGCTAGGAGCAGACATAATGTTTTGGAAGCGATTGCGCTAAATACAATGCCACCCAGACTTCTTGACCCACGCTACATATGTAAGACATTACGTTCTTAAAAGTGGCTCCTATAAATACACTACTCTCTTGGCAGAACTATTACCCAGTTATTACCAGTTATACTTGTACTTTCGTCAACTTTTATATTATTCGCTTCAGTAAAGACGGGGATTTCATAATAATTGATGTAATCAAATTAACTGAGTTCGTGAGTTATCTCGAGTATCAGCTTCTGACCACGCGATCACAGATAATTCTATCCCATTCGGTAACATGTTCGTTGTTCAGTAGTCGTCGAAAGTATAGATTCTGTGACAAAATATGACAACAGAAATCACAGTCGTAGGCAGACAAATTAACGAACGGAGTCCGCCCAAATTAGTGGAGCCGTTTCTCGAATTATGCTACATTTTACATAATGATGACGAACGATACTTTCAACGATCGTCCACATAAACTTTGTTATTAATCATTCTTGTGAACACGAGCTTGCAGTATTTTGTTAACCGATTATGAAATAAACGTGCTTTGTCAAATCCCGAAATCGAGTTTCTACATAAAAACCTACAGACGGACGTTATAGTAGCCCCTGTAGTATAGTGCAGTATATATAGAGTGACTAAACATGAAGGACGATCTGCAAAACATTAGTAGATAAATCCAATTTTAAATGTTGTCGTAAGATATGTTGTCCCAATATCTCTTCAAAAATAAGTATCAGACGATGAATTAAAGTAAATTAAATGATATCTAGTTGTCTGCTAGGAGCTAATTGTCCCAATTATCGATAGGAGCCGCTGTATAAAAAGAATAGATTGGGTAGAAATGTGTCGAGTAGGGATGACAATAAATATTCTGGACACAAATTGATGGTAGACGTTAGAATTATCACGGGCACAAAAGATGGAGACAAATGGCTATCTGAAAATTCCACCAGGACACCGACAGAACACAGAAGAGGAGACAAGGTCCCAGTTCTTCTCGCATGATGGAATGAGACAAGCAAATGCAAGAGATAATGGCAAGATACAAGAACACAGTAGCTTGGATGCAAGAGAAGGGTCGTGTAGTCCCACTTGCAGTAGGCTGGTAGCAACAAATTGCAGGTACCGTTTTTTTAAACCTCGTAATGTATCAGCGCTATGTTATGACACCTTCAAATTTGCAGTTCAAGATCAGATTTCCTTAAAAAGATTAGTCTTATTCAGACCATCTCTCCATCACAGAATGCTACGCCAGTTTTTGTGTCCATTAGTTTACTCCCAAACTAACGGCAGTTAGTTTATATACTGACGATGTCACACAGAACTGGCAGATGTGTCTTCCAGAACATATAATGATTGGTCACTTTACAATTGACACTTTGTTGTTTGCGGCCGATCAGGCTATTCTGTTGGACTCTGAAAACAGATTGCAGATGCGTATACATTTGTTAAATCGAATCTGCAAAGACTCTGGATTGCAAATATCCACACTTAAAACCAAGGTGATGGCTGTTCGTGGAACTGATCCCGTAAGGGCAAAAATTGTTATAGATGGTATTATCCTGGAACAAGTTAGCAATTTTGGATACCTGGGCTACAGTGTGTCTCATGATGCAAACAACGACGTTGTGAATAATAAGTTGCATAAGTTCAACCTTATGTGCAGGACCATTAGGTGAATCCTTAAGTCAGCAAGTAAAGGAACACGCCTAAAATTCTACAAGGTGATGGCTCTTCCCACACTTCTTTATAGATCTGAGAATTGGACTTTAACGAAAGGCCAGGCCAGTCGCATCCAAGCGGCTGAAATGAGATTTCTTAGGCACGCGGCAGGGTATACTCTCCATGATCATAGAAGAAACACAGATATACGGGAAGAACTGAATATTATGAGTATACTCGACTGAATATTATGAGTAGGATCGCCCAGTATCGGCTGAATTGGTGGGAATGTCTTTGCCGAATGGATGACTGCCGTATCCCCAAACAACTATGGAGCTATAAGCCGAGGGGACGGAGAGGTGTGAGACGTCCGAGGAAGCGGTGGAGTGACCAGCTCTAATGTTTGCCAATTTGAGACCGGAACAAACCATCCTTCGTTTAATCCTTGAAGATGATGATGATGATTATTATTACTAACAACAGTCAGCTCTAATTATCACATATACGTAATTAATGTGTTTATTTAATACAACCGAGATGGCGAGATGGTTTGTTACTTTAATTCATATATAAATATATTTGGTTAACTAATATTAAGATCTAATTAATAAAGTTGTGTTAGTGGTTATAATCACAAACAGAAATAACACTGTTGCACACCACTATAGAAAAATTTTGTTTTCTTTTCTTTTTTCCCCGATTAGCGCTTTCAAGCTTCACAGATCAGTCCAGAAATGATATCTCACATCAGATGTGAGACGATTTCCGATCTTATGATGAGCTGTGAAGCTTGAAAGCGCTAATAGGAAAAAATTTCTATAGTGATGTGCAACAGTGTTATTTCTGTTTATAGTATTAAGACCATAAGGAGCAGTAGCGTGTCTAGACTTTGGCCTTTTTTTGGGGGGGGGGGGCGTGTTTCCAGTCCAGTCTGCTTCATTTCATACAAAGGAAAAACAAGTTAAGGCTAATCAACATTACTATATTTAAAGGGGCTGAAAAACGTGTGATAACATTCTGAAACCTCTCCCATTACATAATAAAAATACGCGTTATTGAAAACTTTTTACAAGATACTTATTGACTGATTTGATTTTCCTATATTTCATATTTCAAACGTACACGCGAGTGCTGTGTAATAAACCTGTTTGTGTATTTAAAAATATCGGTATGGAGAACCATACATGACTTCCACATTCTAAGATTTATTTTTAAAATCATTTTCGAAATGAAATATTACCATAGAAACTACTTCTTTCTACTTACTGCTTCAGCCTTAACCACAGTACTGTGGTCACTAACATATACCACCTCACGTTATCGCACTCGATTTTCACTGATGATGGAAGTCAATGGCATTGCCGAAACGTCTGGTTTTGTAGAAAACATTGGACTACGGCCAAATATCCCGGGAAGGAATTTTAACAAAAACTACTTCTTTGTTGCCGATAACGTTCTACACATATATATAAAATATCGGTATGGAGAACCATACATGACTTCCATATTCTAAGATTTATATTTAAAATCATTTTCGAAATGAAATATTACCATACAAACTACTTCTTTCTACTTACTGCTTCAGCCTTAACCACAGTACTGTGGTCACTAACGTATACCACCTCACGTTATCGCACTCGATTTTCACTGATGATAGAAGTCGATGGCATTGCCGAAACGTCTGGTTTTGTAGAAAACATTGGACTACGGCCAAATATCCCGGGAAGGAATTTTAACAAAAACTACTTCTTTGTTGCCGATAACGTTGTACACATATATATAACAAATATGCATAAAATTAATGGCTTGTATAAGTTAATGATTGATCTCCATTAAGTAGTGCTCAAGTTTCCAAAGTTTTAATATTATGATGTCCGTAATTAAAACATCAGAGCAGGTTTAGTGTGTATGAGGGTACACCGTGGACAAAAATTTTCAACTTCCTATTGAGCGTTGCTTAGAGTAAAGCTACGAATCTACAGTGTACGTTTCACAGCACAAACACGCGGAAAATAAGGAGCGCTCCGAAGTCACTCATGGACCCTCAGCATCTTGCAGAGGGTTCATTCCCTAAAGACGAAAAGTCTGTCTATGAATCGTTCCTCTGTAAACACGTGCAGTTACACTGCCCAGCGATCCACAGGAAGCAAATCGCTATCCACGCTGGACACTTTTTCGGCTTGCACGCGTTATGTTGGTATGGGTTTCGGCACTTTCCATTTAAAAAGCGTGCAAATGTAAGAAAATAAACATGAATGAGGCCAGAAATAACGCGAATTGTGTGTGTGTGTGTGTGTGTGTGTGTGTGTGTGTGTGTGTGTGTGTGTGTGTGTGTGTGTGTGCGCGCGCGCGTGTGTGTGTGTTCCCTGCCTTTTTACTGCGGTAGTCATAATAATAAAATGGAAACGTAAACAGTACATAACTGAGATACGCTTGCCTGCCAAGCGCGATATATTTTCTCTTATACATGATTTACATTAAAATGAAAAAATTATAATTTTATTGCCTGGCAACAAAATTATTATTTTCAACAATTACCATTGTTTGAAAAAGTTTAAATAAATTTTCAAGTACTTTACTCTTGTTAAAACGTAAAAGGTTGCAGGTAAACTACCCCTTCCCCTTAACCGATCTTCACCAAAATCTAAAGGCCTTGAGTCCTCTACAATTCACTGATGTATGCAAAAAATTATTTGATTCTGTTTGAATTTGCGGCAGTTATCGTTTGCCATAAAAAATACGCTTGATAAAAAACGTTGCAGGTAAACTACCCCTTCCCCTCAACCGATCTTCACCAAAAACAATAGATCTTGAGTACTCTACAAATCAGGACTGTATGCAGAAAATTGTTTGATTCTGTTTGAATTTGCGGCTGTTATCGTTTGCCATAGAAAATACCCTTGTTAAAAAAACGTTGTAGGTAAACTACCCCTTTCCCTTAACCGATCTTCACCAAAAACAATAGGTCTTGAGAACTCTACAATTTAGGGCTGTATGCAAATAATCTTTTGATTCTGTTTGAATTTGCGGCTGTTATCGTTTGCCATAGGAAATACCCTTGTTAAAACATAAAACGTTACAGGTAAACTACCCCTTTCCCTTAACCGATCTTCACCAAAACAATAGGTCTTGAGAATTCTACAATTCAGGGCTGTATGCGAAAAATTATTTGATTCTGTTTGAATTTGCGGCTGTTATCGTTTGCCAAAAAAAAAATTTCCCTTGATAAAAAAAACCGTTGCAGGTAAACTACCCCTTTCCCTCAACCGATCTTCACCAAAAACAATAGGTCGTGAGTACTCCACAAATCAGGGCTGTATGCAAAAAATTATTTGATTCTGTTTGAATTTGCGGCAGTTATCGTTTGCCATAGAAAAAAAATCTACAGACACACAGACACATAGACAGACAGACAGACACACAGACACTTTTCGGAAAACGACTTTTTTTCATGTTTTGAGTGTAGTAGAATCAGAATCTGCAATAATCTCGGACACGATTTTTTTGCCATCACCATACTTCCATTCCTTAAGGAATATGGAAGTAAAAATATGCATAAAATTAATGGCCTGTATAAGTTAATGATTGATCTCCATTAAGTAGTGCTCAAGTTTCCAAAGTTTTAATATTATGATGTCCGTAATTAAAACATCAGAGCAGGTTTAGTGTGTATGAGGGTTCAACGTGGACAAAAATTTTCAACATTTCCTATTGAGCGTTGCTTAGAATAAATCTGCGAATCTACAGTGTACGTTTCACAGAACAAACACGCGGAAAAGAAGGAGCGCTCCGAAGTCACTCATGGACCCTCAGCATCTTGCAGAGGGTTCACTCCCTAAAGACGAAAAGTCTGTCTATGAATCGTTCCTCTGTAAACACGTGCAGTTACACTGCCCAGCGATCCACAGGAAGCAAATCGCTATCCACGCTGGACACTTTTTCGGCTTGCACGCGTTATGTTGGTATGGGTTCGGCACTTTCCATTTAAAAAGCGTGCAAATGTAAGAAAATAAACATGAATGAGGCCAGAAATAACGCGAATTGTGTGTGTGTGTCTTCCCTGCCTTTTTATTGCGGTAGTGATAATAATAAAATGGAAACGTAAACAGTACATAACTGAGATATGCTTGCCTGCCACGCACGATATATTTTCTCTTATACATGACTAGCAGAATACCCGTGCTTCGCTACGGAGTTTCACGTTGTACGTAATGAAAATGTTAGTTTAATTAATAAAGTTTAATTAAAGTAGGCTTCTTAAAAATAAATAGCTGTTGCCCACAACTTCGTTCGCGTGGTCTTCAATTTAATGCGATAATATATGTAGAACAGAATCTATTCTATCGGGTTGCCATAGTAACCAGATCTAATAGTTTTTTAAGACCGCAAAGGACCCCCCAGAGGATCGTATCGAAAAAAACACCTGTCCTATGTTGGTTCTCCCGTTGCGGAAAATATTTGTGCCAAGTTTGGTTGAAATCGGTCCAATGGTTTAGGTGGAGACGTGGAAGACCCCAAAGGATCATATCGAAAAAACACTTGTCCTATGTTGGTTCTCCCTTTGCGTAAAATATTTGTGCCAAGTTTGGTTGAAATCGGTCCAGTGGTTTAGGAGGCGATTTGGAAGACCCCAGAGAACCCCCAAAAGGACCCCATCGAAAAAACACCTATCCTATGTTGGTTCTACCGTTGCGTAAAATATTTGTGCCAAGTTTGGTTGAAATCGGTACAGTGGTTTAGGAGGAGATGTGGAAGAAACCTTCGCGGACGTGCGCACAACAACTCACCGAAGTTTCATCGCAATCGGATGAATGGTATAGGAACGCATACGGGACAAACAAAGAAACATTCATTTTTATATATAAGATGTAAACTATACCACTTACTTGACATAAACCGTGATAGCTAAGCTAATGTACAACATATATGTATTAATTATACACATAAATGTTCCTCGATAGACACTCTATCTATTGGCGAAAACTTGAATAAAATCCGTTCAGTACTTCCTGAGATTCGCGATTTCAAACACAGAGAGAAAACGGACCGACTTTACTTTATACTATGTACAGTTTTACATTAAAATGAAAAAATTATAATTTTATTGCCTGGCAACAAAATTATTTTATTTTTAACAATTACCATTGTTTGAAAAAGTTTAAATGAATTTTCAAGTACTTTACTCTTGTTAAAACGTAAAAGGTTGCAGGTAAACTACCCCTTCCCCTTAACCGATCTTCACCAAAATCAAAAGGCCTTGAGTACTCTACAATTCAGTGACGTATGCAAAAAATTATTTGATTCTGTTTGAATTTGCGGCAGTTATCGTTTGCCATAGAAAATACGCTTGATAAAAAACATTCCAGGTAAACTACCCCTTCCCCTCAACCGATCTTCACCAAAAACAACAGGTCTTGAGTACTCTACAAATCACGGCTGTATGCAAAAAAATATTTGATTCTGTTTGAATTTGCGGCTGTTATCGTTTGCCATAGAAAATACCCTTGATAAAAAAAACGCTGCTGGTAAACTACCCCTTTCCCTTAACCGATCTTCACCGAAAACAATAGGTCTTGAGAACTCTGCAATTTAGGGCTGTATGCAAATAATCTTTTGATTCTGTTTGAATTTGCGGCTGTTATCGTTTGCCATAGGAAATACCCTTGTTAAAACATAAAACGTTACAGGTAAACTACCCCTTTACCTTAACCGATCTTCGCCAAAAACAATAGGTCTTGAGAACTCTACAATTCAGGGCTGTATGCGAAACATTATTTGATTCTGTTTGAATTTGCGGCTGTTATCGTTTGCCAAAAAAAAATTTACCTTGATAAAAAAAACCGTTGCAGGTAAACTACCCCTTTCCCTCAACCGATCGTCACCAAAAACAATAGGTCGTGAGTACTCTACAAATCAGGGCTGTATGCAAAAAATTATTTGATTCTGTTTGAATTTGCGGGCCGTTATCGTTTGCCATAGAAAAAAATCTACACACAGACAGACAGACACACACACAGACACTTTTCGGAAAACGACTTCTTTTCATGTTTTGAGTGTAGTACAATCAGAATCTGCAATAATCTCGAACACGATTTTTTTTGCCATCACCATATTTCCATTTCCTTAAGGAATATGGAAGTAAATATCGGTATGGAGAACCATACATGACTTCCATGTTCTAAGATTTATATTTAAAATCATATTCGAAATGAAATATTTCCATAGAAACTACGTCTTTCTACTTATTGCTTCAGCATTAACCACAGTACTGTGGTCACAAACGTATACCACCTCACGTTTTCGCACTCGATTTTCACCGATGATGGCAGTCGATGGCACTGCCGAAAAGTCTGGTTTTGTAGAAAACATTGGACTACGGCTAAAGAGCCCGGGAAGCAATTTTAACAAAAAACTACTTCTTTGTTGCCGATAACGTAGTACACATATAAAAAATTCTCCCCTCCACCTTCAACTAAAATTTTTAATTATAGAAAATTACCCCCACCCCGTTCACCTAACCTCTTCATTTATAGATATTTCATCTACGTTTCTACAGTGGATTACTATGAGCTTCTTATCAGGATACTTTATTTATAAAAATTAAGTACTTTACTCTTGTTAAATCATAAAATGTTTCAGGTAAACTACCCCTTTCTCTTAACCAATCTTCTCCAAAATCAATAGACCTTCCGTCCTCTACAATTCAGGGAAGCATGCAAAAAATATTTGATTCTGTTTGAATGTGCGGCAGTTATCGTTCGTCATGAAAACATTTCTCTTGTTACAACATAAAATGTAGCAGGTAAACTACCCCTTTCCCTTAACCGATCTTCACTAAAAACAATAGACCTTGAGCTCTCTGCAACTCAGGAAAGGGTGCAAAAAATTATTTGATTCTCATTGAATTTTCGGCAGTTATCGTTCGTCATAAAAAAATTACACTTTTTAAAACATAAAACGTTGCTGATAAACTACCCCTTCCCTTAACCGATCTTCAACAAAATCAACAGATCTTGAGTTCTCTTTAGTTCAAAAAGGTATCCAAAAACCTAGTTGATTCTGTTTGAATTTACGGCAGTTATCGTTCGTCATATACAAAATTACCCTTGTTAAAACACAAAATGTTGCTGGTAAACTACCCCTTTCCCTTAACCGATCTTCACCAACACCAATAGGTATTGAGAACTCTACAATACAGGGCTGTATGCAAAACATCATTTGATTCTGTTTGAATTTGCGGCTGTTATCGTTTACTATAGACAAAAATTACCCTTGATAAAAAACCGTTGCTGGTAAACTACCCCTTTCCCTTAACCGATCTTCACCAAAAACAATAGGTCTTGAGAACCCTGCAATTCAGGGCTGTATACAAAACATTAGTTGATTCTCTTTGAATTTACGGCAGTTATCGTTCGTCATAGAAAAAACACCCATGTTAAAACATAAAACGTTGAAGGTAAACTACCCCTTTCCCTTAACCGATCTTCAACAAAATCAACAGACCTTGAGTTCTGTATAATTCAAAAAGGTATGCAGAAGGGTAGTTGATTCTGTTTTAATGTATGGCAGTTATCGTTCGTCAAAAAAAAATTACCCTTGATAAAACATAAAATGTTGCTTGTAAACAACCCTATTCCGTTAACCGATCTTCACCAAAACAAACAGGTCTTGAGAACTCTACATTTAAGGGCTGTATGCAGAATATTATATGATTCTGTTTGAATTTGCGGCTGTTATCGTTTGCCATATAAAATACCCTTGATAAGACAAAAAACGTGTCTGGTAAACTACCCCTTTCCCTTAACCGATCTTCACCAAAAACAATAGGTCTTTAGTACTCAACAAAACAGGGCTGTATGCAAAAACGTATTTGATTCTGTTTGAATTTGCGGCTCTTATCGTTTGCCATAGGAAATACCGTTTTAAAACATAAAACGTTGCTGGTAAACTACCCCTTTCCCTTAACCGATCTTCACCAACACCAATAGGTATTGAGACGTCTACAATACAGGGCTGTATGCAAAACATCATTTGATTCTGTTTGAATTTGCGGCTGTTATCATTTACCATAGAAAAAATTACCCTTGATAAAAAATCGTTGCTGGTAAACTACCCCTTTCCCTTAACCGATCTTCACCGAAAACGATAGGTCTTGCGAACTCTACAATTCAGGGCTGTATGCAAAAGAGTAGTTGATTCTGTTTGAATTTGCGGCTGTTATCGTTTGCCATAGAAAATACCCTTGTTAAAACATAAAACGTTTCTGGTAAACTACCCCTTTCCCTTAACCGATCTTCACCAAAATCAATAGGTCTTGAGAACTTCACAATTCAGGGTTGTATGCAAATAATCATTTGATTCTGTTTGAATTTTCGACTCTTATCGTTTGCCATAGGAAATACCCATTTAAAACATAAAACGTAGCAGGTAAACTACCCCTTTCCCTTATCCGGTCTTCACCAAAATCAATAGGTCTTGAGAACTCTACAATTTAGGGCTGTATGCAAATAATAATTTGCTTGTGTTTGAATTTGCGGCTGCTATCGTTTGCCATATAAAATACCCTTGTTAAAACATAAAACGTTGCCTGTAAACTACCCCTTTCCCTTAACCGATCTTTACCAAAATCAACAGATCGTGAGAACTCTACAATTCAGGGCTGTATGCGAAACATTATTTGATTCTGTTTGAATTTGCGGCTGTTATCGTTTGCCAAACAAACAAAATTACCCTTGATAAAAAAAAACCGTTGCAGGTAAACTACCCCTTTCCCTCAACCGATCTTCACCAAAGACAATAGGTCGCGAGTACTCTATAAATCAGGGCTGTATGCAAAAAATTATTTGATTCTGTTCGAATTTGCGGCTGTTATCGTTTGCCATAAAAAAAATCTACAGATAGACACACAGACACACACACAGACACTTTTCGAAAAATGACTTTTTTTCATGTTTTAAGTGTAGTACAATCATATTCTGCAATAATCTCGAACACGATTTTTTTTGCCATCACCATACTTCCATTTCCTTAAGGAACATGGAAGTAAAAAGTTACTACTAGGCCCATATTAGTGCATATAGCTGAAAAAATAATAAAACAGCCTAAAAATTAAGAGATTAACAGAAATCGTCAACTTTTTACGACCTTCTGGGAGGGGCGGCCCCGGTCGTCCCCGTCCCGTAAATCCGCCTCTGACCGAAAGCATTAAAAACAAAAAATGTTTATGCTGGTATTGCATCGCTTAAAGGCAGATGTTTCTCTTGTACAGAATTTTTCTATCCACTAAAAGAACACAAGATGGTAGGAGCTTGTGCAGAACGGCACCGTATTACAGACAGAATTTACAGACATTGAAAATGTCGAAGAGAATTATCGTTTTGCATCGTGAATTCTAATTATCACGTGTCTGACGAGACTGGAACGGAGAGAGAAACGGCACAACCTTTCCGAGCGCAGCTTCCTTTTAATTTCCTCTCTTATGTCACACTTAACTGGACAAAATCGATTGCCAATTTTTCTGCTTGTTCCACGCGTCGTATTCAGTGAAATAACAGTGTGCTGGTGGATAGAGATCATGTCGGTTATTATTTTTACCGTGTGCTAGGCAATAAATTTTACACCCTTGTGTGCGTGCGCGCGCGCGCGCGCGTGTGTGTGTGTGTCAGTTCAATTAGTCGCAATGTATTGTCACCAGAATAGCCTACACCTTGACATATTACTTGATAAACTTTTTTCTGCAATATGGTTTATTGCTTTAATTCACATTAATTCATAGTCGATTTGGTTAAAATTTTTGTGTGAGAAGAAAATATTTGAAGACCTTGATGGACAAGAAATGTCCAGTGCTTGATGGATCAAGAAGGAATGTTGTAGTCTTCTGGACGACTATAGGACACAACTCTCTAGGTGGATCTCCATTTTGCCATCTTGCCATCTTCGATGTGTGTTTTATAATGTAAGATGACTCTATCATGAGCCAAAAACACCCTTGGTAGAAACACTTGAAGATAAATGTTCGTGGACGGTACTTAATAACGCTTCACTGGGAACCAAGAAGGGGTATGGCATGGTAATCTATTGAATGCCGGAATATTAATTAAATAAATAATATTTTTTGAAAAGTATAATTGAGATCATAAGGATATTCAAAATACAAACGACTTTTGTATCCCCAATACATCAATTAAATAGGCCTACATTAGTAATTTATTCAGTGGACTTCTGTCAACGTCAAGTTAGTACTGGCTGATACTTCTCTTGATACCGAATAAGAGAAAATTGGGAGAATGTCACACAATAGGATGACCAAACAACTAGTGAGTCACAGTTCCCATGGGCGAACAAATATGTGTAAAGTTTTCAGGTTGAAACACGAAGATCGCCTAACCTGGACTGAGAAAGAAGAACGCTTACGTTAATTTCATTTTAATAAAATTTAAAACTAAGATGCACAGTTTCATACCTAAAGTACTACACAGTAATTATAAACATTTTGAAAAATCCAAAGAAAAGTTTTTGTCAGTTAAAGTATTCGAATTTAATAACTGCTTATCTCCGTTTCATTAAAAGAAAGTTAAACTCGCTGTGTACAAAAAATTCCTAAGTAGACAAAGGGGACGGCCGCTCCAGGTTTCATAGATAGGAGGACTGCAATAAAGCATGAGCTTAAAAAATACTGTTATCATTTCATAAAACTACAAATAAAATTTCTTTGAAAACACTGGTTACCTCTTACGGGATTCATTTCGGTGTGAAAAAATTATACAAATGGATTTAGATGTGACTTTACAATCGTTCAGTGGCTTTAAACAGTGTTTTTCAATATTTTTGATAAGGGGCACCACTAAAAAATTACTTTTTCTTCGTGGACCCCCCGTCTACTCCTTACACAAATACACATAAATGGTTTAACACATAATTATATTTATACGGATACCAGTTAAATCATATAAATACGAATAATACAATCAAACAATATAATATTAAAAAAAAAATTTCAAATTCCTTTATTGTTTAGGTTTGAAACACTTTTATTTATTACAACCAATTTCCTAAAAAATTAATAGGTAGCAACACCGTCACCTTTCGAAATGTCAAGTCACGTAAGTATTATTTTTATATACTAAAGTATAAATTCGTTTAACAATATTAATGTATAACAATAGTTATAGATTTCTTTACAGATGCAAACATTGCCAAAAATTTACAACATATATGTACACACACACACGCACACACACAATATTACATAAGTCGTTAAGTAGTTGACAGGAAGTAATACATATTTACGGTTTTTGATTTGCAATACTTATGAAACGATGTGTCGTTATTATGTATCTAAGTTAAAAGTTACTTAAACGTTATTTATTATGTGTCACCTTATTATTTGTATGTTAAACTTATTACATAATTAATAACATTTTGAGTATGAAGGACAGGCTGTAACAAAAATTGTTTAAAAAGCTGTTAGTTTAACTTTTATTAATAATAATTTAACTAAGGGGGTAAGACAGGGAACGACCTAATATACTGTATTTCCAGTATTACTGGAGGTTAACAGACATTATAATGAGAAAGAATGGACGTAGAATAGCTGGAGTATAACTATAAAATTGGAAACTTAAAGTTTGGAGTTCAATCTTTGAACCTAACTTTCTGTGGTACGTGAAAATTATCAGCAGGGTTAGGTCGGACAAGTACCATCGTTAGAATTTACCGCACATAAGTCCTACCTACATACCGCTCCTTACTCTCGAAGCCCGCTGGACAGAACCGAGAAGCATCACAATTGACGCACCATTGTTAGTTGTGTAAACTTTCGTCAGTGTGGTGGTGCTTCCCGGGTCTGTCCAGCGGACTTAGAGGGTAAGTAACGGTTCTTTTTATATAGTTTTTCTGTAGTTGTATTCAACTTTGTAGAAGATGGTGTTTTTTTTTCTTTTTTTGCGGTCCACGCTTATTAGTGAACGAATCTCGGGTAGGCTTAAGTTTGTATTTAATGTACTTGTTTTCCTTACACTTGAAGACGATTACAGATTATTTAGTAGTCGAAATGTTGAGTGATAAGTTCTAACGATAGTAAATGTTTGACTACTATAAGGGTTTGATAAGATCTGGAGTTGTTTAGTGAAAATTCAGTTGAGGTGGCTAGCACGTTTGACGAACTCATTCTGGAAGCCATAAAGGTTTCTTCAGAATAAATGTGGATGAAATTGATAATAAGGCTCCACCAAGTGACAGTCGGTATAAGTATAAGAATGAAATTAAATGTTTTGTTAAATGGTAACAGATATAATATACGAGCCTCGCTATCCGCAGGAACTTCAAGATGATCCCTCTAATTGATATGATACAAAGCTCACAGCTGACACGGTTTAGCCTCGTCTGTAGAATAGAAAATCGATGATACACTAGTAGAGCGTGGGAAGCACCAGACCCAGGTTCAAGTGGGAAGACAGTATTAAAGTAAGTACAGAAAGGAGACTTCTATGCATTCATGTGCTTATAAAACTAAAATAAAGTTGATAGGATCAACTGTGAAAAGGAAAAGTTGGATGGGGACCTGCTATGCCGTTGAAACTGTTTCGCCGCCCCATCGAGGGAGAGTGGGAGGGGAAGGCCCAGGCCCAGGTAGGACTACACGGTTCGGGTAAGAATGGAAGAAGGTATGTGGCGATCAAGAGGCTGTCTGCGTAAAGGAAGAAATTGCAAGCCTCACCTCTGGGTTGAGGAGAAGAAGAATAATAAAGCTAAAAATATGTAATTTAACTTTAACGTAAAGTTAACTTTCAAGTGTTAAAGTTAAACCTTTTACAAAGTACAACCTACATTGTAGGACACCACCTTCTACGATAGGAGCAACACCGACAACAGAATATTAAACAAATATATTAACGAATTTTTTACAAATTTATTAAAGAATATGGAAACTATTAATTACAGAAATACATTAAGTGAAGTAACAAGAAAACTCAAATTTGTAGTTTCTGTTAATATATTTATTATAAGTCCTACATGGTGTACATGTTCATCCAGCAGAAATGGATATATTTATTTTGTCGAATTGTAAAAACTACATTTTTCATTTCGAATAAACTACTTCATTTTGAAGGATAAGATACCTTAGTAATTACATATAATGAAACTATTACTCAACAAAAGTGTAAATATAAAAAATGGGGTTGGTCGGTTAAGGGGAAGGGGTAGTTTACTTGCATTGTTTTGTGTTTTAATCATAGTAAAGTATTTAATTTTGATAAATAAGTGCCCCGAAAATGAAGTCATATTAATCCACTGTAAAATGGTATCTATAAATTAATAGGTTAGTTGAAGGGGAGGGGGTGATTTTTTTTTTAATTTCTTTTGCTGATAACAAGTAAAGTACGAGTATTTCATTTTGAAGGATAAGGATGGTACCTTATTTGAGGTTATAGGTCTATTTTTAGCCGTTCGATGCTTAAAATAACGCTTTTAATCACCTCAGCAATTACATATGATAAAACTACTACTGTATAAAAGTGTAAATATCGTTAATGGTGGGGATCGGTTGAGGAGGAGGGATGATTAACTGCGAAGTTCAGATATTTTATAAGAATAAAGTACCTAATTTTTATAGATAAAGTGACTCGAAAATAACATTATATTAAACGACTACTCCATAATTACAAAAATATCTATAAATAGTGAAAATAATTTGAGAGTGGGGAATATTTTTTTACAAATTACTCAAGTTCTAATTCAATTAATTAGAAATTGAGTCGAATTACTTACTTGAATTAATTACTTACTTGATAGATTAATTAATTACTTGAATCGAATTCAAATAAATGATTTTAAATATAAATCTTGGAACATGGAAGTCATGTATGGTTCTCCATACCGATATTTTCAATTACCTACTGTGCATTTGAGACATCCGTATAATCGGCGCCCTATTGAATGTTCATTAAATCTAGAATTCAGCAAACGTAACTAACAAAATCATGAGTACTGTATATTACTTCACAAATTGTTCAGCGCATTTTAAGATGACATTTAGTAATCCATTGATCTAATTAGGCTTCTGTAAAAGCGTCTTTTAATGCTGTCGAAAATAACGTTCTCAGAGATCTAAAAACTGAGCCGTTATCTAAAAAACCTTTCTTGCCTAGCATCCTAGAGTAAACGCTGTCTCCCCTCGTCCCACGCACGCGGCGAGTCTATATATATTTATTATTAAGAGGCACATTCATCATCATCAGTTTTCTGTCATTTTTGACAGCGCCGGCTGGGTCGTCTTGTTCTTCGTTGGACTCTACAGATCCGTCTTCGCTGAGCCATCGTTCGTTCTATGTCGTGTTCTTTCTTCCTACACGGCTCGGCACCACGTGTTGTTCTGTCTAATAGGGCGACGTTACCGCGACCGTTTATAAATAGCCTTTGTTCTCGTCCCACTCTGTGATATCGATTAGAACATACAGCTTGCTTTCCTTACATCGTTTTTCGAAACGAGTTCACTGAGTCATTGATAGTTTGTACACACATCGATTGAGCGTAATTAAGATAGCACAGCGTGTGGGGGGAGAGGGGGAGAGTGTACACAAGCATTTTATTATTCAATAAAATATAAATATAAACTTTTTAACCAGTAAGCTCCTTCAGCTGCAGAACTCGCTCGCTATTTTGAACCAAATAAATTTATTATTATTTAAAACCAATCCTACTAAATTTTAACTTTTTAAATCAGTGTGCTAAGTTGTTAGTAATATTCTTAGCATTACCGTTTATTTCATTATTATTATTATTATTATTATGAATTCAGTAAACACTCAAAAATCCCCCCTACTGCACTGGTTGAGTTAAATTTATATACATAATGCCTAAATGACAAATAATTTAAGGCTAACCTTTTATGTTTATCTATGTTTCCACATCTGTCTAAAGGTAGACAGATCTAATACTTTTCACAAACATTCGTAACTAATAATAATATGTAAAATTTTTTCTCAAACATAGCTTACAAACTTTCTGACGACGGTTCAAAATTACACGGATTATTGAGAGATATTGATTTTGTCAATTTATCACAGATACTAAGTTCGTATTTTGAATAAATTCCTCATAATTTGCTGTCCCATATAGAATGTTTACAATTTTTCAAATTTTTGCCCAAGGTGCCCTAAAGTTAAAATATTTTCTAAGTATTCGGAAAACACTATATTCAGATTGGGACTAAAATTCTCTTAGCCTCATACCCGTCATAGATTCTTAGAATCTTTTTAAAATTTTGCCAAATTTTGTGGCCCCTGGTGGCCTAAAATTTTGAAATTTCCAAACTGTACACTATATTCTGATTTAGTTTAAAATTTTTTTCACTTTGATGTCTACCATGGATTTATGCAATATTTTTAAAAATTTTCGCCCTCACATTGGAGAGATCAATCTGGTAAACGATTTCGCACAATAGTGGGATCTTCGTCCCAATACTGGGATGGTCTGGCGCCAGGGCTGCCAGTAGTCCTGACTTTAGAGACCAAATAGAACCCAATTTTGTGGCATCGAATAAAGACTTACTTCAATATTCAGTATCGAATGAGTGAATAATCAGACGAGTAAAATTTGAAGTCACTGATCAGCGGACAGACATCCAACTAATCTGCGGAAAGACTGCTTTCTTAAACGAATCTTAAATGGTGTGAAACGAGAAACAAATGTGTTCAGCTTGTAAAATCGGAGTTGACTGTTCAGTTTACTTTTAAATTTCCTGTAATTAATTTTACCAACTTATGAAACAAATGTGAAATTTATAAAATTGTAAAATTATACAATTATTAGTTAGTTGAAAAATTTTATTAAAATAACAATTAAATTCAATTAAAATATTTTTTAATTGTGAGCATTACCACTTATTTATCATTTTTATTGAATTTTTACTAGACCAAAATTATATTATCTTATGTCCCCCTTTACTTTAAAAAAATCCTATATTTTTTTAGCTTTACACATCTTAATCCCGATTTTTACAATTGATAATCTGGCAATGCTATCTGGCATAGTTGCCTTTTACATTTTTTGGAATACAGCGTCTGTCATTCGCTCCACACGGGACTTCCAATTTTCGTTAATTCTGTCTGTTCTAAATTGTGACTACAAACATACAGAGAAGTGTGATACGTGAGAACCGTACTTTACACAGTCAGCACTGTATTCTATTGTTTCTTTGTAGGCAGTACAAGTGGTCTATCTATTACTGGACTCAAAATTTGATAATTAAATCTATTAACTTTACAAGACCCTTAACGAGATTAAATCTCTTCACACACGTTTTGCAAACTAAAGTACAGAGAATTGTGATTATTCAGTTTAAATAGCAGTGAAGTTCCTTATAAATACTCGCGTTTAACCTCGAACCACCCCATACTATTTACTGGCTTAGTCAAAGCATATGATAGCGTTTTTCATTTTGTGGAAGATTGTGAAGGACTATGAACCAACAGGACTTCGAAAATATGTATGTAAGGGTGGGGGTGGATGTAAGTCTTGTATATAAATGACTACACGAAAACGCGAGGAGTTGTATGAGAGTTAGTTACAAATGTATCTAGTGACAAATGATTAGAAACAGAGGGGCTGTAAGCTATACCCCAATTCTGTTTGGAATCAACTTAAACGGGTTTCGGATAAATGGAGAAGAAAATGTTCCAATATACGAGTATGTAGGCTATTTTCGATGGAAAGCTATTTACAGACGACCGTGTCATCCTACCTGAAGATCGTTTGGACATAGAGTATATGATTTTAGAAATAACTATAACAAGACCAGTAGAAGGAGTAGAGTCTGACAATCAACTCCGAAAGAACAGAATAACTTGTGATTAGTAATGAAGCAAAATATTAGCATATTAATGGAGAAACTGTTCGAAATATGGCACAATATTCAATTTGGGATAAAAATTGGAATAGACATGAATAAATTTCTGGAAGATTTGGATTCGCTAATACTTCATTCAGACAACTGAATGTGTAGGAAAAAGTGTAGTAAAAGTATTGTTAAATAAAAAACACAATATTAGAAAGCAAAGTATGCGCCATAATAGAAAGTACTGACAGATATAGTGTTGAAGTTTGAGAGATTAATGTAAAAAAAAGCTCCAACGTCGAATCTATAGAGGCGGATTAATGAAGAAGGTGCTGAAGACTTACAGTACAAAATGTCAGGAATCAGAGATACGGGATTGAATGGGAATTTACATAAGCATTTTGAAATATATGAACAAGAAGAGGCTACGATGACATGTACGTATGCAGAAGGCGTCAAATGAAAGACTATCTAAGAGGGTCAGTGACTGATCACTTCCAAATATGCCTAACCGGAAAAGGGGAGGGCCGAATGTACAGTGAAAAGAGAACATGGGAGGAAGCTATAAGAAATATAAACATTACGGATCAAGGTCGTTTCCATAAACGAGAGACGATGTGAACTGTAAAACAACTTGCTCTATTAATATGTTCACTAAAAATATTTAGGGACGACAGTGGAAACGAAAATGAAATAGAAAAACATGTAAAAAAGAAAATAAGTGAAATTGGACTGAAATCAATATCAACAGTTGTACTGGCGTTTGGGCATAAGTCCAAATTGCCACTATAAAAGAAAATATTGATACAGACGAACTTGGTTACATTAATTTTGATTAATACCAACACTCGGATAAATCCAATAAATCTGAACGGAACATTTAATTTGTTTGAATTGTGTGCAGCAGTTTATGAATTCATTTTTCGCGTACAACGAACAAAAGTTTGCTAATTAGAAATTGCCAGAAGTTAGAAAACCTTGGAATATTTACTAGAATTGGTGTGATATTTAATATTTATAGGGTAATGTGGAATGATTATAAACAGATCATATACCATAAACCTTTAACACTATAACCGTGTATGTGTTTCACAACTACAGCCACAGCTACTGAATATAAATTACATGTTTAGAAACATCTCTATTGTGTATGGAATGTTCGCATTATTGAACTTCGTCCTACGAATTTATTCCAGGAATAGAATCTTTCTGATATGGCGTAAAATTTGCTCGATGAACAGGAATTAAATTTATAATTTAATTCCAATTAAATTTATAAAAATAAGTAAACATGTTTAATTTAACCGTAGTACAATAATTTATGTCTGTAATATTGGTATCACAAAAGCGACGCTTTTGTTTCGATAAGTTGGCACTTTGTTAATTGTTTCTGTGAAAAACTGATAAGGCGACGTAGTATTCAAGCTTTTATAATACGTTAATTGAAGCCACAGAAAATGTTAAGAATACCGTGGAGTGTCCTTGGAACTAATTCTTCAATTCCGTGTGTCCTGAGAGAAGACCGACTTCTTCCAAGTATATGGTGGCAAATTCTGAAGTTCTTCGGTCACGTCTTAAGACAGGACGGAAATAAAGGACTGGTCATTCATGGCCAAACGGATGGACAGAGAAATTCATGTGACTCACCGGTCCGATTTAATTACCAAGTTGAAACGCTGCCAAACTTGGTGTTCTAAACTTTACCGTATAAAGAATGAGGTCATAAGAGAAGAGTTACAAGTTTTTAACTTCAATGAAAAATTAAAAGATTACAAACAACCGTGGAAAGAACATTTAGAAAGAATGTCAGATTCCATACTGGCCAAACAAGTCTGGAAATACAAACCTATAGTACACAGGTGTGTGGGCAGACCCAGGAAGAGACATCTTGAGGATCTTTGAAGGCGGAACAGGCAGCACTTTGCCTGTGCCATGATGTGAAGATGATGACGATGAAACGCTGACAAATGTGTCAGTGAAGAATGTTGTAATAACGGCAAGCGACAGACGAATATAGAGAAAGTTAATTTGTGTAGCCTATATACAATGTGTCACGACGCTGCATCCATCCAGGGCCCGCCGTAAGCGAGATTGCAAGGTCTGCGCTGCACACTGGCGGGAAATCACATAATCAAGGACGTGCATAAATGAAATGCTTTACATATCCAATCTCAACTTTTCAATGGAGAAGGCCCCCGAAGCCCCGGAAAATTCAGTGGATCCGAAACGTAACTACAAAGTAGTTTTTTTTTTTTTTTTGCGAACTCCAAGATCAGATCGTATCCTCTTTGAACACCGGGTTCGGAAACTTAAAAATATTGGATAGTGTATTTGGATTTTCGGATTTTCAGTAGTAATTTGTTTAATTGCCCTAAAGATGGAGTAATTATATACTGTAGTGATATAAACTTAAAACTTTTCTCGAGATGAGGCAGAAATCGACGGGTCTGGCTTGTTTCATGAACTGAATGGTGTAAAAATGAATTTTTTCTCTGATCTGTTGGATGAGCTGAAAAGTATGTTTCAGCACCTTCTCCAAATTAATTTGCTCTCAACATTCCCGAATACAGAATATTACTTAACGGTATCAACTGGCGAAAATCACTCTCTACATTAAAAAAATAATAAAATGTTATTTAAGATCGACTGTGGTTTAGAAACCTTGAGATAGGAAAAATGCATGGGGCGACAAATTCAAAATTGCATGCAGCGCACGAACGCCTGACGGCTGTCCTGGTCACGACGAAAAAGAAACTGTACATGGATGTAGCCTAGTTGTCCGCGTCTGTATACAACATAAAGTCCATCCAGCTACATCCCCAGACGCTTCTGTTGTACATAGTAAGCAGTTTTTTCCTTGGAAAAAATGAAAAGCAGTTATTCCGACGAAGATAGACGTACCGCTGTTCTAACTGTCGATGCAGACGAAAACAATTTTTGTAGAATGAAACTGAAAATGTATTGGAAACGTCAACGGAATTTGCGAGCGTGATCGATGTGTAGTCAGACAAAATGTTTAAATCGCTCAGTGAAATGAAAAACCATTCTATATTCAATCAATTGATGACTATTTCCTACTTCCTGGTATTACATAAGCTTCGGCTCTTTTCTTGTATTTGAACTATTTGACCTGACATGCTCTCAGTTATCTATTGCACTTAAACGAAATACATATATTATTTTAATGTAACTATACAAAGCATTAAATTCATTTATATGACTACGTTTTGTAATTTGATACATTTATCTTCTGTTTTTTTTCTTTTTACATTAAATTTTGCAGTTTGTAAGCAGTGGCGTATCTAGAGTTTGGCCTTTGGGGGGGGGGGGGATCCGGGGTCCGGTCGAGTCGGTTTTATACAAAAGAAAATACAAATTAAGACTAGGCAACAGTGCTATATTTAAAGTGGCTGGAAAACGTGTGATAACATCCTGAAATCAATCCCATTAAAGTAAACGATAATAACACAATAAGAATACGCGTTATTGAAACTTTATTTAGAAGATTAATTCTAAACAAATTCTAAATTTTGAGTGAATTAATTTTCCTATATTTCATATTTCAAACGTATACGCAAATGCTGTGTAATAAACCTGTTTGTATATTTAAACAAGAATTACTAGCTTAAAAACACAGCCAAAAAATAATAAAAGAACCTAAACATTTAAGAGATTAACAAAATTCGTCAATTTTTCGACCCTCTGGGGGAATCCGGTTCCGTTCGTCTCCCCCCCCCCGTAATACGCCCCTGTTTGTAAGTTTTTTTTTTTTTTAATTCTTTGCATTGTACATTGTGAAGGCTTTATATCAGAGGAAACCAACTTTAAAATGACTGCTGACCTCGATTTCAAGTAGAATGGTAGATAAAGCGTTGACCTCCCCATCTTCCAAACACTTCAGGCTATTAACGACTGTCTTATTTGAGAATAGTCAATACGGTTTTAGGCTTGTACTTGTTTCGCGAACTGTGCGAGTTTTGGTCTAATACTGCTGAAATTTAAGTCATCGGTCGTCCCTTGCGACCACCCATCTTGTATAAGCTGCGCTTCTAAATTAGACTAGACGAATCCTGGATCACTGATCTTCTCCGGACCTTCACTGCTTTACGTGAAAACTTAACTGTATGTCAAAACTTTCAATTAATTTATAATTAACACGTGTTTGTTAAAACGAATTTTTTATTACAACAAACGAATAAATTCGCGTGATCTCTTGTTCGTTGCATGTTTCACTGCATACAACCAGGGTTTGAATCCTCTCTGGATAGCGGTATACGGATTATAATTCTGACCTGCATGAAACAGAGCCGCTGTTGAAGGTTGTCAAACTTTCCAAAAGACATTTCTAAGAATATAGTTAGCGCTCTAATGAAGACTGTACGTTACAGACATCTGCACCGAGACCTTCGGATTGGGACTAGTGGAATAAACATTTTCCTGTCACGTTCGTTCGCCTCAACGTGTTAACATGGAAGGTGTCCAATTCCTTTTTAATTGAAAACTAATTGGATTGTTGAGAGAACAAAACCGTCTAAGCTGGTGTCGTGTTCAGTGTGAGGTCAAAGTACAACAGCTCGCGTGTATTTAAGTCTAATAACAAATAAGTTCTTATATCTAATAACATATAAGAAGTTACTTTAAATTCCTTTGAATAAACTATTGATTTAATAATTTATAAATACAAAAAAAAAATAGGTTTAAAGTTTATCTCTGTATTTTGACGTGAATTTAAATGGGTATAAAGAACATTTTGGCTTCATTAAGGAAAACATCGGGGACTCCGAATGGAAAGAACGTCTGGCCAACAGGGATATGGGCCATCACTCTGTAACACTTTAGGAAGCAATCTAATACTGAATAAAATTAAAATGAAAATTATATTAAATTAAATATATTAAACATATTAAATAATTAAAAATAAAATTTAAATTTAAAATGTTTTAAGGACATTTTTTATAACAGAAACGCGGAAATGAATATGAAACATAAAAAAAGAGGCAGTCAGACGACAGAAATTGTTTACTGAAGAAGACCGGACGGAATAGTAAATAGTAGACCTAATATCGTCAAGTGAGTCAAGAGAGTAGTGGTCATGGGTTGTGAAAAAGTCAGAACAAATGATTAATTTGGTATGACACTCTCAAAAGAGTGAAAGAACGTGTAATCCGAAAGCAGCAGCAGAATGGGAACCAGACGAATATAAAATGCCAGAAAGAACTGGATAAACAAATATGTCCAAACCAGAGGATGCGGAAACCAGGCACAGAGAAGAAACACGACCAAGGGGAATCGATGGACATATTTTGTATTTAAGAAATTCTTTGTGCATGCTTTAAAGATGTTTAATGTAAAGGTGGGTTTTATTGGTCACAACCCTTGACAAAGAAAAAAAATATTTCAAACAAAAAAATTAGATAATTACGTAGAATCATTGTATAAGCGTACAAACAGAAATAGGAAATCAGGGGAAGGAAGGACGGGTAATAATACCGTGATAACAATAAAAACCCACACGGCGCAGTATGTGGGCGGTTATATATAATGTACGATATACAGCATGCTGTAGTGTATAAAGCCTTACGAATGATACCAAAGCGAGGCACGGCCAGGTAACATTCCTGAGTCTAGGCTAATTCTGAACTGTTGTGTAGCAGGCGAGGGAGGGTAGGTAAAGTATTAAAACCGGGGTCACAGGGGCGGGCGGCGCGGTAGCGGTGAAGGTGGTGGTGGTGGTAAACTGCATCCCTCTGACAACAAGTAGGGAAAGAGAGAGAGAGATGGACGGAGCGCGCGAGGGTTGGAGCTGAAAATATTGATTCGGCCCGGACTCGACGGAACGTCTCTTTAACGTTCTATCCCACTTTAAAGGGAAGCAATGAAAAGATCCACAACACAACACATACAGCATAGCTGAGTGAGAGTTATACTCTGGCGGGGAAAGGGTAGATATATGACTTGTGTCTCAAGGTCACATCAAGGGTGACAACAGCGTAAGAAAACAACACAATGACCGATTGTAGACACTTCCACTTCCTTCGTCCTTGTCCTCTTTATTTTTGTTTGTTTACGTCTTATAAAACTTAAATTGGGCAACTGACGTTTCTGGATAAATAAACAATATATTCCGAGTCACTTGTGACTGAATAAAATTGTGCGAAAGATTCCCAATTTTCTGGCAGTTGTGATAATTATAAAAATTAGTGTGTGTGGCTGCAAGTTTTCGAATTTATCTGCAATACGTTAAAAAACGTATCATAGTCACGTTTATTATACGATACACATTTATAGCCATCTCTGTCTTCTTCTTCTTCTTCTTATACTGACGTTATAACCCAGTATAGTTTTAGCCTCTTCAATCATTTTTATCCATTCACCCTTCTCATTACATAGTCTTCTCCATCTTCTTACCCCCATATTCTTCAGATCCTCCTCAACATCCTCGATCCTTCTCTTCCTTGGCCTACCTCTTGATCTCCTACCTATTGCTCTCCATTCTAGAATTTTTCTGGAAATTCTGTGTTGTTCCATCCTCATTGTGTGACCCACCCAGGCTATCCTTCTACTCTTTAGAAAGAGTAAATCTTACTATATCAGTTCCGTGTATTAGATTACGTATTTCATGATTCCTTCGTATTCCCCATGAGCCGTCGTTGTTTTGCACTGTTCCAAGAATTTTTTTCTGTATTTTTCGTTCGAATATACGTAAATACTGTTCCTCATTTTGCATTAATGCCCAGGTTTCACATGGATATGTTACAACTGGTATAATTATGCCTGTTTATAGATTTAATTTTAATTATTTGTTCAGTGCTTTCGACTTCGTCAATTCTGATAGGCGTAGTATCATCGGTTACCACTAAGGATTCTCTCCTCGATGTTACTGCTTGTGGTGTTAGTTTAGTTTATTTGTGAGACTGGGTAGGAAAATTCACTTGCGTGTTCAAATTCATTATTTTCGCATTGTAGAGGTTGTCAGTTGTAAGATCTTCTTGTTATGTCCATGTATTTGGTTTTTTATAATTTATTTTCAGTTATCTTCCCATTGCCTCGCTATCTACAGCTTCTTTCAAAGAGTTTTTGTTTCTAGTTATAATGGCTACATCATCAGTATAAGCACGGATTTATGTGGTTTTTATTCTTATGTGTCCCCTAATTTCCATCTTGTTGATTACTACTTCTAAAACTAAGTCAAACAGTAAAGAGTGCAGTGCATCTCCTTGTCTAACGCCTGTGGTTATGGGAAATGTGGATGTGAACTGACTGCCAACTCGTATCGTTGCTCTGGAACCAGCCATAGTCATTTTCACGAGTTGTACCAGTTTCTTTGAGTTATCAAGTGATAATAGACTTTCCAACATCTTTCCTCTGTCAATACTGCCAAAGGCTTGTCTGAAGTCTATAGGCCTATAGAGGTTATATAGATGTATGCTGTATTCATACGCCTGTCCCTGTATTTGTCTGATGGTGAATATTTTATCAGTTGTGGAGCGGCTCGGTCGGAATCCACATTGCTATTTTCCTAATATTCCTTCCTACTAACCTATTACAGTTTTATCTTCGCTGTAGGTTATCCTCTGTAAGGACCTACCCACAGATCATCCAGTCAGTTTATAATCTGTTAACTTCTTAACCTTCTTTCTATAAACATGTTCCTTCATTGTCATTTTTTTTCCTTTATTCATACAAAAAATATATAGATTAGTACTTATATCTTCATTGCGTTTCCTGTCTCTTTACTGATAACGTTTTACTCCCTTTAAAAACTTCATTTCAGCTGTCTGTGCTAGTAGGCGTTTTCCTTCCCCGTCATCTCCAGGTTATTTTTATTTTCAGAACTATAGATGAGAACAGGTAGGCCTACTCTCGTTTTCTTCGTATACACGAAGGATTTTCTAAAAGAGAATCTATGAATACCAGAACAAAAAAATGCATAGATTCTTTTATAGAATGTCATGGAGTAGTTACTTCGGGGAATGGAAGACCCATTTGCAGGTCAAGTTTGTGACTTGAAGCTAGTGTCTGATCTTTCAGAGAGTATCTTTCTTGATATTTCTTAGTTAAATTATTTTTTTTTTTCTAATTCTAAAGTCTTTTTATCATTTTATCTTTTCGTTATTAAGTTTTAACTAAACTAATTTCATGTACCAGTTTCTGTAGCTGATTGGTTAAAGTGGAAATTAATCTTTTATCAGATAATATTAGTAACAAGATTTTTTACTGAGATTAGGTTTAACAAGTGTTTTCGGTTTAACACGCGTCGATTTATTTCTTTCGAAACGAAACGTTTCGCCCGTGTTACTATGAGTCATTCTCAGTGGCTTGACTGAGACACAACAGAAAGTCTTGACACCACCCCTATTTGTACAATAAACCCTGTCCATCCTGTTACAAACAAGCCCGTAATCAACAACCCGTCCAATAACCCCCCAAAATGATAATGAATTATGTTAGAAACTGAAGCATTGTACACAGAAGAAATATTTAAGCACAATAATATTTCACATTATTTAGAACAGGTTTCTAAAGTCTCGGCAGTTTACAGCTATTATCTCTGTTAAAATTATTCTTATTTTTGTAAATTGTTACGAAACTTCGACATGATGTTTATTTTCACAACTGTGCGTCATTATTCCTGATTTCTCCGAGTCGCCTTTCTTTGCATGCCTCATGTGTTCTTGCACTCTCGTCATCATCCATCTCCGCGTTTCGCCCACGAACACATCACCACAACTGGCTGGGACCTTGTAGACTTCAGGAGTTGATAGACGTATCTTGTCTCTCGCCGATGGTACAATTGGCCTACCTCCTAATCGGCTTACATACAGGCTGATGTTACGTTTCTTCAAAATCCGGTCGATTTTGTCAGTAGTCGAACGTACATACGACAAGTAAGTGCCTCGACTTTCTTCTTCAGCTTGCGTCCGTACTTTCGACTTCACTTTTTGCTGGAGACTAATTATTGTGGCTAGCCTGCTTTTACGAAGGTTAGCCTTATTTCTATGCCGTGTCATTGTACCCTTTACTGGCGAAGCACTTTTCTCAATATGTCTTGTTCCGTTTTCATCGTCCGATATATAGGCCTATAGCGCTCTACTTGTTAACGAGTTTAGGGCTCCTTAATGGTAACTGGCAAAATTGTAAACAGTTAGTCTACTTAAATGTTTCTTTTGTGTATTATGTTTCAATTTTTAAAATAATTTATCGTAATTTTTTACGTAGAATACGTCTTACCTTTCAGGCCAGCAATAGGCACCACCAACCAGAAAATCGAGCGTTACGTTTTCACGTCACGTTTGAAACTGAAATATTATCTAAACGACAAAAGATTCACGCTTATATGAGGTACCATTCGACAGATAAAGGAACAAAGATAATAAATAGTACAATATAAGCGGGCTATTGCATCATCCAGCGCGGGGTGAGCGGGGGAAGAAATAGAAATGTTTTGCGCCGCTGGGCGCGCACTTAAATTAGTATTTCTCCGGTTTCCGATGAGATAGAATGAGGTGTGAGGTGTCGTTAAAATTGTCTCATCGAGTACTATCTACATAGTGTACCGTAATAGCGGTGATATTATTAAGAGGTTTGAATAATCGTAATTCAAGTTGTAAAAATCGTGTGTTCGGACAAAATGTCGCGGTGTATGGATGCTAAACGTGCTCAAAAGTATCGTAAACGCATACAGGAGAGTAGAGAAAATCATGGGGAATTCAAAAAACCCAAAATGACCAATGCCGAACGTCAGAGGATTTACCGACAACGCTTAAAAGACAAGGAAATAAATACTGAAGTCGAGTTGGATGAGGAAGAGCGCCCGACTTCGCAAGTGTACAAGAAACAAATAATCGATACCGATGTTGGAGACATGTGTCTTGTGGACATCACGCTAAATGGGAAATCGAGATTCGTACTCGGGTGCGCTTACATCCACCCGAACGTCACCATTTCCAATCTCAAGATGTTTGAGATTAATATTCTGTAATATGATTAAATATTCTGAAAGAACGAAGAAAATATTTGATGATGTGAGCGTAGACACCGAAGTGCCAATGGTGACCATGGGGGATTTCAACGTCGACGCACAGACTAATTTACCTGCGCTGGACTTCATGAAGGAACAATTCAATTTAGACCACGTGCCGTCGCCACCTACTACGCTGGGTAACACCACCATCGATTTGACTTTCACCAGAAACATCAGCGTTGATATCTTACCTTATATCAGCTACTTCTCCTATCATAGGCCCATTATAAATAAAGTCTTGCTTGAACCAACTAATTAACTTGTGTGATGATTTTGCAAATAAAATTTTGTACTTTGTAAAACTAAATATGTGTTTGTCCATTTTATTCATAACACATTAGCAACCCTAAAGCACACAGACGTATTCTACGCTCTGAAGATTTGCAGCCGTGGCTCCGACATAGCCCCCGCCGACTTTTTTTTTAATTATTGGACGGGTTGTATAAATAGGGGTGGGGCAAGACTTTGTGCTCTGTCTCAGTCGAGCCTCTGAGGATGCCTCATAACTGAGGGCGAAATGTTTTGTTTCATGAGAATAAATACGACATGCGTTAAACTGAAAAAACATTATTCTATTTGTAGGCCTACTAAATACACTGAAATACATTTTTCATCGGTATTTTATTTTCAGTCGTATATTTTTCTACATAAAGCAGACACGTTTTATATATTGTTAAATCTAGGTTAAAGTAGCTACTATCTATTAGGATTATCCTTTCTTTTATAATGTCTTTTGTAATGGGAAAGAATTTGTGCGATCAACATGTTCATCATCAGTTTTGTTGCTTGGAATTTTTTTTTACTTCGACTGTCAATGACAGGGAAAACCTCATTTTTGACAGGCATCTCTGCAGTCGTACACCACTAATTTGTAATATCTGTAAGAAAAACAGCTTACATACGTAAATTGTCTATCTTTCCATCTGTAAAAGTAGGCTACTTGTATCTAACAATTTTAGCAGAATTTGATCCATCTCTGATACCAATGGCTTAGCTACGGGACGGGATTATGGGAACGATCCCCCCCCCCGCAGAGCAATTAAATATTTCATTCAAATTCCATAAGCACTTAACGTAGGCCTAATGCGTGTGCTATAAGAAGGCTTATAAAAAAAACTGTATAAATAGTTATATGGCAGGAATCCTGAATATCTCATTTGCCCTGAGAAAAATGAGGAGTCCAACTTTCAAGCTGGTCTCATCCCCCTCCTCCTAGAAGCTAGTTACCCCCCCCCCCCCCCCAGGATCAAATCGTAGTTACTCCCCTGCCTGATACAAGTCCTTGCAACAGCAAATGACTTCACAAGTCCTCTGAGGAACGTATTTTGCTTGATGGCTCATAATTTGAATCATCCTTTGAAAACTGTATTACTTATCAGAGGTGCCCATCCCCCCCAAAGGCCATGGTCCAAGCCCCCTAAGTATTCCGACATCCCCCCCCCAAATTTGATTTCGTGGGTAGGGGATCACAATACGAGGGTATGGAATAACCCCCAGTTAACGGTGCATCTAGGGGTTTTATCCAAACATTGTTGAAAAACTAAAGCCATTTAAGCAATTATTGGAATCAAAAAACTAATGCTACTTTTTTTTATCAATACCAAAAGGTTTTCTAGTATGCCTAATCTTCTTCTTCTTCATCCTCAAGGTTTAAACCAAGAATGGGTTGTTCCGGTCTCAAATAGACAAATATTACACCTGGTCATTCCAGCGCTTCCTCGGACGTCCCACACCTCCCCGTCCCCTCGGCTTATAGTTCCATAGTTGTTTGGGGATGTGGCAGTCATCCAGCTTATTTGAGGCAATTTAGTAGTGAATATGTCCCCTGGATATGTTACTAGCATATCGCAGGGTAAGACGTATGGTGGGGCTGCCACCTTCAGGCTTAACGTCCAGCCCGACTTTCTGTCTGGGTGTTCTCCCATAAACTGGCCTGTCTTACCAGACTAAAGAGACCAGTTTTCCCTGTTGAGACATCCATAAGGATCTTTAATGTGGTGGTTTTTCCTTGCCTACCACATCCTACGTCGTTGACCAATGGAAGGTCATCCGTCTTTAGGGGCATTTCTCACCCCAAGGGCAAGAGGGTCCCCTAACATCTACTTGACAATGACAAGAAGAGGAGGAACAGCTTATACCGGTTGTCACTCGGTCTCCAGAGCCGCGTTAGCCACTCATAGGTGTTGCCCATCCCACAATACTTAGAGGTGCGGCTGGATATTTCCCTTCATCAAGGAATGAGACCATAAGCCATTACTCATCCTCTCCAGTACTTTGGGGGACAGTATGCCTAATCAATAACTAAATTATGAGAAATGTAAAAGCTTGATCAAACCTGGCCTAACATAATTAGTAGTACCTACATTAGGCCTTATCAAAATGCAGTTACTTGATTTTGTAATTGCATTCCTTTTCTTCACTGATTTGTTTGATTTACGACGCTTGTAAGGGGGTAACTGAGTCCTTCGTTATGCAACTGGCTTAAATTCATGTAACTTCTATTTCCGACAAGGGATTTGAAAGGAAAAATATGATTGACAAATCCCAAAAAAATTTCCAGTGGTGCGACTTGCACCATGCTGTGGGCACCCCTGTTACTTATTCATGTGTTAACTAATATGGCGTTTAGTAACTTAAGTTTATTTTTATAAACTTATTAAAATTTTATACGAAAGATCAAATATGGCCAGCTACTAAACAACAATGGACTTATTTCACTTGTGCTCTGAAAATATGAGTTGTAACTATTAGTAGTATCTTGATACTCTAAAATGTATTCACTTTTGTGCTAGTATTGCCAAAAAAAAAACACATAAAATGAACTTGGTATACTTGTGCTCTGAACCATCCACATCAATGATGTAGGCCTAAGTTAAAAGTGTTTTGTTTATAATCGTTATTTCATAAGGTTTTAAATACGTTAATATTCTGACTAATTCCCGGGCTATTAGGCCGTGATCTAATGCTGCCCCTTGAAACAGACGTTTCGCCCCCACCATCGGAGGCCACCATCTTCGGTGTTACGATTTGTAAGGCAACTGGTACGCTGGACACCATATTCCACAGTACTATGCCAAAAGAAGAAGAAGAAGAAGAATCGTTTGGCACAGTACTGTGGAAACTGGTGAACAGCGCACCAGTTTCCAGTGAAACAGAAAGCAGCGTCTGTTTCAAGACCACGACCTAATAGCCCAGCAATTAGTCAGAACATTAACAGAGTTGATGCCGGCCGTGAGAGCCTAAGATACCAGTTTTTAATACGCTTTATACGTAATTAGGCCTATGCGTATTGTATTTAATGAATGTATTTACCAATCACTAAGTTATTAAACTAAAAATCTTACTGCATTATCTAGCATTAGAACTTGCAACACAGCAGTCTCAACTGTCGGCGAAATTTCAACAGAGTCAGAAATATAGCCAGATTATTAATAAATTTGGACGTAAAATATTCCATCTGATAGATTTTAAAACGTTCTGCATAGGTTTCTCATGCAATCAGTTTCGAATTTAAATTCTAAAAATAAGTTGTTGCTTTTTCAGAGTGTGTTCCCCCTCCAAACGGACGCGCCTCGTTAATTTCAACACTTGTAAGTGATCCCTGTCACGCTGACGATTCCGTTAGCGACACGTGCCCTGTCTCAGCGAAAGAGAGAGAGAGAGAGAGAGAGAGAGAGAGAGAGAGAGAGAGAGAGAGAGAGAGAGAGAGAGAGAGAGAGAGAGAATGTTGTGCAACTGCACGTGGAAATACGGCAATATTTTAGAGTGTTTATATAATTATTTATTTTTATAAAAAAATACAAAGTACGTATTAAAGAACAAACAAGGTTTTATATTATACACAGTACATTGGGATTCAAAGCGAACAGCAATTGCGTGAATCCCAAGATCGCCTAACTCCGCAATGCCAACTGAACTCAGCGTATCATGAAGTATACCTTGTCAAATTTTATTATTTTGGACAGAAATCAAAACAAAAAAACACACTATTCAAACCAGTAAATTTATTACTCTGAATTCGACTACACGAATAATTTAATGACACTTTTTTGTCTGTAAATCTTCTCAATTGATCTGAGAATAAAAATGCATTATTAAAAACGTAAAAACTACTTATATAATAATATATAAAAATAAATTAAATCGTCCGTAAGAGGTCTTCCCACTCCTAATCTCTATCTACAGTGAATCTTCTCCAATTCGGGCTTTCCTAACTCAAAATTAACGACAATTCGGACTACACAGAAGTTGGGGAAATTATTTTAAAATTATATTATAGATTCGTTATTTTTATAATTTCACCAGTGGTATTGTCCCAGCCCAGTCTTATTAAAGCTGCCGAAATGAGATTTCTCACGTACGTGGCAGTATATAATACTCTTCAAGATCGCGAAAGAAATGTCTTATTTTAATTTTGACTTACAAATATTCTTAAGACGTTTGTTGGACGTGTTTTCATACAAAAATCTACACATCTTCGTTTATTAAGTACTCTGTTCACTTGATCTGCCTTCATTTTTGCTCTTTTGCTCCCTTTTAATTGTGAAGCGAGGCGGCCGACGATCTCCTTGCCCCGTGCGCCAAAAAGGCTAGCTACGCCACTGTCTAAAGCTTCTCGACTAGCCTTGCCGGTGTGCGTTTCTGCCAAGGCCGCGCTGAAGTATCCTCTAGAATTTTCGAGTGCTGTTAAGGACGCATATTATGCAATCCTGCAGACTACAAATAGCCCACACATGCCGTTAGTTTCAATTTATTTCGGGCGATTGCTCACTGCGTTTCAAGTGGCTATTAGTGAAAAGTGATTATTGTGCGGGACTCTATTCGTTAACATTATTATTGCGTGTGGACATTTTTAATTTGAATTATTGTACGAGTATAATCTTGTTGAATACCTTGTTGGTTACAAACTGTTAATTGTGATAATTAGAACTTGTTTTTAGCGACTTCTTTGGTGTCTTGTATTTTGTTTTCCACTGTACCATACGACGATCAATCGTAACAAGAAGCAGACGAAAAATGGACAGAAACCATTTTTTTATGCGTTTTTGTAATACTTGCGCGTCCGACTGAACCAGCACCTGAACTTTACAAAGAACCGGCAGTGCTCTTGCAAACCTTCAATTTATATCCCTTGCGATAACGCACGTGGTAACTACCTAGAGATCTCTAGGCATCTCCCCAGACGCAGCGAGCGCTTAGCGTTTAGAGGTTGTAACTAAGGCGACTCCATAGACATCGAATGCATTAGACCCGCCAAATCTGAAGGTTACAGCTCACGCCAGAAACATGCATCGGTAGTCAGGATCTGTTCCTGGACGCATCGAAGTACATGATCACGTAGGCAGCACCGTAAGATGATTCCGACACTCATCGGGACAGGACCTAGACATCGCAATATGAACTGGAAGATACCTTACTGTCGAGTTCCTAAAATAACCATTTTTTTTGTTTACAAGAGTTAGGTGCTAACCGTACTGCTCAGCCTTCGAAGGATTATAAAATATTTTAAATTCTACAAATTGGCCTACATGCTATACCCAGCCCATTAGCTTCTTAAAACTCTTTGAAGACGTAGATACTTTTCCAAATAAGGACGCAGATTATCTCAAAGCTAACCTAGCTGTTCATCTGTTTACCGACTAACTCCACCTACAGAGGTGGTAACCACGAGTTCAACCACGGGAAAGACTAAGCAAGTCTCTTCATTGGAAGCGTGTAAAATCCCATCTCCATTCAGATCCCCTTTCCCGTTTTGCATATTCTTTAAACAAGTGTTGTTCATTTATACTCTCAATAATTTCCACACTTTTGTACACAAATACGAAGGAACTATAGCCTTTATCGTTACGATATTAAAAAATATAAACAGTTTAGGAAATATACGGTTTCTTGTTGTCCCGTACATTGTGGCCGACAACCAAAAGTGGCAGTAAATTACCGTGAAGCGTCCGAAACAAGGGCGCCGAACGTTGTGTTTGCAGGGTTGAAAAATGTCTGTAAAACACATTATACACACACAATTTCACCCTCACCGACGATGTGTATGTGTGGGCGTGCGCGCGGTATGTGAGTGCAGTACCGTTTATTTTATTATTCAAGTATGACTGTGACGGCAGTAGATAAAGTAGTTGAGAATTTTATTTCTATAAAACAGAAATTTCCAAACGTATTCGGCGGAAGTGGCGACAACATTGCTTTTACGGCTATATAAAGGCGTAAAAGGGACTGAAGAGGTTCTATAACTGCAGAGAAAGGTAACGTGGACAAAAAACCTTTAGACTGACGGTAAAGCAATGGGCTGAAGCCTCATTCTTGTACCGATGGAAGACCGTGGAAGACGCATTTGTAGATTAAATATAAGGACAAGTTTGTGACTTGAAGCTAGTGTTTGATCTTTCAGAGACTGTCTTGCTTACTACTACTACTACTACTACTACTACTACTACTACTACTACTACTACTACTACTACTACTACTACTCCACGCCGCTACAGCTCATGAAGAGCCCTGGCCTCCAGAACGACATGCCTCTACTCCTCTCTATCCTGTGCGACTCTTCGCCACCTTCTGACCCCCAGTCTTCTCAAGTCTTCGTCTACATCGTCCATCCATCTTCTTCTTGGCCTCCCTCATGCTGTTCTTCCTCCTGGTCCTCCAATGAATACTTTTTCACTGCCCTATCCTCTATCATTCTTTGTACGTGACTTTAACGATGTTTCACGAGCGTATGTTAATGCTGGAACAGCAACTGTCCTACAGTAGTTTATGTATGTATCGCTTTTTGCCTTATTCCGAGATTTCTGTGTATTACGCCACAAGTATTCCTTAAATTTATCAATTCTGTGGTATGTCCCATTTAACTTTCATAACTAGTGTCATAATCCAAATACTTAAAATACCTCTCTTGCTCAGAGTCTTGTTATGTAAAACAGTCCAATCCTCACTGAGTATTTATTTACCTTTAAAGGCCGTAGTTTTCGTCTCTTTTCTGTGATTTTGAATGGGAATTCTTAGCAGTGCTGATGCTGATTAAAAGAGAGATCTTGGCAATTCGTCTTCTTTTGATAATAACAGTCTGCATATAGTAGAGAATATACACTACTTAATTACATTTACTCATAATTGTCATTTATTGTTGATTCATCCCATACCAAAAGAAGAAGCTTCAGTAGAATATCGACGATTCAAACTAACGGAGACCGAAGAATGTTCAGGGTCGACTTTTTCTACGTTTACCCAGCGTCTAGTAGCGCATCTTACGTGTGTTAAATAAAAAACAACCGCCTACCTTAGTAGTACCCGAAAATGGAGACATTATTTTCTAATGTAATTTAAGAAACCGAGTCAAAGACGAAATACAGGGTGATTCAGATAAGTCAGAACTCCAACATTTATTTACCAACATCATTTAATATCAATATCATTTAATACATTTTTAATGTATTTAATACATTTAAATACCTTTATAAAAGATGCTGAAATTGTCCTCCATTTTGTAGTAAACACATATCGACTCGACGGCACATGTTGGTAAATAAGTGTTGGAGTTCTGACTTATCTGAATCACCCTGTATTTCTGTCTCCATTCAGGAAGACATATAAACATTAGTTAGTAAAGGAATACCAGCGATATAAGTGGACGCTCTTAATATATCAAATTAAAAACATTTTATTTAAGATGTAGGGCTACTCTTGGAAAAAGTACATTTGCATCAGCTTATATTTATTAAGATCATTATTTTTTATTAAGACGGCGGGAGTTGGCGCGGTGTGTCAGTGAAAGGAAGGGGTATAAAACGCTGGAGGGGCACATGGGAAGTGACGCAAGAGAGGAGATACTGTATCAGCTGAGCGCCGCTGCCAGTAAAACTTTCTAACCTTTGTTCTGTTCCAGTTTCTCCGCATACATTATAGACACCGCCTCACAGATTTCCTCGCCCTAATTGCTTCTTACACGCATCTCGCTGCTGTTTTCCCATCACCAGCTGAAAACAGAACGACGTAATGTATTGTTTACATCCGTTGTGGTAGACAAATTACAATTTTCCGAACAAGTTTACATCCTTTTGCTATTACGGCGACAAACAAATTTTGCTTGGCCATAACAAAATGTTTGATCAAACGGTTCCTGCAATTTCCTGCCCTAAAAATGTCCCACCCAAAATTGTTATTCCGATGATTTTATACCTATCTGTAACATTTGTTCTAGTTTTTAGCCATACTGAATGCATAGTTTAGATTAGGAACTAATAGAGTACGTTGTAATGTGATGTATCCGGCGATTCTTTTTTACATTATTCGAGGCAGGATTAAATAAAATACATTAATTTGTGTAAAGAATATCACAGAAGGCTACGGGGGTATTTACGGGGAGGGGGGCGAACGGGATCGGACCCTCCCCCAAAGATCGAAAAAAGTTGACGAATTTTGTTAATCTCTTAATTTTCGGGCTATTTAATTATTTCTCGTCTGTGTTTTTTCAGCTAGTAATACCCTTTTTAAGTGTGCAAACAGGCTTATTACATAGCGTTTGCGTATACGTTTGAAATATGAAATATAGGAAAATCAGTTTAGTAGTAAGTATCTAAACTATGTTTCAGTAACGCGTATTTTTACTGTGTTATTACCGTCTACTTTAATGGGATTCATTTCGGGATGTTTTCACACGCTTTTCAGCCACTTTAAAGTTAGTACTATTGATTAGTATTAACTTAGATTTTCTTTTGTATGAAGCCGACTCGTCCAAACCCCGAACCCCCTCCCAAGGCCAAATTCTAGATACGCCACTGCAGAAGGCATTAAATCATTCTTATAAATAGTACGAAAGCTTCAAAGACCGTCATGAATGACTTGAAGATCGCGATAGTAAGACAGAGGTTCTGCTATCGTGTTCCACGAATTTTTGTCGTTAGTTGCTACCAGACCCGAGTCGTAACATGTATATAGGCCTACTAGTTGTGTATACTAAATACACAATGATCGTGTATCATTAGTCAATTCAGACCAGGTATTAAATTCGAGCATTTAACGTCACTTGCGTGAAGCTATTCGTAGGAAATAACCATATTCATGGAAAGATTTATTATTTATGGAAATTTCAGCCCGATAATGCGCCTGCATACACGCCACTGCTTGTTCACGAATTTTAAGCAAAAAACGTCCTAATGACACCGCAGCTGCCATATTCCCAAGTTAGAGTTCCATGTGAGATTCACATCTTGCAAAGAAAAAAAAAACATGAGAGGGCAACGTTTTGCGACTGTTCAGAACATAAAAATCGCTGACAGAGTTCACGGAATGCAAACACCAACAAGTGCATTTCCGAAATGTTTTAAAAACTGAAAAATAGTTGGTGTAAATGTGTCACATCTGATAGATATTATTTTTAGGTGTCATTATAAATTCAAATGAATAAATGCGTAGTTACAAATAACCAAAAATTGAAAGAAAATTTTATTAAACTGCCTAATACAGACTCGACCAAAAAAGGATGTCAGTCGGAAGCTTTTGGTGTAATAGTGTACTAATTCCGCGGCACTTCCCGATACATTTTCTGTGCGCCAATGAGACTGGACTGTTAGTAAGATGAGATTATCGTTTTGAGCCCACGTTACCACAGTTAATATTCATCAACCGCAGATTATCAATGGAAAATCTTAAATGGAGCAGACCCTCGTGTCGTCGTCATTGTGCTGTCTGTATAGCCGTTGTTTAACGATATCCAGAAACATGTCAGCGACGTAGCTACAAGAAGCAATCTGAAGGTCAAAGTTTTATAAGAGAAATTAACGAATAATCCCTTTGCATTTCGACTGAAAATTTTTATTTTGTAATATTTGTTAAACCCACTCAGCTGTTTTAATGGATGTACTTAGGCCTATATTGTAAAACGTTTTGTTTGTAATTTGTTTATTTCATTATTTACAATTTTTAATAAATCGTCTTGTCGTGTTTTTTATTTTACTTTATTTTACGAAAATAACAATAATTCGCTAATTAAAGACGATCTAGAACTAATTAACTAATTAATTCAATTACTAGACGAATTATTAAAAAAATTTAATAGATATGCGCGTGCGCACCGAACATGCGCCGTTGACGCGAAAATATTTTATTCGTGTCTGGCAAATCTACCTATATTACTAAAACTAAATAAATATTGTACACCTACAATGATTTTAATATAACCGTCGGAACAGCTGATTGTTTAAACAAACATCACAACAATCGAAATTAATAAGTGGAATACAAATCGATTATTGGTTAGTTTCTTTTATAAACGTTTAACAATGCAGATTGTTTTTGCGAAATGTACGTAAGGTAGGCCAGTGTGTATAAGAAAATAAAGCTTGGTTGCAGAAAACATTTGTTATTGTGGTAATACTAAATACACTTAGAATAATATGTTTTTTTTCTATGTTATTGATCTCTTGGGCGGTCTTAACGATTCGTAAACGTTTTCACCCGTGTCTGCGGTAGACACTGCCGTGAAGAAATTCGCGGTCGGGTAAGTGGCACTGTGAATAGGCAGTTATTTAAAACAACACCGGACACGACTAAAGGTCAACGAATAAAACACACACACACACACACACACACACAACGTTGGCGTCCGCTGTCAGCTCTGAACGAACACACAATACGTGTTTGCAAGTGTCCGCTTGCTGAGTGTGCCTTAGTAACAGTATTCTATGCATGTAAGACGCGTCACTGCATATCTTCTATATAGGATACACGTATGTAGTTTATAAGAAAGTTTGACAGAGTCATTTGGCAAAAATTTTCAACTTTTCTTGAACATGTACACGTTCATGACAGCAGGGATAGAAAAATGATATATGAATCTTACAGAAGTCAAAGCGGCAAAACAGAGTACACTGGAATGGAGGCCCCAGAAAGGGACAGGACTACGCCACTGTTCAGCATATACGCCGAGCAGGTGATCAATCTTTTCGAGAAAGCGAATTGTAGAAGGGGAACGAAAACATAGGGTGAAATAACACCTTATTCAGATTTGCAGATGATATAGATCGTTTCGGTGAGATCTTCAAACTGAGAACGAGAGGATCTAGAAAGCAATCTGTTGTGGAAAAACGACTTGATGAGTTGACGTGAAGATAAACGGAAAAACAAAAGCGACAGTCACTGAAGATGCCGCTCTCTAATCTTCAATCTCATCGACATTAAGCACTTGCTTACAGACTTTTTCTATAGACCTATTTTTCAAGATTTTACTAGATTTGAACAAAAAGATCTAACGCGTAAAAATGCAAATTTTTAATTTTCTTCGTTGGATGTGTTCGATTGAAATACTTTTGTACGTCATGTTCGGATTCTTGCTTGTGTCAACTGTCTAAACGTTTAGCCCACTGGATACACAGTTTATGCTTGACAGTTAACTGTATTAGTTGTGTTTTGTATAAACGTGGTGAAAATGTCGCGGAAGCCTTTCAGTAATTCTACTATACAAAAACAAACGGTTTAAATACGGTGCACATGCTCCCAAGACGGTCACGGAGGAGCTGGAAACGATGACTGTAAAATAAAAAATTGCGGAATTGTACCCCATTACAATGTTTCATCTGTCGAAGGGGTATTTCGTAAATTCTACAGAAAACTAAGGTTTGATAACGGTAATAAGCTTTTTAATTGGTTGTAAAGCAATTACGGTAGAGAATTTTTTTTTGCGTAAACGGCACTGTAGCGGGCGTCAACTGTCAAGAGTGATGCATGGTATAGCCAAACGGCCGCCGTTAGACAATGACTTAAGAAAGACAACGCCTTGGCACAACAGATGTTGGACGTGGATGAACGACATAAGCGCAAGTGGCGACAATAACAAAGAAACAAAAGACGGTGTCAGTTCGTCACAACTACCGACAAAGCGTGTACTAAGGGGACGCCAACATTTTCGACATACACGTGTGAGTTAGCGGCTGCACATGGACATAACATTTTCCACAAAAGCAGCCTAAGAGCGGATGCAGTTAAGTACAAAGGAACTTATATAGCCGCACAGCGGGCAACTTGCTTACTGGCACGACATACGGAGCATCTTGTAAGGCTGCAGAACAGATGTTAGTTCCTGGAAGATGACCACCATCAGCGTGTGAACGTAACAAGGGAAGTCGAGGACAATACGGCGATTCGACACACCCGGGTTATGGTACACACATGTGCGGAAAGGAAATCGCTTAGAAAGGACACTAGGGAACGTAAGACAATCACATAACAGACAACCGTGTAATTAGGTCCGTCGTCATACGGGGAGGTGGTGTGGACAGCAAGACTTTTAGAGATGGGTCTTGGCTGACCTATCAGGAGCAAGGAATTCGGCAAAAGGCGGGTGTTTAGAAGACGTCAACATGGAGACAAGGGTGAAGAGCGAATGGGAAGTAGACTAGAGACCCCAGCCAGAGTATCCAGGAGGAGCCTTCGCAGAATCTGATGCGAGAAACCAATCATGACAGTGATTGTGGTAAGGGTATGACATCCGTGGAGGGAGTCGTGTTGCTGAAGTAATAAAATAAGGTGTTCGCAGAGAAGAAGTCAGTCGATTTCCAATTTTCAAACAATCTAAGTCAGTTTTATTTTAGAAGAGGTCAGTCGATTTCCAATTTTCAAACAAATTGAGTTCAGTCTCAGTTCGGTCGTATTCTAATTTTTGTCAGTCATTTCTATTTCGGTATAAACCAGCCAGAGTCTTTCAGATGGACGGTAGTAAAGTGTATTGATACAAGCAGAGAGATCGTTCGGGAGTGTATCAGAGACTATGTAAAACTGTAGAACTAACCCGTGACCAAATACTATGACAATGTCGAGTTAAGTACGATCAGACTTTGTGATCATAAAAATCTCGTTTTTATGAATCTAATGCGAGTGATAAGGTATTGACAATATCACATTACCGTGACATAAGTGACATGAGACAATATAGTAAGATTGTGCCACGAATTAACTCACTGAAATGCGAATAAAACCAATTATATTTGCATTGTGAATACAGTATAAATGGTACAATCGCTCTAGTTAACACAGCATAAACTATTGCACGCGTACATCGAGAGTGACTAAGAACCTACACGCAAAGTGTTTTAGACGATGAAGTAATATTCGAGTTAACGCAATTAGTCATTATCGTTCATGCGAGTATCCGGATAAAATGTGGAACAAATAGTGTCGTGACGAAGTGTCAAGTGTAATTTAATTGGCGTATCTTCAGCCTGGGCTTCTTCGCAGTATGAGAGGTACGAGGCAGTTAATCACCGCAATTTGGATACAAACAACAAGTAAATTATTATCATTCATGTAACGTTAGATTAGGTCGCCACTGTCCTGCCACTCAAAAAGAACTTGCCACTGAGTTGAATATACATTTATTTAATTGTTGAATATACATATATTTAATTGCTCAAAAGTAACGCAAATTGAGAAATATGAATCCATAGAGTAGGATATATTGAAATTTATATGGTCATTAATTAATCTTTATTGATTTTGTAGATGCTCATAACGTTAGAGATAATATAACAGCATTGTGTATTTAATGTGTTGTATAGAAACGCTAACTTTATTCAGTATTTAAATGATATTGAAAACATATAATAAATTTGTATCGTTTATAAAAATTAAATTTGTATTGTTTACGAAAATTAATAGTGTCTGAGTCACATGATTGTTATTCACCCAAAACACCTGTTTACATATGGTGCTCCAGCACGCGGGGCGTATTAAAGCTCAGTGATATCAGAGTGTATCATCAGATATGGCATGCCCGTCCTGGAGCAGTAAACAAGATCTGTAATAAAAACTTACATTTATGGAAACTCCTTTGAATAATTTTAACTAATTTATACAAGTAGAGACAAACATAAAATATATTACAGTTACATATGGTGCCTCAACACGTGACACGAGGAAGCAAATTCTAGTAGATAATTGTAACCAAGAGAAAATTTTATACAATTAAAAATTCAATTAGATTATGCAATTAATAATAAATTTGCATAAATATTACATTCGTATATGGCTCCCAAAGAACGTGGGGCATAACAAACTACATATACAGCCGTATATGGCGTCCAACTACGGGCTAAATACACGTAAGTACGACAAAGTTCGTACCGACAGCACTATCATAAATACAGATAAAAATTTATATAATTAATGGAATAACATAAACAAACAACATAAATAAATCTGCATTACATATATACATATATACATATGTATGGTTTAGAGTTAAAATTTGTAAGACAATCGCAACACCCACGTTGACATATGCAAGTGTGGTATGGATCATGACGAAAAGGAATGCGGCAAGGTTCAGAGCGCTGAAATGCGGTTTCTTCGAAGTCCATTAAACTATGCATTGCGAGATAGAAGAAAGGAATGATGGTATAAGAGCAGAACTAGAAGTAAAAGATGTGAATACAATAATTTAAAATTATAGGAGACAACTCAAATTAGGTGTGATCAATTGCAAAGGATGACAGAGGATCGATTGCCAAAAGCGATACAGAAATATAAAGGCACTGGTAGAAGAGATTTGAGTGGTCCGAGGACCCAACAGGTTTATGTAACTTAGTCTTTTGAAGTGAAGAAGAAGAAGAAGAAGAAGAAGAAGAATTTTAGAGTGCCGCTGAAATAATCTGACGAACTGGCAGTTCAGGTGAACAACGGAGAGAAACAACACGCTGATGTGAGATTGGAGTTTGTACCTGAGACAATACCAGCAGTACCAGCAATAAAGAATAGGCTACTGCGGTTAATAAAGACTGGTACTGAACATTTTACGTTGTGTGTATGTAGCTATGCATAGAAAAAGGCCATATTTATGGTAGGACAATTTATGCAAATTGCAACCACGGGCGTCGGCAAGGGGTGCAAACAGAAGAGGATTAAACAGTTAACTCCCATTTCATAATCTTACTTTTGTTACGTCGATACGCTATTTATTGAATTTTAATATAGATTCACTAATGTTTAAATGTTTATAAAATTCCGATTAATTATTGTTATCATTAACTTTATCGTTACTCGTAATAGTAGTGTTAATTCATTAAAATTATTATCGTTGCAGATTTGTTAATAATTAACTTTTTGTTCTTATTACTTTATTTTTCTTATAAAGAAGGATATATATATATATATATATGTAAATACGTATTTATTTAGGATATACATATATTTTTTCATTCGTGCCTTACCTTTCGTTTAAACATAAAAATTGACTTTCATGCGCTCGAAACAAAGAGTAACATAATTATTCGTATATATGTGCACGAGTGCGTGCGTCCTTTGCCAAGCAAATTGAAATTCGTGGTTTCTTGAATCCTTATTGTTGCAAAATAATTGTAAAAAGAACGATTTTTAATAACGTTGTAATATAAAATCGATTTCCCAAACTTCAGTTGCAAATATACAACAATGCAACTAACAAAATTTTTTTTTCCCATAAAAAAAATATATAGCGTCACACGACTTCATCTTTCCTAAGTAGTTTCTCTCTTCCCCCATTTATTTCATCAGCCAGGGAGTTATATCCCCTCTGGGCCACGACTGCAAGCACGAGAACGCGCTAGTTCACACGTCATCGCATGTTCAAGACGATTTTGCCTTGAAATAACATCTTAATAATACCGTAATTACCATGCCCTTATAAGAAAGGTATGTGGAGCTTCCCTATACGTCCCATATATTCGCGAGTAATAAGTTGATCTTTTATGTATTTTTCATCCTTAGGAAGATGTGACTTTTCATCTTACCAAGAACGAGAAAACAAAAAAAATAAATGTTTTGCGGTTGTTGTAGACGCAAAACGAAAATCGCTGAGCGAGCAAAAGGTCTCTAGTATATCTTCAATAATAATTGTTCGAGTATAGTCATACTACACTTGTCTTCAGCTCATACGAACTGAGAAACGTCCATCTGCTACCGGTACATGGAGCACTCCTGAACTGAGAAACCTGCCTAAACTGCCCCTTCAGCCAATACTCGAACTGAGAAACATGCTTAAACTGCCCCTACAGCCAATACTCGAACTGAGAAACTTCCACTTGCTACCGGTACATGCAGCACTCCTGAACTGCCCCTTCAGCCAATACTCGAACTGATAAACATGCTTAAATTGCTCCTACAGCCAATACGCGAACTGAGAAACATGTCGACCATTTGTTTAGTTAGAGCTTCTAATGGCTACGGTAATCCTTCGAATTCCCTCAACAATAAAAATCTGCTAGAATTTATATTTTGCGTGGAAAGTTACGGTATCCCAGAGTTACAGAGGTTATTAATTAATAACTTATTGGTTGTTATACCAACTAATATTACGTATCGTTGATTCATTTCTTTTACCGGTTCAACAACTTCTGTGGTTAAAGGAGGTTATTTTATGGTTCTAAAGTATTAAGCCGATTTAGTCTTTTTTCTTGTGCGAATAAAATGTATTCTTGTTATCTACGAGTAAGGTACGATAAGTAAGTAACACGAAGTACTCATCCCCAACAATGATTTCCCTTTATGGTGAAAGATAAATTAGCAAGATGATGAATTCAGGAGCGAAAAGTGCGAGTCAACAGATTCAACTGCGAAGAAACATGGCATTGGTAAAGGTTGTAGTTTTGACGTCTCAGAAGCAGTCAGTAGAAGGGAACAACAAAAACTAAGATAAAATAGCTGTAAGATAATCTGTTTTACTTATAATACCAGCAAATTCAGTCGCCGTACTGTTTTTTTATAATTTCCATTTAGTTAGGCTATTTATGTAAAATGTGGTTACAAACGTTAATAAATGATTGTATTGGTTATAATTATTTATTTGTAAGTAATGTTTACAAGTAAATAATAGGGAGAGGTATATTATTTGTCTTCAAACTTCACGCTTTTAGAGATGAATGCTGTCTACCTTTTACCCTTAAATTAAAAATAGGTGGGAGTGAGAGGTACATACTCAGCAACTAATAGGCTATACGAGTTTTGTTTGCCCACGTCATGCACTGCCTACCTAGAGGGTACGTTTCATAATACCAAATCCGATTGTGTAGTCCAAACTACGACCCGCAAAGAGTCATTGTCCGGCCCGCGGTAACCCAACCGATGCTACGTGCAGTTTTTAAATATATCGTCAAAATACTTCAAATATTATAACATTTTACTAAATAACAAACAAGAAATAAATATAAAATCAAAGTATAGGGCTAACTTGTCAGAAGAACACTTGAAATCCATTCTAGTGATAGGAGCATCAAAATTTGACCCAAAATGGACAGACATTAGGCCTATATGTCAGAAGCAACACCACACATCCCATACGTACATAAAAAAGCCAAAAATTAATACACAAGAAATATCGTTGAATGATATTTTTTCCTTACTTTTATTTACATTATTTTGAATAAATAAATTTGTTTTCTTTGGATAAGTCTGTTTAATTTTTTATTTAAATACTTATTTTATTGACTTGATTATTTCGCAAACTTAAAAATAATAAGTTTACTATATATGTGTGTGTGTTGGCCCGCCTGACTTCAAAGATTTTCAATTCGGCCCTCTAGTAAAAAAGTTTGTTGAAGACCCCTGAGTGTAGTCTACTAGTGAACTTTTTTCCGAAATTTCTCGCGGTCAGAAAATATATCGCAATTCGAGTGCGCCCCATGTCTTATATAAACCCGAGAGAGAGAGAGAGAGAGAGAGAGAGAGAGAGAGAGAGAGTGTGTGTGTTATCATCATGTACACGCCTTGCACTAGGCTTGAAGCTGGTTACGGTATCTATCTTTTCCGTTGTCTACAGAAGTTTCTCCTGCCATTGCGTTTATCATTTTGCTTTGAATGGCAATCTTCCTTCTTTCATTTCATCGCTGTCGTTTCTGCCGAATGTACTCATGAAGACAGAATATTGTTTAGACTTTTCTTATGAGACCTGGAAATGGCTACGGTTGCTGACGAGATTAAACGGAACACGCAAACACTGAAGTGCTACAACTGCTTGATAATGCTGGACTCGTTCGGCGACTGCAGTGACAGCAACCATTTGAACTAGTGAACTAAGTATGTATAGTAATTCTCAGCACATGAACAAAGTGTAACTGTACTGAGGAATGTTCCAGTGGGAGCTTATCCTCACACTGTTAACTTACGTAGGTAGAATGAAATTGCTAGATAGTTTGTAACTAGTTGCACTGAAGTTAAATAAAAAAAGGCTTTCCTTATACTATCATTTTTAATCTGTCCCAACAACTAGACTCTTTCAGGTTTCCCAGAAAAGTTCACATCTTGCGCCCGTATTCGACTTTCAGTCGCCTTCGTTGTTATCGACGTTTCGCTTCCATGTACTAGTATAGCTTGCACGCTCGAAATGTTTACCTGCGGAGAGCTTCGATGTGATAATGTGTTCTTAGAACAGCGAATCACACTGTCCCGTTAGTGTAAGAACGGCAAGATCTATTGTCTACGTTGTCTTGGCGTTGCCACAATTAGCATTCAGCAACTGCAGTTTGTCACTTTCAATGAAGCCGACCCGTCGTGTCGTCGCCATTCTGCTGTCGTTTTAGACCTATGTTTGTTGTAGTGTCTACAACGCGACCATATGGGTGGAGCTAAAACATTGATTATGACTGATAAGTGTCGCTTAGAAGCAGACGGTAAACGGTTCAGCTATAAAGGAACGGCAACCGTCTATAGAACTTGACCATAGTTTCTTTCCGTACTTAATTATTAAATTTTTTGTACTATGCTTCCGAGGCACACTCAAAAGCGAGTTGCCTACGGATGTCGCCACTTCTCAGATCCTTGTCCATATTTATTACCGACAATCCTCTCGTCATTGCACCATTACCTTCGTTCCTATATGACCATTGTTTGGCCTTTCTCTTGTCTCCTTCGCGCCGGTATCCAATTTCAGACTCCAATAGACTATATTTATTTTGGTAGACGACTTACACATCTTCATACTAGTGCAATCGATTGACTTCTATAGAATCCGTACGAAACCATTGTTTTCGTTTTGTTTTTACACATGGTTCTTAATTCCTGAATTCTTGTTAGTACTTATTCGCCGATAGTCCTGTTCGTTCATATAATCCTCACCATTCCTCGAAACCGCCACGGTTCAAACGCTTTATCTAGTTTTCCTCTTTCCGTTTGGGACACTGTTCATGTCTCGCTGACCTGTAACAATCTTATGATACACACAAATGGGTTCAAGAATCGTTTTTTATTTTTTAAGCGAAAGCTTGTTTGATGCTAGCAGATTCTTTCCCTTACTGAAAACTGCTTGCAAACGGTATTGCTCGATCTAATAGGATGTAACGCAAATATGTTTAGCCTATTTATTATATGAAGTTTATGAAGTTCATAATACGCCTTTCGACAAGTCACAGGCTTCATCTACAAGAAGTTGTATATACTTTTGTTATGAATTATACTTCAGTGGTAAAACAATGTGCGTAATACTGTATTTATTAAAAAAATTACACACAGATGAAAGTATAACGTTTCAGATGCGTACTAAGCTCTAAATATAAAAAATATACCTTTGTGTTTTGCAAACAATCATTATAATGTTTAACTTAAGAAAATGTAGGAACATATTATTGCTTTCGGGTTGATGCTAATAAAGCAAAACTACTTTAAATTCAATAAATATAAACATATTACTATTTTCATTCACTAAATTTATTCATGCAACTGTTAATGAATAATAATTGTTAAATCATAAACGAGAAAAGATATTCTGAGTAGCTTGCAGGGAATATTTTAATAAGCCGAAACAGTAAAAGCTATTTTCTTGCTGGACTCGTGTATGGTACCCGCTTGCTGGGTCGTTGCAAATGATTATCGATAGGCGAGTGGAGAAGGTACAGGTTTTACGTACGAGTGTTTGACCGCGCGTCCGATACCCTCTCTCAGACAATAACGCATCTCGTCACTCTTCCTCTCCCTTCATCTGCGTCTGCTCATTATTATTCAGCACATGCCAATTTTTTATTAGTCGCAGCCAGCGTCAAAACGTAAAAAAAAAAAATGTACATGTTTGTGTATACATTGCCTTCACCTGCTCCGAAGGAACGCCTTCGTGTACTCAATTTCCCTACTGCACGCTTATTTTGTTTTGTTTTATTGTGTTAACAGGATTGCGGTAGGCCGCACATGGGCTAATTCGCTTATTAAATAAGCGTACTCTGTGCACGCGCGCGAGTGTGTAACTTAATTAACAAACTAACTTTTACATGAGATTTTTATTAATTAATAATTACAGTTGGCGGCTCAGTAGACCAGTGGGTATGGCACCTGGCTACTAACCTAGAGGTCCCGGGTTCGAGTCCTGAAAATGAGTACCTGGGATAATATCCTTTGGATAATAATGGGCGGCTGAAGCGTAGTGCTGGCCGCACTGACTTCCTTGTATGCCGTACGGCTCACATAAGGCAGCCGGACGTCGGTCAGTTGCGTCCGCCTGAAAAAGAACCCGGTCAATTGCGTCCTTCATAGGAAATTTTACCCGGTCAACTCCGTCCCTCGTAGGAAATTGTACCTTGCTATTACGAAAAATTTATCATAATAATAAGTACTAGTGGTCGCCCAGTGGTCGAAATTCGACCGTAGTTCATTAAATTTTTAAGTTTGAACGTTATTGAGGTTCTTTTGTCAAAGAGTATACCTCTATAATCATTGCATATAATTTTTTTGAATTTTGTTCTATTACGTCAGCTGCGAGCGTGTACAAATACGTCATTAGCGTGTGTTGTTTGCCTTAATTCCCTGCAATACCTATGAAATTTAAAATTTAATGTTAGTAACAGTTGAAAAAAACACAATTACAGCTTGTATTCGTATTTATTTTTTGATATAATTCATTGTCAGTTTTAATTTTTTCATGTTATTATTGAATCAAATAAACGCTAATAAAAATGAGACTTGACATTCATAGAAGTATAAGATACATTGTTTTCAATTCCAGTGGATTACATTTCATTTTTGGTAAGGTATAAAATTCTAAAACAGTTTGAAGATTATCTGCTACAAAGCTTATATAATTTTTTAATTATTTTTTTCTATGCATTAATTTTCGAGTTATTTGAAAAATATGAAAGATAGGAAAAATGAGGTTTAGCTTGGCTAAGCCATATTTAAAAAGCAATAACGCGTTTTTTGACATTTCCTTGGGTTTTTTTTTATTGCCATACTGACCAGGTTTCGCCAATGCTACACAGTTATTTTGCCTATCATTTTCGAATTATATAAAATTTAAATAAAAAATTAATACAAAATAAAAAATGAAATAAAAAATACGTGCCTCGTATTTTTTCATATATTTTTCAATAAATCAAAAAAACCGGGCGGTTAAAAAAATAAATGTTGTCCATTGAACTTAAAATAGTTTGAAAGTGAATTTAATGATTCAGAACTTCTGTATAAACGATGTTTTTTGTAAAAACTCTTTCATCATTTGCTAAATGCCCTTGGCCATTATATTCGGAAATATAAAATCTCAAACCATCGAATGATCGAACTCTACTTGCTGCGACGTACAATTGACCATGTGTAAAAACTGGCTGCCTCAATAAAATTCCAATTTTTTCGAATGTTTGTCCTTGAGACTTATTTATTGTCATCGCAAATGCAGGTATAATTGGAAATTGAGTTCTTTGAAAGTTAAATGGTAAAACAGTACCGGAATATGTTAAATTTATACGTGGAATCAAAATTCTCTTATTGCGTGCGGTTCCAGTTAAAACCTCGCAATCAATAGCATTACGATGCATACACTTGATGCGGATTCTTGTTCCATTGACTAATGCTTCCTTTGTATTTACGTTTCTGATCAGTAAAACGATGCAATTAACTTGCAATACTAACTTATGTGGTGGCAAACCACTAATAGTCAAAGAATTCAAAAACTCTACTGGATAGTTATTGATTTCATTGTTATCATCACAAATTATTTTATGTAGCTATGATATGTTTTCTGTTCGCCTGGTATTCGATTAAGTATATCAGTATTAATAAAAGTACAATCATCATTTTTAGGTGCTAAAATAACTGACTTCAATATGTTATCTGAGAGTATGTTTTCGGAAATATTTCCATACACCTCATTAATAATATTATTTTCATCTCCTATTAATTGCTGAGGTATTTCAATAATATTTTCACCAAACTGAGGGAATTGTGGGGCTTCATCATTACCAATTTTTTTCAAGAATTCGACAAATTCTATTTCACTTGGTAAGGCTCTCATATTCTGAGTAAACGTTACTTTATGGAAATAAACAAATTTATGCCAACTCGTGACACAATTTTCAATTAAAGTTGCACGTGATCCATGTGGGACAACTGGTAAGATTTGCCGAAAATCACCGCACAGAAGTATCGTTTTCACTCCAAATGGTTTATGTTTATCATTTTCATCGCATAGATCCTGCAATAATCTATCTATGATTTTCAACACTTGCAGTGGGCACATAGAAAATTCCATCAATAATTATCAATGATGATGAATTTATGTAACGTCCATAGCTACTATTTGCGGTAATATTCGCTACAGAATTTTCCAAAATGGGTATAGGCAATTTAAACACATTGTGTAAAGTTCTACCTCCAAGTAATAGAGTTGAAGCTATGCCACTTAACGCTGTTGCAATGCAACTAAGATTAAGCGAATTTAATTTGTGAATGATTGCTGTTTGTGTGAATGTTTTTCCACAACCTGCATGAGCGGTTAAATAAAAAACATTAGATCCAGTATCATGGTGCAAAACTTCACGAATCACACGATCAATTAGATTACGCTGTTCAATATTTGCAGTTTCATAATGCTCACAAAACAGAAACTCTTGTTCTATTGGATCAATAGCATTTGCTTCGTCTGTTCTCTGCGAATACGTGGGAACTGGTAAACCAAGTTCTTGACATGACAAATTATGAACATTCAAAATATCTTCAATTTCTAATAGAGCTGTGTTAAAGGATACTTCTTCGTTGTAATCTCTCAAAAAATCTTCACTAAGATATACTTTAAATTCAATCCATAACGCCAATGCATTGGCTGGCACATTTAATGCACAAATGTAACCAAATAAATTTCGCATTTGTTTTGGTGAATGTAATTCTTTTGCTTCATTTAAACATTCGCACCATTCATTATCATTTGAAGCAATGCCGCGAGCATGGCACGCTTCAACAAAAGAAGTGTGTATAATTCGATTGTATGTTCTAACATCCTCAAATGATTTTGGACCACACACATGTAATAAAAGCAATCGTAAATGGAAAAGTTCGATGTCTTTTGGTGATACTACATATATGCGTGTAATGATTTTATCACCTCCACGCCTTCTCTTCTTCCATTTTTTTCGGGAATCTTCCCACACATAATGCAAAGGAATTTCAATATACTTATATTCATGCGCTGATGGATCTGATCGATTCAATTCAAAAAATGCTAATAATTTTGTTTGTCTTGCATTTTCAGTTGCTTGACGTTCTTGCCCTTCTCGAAAGTAAACATTCTGTCTACGCGGTAAATGAATGTCAAGTCTAACGATGACATGTGTTTGAAAATGCATTGGCAATTCATAGATGCGCCATACAGCTTCAGTTGATCCGACATAACGGCCATTTAAAAAATGTTTAACTTCATCAATTTGTATTTCTTGACCTGGTTCATTTCTCTCTGAACCTAATTCAACAGATGCACTGTCATAGCCTTTATACACGTATTTATAAATGTATTTAACACTTTTAACTGTAGTGCATATTTCAACATTTATATGGCAATTAAATTTGGCAAGTAAATACGGATTGTATGGTACAACATATCGATTGTCGAGGCAACTACCGCGAACTTCAGCATTAATACCATTATCACACCTTCTGTATAATTTATATCCATTTAATGATTCACATGTAAATTCATTAAATCGTTTTGGATAATCTTTTGTGCATTTTCCATCTCTCATACATACATAATTTGGATTAAGTACACCGCATGGACCATGCATCATGTGTTTTACAACATATTCATGTAATGTAGGATGTGTTTGAATGTTAGGAATCTCCGCAGATACAACTTTATCAATATCGGTAGCGTTAACAATTTTATCTTGCTCATTTAAAGAGAGTAAAATGTGAGCATGAGGCAATCCTCTCTTTTGAAACTCAATTGTATAAATGAGTGCTTCAACTTTACTGAAGATTTTTTTAGTGTAAGGCCCTCAATTAATGCTTTCAGTTTGGACTTGAATACACGCACAACAATATCAGGTCGAAAATTAGCTGACTCACCTACACCAATATTGCCTACACCAACTATTTCAGGCCAACTTGGATTGCAAGTCATTGTAATAAACAAAGAAGGCTTTCCGAAATGTTGTACAATTGACATTGCATCTAAATAATTCTGATACATATTTCTTGGAGATCCATTGAATGAAGATGGTAAAATTACTCTACGGCCAACATTATTGGCATTGGGGTTCACTTCTAAATAATCTGTTAAATTGTTGTAAACTTCAGACCTAAGACTTGTTTGATTTTGTCGAATGAAATGTAACCTTGTGCCCTCTATTCTCACATACATATCAACTATCCACTGCAGAAATAATTTTTGTGAATGGTGCAACATACTAAAATCTTCTCTAATTGCAAGTCGATAGGCTGCATACTGAAGCATGGTTAATTTATTTCTGGGCGCTCTTGAATTAGATGTAGTTGGTACATTATGAGAAATATTGATTTGCCACCCAGTATCACCATTTCGAAAAAATAAGTATAATATCATTATACTCTAATCATTTGTGGTTTTAATATCCCAGTGAAAAGCAAAAACATATTTCACACTTATTAGTGATCATCAGCTGTAGATATCCTTTGAAAGGAACTACAGTATATGTTTTGTCTAACCACTTATAATAGTTTTGTCAATTCTCTATGTTACAGTTTTTATTTTATTTTTTTGATGCTGTTTGTCTACCCACTTAAAATAATATGTCTATTTTCTATGCAACTTTTATTTTTATTTATTTTTTACTTTTTTTTTATTTCTATGTACTTTATTTTTTGCTGCTGTTTGTCTAGCTACTTATAATAATTTACTTATAATAATAGCCTATACTTCCCCAGTATTGGTGACAATTTCCATTTCTTGCAGAGCGCGATGAGTTCCACAACGACTTTTTGGAAAACTTGGATGAATCGATTCTCTGGACTGCCTAATTACTCGCTTGATTAACTCAACGTCTCCAGTTGATAATGTTTCTACGTCTCCATGATTTGTCAATTCTCTGTAAGAGTTTTGACGGCCTACATGAAATATCTTCAGCTGTTTTTCTTTTCACAGAATTTGCTATTTTTTGTCTCTTAATTATATTTTCTTCCAAACGTGCATGAGTGTGTTCTTGAAAACTTTCTGTAATTTTATTTTCCAAATCAATTTTTAAGTAACACTTACAAGTCTTTGTGGTGCATGCCCATCGATGAATTCCGTCCATCAGATGTTTGTGGAATATGAATTTGTAATCACCAACTACGAAGATTGATTTACACTTCTCACTTTTCATAACTTCCATGATCGATCCACTACACTTGCTACACACTACACACAATTCCTAGACACACTTTGACAACTCTTACTAACGACAACTAAATGAGGAGTAAATCCCGAAAAAGGTATAAATACAACAAGAAGCTGGTGGGGTGGAGGTGTTGACCGTTCTTATTGTTAGCAGTAACGGGGACGCAATTGACCGGTTTGAAAAAGGGAGTCAGGTAGCGGCGGACGGAATTGACCGAGCCCGAGGCAGCCTACCCCACCTTCTCCTAAGCTACTTCGGTGGTACACATGGGAGGCATTATATTATTAATAATTACAGTTTGTTTACAAATTTTCTTACTCCAGAATGTAGCCTGCTTATAAAGCCTTAATTTTAGTTGCGTGATATTTCTTGAATGAAACGTTACTACAGTATAAGTTACATACGTAAGCTAATAATATACGTAGGCTGCGGTTGAAGTGATGAAATATGATGTTGACCATACTGCCTTTATTGTAGACCTACGCGTTGCATTGTAATACTGTCTCGGCCAAAAGGATGACAACCGGTGCCCTTTGATGTAATATCGTATTCTAATTGCGCGGCACTTCCCGACACTGTCTCTATACACCAATCAGATTGCACCGTCAGTAAGATGAGAATACCGTTTTGAGTCCAACGTTGCCGCTCCGTCACCACAGTTGGTATTCATCAACCGCAGTTTAGTACCTTCAATGGAGCCGATCTGTCATGTCTTCGTGATTCTGCTGTCGGTGTAGCCGTTGTACAAGCAGTGGATTACCTTAATTAGCCCACCACTGATAACGGTAGCTTTGATGCCGACTGTCATCCTTTAGGCCGACACATTATTACAGCCCTATCTCTCCTACACTAATTTTATGGCAGAAAAAATACGATATAAAAATATTATTACGATATAACCGTCAAAATAGCTGATTAAGTAAATAAACTTTAAAACAATCGATGATATAAATCGACTTAAGTAGATTAATCATTAGTTTTTATATTGAAATCGAATTACTTGTATTATTTGTTAATTCATTTACAGACGTCTAAGATAGAGATACAGTATAAGATACAGATAAATTCAGTGAAACGTACGTCAAGTGAATTGAAACGATAAAAATACATTACAATTACTATTTGCGGAAGTCATTATATTTGTTGTAATCGTTGTATTCAACTCAACATTGAAAACACTCAAATAACTAATATATACACCTCATCCACACACAATAATACCAATTTAAAATACCAAAAGCCATCAGGAAGCCATAGCAACTACCAACCGGAACACAAATACTCAACAAGATCCAAAATTATGGCTGACAATGGGAAAAATAGGATTCCCGGAACATGTTCCAAATAAGGAAATAATATATCTTTAGGTAAATTGTTATAAATATTAAATAAATAATATTTATAATTACATTCTAATTATAATCACTTCTGTACTTCTGCAAGTAGAATGTTCTTATTTTTTATCGTTTTATTTCAACCTGACGTGCGTTGCACAGAATGTATCATGAGAGGTTTTTAAATGAATTAGCGTTAGGATTCATTTAGAAACCTCTGACGATAGAGTAATAGGCCTATTCTGTGAAACGTGCGTCAGGTTGAAATAAATCGATAAAAAATAAGAACATTCTACTTATAGAAGTAATTTGATAATATATACACTATACAAGAAGCCTGGAAGAAACTTAACGGATTACTTACAAAGATAGGATTCTTTATTTTCCCAACAGTCTTCGCCTATTTCTCTTCTATACACCACTATTTTAAGTCCGTCTTTCCAGCGTACTCTTCGACTACCCATTTTCCTTCTTCTGTGAGATATCCACCCACTTTAAAAATTTCTTTGGTAATCTTCCCTCCCCTATCTTTCTTATGTATTCATACCAAGATAGATGTTTTCACACTTTTCTGTCTAACAGCGTCTTTTCTAACTGAAAACTTTCTCAGACAGTAGGCCTATGTGTTTTAATATGATCTAGGAGAGTAACAGCAACACTCCTACATAAATACATACATAAATGACTTACATAAATTATTTTCATGAAATTTAAAATTGTTTAAGATATCTAGCCAATGTACAACTTTACAGCTATACTTTCTATCAACGATTTAAACATTTGCAGCTTTGATAAATTCCTTCAGCCCTTACCCGTAACACAAAATTCCGTTTACTCGATATTACTGTTCCTCTAGCTTTTTCTGTATCACTTCTTTATCATCTACATAATTCCCAAATAGTTACAATCCTTTGTACTTTTTAAGTTTCCTTTTGTTAGTAGGCCTACTAAAATCTTGTCCTTCGCCACCCCTCGTTGTCATACGTCTATTGAATTCACCGCATATTTATTTCCAAATTCCGATCTTAAAATTGCTCAATTAGCTTCCTTCTCACATATGATAACCCGTCCACATCCTCGCCAAGAACAACCTGACGGTTAGTAAGTAAAACAGTATAAATTGTTTCATTCTACGATGAAGTATGTATTGTTTGATTCAATAAATTGTGTATTCTACTGCAGCTCCCTGGCTCATGTCTTCATTTACTTCGAAATGCTCATATATTTTACCTCCGCCCTTTGTATAAAAATGAGTTTATTATTAATGACACTCAGGTCGGTTGACAATTATTATGTAAATAATTAATCGATCAAGCACAAGTAATATATTCTAATCGCGTACTTTAACAACCTCAGTCTCCAGAAACTGATGAATGACCGTAATGACAAATCGTCAAGCAGTTATTTTACAAAATAGTCAAGCTCGCATCTGCAAAAGCCGAAGCTGTAATTCTTAATGGAACAGGAAACGAGATAACTGTTTAACTTTGTACAGCATTGAAATATATCTCATTTCCGCTTTTCTTCATTTAATAGTAAGCCTCTTCAACCATTTCTGTGCGAGATATCAGTGTACAGTAACAGAGACACTGCCGTATACATTGCCCGTATATAGGGTATAGGAGATAGAGATATACATTGTTGTATATAGGAGATTTAACGAAAATCTGAATGTGACTTAACTCCAACAAATCAGTTCGTGGAATAGCCAAGGAGTTTGTGTGTAGGCCTGTAGCGTACGGTAATAATAGGCATACTTTACGTAAACCATAAGATTCTGAAATCCAAGTTAGTACAGCTGACATTGTAACGGCAGTTAGGCCTACGTTTGGATTATACAGATGTGAAATCATAATCAGTATAACAGAGGTTAGACTGAGAAAACACTTGACGTTTCGTAGAAACATATAGGCCTAGGCTATAGGCCAGAAAACGAAAACGATGATAACGAAATAGCGGTCACCAATTTTTCACTTAGTGTCACAGTCCTAAGAATTTCTTTATGTCCAGAGTAGCATCTATGACCAGTCAGAATTCGCTGGTCGATCTCCCTGTTCTTTCGTTCCTCCCATCAACTACTCTGTGCCTAAATACAGTAAAGAACTTTAAAACCACTAAGCGATGGGTGATTTCTTATGGTTAAATCCTCTATTCGGACTTCCATCGTAATATTCTATCGTAATCATCTATGCTTCCATCGTAATATTTCTCTTGCTTTACGTTTCGGTTCGTAGAAACCTGGTTAGGTCTTTCTAGGTCTAGGTCTGGTTAGGTTGTTAGGTCTTGTCTTTCAACCGCCACTCACAGCTTCTGAGGAGGAGGGACAGAAACGTCAAGCAAGAACAACATTATGTTGGAAGCAGAGGGTTTACCCGTATAGTAAAGTTGTCCGTCCACCTCTGCAAACTCACCTTGGCTTCGTAGTCCTCCCTCCAGCAGAGGGTTTACCCGTATAGTAAAGTTGTCCGTCCACCTCTGCAAACTCACCTTGGCTTCGTAGTCCTCCCTCCAGCAGAGGGTTTACCCGTATAGTAAAGTTGTCCGTCCACCTCTGCAAACTCACCTTGGCTTCGTAGTCCTCCCTCCAGCAGAGGGTTTACCCGTATAGTAAAGTTGTCCGTCCACCTCTGCAAACTCACCTTGGCTTCGTAGTCCTCCCTCCAGCAGAGGGTTTACCCGTATAGTAAAGTTGTCCGTCCACCTCTGCAAACTCACCTTGGCTTCGTAGTCCTCCCTCCAGCAGAGGGTTTACCCGTTTAGTAAAGTTGTCCGTCCACCTCTGCAAACTCACCTTGGCTTCGTAGTCCTCCCTCCAGCAGAGGGTTTACCCGTATAGTAAAGTTGTCCGTCCACCTCTGCAAACTCACCTTGGCTTCGTAGTCCTCCCTCCAGCAGAGGATTTACCCGTTTAGTAAAGTTGTCCGTCCACCTCTGCAAACTCACCTTGGCTTCGTAGTCCTCCCTCCAGCAGAGGGTTTACCCGTATACTAAAGTTGTCCGTCCACCTCTGCAAACTCACCTTGGCTTCGTAGTCCTCCCTCCAGCAGAGGGTTTACCCGTATACTAAAGTTGTCCGTCCACCTCTGCAAACTCACCTTGGCTTCGTAGTCCTCCCTCCAGCAGAGGATTTACCCGTTTAGTAAAGTTGTCCGTCCACCTCTGCAAACTCACCTTGGCTTCGTAGTCCTCCCTCCAGCAGAGGGTTTACCCGTATAGTAAAGTTGTCCGTCCACCTCTGCAAACTCACCTTTACTTCTCTTGGCTTCGTAGTCCTCCCTCCAGCAGAGGGTTTACCCGTATAGTAAAGTTGTCCGTCCACCTCTGCAAACTCACCTTGGCTTCGTAGTCCTCCCTCCAGCAGAGGGTTTACCCGTTTAGTAAAGTTGTCCGTCCACCTCTGCAAACTCACCTTGGCTTCGTAGTCCTCCCTCCAGCAGAGGGTTTACCCGTATAGTAAAGTTGTCCGTCCACCTCTGCAAACTCACCTTTACTTCTCTTGGCTTCGTAGTCCTCCCTCCATTACCTATGTCTTGTTCTCATGAATTTCCACCTTATTTTCTTGGCTTCTTGCGCAGTTTTATCGAATACTGCATCATGCTTTCCCTGCCCGTTGCAGTTATAGCTGTGTCATGGGCATAAGCTATTGTCTGAACTGATGATTTGGTTATTATTGTCCATTTGATACTATCACTTCGTCGGGTGGTGTGTTATATAAACTGAAGACAGCGCGTCACCTTGCCTCACACCTTGTCTATCAGAACCGCTTGTGTTTCCCTTCGGGTGTTAGTTTTCTACTGAATTCTTCATTCTTGTCTAAATTAGCTTTACAAATTTCTGTCGTATTTCTGCTCCATTTGCATTTTTAGGACTGCCCGTCTAAAATTAATAGATTCTCATACACGATAGGCCTATGTAATTGATAAATTTTTAAAAAAACGTAGCAGTATTATTGAATTATATACAGTAAAATTGTGTGTTATGAATAAAACAAATCAAATGCAAAACATACGAAATATAAAACATATTTATACTGTGGTGTTTATCATCCTGTCTGTGGTCTTGCTTATATTAAAATAAAATAAGTATATCAACAAAAAATGAAATCTGCACTCGAATAAGATTGAGGCGTGATCGAAACGCTACTTTATAAGTTGACTTGATGGTAATTTAAGAAAAGGGCTACAACTACGTGGTTCGTTTAGTCACCTAGTTTTGAACTTGGCAATGGACGGAATAATAACAATAACCACGAAAGTCGTGAAAGAATTTAAAATGGTTAATCCTAATTTCAAAATTATACGCTGTGCTGATGATGATGCAGTTCTTACAGGTGAAATCGAAGATCATCTACAAAACGTTCTGCGCAAATTTAGTATTGCTTGCGAACAACATAGTTTGGTGAACTCTGCTAAAGCTATTTTGCTAAGTAAACGTAATCTTCCACGGCCGGTGTTTTCATTATCACAAATTTCCGGGCTGTTAGGCCGTGGTCTAGATTATTGTCTGCGTTTACTTCCAGACGTTTCGTCCATACCTATGACGGAGATCTTCAGTGGCGCGGCAACACAGATCGCTAATACCTGCGAATGAATACAAACGAAAACTGTTCTATCTATGGACTAAATTCGATTTATGTGTAAATTATATAGTAGTAGTGTCACAACACAGTACATTAGTCTTATTCGCTCCAAATCTTATGCGTTTGCATCAGTTTTGACTTTATCAGATCCTTTGTAATAACTGTCTTCAAAAATTTTGTCCCTTCCTCAAACATCAAATCCGTCAAGATCTTACAGCCATAAATTTTCTTTCCATTGTCACTGTTATAAAGTTAAAGCTGTTTTATTTAGAACCAGCAGAAATATGGTATTATCGATTCTCCAAAATATGTAATTTCCATTAGACTATTTTATTAAAAATCAATTAAAAGACCTTTTTTAAATGGAACTGATATTTCTGTAGAAACAGCGGATAAAACTTTCATTTTTCGTGAGTCTGTACCATAATATGAAGAATTTTTAAGGTTTTTACTATTTTCTTCGCCTTTGTTGTAATTGTGTCAAGTTGGTAATAAAATATAAAAAATGTTAGGTTAATCTTATGGATCTAGAGTATGAAAAACCGTCCTTATGTTTTATACGATGAAAAAATACTCAAATATAACGCAGTTAGTCATAAAACGTATGCATTCGGTTCGAAAATTTTGTAAACCCCTTGCCAGTTCATATTTTACAAATCATATTGGGTTTTCTTGAATAAATATTTATATTTTATATTGGACAGTATTAACTCTAGAAAAACTCAATCAATATAGTGTTTCATGGTTACTATTTTAGTTTTTTACTAATTCTTTTAAAATTTTACTCTACACTAATAGTGTACATAGAAGAAAATTCGAATGATTATTTTCAAATAATTGACTAACATTAGGTAAGCCTTTCTCAAAGGTTTGCTGCAACACTAGTGACACGTAAGTTAGTAGCAGATAATGAAGTTCTGCGCCGGATAATGGAAGTCACTATCTACAGGTAGGCCTAACAATAAAAAGCGATGGTTCAATAAGAAAAGAAATAAATATAAAATTACAAAAGAAAATAAGATATAAGGATGTATGACCAATGTTACCTGAAAAAATCATCAACAAGATCACCACCTCTTGTAAGATGTGGCACTTCACCATTCGGTACGGTCTTGGCTGGACTCCTTTGGGAACTAACATCACTTTTTCCAACCCTGGGAACTTGTCAGGACCAGTACCCAGTCAACCCGGTACAAAGGTACTACCTCTTCAAATTCCCACGACTTGATCGAATAAGGAATGAGGTCATAAGAGAAGAATTACAAGTTTTTAACTTGAATGAAAGATTAAAAGATTATAAAAAACGGTGGAAATAACACTTAGAAGGAATGTCACATTCAAGACTGACCAAACAAGTCTGGAAATGACCAAACACATAGGTGTGTGGGTAGACTCAGGAACAGATGGGTGGAGGAGGATCCTTGAAGGGGCATCAGGTAGCACCTTACCTTTGCCGTGATGTGAAGATGACGACGACGATGATCTTTTCTTTTCAAGTAACTCTTGTTATTTTTAGTTTCTTGCAGTATTGTTTTCTTATTATTCAAGAATAGATTGCTTCTGCAAATATAATTTTCTAAATTTTTATCACATGTTTACATACACGTTTTGATAATACTGATAGCAGCCCTACAGATTGTTCTATGAAACGTGCCTCAAGATTTTATATATAGGCCTACTTTTAAAATTAAAATAGTATACTTCTTCTTCTTATTGACTACATGGCTTGGGCTATAGCCCGTTCCGACTTCACAGAGTCTCTGACCAATTTTTCCAGGGTCAGAATTTTTTTCACCATCTCTCGCCCCACTGGTCTATATTCAAACGTTTGTTTAGGAATACGCCTGTCTACCATGCGTTCCACATGGGACTTCCACAAGTATTATACTTGTAGAAGTAATCTGGCGGCTCAGTAGACCAGGCAGTATGTACACCTGGCTGCTAATCTAAAGTTCCCGGGTTCAATTCCCGAGCCCGCACCATAAAATCAAGGTGCGTTTTTCAGCCCCCAGGTCGACTCAGCCTGTTGAAAATGAGTACCTGGGATAACATCCTGGGGATAATAATGGGCGGCTGAAGCGTAGTGCTGGCCACACTGCCTTCCTTGTATGCCGTACGGCTCACATTAGGCAGTCTACCCTGCCTACTCCTAAGCTACTTCGGTGGTATACATGGGAGCCATTATTATTATTATTAGAAGTAATCTATTCTTGAAAAATAAAACAACAGACGTACAGTGAGGCCTATAGTGACGTATGTAGCATAAGCAAGACCGTAGTCCAGAAGAACCAGAAGACAAACACAAGTCGACGAAATGAAGATATTGAGAAGAATAGTAGGTAAACTACAACGTGACAGAATAAAGAATGTTAATATTCGAGAAACATGAAAAAACAGGTATAGTGTACTAGATAAAGGAAAGGCGACAACTCTGGAACTATCACGTTCACAGGATGGGTGATGACAGTTTAGTGAAGAAGACTCGGACGAACAAGACTGAGACAGACGAAGAAGATGGTAATTTAAGTCACCGGTTTTTGTGGTACGCTCGGATAATGTATTAAATTATTTAAATAATTCCAATCCTCAGAGCTAAGATTTGATGACGCAAGGTGATTATTAGACTAATTGTATATTCACGGAGATCCGCCAACGTTAAAAATTGTTTAAACCACAACTTTTCGACTATTACGAATCTGTGGTCGAGTGAATCAGGTGTGCTAATAGAATAAAATTAAGTTAACTAGAACAAAATATCTACCACAAATACAGACATAGGCGAAACTATAATTTAACCTAAAACTACCAGATGACACAAATCACAAATAGGCCTAATTATCTAGATTATTAAGTTTAATGAAAATTATAATTAGTGTTAAAATCCATATACCATAACCGACTTACCTATCTTCCAAGAAGTCCGCCTGGCTGAATGTGTGGGATCCCATACGCAACACTCAAACTGCAATAACAATGTTGTTTTTTTTTTAATTATTTACGATGGCGGCGATCGGTAAGAATATGCGCCAAGAGGTTTAAATGTTTAACATTTTCTTTGAGCCCGTGATACAGGACAAGCTCGTACGAAACGTTGCCAGCCGTTTTAATTTTAATACTTGCAAGAGAAAATAATTATTTTTCCAAACACTCTATTATAGGCCTATATGAAAGAACCTTGCAGAAATAACAACATAAACGGAGATAGTAAAATAATAAAAACGTTAAAATTAAAGAATAATTAATGTTTATGCTCTGACGATATAAGAGTGTACGTAGACGTAGGCCTCGGAGAAACGAGGCCGCAAGAAGAAGAATCCCCTAGAGAAGAAACTGTGCTCGCTACATGCTCGAAGCAGCGTCAATCGATAATGTAAAAATAGCCAAAACGATTGCATTCGCAACATTCCATAGAGAATACAGCTTAGCTTCGCATGGCTGCAGCATTCATTCGTAACGTTAGCGTGAGGAATCCTTATAGGTTAATCTGAATTCGTAATTCCTACAGTTTGTTTTATCGCAGAGAGTCCCCTCGCAAACTTTGTTCACGTTTGTGTTCATGCACATTACATTCTCTAGTTAAACTTACTTGTATCTATACAGAGGAACGTCTTTTTTTTCCCTGCAGTGCTTTTAACTTATTACTGAAAATAACGTTAATAGTACGGAATGTGGCATAAATACCTAGCTGTTGGTTGCTGGTTGCCTTCAGCTTCAAAGGAAAAAACCAGTGACTGTAAGTTTTGATGAGCTAGTTCATGTCACCGAACCGTGACACAAGTGTCCACGTAACGTTTCACAGAAATGTGATCATGTTGTCACCGACCGTGTGAACTGTGACTTCAAATCTGTAACTGTAAGGTTTGATGAGCCAGTTCATGTCACCAAACCGTGACATAAAGTATCCACGTAACGTTTCACAGAAATGTGATCATGTTGTCACCGACCGTGTGAACTGTGACTCCAAATCTGTAACTGTAAGGTTTGATGAGCCAGTTCATGTCACCGAACCGTGACACAAAGTGTTCAAGTAACGTTTCTCATATTGTGATGCTGATGTCACCGACCGTGTGAACTGTGACTCCAGATCTGTAACTGTAAGGTTTGATGAGCTAGTTCATGTCACCGAACCGTGACACAAAGTGTTCAAGTAACGTTTCTCATATTGTGATGCTGATGTCACCGACCGTGTGAACTGTGACTCCAGATCTGTAACTGTAAGGTTTGATGAGCCAGTTCATGTCACCGAACCGTGACACAAAGTGCCCAAGTTACGTTTCTCATCTCATAATGTGATCATGTTGTCACCGACCGTGTGAACTGTGACTCCAAATCTGTAACTGTAAGGTTTGATGAGCCAGTTCATGTCACCGAACCGTGACACAAAGTGTCCAAGTTACGTTTCTCATAATGTGATCATGTTGTCACCGACCGTGTGAACTGTGACTCCAAATCTGTAACTGTAAGGTTTGATGAGCCAGTTCATGTCACCGAACCGTGACACAAAGTGCCCAAGTTACGTTTCTCATCTCATAATGTGATCATGTTGTCACCGGCCGTGTGAACTATGACTTCAAATCTGTGACTGTAAGGTTTGATGAGCCAGTTCATGTCACCGAACCGTGACACAAAGTGTCCACGTTACGTTTCTCATAATATGATCATGCTGTCACCGACTGTGTGAACTGTGGCTGGTGTGTTTCACGAGGATTGTTCTCCGCCCAATAGCAACAGCTCGGCTTGTTAGCAAAGCCGTTCGAATGAAAATTAACATCGTCGCCCATTAAAGGATAATCAAGGATGTTGGTATGTCTATTATGCTGGAGGTTACGTTGGTATGCTACGCTCGAACAGTCTGGAGGCTACGTGTGTGCACGACCTTGACACAGACGCTGGGCTAATCGAGAACATGTAAAATGATCCTCTCGAATTTTCGTAATTGTCGTAGCAATATCTATTTCTTAAGCTCTGGACAACAATGAGACTATCAGCTGCAATTCAGTAACAGTCAGCTATTAATCACCCTATAGTACAAATATTTTGCGAAAAATGTTTTTTGCTATTATGAAACAACAGCCGATAACCATTACTATCACTGATATTACTATCTTCTGGAATTTCCATAAAGTAACCACTTAAATATAAAATATGATTATAAAATATTACTATCGTATTAAAATATTACCTTATAAAACATTACTTTTACTATTATTGTTATTATTATTATCATTATTATTATTATTATTAGTAGTAGTAGTAGTAGTAGTATAGTAGTAGTAGTAGTAGTAGTAGTATCATTATTATTACTATTGTAACTATTAACATTAACGCTTTGGTCGTAGATTATTGCGTGCACTGGTTAATACGATCAGCCGCTTATTACGATCAAATTAACGGATTTTTATCACAAAATTACATAAAGTATTTTCCGGTTTTTATGATCACATGTATTAATTTTGTCATTTATTATTAATTCTAGTTTCAAAAACAGGACGGCCACGGTATTTTCGTAGTGTATTAAACGTTTTGGCGATATGATCAGTAGCCCAAATAAAGAAAGTACCTCTTTCCATTTGTCATAAATCGGCTCGATCAAGACCAATTAAAACGTTCAAAGCTTATTGTCGATCTGATTTCAGGAAAACGAATATCGATATGACGGCCAGTGGTGAAGGAATAAGGTGATATTGTAAAGACGGTAACGATTTCGGAAGAATTGGACATGGGGGTAAAAGCATTGGACTAGGCGGCCTAGGTTTTCCGAAAAGTCCATGTTTGCTTTAAGTGTCTGGGCAGCGTAACAATGAGTCGACCGAGAAAGTTATGCAGATATGAAGACAGTGCGTGGGTAGAAGTAGACAACAGAAACACGAGGCAAGTAATCATCGCGTGCAGACGTAAGCCTACTTACATACGTAATGTTTCCTTTAGTCGACCAGGCTATTGACTGCTATGTTTTGGATATTATGATCGTCCCTTATTACGATCGAAACCCGATATACTGGCGACTATTGTAACAGCGACGACAAAAAGAAGAAGAAGAAACTTTCAGTCGCATTCGGAAATTGAAAAAACGATGAGAAGGTGAATAAGTTTTGGCCAGGTCTTCTTAGCAGCCGTGTTGTACCTAGTATTAAGCACAGACTTTCCTCTACCTCTATACTGTGGTCTCCCATTAATCTAAAACTCGCCACTCTTCTAGTACCACTAAACCAATAGGCAATAGGTAATTCTCTCCTCTTATCCTCTCCCATGATATCCGCCTAATGATTCTACTACTTTGTCGAGAGTAAAGTGAATACTGGAAACAGCATAGTGTCCACACTTACTTATTCTGTCTACCTTTGTAGGTGTCCATCCCGTTCTCTGTCCTTTACGGGGACTGGGATCCCCGTATCTTCGCCGTGTTAAATTAAACAAATTGAGGTACATTTTCCTCAAAAACAATGTAAGATAATACGCCTACTTTTTTTTTAATTTGGACGACACATGTTTCTACGTAATTTGAGCGGATGGTTTCTTAAAATATTTTTTTATATTTTTATGATTTTTAGAAAATAAAACCAAAAATTTTACAAAAATTTAACACATAATGTAGCATGGTTTTAATCATTTGAATAACAAGTTTGGAAAGCCCTCTGCTTAAAAATTCAGCTTAGTATGGGAAATAAGAAAACATCATTCAAATATCTTATACCGTTTTTGAGGAAAGTGTGCCTATATGCTAACAAAAAAATTTCCGGGAGTTTCACTTAAAGACAAATACACTACTTAACATTATTTAATGGATTTTTCTCATCTCATACACATCCATGTTCCATAGGAAGGTTTTTTCCTGGTTCCTCCTGTTCTTCATATTCACCCTCCAATTTTCTTTTTGCCAAGGTTTTCTATTTTCTTTTGGCTACTTTTTTCAATTTTTTCAATCGCTTTTTGGGCGTCTTTAATTTTTATTTCATCGATATTTTTCATCGTCTCTATGCAATTTGTACCAGGGTTATTCCCCAATTTCTTCAATAATATGCATTTAACTATATTACCATTGTTGAAAGTAGCTATGGCTTCATGGACACGAAATTCAAAGGTAGTTTTTCAAACAAAATCTTTAACCAAATCACGCTGTTGAGTGAGGCGCTATGATTTTGGGTGTGACCACTATTTTCTGAGAGATTCAGGGTTAGATAAAGCTTTACAAATAATTTCTTCAATGACAACGTTTGGTAAGTGTGTGTTTTTTGTAGTCAACCGACCATACCGACTTTCCTCGCCTTTTGGGCATAACTCATGCATAGGTGCCTCATTGCTTGAAGTAAGGTGAAAAGGTGAAAATATTCTGCCCAAATAGCTTTCTTCATCTCCTTAAACTTTTTGCACTTTTTCTAACCGCTAATCTCTAATACGTTTAAATTTCATTGATGGCAACATCAGTTAGATAGGCGCCCATCGCCACCGATTATTTTACCTAACCTAACCTCAAACAAAAGTAAATAAAATTGTAAATATTGATCACCTGTTGCTATGTTACTAAGTTGAACATGTAATGCTATCACAACAAAACAAAATACCAGCACAGGACAACAAGGAAATGAATAGTATAATAATGTAATATGTTTGGTGGTCCATGTAAGGACTGTAGGTCTACATGATTGAACTAAAGCATGAAAATACCCATGCACGTCTTCATAAAGATGCTTATAAATTGTGCCCTACTGCATATAAAAACATAAATATGGTGTAAAATTAAACCTAAAGATGGAGAGAATGAAATAAATTAAAAACCTAAAAACATTTTTTTTGCCAGAAGGTGATCACAACCCGCTTGACGAGATAATTCA